>CM071797.1:33515030-34989644 GCA_036559045.1 Platycarya longipes
AGCCAAAAAATATTGAAGAAATTCTTATTTAAATAAAAAGAAATCTGGTAAGCTGAAAAAAGGTAAGGATTTTTTGCTAAAAAAAAATGAGTTTGAATGAATGTGCTTACAACAAACAAAATTGTTTTAGTGATGATAGTGATTTCCCTGACGTTTGCTATAGAAATTTTCTGACTATGAATTAAGTTTGCAGGAAGCATGTGATGATTTGTGTGAAGAAAGGTTGTGAAGAATTAAGGAAGCAATAGAAAAATTTGTATAATAAATTTAACCACAATGGAGAATGAAAAAAATAAAATATGGTGGAGGTACTAAAACTGGTCCAAGCAATAGAGGTGCCAAGATTGCGTCACACGACAAAAAAGAAGCTCTATGAGAAAGAGCTGACAACATGTTAGGAAAGGCCTAAGGAAAAGTCGGCAACCCGAGAAAAATTGATGAACTACTAAATGTTAACAAAGAGTTTAAATCTAAACCATAACAAATTTGGGGTACTTCGACTTTCAAAGGTCCAAATCACAATGCATTCACTGTCTTATCAAAAGGATTCCCCTTTTTGAAAGGAAGTCAAGTGAAAGATGTCCTACAAGAAAATCGTGAGCAAAAGGTAAGACAATCCTGCTCTCCAACAAGGTAAACCCAACAGGTTAACATTTATTCTTATTTGTTATCTATTATAGTATTTTTGGACATCTAAAGGCTATATTGCTTTAACTTGAATAAAGTGAAGAAAAATGAAGGTGAAAGAAAAGTTAAAAATGAAAGAATAAGACTCTAGAAAATTGTGAGTTGAGGAGATGAGTCAACAAATTACCTTCATAAGTATTCAAGCTTGGTGAAATAGTAGAATTTTGTGCATCACAACAAAGAAAAGATCATACAAAGTGGTCTGGTCAAAGATGATGGTGTTTGTCTCATTAATCGAAAAGACCACTTGCATGTTCTTGGCATTTCTTGCGTATCATTAATTTAGAACGAGTATGTTTTTTTTTTTTTAATTTTTTTAAAATTATAAAAAAAAAAAAAAGAAAAAAATTACAAAAAAAGGAGTTTTGATTATTTTGTTTGTTTCCTCACAAATTTACTGTTGCTATCATTGTGCAAGGTATAACCTTTTATAAGTAGACTGAGTCTTTGAGCGTTGTAATTCCATTAAACTGCGTTGATGGAATCGAGGCAGCAGGCAGACATTGTTTGGTATGTTTTTACTTTTTGATGCACAAATCTTATGAAAGACCACACAAGGATTTCTATTCTCTGCACAGTGAGGATTTTAAATTTGGCCTTCTTAACAATTTGGTGACAATATGAATATTCTCATAAAATGCTCAAAGTAAGCGGGAGTCTATGTTTTGAATTGACTAAAACTAGTTGAACCTAGTACTCAAAAGAAAAAAGATCTTCTCTTGCCAAGCATTAAGGTCGATCCTTATAGAAAAAATTTGGTATTCAAAAGTCATTACGGAAGAAGATGAACACTCATACATTGATTTATGCTCCAAAAGTTCTTGTAGAAAAAATTATTGCTCACATCATTGTGAAAAAAGATGAGCGATACAAACTTCACAATGATGTGAGCAATACAAACTAGACATAAAGAATGAATTTGGCTTTGTGCTTGGAGAGAGTTACTTTTTTGAGTATTTAGGCTCTAGCATAAAGTTTGACTTTCAAGGGAAGATCAACTTTTTTTGGAGCAATAATAGAAAAGTTATATAAGAAAGGGGGAGAAATTTAAAAAAAAAAAAAAAAAAATCAATTTATGGAATTTTTTTTTCTCACTTACACACAAATTTCTTAGCTGATCAACTATTAAGATACGTGTGCTCATTGTGAAGATTTTCCAATAAGAAATGTATTTCCTAAATAAGTGGAGAAGTACTGAGTGAAACAAAACTTGGATAAGGAAAGTACACAAAAAGGCCTAAGCTTTACGGATGAGGTATCATGTTTGTGAGAAAAATATGTTGAATATTTTAAAACTCCCTTTATTTATTTTTCTATTATGTAAGTTTTGTTTTTCAAAATTTTAAAAAAAATGGAGAAAAAGTGGGAGTTGAAATTGCTTTGTTCCGAAAGCTTATGAGAGAAAGAGTTCAAACAGAGCTCCAAATTGTTTTCAAAAAGTCTTTTGAAAAATCATTTCGGCGTCTTCAAGATGAAATATAAGTCTGTAGCCAAAAAGAAGAATAGTTCAAAAGGCTGACTGTTGACAGTCCTCACAAAGGGAGAGAAAGATGAATGGTTGAGGAGGAGAGCCGAAGGCAAACTGTCAGCAGTAGCAGAAGTAGGAGTGTAAGCAAAGTAAAACCACTACCATTACCAGCAAATGATAAATAACTATATTTGATTGTTAGATGGTTTAATGGTTTGATACTTATATTTTTTATTGCACTCATGTGATTTTGAAATATAACCATTCTACATGAGATCTTTATTGTAGCTTGTTTATTTTGCAAGAATTACAAATATTCATCCAAAGTGTGATTTGTCATCAATCAGACAAATGGGGAGATTGTAAATATATTTTTTGTAATTGGCTAGAATCACACTACTAGAGTTTAAATTTTAAATATTGGATGAATGTAATTTTATTTAGGATTCTAAAAGTTATTCAAAAGGATAGAATTTTTCTTGGATGAATGTAATTTTAATAGGTCTCTAAGTGCTATCCGATAAGGATAAGAATTTTTTTATAATGTAACTCTTATCAATCATTGTTTAAATTAAAAGATAAGAGATTGCAAGAGTCCTAGATAAGTTTTAAGTCAAGTTCCAAGAGATAGAGCTTATCTAAAGAAGAGTTTGAATTTAAAGCTGCTAGTATTAAGGAGATAAATATCGAGTGCAGCAAAATCTGTCAACAAAAGTCGTCAGCAGAGTTTCATTGTGACTCAGACTCTTGTCAGGATTGATTCAGTAGAGTTCTATTGTGAGTCAAAATCCTATCTATAATTTGGATTGCTAACTTGGAAACAGCTGAAGATAATAAAGTAATTAGATGCAAGATTTAAATGAAGATATTGAAGCAGAGTTGAACTAAGAGACATCCAGTAGAGGTTTCCTAGTCAGACATGTTTGCAAGTCATCATCAGTGTAATAGACTGGAAAACTAAATAAGCCGTCAACAAAATCCTAATATGACTATACCACTGCAGGGTCAATTTATAGAGGGATTCGACTGAGGTTTTGGTGAATACACCGGAGGCAACACTTCAGAAATACTTTCATAAGTATAGTTGCGTGCTTGGAGCCGAGAAAAGACTTCAAGTATTTGTGTGAGAGAAAATTCGTGAGTGAAGAATTTTTCAAGATACTCATTCCGAGAGATTGAATTCTAGCATACTCTAACGGGGAGTTGAAGTGTTCATGATCGGCTACTAAAGATTCTAAGAGGAAAGACAAAGGATTGGAGATTGTCAAAAGTTCTAACAAACTACTATGTTAGAAGACAAGGGATTCCGTATCTTGTAGAGTAAGAGTGTCTAAGTTATAATGGTTTTGTGAAGTAAGCACTTTATTTGTAATATCTCATCTAATAAAATTGACTATCCTAGATTTGGTTGCCCCTTAGGGTTTTACTTTTAAGGAGTTTTTCAAAAGATTTTCCTTCATAATCAAATATTGTGTTTATTTTATTTAATATTTTATGTTGGTTACTAACTAGTGCTAAGTGTTTCTATTAAACATAAATGTGCATAACCAGGGATAATATGGAAATTTCAAAATCAACTCTGTCATAAATGTTGCAATCTTTGTAGAACTTTCGATTGGCGTGGGCATAAAGGGTGTCCTATAATGCATCAATGTGACATTTGGTAGAAGATTGATAGGTCAAGGTTTGACATTAGAGCCACAAACTGATGCTTGATTGCACTCGTGTTGTTACAGAACCCCATATCTCGTGCACTGAAAGCCTTGCCAAAAACAGCTTGTGCACGAAAAAAGAAAATATAATTCCTAATAAGTTTGCAAGTACGTATCTCACATTTTTGCATATATATAAAAAACAATCTCTCTAAGTTTTGTTTGAAAAAATCTAATTTAAAAAGAGAGACACCGTGAAGCGTGCTCAACAAAAACTCAAAAATAAACTTTCGCTCCCATTTTCACATATCCGGCTAAATTATCTACATAAGATAATGATTGGTATGACCACAAGAAGTCTTACCAAATGTTCCAAATGTTGCAATTGAAAGAGTTGGCACTCGTTCCACAAAGTTGAGATTCCTAGATACAATTGTTGCAGTCATTCCATCACCACGTCCACTTTTCACCATGTTCCGCTTTCCCCAAATAAACTCTACTGTTGTGTTGCTTTCATCTTTGGAAATTTTGTTGTTGTCCACAGCTTCGAGAGAGATGGGAGTGGGTCACGGGTTTAGGGCATCACCATCTCATGGCTGGTTGCTTAACGAGAAATCGACCTAGTCGACCCTTTCCCACTAGTGAAGGGAGGGATTAAGCATATACTCGTCTTTGTGGACTATTTCATAAACTGGGAAGAGTTAGAGCACCTTGCAATAATAATGGCAAAAATCATCATCAAATTTCTTTAGAAGACCATAATTTGCAAGTTTGGAATTCCCAATAGCATAATCTTTGACAACGAGGCACTCGAGGAACACCTTGGCCTACAAAAAGAAAGAAGCAGAGAGACAAAGATCCAAAACATCCTCAACAAAAAAAAGGCCGAGCATTAGTCCAAAAAAGTGGAAGACTGAGTACTCAAAGAACCAAAAGTGACAACCCAAGATGAAGGGAACCTAATCCGTAGTGGAAGGGCCTTATGTGGTCGTCGCCAGCAACCAACCAGAGTCCTAGTGCCTCAAGGATTGTCAAGGAAAGGAGTTGTAACACCCTTGGATGCCAAGCATATAAAGAAATTTTACCGGGGAGATTTTTTTTTCAAGTTATGTATTCAATAAAAGACAAATCAATAAAAATGGATGGTTGTTCAATTCATGCATCTCTTATAGTTAGCCACCAAAGTCGAGTTTAAAGACTTGCGATGCAACCAACGGGCATGGAGGTCAGAAGATCCCATGACTCCCATACTTAGCCATCAAAGGCAAGTCTAAAAACTCACACAAACCAATGGAAATAGAGGTTAGAAGACCCTACAACCTCCACACTTAGCCACTAAAATTGAGTCTAAAAACTCGCGGTGCAACCAACGGGCATGTAGTCCAGAAAACCTCACGACCCTTGTACTTAGCGACCAAAGTCGAGTTCAAAGACCCATAATGCAACCAACGGGTGTGGAGGTCAAAAGTCCCTAATACCCCTATACTTAGCCATCAAAGCTGAGTCCAAAGACTTGCGATGGAACCAATGGGCATGGAGTTAAGAAGCCATGACCCCTACACTTAGTTACCAAAATCGATTCCAAAGACACGCGATGCAACCAACAGGCGTGAAGGTCAAAAAACTCCATGACCCCTATTCCTAGCCACCTAGTTGAGTAAAAAAACTTGCATTGCAACCAATTGGCTTGGAGGTTAAAAGGCTCCATGAAGCCAACACTTAGCCACCAAAGTCGAGTCTAAAGACTTGCGGTGCAATCATCAGACGTGGAGGTTAGAAGATCTTGCGACCTCTATACTTAACCTGTAAAGTCGAGTCCAAAGAGTCACAATGCAACCAATGGGCGTTAATGTTAGAAGACACCATGACCCCTACTTAGCCACCAAAAATGAGTCCAAAGACTTCCAGTGCAACCAATGGGCATGGAGGTTATAAGACCCCACACCCACTATACTTCTACCAAAGTCGAGTCCAGAAAATCACGGTGCAACCAATGAGCGTGGAGGTTAGAAAATACCATAACTCCTAATTAATGGTTATTTATGTTGTTTTTAATACTCTTTATATATTGAGTTAAGTAAGCTTTATGTGCTAAATAAAGAGTATTAAGTTGACAATGTGAATTAATTGATTTTGAAGTATGAAATAACATTTTTTACCCCTAATTAAATGCAGGTGAGTTAATGTTGTGCAAAATTTAAAAGAGTTGAGAGAGATATAATAGAAAGACCATGTGCATATGATATGAGGAAATACAAGTGAAGCATGCATCCATTAAAAGAAGGGTGATGATGAGAAGGAATCAAGGGAAACCGAAAGGACTTGCAATTTGCAACCCATGCCTTTAACTCACACTTGATAGAAGGCCACGTGACTTGCTGTGAAATAACCGCCCATACAAGTTAAGCCCACTTCCATATCTCAAGTCCATGTGCAAAATTAAGAAGAGAAGCCCGTGAGTTGCCATTTGCAAATGAAACTTACCTCGACTAGAAGAGATGCTTTCAAACTTACCTATGCAACTAAAGTGATATTCTGAAAAGTTTGGGGACCACGAACGTGATAGAGAACAGGGAGAGTGAAGCCATTACGCTCAATGGAGAGGAGCGAATTCGTGGCATGCAGAGAGAAGATTAGAGGAAAATTGTGAGATCTCATATTTATGTGTATTTTTATACGTTATTTTATTCTTATTGTTGATTATTTTAATTTATTTTAATAATATTATTAGTCGTGTTTTATTTGTTTAAGATATTTATTTGATCTATTGATCAGTTAATATTAGTTTTATGTTGTTTTTATAATTAAATATTGAGTTACGTTACTTTTCTTATTAATTCTAATGTGAGGTAATTATTTTAATAATTGGAATTAAATTCCTTTATTTTATTTTGTGATTTTATTTGATGTGTTTTCTTAATAATAATTAGTGTTCTATAATTAAATTATTCTTTAAATTAAATTGGTTTATTATTGGGTTTTAAATATTTTATTTTATTGATATTAAATTTTAGTATTTTCAGTTAGTTTTTATTTAATTTATTGTGCTTTTTCTAGTAGTCATCTTTTTCTTCTTTTCTTTATTTTTTCCTTTTTCTCTTTTTCTCTTTTTCTTTCCTTTTCTTTTTCTTTTCTTTTCTTCTTCCCCTGCCTTTTTCCCTAGACCCGCGCGCTACATGCTCTCTCCCCCCCCCCCCGCGTTTTGGTCGTCTGGCCTCAGGCCAGCCCAGCCACCCACAGCCGGCCGCCACCCTTCACCGCTAGCCTCCCTATCCACCGGCGAGTTCATCGGTACCGGAGGTGTTACCTCCCGCCATCCCACCACCCCTCTACGGCCACAAATCCGAAATGGGTATTTTGCTTTCCCTTGCATTTTCCGGCCACCGCTGGCCACCCCTTGGCACCGGCAATCTACCAGTAATCTCCACTCACTTCGGCGAGCATAACCCACCGCCCAAAGCCACCCAGCTTGTCGTTTGCCCCTCCGCCCAAAATGGGTCCTTAAATGGATCCATCTCTGCCGTGCCGCCATCCAGCCACCGTAGGCCTCACCACCGCCACCGAAAGACTCCCCTTACTTAGCCAACCAACCCCCTAGCTCAGCTTCCACATTCGTGGCCCCACCTTCCTTATACGACCCCAAACTCGAAAATGAGTTTCCACCCTTTTGGAGCCCGATCCGCCACCTTCCGGTGGTTGTGCCACTACACCACCACCTCCATGAGATTCCCCACCTTCCAAAGAGTATCTCTCTAAACTTTGATGTCAAATCGAGCACTGTCGCCTAACGTACAAGTGACAGCTACGAACGCTGCGGATTGGCGTTTGCTCAAGGATTTACGCTTTTACCTGCTGTAAGTATTTTTTAAATAAACTTTAAGATTTAAATATATTTTTGGCATCAACAAATATTGGGTTTGGTCATTGTTGAAAATTATCAGTTATTGGCTATTTGATACATGGTCTTCTGCATTGTGTATTTACGCGCATATTCATGTGTTGGAAATGAAAACTGGGTTTTCATTGTGTTTATGGTTTTCGGGTGCGTGTGTATCACGACCCCAAGCCGAGATGGGGCATTATCTCGGTGGAGCTCCTCTGGTCACTCGGGAGTGGAATATACTGAGTGACGTCCCTTGGGTCGTCGCCGGACGACGACGGGATCGGACAGGATGGTAACGCTCTCGTGCCGACTCTGTGGCTCCTCTGCTGGTGGGGGCTAGGGGAAGCCTGGTCATGGTACGTGCTGGGCGCGGTTAGCAAGGCATCACCTGTTTCGAAGTCACATGCGTGGTTGTTACCTTCGGTGTGATTATGAAAGCCAGGGTGTACGGATGGTCCCTAGGGGAGATCATGATGCATACGGTTAATAAAATGGATGTTTAGGCCATTTTTTGGAAAATTGGCGGGTTTTAGTTATTGGTTTTACGTGAACCATTTTCTGGGAAAATGATTGTGGTTTTAATGGATTTACAGACATCATTTTTTGGGAAAATGATGGATGATTTTATTGAAGTTTTAATTTGGGCCAAAATGAGATTTTGGCGTGTGTGGTTATTTATTTATTTTGAGGAAGATGATTTAAAACTTCATGCATACGGTGTTCTGTTCATGCGTAGTATTGTTGTATGAATGTATTTTTGTATTTTTGTTTGTTTGGGTTATACTTACCTGCGATGCCATTCCTGGCATCGTAATTTTTGGATGCAGAGTTTTGTGGAGGCTGAGCCTGAGGAGGCGACTCCGCTGTTAAAGTATTCTGATTATAAAATTATTATCTTGGGAAATTATTTTTTCCTTTTTATAAATATGTATTTGTTTAATTTATCTTTTGGATGACTATATTAAATCTCCTAATGAAGAATTTATGTTAAACTGGTTTGTAAAATATTTCTAAAAAAATTCTGGTACTTAGTTATCGACTTAACTTATCCGTTGCGACTTTTATTTTATGTATATCACGTGTTCACACACTTAGCACTTGACGTTGGGGGTGCGTAACCCGTGTTGTCAGCATTCCGATGCCTTGATTCCCATATTTATTTTAAGGAGAATTTGGGGGGGTCACAGGTGGTATCAGAGTAGTTCGGCTCTGGGTAAATCTGCAAGTTACCTAGGGACAGTACCAGAAAAGTCTGTTGTTTTAAAATTTGTTTATTTTGTTGTTTGGTTATTTTACTCTATTTTATTATTTTATTTGTTCTCTAAGTTTTGCTACTAGGTTATATGGTAAGATTTTCAATATTTATTTCATTGTATTGTACTTTTTATTTTTTGATGTGCATTCTGTTTACTATTTTCAAAGTTATCTTTGTTCTGTTTGGGTGGTTTGCCTTACTTTGTTTCATTATAATATTTGTTCAATATTGTAATTGGGTAGTAATTCAGATTTTAGTTAGTTAATTTTATTTAGTTAAGTCGTTGAACATTTATTTAATTATTTATTTTATATATATGCCTTTGTTTTTGTTTAAATTAGAATTTGGATATTTCAGATTAGATTACTATTTTGAGTCAATCTTTTTATTGAATCCTATATTTAAAATAATTATATTATGAAATTCCTTGTTTTAAAATTATTAGTTTGTTGTGGGTTATTTTGTTTTATTAAACTTTTATGCATTTATCATATAGATCTGGTTTTATTTAATTTCAGGTCATAAGTTTCTGCAAGATAGTTTTGGATTTTATTTATTATTTTTTTATTTTAATTATGGCTTTTATCTTTTATATATTTCTGAAAGTGCGAAATATATTTATTCAAAAATTTAAAAGAAATTGCTATTTTGTATTCATTTTAGAAATATGCCTTGAAGTAATTTTTTAAATTTATTATCTTTTCACCTTGCTACTTGAATTATTTTAAAAGTTTGCCTATTTATTTTGACGAGTGGATTTGTTTGGGCAACTTGTTAGTATTATTTATTAATTAATTAATTAATTTTATTATAGCTCGTTTCTTTTAAAGGTTTTAAATTTTAGAGATTTCTACAATAAATCTTTTTTAAGAGTTAGGTTTTGTGGAGAATTTGAAAGTTTTATTTGTTATTTTATTTGCTGTTCTTATTTTAATTCAATCTCCTTGGTTTATTTAATAAAAGCTTTCGGTGATTTGTGTTAAACAAAGAAGGTGGTCTTGTTTTCTTAAATGAATGGCTTTTACTTATTTGTTTATTAGATCTTTTTCCTCATGCTGTTTTTATATAATATTTATGTGAATTACTTAAGTTTTATTTAGTGTTTAGGTATATTGTTATATCTTTGCGAGATAGATTTGTTTTGATAAATTATTGGTATTTATGTAATTGTGTTTATTTTGTTGATATTTCACATGCTGTTTATATGTATTGGCTGGGTCTCACTGAGTGCTAGATTTTCTAAATTCTAATTTTATTTCTGGGAGATTGTTGGAAGTGTATTTTAGATAAACTCTTCTTGTGAGTGTGAAATTGTTGGTCATTAATATATTGTTATGGAATTTGTCTTAGTAATGCTTATGATAGTACGCGATCAATTATTTCCATGGTGAAGTTTTGATGTTGTTTGTGGATGCTTAAAGATTGATGTATAATAATTATGTGTGAAAATTTTTGGAGAGTACTTGTTTTTTATTTGTGTTTGACTTGATGGAAGTTGTTTTGTTAAGTGATAGGGTTGAATTGATGTGATGGAAATAAATTTAAGAGATCTAAATTTTAAACTTCTGGGCGAATTATTTAGAGTGGATAATTTAAATATGATATTTGGAGAGTTTAATAGTTAGCAACATTTGTGGAGATATCTTAAGGAATTAGTTGTGATTTAAGGTCGCATAAGAATTAAAATATTTGAGATTATTCCATCTCATGAGTATTGAAGGTCCGGTTGGGAAGGCTATATGTATTGTGGTTATCATGCTAATTAAGTTGAGTAGAGTGATATGATTTTTTTTGTGATATACATTGGAGTTTAGGTATCAACCATAGTGGTATAGTCAAAATTATGAGATATTAAAATTTTAGAATTTGGAAGAGTGGTATAGGATTTCTTGTTAATAGGTGTTGAGCCAATTTTTACTTATGGTGATAATTTATGAGGACTTAAATTTTTTTGCATTTAGCGAGTTATCAGAGTACATGCGAAAGCGTGAAGATTTGCGATGTAGTTGGTGGTTCAAGTTTTACGTTAGTTGTGAAGAATTAGTAGTGACTTGAAATTTGTAACGATACTTGTAAGGGGAGATTTATCATTTGTTGGGTAAATTAGGTTTATTGATGGTTAAGATGGGAAGTTAAACTTAGGAGTGTTTTTTAGGGTGGCATGATTTGTTGTTTGGAGTTATTGAACATTAAAATTTTGCGAGATTGTACTAAAGTCTGTATACCTCTGAAGATTTCGGATTACATTGTCACCTTAGGAGTCCTAGAGATGGAATGATATTTGGAGACTATACGTTTATGATGGGATAACATTCATTTGGGTTTGAGGAAAATAGATGATTCTGTGATACTTGGAGTGAGTGTTGAGTTGTGTGGTAAGTGAGCATTTGAGTTTTTATTAATTGCAGCTAAGCGAATTTCGGGGACGAAATTCTTTTTAAGGAGGAGAGAATGTGAGATCCCAGATTTACGTGTATTTTTACACATTATTTTATTCTCGTTATTGATTATTTTAATTTATTTTAATAATATTATTAGTCGTGTTTTATTTGTTTAAGATATTTATTTGATCTATTGATTAGTTAATATTAGTTTTATGTTGTTTTTATAATTAAATATTGAGTTACGTTGCTTTTTTTTTTTTAATTTTAATATGAGGTAATTATTTTAATAATCAGAATTAAATTTTTTTATTTTATTATGTGATTTTATTTGATGTGCTTTCTTAATAATAATTAGTGTTCTATAATTAAATTTTTCTTTAAATTAAATTGGTTTATTGTTGGATTTTAAATATTTTATTTTATTGATATTAAATTGTAGTATTTTCAGTTGCTTTTATTTAATTTATTGTGCTTTTTCTAGAAGTCTTCTTTTTCTTCTATTCTTTCTTTTTTCCTTTTTATCTTTTTCTTTCGTTTTCTTTTTATTTTCTTTTCTTCTTCCCCTGCCTTTTTCCCCAGACCCGCGCGCGACATGCTTCCCCCCCTCTCTGTTTTGGCCGTTCGGCCTTAGGCCAGCCTAGCCACCCACTGCCGGCCGCCACCCTTCACCACCAGCCTCCCCACCCGCCGGCGAGTCCATTGGTACCGGAGGTGTCACCTCCAGTCATCCCACCGCCCCTCCACGGCCACAAACCCGAAATGGATATTTTGCCTTCCCATGTATTTTCCAGCCACCGCTGGCCACCCCTTGGCACCAGCGACCTACCAGCAACATTCCCTCACTCCGGCGAGCATAACCCACCGCCCAAAGCCATCCAGCTCTGTCGTTTGCCCCTCCACCCGAAATGGGTCCTTAAATGGATCCATCTTTGCCAAGCCGTCGTCCGGCCACCCTAGGCCTCACCACTACCACCAAAAGACTCCCCTTGCTCAGCTGACCAACCCCCTAACTCAGCTTCTTCATCCGTGACCCCACCTTCCCTATATGACCCCAAACTCGAAAATGGGTTTCCACCCTTTTGGAGCCTGATCCATCACCTTCCGGTGGTTGTGCCGCCACACCACCTCCTCCATGAGATTCCCCACCTTCCAAAGAGTATATCCCTAAATTTTGGTGTCAAACCGAGTGCTGTAGCCTAACGTACAAGTGACCGCTACGAACGCTGCAGATTGGCGTTTGCTCAAGGATTTACGCTTTTATCTGCTGTAAGTATTTTCCAAATAAATTTTAATATTTAAATATATTTTTGGCATCAATAGATATTGTGTTTGGTCATTGTTGAAAATTATCAGTTGTTGGCTATTTGATGCATGGTCGTCTACATTGTATATTTACGCGCATATTCATGTGTTGGAAATGAAAACTGGGTTTTCATTATGTTTATGGTTTTCGGATGGGTGTGTATCACGACCCCAAGCCGAGATGGGGCATTATCTCGATGGAGCCCTCTGGTCACTCGGGAGCGGAATATGTTGAGTGACGTTCCCTAGGTCGTCGCCGGGCGACGACGGGATCGAACGGGATAGTAACGCTCTCATGCCGATTCTGTGGCTCCTCTGCTAGCGGGGGCTAGGGGATACCTAGTCATGGTATGCGCTGGGCATGGTTAGCTAGGCATCGCTTGTTCCGAAGTCACATGCATGGTCGTTACTTTCGGTGTGATGATGAAAGTTAGGGTGTGCGGATGGTCCTTAGGGGAGGTCGTGGTGCATACAGTTAATAAAATGGATGTTTAGGCCATTTTCTCGGAAAGTGGCGGGTTTTAGTTATTAGTTTTACGTGAACTATTTTCTGGGAAAATGGTTGTGGTTTTAATGGATTTACGAACATCATTTTCTGGGAAAATGATGGATGATTTTATTGGAGTTTTAATTTGGGTCAATATGAGATTTTGTTGTGTGTGGTCATTTATTTATTTTGAAGAAGATGATTTAAAGTTTCATGCATACGGTGTCCTGTTCATGCGTAGTGTTGTTGCATGAATGTATTTCTGTCTTTTTGTTTGTTTGGGTTATACTTACCTGCGATGTTATTCCCGGCGTCGTAATTTTTGGATGCAGAATTTTGTGGAGGCTGAGCCTGAGGAGGGGACTCCCCTGTTAAAGTATTCTGATTATAAAATTATTATCTTGGGAAATTATTTTTCCCTTTTTATAAATATGTATTTGTTTAATTTGTCTTTCGGATGACTGTATTAAATTTCTTGTTGAAGAATTTATATTAAACTGGTTTGTAAAATATTTCTAAAAAAATTCTGGTACTTAGTTATCGACTTAACTTATCCGCTGTGACTTTTATTTTATGTATGTCACGTGTTCACACACTTAGCACTTGACGTTGGGGGTGCGTAACCCGTGTTGTCAGCATCTCGACGTCTCGATTCCCGTGTTTATTTTAAAGGGAATTTTGGGGCGTCACAAAAATCGACATATAAAAGCAAGACGAATTTTGGGGTGAAAGGAGAGTTTAGTTTTTCAATATTTTATTTTCCTTTTCGCGCTTTGTTTCAGACGACATTTTCACACTTTAGGGTTTATCCCATTTTGGCTATTTTCTTAAATTTACTTATGGCTTTTTCTAGATTTATTTTTGTTGCTACAAATACCCTGTGTAACTAATTTCTGAAACTTGGGTTGTGGATTGAGACTTTATTTGTTTAGGTTTCTAGTTTAATGCAACACTTTGTTAAATAATGTAGATTTTACTCTATTTCTAGTTGGATTCGAATAGAAAATAGATTGCAGCTCTTGCTCTTGATTTGTTGTTGATGTAACGCACAACAAATGCTTGAAATTATCAATGCTTCTTTTAGTTTGTTGTTATTGTGTATTTAGCTAGTAAAGCAATAAATATCTCAGGAAAATATTTAGCTAGTAAAATCTTTTTCTATCTTTCAATTAACAATACCTTGACTGGAATGTTCGTTGAGAAAATTATCTAGGAACCGAAACAAAGAGAGTCTTGTACCTAACCCAAGTACTTATTAATTTGCTTCTTTAACAAATACTTTAATTTCATTTTTGATTTAGTTTACTCAAATTAATTTCATACTTTGACTATTCCATCATTTTGATTTCAGTTTAAGTTAAGTTTTGAATAGAATTAATTTTGTAAGTAGATTTCATAAATCTTTTCTTTTCATTTGACATTACTTACTCAGTTTTTATACAATTTTAAAAAACACAAAAATATTTCTCACATTGTATTTTATTTTGTTTTTATTTTTCATAGCCAATATATACTTTTAACAATAGGATCTTACAAATACTTTGATAACCTTTTGTCTCTGTGAATTCGACTTTGGGACTTTCATTATATTGCAATAAAACACCTTCTACACTTGGAAGGTAAATTTTAGAAGGAACCAACTCCTATACCTAACTACCAAATTCAAGTCCAAAGACTTGCAGTGAAACTCATTGGCGTGGAGGATAGAACACCCCACAATCTGTATACTTAGCCACCAAAGTCGAGTCCACAGACTCGTAGTACAACCAATGGGCGTGAAGGTTAGAAAAGCCTATGACGCATATACTTAGCCACCAAAGTGGAGTTCAAGCGCTCGCAGTGCAACCAATGGGTGCGAAGGCCAAAAGACCATACTTAAAATCAATTCTAAAGACTTAAATTGAGCACACGTATCTACAAATATGAATAGCATAAAGCAAGCAACAATATTACATGTAGGCCAAACCAAGGGCCAATACTACCCACCAACGTTACAAAATTGGGCCAAAGTGAAGGCCACCATTACACAACCAGAGACAAAGGTAGCAAAAATAGTAAGGAAACACTATCTTCTCAAGGGTGGGGTCATACTGGGCTTGGAGAATGAGTGCATGGTAGAGAAGGCATCGGGCACAATTTTGTGCCCCAAAGTGTCCAGAAGTCAGTCCACACAAACCTCATCAAGTCTGAAGCAGTCCAAATCTAGCCGCCTCAAGTTAGCCTAAGGGTTGACCAACATTAGAGCTCGTAAGCGAGCCACGCCAGCCCTATAGCCATATCCAAATGCTCGATCTGTAATAGTCTTGGCAGCACTGAGCTGCAAATGCAAGCAAACTAACTCACTGTTTACGGTTGCCAATTGGGACTCCAACAACAGCAGTTGCTTCTTTTGTTCCTTGACCTTTGAGTACAACTGCAGCATGCATTGCTTTGCCTTGTCTTGCCTGGCATTTGCGTCTCGTTTTTTGACGTCTTCACTATGTCAAAGGAGATTTTTTTGGGGGGAAGGGGGTCAACAGACTGTAAGGCACGCCTATTTGCTTGAGGCATCATGGGCTTAAGCTTACGCCCCCTAACAAGGGCACAGTCAGGCACCATAAGGAACCTCTTAATGTTGTTGGGGCTCAAGAGTTGCTCAGTCCACAGGGTGTCATCATTTTCCTTGGCCCAATTTAGGACTATCTCAACATGGGAGCATTCTTTATCAGTTAACTCTACCAAGAAACTCATCATCGAAGACTTCGCCCCAATATGCACGAATGGAAAAAATCTTGGATATGCATTTCGGAGGCATGAAATTCCCTATCTCCACCAAAGATAAAGAAGATTTTCTTTTGCCATTGTTTGGCATTAGAATGGCAGTCGTTAAATGCCACAAAGTGTTGTGAACGAATGCAAAAACTCTAGATGTTACCTGACAATCCCTTCACGTAATAGAAAGACAGGAAGTCCTTGGCAGTCAAATCTAGATAAGCTTTCCCAAAGGACCCAAGGTCATGCGAAATAACATGCATGAACACTATAGAATGCGCCACGCATGTGAATGAAGTTGGGTAGAAGCCAACCTGAAGTCTAGAACATCGCGAACATGGTGATTGAAGGGAAAGCACAAGTCGTGTGCTAGGGCACAATCTGGGAGAGAAATTGATCCCTCGTATCCTCTTCATCGATGGCAAGTTCCAAAGGAAGAGTATGGTCCATGGAATCGGGGATGCGATACGTGGTCCATAACCTTGTTCTATCCGGTTCACCGGGTGTGGAGCGCCAAGTAAACTCTTTAAAATAGAGGGGGTTTGGCTGTCAAAAGACTCAACTAAGGAAGGGGAAAAAACCGAGTCTGGGCAGAGGATCAATTGGGAGTACGAGAGGAGACACGATGAATTATTGATGGGTATAAGAAGAAGATGAATAACAAGGCAAGATTTTCAAGATGCAGAAAAGAGGAGAAGCAGGAAGGAGACAAAATAGAGAATGAAAGATAGGGAAATGCAATGATAAAAAGTTGCCTAGAAAGCTGAATGGTTGACAGCCTTGTCGGTTACAATTTTTTGAATTAAGCAGAATAAAAGCATGCGAATAGTTAAGGATGACGTGGACCACATTTCAGGATACAACGGTAAGTTCAATCTTCCAAGACCTATACCTTATTTAATAAAGACCCTTAATCGGGTAGAAGGAAGTGGCATTTTTGTAGTTGTACACCTACCCCGAACCAGCGAGTAAGGTACACGCACAGGTTGAGACAAATAAGATTAATTAATTTTCTATGTGCAAGCACAAACAAAATTATTGGAATAATTACAAGGGATATCTTAGGCCCGAAGGAGTAAGCTCAATAATTGAGGGCATACTTAGCCCAAGAGCCCAAGAGCCCAAGACTGGGATACTTATGGTTCATGTGCCTATGGCGTGTGTTAGTTAATATGATAACACCTCCGAAAGGTCAAGAAACTTATCTTGCCCACTTAATTAGGCTTTATCCAAGATAAGCCTTGGAGCTGGTCGTTATCAATATCTCCACACATCTATAAATAATACCAAATAATACCCAAAGGTAATATTGAGACTACTTCTCTCTTATAATATTGATTTGTGACGAACATATATCATCCCGAAATAGGTTTACTATTCAAATGGCTTGTCTAGCATTGGAACCAACATTTTTTTTTATTTCAACATATAATAGTAGTCCAAATGGACACTTTGCCGGGAGAATTGTAAACTTGTGGGTCTAGAAATAATGAACTCCAATCATATGAAAATCAGATTTTTTTAATGATAGTATATGATATTTTGAACAAAAGGCGGTAGTTCAAATAAAGAAAGAATGTTGTTCAAAGTAATTCTTGAAGTAATGGTTTTCAATACATATTTTATTCTTGAGTTTTTTTTTAAAACATAAAATGTGATAGTAAAAAACTTATTTTTTAAATATTGTGCATGTTAGTAATTTATGATATTTAAAAAGATGAAAATTTCACTCATACAAGATAAGTCTTATCTATTTTTGGGATATGTATCTGGTCTTTCTTACTACAATATCATGTTTTGATTTTATCTTACTATGTGTCATTTAATAAGCCAAGAAATCAAATATCCTATTCCAGGTTTCATCTAATTTTAAATAAATGGATGAATTAAAAGGGTATTTAGAACTAAATAGATTTAGGCAACATGGCTTCCTATACCCACTTATCTTTTGAGATCATATATATGCACTTGTTCATGATCATGGTTTAAATAGATCTGAAGCAACTAGTTGATGATCCAAAGTGAGAGTTGAAATGCTCTGCTGGGGCTGACGTGGATAGGAGATTTTGCTATGGTTTTCATTCATTCTTCTTATGGCAGACGCTGATGGCCCTGCGGGCAATCTCAAGGATGGCTCTTAGGGCAATTGTTCTTTTGTGGATATAGTTCAGGATTCTCTTCAACCTATCCTTGAGATATTGAATCTTTTTCAGGCTCTAAAAACAGTGAATGGTGAAGTATGTGTAGAGTTCTCTAAGGATGGAATCTATAAGTCTATTGTGCCTTTATGATTTTCATTGGTTCTAAAATTCCTTAAGCAACGACCCTCATTGGATTCGATTAGGGCTTCTATCCGATCTCGATGGCTTATGTAAAAGCAACCTGTGCTATCTTCCATGTTAAAGCCGAGAAACGTGTTTATCCAGTTGACTTTGGAAGAGGATTTTGTAAGGTGCCAATTGACTTCAAGAAACGTGTTTATCCAGTGGACTACTAATTTTCAGGAGGATAAGGAAACGATTAAAGTGCCAGTTTGGATCAATCTGCTAAGCTTGCCCTTGAACATCTACCATGAATCATATTTGCAAAGCATCACAACACTGATTGGAAGATTTCTCAAACATGATAAGCCTACCAAGTGCACTACTTGTACGGATGATGCAAAGGTTTGTATCGAGATGGATGTGACAAAAGAGCCTTTGAAGGTATCAAGCTCTCCAATTTCCAATGTAAGAATTCATTGTATTAAAAATTGTGTCACTGTACAAGAACAAAGTCCTATTTATACAACTGATCTTATAAGATTACAAAAATAGCTAAGCCTATACATCGTGTACCGAAAGGCTATAATACGCAATAAAATATATATACATGACATGTGTAAAAAGAATTTTACATTACAATCTAATACTCCCACTCAAGATGGACTATATATATTTAATAGTCCTATCTTATCAACGAGATGGTTAAACTAATATAAGCCAAGAGACTTTGTCAAGATATCAATAATTTGACTGCCTGTTTTGACATGCAATAGCTTGATAATTCCAGCTTGCAACTTTTCCCTCACAAGATGACAATCTATTTCAATATGTTTTGTTCTTTCATGATATATCGGATTAGAATCTATGTGGATAGCAGCTTGTGAATCATAGTACATCAAAGCTGGTTGAGAGTGTGAAATCCCAAAATCAGCTAACAAATTTTTCAGCCAAAGTATTTCACAAACCCCAGCTGCCATTGCCCTATATTTTGACTCAGCCGAAGACCTGGAAATGGTTTGTTGCTTCTTTAACTTCCAACTAACCAAATTATCCTCCAAAAACACTATATAACCAGTGACAGATTTCCTGGTATCTGGGCATGCTGCCCAATTTGAATCTTTGTAAACTTTGAGCTAAAAATCAGGAGAATCAGTTGAGAAAAATAATCCCAAGCCAACTGTGGCTTGACATATTGAACCACCCTATTTGCAGCTGCCATGTGAGATACCCGAGGCCTATGCATAAACAGACTTAATCTTTGAACTGAGAAAGCAATATCTAGCCTTGTAATGGTCAAGTAAATCAACCTACCAATCAACCTCCTAAATTGAAAAGGATCTTCTAATTCATCCCCACTTTAAGCATTTAAACTCAAATTTTGTTCCATGGTTGAAGATGCTTGTTTACAACTAGACAAGCCACAATCTTCAATAATTTCTAGAGAATACTTTCTTTGACGAAGATGTATTCCCTTGGCAGTTCTGGCTGCCTCAAGGCCTAAGAAATACTTCAAAGGACCTAGATCTTTCATCTTAAAATGACTATTCAGATATGACTTCAAGACTTCTACAGTAGTAGCATCATTACTTGAGACTAAAATATCATCTACATATACAAGTAGATAGATAATTAAAATACCTTCTTGCTTGCTGAAAAAGAATAGTCTGATCGTGACTGAGTAAAACCATTGAGCAATAAAGTGGATGAGAATTTTGCAAATCATTGCCTTAATGCTTGTCTTAAGCCATACAAGGATTTCTTAGGTTTGCATACAAGTTTTGACTCCCACTTGCTGTCAAAATCAAATGGCAATGACATGTAAACCTCTTCTTAAAGTTCACCATTCAATAAGGCATTGTTTACATCTAGCTGGAAAATTGGCCACTGTTTGGCAGCAGCTATAGAAAGGAAAATTCTCGCAGTAGTGAGTTTGGCTACTTGACTAAAAGTTATATAGTAGTCATGCCTTTCCAATTGGGTGTATCCCTTGACTACCAACCTAGCCTCGCATCTCTCCACACTCCCATCAGATTTGAGCTTCAATTTGTACACCCACTTACATCTGATGAGTGCACAAAAATATACTCTAAATACCCTATTTAAATGCTAAAATAAAAGAAAAAATAATTGTTGCCGAGATGACTAACACAAGAGGGGGTGAATTGGGTTATATTATAAAAATTAACACTTATAAATCAAATTCAGTATTTTTACGAGGTTCAGCCCTACTGCCTAAGTCCTCGCCTCAAGTTACCCTTTGAGGATCCCAAATTCACTATTCAATCTCCTTTAGGTGGAGATAGAAACCTATTACACATTTGAGCAGCATCGCTCCAGAGAATCCGTGTAGAACACCCTCTACACTTCCAATCACCTCACACTTGGTGATTCAACTATTCCCTGTGTAGAACACCTTCTACACACACAAGGGTTATACGCACCCTACTGGTACAAGAGTTGATAGTGGGTATACTATCAAAATACACTCTTCAATGAGTGAGATAGAAACAATACAGCGCAACCTATATCTCTCTAAAAAAGAACAAGAATTAAGGCTCAAAACTTTAGAAAAGAGAGAATGAGAGTTTTGAAAGAATGATACAAAACTTAGCCATACATGTGTAAGCTTTTGTTGTTGTGATTTTGCAAAACACAAGTGAGCTATTTATAGGCAAATAGATCACACTCAATCATCTTCCAAATTCAAAATTCAAATTTTGATGAAGTCATTACATTGTCATTCAATTTTCAAAATTCAAATTTTTGAATGAAGTCATTGCATATGTCATGCACATGTAAAATATAATTTTTGGAAATAAAGCTTTTAATGAGATCATTGCATATGTCATGTACATGCAAAATATAATTTTCTAAATTAAAGTTTTTAATGATGTCATGCATATATCATGCTTATGTCATGCATAAAAAAAATGCAATTAATGTTTTATGAGAAAAAATGTAATTTTTGAGCCTTAATCCAATTTTGAATTTTATCAAGAGATGTACAAAAATAATCTATGAGTTTCATTTGTAGACTTGTTCTTTTATGATTGATGTGCACTTCGCTCCATTGCGTAGATAATTTGAGCTTGAGATTTGAATTTATTTGTTATCATCAAAATCTATACGTAGATACGAAACTTGAAACCTTGGATTCAACAATAATGATATAACTTATTTTATTTAATTTAATAGTTATTTATTTTGAGATGGATATGAGCATGATTTAATATATTTAAGTCTCAAATAAATACAAAAAGAAATATGAGTTTAATTCATTAAATAGGTCCCATGAATTTCCACCTTACATTTAGGCCACTTAAATTTCCTTGCATTTTAAAGAGCTAAGTTTATTAATTGTTTTAGTTTATTCTCTAGTTGGCTATATGAAGTAGGCGACAACTCAATTAATTTGCCACATTTTCGTGGAGAATTTTACCTCATACACTTCTTAATTGGACCTAGTGCACAGCAAGACTTGGGAAGAAAAAGCAAGTAGAGCACAAAATCAACTTATCAAGAGAATTACAAGCCACATGAAGGATTGAAGCAAAGCAACCAGCCACAAGTTATTCTGTTGAAATCAAGAAGAGCTCCATCCAAATTTGATACATGCATATTCGGTTGACTCACTTAAAGACAAATAAAAACACACTTGTAAGTGGAAGCATTTCAGCCGAAAGAAATGAAGAGAAAGCAAAGTATTACATGGCAACAAATAAAGACACAAAGCAGCCGCACTTCTCTTCTAAAATACATGAGTTCCTACTTGGAGACAACTCATCACATGCTATGTTATAGATGCAAATTAAAAGGACACCTGGCTGCATACAAGCTAAAAGCAAGCTGAAACGATCTCAAATAGATAAGAGCAACACATGACAACAATTAGAGAAGCAAAGCAGCCACCACACAGCCATGTAAATTGCCACACGCATAGCTGGAACTAAAAACACATACACGGGAACTCTTCTAGCTGGCAGGAAATTAATTAGGGGCTGGACACATACACGGCTCAAAGGCAATCTAACATGCAATAATTCAAAATCTTTAAGCTGGAATTGCTGATCAAAAGAGAAGAAGACAAGTGGAGGAAAAAGTCATACACGGCACTTCAAAGTCCAAACCATTCGGTGCTCTCTATTCTCTTCAAACCAGCATGATCATTTCAATTGAAGCATAAGACACTTTAAATCTAAAAAGAAACCGGTGCCTACTTCCATTACAATTCACTTTCATCCAATTGCAAACACATGGCAACACATGGCAACACACGGGAGGAAGCAAAGACATACACGACACTTCAAACACAAATTCATTCGGTGCCCTCAATTCCCTCCAAAATGACATGCAGGAATCCATTCGGTGCTCTCAAGTTCCCTCAAGCCAATTGACGCCACTTGCATGTCAACTTACATGCCAACTCATTTTATTTAATGCCACCCAATGCATGTTACAACTGGCTGCACACATGATTGCTTCAAGCTGGAATAGATAGAAAGACATACATGGCAATTCAAGTTTAAATCATCCAGAAATTGTTGGACCAAGCTAAGAGACACACCACAACTTCAGTTCTCCATTCATATATAGCAGAAAAATTGGACCAATCATTCATCATTTCAGCTGACCAAGACTTCTTATGCATGGATAAATTCAAGCCACAATTTGAAATTAAAGGAAAAGGCTACACGGTAACATCTATAAATAGATGCTTGAAGGCTTGAATGAAGTATGCGGGGATGCTTGGGAAGAGCCATTTTTGAGAGCTTGAGAAAAAAAAAAAAGAAAAATCAAAGAAGAGAGAAAACATTGGCTGGCTCTTCCATATTATTCCTTAGAGAATTTTTGTTACACATTTTCAATATGTGTAACTAATTTTCTAGTAGAGTTAGGGATGAATTTGTATATATGATGGTATTTATAATTGTTTTTGATTCATATATGTGTTCTTCAATTATTAAAATTCTTTTGTTTAGTCATTCGGATTTTATTTTATATATTTTCGTCACCAAATAATCTTAGAATTTATTTCATTTATAGATAATCATGCTTTTTCTATTGAATAGAATGATCCTTTGATTATGTTTGATTCAATTGGTTATCTATATTAATTTAATTCTCTGCTGCAATATTGCTCTACGAGTATATTGTTGACGTTGAATTTCCTTAATATCGATAACAATTCCCATTCTTATATTGCGGCGAATGATTTTTCGAAAGATTACATTTAATTTAAATCTCGTTATTAATATTTTATCTTCCGATTGAAAATTTGGACATAAAATTTTCAATTGAGTTATTAATGAATCAAAAATAATTAAAATACCGATTATATACAAAAGATTCTCGATGCTCTACTTTTCGTCTCATTTTTATATTTTTCAAATTACTCATTTAGTTTTAGTTTACCTCACACTTCAAAAATCATTTTTCGCACTCTTCTAAATCTTTTTGTTAATTTCGTTACTATTTTTCAATTTCTCAATCTATCTCCATGTGGAATCAACACCCCAAAACTATATTACAAACGATCGCGTTATTCTTTGAGCGTAATCAACATCCAACTGGGCGTTTTCCAAGAGGTAAAGGGACTAAATCCCACGTGCCATTCTATTCCAAAGCTGAAATTTTAGCTTGCATAGCTGCTCTTCGTTCAGGAAACTTGACAGCTTGAGAATAGGATTTTGGCTCAATAAAAGTAAAGGTAGTAAGAACAAAAGACTTATGAGATGGAGACAATTTATCATATGTCAAATACTTGCTGATTGGGTAAGAAATAGATGAGGAAGATAGACCAACAACCTATTGATCAATGGGTGAAGGTAAATGTAAAGCAGCAACCTGTTGACAGTGATAAGAATGAAGATATGAAGGTGGGTTTCGAGTCCTAGTTGACCTTCTAAGAGAAGGAATTGAATGAGATGGTAAAGAATTTGAATTAATATTGCTAGTCTTAGTTTGTGGAAGAACAGTAATTTTAAAATCAGAATTAGGAGCAGGATTAGGGAGAGGACCAACAGAATAATTCTAAACATTATGTGGAAACAATAAATCTGTAGCACAAGATGGTATTGAAGAAGAAGATTCAAAAGGAAATACTTCTTCATGAAACATTAAATCTTTAAAGATGTAGCAAGTCTGTTTTTCTAAGTTTAATAACTTGTAACCTTTAACACCAAAAGGATAACCTAGAAAAACAGACTTTATAGCTCTAGAAGAGAATTTGGAATGACCATGAGAGAGTGTTAAACCAAAACATAAACATCCAAATACCCTAAGATGAGTATAAGATGGTATTTTGTGATACAAAAGCTCATATGGAGTCTTATTCAAAATAATAGGACTCGAAATTTTGTTAATCAAATAAACAGAAGGAAGAATGTTATCCCCCCAATAATGAAGAGGAAGTTTAGCATGAAAGAGAAGGGATCTTGCCACATTCAGAATATGTTGATGTTTGCACTCCACAATAGAGTTTTATTGTGAAGTTGCAACACAACTCAGCTGGTGGAAGACTCCCTTGGAAGCAAAGAAAGTTTAAAGCAAACTCGGGACCATTATCAGATCTAAGTGCTTTGATTTTGAGATTAAATTGTGTTTCAACATGAATAAAGAAAGATTGTAGCAAAGATGCAACTTCAGACTTAGATTTCATTAGATATACCCATGTAGCCCGAAAATAATCATCAACTATGGTGAGAAAATATCTAAAACTATCGTAAATAGAAGTTGCCATTGGTCCCCAAATATCACAATGTATCAAATCAAATGATGCATTACATTTATGATTACCAATAGGAAAAGATAGTCACTTCTGTTTTGCAATTGGACAAGTGGTACAAGTATCAAATTTGGAATGCAAAATAGGAATAAACTGTTGTAAAGAATGCAATCTAGATGAAGATGGATGATCTAATCTAAAGTGCCACATGGCTGCATTAGATTGAATTGAAAAACAAGATGGCTGAGGAATAGAAGATTCCCTGGAAATAGCAGATGACTGAGGAAAAATCAACCAGTAGATGCATTTCACCCATCCCAATCATCTTGGAGGTTACTAGGTCCTGCAAGAAACAATGGTGAGATTTAAAGATTAAACAACACTGTGAAGTTTGAGTAATTTTGCTAACTGACAGGAGATTGAAAGTGAAACTAGGTACACATAAAACATTGGAGAGAAGAAGGGAGGAACTTAAAGCAACATCACCAATATGTGTAACCTGAGCAAGTGTACCATTAGGTAATCTGACTGAACGAGAAACAATAGAAGGCTTGCTGGTATAGAAACATGGAGAATAAACCATATGTTCTTATGCACCACTGTCAATTATCCACAAATTTGAATGATCAATTGATTAACAGAGGCACAAAGAGAGTAGATTTACCTAAAAAATTAGGAACCAAAGCCATGTTCACTAAAGGAGGTGGAGAGAAAGCAGCTGGTTTGAATAAAGCAAGTAATTGCTGACACTGATCCACAGTAAGTGGTAAGGCAGAATAATCAGTGTTTTGAATAGCTTTGGCAGAGCTGTGGACACCTTTGGTCTTATCTCGAAATTTATAGTTAGGAGGATAGTTGTGAACTTTGTAGCACTTGTCAACTGTATGTCCAGTAATGCCACATTGACTACAGGTAAGCTTGCTATGGGAGGAAGGCTTAAAATTCCTAACTACAGAGTCTGGCTTGGCAGCTAAAGCAACAGACTCAATAGAGACAGAAGAAGTACGCCTCTGGCTAACTGGCCTTTGGCGTTCTTCTGGTACAACCAGACTAAAGGCTTTGTTAATGGACGGCAGAGGCTCCATCATTAAGATTTGGCCTCTCATGGCATCAAATACATTGGTAAGCCCGATCAAAAAAGTCATCACATAACGCTGGTGATGATATGCAACAAAAGTCTTGGATGAATTACAAGTACATCCTCGACAAACACTGATTGGTAAGGGCTGGTAATTTAGCAATTCATCCCAAAGCACCTTCAGTTCAGTGAAGTAAGTACTTACATCACGTTGATCTTGGCGGAGGGCAGAGATAGTAGTCTGCAACTCAAAAACACGAGGTCCATTCCCTTGGCAAAATCTCTCATTCAATTCAAGCCACATCGCACCAGAAGAGTCAACATAAATTACACTTTGAGCAATTTTAGGGGACAAGGAATTGAGAAGCCACGACAGAACGATCGTGTCACATTTGCTCCACGAAGAAAATAGAGAGTTATTTGGATCGGGAGGATCGGGAGGATCAGGAGATCCATCAATGAAACCTAACTTGTTTCTTGCCTTCAAAGAGAGAAACGTAGATCGACTCCAGGAATGATAATTGCTGGTGTGTAGCTTCTCATTGACGAGGAGCACACTAGGATGATCCACAGTCGTGAGATAATAAGGACTGTGAAGATCGGCTTCGACACTGAAAATGGGTGAAGGATGAGAAAAGGATGAATCGTTCTCAGGCATGATTCTAGGGTTTGCAATTTATGCAAATCAAAGGATGAGGAGACGAAATCAAAGGATGAGAAGACAAAATCGAAGGACAAAGAAAGAATGAAAACAGATTTAAGATTCGAAATTGAGAACAAAATCAAAGAGAGATGAGCTCAGATGAGATCGAAGGAAGATGAGATCGTGAAGGAGATGGAAGACTTAGGAAACATGAAAGGGAAAGCAAGGATAATTACGGAAGAATAGACTACCGATACCATATCAATCTCTCCAATTTCCAATGTAAGAATTCATTGTATTAAAAATTGTGTCACTGTACAAGACCAAAATCCTATTTATACAACTGATCTTATAAGATCACAAAAAAAGCTAAGCCTATGCATCATGTACCGAGAGGCTATAATACACAATAAAATATATATCTACATGACACGTGTAAAAATAATTTTACATTACAATCTAATAGAAGGCTTTTTGGGTCGGCACTCCTTGACAACCTCGTAGTGTTTTCTAGCCTGTGAATTATAGAACATTATTGGCATATTGTGTGCAGTGTAATATACAAGACCATAATCAGATCACATGTAAATGGCATGGGAAGCAGAAGATTGGTGAATCAAAGTCGAAAGAAAATGTTGTAAAACGGTATCAAGTTTGGGTAAGGAAAGAGAATAAAAAGAAATCCCTTGATGAAGGTATTAAGGCGCCAAATCAAAGTATTGTGATTTATCAAGAAGGAAATGGCAGATTGGTAGTAGATCAAAGGAAATTTTGGATGAGGTACAAGTGGAAACCCGAGAAAGAGAACATACCAAGGAAGGTAATAAAGTAGAATGAGAAACCCTAGTTGGTGCTTTGGAGTCCATGCAGACTGAAAACTCTACCACACCTCCCATGCAGTGTGCTCTGAATCTTGATCCAGGAGTTCTCATTAGTAATTCAAAAATACAAGATATTCAAAATTTAGTGCCAATAGGTTTGGAGGGTTCGAATCGTGGGGAAGTTCAACACAATCAATATTATCACCTGAATCATTTCGACCATAGGACGTGATTACTCGGGAATTAACTATAGATGAAGTGATGGGACCAGAGGCAATAAGGCAATAATAGAACATGAAGAGGGAGAGATGCATACATGCTCTAAATCGGAGATGGAAAGATCCACTCATCATTTGGCATGAAGGTTGTTTCTCCGAATCTGATTTACATGAGTCATTAGATAAAGTTGAAGAAAAAACAAGTTAAAAGTTGGGGTTCTTCTAGGGTTTAAAGCAAACCCTCCTAACTTGATTTATGATGAGCTCTTACCTACATTGGAATGTGAGGGGGATGGGTATGTCAAAAGAAGATTGAGAAAATTGATTCATGAGATAAGGCCAAAAGTTCTGATGATTGCTAAACCAATGCTTTCTCAGTCCCGTTTACAGATTTGGTGTGAGAAATTAAAGTTTGATGATTGTGCTTCTAATGAGGTAGTGGGTGGAAAATATGGTTGTTTTGGAAGCAAGAAACAAATTTGATTGTTCAAGATATGGGAGATCCTTTTATGATGGTAGACTTGTTAGAAAATTCGGTTACTATAAGCTTGACTCTAATATATGCTAAATGCTTATACCTGGAACGTTGACTTTGGCAAAGTTTGGAAGGTCTTATTGTGAAGAACATGCCTTGGCTCATTGTTGTATATTTCAATATCATACGTAATGATAATGAAAGAAAAGGTGGTAAACCGCTACATGTTATGGAAATGGATGAATTTAACTGTTTTGCTGATTTGTGTGGCTTGTTGGACATGCAGCTCAATGGAGATTTATTTTCATCGTGTAATGGGCATAATAATTTTACTCGAAGCTAGGTTCATTTAGATAGTGTGTTTCTGAATGTCTCAACGAATAATGCTTTTCCGGATGCTTAGTTGAGGTATTTATCACGAATGACCTTGGATCATGCTCCTATGCATGTGCTCTTGGAAAGGAAGGTTTTTCCTTATGGGTTTCCTTCATTTAAGTTCTAGCAAATGTGGGTATCCCATGACTTGTTTTTTGAGTGTGTGGTGTAGGCTTGGAAGGGCGATGTGAGTGGCCCAGCATTGCTTAGTCTTGCAGTGCAATTGAAGAGTCTAAAGTCAGCTTTACGTGTGTGGGATAAAACTACTTTTGGGAGGACGGAAGAAAATATCGAAATGCTTGAATCTCATATAGAGCACATTGAACAGAATCTGCAAGCTAATTATTCTCATGAGGATGAGATGAATTTATTAGAAACACAGCTAGAACTGAAAGTTTGGGTTGACAGAGAGGAGATTCAGTTATCTCAACAAGCCAAATAGTCTTGATTGTCAACGGGGAAGCTAATGCTCCATTTTTTTCGTTCAGTGAGTCAAAGAAATCACACACCGTTTATGGAAAGGAAGCTTCCTAATGGTACTACTTTATCTTCTCATGAGCAAATACATATGGTGCTATTAATTATTTCCACTAGTTTTTTAAAGCTAGGGCAAATGCAAACTACCCATATTTATCTGAATAAGTGCAAGTGGTGGTGACTAAAAACGTGAATGTTGAAACTTGTTGAGAACAATCGGCACATGAAGTTTATGAGGCTATTTGTTCTATCCCGGAAGATAGTAGTCCGGATTTTGATGGATTTGGTTTGGGATTTTCTTGATCATGTTGGCACATTGTATGGCAGGAAGTAGTTGAAATGGTCGAATAATTTTATACAGCTTCTTCACTGGTGCTTATTCCAAAAATTTCAAATCCAGCCACTTTTGACAAGTTTAGGCCCATAAGCTTGTGCTCATTATTTTACAAGGTATACTCTAAAATTTTGGTTGATCGTTTGTCTTGAATCTTAGCCAAAAGTATTTCATTGGAACAAGGTGCCTTTATTAAGGGTAGAAGCATTTTTGAAAATATTAATCTCACACAAGAATTGAAATATGGTTTGAATAATTAGTCAAGGAGAAAATGTGATGATGAAGATTGACATGGCAAAAGTTTATGATAGTATTGATTGGGGATTTCTCATGCATGTTTTAAGTTCATTTGGTTTCTCGAGTAAATTGTGTGGGCTTATTAGATAGTTATTACAACTCCATGGTTCTCTATGACTTTCAATGGCATATCAAAAGGAGAAGTGATCTTGGTTTGTGTTAGTGTGATCCACTCTCTCATTATTTATTCGTTCTAATGGAGAAAATATTATCTAGAATGTTAAAAAAAATCAAATGGAGTTTGGGAAGATTGCACCATTCTATCATCATAGAGGAGCTCCCATTATTTTTCATCTACTATGTGCAGACATTGTCATTTTTGTTTAGGGTAATGATATAATTACAACCATTTTTACAACCTTTTTATACAACCATGTTATAAATGATGAGCATTTTTGTATCACTTTACAAAAATGCTCATCATTTATAACATGGTTGTATAAAATGTTGTAAAAATGGTTGTTTGTGTATCATTACTCTTTTGTAAATAGTGGTACAACTTCATTAAGGGTGGTATCAAATGTGTTAAAGAAATATGAAGCTTGGATTGGTCAAGTGACATTATCTCGACGCCAAAGGCTTCTTCGCCTAACTAGTTTCACTGAGGGCGCTTTTTCTTTCATTTACTTGGGTGTTCTTATTAAAGAATAATGAATTTAAAATGTTTGACACAAAGTCTCACAAAGTGTGAGAGCTTATTTGAGAGCCTTCCATTATATATAAATATATATATCGATGTACAAATGTGTTTTTGAAAATTGTATCTCTAAGACTAACGTTACAAAAGAGAAGTAACCGGATATGAAATATGAAAATAATTGTTTGTTTCCATATTGCTAATGTAGGTGTTGGTGTAAATCTTGCCATATGTCATTTTATAGCCGTTGGGTGCATTGCGTTGGCTGAGTTTCCTTGTTTGATTTTGTAGCCATTGGTTTTAGTTGAGTTGTTAATGAGAGTTGTTGATGATCTTCAATAGCCCTTGCAAACTATGCCGAGGTATAAGGCCAAGTTTGGTGTGTAAAGAGTTAAGCGCAGGACATCCGAGGGGCTTAGTGAAAATATCAACAAGTTGAGAAAATGCTTGAATGTGCTGAGTATGAAGAAATCCTAAAGCAACGCGCTTGCACACGTAATGATAATCAATTTCGATATGCTTGCTGTGTGCATGGAAAACATGATTGGTAGTCATGAATAAGGCACTAAGGTTGTCACAAAAAAGAATTGATGCTGATGGGAGAGTCACACTAAGATCACGGAGTAGGAATGAAATCCAAATAATTTTTGCAGTGGTTCCCGCCATGGCTCAATATTTTGCGTCAGAGCTAGACCAGGAAACGGTATTTTGTTTCTTTATAGACCAACAAATGCAATTACTTCCTAAAAAAATGCAATAGCCTATAGTGGAGTGACGAGTAGTAGGACATCCTGCCCAATCTGCATCAGAAAATGCATAGAGATTAAGTGTAGGATGTGAACTAAAATGAAGACCTATATCAAGTGTACCATGCAAATAACGGAGGATGTGCTTTACCATTTTGTAATGAGCCATACTAGGCGAGTGTAAAAATTGAGATACAAAATTAACACTAAATGCAAAATCAGGGCGAGCAAGAGTAAGATATTGAAGTGTTTCAACAATGCTATGATAATGAGCCAGATCAGGAAAAGGGTTATCATTTGTGATTCCTTTAGTTTTCGGCATCATAGGTGTACCCATTGGTTTACAATCTTTCATTTGGGAACGATCCAAAATCTCGAGTGCATACTTAGCCTGAGATGGTGTAAGGCCATCGGAATCACGAGTCACTTGATTTCCCAGAAAATAGTGCAAGGAGCCAAGATTCTTCATTGCAAATTGTTGCCCAAGAGCATGAATAAAAGTATTTAGATGCGTGGGGTCAAAACCTGTGATAATTATATCATTAACATAAATAATAACTAAATTGCGTTGATAGATGAGCTATAAATAAAAAGAGAGGGGCCAATGGAACTACATATAAAACCATAAGCAATCAAGCAATTACTAAATTTTTCAAACCAAGCACGAGGTACTTTTAATCCATAAAATGTTTTATTTAATTTGCACACATGAGAGGAAAGAGTTGGATTAATAAAACTTGGAAGTTGTTCCACAAATACGTCATCATGCAGATCACCATGGAGAAAATCATTTTTGACATCGAGTTGACAGATATCCCAATTGTGAACAAAAGCAATGCTAAGTACAATTCATATGGTACATGGTTTGATGACAGGAGAGAATGTCTCAGTGTAGTTATTGCCATCAATTTGGTAGTATCCCTTGGCAACAAGACGTGCTTTTAGTCGACCTAGGGCACTATCCGCCTTGATTTTTGTTTTGAATACCCACTTGCACCCAATAACATCCATATGAGACTGGTGAGGCACAAGCGTCCACGTATTATTATCTTAAAGAGCTTGTATTTTTTCTTGCATTGCTTTAGTCCTACCTATATGATTAAGAGCAAAGTGGATTGTTTTGGGTTCTTTGGGGAGTTAAATTAGAGAATGATAGTGAGCATACTTAGGATTAGGTTTGTGAATCCCAACTTGAGAGCGGGTTATTATGATGTGATGAGGAGATGGTGGGTTGGGCGGAAGATGTTGTGGTGAAATGAGGGTTTGTGGTTTGAATGGGAGGCACCTCTTGTATAGAGAGCAAATGTGGGATAGGGATAGGGTCAATTTCGTGGAGCATGGGGGTAGCTAGTGAAGAAGGTACCTACACAAAAGAAGCACTAGAACCATCCCATGGATTAGATGTAAAATCGTTAGTAGAGCGTCAATCAATAAAGGTAGATAAATTTTGATCGCCAAATGAGGGAAGAGGAAAATTTTCAAGTTATTTGTAAGGAAAAGATGATTCGTTAAAAATAACATGTCGAGAAATAAAGGTTCGATGAGAGGTAGGGTGGTAGGATTTATAACCTTTATATTTGTCACTATAGCCCATAAAAATAAGAGGGTTTTGAATTCAAATTTATTTTGTTTATCCCAAGTATAGGGTTAACATTTTGAGCCAAAAGTGCGAAGTGAGGTATAGTCTGGGTAGTGACCATAAAGGAGAAAAAAACGAAATTTAAGTTCTAAGGTAATAGAAGGAAGACGATTTATAAGAAAAAGGGTAGTTGAAAATGCTTCGACCCAAAAATGTTTAGGAACTCCACTTTGAAAAAGTAAGGTCATACTAAGTTCACGAATGATACGATGTCATCGTTCTATCAAACTATTTTGTTCAGGTGTGTGAGGGCATGAATATTGGTGAATAACTCTTTGGCTTTGAAAATGTGAATTTATTTGATGGTTTGTGAATTCACCACCACCATTAGTTTGAAATTTTTTAATTTTTTTGTCGAATTGTCTTTCAATAAGTTTTTCAAATAAAAGAAATGCATTAAACAAATCAAATCTTTTTTGTAGTGGAATAAACCACATATATTTAGCGAATGCATCAACAAAACAAGCATAATATTGAAATTTACCAACAGATAAAACTGGAGCAGATCCTCATAAATCACAATAAATTGAATCAAATGCATTAAAGGCATCATTAGAAGATTGTAAGAAAAGAAGTTTGCTCATTTTTCCTAATTGGCAACTCTTGCAAATAGAGTTGTTTTTATTTCTTCCAATAACCGAAATAAGACCTTTAGAATGTAAAACTTGAAGAGTGAAAGTTTGAGGATGTCCCAACCATTGATGCCACACTTCCTCAGAAATGGTGCAAAAATGATTTGAGAAGTGTACTTCAAATGGCGGAGACAATACATATAAATTATCCTTCCGTCAGCCGTTCAATAATGTGCAGTGGTCGCCCATTCCTTAATAGAAAAACCAACACCGTGAAATTCATAATTATAAGGATAATCAGAGGTTAATTGACTAATTGATAATAATTTTTTTGCTAAATCAGGAACAAGTAAAACATCTTTTAATTTAATAAATGAGTTACTTGATTTAATGAAAGTGTCACCAATGTACAGTGGAGGAGTCAAAAATTTGGGTTAGGGGGGGGCCAAACAAAGCTAAAATAAAATATATAAAATATTTTTTATTCTATTTGTATACATTTTTTTTATGCAATATAAAATAATTTGATAGTAAGATTTATAATAAAAATAAAATATATTTAATACAACTTATGTAGTAAAAAAGTATATAATATGATAAGAACATATCATTATAATAAAAATATATTAAAAATACAATCATTCAACTTTTTATTTATTTATAATGAAAATATGTCATCATTTTATTATATCATTTTATTTTATATGAAATGTATTTTATTTTTAAATTAGATTAATTTTGTAGAGGGAGACTAAGATAATTTTTAGAGAGTGGGTCAATACAAAATAAAATAAATATTATCCTATAAAATCATAAAAAAATAAATATATTTTATTTTTTCTTTAAAAAAACATATATTATATATTTTTTCAAGTTCAATCGGTTTGGTCTCAATTTTTCTTATACAAATATGTTGGTCAGAAACATAATACCTTGGTGGATGCTAGAAAGGGATCAAAATTCTGGAAATTGTTGATGAAGAACATGCCTGCTGTGCTTCGAAATTCGTAGTGGAAAATTAATGAAGGGAAGGTTTTTTTTTTTTGGCATGATAAGTGGCTCAGAATGGATCGATTATTTCTCAACAAGTGAATTACCAAACTTAATTTTGGCTGATTATAAAACTACTAATGTATGGAATGTAGAGTTTTTTGACAGATTGGTTGGGGTGGAAAAATCAGATCAAATAATGGAGGAGTTGGGTAGAATTAAAGCATGGGCGAATGTTTTGATATGGCTGCCGAATGCTAATTGTTTTTTTTTTCTACACGTAGTGCATTGGAGTGTGTCCGTGTTTGTGCTCCTACAATGCCTTGGATGCAGTGGATATGGCATCCTACGGTGGCCAGGAGAATTTCAATTCTTATGTGGAAGGTAATGCATGACTATCTTTCAGTTGATGATCCAATTACGTCCAGCTGGGATTACTCTAGCCTCCAAGTGTAATTGCTTTAAAATACAGGTGGGGATGCCCATTATGGAAGGTCGATCATGGAAAGAAAAACTGGAATGGTGGTATAGGCGGGCTAAGCAATCAAACCAGGTGGGACAACTTATAATTGGAATCTTGCCGTCTATTATAACTTGGAGGCTTTGGTGGCGTCGATGTAAGGAGCGAATGGAGGGCACTTATGAATCTGTGCAGGCTGTTTGGGCTTCCATTAAATAGTACTGGCTGGTTGTCGTGGCAGAAAAGATAAAAGGTAATGCAAATTTAAGTCAAAATGATGATCAGGAAATTCTGAAGAGTTTGTTCCTACCTATATATATTAAACCGAGAAATTAGAAAGCACCTATGCAGGCTGTAAAATGGACCCCTCCTTCAAATGGTTGGTAAAAACTCAATGTCAACGGCAGCTCTTTGGGTAACCCAGGTTTGTCTGGGGCGAGCGATGCTATACGTGATTTAAGGGGTGAGTTGATTGCTGGTTTTGCAATTTTCACGGACACTAGTATGAACAATTTTGCTGAGTTCATGGGACTACTTCAAGGTTTTCGGATAGCTCAGTTTCTTGGGTTGCAGCAGGTGGAAATTGAGATGGATTCCATGTTAGTATTTGATTGGATAAGGAAGAGAAGGTGTGGCTTGTGGTACTTGGAGGATTATTGGGAGGAACTGCTTCAACTGTTAGAAGGGATCTGTTATCTCTCAAACATATTTACCAGGAATGTAATTTTCTAGCTGACGATTTTGCGCGGTTGGGGGCTGCTGGTGTATGCTAGACTTGGAATGCTAGTGTTGAACTTCCTGATCGTGTTCTTCGGGCCATTTATCGTCTGGATAAGGGAGGGTGCTCTTTCATCAGAGTTTAGAGTTTTTATATCTAGTTTAAAGCTGTTTGTAAATGCTTTTCTGATATTAGGGTTGCTTTGATCGGAAGGGTCATGTTCTTTATTTATTTCCACGATTTTTCCTCAACCTTGTGAAGATGAATAAATAATAAGGAGGCTTGACCCCCATTGTTTTTTTTTTTTTTAATGTTTAATAGATCTATTTTGTTGGAAAATGTAGCCTATGATAATAAATCTAGTTCACTGATTGTAAAACTTTTACGTGGTGGTTTGAAAAATTGGGGCTAATATATCCATCCATTCAACTTGACAAGCACACATACACCAACCCAAGTTGTATAAAAAGTTATTTTTATTTTTGTCACCTTCGGGTGCATATATCATCATATACTAGTACTTGTAGTTGGATCGTATATATGGGACATAAATACTAATTTATTGTATCAATGTACACATTTTTCTTGATTAATTGTACTGATGATCAGTTAAAAAAATTAAACATCTCCGTTGATATTCTATATGCTTAGCAAAAATTGAGAAAACCTTCGGTGCAGTCGGTTTGCACTCCCCCTAAATGCAGCCCCCCAATCACTTTGCACCACGTAGACCTCTCACTTTTACGTGATGGTTTGAAAAATTGGGGCTAAAAAGAGAACAACTACTCTGAAGATTCATCGGATACTTCGGATTTTTTTGTTTTTCTCGAGAAAATAAAGGTTTGAAAAATTTTTTCCGACCCGCACTTTCTCAAAAACCAAACGCTTACGAGAGAGGCGATGGAGATATGATGACGGAGACTTCGCAATGGAGATTCGACGACAGAGACACAGAGACTCGAATACGGCGATGGGTCACAATGATGAGGATGTGAGACTCAACACGAGGCCAGGGTTTCTGTGAGCAGAGAGAGTCATCAAACTCGGGGGGAGAATCAGATGTTAACAAACGACGCCATTTTGATTTTTTTAGACAATCCGGATATGGGTTGATTAAAGCGGGTTCCAGATTCAATACAAATATCCGGCCCAAATTTATCATGTTTACTAAAAGCGGGTTCCGGCCCGCTTTTATATGATCCGAAAACCGGATTTAAGATCCGGATATCCAGTTACCAGTCCAAGCCGGGTAATACCCGGACCATGTGAACAGGCCTAGACTGTTTGCCAAATCTATGTTTGTTCAAACTTAGATGTTGATTGTTATTTCAAATATAAGGTGAGATATATTTAACATGGATTTTGAAAATAACATATATCCATATATCGTAATATTGCAGTACTACTCATCTACCACCAACATCAAACTTAGCCTACAATTAAGGGAAGAGAATAAGAAACTTACGACAATCATTTTACTGAGTACTTGGATTAGCAGAGTGTGATCAAGGTTTGGATGTTTTACAATTCAATGCTAGAGTAGTGAATTTGAAAACATCACAGGGTGGGAGATAAAAACTCTGATCATGTGTTGGATTTGGAACATATGGTTGTCTCTCCCACCCTATGATATGCCCAATTCAGTACTGAAGTTTTGAGAGTTGTTCCAATTTGTGATTGGTGACAGATTGAGTTGCACACACACACACACGAAAGGAGAGAGAGAGAGAGAGAGAGAGAGAGAGAGAGAGAGATTGTGTGGTGGAACAAGAGAGAGCTAATATACACTACAAGGAAAATCACTTTTTCCTGGGAGAGATTTTGTCCCATAAAGGCTGTTTTAGTGCCAAAAATGACTATTTCTGGCATATATATTTCGCAGCTCAATCGCCAAAAAAACCTGGCCCAACATACTATTACTTCCGGCCATATAATGAAGTGTCCAAAATGTTGACTATTTCTGGCACTACCGAATCCTCACAAAAAAAATTATTTCACTAGAAAAAATTGTTAAGAATTGATCAATATTCGTTAATCTGATAAAAGGGCTTGTGGAAAATATGTTGTTCTGGCATTCTGAATTGCCAGAATTGGTTATTTTCTGCGCCATGAATATGTTCAAAAAACTAGTATTTCCTGTAGTGGCGTTGCATTGGAATTATGCTTTTCTTGCTACAATTCAATTACTATATTCCACAGATCATCTATCCAAACAATTAAATACACTTGTTAACTCAGCTTCTAGGATTCATGCACAAAATTAATTCCACCAATTTAATAAGCAATTCAATTTTTTTTTTTTTTATAAGTAAAATATATTAATAATAAGCAGTTCCATATATATATATATATATATGGTCAAAAGTCAATTAATTGTACTTTTGCATGTCACCAACAAGGACCTATATTTACTTAATTACATATTTTCTCTTGTCCAGTCCAGAAAATCCATAAATCATCAGCGTATTCATCTAACACTTAGAGTTCAAAGCATACAATTTCATGTACATCATTCTACATAGTTTGCTGGAGCATTGTTGTCTGATCTAGCTGCGCCATCAGCTAATTAATTTGAACCCTGGGGAGCTTAAAATAACATCTAAAATCTGCAAATGCACAACCATGCCATTTCTTTAGATATTAGTGTAAAATGTTAGTGTGCGATCAACGTGATGAGAATATTCCAATTCTGCAATTGACAATTTCAAAATTACATAGGTTAATAGATGGTAATATATGGACTGTCAATGTTAGTAATCTCTTGTACAAACTGTCATGCATATATCCAGAAAATAGTCTACTGACTGTAATTAGTTGCATTCTCCAAGTTTACTATTAATTAAACATCCCACGGGGTTAAAGTATCAGTGTAATTCAGTAACAGAAAATAATGAAAACAAGTCAGACCTTACAAAAAAGATCAAGAGGTTGTACCAAGTAAATTATCATCAAGATTTAAAATATGGTCTTCTAGGTGTTCACCAATATCGAGGTCGTACTCAACGTATATAAACTTCTGGCATGTCATTTAAGACATATATCTGAATGTTGCGGACTTATAGAGTTGCTAAGATGATAAGGTGCTTAGACCCATAATAGAAGATGTGCAATAAAGATAGAGGGATATACCCAGCCAAGACATTTTAGGAACCCTATGATTCAGTAGGTAAAAATGCTTGAACCGCCATGCACATCATTTCCAAGCAAAGTAAGTATACATGTCAAAGTAAACCATTAAAAGAAGAGAAAAGATTTTCTTCATTGAAAACAGAGGGCCAAGTGATGCAGATTGTGCATTAAGCCAATATTTAAAATGCATGAAAAAAATGGAAACCATAAAAATACAAGAATAAGATATAACTATGTCAAAGAAAATACTGACGACTTAGAAAACAAGCAAGAAACAACATGTGAGCTGTCAAAAAGTTTAAAGAGGAACAACACTTAGAAACCATAATTATGTGTAGTACAAAATAGTTATCTAATAGTGATATGCTGCTAACTGTCAAGCACCCCAGGAGAAATGTGATTAGTCCAGGCACTTGAGATCAATAAATCATGTAAACTGTCACTTTGTACTTTTTCTTTTTGCTAAAATAGAGATATAAAACATATGACTATGTTACATTCAGCTTCATAACTGTCTATTTCAGTTGGTGTGCAGGTTAATTCCTCAGTAATATAATTGGTTTCTAGCCCCAAGAAGCCCAAACATAGGCAAGATGCCAATAGTTTAAAGAATATCAGTAAAAACATTAATAAAAATGGTCTATCAATATACATATCTCCACGTCTTCTCCATGCATGTGAAACACAACCATAAAGGATTTTTCATATTCAGAACATGAGATAAACAGACAAAGTTTACTATAGTGCACTAAGGAAGGTTTACTAGTGCACTAAGGAAGACTTACTAGTGCACTAAGGAAGGCTAAGAGATTGAACACGTTGAACCCACTCCAAGGAGTAAAAGGTGACAGCAGACAATTGAACCAAATACAAGCTTATCATCATCGAAACTTCAAATGGATAAAACATTTGGTACAAAAATTCCCAGCCTTCTCCACTTATCAAATGATAAATATTAACCATCTTAGAACTTGAATCAACAATTTATTGAGATTTTAGAAAAAAAAAATTGAAAAATAAAAAAATGTGATAAACCAAAAATAAACATATAACACTAAAATACATATGGAGACAGAAGCAGATAATCATCACAAACAAACATGTATGCAGTTCACAAGAGAGGAAAAAAAGAGAGAAATAAATAGAAAAAAAGGCATAGAACCAACTGAGAACATTATGTTCCGTTCAGGTTCATTAGAAAAACCTTCTACATCATCATGAAGTGGAGAAATATCTCCATTTTATCTAATTGTAGATTCTCACTGACTTCACAAACATGTGACGATGCTGATGATTGGCTGCATTTGACAAACATAGGAGCATTGTCCGTGTATTCCAACCCAAGACACTACTCCCAAGCACACATTTACTACGAAAGACCCAGTTGTTGTTTACAAAAAATCTAGCAAAATCTAAACCATGCATATTAGTTCTAAGTACCGTAATTCCAAATTAACGGCAGCATAAACCCATACAAGATCATTGAAACGCAAAACAGAGAACTAACCGACACATAAACTAGAAGGGTGAGAGAGAGAGAGAGAGAGAGAGGAGCAGCAGCAGCTGTGGACGCAATCTGTGGGAGTCCCTCCAACTCCTCGACGCTGACGCTTCTTTGTGCAAAATAATCTCCCCCAAATCCTAATTTAAAAGAGAGAGAGAGAGAGAGAGAGAGAGAGAGAGAGAGAGAGAGAGAGAGAGAGAGAGAACCTGCGAGAGGCCAGCGACATTGGAAGCTTCATCCAGTTATCTGGGATTGAATGTGGTGGATGCAAGCCGTGGGAGTCCCTGCAACTCCTCGACGCCGACGCACTCCTCTACAAAATAATCTCCCCCAAACCCTAATTTACCCACCACACAAGCATCAGTTACGGGATGATTGAGTGAAATCAGAGAAAATATCAGAGTTTTGAGAAAGTCTTTAACTAGATTTGGTCATAAGAGAACAGAGACTTCGTGAAAAATCTACAGAAAGGGAGAGAAAATTTGGGCTTGTTCGGAGAGAGAGCGGGAGACAGAGAAAGAGACAGAGATACAGAGACAGAGACAGAGAGAGACAAACCAGAAAGAGAGGATCTCTGCCCGGGAAGGGGAGGCAGCACGGCGACCGCAAGAGAGCGAGAGAGCGAGAGAGCGAGAGCGAGAGTGAGAGTGAGAGTGAGAGTGAGAGTGAGAGAGAAATAATGGATTATTGGGGGAGATGAGAATCGGGGGAGGGGAGGGGAGGCAATCATTTTTAAAATACTATTTCGGCATTTTACTATCGTCGCAAATAGCCAAAAAAGCAGCCGCAAAAAGGCTTTACTCTGGCACTTCTCAGCGCTGCAGGAACAAAGAACACAGTGGACTTAAAAATCACTATTTGCTGCCATATCTCTCTCGCGGGAAAAAAGTATGGCAGCAAAAACTTCTTTTTGTTGTAGTGATAGCCAAATAATTTTTTTTTAAAATGACACTTATAAATAGCGTATTACTTCTTTTCCAAAAATTAGAACTTAATTAGGACAATTTATGTTGTGTTAATCCATGTAAAGTAACAGTATTAATTACAAAATCTGGATATATTTTATATTAATGATTTCCTATTGAAGAGTTGCATAAAAGTTGCAAAATATATAGTACTTGTCCGTTAATTTATTTACCAATCTAATCCTCCTTAGAGATACAGTGAACAAAACACACCCTATCGTTTATAATAAAATAGTTGTTATCCATACTACAACAAACTTTAATCTTTTGGGATGAAACTTTTTTTAGTTAATTGAAATTCGTCAGATAAAGTTACTTTTAGGGACGAAATTGAGGTTTCATCCCAAAAAGTGCTAGCAATTCAATATGCATTCGAACAGTAATTTTTTTGTTAAAAAATATTGAGCTGGTGCGAACATAGATCGCCCCCAAATAGGTTTACCATTCGGAATGGCTTCTCTAGCATTAGAATAGCATATATATTTTTCTATATGAATGTATAATAGTAGTCGAATATCGGACGTGTTGCCGAGAGAATTGCATACTTCTTAGACTTGAAATAATGAACTCCATTCAAACAAAACTCTGATTGTTTGAATGACAATATAGGAGATTTTGTACAAAAGACAGTAGCATTTGAATGGCTCATCTAGCTATATTAAAACAGACATATTTTTCTATTCGAATGTATAATAGTTATAGTCTGAATGCAGGACACGCTGCTGGGAGAACAGTACATACCTGTTGGACTCGAAATAATGAACTCTCATTGTTCAAACGACAATCAGATTATTTGAATGATAATATATGAAATTTTGAAGAAAAAAAAAGTGGTAGTTTAAATAGGGAAACAATGTCGCGCGTTCAAACTAATTCTTGAAGTAATATATGGTTTTCAAAACATATTTTATTCTTGAATCTTTTAAAAATACATAATTGTGATAGTTAAAAAATTATATTTTAAATATTGTGCATTTTAGGTAATTTATAGTATTTAAAACGATGAAAATGTTACTCATACAAGATAATTATTAAACAAAAGAGTTTATCTATTTTTTGGACAGTGTTTTTGATTAATTTGACTTGACTAGTTTGATAAAACGTCATTGAGAAAATTAGAAAATCTGTCAACGTTGCCAACAACCTTTATTTATTTATTTTTTTTGAATGGAAAAATATTCCATGATTCATAACTTTAACTCAGAATTTACAATATCAAGAATGCAATCAGGGCATTCTTCAATGTCGTACATATCATATGAAATACAAAGAGCGAATTTAGCAAGTATATGAGTCACTTGATTTGCCTCTCACATGTGAAGCCATATGCAGTGACTTGTTAGAAATTCTTTAACATCTTGGATAATAAGACCACCCAGACTCAGGTTTTGGTTTGGCAGCAACAGTTGATCTATGATCAGTTTTGAATCCCCTTCAAGGTGTAATTGTTGGAGCTGTAATTCATTGCAATAACTTACTGCCATGAGTAAACCAAGTGCTTCTCCATCAAATACATCGTCTGGCATTGGTCGATTTGCACGCAGCGTCCCTAGAATCTAGCCCTTGGAGTTTCGGATGACAACCCCTATTCCCATTAATCCCATGTTCTGATTTGTCGCTATGTCCCAGTTCACTTCAACAAAACCCTCAAAAGGTGGCTGTCAAGCTATGTTTCTGTGGGGAGTTTTGTCCAAAGGTATCAGCCTGCAGTTAGCCTCTTTGTAACCTTTTGCATCTTCTTTGGCTTTCTGAAAGACCACGCCAGGGAAGGTGAAGATCTTCTCATGGAAGAAAACATTTCTTCTAGCCCAAATGCTTCTCAGGATTACTGCCTTATTTTGAAGCTCTTCCTAATTCAGTTTTTGAGCTAATTCAATCCAGATATTCATGAAATTATCATTAGAAATAGCCATTTTCTGGATCTTTAGATACCCATAATTCCTTATCTCTTTAGAGGCATTACATCCCCACAAAGAATGACCCAATGTTTCAGGTTCCAGGGACCATATAGGGCAAGTACAATCCTCCACCACTCTCCTTTTTTTCAGGTTTAATAGTGTAGGAACTGCCTCACAACATGCTCTCCAAATAAAAGATTTTACAAATGGGGCAACTTTCATCTTCCAAATGCATTTTCAGATATGTGTTTCAGCCCTCTTCCTAGACAGTTCTCCTTCCTCCTCAGCCTCCATTTGTTTTTGATAATGGTACCCACTCCTAACTGAGTAGATACCATTAGGAGTAAATTGCCAGGTTAGTTTATCACTTCTACCTCCATAACTAATAGGAATCTTCATTATAGCCTGGATCTCAGAAATGGAAAATATCTCTACCATTAAATCTTGTCTCCAACTCTCAAATCTGGATCAATAATGTCTTCCACTTTTTCACACCAACACTCGGCAAATTTTGGATAAGCAATCTGGTGGTTTGGGAGGGAGGGTCTCCACCTGTCATTCCAAAGGTTGATGTGCCTTCCATTCCCCACCCTCCAAAGTAGTCCCCTTCTTAGGACTTCTAGTCCCCTATAAATGCTCCTCCATGCAAAGGAGGGGCTAGATCCAATTTTAGCATTTAACAAATCGTTGGTGGGGAAATATTTATGTTTTATGACTTTTGAAACTAGGGAAGAAGGTTCTTGGAGGGTTCTCCACTCTTATTTGGCTAGAATAGCTAGGTTAAAAACCCTAAAATCCCTGAAGCTGAGCCCAACCTCATTTTTGCTTGAATTGATTTGATCGCAAGGAACCTGTTAAATTTTCAACTGATCTTTGCTGAAACCCCACCAAAACTTCCTTAAAAGTTGATTGAGCTTATGGGTTATTGATTGGGGGAGGAGGAACATGCTCATAGAATAAGTTGTGATAGCTTGTAGGACTGCCTTGAGTAGTGTTTCTTTCCCAGCAATGGATAATTATTTGGTGCTCCAGTTAGCAATTTTTGCCCAAGTTTTATCAATAATAGAGTGAAAGGCAGCCACATTTCTCCTCCCTAACATAGCTAGAAGTCCTAGGTATTTCTCCATGGTGTCAGTGGATTTAATCCCAGCTATTTGAAGGAGCTGTGACTGAGTTTGGGGCTTGGTATTTCGACTTAACAGAACAAAGGACTTGTTTTTATTCAACACCCGCCCCGAAGCATATTCATAAATGTTTAGGATCTCTAGGATTTTCTTTAATTCAAGAGTTGAAGCTTGGCAAAAAAGAAGATTATTATTTGTAAAAAATAGATGATTTATCCTGGTAGGACCCCGGCCAATAGGGGCACTTGATATCTCACCTCTAGTTTCAGCTGTATTCAACATCACAGTTAGAACCTCAGCGCATAATGTAAGGAGATAGGGGGTCCTCCCGTCTGAGTCCCCTAGAAGGTCTAAAAAATTTTTGTGGATCCCCATTGATCAAAATAGAATAGGATACTGAATTTAGGCATTTTTGGATTAACTCTACCCAAGAGGTTGGAAAACCCAGTTTTAACATCACCTCTTCCACAAAATGCCACTCCACCTTATCATATGCCTTACTCATGTCCATTTTGAGAGTCATGACCCCTTCTGACCCTTCATTCTAGAAGACATGGAATGTAGTACCTCATAAGCTACAAGGGTATTATCTGAAATTAATCTACCCGAGACGAAAGCACTTTGATTTTTCGAGATGGGAGAAGGTAGGATACCTTTCAACCTATTGGCTAAAGTTTTAGATACCATCTTGTACAAGATGTTACAAAGGCTAATAGGTCTGGAATCCTCCACTTTCATAGGATTCTTAATCTTCGGTATAAGGTAAATAAAAGTGTCATTAATGTCCTTGACCGGACCTTTCCCATTTACAGCACTCAAAACAAACTGTGTAACTTCCCAACGAAGTCCTAATTTTTCTGATAAAAGAAAGTAGGGAACCCATCAGGACCTGGGGCCCCCAAAGGGTTCATTTGAAATATAGCCTGTTTGACATCTTCTTTATCAAAAGGTTTGTTAAGAAAATCCAGCATACTAGGGGAGATTTTGGGCATAACATCAAGCAGGCAAGACTGCATCTGAGAAGGATAAGAGGAGGTAAAAAGAAATGAGAAGAAACCTGTGAAGGTGGCGCTAATGAGCTCCTGAGTCTTCACAAGTTGTCCCCTAGAATCGGTGATGACATGGATTGAATTTATCCTTTTCCTCTGTGAAGCTTGTTTGTGGAAGAAACTCGTGTTTTTGTCTCCCTCCTTTAGCCAATGTTGTTTGGCCCTTTGGTGCCATCTCATGTCCTGTTCTACTAGTGAGGACTCCACTTTTTGTATTAGGTCTCTTAGCTGGTTCATATGATATCCATCCCCCTTATCTTGCAACTTCCTAATCGACTCCATGTCCTGTTTTAAAGAGCCATTGTCCTGCTGCTTAGCTCACTTGGACCATGAAAGAAGACCCATTTGACAATACTCAAGCTTGGTTCTCAAAGTGCTAGCAAGACTGGACCTAAAGACCTCTCGGGACCATGTTGTTTTAACCACTTCCTCATACCCATCATTCAATTGCAAGCTGCTTCATACCGAAAAGGGACCTGTCTTGTTCTTTTCCCCGAGCTTGTGTCTCTAGTGCTGATATTCAGGGGGCAGTGGTCTAACTTCACTGCTGCCAGGATCTCACACTCACCCAATTTGAATATCTCGCACCATTCCTTATTGACCAAAGCTCTATCAATCTTCTCTTTAGTGAAGGCTTGACCACTTCTCCCATTTGACCAAGTCAAATGAGCACCACTATATTTCATGTATTGCAGTCCACAGGATTCCAAAGCCATTCTAAAATTCTCTATCTGTTTGTATGGCCTATATGCCCCTCCCTGTTTCTCTTTCTGGTGTAGGACCTCATTAAAATCTCCTGCACATAACCAAGGCAAGGGGGTACTTGGTTTCAGCTTCATTAGAAGATCCCAGCTACCTTTTCTTTTTGCCGTGTTTGGATGCCTGTAGAAACCAGTAAAAAGCCAAGGTTTACCATTATCTTTACTAACGATTGTACTCACATGCCATCTAGAATAGCTAATGACTCTAACCTTCCACAACAAAGCAATAGCGCTGCTTGAACCCAAACTATTAACCGAGAAAAATTGATCATATTGCAGAATTCTTCTCGCCTTTTCCATCTTATTCTGATTGTACTTGGTCTCCACAAGAAAACCCAAACGGGATTGTTTCTCCTTAGTTAGTTTACTAAGGATCCGAATTGTCCGAGGGGACCCGATCCCTCGGCAATTCCAAGTAAGGATGGCCATTAGAGGTGGCAGTGCTGAACACCAGCCCCTGCCACTTCTTTTGTATCCAACTATTTGCTATCATTAGCCTTTGATTTCTTAAGCACGGAAAGAGAGTCATTTACCTTAGGATATGCACTCTGTTTGTTTCCAATTACCTTCGGGAGGTTGGAGATGTCTTCAAGGATGTTTTTCCCTGAAGCTTTAACTTTGGCTTTCCCCTTCTACCTAACCCCCATTAAGGCCATCTTTTCTTTGTTTGGATTTTTACTGGTGATTTCTGTGTTCATGTGGGTGATGGCAAACTCATTACTATCCTTCTTTTCATAATCCTTGTGTTCCTGTTTGATTTCCTTTTTGAGGGGTATGTTGGCCTCAACACCCCCACTGGGATCCACTTCCATGTTGGATCCTTGTACTACTTCTCCCAATGGAGCCACTGAGGTGGCACGATGGTTGCCTTCAAAATCAGGTGGGCTCTGTGATATGTCCTTGGCACCTCTGTCTTCTATGCTTTCTGTACTGACCAGCTTTACCAGGGATTCCTCCTTCATCTTAGGTGTTGTTGCTGACGAGTTTGGTGAGGTATTTGTTTCTTTTGGAACCCCTTTATTCTTTGAGCTGTCCTATTTCATGTTGGCTCTATCACTTCCCTCAATTCTGCCCCCATATTTCTGTAGATCAAAAATAGACGTAGTCATTGGTTGTGCCCTTAGCTAGGGCCCAAAAGGTAGGGGTTTCTTTTCAGCATCTTGTGGTTCAAAAGTAGAACGTGAGCAGGTCTTACCCTTGTGTAAAATGTCATAGTGGAAATAGAAACTCTGGAGTCTTTCATACTTGAAAGATATCCAGTATTTCTGGTTGTTAAATTCAAGCCAATTCCCCCTGAGTAGAGACTTATGTAAATCCACTGCCATCATAATCCTTAGACATCTCCCCCAAGCCGATCCGTCGGACTCGGCATCTATCCTCAACACATGCCCAAAGGAGTTCCCAAACCTCTCCCCTATATCCTCATTCATAGCAGCTAGAGGAAGTTATGGCATTGCAGCCAAAAGGGTTCAAACCTAAACTGAGTTACCAATATAGAAAGGGTTTCGTCTATCTCCTGGATTGCTACCAAGCTCCTATAAAAGAACCAAGGCCTCCCCCCCAAGACCCTTTCCTTATCCTCAATATTTTGAAATTCTATGAGAAAACAATGATCATTTAAATCTTGAAAATGGACCCAACCCGTGAGACGCCATACCTGGGACACACCAAAAGATATAAGGCTTTTTGCGGCGACAGAGAGTCACCGCTAAAAGTCTCTCTAGTCACTGCTAAAAGTCTTAAAATCGCGGCAAAAAGATAAGTTCAGCGTCTTTTGTCGCGCCAGAGGCGCGCCTCTATAATCGAGCGGCTACAGGTCTCTTGCTGCATTCCAAGCCAAGCGCTGATGTTCTAAGACTTTTTTACGCGAATTTTGGTCGCTGCAAAAAGGCAAAAACTCGCAGCAAATAAGATGTTAACCCTGGTTAGTCTTTTCGGGATAAGACTATTTACGGCGAAATTTTCTACTTTTGCAGCGAGTTAAACTCGCCGCAAATAACATTTTACAAAAAAAAAAAAATATATTAGTGAACCACTTTCACCTGCTTCACTAATATTTTTTTAAAACACGTGATCATAAACTCTCAGCAGCCATGACATATATAGGCAAAGATCAAATTAATATCATATATATATATATATAATAATTAGTAACATTATAAACCTGATACATAACCCATGTTGGCAATCTCCCTAGAAATGATATAACCAACTACTTGTGATAATTAATGTAACGTATAAGTTAACAACTAAAGGGGATATATCAACACATTCCAGATTTATAACTAGTATACAAGAATTTATACACATGCTTGTCATAATAATAATACAGACTTGTCATAATGTACACATGCTAACATTATTTCCTTGAGTACCATGCATTTGCAAACATCCCAAATATATTACCAAGTAAAAAAAAGTAGCAAGTACCACATATTACTCCAGTTACATCTCAAACATCTAACATCTAACATCTAACAATGTAGCCCATGAAGAAATCATGGAGCTGTAACAAGGACCCAGGCTTATCATAAACTCTCAACAGTCAAGACATATATAGGAAAAGATCAAATTAAAATGAGTATATAGCCAAGACATATATACTCAAACTACAATAAATAAATAGCATTTCCCCTTATTTCTTTAAAGATAAATGGACTTCTATTTAAGTAATCAGTTTATGCATCCCACCAAACTTTAGAAGTTGGAAAAAAGCTCAAAACGCATACTTTTGTAGACATGGATGAGATCAAATAGAGTATATCTGGGCACTCTTTATAGTGCTTATTAAGAGAAAAACAACAAGTTTCAGCTGAGCTACAAATGCTATAATTTGAATTAAATACAATAAGACACCAAGAAAGAGCTAATAAAACTGAAACCTAATTAGTTGAAGATGGCTGGCTAGAGCATGTAGAACATGGTAATCAGGTGAAGTTTACATTGAAATAGAGTGAAAGGTAATCAGTTTATTGAGAAAAATCTACAACCAAGTTAATTGAAAAACGAAACATACAAACAAAACAAGCTAATTGAGAATTTATAAATTCTCTTCACAAACATAACAAACCTTACTCAAGTGACTTACAACCATTGTAAACATAGCAGAACATAAAAATGCTTATTTTATTTTCTATTTAAAAATTAAGCAAGTGTAGCAATAAAAAGCCCATCAACTATTATTACCCTATTAACTTATTTGTAAGTTGTCAAGACAAAATTGATCCATTCACGATCTACTTCAGGATAATTAGCTCTACAGTTTTTTATTTTGTCCTTTATGTTTAAAGAAAGTAAATAGAAAAATGAGACTCTCCAAGGAAGTGTTGTGACCACGTATATATTTCAAATATCCTCTAAGCTAAAATATACCTGTGATTTTCATTGACTGCTTATCTTCTCTTACTGCTCTCTCACTTTTATCTCATACCTGTAGCAAGATATTCGTATAAGCCAAACAACAAAAACACATTGGTATAATAAACATTTATTACCTATCAAAAAAATAATAATAGACATTTATTAATCACAACTCGCAACAGACTAAAAAAAAATCCTCATGTGCATGCATAGGGCAAAGAAAAGGTTTGTTTTAGCTGACCCATGTCTCTTGCGGCAAGTTTAATTCGCCGCAAATAACATTTTACAAATATATATATATATATATAAATACTAATGAACCAGTTTCACCTGTCTCACTAGTATTTTGTTAAAATATATTATCATAAATAAAAAGAATCTTAGAATATCCACATGATCCCTTAATTCAGTTTTTTATTTTTTACCAAAGTTGAAGCACATAATTCTTTGTAAAGCTAGAAAATTTCACCTAGTCTAATACATCCGGTTTGGTACTAGCACAATAGCACTAGCACAAGACACAAACTTTATCTCAGGCCTCAAGTGTGAGTATGACTCAATTCTCCTCTTTATGTCATCCTGCACAAAAAGAAAATCTAATGTCACAAGTACACTCAAATATTCAAAAGTTGAACTAAGATTATAAGCATGATTAGACCTTTCAACATTGTCCAATTCAGAGCTAGATTACATGTTTAAGACTTGGAGCACAAAATTAAATCCAATCACAACAATCTAAAGGACATTAGGCAAGTCAACTTTATCTACAAGCACGGTTGCTTATATCATTTTTCCCTAAACTTCTTATAAATTTCATCAGAAATGCATTAAAAAAAAAGAGCATGCTACAATCAATGGGTAATAGATGCACGTGTTTAAGAAGGATGAGAAAAAGTGAAATAAGAGGCAGCAAAAGAACTACCTGCAACCCAAGTCCAAGTTCAATGTTCCTGGCTTCAGTGATACCTAGAATTCGATCTTTCCTTACTAAGGGGTATCCCAATGCTTGCATAACCTGGGGTCTGCTCTCATAATCCCATATAATGTGTCATGTATTTATTAAGAAACATAAATTATATGTGCAATTAGAAAGAGAAACATACATTAAGCTAGATATGTTAGACCAAAAAATAGAAACAAGATGAAACTAAAATAGAATGACCCTAAAGCGACCTGGGAGATATGCAGCTATACAAGAATGGAGGAACCTAAAATAGAATGCCACTATTTATATAACTAGTCATGTGAACAGGGCAAACATTTGTCTTAACATTGGGGTAAGTACGCAGATTTTGGGTCCTAAATGGAGTCTACCCAAAATCTGATGGTCCTAATGGGTTTACACGTTGAAGCATAAAAGAACATATGGATCATCAGCATAGAGAAAAAGGTGAGATGAAACAAACACATAACCAATGCTAACTTGTGAGAAATTTAAACAGAAAAAATTACAATGATGAATCTTACCGAGATGGAAAAACTATGAACATCCAAACAATAGTCCATACTAAACTTATTATCTTCACCGATGTGGGTTCACATTTTTCGTGAAACAATTGAAAATATTCTAAATATTAGGTGAAAACAAAAGGACATACAATACAACGATTACATTTAGTTTCTAATTCTTTCCGCACCCTGTTTCAGCCCAGAATATAACCATATAAAGTCGAGCTCTTTTATTCATAATCTGATGCCAATAAAACAAATAGATTCAAAGAAATGAACTCTGATCACCAACGCTGAGAGAGAGAATCAAAAAGATAAAGTCTCACCTGTTTAAAATGAAATTATAGAATAAAATGAAAGAAGGCCGCCAAGCGAACACGGTTCATCGTGTAGTTCACAAAAGAAGTCCACAACATCTTGATTTTCCTCCTTCAATCCCAATTTTACAAGAAAAAGAACACAACTTCCACTGCAAAAGATCACAGAAAAACATTTGAAAGGCAAAATTTCAACTAAAACGAGACAGAAAACAAGATCTCTTTGTTTAAATTGCAGAAAAAATTAAAGAAAATAAAATTTTCATTGAAATAATATCAGGATACAGATTCTGCATTGATCTAAGCCTGAGAAAAGAAAAGCGCCCAAAATCCAACCTCTAGAATCAAAGTCCATTCCATGTTCCTCGGCCACTAAGCAGGTTATTAAGTGAAATTCACATGAAATGTAAACGGAATGAGATCCAACCAATCCAAAATAGAAAAGACTGCTCAAACATAGATCACAATCAAATAAGAAAACCATCGACCTCTTTAGATACAAGCATATATATCAATCTCGAACCACTTGTCAAAAAAAAAACCTCCAATGAAAAAACACTATCAACTTTGAGAGGAAATGTTTCGCATAAACAGAGAAAATAGAGTGCCAAACCTAAGGTTTCTCCGAAGATCTGTCCCTGATTTGCGTTGAAAGTTGCAACAGAAGAGAGACTTCCCCAGAGAGAGAGAGAGAGAGAGAGAGAGAGAGAGAGAGAGAGAGAGAGAGAGAGAGAGAGAGAGAGAGAGAGGAATCAGAGAGATTGGCCCGTTTGGATTCAGATATGAGATGAGATTAGTTATAAATAGTAATAAAATGAGTAGTTGAGATGAATTGAAATTTGAAATGAGTGGTTGAAATGAGTTGAAAGTATGAAGTGAGATGAGATGAGTTAAACCCAGTTTGTAAAATAAACCGTAATGGCGCACATTGTGCCGTAATTGGGGGGTGGGGCGGGGGGGGTGGGGGGGGGGTTGGGGGTGTTAGGCGTGTGTTTAAATTTTTAATGGCGCACGTTGCGCCGTAATAAACAGAGAGAAAATAAATTACCATGTGAATGACCAAGAGAACTCTTAAAATGTGTGATTTTAAGTTTAGATATCATCTTAAAAAAAAAAAGTTAAAGTATCACATAAACAAGAGCTAATAAACCACCATACCAGATAATAAACTAAGAACTATTCCACCACCAACTAATAATTTTTCTTGAATGCAATTTGCACTAATATTTCTTAATGGTTTGACAAAGTTTCAATCAAGTCTTCGATCATAAAAAACTTGACACAGCAAGAAGCTCAAATATGTTTTTTAATGTATATATTATATATCATGACTACCATCCCAGGTTTCCTAACAGTAAAGTTATCACATAATTGTATTTATGGCAATGAGAGTAATGACATTACCATGTTCTTGAGAGAGTTACCCTAGTGCGCGGCAGAAAATGAATGCAAAAGGTGCTTAAATTCGTTACACAATGTTAAAAGCAGCCCCATGATTAATAACAATTATGAGTTATGAATTATTACATATGCATGGTTGCTAGCCCATGTATTTATTTAATGGGAAGGTAACAAAATTAATCCCCTGCAGACGAAATAGTATCCTCTCTTTGAAATTATGTGGAAATGTAAAATCTGAACTGCTCTCACACATAAAAACTCCATCCCACAGCCTAACAATCCTATTTTAAATGAACTAACTTTATTGAAATGCTTTGTGCTAGAAACCATGAGAACATAATAGAATTCAAATGATGCACTTGTGTAGATTTACCATTACTAATTGCACAACAAATATTGATGAGTGCCAATGGTACCTTATAATCTAACATAAAAAATTATTTAAGGCCGAAACTTGTGAACAATAATTATAGAATTGAACATGACTTGTGAACAATTAATTATCCGTTTGATTAAAAAAACAAAAGGAACAGGTAGAAGTAATCAAACTTCAAATCCAAAACTAAACAAAATTTAACCGATGATAGAAAACGTATCATCAGAGCCTCAATTCTAAAGGCAAGAAAAAATGCATGTTCAATTAAATGTATATAAATAAGTGCTCACCAAATTGGGGATTTTGACCAATTTTTTGTTCAAACCTTGTGAAATCGCACTGCAAGGAAGAAACCCCCAAATCCTACATATATAAGTGACGCATTGAGGGTTATAGCTTGATACAAAATTTATAATGAACAAAGATTGTAACCGTTGCCAAATTTAGGTTTTTATTCAAGATGTTTGTGGTTAAAAAAGACCTTGTAACAAGGAACAGCGACAGTGTGGTCTTGGTTGACAATCTCCACCTACGAAGGGGGCGTAGTCATAGAGAGAGAGAGAGTTTGGGAGAAGTCGCCCCCGGGGGGCGGGGGGGGGGGGGGGTTATCGCGTTGACAGAAATAGATTAGGAATTAGGGGAAAATGGGGAAATCGTGCTGGGTTGAAGTTTTAAAAGACTATTTGCGACGCTAAGTAAGCACCGCAAATAGTCCTAAAATTTGTCGCGAAAGAGAAACAACCAGTTCCCGCTTGGATTTCGCCCCCCAAATGAAAAGTGACGCTTAAAGTACAGTTTTCCATCGTTTTCAATTACGACAAAAAGAAAAGCGCCGCTATAAGCTATATTTCTTGTAGGACATGGTCGAACGAAAGGCTTCACTACTGGGACCCTTTTCCATGAGATTTTTCCCTACCAAGCAAACTTTCATTTTGTGTGAGGCTCCGTCCATGGGTTCTAAATTAAAGCTCGCAATGACGGTTTCATCAGACAAAAGCTTCAATCTTTCCCATCTCTTGGTTAAATCCTCTTCCATTTCCTTACGGACGACTAGAAACTCACCACTGGCAAGACCAAGCTCGGTATCCCAAGATACCAACACTCAACCCTAATTTCTCGAGAAAGAAAAAGCACTCAAACCCTAATTTTTCGAAAGAGAAATAGGGACCGCCAACTACCTTTAAAATGATGTTTGGCACTGATTCAACAAAAACTAAGAGATTTCCAAGTAACTTTATTTTAAACGATATAGATAATAAAATATATTTTATTAAAATTCGTATTAATTTCGAATTAACGAATTCAAAAGTTGTTTTGGAAAATCTTGGATACAATATACTAAAGGGCAAGCAAGAAGATTAGTTAATAATATTTGTTGATCGAAAATGAGAAAAACATGTGTAGAAACACTTTTACACACTAATAATGTTAATAACATGAACTAGGTTTAGAAAATTGCAAAAGATACAAAAGTAACATGTTACCTATTTTACAGTCTTAAGAGTTCTAATAATCACAAGAGAGAACAAATATATATAGGAGAGGACGGCAAGCCTCTCCGTTACTACTTTAATGGCCAAATAAAAAAATTTAGAAATGACACCAAATATTGATATTACTTCTTTTCCAAAAATTAGAAGTTAATTAGGGCAATAAACTTTTGTGTTAATCCAATAAAGTAACTGTATTAATTTACAGTATCTAGCTATATTTTATAATAGTTATATCCTATATATGGAAAAGCCGCGTACAAGTTGTAAAATAATTCTCTTTTTTTACTAACCTAATCCTCTTTAGAGATACATTGCACAAAACACGCCCATTCTTTTAGAATAAAATGGTTGTTAATCTTTTGGGATGGAATTTTTTTTAGACGAATTGAAATTCGTCATAGAAAGTCACTAACTTTAGGGCTGAAATTGATATTTTGTCCTCGAAAATGCTAGCTAGCAATCCGATATGCATACAAACAGTATTTTTTTAATTTGAAAATATTGAGCTGGGATGAAGATATATCACCCCCAAAATAAGTTTACCATTCGAATGGGTCATCTAGCATTGAAATGGACATATTTTTCTATTCGAATGCATAAATTAAAGAGGACATGTTCCCGGGAGAATTGCATACTTTTTGGACTGGAAATAATGAACTCCATTTAAACAAAAAACAAAATTATTTAGATTGTTTGAACTTTGAATGATTAATATAGGAAATTTTGTACAAAAGACAGTAATAATCAAAGTTTTGAATTCCATTCCGGTGATCATTCCGGTTGAGGCACTGGAACGGAATATTTCGGTACCGGTCTGTTCCGGTGTGCCGTTTCGGGATTAATTATATATTATAATAAATATTTATATATATATAAACTAACAATTAATAGAATAAAAACATATATATGTAAGTGTGTATCATATATATGTATACATATTAGAAGAATTAAAAATTTATAAAATGATTGGAAGTTGAAAAAATACAAATTTGAGTTGAGATTCAAAAATAAATAAATAGATAAAATATTAAAAATAATGATATTTAAAAAAAAGTATTTAAAATTATAAAGCATATAAATTTATTTTATATTCTAAAACTAATTAAATACCATCTAAATTTAAAATTTTAAAAAAAATATCATTCAAACACAAAAAAATTACAAAAATAATCTAAACCAGAATAGGGACCGGAACGGCCGGAATTTGTACCGGAACGGCCGAAACTGCCGGAATTTGATCGGAATGGCCGGAATTTGACCGGAACGGCCAGAATTTGGACCGGAATGGAATAAGGTGGTATAGTGTTCCGGTTGAGGCACCGGAATGGAACATTCCGGCCGTTTCGGCCGGAACGGAACGGAATTCAAAACTATGGTAATAATTCTATTTTGTACAGAAGACACGGTAGTCTGATATGGACGAACATATTTCATCTCCAAATAGGTTTACCATTTGAATCATGTGTCGTCTTGCATTGGAACCGGCATATTTTCTATTCAAACGTATAATGGTTGTCTAAATGGAGACGTTGCTCGGAGAATAGCATACTTGTTGGACTCGAAGTAATTAAAGAACTCCATTCAAACAAAAATCAGATTATTTGAATGATAATATATGAAATTTTGAACAAAACGCAGTAGTTCGTAAAATATGTCGTTCAAACTAATTCTTAAAGTAATGGTTTTCAATACATATTTTATTCTTGAGTTTTTTTAAAAACATAAATGTGATAGCTAGTAAAAAATTATGTTTTAAATATTGTGCATGTTAGTAATTCATAGTAGTTAAACAGATGAAATGTTGCTCATAACAAATAATTATTCAATAAAAGAGTTTATCTATTTTTTGGATAGCGTATTTGATTAATTTGATTTGACTAGTTTAATAAAAAGTCATTGAGAAAATTAGCAAAACTGTCAACTTTGCCAACAACCTTTAAAATTTTGTTTGGCACTGATTCAACAGAACCTAAGAAATTAAGTAAATTTATTTTGAATGATATAGATAATAAAATATATTTGATTATAATTGGTATTATTTTTTGGGGCAATGCTACATGTACACAACCTCGTGTACCTTTTACAGAATCGATGATGTAGAAATAATGTCATGTCACCCAAAATTTTAAAAAAATATATTAAAAAAAATAAAAACATGATAAGAGATAAAAAAAAAAAAAAGTTAAATTATAAAATCCGTAAAAATAATATTTATACACAACGTGTATGCAAAAGATATACAAATCGTGTATAAAATACAAATAGTATTTAATTTTTAATTGAGGATTAACGATGATGTAAAATTAATGTGGATACAATATATTAAAGGGCAAGCAAGAAGATCACTTAATAATTATTGATTGAAAATGATGAAAACATTTAGAAACACTTTCATACATGATTGACTGTTGAGAATAGACCGGTTAACAAACAATAGATAGGAAGGAACGCAACAAAAAAGTAACAAGAAAAAATACGACAATTACACAGAACACACAAGACACCAAGATTTGAAGTAGTTCGACTTAACACAAACCTACGTCCATTGTTGGGTCGGTCCCAATGAATCCACTATAAAACAAAGATGGAGTACAGGAGATGAACCACAAGATTCTTACAAAAAAATCACTATCCCTCACTTACAAGTTGTAAAGCTCTCTCTCACACACTCTTAACTGCCAAATGTTCTCACACACAGAAATAAACAAGAAAATGAGTTCCTCACAAAACTGTGTTCAAATGAACGTCGTTCCACTTATATAAGTGGAATCTTGCTCGAGCAAGACTCGAGCGAGACTCATCTTGCTCAAGCAAAATACTATTCCAAACGGCGCCAACCTTAATCATAGAGCATTAGCTTGAAACGAGCATCAAGCGAGGCTCGAGCCAATGTCTAGGGTTGACTCTCGCTCTAGTTGGATGTCGAGCGAAATCTCTGTCTGGAATCTCGCTCGAACTAGATGTCAAGCGAGGGTTGAACGAACTCTTTGTTTGATACCTCACTCAAGTTGGATGTTGAGCGAGGGTCGAGCAAACTTATGAGTTGAGTCTCACTCGAGTTTTAGTTCGAGCGAGGGTCAAGCGAATATACTGAAGAGGCACTTTATTCAAGTCACCTCTCAACAAATCTCCACCTTGACTTGAATTCTCACAAGTTTTACAAAATCCATTTTTTACAAAAAACCAACGAATCCCTCAATTTGAATACAAAAGGGGATCACCAACCCAAACACAACATCTATCTTTGAAAAACCCAATTTCTACACAAAAGTCTTCAACACCATAGACGACTTGACCAAATCACAAGTTTGGTCCTAATGAAAAATCAGCATCTTCACACAAATGGCAATGCACCACTATAAAGATTGCTTACTTGAACAACAGGTTTTGAATACAAACGAAGACAACCAACAAATATTCTCTGTTAAAGTAAGAACCCTACAAAACCTGCATGACCATATCCCAAAGGTGGCCAAACTATCTCCTCTATCTACCTGTTGTAGACTTACTCTCACTGTGTACCAATGCCAAAATCAAAATTAAAAAATAAAATCATACTTAATCTCAAAAACATAATCTAGAGTATCACATATACTCTATTGTGAAGCTCTCTCTGCAATTCCACATTCTTACTATAACTCTGTTCTCCTTCCCTATGGAAACAACTGAACACAAGTTGTAAAAGAAGAATGTTCACCCAATAGCAAGTTGTATTGTCCACTTCACCCAAATCTGTAGACAAGTCTAGCAAACCCAAAGCATACTATAGACTCTCACACAATTTTGTCTCATTCCATTCAGCTACCCTATTTCTATGGAGTGGATCTAACTGTATGGTCTGAACAACGCTCTACCTTCTTGTCTGTAGATCACTAGTCTTCTCAAATATTTGAACACATCAAATACATTACAAAACAGATAAACAAAATCAAACTCTCTCTCAGATGGTCATAAACAAATATGAGTGTAATAAAGCACAACATTACACAAGATGTATTACAATAAAAAAACAAACAATTGTAGAAAACCTAATTCTACACTACTTCACAAGAACACAATGCAAACAAAAAATCAAATTTTAATGTCTTCTGATCACACAAAGTAAAAGATGCCTACTCATAAGTGACCACACATATCTGGCACACATGTACTACATGCGAGTAATATCTGAATCTGGAATATGTGAGGATGCTCTACCAATTACTGTATTGCCCTGAAGGAAGTATAGACCATCTGTCTTCTTCCCTACCATCACCACCGAACAGTCCTTGTAAACTCGAAAGACTCTACCTTCAACTGAATACTGATAACCAGCGAAATCAAGAGTGCCCAAAAATATGAGATTCTTCTTCAAAGACGGAACATGCCAAATGTTAGACAAAGTTCTAACGGTTTCATCATACATCTCAATCTCGACTGAACCAATCCTAACAATATCACAAACCATATCATTTCCAAACAAAACAGAGTCATCATTGACTAGTACATAGGTACTGAACCAATCCATTCTAGAATACATATGAGATGTACAAGCTGAATCCATAATCCACTTGTCACCAAAACAACCGCTAGGGTTGCCGACTGCTAGGACGATATCAGAGTAGTTAGACTGATATTCAACGCTAACTACATTGAAAGAACTTTCTTCTTCCTCCTTATCTTTCAGTCTAGAACATTCACTCTTGTAATTACCAAACTTATGATAGTAGTAACACTTAATATTCTTCTTGTTAGATTTAGAGCTACCACTAGAATTTTTCATACTATTTCCTGAACATCTTTTCTCGGATCTATCACTAGAGGAACCTTTCATAAACAAATCATCGGCTTGATTGACCTTGCCTAATACTCCCAATTTTGTTCTCAATTCCTTAGAATTCAAAACAAATTTCACATCTACCAAGGAGATTGTATCTCTATCATACAACATTGAGTTTACAAAATTATCAAACGAAATAGGCAACGAACATAAAACAATTAATGCTTGATCTTCTTCTTCAAGCTTAATGTCAATGTTCCTTAAATCCATAATAATTTTATTAAATTCATCTAGATGTTCAGAAATAGAAGTACCTTCCTTTATTTTGAGAATGTATAACCATTGTTTCAAATACAAATGGTTTGTGAGAGATTTTTTCATATACAAGCTCTCAAGCTTGTTCCAAAGACTAAGAGCGGTCTCCTCTTCAGCAACTTCCCTCAAAATTCCATCTGATAGTGACAATAGAATAATGTTGTGAGCTCTTTCTTCCTTGTTCCTTGACGGTTTAGGAAAATCATCAGTCACCTCTTCTAGAACATTGAACAAACCCTATTGTCGCAACAAAACTTTCATCTTGATGCACCATAAACTAAAGCTATTCTGTCCATTAGATTTCTCCACTTCAAATCTTATTATGACCATCCATTCAAATCTTCACAGAGTAGATGCTTTGATACCAGTTTGTTGGGAATGGGCCGGTCAACAAACAATAATTATGAAGTAACACAACAGAAATACAACAAAGAGAAATAAGACAATCATATAGGACACACAAGACACAAAGATTTGAAGTGGTTTAACTTAACACAAGCCTACGTTCACTGTTGGTTCGGTCTCAATGAATCTACTATAAAACAAATATGGAGTACAGGAGATGAATTACAAGATTCTCACAAGAATCACTTTCCCTCACTTTACAAAGTGCTTAGCTCTTTCACTCACAAATACAGCCTCTCAAATGCTCTCTCTTGAAATCTAAACCAAAAACAAAAAATGAATTCCTCTTCACGAAATGCATTCAAATGAACGTTGTTCCACTTATATAAGTGAAGAAACACTATTCCAAACGGTGCCAACCCTAATCACTAAACATTAGCTGGAAGCGAGGCTTGAGCCAATGTCTAAAGTTTACTCTCGCTCAAGCTAGATGTCGAGCAAGAGTCAAGCAAAGTCTTTGCCTGAAATCTCGCTCGAGCTAGATGTTGAGCGAGGATCGAGCGAACTCTCTGTCTGATGCCTCGCTCGAGCTGGATGTCAAACGAGAGTCGAGCAAACTTACAGGTTGAGTCTCGCTCGAGCGAGCATACTAAAGAGGCGCTTTATTCAAGCCACCTCTTAACAAATCTCCATTTTGGCTTGAATTCTCACAAGTCTCACAAAATCCATTTTTTACAAAAGTCCAACGAATCCCTGAATTTGAACATAAAAGGGGATCACCAACTCAAACACAACGTCTATGTGATGTTGTATAAATCAGATGTTGGTCATTGGTTTCGATATGTGAGTGTGTGTGTAATAAGGCCCAATTCGGAATTGGGTGTTGTATGTCCTCTAGGTTGTCGCTAGGCGACAACGGGATCGAATGAGATGGTGATGCTCTAGTGCCAACTCCGTGGCCCCTCTGTTGGTAGGGGTTAGAGGATTCTCGGTCTAGGTACACGCTAGGTGTGGAGCTGGGTACACTCGTTACGAAGTCGCATGCACGATCATCACTCATGGTGCGAAGAAGGGAGCCAAGACATGCAAATGGTCTCAATAGGAGATCATGGTGTACGCTTATAATTTATTGATGGTTTGTGTGGTGGGCTAAAAACTGGATTTTTGGCGTTTTTGAGTTACCATGTCCTTTTCAGGGAAAATGGAAGTTTTGTTCTTGCATGTTTTTGTGTGGCTATAGACATGTTGGTTGCATAAATATGTTTTTAAACTCTTTATGTTGACTAATTGCTTGCTTGCTTAGATGTCATAATCTGATGTGGTGTTTCTTTTCCACCTGCGATTTCATTTCATGGAATCGTAATTTTGTTGCATAGGTAGAATTTGAGCTAACGAAACTGGCTCCGTTGGAGGAGTGATTGGTTGGAGATCGATCTCCTCCATATTCAGCTATGATTCTAGTTTACCTTTAGTTGTATTTCAATAGATGACTGTATAAAACTACTTGGAAGATTTTATTTTGGATTGTAAGGCTTAACTTTTTTGGTACTAAGTCCAACATGTCCTTATATTTTTCGTTGTGATATTTTTGGTGTTGCACATATTGTATGTTTGCACACACTTGCACATTACGAATAGGGGTGTGTGACCCGTGTGGTCACTATCCGGGTCTCTCGATTTCCACTCGTGCCCTTGTGGGGGTCGAGGGTGTCGCATATGCTGGGCGGCCCGCTAGCACTACCTTATAGAAGGTGTGTCCAATTTTTTGGGTTTTATTCATCCAGTTTAGTCTCTAGTATATACTTGTGAGTCGGCATACTTCTAATGATACATTTGAAATTGATGTGCATATTTTTTAGATTGACAAATTTGAACCAACATCATGTAAATGTGGTAAAATCGCCTTGAAATAAAGTAGGTCTATAATTAAAATTTTAGTTTTATTATTTATTTTTAAAAATAAAGTGTATTTTTTAAATTGTTTTTATAATTTTTTTAATAATTTTTATTAAATATGATCAAAATTTTTAAAAATTTGTGCAGAAATATAATTTTAAAGAAAAATTATTGAGAGTGCTCATTGTCTCTTCTTCGTCTGACTTTGTTGTATTCCTGTGACCTGTCCATTGCAGATCGCTCTCCCGCGATCTTGTCGCGGCCAGCAGCCGCCCGGTCGCCGCCATATCCAGACGCCCGGTAAGCAGTTCTTCTACTTGTCTTTTTCTCTATTACCTTCTCCATCGAGTTCTTCGCTAACCCTAGTTGCCAACGGTTAAGCCGGAATGGACTAGCGGGAACACCCTTCCGCTGTGGCAGATTCGGTTGGTTTAGGATCCCTTTTGGCCTGGAATCAGGTGTTAATCCGCCCTCCGGATGGATGAGGGGTGGAAATCCGCCCTCGCCTGCTAGGGCGGATGCTCAGCCCTGTCCTGGATGATTTCTTCATCCTTCTGTTCCTTCAAAGCCCTTGGAGCTCTCTCTCTCTCTCTCTGCATGGCCTTTTGAATAATCTGCCTTTGTTTTGGTTCATATGTAGTGGAGAAATTTTTTGGTAAGTAATACGCGTCGGAGAACTTTAGTAAAATAAGTAGGGTTTGTGCGGATGCTAATGGGTTTTAGGGGAAATAAAAAAAAAAAAAAAAACTTAGAACTATATGCTGTAGTTATGTTCGTAATATTCAATTTACTCGTCAGTCCTAAGATTTCCTGTTTGCGTGGATGCTGATGATTTTTATGGTAGAAAAGTTTCCACAATAGGCTGTAAATATGTTTGTAATCTTCAATTTACCCGTTTAGGACCCTTTTGAAGAAGAAGAAGAAAGTTTTAGCTGCAATAATAAGTCACTCAAAAAATGCTGCAATCTCCAGCAAGGCTAGGCCTTACAAACCCAAACTCACCCTCTCTTCAGAACCCTACGCCTCCCAAACTTCCCCACCAACCACCACACCACCCAACCCAGCACCAAGCCTCCTCCAATCTCCCATCCACTCTTACCATCACCACGACCTCCTCAACCCTCCTCTCTCTCCTCCCACCACTCCCTCGAGCCCAGTCCCTTCTCCTCCAAATGGCCTCCTTAGCCTCCAAACTTTTTGACGTCTCACCTAATCGGTCCATCTGGCTCACCGCCTTTCGAGGGTCTCTCCCTACCTTTCTCTCTTCCCAAACCCAAGCACACGCCACCACCAACCCACTTGATTCCTCTCCTTCCTCAGCCAAAGAGATCCTCTCCCTTTTCACCCTTCTACAAACCCAGCTCTTCGAAGCAGTTGCAGAACTCCAAGAGATTCTTGATCTTCAGGATGCTAAAAGGAAAGTTGCTCGCGAAATCCAGTCCAAGGATTCTGCTCTTCTTGTGTTTGCCCATAAACTCAAAGATGCGGAGCGTGTTCTTGATATTCTTGTTGATGACTACTCTGATTATCGACGACCCAAGAGATCCAAATTGGAGGAGGATGTGGAGGACGATTCTTCTTGCACAACCACTGTTGCATCTCATCTCAAATTGTCTGATATTTTATCGTATGCCCACCGGATAAGCTACACAACCTTTGCTCCACCTGAATTTGGTGCTGGGCAAGCTCCTCTTCGTGGGGCTCTCCCACCTGCCCCACAAGAAGAGCAAATGCGTGCGTCACAGCTGTACAATTTTGCCGATCTCGATGTTGGTTTACCTAAAGCAGTTGAAACCAAGGAGAAAACAATCGAAGCTATTGTTGAGCCTCCCTCTGCACAGCCAGATGTCAAATCACTTGCCAATATGACTGCAATTCAGGGTCTGCTTCCTCCAAATATCACTGTTCCATCAGGTTGGAAACCCGGGATGCCTGTGGAATTGCCCATTAATTTGCCATTGCCCCCGCCTGGGTGGAAGCCCGGAGACCCTGTACCATTGCCTCCATTTGAGTCTCTTCCTGTTCCTAGGGCTGATGAGCAACAATTGCGTCCCCTTGCTCCTCAAAATAAGCCACCTGAACCTATACAGGTTCGGCATGTTGAGCTGGATATTCTGGATCAAGACGATGACAGCAGTGATTATAGTAGTGAGGATGCAAGCTCTGAGGATGATGATTGACAGTCAAAAGGCTAATGCTTGAGGTATTCTAGGTAATGTGCTTTTATAATAATTGAGTTATTTATTTATTTTTTTACGTTTGAACTAATCATTATGTTGGAGTTATTCATGTTATTCCTTTTTATTTTAATGAACATGTGGGATGGTTTGTTAAACATAATCTCCATGGGAATTCCATTAATTTCAGCTCATTCCCAAAAGCAAAAAGTATAGGTTTTTGCTTGTCATTCCTTAGATAAATTTAGATTTATTTGATTTCATTTTCATGAATTAACTAATCGGTTCTAAGTTGGTGATGTTTGTGGACTGAAGTTCCTGTCATTTCACCTTCTGTTTATTGGGATAGTATAGTCAATTTGGGGATGATTGTAGTGTGCTTGGTCGCTACTAAGCGCGGCGCATCATTCCATTTCAAGAAGCTCTTGTGAGTTTTCGAAATCCTTTGAACGTGAGTTGCTAAACAGCTACTTCAGTGATGAATTTTCATTAAGTATGTGAATGACTGTGGATTATTAGCTTTCAAGATTTTTATTCAATATAATTAAGCCTTGAGTGGATTTGTTAAAGCAAAACTTCAAAATTTGATATGGGTACACCAATTAATAAGCCCTTGTTTGTATTCAGAAATTATCTCAACTCTTTTCATCTCATCTCATAACTACAATTTTTTCAAATTTATACAAAATATAATAAACAATTCAACTTTTTCAAATTCCAATTCAACCTTTTCAAATCTCAAAACAGTAATAATTATAAAAAATAATATTCTAATAATATTTTATATAACTTTTAACTTTCATCTCATCTCACCATTCAAACGGGACCTAAGACTACAACATAATAGTTGTTAGAATAATGGTTAAGTGATTACATTTCTCATTTCCCTTAAACTGTTGGCTGTAGCTTTGGACAAGTGATAATTTATCGTTGACATTTGTAGTTTGGATTAAATGCTGTTATGGACGATAAAATGTGGGAAAGCAAGAGATTTCTAAAACCATTCAAGTAGTATCCATCAAATTAAAATAAGGATGTTTAAAATAAAAGGGAAAGACTTAAAAAAGTTTTTTGGGGGTTGAGGATAAAATGGCTATTGATAAGACATTAATATAATGGACCTGGCTGGAAACTCAAACCAATTGTGAGGAAAGGCAAGGGTATTTTCTTTTGCAACTGACCAATTGAGGGGGCTCATTCTTTTCCCTTGTCCTTAACTATTAATTAATCTTTTGCCAAATGTAGTAGTGCTGTCATACCTCTTATGCTGTGAAAAATCTCGTAAGTTAAACCTTTAGGGAGGTGGATGCTGGAGAACTATAGCTTTTGACGTGAGTGGAATGAAATTGGATGTATATTAATATATATTTAGTGGAATAAAAAAATAATGAAAATTGATGCTACAATTGTTTGATGCTGAATCTTCCCCCATACTTCATGGTGTATTTGGACAAATGCTTCAAAATCTTTAACATAATTTTCTATGAGGAGCAACTTGAAGGACAAAGTTGTTGGTATGGCTGTAATATGTACTTGACAATAGTTGAAGTTTACTGTTTTAACTTCTAAGACTGTTGAATGCAAGTAATTGATATATTTAATCTAAATGAATCTTTGTAATGCCCCCAAAGAAGGCTTAAGCCACATTTGGGCCTATATTCCAAAGGACTAGTCAATGATACAATTGTTGTCCCATTGAAATCATTGTAAATAGCAAGAGCTTATCATTTTCAAACAATGTGGGATCTCATACACCATATATCCTTATTAGTCAGTATAGGATATCACAACCTCTCTCCTTAAATTCCCAAAGTTCTTATTGGGCCAATTCATCTAGTTGAGATAGGCTTCGATATCATTTTGCGATTTGTGCATGTTATCCTCGCCCAGGAGCCATGCTAATCTTCTCTGTAGCGTTCTAATATTATTGGATGTGCCCAAACCTACAGATTGAGGATTGAAATTTGGCTCAATGTGGTATTCCAATACACCACTTATCCTTATTACCAAGTATGGGTATCACTATTTTAGTTCTTAAATTTTTTTTGACATTTATATATATATATATAAATCACTTTTGATATAGATCAAGTTTCTGTCAAGCAGACACTCATATCAAAGCTTTGACATATGTTGTGGCTTGATTGTAGGTGCAAAACTCTGGTTGCACAGAGGTCCTGCAGTATGATGATTATGCAGTATCTGTTTCGCTAACTTCATGTGGCCTGATTGATGCCTTCCCAAAAGATCTTCAAATATTTCATATATGACGTGTATAGATGCTAGAGATTAAGCTGGAGTATTATTGCATGTTACAAGGGAAGTTTGTGTTTCTTTATTTCTTTCTTGATGAAGTGGAACCTCACCAAGGTAGGGCTCTTTAGACACCCTCCTCTCTCCAGCTGTGTGTGGAGTAAACCCCTGGATGCAAGATCCCCTACGCCATATATGTGTATCATATAGAACTTCCTGATACGTAATCAAATCTAGGATGTGGGAGTTTACGACTCATCCCAAATCTGTCAATTAACCTCTAGGCTGCACTCCAACTGGATGCTTGACGCTGTTATAAAAGTACCGAAGATTAGTAGTTTTGTAATTTTATGGGTTTATTTTGGTTAGTTGACACACCGGGGTTGATGCTTATACACTCTTTATAGACACGTGCCTACTCTTGAATTAATTAGAGTTGTTTTGTCTGCAATCTGTCTATAATTTTCACTGCTGTACTACAGAGGATCCAGAAAGCTTCCCTGAGACACAACCTGAGAGAGTTCGTTGCACGTATTTGAATTGTGCTTGATCTTGGTATGTACATCTGTTGCCCATATATACTGTATTCTGGACTTGTAGTTCTGTTTTGGAAACAAAACTTTCTCAAACACTCTCAAACGTTTTTTATTATTATTTACTACTTTATTATTATTTTTCATCTACTTTTTTTACTATTCATTATTTTTTCATTACTATTTAAAATTTTATTATTATTTTTTACTTACTTTTTATTACTATTTATAAGCACTCTCAAACACTCTTAACATCCAAACGTAGGAGGCTAGGGCAAGTTTGGTAACAAAAATATTTCAAATACTCTTGAACACTTTTTACTATTATTAATTATTTTGTTATTATTTTTTACCTATTTTTATTACTATTTATTATTTTTTTATTATTATTTAATATTTTATTATTATTTATTATCTATTATTATTATTATTTATAAACACTTTCAACATCTACGCATACACTAAGAGCACAGACTTCGGTGTTGCTGTCTGTTTTGCCAGGACTGAGAGCAGATTCGGTCAATATTACCCTTTATGTTATTCCGTCTCCCGTTTTGTTATAGACACCATACTAAAGGCATGCTTATGAGCTATTGATAAAGTTTTTTTTTTGTAAATACGCGTAGCTTAAGCGAAGTGTTTCAGTCTTGGTGCCTTTATATAAACTTCTCCGAGGATTTTAGTTACTTGAATTCTGTTTAGAGGATATCTTATGCATGAAATTCTTAAGAAGGTCATATCATGTGCTAGGGAAGTTTTCATTTTTGGGATTTAAATTCTTAAGAAGGTCATATCATGTGCTAGGGAAGTTTTCATTTTTGGGATTTTGAGTGTCGTTACAAAGTTGTTGCTGACCTGTATCATACACATCACAAATCTGTTTAGGAACTCAGTTCTGAGAAGGAAATTTATTAAAGTTTTGGACCAACTGTAGTTAGGGCTGACTACCAACCAAGTCGGAGTCGGTATCTTGCGAATATAACTCTTGACTCTAATTTTGTCAGAGTTCGAATCTGAACTTTGACTTTGACTTGAACATACAAAAATTAATTTGTTCTAACTTGGACTTCACTAAAATGGATTGAACTAAGTGCAAAGCCGAATTTAGGTTTTTTTTTTTCGCATGAATTTCTTTAGTTTTATGTATTGACTCCCTTGTCATTGCAAAAGCTGTTTTACATCCTAAGCACTATCACTGGATTAGGCTAGTCCAAATAAAATGCAAAATTTACTTCATTTTGAATAAAAATATCTACATTGGATTAGGCAAATAGAAAATATATATATATTTTTTGAGCTATAGTAATTATCACCCAATTGTCATATTTGCATGTTTACAGTACAAAGATTAAATGGATATTTTAATCATAAAATGTCATTTCAAAGGCATTTCTCTTTTCCAATTTTCTCTTTCTATAATTTTGTTTATATTAAGAAAATGTCAAAAGCTTGGACAAATATTATTAAATTAATATTTATATTTTCATGTAGTTTTTCATTTTTAGAAAAAAAAATTAATAGAAAAAAAATTGAAAGAAAAAAAAAGAACAAATATTATTAAATTGATAATATTTTACATGTAACTTTTCATTTTGGAAAAAAAAAATAATAGAAAAAAATAATATTAAATTAATAATATTTTATTATTATTTAGACTAATAAATAGATAATCTAATATATGAAGAAGTTTTAAATAGAATAGAAAAATACAAAATTATATCATATTATGCAAATTTTATATTTCGAAATGCTTAATTCAATGACAATGTATTACTCTTCCCATAAATTGATCCAAACCTAGGCCTTACTTTTTTTTTTTTTTTTTTTTTGAAAGAACCTAGGCCTTACTTGATCTGACGAAAAGATGTCCTTCCTGATAGCGTTTTCTATACTTTTTTGGATTTAAATTAAAAAAGAAAAACATGGGTTATCTTCTCGGATTATAAAATAACAAAATATGAAAATCTCACCTCTAAATCCTACTGGCCTAATTCCTTTATAAGTTTATCTTAAATTTTATTCATTTTCAAAAAATCTCTTACATTCTATTTCCTATACTTTCTTTTATCTATTAAAATAATAATTTTATATTATTTCTTTATTATTTTTTCTATTACTTTATTTCACATCTTTAATTATTCCTAATAAAATATGGGCAATGCTAGGATGCCCACTGCAGCGAACTGCTAGGCATAATTTGCCTTTTTATTTTCTTATCATTTTTTTATTCTTATATTTTTATCATTTTAAAATATTTAAAAAAATATTAATACATTAACAATCACTTCTTTAATCATTAAATAAAAAGAAAATTAAAAAATAAAATACATAAAGTGTCAAAAAGAAGTGTTAATTGGTGGGCATTTTAGTATTTTTCATAAAATATACTTAAAATTTGATATATGAATGAATAGTAATCTCCCCAAATATAGGGGTTATTGTAGCACCTCCTTAACTCGTCCCCTATTATGAGGATCCGGATGTGGGTTTGATACACCCAATGAAGATGCTCTAATTGATCATATTCCCAATTGGTATAATTCCAGTCTTGTTTTAATTGTGCTTAGAGAACACAAAATTAAATGTATAAGTGGGAAATGTTACCTCATGTCCTAGAAGTGACAAATGATAGTGAGGAACAACTAGATGAGGAGGGTCTGATGGCTAGAAGCTATGGGAGTCATTGTGTCCAGGAGCAAGGGTTTTGGGTAACAACAAAATGAAACTAAGATTGAGGAGAGAAATAAAAATGGAGGGAAATTGTGAGGATTTGAGCAACTGGTGGTTGGGGTTAGAAATCTCTCAACCTAAATGATGTCATTTTTGCGCGAGAGGAAGGGAGAGGACAACTCGATAATGGGTTGAAGCACTAAACGGCCCTGCAAAACAATATTGTCTTATGTAATCTAAATGGCGTCATTTCGGCTGAATTTGGGGGGGGAGGGGGACTTTTGGACTGGGATGGTGTGGATCATGCAGTTCTCAGTAGAGGTGTAAGAAAATCGAATCGGACCAGACCGATCGGACAGAGACCGAACCAAACCGAATTAAATATGGTCCGATCCGGGCCAATTATTTTATAGACCGAATATTTTCAGTCCGATCCCGGTCCAAGACATTTCTCTCTCTAGACCAGACCGAACCGAACCAAATGCACAACTATATATATATATATGTATATATAAGTAATAATATATAAATTATAATATTAATATTAATATAGATTAAGAGTAGTAGTATAACATATTAATATATAATATATACTATTATAATATTAACATATTATAATACATAATAATTGTAGTATAAGAATATTAATTATAGTATATCTGTATAGAGTATTAACAATAACTTATAAGTAATAAATACATTATTATTATTTAATATTTATTTTAAGAGTAAGTTTTGTTTTAATATTTTTTAACTTAAATATGTGATAAATACATAAATTAGACTGAAAAGAATTAAATTTGGGTCAAAAAATATATTTGATCATTGCAGAATTTTGAATCAAATTTATCCTATTAAATCATATCAGGTACCCCTGAACCGGACCGAACCGTCCCTGGACCGAACTGGACTGGATCGGTATGGACTGAATAGGAGTTCAGTCCGGTCCAAGATAAAAAATTTCTAGACCGAATAGAACCGGTCCACATCTTTCTTGGATCAGATCAGATCATTTATACTCCTAGTTCTCGACTTTTGTTTTTTCAAAAGCTTGTTTTTCTCTTAAACCTTAAATTTAATCTTTAAATAAACTCTTAATTTTTATTTAAACACATTTTTGTAATTCTTTTAAACACTAAATTTAACTATTAATATTGAGTCATTGATAATTAACAATTACAAATTTACTAATATTGTTATATTGTTATAAAACTAAAAAAAAACTATTACTATTGCAAGAGAAATATAAAAGAAACTCTTAAGAAACTCTCTGTAACTTTCTTCCTTCTATATATTTTCTTATGAATTTCATAACAACTGAAACCCATATTTATAGGCGTTGAAATTACTATACAAGTTACTGTGCAAGACTTAAAATAATGGTAGTGGGGTCATTCACAAAATAATTAAGGGGGCGGGGACCGCCCCTAATAATTCATAACACTCCCCCTTGAATAACCACCCATAAAGAATCTGCCTCGTTAAAACTTTGCCAAGGAAAAACCAAATGGGAAAAAAACCAATGGCGAAAGAAAAATAGTACAGTCTTCTTATATATCCACAAGTACTTTAAGATTGCCTCATTAAAATCTTGCAAAGGAAAACCCAGTGGGACAAAACCTTAGCGAAGAAAAAAGAGTACAATCAGCACAAGTCTTCAGGACTTTTACTCCCCCTGGAAAGTGCATGACGATAGATTTTTGAGTCTTCACATTTTAATATTCTGCACAATTTTCTTGAATGTCGCAGTTGGTAGTGCCTTCGTGAATAAATCTGTCAGATTATCACTTGATCGTATCTTTGATATATCCTCATTTGATTTGAATGATACAAGCAGCATTATCTTCGTATAAAATTGTTGAGCTATCATTGATTATGAAATACCACACTTTTCTTGGATATGTTGAGTCATTGATCTCAGCCAAATATACTCTCGACTTATTTCATGAATTGCAATAATCTCTGAGTGATTTGAAGACTTCGAGTTGTTGTTTAAATATAACCAATTTTACCATTGGTTTACTCCAACAAAAAGATCTCGCATTCCTCATAGATTCAGTTGTTGTTCATCCAGAACGATATTATGTCTGATAGAAATTCTAATGTCCCAGATTTAAGCCATGAACCTTTTATACCTCAACCACTTATATTTTCTCCTGAGGCTGTAAACACCATGATAGGAGCAGAGATATATCTTTCTAGTAAATCTGATCCTGAAATTGTTGCAGCATCAAGAACCCTCAGTGCTCAATATGCTGTCTCTCTTACAACCATGTCTCAGAGGCTATTGGCGAGAACGAGTGAGGTTGATCATCTTAAAACTCAAATATCTGAGTTGCATCAAACGCTTGTAACTAAAGATAGAAAAAATAAAGATTTAAGACAAGAAAATAAGGAACTGAAGAAACTTGTAGACTGGTATTCTCGTGACCTGAAAACACGAGTAGAAGAGCTAGAATGAGAGAGAGCTCAGATACAAAGTCAACAACAGCAGCTAACGGCAGAGGTTCAGCGTTTACAAGAAAATAGGGATAGCTGTAATTAATCTCGCTGGCTTTTGAAATTATGCATCCAGCATATCTTGTAAAGTGAGATTTGAAGAGATGATGGTTTGTCTTGTTCTTATTTTCATTTCTATAAAAACCGTCTTTAGCTTCATTTAGTACGCATCAAATCTGCTTCTCATATCTATAATTCATCTGTATTTATATTCTTATTCTACAAATTTCCAATGGCTCATCAATTTCCTTTTACTATTTCTCACGATCAATATATGAGGTGTCATTCACCTCAATTACAAATTATTCCTGCATCTTTCACAGGTGTCGTGTTGCAGCAAGCGAATGATCTGGCTAATAAGTCAGATCGTGAAGCCGTTTATGAGCTGGTGACTCTCGGCACCCGATACTCCTCCTCTATTGTTGGATTTTCCAACCGATTACAATCCAAAAATCGTGAGATTGAGGAGCTTAATGAGAAGGTTTCCGTACTTCAACGACTCGTTCAAGAGTCTGACAAAAAAATTGCAGACTTAAAGCAAGAGAATAAGGATTTAAAATCCTTACTTGCCTCTTCATTTCGACTGCCTAATCCTTTAGATAAGGATGGTATGTTGCTTTGTGAAGAGCAAATGCATTTGAAAGATGAAGCTAGAAGTCTCAAATTCTTGTAACTCATATATCAATTGAATAATAAGATCTTTTCTTTTTAAATGCATTCCTTGAATTTATAGCAGCCCTTGTGATCTCTTCAAGAGTTCTAACAAAGTAAATCATCAACGTAAACTGCAATAATGACAAATCCGGATTCTGATAAAACACATGGGCATATAGGATTATTCTTAAATCCTTCTTTCAATAGATACTCGTTGATTCAATTATACCACATGTGTCCGGATTGCTTTAATCCATATAAAGATCTTTGAAACTTTATAAAGTACATACTCCTAAATGTACTTGGATTAGATGCTTCAAGTATCGTATATCTTTATATATGTAATGATCTAATGATCCTTATAAATATGCAGTGACCACATTCATTAATTGCATATCTAATCCTTTTGTAATAACCAAATCGATTAAAAATATGAATGTGATTGCATTCATAACAAGTAAATATGTTTCCTCATAACTACTCTCGGGTTTCTGCAGGAAACCTTGTGCGACAAATTATACCGCACAATTTCATTTCGCATTACGTTTTCGTATAAATACTCACTTATATTTTATAGGCATTACACCTTTTGTTGTTTGGACAACAGGTCCAAATACCTCTCGCTTTACTAGCGATTTTAATTCAGTTTCAATAACTGCTTTCCATTTTGGCCAATCATTTCTACGTCGATATTTTTCGACGGTTTTTGGCTCACTTTCTTCATTACTTCTGGTAATGTCAAGTGTTATCATATATGTTGTCGACAACAGTTTTATTTCTATCTATAAATTTTCCAGTACTCATGAAATGTATTGAGATCTCATTGTTCCTCTTCAGGAGAAAACATTTCATGAAACACCTCTACAGGAGGTTCCTCTTCAGAAGGTTTGTACTCTTCAGGAGTTTTCTTTTCAGGAGTTATACTCTTCAAGAGTTATACTCTTCAAGAGTTATACTCTTCAGGAGTCACATCTTCAGGAGTTACACTCTTCAGGAGTTACACTCTTCAGGAGTTATACTCTTCAGGAGGATTATATTTTTTACAGAAAATACGGTCTCTTCATGAGCACCGATTTTTTTTTCTTTTGTGCATCAATAGGTCTTCAACACTTCAGGCTTATCTTAGACTCATTTATTGCTGTTTTAACAACTCATCTTTCGGGGATTTCAATTATTGCTTAAGCATTAACAGCAGTAATATATGATTTTATAACTCTTTTAGTGTCAGTAAATACATCATGTAATTGATTTGCAACACTTTGCAGATAGATAATCCTCTGAACTTCTGGTTCACATTTATTTGTAAGAGGATCAAATTTAGACAGAGTTTTATTATTCCAAATAATTTCTATCGTGCTTCAGGCACCGATATTTCATTATTTCAAAACATGATAAAATATTAATAAGCTTATATATAAAAGCTTATCAAGTGCTTGGCCGTACAACAGGTACGTGACCACTGTTCAGTCATACCACATCTATGACAAACATCTTCATCTTTCTATGAAGAATTATTCTGAAGGCCTTTACCCTTCTCTGAGTTGGATCACTTCTTGTGATATGATATATTTTTATCATCTTTAGTGTTGTCGCTTTTGGGACCAATACTTCTATAGTTTTTCTACAACGTCTACGCCCTTAATTCCTTTGAAAGGATGCACCGTTCACTTCTGGGAATGATGTAAATTCAATATCAATAATAGGACGTAACTGATGATTTATTAACAAAAACACATTATTTAGCTCAATTACTGGAAGACAACATAAAAGTTCAGAATATTTGTTGAACTTTCACTCTCGATATTGCTACTGCAGGAGCACATTCGAGGTATGAAAAATAATATGTCTTCTTTTATATATCATTATCGGTGACCTTTTCACTGCATAATTTTAATATTGAGCTGATTTTAAAGAGTGCAGAATATTCAATACCACTCTTAAAATCTTGCAACTTCAGGTGCAATAAATCATAATGATCTTTTGAGAGGATTACATCTTCTGGTGTTCATATCTCTCTCTTAATTCATTTCACACAGTAAGATGATTTTTCATCATGAGATACACAGTACGGTTCTTCAGGGACACATGATTTTCTTCTATGATTGTATCTCTCAAGTTCATCATCATATCCAAATGGATCTCATCAAGGATCCTGGATATATAACTTTTTTCCAGAAATGTCAATAGTAATAAATTTCAATATTTGACATTATATTACAAAAATAAATCTGTGAATTTAAAAAATATATTCACATTATCATAAGAATAAAAGTAGAATTTTATCAAGTAATATTCAGCAATATTACCTTTAATATTTATCTCGATGACTGCAAATAATATATTGAAAAACTTACTTGAAGTAGGAGACCACTAGTTTCAGTATCGGTAGAACCTCATGCTGATAACGTGTTATAAAACTAAAAAGAAAACTACTACTATTGCAAGAGAAATATAAAAGAAACTCTTAAGAAACTCTCTTTAACTTTCTTCCTTCTATATATTTTCTTATGAATTTCATAACAACTGAAGCCCATATTTATAGGCGTTGAAATTACTATGTAAGTTATTGTGTAAGACTTAAAATAATGGTGGTGGTGTCATTCACAAAATAATTAAAGGGGCGGAGACCGCCCCTAATAATTTATAACATATATATATATATATATATATATATATATATATATATATATATATATATATATATACACGTACACAATTACACACCATTTTTCTCGTTACATACTACTGTATACAATTAATAATTTATGTTTTTATATTATTTTTAAGTAAATCACGTAGTACCATGTGGCGTTGCAATGTCAATAGGGCAAAATGAACGGCAAAACCAGGGTAGCATAGAAGCAATACTCTATTGAGCAGAATCGGTCAAACAGCAAATCTGACTCCAAAAATAAACGGTAATTCTACGTTAACTCGATTTTAGAAAATTGATAGAGAGTCCATTTTAATTTTAAAAATAATTTTACATAATTTTTATCATTGTTAATCTTATTTTTTTTATTTTTATATAAAAAATAAATCAATGAATTTCATTAGATTTATGAAAACAAAATTAAAAATAAGAATTTTTAAATCAAAATGGATTCTTTATCTATTTCTTAAAATCAACTCCATATAAAATTATTATGATTTAAAAACAATTTCTCTCATTTTTAGCATTATTTTCATGGATTTAATAATTTTAATTGATTTATTTTTGGTATAGGAATTGAAATCAAGGTTAAAAATAATGGAAATCTTTTTTAAATTAAAATCGACCCTCCATCAACTCCTTAAAAATCGACTTTATATAGAATTATTCAAAAATAAATAAATAAATCTTTGACTTTGACTTTGACTTCATTTTATCGGAGCTCCAACTTCGACAATGCAAAACTGGTACTAAAATTGGATTTTCAATTTTTTACGCATCCCTAACCATGGTAGGAGGCAAGTGAGTTGCTCGTTTATTATAAGTGCAAATTCATTACATAAAGTTTACCAAGTGTAAAAAATTTGTAATTAGATTTTTCGGTAATGGACGAGTTCTCTAGGTTAGCTGCCCCAAGATGTTTGTACTAAATGAGTTCTTCATTGTGTCACTAAAATTTGTGTTAATTGATTTGATTATTTTGTAAATTCTTCGAAGGCCTTTCATTGTGTCACTAAAATTTTGTGTTCATTGATTTGATTATTTTGTATAATTCTAATTTTAATTTTTAAATTGTTGTAATTTGGCGTTATTGGTAAAAATGCTTACTCATTCCACTTTAGGTGTTATTTAGAGTCATAACCTTTCAAGTTTATGGAAATGGAACATGTAGCCCACAGTTTAGCAATCATATTGTAAATGGATTTTCCACCGGTAGACCTAAGAGGTAAGGCCCAATCTAAGAAAATGAAGAACCTAAGGTCAAGAGGCTCAAATCAGAGTGGGTCAACCCCTCAACCTGATCTAAGGAAAGTCGGCCTTCCAAGAACTCACATAGGACAATGTTGCAAAGGATACTTCACGGCACCACCCATGCAGGTTGAGAGACGGCACAAGGAATGCGACATGCCATCTTGGAACATCCTCCGAGCAACATCAAGTATTCAAGTGTCCATCCAATCAAGCAAACAGGGATAAATAAAAGTCTTTGATCCATTGACTTGAAGACGTTGATAAATAGGCAGAGGAGTTAGCGGAAGGAAAGAGGTAAAGAAAACATGCCACATTAATGGAAAATGCAAAGGAACCATGCCGCATAAGAGTGTCGTAGCTCGGACTATGCACCATATTAATATCATCATTGCAGAGGTCATTCTGCATTAAAAACCATGATAAAGGAATAATGCAGATGATAAGGGCCTATATGGACAAGTATGTTCTATCCCCTTAAACTCCAAGTATAAATAGTAATATCTTAGGTACAAGATAACTCCATACACTTTATCCCAAAGCTCTGGTAATACAAAAACTTTCAAAGGATTTACTAACTTAAGTATTAGAGACTCATCGACCTTTAAAGCAACTCACCCATATCTTCTTCCTCTACATCATTTTTGCAGACCCAAACCCAGAAAACTTGAGCTTCTCAGATCCTGGCCAATAGGTGTACCAAACACGACATTAATAGTGTCTATGGAATTCGATTGAAAAATCTTACGTGTACTTCACATGACTGTGTCAACATGCTCTCAGAGAGCTCAGCAAGAAAAAGGAACCGTCATAGATGCAAGACTAATAATTGCAAAAGATCGGACATAAAGGTTGACTCAAGAGCTGGAGAGGCTCCAAAACAAAAACGACAACCTCAAACTATACCGCCAGGAGCAAAACGACAATATTGAACCCAACTACAATGAGCATGAAGGATTGCAAAATGTAGGTGACGGAAAAAACGAAGAGGAAGTTCATGAAAAAGATAAGTACGCTGTCCTTGGTAGACCAGCTGCTCACAATCATTGAGCTACCCTACACTAAAGAGATAATGGTTGTGCTCTTATCACCAAAATTCGAAATCCCCACCAGAGAAAATATTTGATGGAAGAAGGGACCCACTTGTGCACTTGGCAAGTTTTAAGGCTCACATGATGTTGCATGGCTTTGCTAAAGCAATAGTGTGCATGGCTTTTCTGCTAGCCTTGAAAGGGTTGGCACGAGTGTGTTTTGGGTCACTAGCACCCGATTCCATAAAAAGTTTCAACAAATTGGTACGTTTGTTTGTGACCCAGTTTATATCTAGTTGAAAGAGGCGGTGCACAACCGCACTTATTTTCACCATTGAGAAAGTAGGAAAAGAGAGTTTGGAGGCGTTTTTGTCTTGATTCAACAAAGAACGCATGACCACCAAAGACCAGGAAGAAAAGATAACTTTGGCGGCGCTTCTGGAAAGGGTCTAGCCTCGATCCCAATTTATGACTAGGACAAGGAGAACTCCAATCACGTTGAAGGAGTTTATGGATCAGGTTGACAACTTTACTAAATTGGGCCCAATAATCTTGAATCTCACTAAATTGGGCCCAATAGTCTAATATCAAATAAGTTGGGCCTAAGATCTTGGATCCTTTATCTAGGGCCTAAGGTCTTATATCTCCCAAGTTGGACCTAAGGCTTTTAATACCTATCATTAACCCATCTCATCTTAGTAAACTACAATCCTTAATAAATCACTATTGGACTCTTCTAAATCCATCCAAATTGAACCCAATTGCCTAGCCACTCAATATGCCATGTGTCACTATTTCATTGGCTCTTGGCATTAATAATTCTAACCAATCCAAATGTGCGAGCTCTTATGCCAATTCAAGCTCTAAAATTTCTCCCAAAAAATAAAAATCACAACTTATACTAGTTAGGACAATAGGTGATAAGGCCAAGTCCTAAGGTATTTTTAAGTGTGATGTTACAATAAAAGAAAAAATCTAGCCTTGAAATTATTTTTATCATTATTTCAAATCAAAAGTAATTATGTAAAATTAAAATTATTTTTAATGAAATGACTTAAATTACATTGGTTGATATAAGAGATAAAAGAGTTGGAAGTTATCTTTAACCATAAATAATTAATATATAAATCCATTGGTTTACTTTTTATCTAAAATAAAAAGCATAGTCTATTTATTTTTCAATTGAGCTGAAATTCATTAGTTTGAATGATATTAAGAGGAGCTCTCGGTTATCAAAAAAAAAGAGGAGCTCACTCCGGGCCTGCCCTAGAGCCGAATCGGATTAATACTAGGTCCGGAATCAACCCAACCCAGTTCCAAAAGCCCATCAAACCCTAGGTTAAGAGTCTCACTCTCTCTATCCATAAACCCTAGCGTCCCTTCCCCTCTATCACCGCCCCCCCTCCCCGGAGTCCCCCCACACAACCCCCCCCCCCCAAACATTCCCCTTCACTTTCACTCTCTCTACCAATGGCCGCCGCCGCCGCCCGCCCTCTCGTTACCGTCCAGTCAATTGAGGGAGACATGGCCACCGACTCCACCACCACCGTTCACCTACCGGACGTTATGAAGGCACCGGTCCGGCCCGACGTTGTCACCTTCGTCCACTCCAACATTTCAAAGAACAAGCGCCAGCCTTACGCCGTGTCCAAGCTTGCCGGCCACCAGACCTCAGCCGAGTCCTGGGGAACTGGCCGCGCAGTGTCTCGTATCCCACGTGTCCCGGGAGGCGGTACCCATCGTGCCGGCCAGGGTGCCTTCGGGAACATGTGCCGTGGGGGTCGCATGTTTGCCCCAACCAAGATCTGGCGGCGCTGGCACCGGAAGGTCAACGTTAACCTCAAACGTTACGCAATTGTTTCGGCCATTGCCGCCTCCGCTATACCCTCCCTAGTCCTCGCCCGCGGTCACCGCATCGAATCCGTCCCCGAAATGCCCCTCGTCATCAGTGACTCCGCCGAGAGCGTTGAGAAAACCTCTGCGGCTCTCAAGGTTTTGAAACAGATTGGTGCTTTTCCCGATGCCGAAAAGGCTAAGGATAGCCACGCGATTCGCCCCGGTAAGGGTAAGATGCGTAACCGCCGTTACATCAATCGTAAAGGCCCACTGATTGTGTACGGATCCGAGGGTGCGAAACTCGTGAAGGCCTTCCGGAACATTCCCGGGGTTGATATCGTGAACGTTGAAAGACTTAACCTGCTGAAGCTCGCTCCCGGTGGTCACCTCGGGAGGTTTGTGATCTGGACAAAGTCGGCCTTCGAGAAGTTAGACTCGATCTATGGGTCGTTCGAGAAGCCGTCGGAAAAGAAGAAGGGGTACGTGCTGCCGAGGTCAAAGATGGTAAATGCTGACCTTTCGAGGATTATCAATTCGGACGAGGTGCAGTCTGTTGTGAAGCCGATTAAGAAGGATGTGAAGAGGGCGCCTTTGAAGAAAAACCCGCTCAAGAATCTCAACACCTTGCTGAAGCTGAATCCCTACGCTAAGACAGCCAGGAGGATGGCGCTTCTGGCTGAGGCCGAGCGGGTCAAGGCCAAGAAGGAGAAGCTTGACAAGAAGAGGAAGCCAATCACTAAGGTATTTAGGAGGTTTTTTTTTTTCCTGCTTAATTATTATTATCGGATTATTTTGTAAGCAATGATAACTTAAAATGTTTCATTCTGTCTTCTAAATACTATGTTCTACCATGGAAACCTAGAGTTGTCCTCGTTTTAATCTTAATTGCATTGGAGCATGGAGTTAGTCGTCTAAATTCTTATGATTACCAATGTGCTCTCGTGTCTGAGCGGATGTTATTGGATATCGCTAATTTGATTTTGTTTTGGATAACAAAAGAAGATTTTTCTGATTTCTAACTTGTGAAGAAATGTTATTCTGCATCCTAAATATTGCTTTTCCATACATTTTAAGTGGCTGTTCATTTAAGTCCCGTTTGTATTTGGAGATGAACTCAACTCATTTCAACTCATCTTCATTTTATTATTATATTTTTATAATTTTTTATATAAAATACAAATTCCTACACCTTTTTCAAATCCCAAAATAATAATAATATTAAAAAATAAATTAAATTCATCTCAACTCATCTCAAATCTAAACTGAGCCTAAGTGTTAGGCGCAAGAGAGCACTTAAAATGTGTCACATCTCCAATTATTACTGTGGATGTCAAATCAAAATCAATGAGGAAGAGAAGCATTGTTCTCTTCCTTGTTTACTTCGTTTTTTTCAAATTTCAAAATAATAATAATATTACAAAATAAACTAAAATCATCTCAACTCATCTCATCTCCAAATTTAAATTGGACCTAAGTGTTAGGCCCAAGAGATCACTTAAAATGTGTCACATCTCCAATTATTACTGTGGATGTCAAATCAAAATCAATGAGGAAGAGAAGCATTGTTCTCTGACTTGTTTACCCCGCTTGATTCCTTCTTTGCACGATCAGCTTTGGACTGAATTGAATATGATATCTTTTGTGACTGACTGGTGTATTTGTCATCCTATTTAGATGTCTTCTTCATTTTAATATGCATATAGACACTCTGAAATTCGTAATTCTCTTTTTGAATTGAGCCTCGACCTTGGTACAAACTCTCATGCTTGCTTACTTTGCTCATCTTCTTAGCTTCTATGAATGATAAATGGTCACTTAATTAATGGAAAAATGTTGTTTCCTTTTTTCTTTTGGACTTTTTAGGAGGAGGCTACTGCAATCAAGGCTGCAGGGAAAGCATGGTACCAGACAATGATCTCCGATAGTGATTATACTGAGTTTGAGAACTTCACCAAGTGGCTGGGAGTCTCCCAGTAATAATTTTCTGGTTTCATCTGTATACCCCTTATTATTATTTCTTGTTTCACTTTGGTTGTGTTTATCTAGTTTGTTTGCAGTTTTGAGATGTGGCTGAGATTAGGTGGAGGAAATGCACGGAATAAGATGCTATTTTGTTCTTTTTCTTTCTTCTCATATTTTTACCCTAATTTCTCCCTTGATGGAAGAGGTTTTGCTTTTGGAACTTAATTTAAATATTTTAGGTGTCTAGACATGGTCGGTCAACTTGCTCTCTTTGGTTATATTATGCACTTAAACATTTTTGACAGGTTCAAATTAATGATGGTACCTTTGCAATATTATATGCTAATCCATGATTTTTTTTCCCTTCACAACTTTTTTGTTGTGATCATCTCAGCTCTCCTGCAATGACTTTGTTGCACGTCTACATTCTACTCATGCTTGCTTTATGTAGTATTGTAAAAGTACTACAGTTGGGATGGTAAATATTGCTGTGATTTCAGAGTATGATATGTGCTAAAATGGTGATTGAAAGTCTATTTTTAGCAGAACTTATTTGTGTTACTTGGTGGGAGTTTTGTGATGGTGCTTTCTTTATAATCTTTTTTTGGGAAAGTTATTTTTTTCACCCGCAAACTAAGCCATTTTTCATTTTGCACTCTAAAGTCTAAATTACAAAAAGCCTCAATTTTCGTTTTAAACTAGCAATAGGTTTTGTTTTTGTAACACCCCGCTCCCAAATATAGCATTTTGAAAAATATTTTAAGGAGCTAATGTGCTACTAAAATTTTTCTTTACAAAACGCACTAAATATGAACGTTTTATAATAAATGAAATAGTCTTTATAAAAAAATTAAAGAAAGTCGGCAGAAGTATTTAATAAAAAAAAATGTTGAAATTTCATGTGTTTACAAAAAAAATATTTTATTCACTGAAAACTACAAAATAAAATTAATACACTGTCTAGGCTTTTACATCGTCTCTCTAAGTTAAATCTTGTTAGCTGCTTATCCACATTATCTAAGATGATTTTTAAAAAGGAAATATAGAAACATAGAAATAAAAATAAAACGGGTCGAATATTCTATAAGTAACAAATCATATGGTAAAAATAATAATCATCGGTTATTCATGTATACTTATAGATACATACGTAATAACATAAATATGATCTTTTCATAAATGCTAAAACATGAACTTTCATAAATCATGAGCTTTTCTTAAAATCATGAATATGAACTTGAGTTTATCTTTTCATATCATATAATTTCATTTGATATTATAGGCTGTTATCTACTGTTGATCTCCGTGAGTTAGGGTTAGCGACTCTAAAAAATTTCAATTTTGCCCGTGGCTGAAGGTTGTGGAATTCATACATAAGAAAGACATACTGGATGCACTACCAGCATGTACAACCTGACAATGCAATATACCCTTATATAGGTACCAAGTTCATATCATACATAGGCCGCTTACATATCTTATCATACTTGCATACTTATCATAATGTAAATTTTAAAAGAAATCGCATACTTTCATAACATGTCGTGATGCATGATTCCTCACATGAATCAATGATCTTTCATAAATAATTTTATACTCTCACATAAAATCATGACTTTTCACAAATAATTTTAATGCATAAAATTATGATATTTCATAAATATTTTAATACATGATTCTCTTATAAAAATCATGAAATTTCATAAATGTTTTTAATGCATAAACCATTTCATAAATCATGCATGAATTTTCATAATTTTTTTATATTATGACTGGGGTACATAAAAAGGGCTTCTAAATGATGGTCATACATACATAATATTTTTATAAAACACGTTTACCGTACATACGTAAAATTATGATCATGCTACTTACCTCTTAGTGATGCTTATTGATTTCACGTCGGAACGAGTAACCTATACGAAACGCTAATCGTCACTAACTTATAAAACGTATCTTAGCTTTTTAATTACATATAATCATAACAAATAAAAATAATTTAATAAAAGTTTAAATATATTTTAAAATATATTAAAAACTTTAGTACTTTGTAAGAAATAAATCTTTTTAGGCTTACACTAATTTTAAAATACAAATCCATTTAAAAATAAGCCCAATTAATTAAAGAAAATAATTTTTTTCTGAAATACTACAAATCGTCAACAAGGAATTAAAAGGCATATTTGAAGTTACTGAGATCATTTGAGGGCTTTTATTTTTTGTGAAAAACATTAACTGAACCAAAATAATTAAAATGGAACATTGCTGCTTACGGGAAGAGCAAAACCAGACAATTGTGATTCATGCAATGCTTATCGAGGGGAGAGAAAACTAAGGTTCGGCGGTTGGTGATGGCTTGTAGATGGTTTGTGGTTTTGTCCGGTGCTTTCTGGGAAGTGTGTGACGACGGGGATGGGCTGGAGTCGTGGGTTACGGTGGCTCACCGGGGGAGAGCTCCTTTGTTTTGGTGTATAAAAATAGGGTGTTTTCGGTGGTGGAAACAGGGGATTGCTTTTATGGTTTTCGGGTGGCTTGCAACCAAGGAGTAGACTTCTCGGCCTGATGTCGTGGGTGTTTAGGCTTGGTGGTCTGTGGTTGCTTTGGTGGTAAAGGCTGCGACGTGAATGGCTTGTTTTAACTGCGTTAAGGATTCTAGGCGGCTGGTTGTGCGTGTAGAGGGCTGGGGCTTGGAGTTTTACGTGGAGATGGAGGCTGGTTGTTGCTGTGTGAGGTGTTAGACGTGCGCATGCATGTATTTATAGATAACTAAGTGACCCTAAAGCAGAGATGCGCATGCATGGAAAAGGAGGTTACGTGTTTTTCTCTAGAGTTTGAACTTATTGAGATTGATTTCAATTCAGAAGAAGAAAAAAAAAAGGAACTCGAGATGATTTCTGAGAGTTTAAATTGGGTTTGAAGTTGGTTTTTGGTTTAGAGCTGGTTTTTTTGAATACTTGAATTTGAGATGAGTTCTAATTAAAATTCAAGAAAAAGATATTAGAGTTGACGGTTTGTATTTGAGCCGTGATTTGTTCACTTTAACTATGATCTCAAACAGAATTTTAAAAGGTCTGGAAGGAGTGGGTCTTACCTAAAATAAAATAAAATAAAATGAAATAAAAATTATTTCAAACAAATAATAATAATAATAAAATAATAATTTGGGCCGAGATGTTATAAACTACCCTCCTTAAAAGAAATCTCGTCCTTGAGATTTGAAAGTGCTAAAATAAAATACTAATCTCTATTAAACAAAACAGGAAAACCCAACAGTAACTTGCGAAAAACTTAAAAACAATTAAGTCTAACATGCCTAAATAAAATAAAAAAGCTTATTGAAAATAACTGAGTGAAACGATCGTGTCCTAAAGTGCCTAAGGTTTTGTCTCATCTCCTTCATTCTGATATTGACCTGTTGTTCCATCCTTGAAAAGGTCATCGCCCATGTCCTCATTGACAGGTGCACTAGTGTCTTGCAACTGTGTCAGGGAGAAAACTCGAGCTTGACCCATGTTCTTCTGTCTGTCTTTTGTAGCTTGAGTACTAACTGTGTTCTTCCCAAGACTGTCTCGAAGGTGATGTCATTCCTTTCCACACTTGAAGCACGTTCCGGTGCCCAACAAGCATCTTCCTGCATGCCTCTTACCACACTTCTCACACATGGGGAGCCATCCTGACTCACCCTGACGTGGTGGCTTCTGATCATTATCCTGGCAAGGCCTCTTATCCATTTGTGATTCTGATTGAAGTTGCTACCGACGCTTCCTTTAGTTGATATTCTCTTGAATGTCTTCTTCAGCAATAGTAGCTCGGGCCACTAGCTCTATGAAATCTCGGATCTTGAGAGTACGTACGCGCTCTCTAATCTTGCGATCTAAATCGCGTTTGAATTTTTCAGCTTTCTTTTCTTCATCAGGGATTAAATAAGTGGCAAAGCGAGACAACTCCATGAATTTAGTGGCGTATTGCTCTACAATCATTGTTCCTTGGGTGAGATCCATAAACTGATGGGCCCTTAATTCATGGAGAGTTTTCGGGAAGTATCGTTCCAAAAATACCTTCCTGAAACGCTCCCATTTGATAGAGACTCCATTCCCTAGTTCCATCTGCAAGATTGTTCGCATTGACTTCCACCATTTGTTTGCTGCATCTGTTAAGTTGAAAGTTGCATTAATGACTTTTTGTTCATCTATGCAGCCAAGTGCCTCAAAAATTTGCTCTAGTCGTTCTACCCAGCTCTCTGCATCCATGTCGTATGCTCTACCATCGAAGGTAGGGGGATGCTGGCGGGAGAACTGCTCTAGTGTGCATCCTGTTTGTGGGGTCCTACTTGCCCCTATATCACCGTTGATCATTCTTTGAAAGAAACGCGCCGCCGCAGCAGCGAGCACTTCAAAATTTTCATTTTGTACTGTATCACTCTCAGGGTGGGGAGTACGTGGGTTTCTCCTAGTGTGTGCCTTTCTAACAGTGTGTTTAAAAAACAAAATTCAATCAAAATATATTTAAACTAAAAACAAATTATAACATACTTACACAGTGCATAACCTAACTTGGAGAGGAGATGGCCTACACTTTCATCATCATTTTTTTTAACTACTTTACAAAAATTTTGAAAAGGTTTTCCTTTCTTTATTTTGAAGAAAAAAAAACCCACAGATTCAACCTGGCTCTGATACCAAATTATAACACCCCGCTTTCAAATATAACATTTTGAAAAACATTTTAGGGAGCCAGTGTGCTACTAAAACTTTTCTTTACAAAACGCACTAAATATGAACGTTTTATAATAAATGGAATAGTCTTTATAAAAAAAATTAAAGGAAGTTAGTGGAAGTATCTAATAAAAAAAATGTTGGAATCTCATATGTGTACAAAAAAAATATTTCATTCACTGGAAACTACAAAATAAAACTAATACACTGTCTAGACCTCTGCATCGCTTCCCTGAGTCAAATCCTGTTAGCTGCTTATCCACATCACCTATGATGATTTTTACAAAGGAAACATAGAATTATAGAAATAAAAATAAAATGAGTCGAATACTCAATAAGCAACACATCATACGGTAAAATAATAATCATCGGTTTTTCATGTATACTCATAGATACATATGTAATAACATAAATATGATCTTTTCATAAATGCTGAATATGACTTTTTCATAAATGCTAAAACATGAACTTTCATAAATCATGAGCTTTTCCTAAAAATATGAACATGAACTTAAGTTTATCTTATCATATCATATCATTTCATTTCATATTATAGATTGTTACCTATTGTTGACCCCCGTGAGTTAGAGTCAACGAATCTAAAAGATTCTAATTTCGTCCGTGGCTGCGGGTTGTGGAATCCATACATAAGGAAGACGTACTGGGTACACTACCAGCATGTACGACCTGGCAATGCAATATGTCCATATATAAGTATCGACTTCATATCATATATAGGCCGCTTACATATCTTATCATACTTGCATACTTATTATAACATAGATTTCAAAAGAAATCGCATACTTTGATAACATGTCGTGATGCATAATTCCTCACATGAATCAATGATCTTTCATAAATAATTTTATGCACTTTCACATAAAATCATGACTTTTCACAAATAATTTTAATGTATAAACTCATTATGTTTCATAAATATCTTAATGCATAATTCTCTTATAAAAATCATGGCATTTCATAAATGTTTTTAATGCATAAACCATCTCATAAATCATGTATGAATTTTCATATTTTTTTATATAATGAATGGGGTATATAAAAAGGGGCTTCCAAATGATGGTTATACATACATAATATTTTTATAAAACACGTTTACTGTACATGTGTAAAAAATATGATCATACTACTTACCTCTTAGTGATGCTTATTGATTTCACATCGGAATGAGTAACCTATACGAAACGCTAATCGTCACTAACTTATAAAACGTATCTTAACTTTTTAATTACATATAATCATAACAAATAAAAGTAATTTAATAAAAGATTAAATATATTTTAAAATACTTTAAAAACTTTGTACTTTGTAAGAAATAAATCTTTTTGGGCTTACCCTAATTTTAAAATACAAATCCATTTAAAAATAAGTCCAATTAATTAAAGAAAATAATTTTTTTTTTTTTTTTTTTTTGAAATACTACAAATCGGCAACAACGAATTAAAAGGCACATTTGAAGTTACTGAGATCATGCAAGGGCTTTTATTTTTTATGAAAAACATGAACTAAACCAAAACAATTAAAATGGAACATTGCTGCTTACGGGAAGAGCAAAACCAGACAATTGGGGTTCGTGCAATGCTCATCGAGGGGAGAGAAAACTAAGGTCCAGCGGTTGGTGATGGCTTGTAGATGGTTTGTGGTTCTGTCCGGTGCTTTTTGGGAAGTGTGTGATGATGGGGAGGGGCTGGAGTCATGGGTTACGGTGGCTCACCGGGGGAAAGCTCCTCTGTTTTGGTGTATAAAAACAGGGTGTTTTCGGTGGTGGAAATAGGGGATTGCTTTTATGGTTTCCGGGTGGCTTGCGGCCAAGGAGTGAGCTTCTCAGTCTAGTGTCGTGGGTGTTTAGGCTTGGTGGTCTGTGGTTGCTTTGGTGGTAAAGGCTGCGACGTGAATGGCTTGTTTTAGCTGCATTAAGGATTCTAGGTGGCTGGCTGTGCGTGTAGAGGGCTGCGGCTTGGAGTTTTACGTGGAGATGGAGGCTAGTTGCTGCCATGTGAGGTATTAGACGTGTGCATGCATGTATTTATAGATGACTAAGTGACCCTAAAGCAGAGATGTGCATGCATGGAGAAGGAGGTTACGTGTTTTTCTCTGGAGTTTGAACTTCTTGAGATTGATTTCAATTCAGAAGAAAGAAAAAAAAAAGGAACTTGAGATGAATTCTGAGAGTTTAAATTGGGTTTGAAGTTGGTTTTCAGTTTAGAGCTGGTTTTTCTGAAGACTTGAATTTGAGATGAGTTCTAATTAAAATTCAAGAAAAAGAGATCAGAGTTGACGGTTTGTATTGTAGCCGTGATTTGTTCGCTTTAACTATGATCTCAAATAGAATTTTAAAAGGTCTAGAAGGAGCGGGTCTTACCTAAAATAAAATAAAAATTATCTCAAACAAATAATAATAATAATAATAATAATAAATTAATAATTTGGGTCGGAATGTTACAGCTTTGTACCCTCATTTCTGTAGTGACCGTTAATATAGTGCGACATGTTCAGTTTTTAGTCATCTTAATGGTCATATCTTAATCGAGATGTAAATTGAAAAAGAAAAAATATTGGTAACTTAAGATTGAAAACTGGAACTTTTGGTACTTTAGGGATTGAAATATAGGTGTAATACTTTGTCGTTGTTTTGCTTATACAGTAATATGTGGGATAGTTCATTCTTATCGATATACATATATATATATATATAGGTGATAGTTTGTGGGTAAAGTGTAAATTTTGCTTGTACAGTAAGGGTTGAGTCAAGTGGTAAGAGCGTTGGGCATGGGGGTATGCTCTCCTTAAGTTTAAGGTTCAAATCTCATTAGGTGTAAACAATTTCTAAACGTTATTGGACTGGAGGATTTTTTCCTTAAATTAACTAAGATGGACTTGTAGGAAACTCCTTATTTAGAGTTTATGTACCCCTGAGATTAGTTGGGATGTTGTTCCTAGACACCCGGTGCCATTGAAAAACAAAAGATTGTTACATCGGCTTAGGTTGGTTGATGAAATGGATGTTCAATTGTATTGGTCGGGTGAATAGTCATGATTGTTTTTCCTTTTGAAAAGCAGAATCTGGGAGGTCATTCTTAGGGGTTGGCTCGAGTGGTAAAGGCCTTAAGCTTGGGTGTATGCTTTTTCAAGTCTACGGTTCATAATTTTTTGGGTGCAAACAATCTTTAGGGACCATCCAATTGGGAGATTTTTCTCTTGGATTATTTGAGGTGCACTAGTTGAAAATTCATCACAAACTCACTGAAAAACCATGCGGACAGCCACAAGTTGAGTTGCTAAGATTTCTTAGCGGTCATAAAGACGAAATTTGTCTTCCTCTTCAATTGTTAAACCCCGTAAACCTCAACGAACCTCAACGCAGCTTATGGCCATGCAAAAATTCTAGAGGAATTTTGGGTTAGGGCAAAAAGAATCTGGCAAACAATAAGGAGATAAAACCAATTTCCAGCCCACCACTGGAAGTTAGTGGCTGACCCATCTTACCCTGCCAGTACAGTCCAAACATCGAAACCAAATATTCCTAGGAAGAAAGTATTCTCTAGCCACATGGATGAAAGAAGAAAACGTGGCCTGAGTTTCCATTGTGATGACAAATGGGAACCCAAATCATGTGTAAATCGCCCAAATTCAACTTAAACGGTTTAAGCTGTTGACCTAAATTCCTAACCGTTAACTTAAACGGAAATGATAAAACATCTTACACGGTGAGTTTTGATAAGCAAAACGGTGTACTTCGTGGTCTCCAAGTAGTGCGTTTCAAATGGTCTCCAAGCGGTGCGTTTCAAGTTGCCTTCATTATACTGGAACCCAAATGGTCTCCAAGCGGTGCATTCTATTGTGATGACAAATGGGAACCCAAATCATGTGTAAATCGTCCAAATTCAACTTAAACGGTTTAAGCTGTTGACCTAAATTCCTAATCGTTTAACTTAAACGAAAATAATAAAACATCTTACACGGTGAGTTTTGATAAGCAAAACGGTGTGCTTCGTGGTCTCCACGCGGTGTGTTTCAAGTTGCCTTGATTATACTAGAATGCGTCGTTTTGAGTTGAAGTATTTGAAGTAGTGAATTCCCATAGTCTTCTCGTCTTCTCGAAGTCTTTTGTCTTCAGCACCCTTCTGCCAAGTTCCTGTATCCCAAACCCTAGAATGTGCCCTCATCATCCTTGGCTCAATCGAGGGCCATAACACATCGCCATACCAAGAATCCAGCAATGGTAGAGCACTTGAATTTTTCATGAACAATTTAATATAATATTACAGTTTCAAGCAAAAGCTATTTACTCCTAAATCATATAATGGAACAAAGAGGAAAGGAAATCGAGAAAAGAGAGAACTAATTTAATTGGGAAAGCCAAAACATCGATGGGGGAACGAAGAGAAAATTGATGGAAGAGTGAGAGAGAAGGTCTGATTATTGGTAGGAAAATAAAATAATAAAAAATAATATGATCGAGCTACAGTAACTCAACAAATATGATCATTGTTATAATTATTGATCAAAAGGGTGGAGGGCGGCTTGAACGACCCCTCCCTGTAATTAATGCAGATGAGGGGCCCCTCCAACATTTTTTTTTATATATGTGTACAATAATTTACACAGTAATTTATACTTATAAATACGAATATTTTCATTCAATTTTATACGAGTAAGGAAGAAAGAAAGAAAGAAAGAGAAGGAAGAGAGAAAACTCTAGTTCTTAAGTAATAAAGGATTTTAAATATTTTCTTTTATATTTTCTCTTGCAATAGTAATTTTCTTTTAGTTTTATAACACATTATTAGCACAAAATTTTATTGATACTGAAGCTAATGGTCTTCTACTTCAAATGAGTTTTTCAACATATTATTTGCAGTTCTCGAGATGAATATTAAAGGTAATATTGCTGAATATTACTTAATAAAATTTTATTTTTATTCTCATAATTATGTGAATATATTTCTTAGATCCACATATTTATTTTTGTGATTCATATATATAAAAAATATCAAATCTTATAAAATTAAAATTTATTACTATTGACATTTATGAAAAAAGTTATTTATCTAAAATTCTTGACGAGATTTATTTGGATATGATGAAATTGGAAGATACAATTAAAGAAGAAAATCACGTATCCTTATAAGACCATGCTGTATATCTCACAGTGAAAAAATTTCTTTACTTTATGAAATGATTTGAGAGATATATATGAACATCAAAAGATGTAATCCTCCCAAAAGATCATTATGAGTTATTGCACCGAAAATTGCAAGATTTTAAGAGTGGTGGTGAATATAACTCTGCACTCTTTAAAATCAGCTCAATATTAAAATTATGCAGTGAGAAGGTCACTGATGACGATATTTTAAAAGAAAACATATTATTTTTCATAGCTCGAATATTCTCCTGTAGCAACAATATCGAGAGTGAAAGTTTAATAAATATTCTGAATTTTTATTTTGTCTTCTAGTGATTGAGCTAAATAATGATTTTTTTTATATAAATTACTAGTTACGTCCTATTAGTTTCACATCATTTTCTGAAGTAAATGATATTGGATTTACGTCATTTTCAGAAGTAAACGGTGCATCCTTTCAAAGGAACCAATGACATAAATATGGTAAAGAAATTATAGAAGTGTGAGTTTTAGAAGCAACAACACTAAAGAGGATAATAATATAAATATATTGTATTACCAGAAGTGATATAACTCAGAAAATGGTAAAGGCCCTCAGAATAATTCTTCATAGAAAAATAAAAATGTTTGTCATAAATATGGTATAACTGAACATTGGTCACGTACTTGTTGTACGGCCAAACACTTGATTTACTTATTTTAAATTTTTATATATTATAGTAAAGTTTTTTTTTTCATATTTTGAAATAATGAAAAGTCGGTGCCTCAAGTACAACAAGAAATTACTTGGGATAAGTCTTGTCTAAATATGATCATCTTACAAATGAATGAACCAGAAGTTCAGAGAGTTACCTATTTACAAAGTGTTGTAAATTAATTACTGAATATATTTACTAACACTAAAGGTGTTGTAAAATTATATATTACTGCTGTTAGAAATGATTGGCCAAAATGAAAAGTAGCTATTAAAGCTGAGTTAAACTCGCTAGTGAAGCGAGATATATTTGGACATGTTGTTCAAACACCAAATAATGTAATGTCTATTAGATATAAGTAGGTATTTATTTGAAAACGCAATGAGAAAATTGAGATTGTGCGGTACAAAGCACGGTTTGTCGCACAAGATTTTCTGCAGAAACCTGTAATTGATTATGAAGAAACATATTCTCCCGTTATAGATGCAATCATATTCAGATTTTTTATTAATCTGGTTGTTACATAAGGATTAGAAATGCGGTTGATAAATGCAGTTGTGAACTCTTGAAGAATCACGCATCGCTGCTGTGCGGTGCTGTCAAGTGCCTTATATGTGGGGCTCTCTCTACCTTATCTAACGCGTTTTTAACTCGTGAGACCTTGAAGTGCCAAAGCGGATAATACCAGATGGAGATATGGAGTTGTCCATATTTTCGTTATGCAATTTTCAGGGAGAGTAAATGTCCTGAAGACTTGTGTTGATTATACTCTTTTTCCTTCGCTAAAGTTGTCTCATTGGGTTTTCCTTTGCAAGGTTTTAATGAGGCATTCTTAAAGCACTTGACAGTACATAAGAGTACTGTACTCTTTTTCCTTTACCATTGGTTTTTCTTCCCACTAGATTTTTCATTGGCAAGGTTTTAACGAAGCAGATTCTTTATGGGTGGTCATTCAAAGAGAAGTGTTATAATTATTGATCAAAATGGGGGGCATGAATGACCCCTCCCCACAATTAATGTAGATGAAGGCCCCTTCAACTTTTTTTTTATAAGTGTACAGTAATTTATGTTTATAAATACGAGCATTTTTGTTCAGTTTTGTACGAGTAAGGAAGAAAAAAGAAAGAGAAAGAAAGAAAGAGAATGAGGAAAGAAAATTCTAGTTCTTGAGTAATAAAGGATTATAAATATTTTTTCTTATATTTTCTCTTACAATAGTAGTTTTATTTTAGTTTTATAACAATCATATATTTATTTATTTTTGATATATTGGGGAGGGGGGATCAAATCATCGGACCCATAATCTCCATCTTCGAGATATGGGGACTATCCCATCAGACCTGAGGCTATTGGAGACAAATATGACCATATATATTTGAAGACTGCAATAGAAGTCTAGTATAAAAAAATAATAATAATAAACAAATAAATAAAATTTTGAAGTTATAATTCATTTTTTTAAAATAATGTTGTTTTCTCTTTTATTTTTATTTATTAATAAGATTACAATACAATTCTCCCCTGAAGGCTGCAATAAAAAATTAGATTTCAGGATGATCATATATGGTCGGAGGAACCAAAAAGAGTCGTTGCAAAGTCTTTCAGGATGAAATTTGGGCTAAACAAATTAGATTTCCATCTCTCAAGACTTTAAAAGCTCCGAGCAAGCACTGAACGTGGACAGAATATGATGTTTGCTTTATTTGTTTTTATTTTGTTCTTGAAAAGATTGTTCTAAAATGAAAGAGGTTATCCTCTTAGTGAGTGGGGCTTACTTCTAGACCTAGTTTGGACAGAGATGATATAATATATAAATAGTAGGAAAGTTTATGAATAATAATGAAATGGTTTCAGTTAAGATGTTTCAGGGAGAAAAAATGCTACTCTTTTTGTTAGGAGCTAGTAGTGAGTTTTTTTTTTCAATATTTTTTTTATTTAATCCTCAAGTAAGTAATTTTCTTTTATTATATTTAGAAGTGTTGAAGAAATACATGTGAAATAAAAAAAAAATACCAAATGAACTAACGAGAGTTTTTAGGATTTAGGGTTTAGGATTTCTAGCCATAGTTGTAGAGCTACCTTTATGAAATTTTGAGAAATGAGATATAAAATGTTAGATAAAAATATGATAAAGTTAAAATATTATTATAATATTATTTTGTTTTGAAATTTGAGAAAAAATAATTTTATTATGTCTTATTTAAAAATTTGGAAAAATTATAATCATTAAATAAAAAAGTTAAAAATTAAAAGGTTTTTACTATCCAAACTAGACTGGTTAGAACAGAGACCCATTTACCTGTGGGCTGTGAGTGTGATCGGCGTGACAGGCTTCACATTTCCATGGGTCTCATGGGCTTTTGATGGGATGAGGCGTTCGGATTTCCCATCATGGGTATTGGGTTTTAATCCCCATTCAAACCAATCCTATTTCTGCAAGCAAGAAGCCCTCCCCGATTGGGTTTGGTGCACTTTTCCATTTGCATGGAATATTATTGGTAGTTCAAGCATATTGTTATGATTCGCTATTTTTTCTCACCTACTTTTCTTGTACGCAAATTTTATTCTACAGCAATTGCTCTAGTTCTCAAAGTTTCTAATCCTACCCCCATTTGAGAGACTATAAACCTATTTCTTGTTGTAATACCATCCATCTACAAATACATTTCTCTGCTTCTTGCCCCTTGTCTCGGTCTCATCATTCTAGATTAGTTGACCTACAAGCCTACATCATTCTAGATTAGTTGAACTACAAGCACATCATTCTAGATCGTATCAATGACAATTTTCTCCTTGTCCGAAAAGTAATGTAAGGATAAGAGCTTATTTAAATATTGAAATAAGATGAGAATATGTGAGATGATTTATGAATAGTAATAAAATTATTAATTAAAATGAGTTGAGATTAGATAAAATTATTTTATTATCTGTATCCAAATTCATCCTAGGCTGATTTGATGAAAAATATTGCTACATCCTCCAAGGGATGAGAGTATTGCTACTTGATCGAAATCAAAATAGTTAAAGTAAATGATTGTAACGATGTCTTGGCTTTGTTACCCGCATAATTCATTGAATTACAAATATCCAAACATGTAAGGGTGATGTCTCCGTATATCTTCTTTCCATTCCCAATTGATTTCTTGAACTTTCAAATTTCTCCACAATACCTTTTCAAAGGATATTTTCTTGGATATAAGTGTAATTGGTTTGATTTAATTGAATTTTAGATGAATTTTGGGACTAAATTAATATGTAAAAATTTTACATTTTCAAAAATTGATTCTACACCGATTATCTCATAATCAATATTTTTGATTTTATCGATTCCAATTTGGTATAGTCTGATTTTTCGATATTAACATAATATATTATATAATATATACAATAATATATTATAGTAAATTATAATATATATTATAGAGATATATTATAGATATATTACAGATAAAGTGATATAGTATTAATATAATTATTGATACGCACTATATAATATTAGTATAACTATTAATATAATATATTATAGTACTATAAGATTTTAAGTTTTAATATTATATTAATTAATAATTTATCAAATAATACAAAACTATTTTATACATAATTATATATCATATATAAGAATTATATACAACATAAAAAACTAAAACATATATATGAGCCAAGCCGATCCGATTTTTTTTTAAAAAAAAATTAAATCGATTTTAACCGATTTAAAAAATAAAATAAATTTGGTATCGAATCAAACTAAACTCGATAGTCGATACCGGACAAGTTCACTGGTTCAGTCCAAAGTCTTTCCTCGCCTAGGGCTTAGAAGTTTGCTTGCCTCAATTGCCCGATAAAGACAAAAAATTTCCTTACGCCTGAGACTACTAGGGTTGATGCGATTACGTTGGTACTGCGTCAATATCTTTCTATCTTTTTTAATATCTCTCTGATTTCTTTTGAGCACCATAGAATACTCAATAATTTATAGGATCCATTTACGTACTATTGTGGTCCCTCATATGCATGCGCACATAAATTAGGAAGAACATATGGCTTTAAAGTCTTGAAATAATTTACCATCCTAGACTCCTAGACTCCTAGTCCCAGGACACGTAGGAGGTACGTCCAAACATTGGACAACGTTGCATTCATTGCCCAGCACTACTTACAATTTGTTAGGTACCCACAATATTACAACCAATTATGAGATTGATTACATATAAGCCTAAATAATGTTTGTTAGGTACCCACAATATGTTAGGGTGCTAAATAACGTTTCCAATAATATTTCTAAATAACGTTTTCGCCGCCCAAGCTATTATGAAAAAAAAAAAGAAATGTAGACATTATAAACCCAGCAAAAGGGACATGCAAGGTGCTCTATTATATTTTGACTATATATGGATGGATGATCAGTACGATGAAGTTAGCACAGTAATTAATCCGACGGAATGAAACCGACATTGGACTAATTAAAACTGAGCACATCATTTGAGTATTTTAAAATTATTACTTCCTATAATAAATAATATCTATATATATCTTAATGTAAAAAATAAGGTTCGGTTTAGATTTAAAATTGAGATAAAATAAATTGAGATGAATTTTAAAAGTTGAATAAAATATTATTTTTTAAATTTTAAAAGTTGAATAAAGTATTATTTATTATTACTATTATTATTATTTTAAAATTTAAAAAAATATATTAAAATTTAAAAAAATAAAATAAAAAAAATAAATATAATAATTATGAATTTGAGATGAATTAAAATCCAAACCACGCCTTTATAAATTTTTGGACTCAATCTAACTACTTTGGACCACATATATAATAGTAATTTTAACGATATATATATATATATATATATATATATTATATATTTATATTATATATAGGTGCTGCATTTATCTCCCCGAAACGATGCAGGCGCGAATTATTTATACTAATACCAGCAATCACATCGCCATCATAAGCTATTGGTCAACACATTTATTATCTTAAGAAAATGATTTGTAAAAGTCCTGTAAATCTTTCACATTTCTTTTAAAATAAATATTTACATATTTAAAATAACTATTAACCTTTCATCCGGAGACAATTAATCCAACCCCAAGGAGAAGAGAAAATATTATATTTCAGATGTTTATTTTCTTTATTCTATTTAAAATTTTTACAAGGAAAAATTGGATCCTTATAATTATTTTTTATTCATTTTTCTATATTTTATTATTAAAAAAATAAAAGAGGAAAAAGGAAAAGTTAGGGCCATAGTTTTATGAGTACACATTTGCTTGGCTGTTATTTAATTTGTAATTAAATATACTTGAATTTTTAAAGATGAAAAATGGGCAATGCTAGAAATATATATAATATAATTTTGGAATATATTATTCACGCATTCTTTTTGCAAAAAAGTGGAGTCTAAGTTCTTATATGAGTTTTATATTTATTTTTTTAAAAGATTTATACATTTTAAAACTGTAAATATTATTTTTAATTTATTTATTTTTTTAATAAAAACACGCACTTTCACTCAACCTTGTTGGTTCGATGATGCCAACGTTGAACCTTAAATAATTCTCTTACTTTTCTTACTATATATGTATGTTATTGAATTCCTTTTTTATCCATATATATTACCTTTTCGATATTATATAGATTCAAAACAACGTGAACATTAATGCAACGTCCACCCATGAATTACAAATTGATTTTTTTTTTTAAAAAAAAAAAAAACCGAAGTTCATATCACCAAATTAGCCATCCTTTTCTTGTTAATTACTAAAAGTGAAAAGAAGGGGGAGGGTGAGTTGAATCCTTCAAGGAAAGCATATGCATTTAAATTAAGCATTTTTTCTTTGTCACTACAGATGTAGAAAAAGTGAATGATTCAACCAATGGAATGAATGAAGCTTTAATATGAAAAGAATCACTGTCAAATTAATCATGAACGGACTGGAAATTATGTTCTCTTTACTCCTAATATATTATTTTTGTTTGTTAGAGCTTCTTCACGTTTCCTCCGCCTAAGCTACATATTATAAGGACGATAAATAAAATTGGCTAGCTTAAGATTGGCGTTTTCTTTAGAGCTTTTTCGTTAGTTAACCTCGTTAGTTCGAGAATGACAAAGTCGGACCATATATAGAAACTCTCGTACTTTTCAGCCCTAACTATGCCTATCAAACCATATTCAATATTGTTATCCAGATGACTAACACAAGAGGGGAGGTGAATTGAGTTGTATTTAAAAATTAAACTCTCGTACTTTTCAGCCCTAACTATGCTTATCAAACCATATTCAATATTGTTGCCCAGATGACTAACACAAGAGGGGAGGTGAATTGAGTTGTATTTAAAAATTAACAGTTATAAATCAAATATACAATATAAAATATAAACAAAATATAAAGCAGTAAGAAATGTAAAGAGTAGGGTAAGAGAAAGCAAACTCAGTATTTTTACGAGGTTCAGCCCAACTGCTTACGTCCTCTCCTCAAGCTACCCCTTGAGGATCCCGAATTCACTAGTCAATCTCCTTAAGGTGGAGATAGAAACCTATTACACTTTTGAGCAGCACCGCTCTAAAGAATCCGTGTAGAACACCCTCTACACTTCTAATCACCTTACACTTGGTGATTTAACTATTTCCCGTGTAGAACACCTTCTACACACACAAGGGTTGTACACACCCTTTTACTGATACAAGAATTGATAGTGGGTAGGCTATCAGAAAATACTCCTCAATGAGTGAAATAAGAACAATACAGCACAAACAATATCTCTCAAAATGAACAAGGGTTAAGGCTTAATGCTTAGAGAAGAGAGAATGAAAGCTTTGAATGAATGTTGTATGCTCTTGGTGTTGTGTATGTGAAGCTCTCAAATGATCTATTTATAGGCATATGAGACTTCATATTCAAATTTAAAAAGATTCACATGTCAAAGACATCATCATTCACTTTTTAAAAATTTCAAATCTAATCTTTTTACTTTTTGCATGTGACAAAAGGAGCACACTTTACTTTTTAAAAATTTCAAACCTAATATTTTATTTTTTGCATATGACAAAAGGAGCACACTTTACTTTTCAAAATTTTCAAATAAAGACGTCTACCTTTTGCATAAGTCAAGAAAAGTATCCACCACTTTTAAAAATATTCAAATAAAACATGCACATGTGAAAGATGACAATCAATCATCTTAATATTTTCAAAGTTCAAACCTTTAATCATGTCATGCACATGTGAAAGATGACAATCAATCATCTTTCAAAATTTTCAAATTTAATTTTCAAAATATTCATGCACATGTGGAAAATATATTTTAATGCTTTATGATAAAATATTAATTTTGAGCCTTAATCCTAATTTCAAATTTTTAAGAGATTTACAACATTACTCTATGATTTTAATGTGAACTTGTTCTCTTTTTGCTCACGCTTGGTTCCTTGATGTGCTTGATTCTATTATGTGGACAACTTGAGATTGAGACTCCTTTATTCTTTGAATTCATTTGTTATCATCAAAATCCATGTGTAGATTTATAATTACACAAAACTTGAAATCTTGTGTTCAACAAATATATACGACATTGCAACTTCCACCAGTTACTTACAAATGCTACAATCCAAATCCATAAATCCAATCGTCTTCTTTAATCTGTGAATTATAGTCATGTTTTGTAAGTCCCATTAAAATGTATTTGAATGTATAAAATAAGTTGAGATATCTTTAAATTTTTATAAAAATATAAAGAGTTTCGTCAATGATTCGTTCGAGATAGACTGAGATGAGCTTAGCACCCGAACATAGTCTTAACCTCTCTTGTACGTATCTCTCAATCTATTTTAATCTAATGCATCTATAATTAAAATAAATAAATGAGAGGGTCGAACTAAATCACTCAAAGAATTCATACAATTTCATTTAAAACATGCTTGTCTTTCTAGTGACTGATTTTCTTTTCTTAAAAAAATTAAATTGTATTTCTTTGACATATATAGAAGTAGAAAAAGTACAGGATTCAACCTATGGAGTGAAGTAATTGATGAAAGTTCTCATTTCTTCTTGTAATTAACATTTGGGTTTCAATTTTAACTCAAGCCTACTCGAATGTAATTGAGTTAAATCTTGAGTGTTATCTTGTTTGATAAAAACTAGATTAAAAAAAAAGGAAAAAAAAAACTAGATATATCATAAAAGAATTTAGAAAGTGAACTTAGGATTTATGATTAGGACGTTGCTTTAATTTGAGAGAGACCAATACCTCCTAAAATGATTTCAACCATAAAACCCACATATTTTACTTAGTAAGTCACTTGTTACAAATAAGTATGATAAAAGTTTGTTTCATAAAGACTTTAAGAAATAAAACTTACAAACTCTTAATTAGGCATGTTCATCTGGATTTTGAGAGGTTCGAAAATTCAAATTCAAAAGATGAGTAATTTTCTCAAACCTCTTAAATGAAAGTGACAAAACTATTAAAACATAAAAAAAAATCTTAGATTTGGTTCAAGCAAAATTCGGCTCAAATGAACAAGCCTATTCTTACTAATGTAAGTGATTTATTACATTACTTTAATGTATTGTAAAGTACATAATTTTTATTATATAATAAATCTAATTTATCACATCTAATCATTGTTAATTTATAAATTAAAAAAAATTATTTGTGAAACTTATAATTCGAAATAAATTTAATGTTAGAACCAAACAAGCTGGCCGAGTAATTGATACGCTATTATTATAACCTAAATATCAAATTTAGACGAATCTTAGGAAGTAATTAACAAGTACGTACATTTGCAAAGCAATGATTTTAAAATGAGTGGAATATTTCTTAGCCCATGCGTGAGATCATTGACTTTCAACTACACCAAAAACAAAGCTGGTTTTTGGCTGGTCAAGAAGGATCACTAATTATTTAAATTAACCTAACAGATAGATTTATTATCTAACGAATCATAATGCATTAGATATAAAAATTATTTCATCTTATTTATTTAATTATTATAATTTTTACAAATTTTAATATAAGATATAATAAATCATTCATTTTTTTTAAAATTTAAAATAATAATAATATTTAATTTAATTTTTAACTTTTATGTACAATTATCATATTTTATCTCATTATTCAAATGGGCTTAAATATAATTATTTTATAAATTTGTTTTTATAAGATCTTGTTGACAAACAATTTCTCTTAACTACCGAACTGAAAAAATACATCAACTATATTTATTATTTAAATATAAAATTATTAAATTACGTCTTGATATTTGTTTAGTAATTGTTTGTCAACCACGACCTCTTCACGCCGGTTTCCGCAATATAATACATTAAATAATAAAATATAACATACGACGTCGAAAAAGCATATGTTCCTAAAGCGTACAGTCACGTACAGTTGATTTTCCTACTTCCTTTCTTGTTTTGATTTTTAATCATTTATACAGCTGGCATTTTGTCTTGTTTGTCTTCGGTAGTTGACTACGTGTACGGATCCCTTTCTCTCATTATTATTATTAATGAAATTCCTGAAAGCCACATCCTTTCCTTACTGGACCTCCTCTCTTATTCTATTTATTTATTTTATTTTATGAGATAATTTGGGTTTCCGACCAAACCTTTTTATTGTAGCCTATCAGGATTGGAAGAAGTCGACAACTCTATTCTTGCGACGGCAAATTTTGACAATTTTCAATATAACTCTGATGGTCCTAAATTCAAAAATAGATTCGTATGTCAACTTCCTCCAATCTTGACGAGGTGAGTAGTGTTGCTCACCGCCATTGACGGTAGTGAAAATTAGATAAGATCAAATTTTTTTTAAAAATTTATTTTTATTTTATTTTTTTATTATATTTTTATTATATTTTTTTCATTTTTTTATTTTATTATATTTTTTATTGTATCTTTATTTTTTTATTATATTTTATTATATTTTTTATCATATTTTTATACAAATTATAAGAATTTAAGAAGTATACTGCATTCATACTGGGGCGGAACCTTATCGTCTGCCTTATTTTATATGCTGAGTCACTAAATAATTTCCTTCAAACAGCAGAAGCCTCAAGTGCTACAAGAGCATCTTTATTAGTTAATAAAATATTTTTTTACATTTGCCTCCCTCCTCCATTTAAATTCAATCTTCACATTAAATTAATTATTCACAATCAATATAATAAAAAAATATTATTAAATTAATATATTTAAAATTTGATTAGAGTGAGAAATTAGTCTTTTTATATTTGATTAGAGTGAGAAACTAATATTTTAATATTTGAAGAACCAATTCTAGTATTTTATATTTAACTAAGTACTTTAGATGAAATTTAAATATTTTAAATATAGCCAATCTAATGTAGAGTATTTTTAGCACAAATTATCTAAATTTTATATATAACCAAGCTAATGAAGATGCTCAAATAGGAATGTCTTTAGCTTGAAACCATATGCATATCAATCATTTTTCTTTGTTAATGGCATTCTTCTATTTTGCAAAGTTAAACCTTTAGATATGGTTTGTATAATGACTTGAGATGAATTTTAAAAATTAAATAAAATATTATTAAGATAATACTTATTAATATTATTATTAAAATTACAAATTCTATTATGGTGATCATTTCAATTGAGACAATGGAAAGGAATATTTTGATAATAATACCGTTTTGAAACCATTTTGGGATAAATTATATAAATAAATTATGTATATTATATTCATATTCTAAAATAAAATCAATATAAATCTTGAAAACATAAATAACTAATAAATTTAATAATAATTCTCCATAGTCAATACAAGTCTTAAATTTTATGAAAAAAAGCATCCAGATAAATAAAGCAAAATATTCATAATTCATGAAACCAGACATGTAGATCACACATGGAAATCTATTAAACTTTAACCAAATAAATAAATGTCCTGCTTACGCTACTGAAACTTAAACCAAATTTAGCATTTTACGCTAATCTTTAGCATTTTACGCTAATCTTGTTCGCACATGAGATTCTCAAGTACTAATCGCTCTGTTTTAACTTTTAACTTATAGCTATAAACGCTTTTTTCGGTGAAGATCGATCATTGAAGTACTGTCCAAGACAGAAGAAGTAAACTTGAAGAAGTAAGGAGTAAGAAGTAAGAAGTAAGAAGTAAGAACTGAAGTCACGGCTGAAAGAAAAAGAAACATTCGGCAGCAAGGGTTTCTTATAACTAACGAAAATTACCAAAATAAGAAATAAAGTTTGGATATTTACAACAAAACCGGCGCTTTCATTTTGTACTGAAATTGGAAATCCGGCCAGAATGATTCAGAATGCATTGAAATGACTGGAACTTAAGTCAAAACGAAATACAAGCCTCTAACATTATGGCCGTAGCGGAACAACATATTCCGACCAAAATGGAATGGGATTAATAACTTTGATTATTATTGTTTTGTGATTTAAAAAAATGAATTGTTTATTATATTATGTATTGGAATTTGAAAAGATTGTAATGATGGGATTAGATCAAATGAGTTTAGCTCAACTCCTAATCCAAACAAGACCTTAGAGTGGAGTAGGTTATTGTACTTGCTTGTAACTTATGAAGCCTCAAATCAGATACTAAACAAAGAAAAAACATTCATTTTGTTTAGCAAAAACACAAGGATAGAAATTAAGGAGCTCATTACACGTACAAGTAGCTAGGATTAAGTCTACACAACCTTATAAAAAGTATTTAGGCTTACTAGTACCAATTGGCAAATCCAGAACATTCTGGATAGAGTGAGAGGTAGGATTTAAGGAATGGAAGATGAAATACTTGTCCCAATTTGGAAAAGAGATACTTCTCAAGACTATGATTTAAGCTATCCCTACATATTGCATGAGAGTTTTTAAAATTCTTTAAAACATATTGATAGAGCTAAACAAACTTATGCAACAATATTAGTAGGGGTGAAGAAAAAAGATCTATTGGTGCTCATGGGAAAAAATGGAGAAAGCTAAGCAGTAGGAGAGCTTGGATTTAGAGATGTAGAACAATTTAACCTTGCCATGTTGGCCAAGCAAGGTTGAAGATTGCTCCTAAAACCCAATTCATTAGCTACTAGAGTACTCTCTTCCAAGTAATTTTCAGATGATAATTCTCTAAAAGCTGAACAGAGATGAAACCTCTCTCTTATTTGGAGGAGTATTATGGCAACAAAACCTCTATTTGAGAAAAGGCTTTTTCGACAAACTGGTAATGGCAAAAGTACCAAAATTTGGCATGATAAGTGGCTGCCATATCCAACATCTTATAGGATTTGAAGTGGAGTTAAAAGTCTTGATACAGAGGAAATATGGAAGCTCTTATTGACCTAATAACAAAATCTTGAAAAATGCAGCAGATTAAAGAAATATTATCTAAAGAAGAAGAAGCCACCATAAGCCGAATTTTCATTAGCCGTTGCAACAACTCAGTCAAAATAATTTGGAGATGTGTAACAAGTGAATTTTTTCTATGAGAAGTGTCTATCATCTGCAAGTAAAGATCCAACATAGGGCTAAAGGACAATCTTCTAACATCAACTAGCATAAAAAAATAGATGAAGTAAGCTGTGGAAACTGGCAATTCGAAATGTTGAAAAATTGCGTCTGAAAAATTGTGTCTAAGGAAAGCATGTAATAATGGTCTACCTACAAAGATAAATCTTTAAAAAGAAAATTGTTGAAGATCCAAACTGTCCTGTTTATTTATAGTATGAAGAAAGTATTGAACATGTTATATGAGAATGTGAATTAGTGAGAGATATATGGAGTCAGTGCTCTACACAGTTGCAACAAAAGAGCATTATGCAATATATGTTTAGAGAATTCATACTTAAAATGTTAGTTGATTTGGATGAGAAAGTGTTGGCAAAAATGGCAGTGGTGGCTTGGAGGATATGGAAAAGAATGAATGAGTTGGGGTTTCAAAAAGATTTTGTCAGTCATACATCTATTTTGAAACAAAGTATAGAAAAACTGCAGGATCTTAAGCTACTCCACCACAAGACATCAGTTCATTATACTATAGATTTGGTTTAGTGGAAAGCTCCTCCTAATGGTTACCACAAGATCATCTGGGATGTTGCAATAGACAAACAAAAATATAGAATTGGTATAGGAACAGTTATTCGAGACTAGAAAGGGAAGATCATAGCCATAATGAGAATGAACATATCTCTATTTCTTGATCCACATCTTGCATAAGTGTATGGAGCTCGTGAGGGGAGGCCCTCCTACTCAGGATTGGGCCTCGGGCCCATTCATGACTAACCGGAGCCAGAAGAAGAAGAACTCAAGCCTACAAAAGGTAACCCGCGAGAAGTCTGGCGAAAGGTATAGGAGGCGAGGGGAGGGTGGCAACCATGGGCGGACGAGATGGCCAGTGTGAAAGGAGAGAGGAGGCTTATGGGAAATCCGACAAGGGATGACCAACACAAGAAATCAGGCCACAATCCCAACAGTCAGGAAATGCAGTCACCTCATGCTGCATTGCCGAACTCTGCCACTCCCTCACACCACATTAAATGCAGGACAGGAGTCCGGACATGCCCCTACAGTAGAGGGAAGTCTCTGGTATGCTGGTTCTAGGCAAACACCCCCTCACCGTATTAAATGCAGGTCAGGAGCCCGGACATGCCCTTGCGGCAGAGGAATGGGCTGGTGTGATTCACTGTCCAATACTCGAACTTGCTAGAGCTTTTCTTCACATATGATATATTAAAACCAGCTTGACCCCAATGTTCTCCATTCTTATTGATCTTGTTGACAACATTAAGTACATCTACCTAAAAAATTATCTTACTTAGACCAATATCTAAACCTAGTAAGACAAAATGAAGAGCTCTGTTGTTGTTGTGTTCCGCGAACTGAACTCCAAGGCGAGATCCGAACGATTCTTACTCCTGAGAAGAAGGAATGAATGAGGGTAGCAGCACCATGATATAGCTCCGATGCTTAAGTTAGTTTGTGTACAAAGGGTAAAAGAAGGGTAAGAATAAGGGAGAATGATCACATCACTTTTATGTGATGGGATCCCTGACTATTTATAGGACTTGGCCGGCCCTGACCGAGTCGTCCGTGTTCCTTTTGCTTACTCTGAGCAGATCTTCTAGCGCTTCGAATTCTGTCCCGCGTGCTATCTTAGTCCTGCATTCAAGATACCTTACAGCCCAATTCAAGAATTGTCACCTCAAAGTTGGACCAATGCATCAGTAAAAGCCATGCACCAAGCCATGGAAATGTGGCAGGCCAGGCCTTTGCAAGTGACTCAAGCCACGTGGACAGCACTCCAATTCAATGCACAAAATGAGTCCCAATAAGCTAGCTGCACGTCCAATTAAATCCGTGACTTATGAAATTCCAAGCTTTGTTGCTAACATGACATGATGTAGTGAGCTTGCACCGAGACACATAGCAGCTCACCAAAACGTAGCACTTTAGTCCCTGCATAAACAAGGTTCTCTCGTGAAACATCTTACTTGTTTTGGATCTGCAGAACCTATTAGCAGCAAAATGTACCATGTACTTTACACGAAAATGGCAGAAATTGAGTTGGAGTTGCAGAAGAGAGGACAAAAGGCAGGGAAGACACTTTTCGATGGCTTTTATCGGAGGATTTCGTAGACCAAAATATTTGGCCTAACCACCCCTGTTTTGCCCAGATTTTCCTAATTTCAGTCTCCAGTTTTGCTTGATCCATAGACCACTTGTGGCTAGATTTGAGCCTTTTGTTCCATTGTCTTTACATTTTAATTTGTGTTAATTTAGCCGTTCCTTTTTTCAGTAATTTATCTCCAATAGTTACTTGTATTTTGCCTCACGTTTTCTATAGTTCATCTCTCAGTTACTGATCTCTATTATAGTGCAGCAAGTTGTCTTTCATTTGGGGTAGTTTTTCATTTGTAGTTTCCGTTGCACTTCCATTAGTAGTTTTTCATTTGGTGGATTTGGATGGATTTATTCTCTTCGCTTATAGTTTTTATTTAGTTGGTCAGTTTCTCATTTCAGTATCTTTATTTTAGTCGAAGGTCTCAGTTAGTTATTTCTTGCTTTTTTAAATTCCAGTAGCTCTTTATATATGTTGTTGCACCTTGGGTGAATTCTCGCTTGCTTCCAGCTCGGAGTTGTAATTTGTTTTTACTTCATTTGTGTTGGAATAGTCTAAGTAGTGTAATTTCTGACTCTAGATTGAACATTCTTGGAGTGAAAAATAATGGCCTTCTCATTTGCATATAAGGTGTTTGATAAAGTGTTCCTTAGAACGTAGACTTGATAATTTTCCATATGTCGTTTGGAAACGGATTAGATGACGTTATTAAACGTGGTTTAGCTTCTCAAGTAAGAATAATCATAGTTTATTTAACGCACGTTTACAGCCCATTCAATGTATGAAAATGATTGGAGTAGCATCAAGACAGATTAGAAAAAATAATTTTTAAATGTCAGCCAAACATTTCCAATTCCAAATTTATGTTTGATACATTATTGTCTTCATTTTTTTTTTTGCATAGATTTGTGTTCATTCATCATCTCAATAAATAGAAACTTAACATATTTAATAATGTCGAAAGAAAAATCCATTCTTATCGTGAATATCACTGTAAATAGTTTTAGATTATAATTTTATTTTATTTTATTTTTAGTAGCGGATAAATTTACATATTAAATTAACTATTTTCTGAGGAAATAATTTGAAAATTTCTCTAATATTATTTGACAACTCTTATACTTAGAAATTATTTTTAAAATATTTTTTAGAATGATACACTCATTGTCTAGCTAAGAAGGCTCTTGATATAGATGTACTTATGAGGAAATTCTAAACTGTGTTACTACTCTTGTATAGAGTTTTTCATAGTAATAAAGTTAAAACTTGCTTTTAAAAAAGCATTTTCCGGAATTTATTTATATTTTATTATATGATTATCCAAAATTTTGTCTCCACTCTTTAAAATGATAGCCTCTCAAACTTTTTTTTTTGTTTCTTGATTCTCGAATCCATGCATTTTCTTACCCTATTCTTATTAATTATTGGAAAAATAGTTTTTTATTTAAAGTTTGACTAGATGACTCATTTTTTCGTATTCAAAAATATATTTATATAAATAAAATATATGAAATTATAGAAATGTTATATATCAAGCTCACATCTCACTATATAAGATATGATATATTTATCATCATTAGATTATGAAGAATTATTTAATAAAAAATTATTCAATAATGATAAATGTGACACATCTTACATAATGAAATAAAAATAAGATAATAATGTAGTGTATATGATTTTTTTTTTATTGGCGAGGTATTTTATAATCAATTGATCATGCCATTTCATTAAAAAATTTAATCTTAAAAACCCTCAATTATATATATATATATATATATATATATCTATATATTTGCTCGAATTGTTAAAGAGTTAAATTTTAATCATTTCACATATATATATATTTTAAAAAAATCTAAAAGCATAAAGATTATTGTTAAGTTTTTTATTTATTTTTAATTTAGACCATCCAATTCGAGCAAATAAATAATTAAGAAATAAAAATATCAAGACATGTGTATTTATGGGACAGTTGCTTCGACTCTACTAAATAAATCTCGAATAAATGTATCAATCTAATATTATTAAATATTAAATCCCGAATTCGATACTGCCGCTCTTTTGGTATTCATTTAGATTCTTCAAAGATTAAAAATGTGAATTTCTATCTATTTTTTTTTTTGAAAAAATAAAAAGTAAACTGCATTTATTAATAACAAGCTTTACATATGAAATTGAGATATACATTATAAGTCAGTGTATTAAAAATAATTGACATGGCCTAATCCTGATTGTAAATCTCTCTAAATTATCGTCTAAGAGATAGTTTAATTATATTCAAAATAAAGTATCAACTAACAAACAAAACAATCAATTCCGCACCTGTTCTAAAATGGATTAGAGGACACACTCTATTTGAGTAATGCTAGAAAACATTTACTATTTGAGATTATCTAATGCACTTATGACCATTTGCTCAAGGATAAAATAATTAATTTATTTAAATCACATCATAAATGTAATAGATACTTTCAAATAATAGATGTTCCCAAAATTTTCTCTAAAAAATTGACTTCAACTTCTATTTTTTTCTTTTTATTTATATTATAACAACTATTAAGAGATTTTTTATCGGACCCATCGTCCTCTTCCTTGTTATTGTTAATGAAAAAATATTAGAAGTATCTAATGAGCAGTATTTATAGGCACTGTTTATGTGAGTGTGTACTATGAGTATTGGATGCTCCCTAATATTATTCATTGTTAATATATGAAACAATTACTTGAGAAAAGAATATATAAAATCCAACCCATTATTTTTATCCTCTCTCTATCTCCTATCGTTATTTTTATAGCCGACGCACACACACATGTATATATATTAATTAAAGAAATCCAAGAACTTAGGCCTTATGTATCTTTTTGTCTATTTATTATTGTTGTTGTTGTGTGTAAGGGCATATGCCGAATGGGGGATTAATTTGTGTAACATATTAACTTCTCATGTTCTCACTCAGCCTAATAGAAAAGGAAATGATACTTGAACTGATAGATTGAATTTTTTAATTTTTAATTAGTGATTAACAAACTAATTATTAATTAATTGATATTTTTGTAAAAAAATAATTGAAAAATATATAAATATAGAGAAAAGTGATTTGCACTTATTAGTCAGAATTGATTGGTTGATCATCAGTCTTAGTATAATCCAATAAAAAAATAAATAAATCTAGTATGTCGTCATAAATATACTGCTTCATTTAATCACTCTTTAAAATAATTTTTTTTATTGAATAATTAAAGAAATAATTTTTAGTATATTGATTTTTTTTCTTTTTTAAAAATATTTAAATATACTAAAAAAATATGAATATATATATATATATATATATATATATATATATTATATACTGGGTGACACGCCCAACTGTCGGTGCTGGACAGCACCATAACATCACCCGTAAAAAAAATAAGTAACTTAGGTTTTCGAGAAGAGATCAATATAGAGTAAAGGAAACCACATCAAGGTGAGTGTAACACGTGGACTAATCTTATTCAATATGTTGCAATAAAATAAATTTTATAATCTTAAACTCAATAAATCGCACTTGTATGTTAAGAGTAATTCTTATTACGCTTGCATATGTTATGTACCGTTTTTTACGGCATGAACCATTTGTTTTTATGGAAATTAATTCAGAAAATTAGTATTAGAAGAAAATAAATATTTTTCTAATGTTTGGTTTTCGCATGAGGATGTTTTCTTTAAAAAAAAAAATTATATTCATCATCTTTACATTACACATTACATATAATGTTTAATTTGGTTTTTCTTACCAAATTTATGGGATATAGATGATGAGTAAATTTTTTTTTTTTAATTTAATAAGAATATAACAAAAGCTTAAAAAATCAAGTCTATATATAGTGTTAAGCCTGTTCATTTGAGTTTTAAATCTAAAATTTTTTTTAACTTCTTAAATAAAAATATCAAAATTCTTAAAAATAAATAAAATATCAGAATCAGGCCGAGTAAAATTCGACTCAGATGAATAGATCTATGTGGTGTAGGAATGATGAGTAAAAAAATTGTTTTTGAAAAGCTTTTTTTTTTTTTTTTTTTTTTTTAAATTTGGTGCAGATAGTCTTTTACATATGAGCACGGTTAATGTGTCAACTTCTACTCTTATGATTAGAGCTGTAAAAATAAATTGAAAAATTGGCTTAGATTAGTAGATTCAGTTTGGTTTTGCCCCGGTCCAGTCTAGAAACGATTCTTTTCTTTTGAAAACTGGCCAAATTCAATGTGGGATCGATTTTACACTTTTGAGATTGAAACGGACCAGTTCACATATTTATATATATATATATATATTTGATTAATTTTAATATATTATAATTATTATATGTAATTAAATTATAGTTAAATACAAAATAATATTATATTATAATTTATAATATAAAACTTTAATCTTAAACATATAGATTTATTTAATCATATATTTTAAATATAAAACATATGTAGCATATTAATTATATTTGTTAGCCTAATAAATTTTAAACATATTTCTTTTGATTAATTGACACTTTACTAAAATAAAAAAATCAAATCAAACCATACCGAAACCAGTAAAAATGAAAGTAAAAGTCCAAAAAGATAATTGATAATTTGATGCATGATCGATTTTTAAAAATATAAAAATAATATATATCGATTTGATCCAAAATTTGTTTAAAATCGGATCAAACCTAATGAGTTAGAATATTACACCCCTACCTATGATAGATTTTTTATATATTAAATTGGGTATATTAGTTTTTGTAGTTTGGCTTCAAGTCAGATTTCACTTTTTTTAATTAAAAAAATTTTATTCATCATATTCATATATTCATATATGACGCACCATATTTTTAACTTAAATTATTTTATTATTATTTAAAAACATGTCTTTAGTGATTCTATTAGAAGTTAACCTATTATAAAACACGTGTCATACAACAAAATAAAATTAAAAAAAACTAAAATAATAATAATAATAAAAAAAGGAATGAGAAGAAATGAATACAGAGATGATAAATCGAAGGGAGGAATAAAAAAAATTATAAAAAAAGTCTTAAACTACACACTTCTACGAATCGAAAATTGAGATAATTGAAAAAAATCATGAACGTAATTCTTTTGAATATAAAACGAAAATGTGATATAGAGTGAAAATGCAAATTCATGAGTAATAAAAAAAAGAAAATAAATAAAATATAATAATAACTACCAAAAATAGTGGAAAGTGAGGGTCAGAGAGGGAGTACCGTAAAAAGCACGCGCCAAAGAAAACAAAAGGCGTTATGACCCCCACCCCTCTCTTCTCTCTCCTTCCTTCCTTCTGTTTATACTTTGCTCCTTTCACCAACCAACTGTACAAAACCCCTGCCCCCACTCCCCTCTCTCTCTAACAAATTCTTGTATCTGCGGGAAAAATACACAGCCGGCTATGATTTCGACTCGCCGGCCACTCTTCCCCCAATTCAAAGTATAAAACCATAGATTCGGTCTCTCTCTCTCTCTCTCTCTCTCTCTCTGTGTTTGTGTTTCTGTCACGAGCTTGATTTGTTCACTTTTATTCTACTTCTAAGGGAGGAATTTTGTGGAGTTAGAACTCTTTTTGGGAGAAAATGCTGGATCTTAATCTCAGCGTAGGTTCCGCGGATTCTGCCTCGGATTCCGTGGAAATGGTGGGGGAGAAGGTTCTACGCCTCTCCGGAAGCCCAAAGGAGAGCTCCGGTAGCTTCAATTCCTCCGTTGTTAGTGCTGGCGATGAGGACTCTACCTCCAACTACTACGATGCGGCTTTCGCTTACAGCTTCGGCATTCTCAAGGATAACAGCTCGATCAGCCCCGGGAAAGAGCTCGATAAATGCGACCGGACTATCCAGTTATTTCCAGTGAGTAGAGCAGGGGAGGGAGACGCCGACGTGTCCAGGTCCAGGCTCGGCCTCGGTAAGTCTTCGCGGCAGGAGTGGACGGGTTTCACTTCGAGTTATGGCGGAATGGGGCCGGAGCACAGGGTGGCGGCCCAGCCGCAGCGGGGAGAGCAACAACATAGGCCTCAGGTGAAGAAGAGTCGCCGGGGTCCTAGGTCTCGGAGCTCTCAGTATCGCGGCGTTACGTTTTACCGAAGAACTGGAAGATGGGAATCGCATATCTGGTCAGTGATTCACAGCCCGTAGTTTTATGATCGTTATCGTTATTATAAGAATCTGGTTGATTGTTTTGTTACGAGAGTTTTGATCACTTTGGCGGTATATTTTGCGGGGTTTGAGTTTCATTATTTGCGCCTTTTTGTGCAGGGATTGCGGGAAGCAAGTGTATCTGGGTAAGGAAAAGTTTATCTCGTACTAGTTACTTTCTTTCTTTGAGATTTGGTTATTGGTTTAGTTATAAAGAAATCGGATGCCAACCTTGTTTATTTGTCGGAATAATTTTTCTTTTTGTAGGAGGATTTGACACTGCTCATGCTGCGGCTAGGTATACATAACTGTGCTTGTAAATTCAGCTTGTAATGGTAGTTCTATTGCTTGAGGTGAACTATGTTGGGGATAGTCTTGAAGGATTTTTATGGCAATTTGTTGATCTTAGGGCATATGATCGGGCTGCAGTCAAGTTTCGTGGATTGGATGCTGATATCAATTTTAATATCAGTGAATATGATGAAGATATTAAGCATGTGGGTGTGGACTTTTGTGGAGTTGATTTTAGTAAATATATTTTCCATTTTTTTTTTGTTAGTAATAGCACTTTTTTGTCTCTGCAGATGAGTAATTTTTCCAAGGATGAATTTGTGCATATCCTACGCCGCCAGAGCACCGGGTTTTCCAGGGGAAGCTCGAAGTACAGGGGAGTGACGCTACACAAATGTGGGAGATGGGAAGCTCGTATGGGGCAGTTTCTGGGCAAGAAGTGAGGACACTTTTGCTAAGTTCTACACCTACAGCTGAATTTTACATACCTGAGTGTGGAATTTGGAATTGATTGTGTTCCTACTGTGTATAAATCCATCTAAAATCACCATTTCCCGCTATAAAAATGAAGGGAGAAACTGATAGTGCTGATTGAATTGGTTTTGTGGGAACCACTGGGAACTTGATTCTTATTGGGTAGTTTTGATTGCTTCCTTGCAGGTATATATATCTTGGGCTATTCGATAGCGAGGTGGAGGCTGCAAGGTCTTAACAATAATACATGGGATCTCTATTGTATTGGTTCTCTATATCTTTGACCTTTTTTCCATTTTACTTAATATGTTTTTGTTATCTGGAAATCAGGGCATATGACAAGGCTGCCATCAAATGCAATGGAAGGGATGCTGTCACCAACTTTGAGCTGAGCTCATACGAAGAGGAAGTTATCCCTGAGGCTAAAAATGGTTGTTTTTTTTTATATCTATTTTTCCTGGACAATGTATTCTTGCCTCCTGTATTTTTTTTTTTTTCTGGAATGCATGTGTTGTGTAGACCCTTTCTATAAATATGACATATACTTGTCTCATTTGAAACAGACTGCAATCAAAATCTTGATCTTCAGTTGGGAATGGCTCCACCTTCATTTTCTAATGCGGGGAAGGAGAACAACACTGACGCAAGCAGTTTTCATTTGCAGCGTGGCTGGGATGAGATGCCTTTTGTTAGTAGACCAAGGGTAATGCTGACACGAATTTGTTAAATTCCCCATTTAGTCCAATTGAAAATCTGTGTTTATATATTTCGAGCAGTTGCTTTGATTTTGTTGGGCTAGGTCTCTGATTAGCTTGCTTGGCAAACCTTTATTCCTCTTTTTCAGATTGAGAACACTAGTTCAGAAACAATGAGGATTCAAGTTCCTCATGGACCTGCGAAGGCATCTGAGCACCCTCTTCTCTGGAGTGGTGCAAATTCCAGTTTCCTTTCCATCTATAAGGTAATTTCCCCGTTCATTCTAATTTTACCAGTATAAACTTCGTGCTAAGTGATAATAAAAGCCACATTGGTACCTTTCCTATATCGTGAATTTCTTCATTCTTGTTGTTTGCAGGAAAAAGTAATGGAGAAAAGGATGGCAGTTGAGTCCTCGCCGTGTTGGCCAAGTCAAACCTGCGGTCCTTTCAGTGGGGCTACTCAAGTGCCACTCTTCTCTGCTGCAGCATCATCAGGATTCCCTTCAACAACTACCAATTATCCATCAGCTGCTGTTGGTCAACTTCATCTTCCAAATACAACTATCCATCCACCACCATTCTTTGCCATCAATCACCCACACTACCACCATGTCCCATTTCCACTGCAAGAGCTGAAATCAGTACCAGGAAGAACATAGCAACAACCCCCCAGAAATCTTCTAATTTTTTCTGAAAGCAGAAACACATGGGTGTGGCAAATTAGGAAAACAAAGATTGGTAATTGATTTGTTTAGTTTCAGTAGATTTCTGCATTTTGGATATCTGATTCCATAAGTTGATTTGATCTTTTCTTTTATGTGAAGCTTTATCAAACTTAAGCACTTTAGCTCTGTGGCATGAGTATATTTGGGTATTTCTGCCTTCATTAATGCTGGTTTTGTGCTATGATGATGTGAAAAGAAAACATTGTCACTTCAATGTGTTGCTTATGAGTGGGTTCGTATATACATTTACGATATATGCATCCATCTTAACATATATATAGGGATTAATAATAACACGGATTAATAATATTAAGCAGGAAGGATTAACATAACCTAACAAACTACACGCAATGTTTTGAATACCGTACCGGTGAGCGTACCGGTCAAGGCACTGGAACGAAATATTTCGGTACTGGTACCGTTTCGTGTACCGTTTCGGAATAGTCTATACATAAAAAAAAAATTAAATATATATAAATATATATAAATTATATTTCAAAATAATAGTCAATATATGAATCAATTAGATATATTAATATATATGTAAATAATCTAGTCTAAATTAGGATAAAAAAATAGGAAGAAATGAAAAAAAAAAAAAAAAAAAATTCTCAAATCCGGTACCGGCCGGTACAGGCCGGTACGGCCGAAATCTGGGCCGGTATGAAACAGACCCCATTTCTGTACCGGTCACTGCTCCGGTACGGTATGTACCGGCCGTACCGGCCGATATAGTACGAAATTAAAAACATTGACTACACGTGTTTTGTGAATAATGCCTCAAAATTCATCTTGTTATTACAAATGAACAGTATATCTATTTATAGACAAATATAACCGACTTAAGGTCAGCCAGCTATCAATGTAAGTAAAATTACATAAAAGGACTAAATACAATATACATGAAAAATATATAAACTCTAATATAACCAATTTAGATATGGGCAAAAAACGCAAAATAAGTCATGACTTTTGACGTTCATATAATTTATACTGAAGATTGATTTCAATTTTTTAAGATTATGAAAATTCGGTTCTTAAATCTCATAGAAGAGCATTTTCATTAAATTGACAAAAAGTAATCATTCAAAAAATATATTTTTACATAAATATCAAAAAATAAGTGTTATATTTGATTAAATATGACAATGAAGTGTGTGGGAAAAGGTTAAAAATTAATTTTTGTAAATAGTAAAGTTAAAATTTTATCTAAAAAGTTAAATTTGTCAAATAATTGTCAAATTTGACAATTGTTTTAACTTTTTGACAATTGTTTTAATTTTATTATTTATAAAAAATATTTTTTTAAATATTTTTTCATATATTTTATTATTAATTGATCAAATATAATACTTATTTTTTATATGTATGTAAAAATATATTCTTTAAAAGATAACTTTTAACTAATTCAATAAAAGTGCTTTTAACATGTATAGATTGGAGAAAGAAAAAAATGACGTCCATCCTTCCGGTCACTTGTAAAACCCGCGTCGGAATTGCATCTTAAAAACTGCAAGGAAGGCATGCATCCATATTTTATGTCGGAATTTCAGGTTTGGACTAAGTTCTGAAAATAACTTGTAATGTTCCCATGTTCGTTTCCATGCTTTTTGGGACGTATCAGAAGATGAACGTGATTGCCCAAGATCCGTACGTCATTTCTGTGTCTTGGTTGAAAGCCACGTGTATAGCCTGGGGGCTTCGGGTCCCGTCCCGTCCACCCCAGCCCTCTTACTTAGCTTAAAGTAGTTCCCGGATTCCTCGGCTTTGCATGAACTTCGTACACCTGCGAAAGACAGAGAGAAAGGGACAACATAAATTTAAAAAAAAAAAAGGACGTCTGCATTAGTATGATGATAGATCATAGAATAGCTGTGTGTACAGCATCTGATAGAATTGAATTGAATTGCAGTTGTCGAACTTTGGAATGGCATGTGCATGTGAATAGTAAAAGGTATGACGATATTGTCAGGCTTTTCTTTCTGATTTTACTCTTTTGTTACCAAACTTCAACGGCTACGTACGTACGTTTATTATGACTAGCTTTGCTGTGCTGTGTTCTTTCTTTGTTTAGCTCTGTGATGCTAGGGGTATCTATCTTGTACCCCCTGAAGCCATGATAGTACTTTCCCTGGAAACAAACAGCTCTTTCTCTCTCATCTCTCTCTCTCTCTCTCTCTCTCTCTCTCTCTCTCTGCCTCTACATGAACCTGTTGTACCTCATGTTCAGTCTGTTGTCGAAGAAATCGAAGGCTGTGTTGTTATTTCTGAGCACAGGATTCATAATACCTCGTGATTTGCAGCACTGTTGGCCAGCTTTTTGGAGTACCAAAGGTGGCGTTTAATGTTTTACCAAGGTGTAATACAAAAATCTCACGTAATTATTTTAAAAATAATATAATATATCATTAAAAATATAATTTTCTAGATACACAGTCTACTTTTAGGCTCCGTTTAAATTTATAAATAAAAAAAAAGATAAGTTAAAGTTAAATTTATTTTTTAATATTATTATTATTTTAAAATTTAAAAAAATTAAATTAAAAATTAAAAATTTTATATTAAAATTTAAAAAAATTATATTGAGATTTATATTTCATATAAAAATATGAAACAATATAATAATAAATTTGAGATAAATTAAAGTGAGTTTGTCTTAACTTATTTCTCCGATTAAGATGAACTCGTCTCATCTTCGAATATAAATAAGACTTTACTCGCTTCTTTTAAAGCATTTGAATATTATGTATTGTGAATAATTGAAACTACTCTCTCGCTTCGATTTTCATGAATAACATTTTATCTCAAATAATGTTAAATACAAATCTAAAATAATGTTAAATACATATCATTTTTCTTTTATCTATTTTTAGGTGAAGTCGGTCTATTTTTTCACAAAGGCTTATTAAGATCCCACATAAAAAAAATATAAAAAACCTATTCTTTATTATTAAGATTTACATTTTCACAAAAGATTTATATGAAATTTATCTATTTGAGACTTATACCTAACATTCTAATCCCATTCTAATGAATATCTTGATTTACTAATATATTTTATTACTATCTACAAACTATCTTAATTAACATAGTAACATATTTTTCAATATCTAATCCCATTTAATCTGTATAATCAAATTAGGTTTAAGTCTCTTGTATAAATTAAATCTTATAATGACACACCCTTCACATTATTGATGTGATAGTACTATCTTATTTACAAAAGTAAAAAAGTTTTAAATTTTCAGTGTATATTAAGTTTCTGAGGATTGAAAGTTAATCTCAACTCATCTCATCTCATATTACAAGTTTTTTCAAATTTACATACATAATTTAATAAACAATTAAATTTTTTTAAATCCTAAAAGATAAATCATATTAAAAAGTATTATCTTAATAATATTTTATTCAACTTTTAAAACTTATCTCAACTCATTATCCAAAACATATGGCCTAAATTTTATCAAGTTATATATGTGAAAAAGGGTGTGCTTGGCTTGCAAAAAAGAATTTTCATATATGTTCTAGAATGCTTCGCTTCTTCATCCCTGAACAGTGCCAATTAATCTTCTTGTTTAATCTAGTAATGTACTGAGCATTGTAAAAATTGGGAAGCAGTTCAGATGGATTCGGAAAACTTATAAATCCTTAGGAATATTGACTCTAAATCATTATGCATCATACAAATGGTTAGATTGGATGAATGTGAAATATATAATGGGGGTAATAATGCAACTTGATTTGCACATTAAGAAAGCAGTACTATTTTAACGTATCAAAACATCAAAGAGTGAAACTTGAAAGAGACGTCGACCCATGTGTTTCATCTAATGTCAACACCTTTTTGAATTGATCTAAATGTATGCGTCATAAATGTTTTCACCAACTAATATTCATGAGACAATAATTGATATTTAGTAATTAATACAATGTTTTCTTTTAATTTTCTGATTCAAATACTTTTTTCAATTACGATTTTACATAAATTTTAAGAAATATTGTACTATTAAATATCTACCTCTCTAGCTCATAATTATAGCAAATATTTGAAAGAAAACATTATAGGATAACGAACATGATTATTATAAAATTAAAAAGAAAATAATATATTGCAAGAGAAAATATTAAAACTTTTGCCATTCAAAATATCGAAATCATATTGAGTTTTTTTGTACGTACAAATGCTAAATATATGCCCATATATAGAGAGGTACAAAGACAAAACTAAAATGAATATGGCATCTAAAGTGGGGTCATTCACGTTTCTTTATCATTAAGTAATATATAATACTCCATTTTGAACGACTACTTATAAAAAATATGTTTCGTTAAAACTTTGTTGAGAAAAAATTCAATGAAAAGAAAAACTATTGTCGTAAGAAAAAAAATACAGTATTCATGAGTATCGCCAAGTGTTTTAAGATTGCCTTATTAAAACCTTGCCAAAGAAAACTCAATAGGATAAAATCTTAGCGAAGAAAAAATAATATAATCAATACAAGTCTTCAAGACATTTACTTTTCCTGAAAGGTGCATAACGATAAATTTTTAAGTTTTCGCATTCTAATATTTTACATAATTTTTTTAAATATCACAGTTGGTAATTCCACAACTTTAAATATCATTTCTTTTTATGCCTAGTGAATACTTGGAACTAATGGGAACTACTCTCCCACTTCAATTTCCATGAATAACATTTCATCTCAAATAATGTTAAATACAAGTCTCGTATAAGTCTTTTATAAATAATGAGTCTCACTAATAAAAAATAATTTCTTTTTCACAAAGGCTTGTGCGGGATTGATCTATTTGAAGCTTGTACAAATTAATCATTTCCCTTTTATCTCAGCATATGAGACTCTCCAATAGATAAAATTAGATTTGTAAAATCACTATTATTTAAGTTTATTTAAAATTGAAAAATAATTTGTATAAGTTACAAACTTAATACATATCTTTGTAAAAAAAAAAAAAAATAGACCCATATAAAAAAGTAAAAAAAAGATCTATATTTTTACAAAAGATTTATATAAAATTTATCTATTTGAGACTTATACCTAGCATTACTATTAAAGTATAAATATGCCACTCATTTTTGTGAATTTTCGCTCCTTTCAATTTAAAAATAGTGTAATTGAATTTGTTTTTCATTTTCTTTTAAATATTTTTAAACATCCTTAACTATTAAATAAAAAATACACAACTTCACTAATAATTATTTTCTTAATTATTAAATAAAATAACAAGTAAAAAAAATTAAAATACCATAGCAATAACTTTGATGAGGCAATTTCATTCAGCCAAGTATTATTTTCCGTTCTTTATCAGTAGAGCTAATCTTCAATCCAAATTAGTTGTATTATCCATTAATACAGTTGGCCATTCATGTAACGCCACGTAGGCGTCTCATATAGTGTCTTGTGGTGATCAACTACATTGAATCATATCAAACCCACCCCACCCCTTCGTTCAGCCCCGAAACCCAACAAAACTCCCCTTCTGTACCAACAAAATCTAGAGCAATCTTGTTAATTTTTGTTCTACAATTCCATCTATTTTGTTCTACAATCTTGTTAATTTTGTTTTTTACAAGAAGATAACAAAATAAATGGCTTCTATCATATTTTAGCAATTTTGGTTGACAAATATTGGTAAAAGAAGAAACAAGAAACTGCCAAGCAAAATAGAGTGCATGCAGTCCGTGATCCACATTGTTCATTTGATTTTTCATTCGAAAGCAAACTATTTAGCAATTTTGGTTGACAAATATGGGGTAATAATGCAACTTGTTTGCACATTAAGAAAGCAAACTATTTAACCGCGTATCAAAACATCAATGGCTGAAACTTGAAAGAGACGTCGACCCATGTGTTTCTTCTCATCATGTCAATATATATATATTTTTTAATTAAATTCTAAATGTATGCGTCATAAATGTTTTCACCTACTAATATTCATGAGACAATAATTGATATTTAGTAATTAATACAATTTTTTCTTTTAATTTTCTGATTCAAATCCTTTTTTTCAATTACGATATTACATAAATTCTACTAAATATTGTATTAAATATCTACCTGATCTCCAGCTCATAATTATAGCAAATATTTGAAACAAAAAGTTATAGGATAACGAACATGACCTTATAAACTCAGAATTTTTTATTTTGTTTTTTTGTTTTTTTTTTTTAACAAATTATAAAATTCCTTACAAAATATTGCTCTTATCAAGTACTCAATCGATCTTCTAATATCTTGAATAAAAAATGCAAAATCAGTGAAATAATTTAGAAGCATCATTCAAAGCATTAACAAGGACCAAGCAATCCGTTTCCAACATGAGTTTTGGTACCCTCCACTGATTAGTACATAATTGCAGTCTCTTAACATAACATTAGCATCCACGAACTCTAAATTAGAAACAACCTCCCTTTCCACTTTGCTGCAATCCACTACAACATTAATTCCCTTGGGAATCTCCGAGTATCATACCAATTCTAGCTTTTTGGTGATCAAAGAAAGTTGCTCCATGATCTACATTCAGTTTGAGATAATTAAATCATATAAATTTCCAGTAAGATGATCTGAAAATGATTTCATTAATTTTGAATAAGATTCATATACATGAAATAAAATATATATTTCTAATGATGCATTTTTTTCATTTGATGGCCGGCTCAAGTTGTAGTACTGATCAGCTAATTTTAAGCCAAACAATTATGTGTATATGATTGATAACCAATCCTATTTCTGTTAATTTGTTGTCGTTGTTCTTCATTTCATGCTATTTCTTTTGTTTTTAATTGAAACTTTCTATATATGGTCAAACTCTCCTTCATTAATTGCAAGAGATCATCGGCTAATATATAATATAATTAGGTTATAATTTGTAATCCTGGAGTACTGATATCAAACTTAATTAGTCACGTTAGTTTATAAATCGATCACTTTTGTAATTAAAATCTCTATGAAAACTAGCATGACTTCTCACCTTAAACCCATGTTAAATTCACAAAATGAAACGACCAAAGAAAGAAACAAGACAAGATTATATATATATATATATATATTATATACTTAGGACGACTCAATTATATATATAAATTAGTATTTTCTTCTTCAAATTAACTTAAATTTAATGCATCGTAATTGCCAAAGAAAGAAACAAGAAAATAATTCACATGCAATAAAAGCAGTGGTACAGTAGTTATACGTACACGTACACTGTCAAAAATATGATATATACACTATGATTCTGGCACGTATATTCCTTTACAGCAAGTGGATTCAGTACGCGGCCAGTACCTTAACGTCGACATTTGAGCGCCCTATCTCTCTTAGCTCCTTGTAACTTTTTGCCATTTAAAAAACTTTTTCGTTTTTTTTTTTATTATTATAAATTTTTTTATATAAAATATTATAAATAATTCAATTTTTTTAAATTTTTAAACAATAATAATATTAACAAAAAATATTTTATTCAACTTTTATTTTTATTTAAAATTATTTAATCTCATTCTAAATACAAATCGAAACTTAATTTTTTTCTTCTCGTGCTAGACCCAAATTATATGCTCAAAATGAATTAATTAGCAGCACCAACAGTTTTCAGTGTCAGAAAACTAGCGGTCCACAAATTAACCCTAAGGCTCTCTCACGAGTCAATATTGTCCTAAATCTGATCTTTTTGCCCTGAGGGGATCACATGATGCATGATGACACCTACACGCGGATTAATAGAACGGGATTAATTTGATTCATAACAAGAAATATTTATAAAATATAAGTTTATCATAACGCAAGGACGAAGGTGCATGGCCGGGATGGTTCGGATCAGAACTCAGTTATTCTCTAGCCATTACTCTATATACGAAAGACTAAGTTAAGCATTGGAGATTTTTCGAACCACTCCAAACCCACCTTCGTCCTTGTGTTTGAAGGTGAAGATCATGACAGCCCGAGTTGTTAAAACTTTGTTCGGGCGTACGAAACATGAAATTTGTATAAACCATTACTTTCTTTTATGAATAGAAGTGAAGGCTAGGGATCCTTAACCTATCATCTAGTTAAATAGAGTCTGTGTCCCCCATCTGTGACGTTTATGAAGATGAATGGATTAGAAGATTCATTTAAAATCAAAGCATGTTTGAGTTCTTTCCACTTATGACGATTTACATTACACTTGAACAAACATAAATACATACACACATCCTTTTTGTGGTACGCATAATTAATTTCTATTGCGTACTATGTTAATCTAGTTTTTTCAGATAGATTATATTAATACTTCTTGTTTTTTTACTTTTCTAAGAGTGTTAGCTAGCATTGGCTTAGCGAAATGCTAGGCTCCAAAAGATATATGTCCCATTTTTCCTTAAAACTGTTAGCATTGGATTGGTTAAATTGAAGAATTTGAACCCTTGCAGTACAGTAAATTCAAAGAAAAAGTCATCGTTGGCATTACAAATTTACACTGTTCAAAGGGCAAATTAATATTTTATTCTAATAAAGGGTTCGTCTATTCAATTACTTGCCTTTCCTTCTCTCTTATTCTGCTCAAGCTTAATCTTTTCTATTATGCTATACTTTTTCTTTTTTTCACCCTTTTTTCCATCCCTATAGTCAAACCCTTTTTAGTTTTTCTCTCTGCTTTCTCTCTTTCCTCTTCATTTCTCTCTTCCCTCTACACCATATTGACACTCCATCTCTCCCCTTATCTCCATTTTTTCTTTTTCTTTTTTTCAGTTTTCTTGTTGTTGGCTAGACCTGTTCATCCGGGTCGGGTTTCGCCCAACCCTGCTCTGAAATTTTATTTATTTTTTAATAGTTTTGACACTTTCATTTAAAAGGTTCAAGAAAATTACTCATCATTCGAACTCAAATTCCTAGATTCGAAACCTGAATGAACAAGCCTAATGTTGGCGTATGTTTTGGATTTAATTTCTGAACTTGTTTTGTATTTAGATTGTGGGCTCTAGACCGCTTGGATTTAAAATATGAAAAAATATTTAAAAACATTATTGCTAAATAATAATATTTTATTATTATTATTTTGACTTATAGATACCTAGCTAATTTAATTTGAGGTGATACTTAAATGAATTTGACTTTTAGCCAAAATATATCTAGTTTTAGTCAAATTTTAATATTGATTTTGGTTAATCCAATACCAATACTCTAATGATCTTGGTTGGATACGGACATCATATCAAGGGGTTATGCTAACCTACCTTCTATTTTTTTCTGTATAATATGTGTGGCTCGTCTACTTGTAATTTGGTTGGAGGAGATAAAACCAGGTCTTTCCAAAATATATTGGACAATATCAGGGGAAGAATCATCAACTATAAGGTCTAATGGTTATCTCAAGCAGGAAAAAAATATACATCAAAGCGGTCATCTAATCCTTTCCCACTTATACCATGAACGTGTTTATGCTCCCCAAGTCCCTCCTTAATGCCATTAACAACTCCACCCAAAGATTCTGGTGGGTACAACAGGAGAAAGAACATAAAATCTACTAAGTGTTGTAGAAACAAATGGGACAAGCCAAGTCGAGGGGTGGCATGGGTTTCTGAGAGCTAGAGTGCTTCAACAAAGCCCTACTCGCCAAACAATGCTAGAGAATCATCCAAGAGCCCCAATTTCTAGTGGTCCAAGTCCTCAAGGCAAAATATTTCAAGATCTCCTCTTTCCAAGATGCCAAGCTGGGAGCAAAACCACCTTATATATGACGTAGCTTGTTGGTGGCTCATCCTCTAATGGAAGATGGGTCAAGCTGGCGTATTGGGACAAGGGAAGACGTCTCCATCTGGCAAGACAAATGGATAGGTTTTTCGACTCCTGGCAAAGCCTCTACACCGACCAGGACATTGGACAACATAGTAAGGGTAGCCCAATTGATCGACCCAGGAACAAAACAATGAAAAATATACCTGGTCAAGGATACATTTGACCACCGAGAGGCAAAGACAGTCCTTAGAACCCATGCTAGTGGCCTCAACAACAGGGACCGAATCATTTGGAATGGTACAAGGAATGGGGCCTTCACAATGAAGAGCGCCTACCACTTGGGTAAGTCACAAGAGCTAATGGCGAACAATCAGCCTCATCCAGCAACAACTTCGATCTAGTGGAGGCAATTATGGAAATTAAACTTGGCCCCAACCGATAAGACCTTCTTATGGTGTGTCTACTTGAAGGCCCTTCCCACCCACTCAAATCTGTTGAAGAGGAAGGTTGTTGACCACCTCCTTTACCCCATATGTGGCAAGGAAGAAGAAACCATCATCCACGCCACCTAGTCCTACGAGGGGATTAAAGATGTTGGTCCCAATGCTCAAAACACCCCCAGAACAAATCCGTCTCCAAACCCTTTATGCTAACCCTTCTCCAGGCCCTATTCCAAGATTTAGATGACCAAAAATTGCAGGAATTTGCCGTCATGGCGAGGGCGATCTGGAGGCGCAGGAACTCCCTAATTTTCAACATCTTTATCTCGCCGACTGCCATAGTCAGGGAAGCATGCACGAAACTCATGATGTTGGAGAAATTCCCCCCAATTTGCTCCAAAGTCCTACTGTGCAAATCCCCCAACGAGTGGCAGACCCCCTCCAACTTCCTAGATCAAACTAAATTGGGATGGGACAGTTAACAAAGAGCAAGGCTTGATCAGAATAGGGGTAGTTGCACGAAACAAAATGGGTGAGATTTTGGCGACGAAATGCATTAACAAACCTTTCTTCCTGAATCCCCTATTGGTCGAGGCCTTGGAAGCCCTATAGACAACCCTTTTCATGAAGGACATGGGTCTTTCCCAAATAATTATCTAGGGGACTCCCTCCAGGTGATCAAAACACTTCAAAACGACATTAAGGGAGACAACAAACCAATCATATTCCTAGATGAAACATGAATATTATTAAAGACATTTGTTGAATAGGATATTTCTTATGTTAGAAAAGATTGCAATATGATAGTCCATTTATTAGTAAAACATGCTCTTTCTATTTTTGATACCATTGTAACTCTAAACGATACTCCCTCATGTAATCTCCCCTATTTTATAATGAAATGGCAGTAAGGGGTCTTTTCCCTTTAAAAAAAAACAGGTTTCTTTTATGAGTGTTACTGACTCTGAAACTGCGAATGGCAGAGCATGCACGATTTACGACCTCGATCGTCCGTGCCGGCGTGCTTTCCTCGCCAGCTAGATATCATATGCTAGTCTTGGCAGCTTGCATGACTTCGGGCAGGGGTTCTGGGAAATTCACTTGTTTTTGGACTTTATTTATGGGTCAAAATATTTTCATTTGAAGTATATGAATTTAAAATGATTTGCGTTTCAAGTTTCGACGTGCGTACGTCGTACATTTGTGCTTGTCAACTTGAGCATCCATGTTGGACTGACGTGAAATGTTCCAGTCCTGATCAACTGTTAAGCTTTACTGTTGGAAATCAGAGGATCATGTTAGATATGGAGCACTTCTTTCCATACTCACGATCGATCATGCAGTTAGATTTTCTACTTTTAACAGCCTTCTTGTTTTGGTGTATTAATCTGTACACTTTATCCCTCATTTTATATTGGTCTTATAAATTTAAGCATGATTCTCTTGTTCGGTTTGCTTTAGCCATTTAGATCAAAATCTCGTTTTTAGTGTCTAAATCATAATCGCGAGAATAGAATTAAGTAAAATGATCTTTTTTGACATCTTCCTAGGCTGGGAAGTTCAACGTACACTCTTGATACAAAGAATATACAATGGTTAAAAGAAATATCTATATTGATTTCATCAAAATTATTTTTAAAATTTGATAAAAAAAAATACAAGTTTTTATTAACTCAAAATCTCTACATTCATAATTTTATATTGAACTCAAAATTATATTCATCAAAATAATAATATAATAATAATTTTCTTAATAATAAGAGAAAAGAAAAAATAAGAGAAATAAATATGGGAGATTAAAAGGTATTAAACAAATTAATAATTTGGCTTGTAATCGGTAGATCTTCAAATATGAAAAAAATAAAATGATATTGTAGCTCAAAGTTTCAAAAGATTTGGTTTGATGAATCTAATGCATATAAATTTTGAGTAAAAAATCAAACCTTATATTTGGCTTGATTTTTGATGAAATTAATAGCAATGTTCTTAATCCTAAAAAATTCAAGCTGACAATACATAAATTTTAACACTTTCATTTGAGATCTGGTCGAGTTTGGAAGTGGCGTGTTAAAAAAGAATAATAAAGCATGCTTTAGCACGTCTTAATGATCTATTATTTAAAATAAAAAGGTGTTTATATTTTTTGTGATTGGATATTGAGATGAGATGATCATGAGAATGTCTTGGTATCCCAATTAGACCTTAGGGATTTAATTTCAAACCCCAAACTAAATTATTGATTTTTGTATGAATATTTTAACTTTTGAGTGATTTTAAAAAAGGAAGTGATTCGCTGAAAGGTAAATAAAAGGATTATTTTTAAATCTATCTAAAGAAAAATATATAAAACAATAGATGTATTAAATGACAGACAAAATTGTCAAAATTCCATCGTGTTCTCTCATGGGGAAGGAATGGGCCTTGCGAACGCTCATGAGTTGTCTACGGAAAAACAATCCTGAGAAACATGATCATGTTTAAGAGTGACAATATGCCATACGACCCATTAATCCAACACGAATACGATATGATAATAGTGGGTTATGGTTTAGTCTTAAAGGATTTCGAGTCAAAACGGGTTGACCCGTTATGACACGATTGCTTAATGGGTTGATAGCGGGTCAACCTGTTTTGACCCGTTAGGATACGATATGACATGCTAAAAAAGTTAAAATTACAATTATACCCTTACATTTAAAAGTAAAATTGTTAGAATTTTAATTTTAATATTTTTATTATTTATATTGTAATTCATATTTATAGTTTGTATTATAATTTTTATAGATATTATGATTTAAAAATTTGTATAAAATTATGCTAAGTTTAATTAAGTCAAACAGATTAATTTTGGATACATTCAACACATTTACATAAACAAGTTGAAATGTATCATATTTTGTCGTGTTAATTTATTTTATAATATTTACTAATGGGTCATAACGGGTTGACACGACACGACACGTTATGTTAACAGGTCGTGTTAGAGTTTGAGATTTTGACACGATAAGCTTAACGAGTCGGGTTAGAGTTGACCTATATAGTATAATATACATGTTTTGACACGACACGATTTGACACTCCTAATCATGTTAATACAAACAAGGGAATCCTAGGATCTCGATCTTATTTTAGTGGGATTTTTTTTGTTTTATATAATTCTTTTAACATTTTAAAATATTTTTTTAAATTAAAAAAATAAAAAAAATCCCATCAAATCCCAAAATTGGGATACTTAACATTTTCCATACAAACAATCTGGGTTGCTGCCACTCAGCCCGGCTAGACAAGAAATTTAGGCCTTGTTTGGGGGCAAGAGGTGTTCTTAATAAGTATTTCATTTGAAATATCATTTCAACCCAAATCATTTTTTGTTTTTTGTTTTTTTATGTTTTAATTTTATTATTATCTAATTATTATATAAATACAAAATTCAATACAACTTTTTTAAACTTCTAAAAAAACAAAATGCAATTATTCTTAACATAACACTCTGATTGGCTAGATAATTATAATTGATCAAGACCTACATCATTTTTGTCTTTTATAACACAAGATGAGGATGAATATAATACAAAAAGAGCTCTAAATTGAATGGATCTTGAGCATCTTGGAGCAATTGTGTTTGCTTAAGAGGAGAAACATGTGAAGGGGAGGCCTGTTGGACTGCAGAGGCCGTTGAGCTGTAGATAGTTAGGCCTGCTGGGAATTGTTTGATGCTAGGCTTTTTTCATTATCAATATCACATATTTGCGACATAGCTTCTGCTAGTTTCTTTAATTCTTTTTTATTTGTTATTGAATTTAGTTAGGCCAGGAATATGCTAAGTTGGAATGCCCCATTTGGATTAGACTAGTTGAGCTCGTTTTAATTCATCTCAAATTCATTATTATAATTTTTTAGATTGTTATACAAAATACAAATTTCAATATAGTATTTAAAATCTCAATTTAACTTTTTAAAATTTTAAAATAATAATAATAATATTTTATTTAATTTTTAAAATTTATCTCAATTCATCTCATCTCAACTCCAAATCTAAATGAGACACTTCATGAAGCTTAGTAAGTTCAGATAACATCTTAACAACATGATCATAATTATACCTCTCTCATAATTTTGTTGAAACTTAGTGAGTTAAGAATTTGATATTTTGCATGAGAGATGTGGGGATAATGACATGCTCTCATTTCATTAAGCTTGTTCATTTGGGTTGAGTTTTGTCAAACCAATTTTGAAATTTTATTTATTTTTCAATAATTTTAATGTTTTTATTAAAAAAATTCAATAAAATTTTAATTTCAAAACTCGAATTTTCAAATCCAAAACTGGATAAATAGGCCTACAATTCATGATCTAATTTAATTTTATTTAAAAAGAAAATAGAAAGATAAGAGGACAATATTTTAAAATAAGAGTATAATTACTTTAGTTAAAGACACATGGTCTGATTGACATAATTTTTAATCTCTAAAATAGAAGTCTAAAATTTGAAACACTCCTCTTCTAAATATATATATTTATATATATATATATAAAATAAATAAATAAAAGAGTACAATCACTTTAGGATGTTTAGGAAAAGAGTTTGATTTCATAGTTTTCAGAATGAAGAAATCAAGAGTGACTAGTCAAAAAATTTCGAGAAGTCGCCACAACACTTGTGACGACGACTTTACCGCGCCATAACATTAGGCACCACATCTCTGTCACACGTGGCTGCAATCGACTCGCAAGAGCAAGACTGTTCCATCCAATTATGGAGGACATCTCCAACCCCACGACGTCCAATAAGCATATGATCCTAGCCGTCCAGCAAACGATTAAAATAATAACGGAAGAAAACAAAAGCGAGAACCTTCCAGTTTTCCCAGAAATAAATTCTTATATCAGCTCGGTCTACTCTTCGCATTTGCTTCATTTCTTGTGCTCTGCTCTGCTATCGACATTTCAGTCCTTATCGTGATCAAAGGTCTGTATGTGTTTGATTCTGTTAGGCAATCTTTTCCAGTACGATTTGTGCTTCGATTGTACGTTACTTTTCCGATTTCCTTCCTATCTTGCTTCACTAGAAAATTCAGGAAAAGAAGAAAGATTCTATTGAAGAAGAATCTTTAAAACCTGGACGAAACTGAAGATGCAACACTTGGTTACTATCCGATTAGTTAAAGTAATAGATTAAGATACTTTTTTAATACTCTGATATCTATGAAAGTAGCTGTAGAACTAAGAATCATCTGGATTCTTCTGCTTTCCTCTGTTCACTTTTCTGAGTATCCAAATGGAGGGATGAAACTGAAACTGACTCACTTGATAATTGTTTTGTTTGATGTGGAGTTTTTTGTTTCTTGGTAGTCTGATCGACGTGATCTTTTACTTCTTTTGGTTTGGACATAAAGAAAAATCTTTGCCATGGGGAAGAATTACCCGACTGTGAGCGAGGAATACCGGAAGGCAGTCGACAAATGCAAGAAGAAGCTTAGAGGACTTATCGCCGAGAAAAATTGTGCCCCTATTATGCTCCGATTGGCGTAAGTATCCCCACTCCGGGCTAGGTTTGTATGTCTATACATAAATATATTATACCATACTTTTATAATACGTACGTGCATACGAAGGATCAAGAGGATAGAGAAGTAGAACATTGGAAAGGTAAGGAGGAGATAAAAACAGGTCGGCGAAAAAAAGCTATAAGCTCTTGGTATACAAGAATAACCTAGAAAAATAGAATGAAAAATGAAAAAAAAAAAAGTGTTTGGCAGAGAAGAAAGTCGAGGAAATGACGAAGTGGAATTCTCACCACCTAGTACCATTGTCCATTGTTCATTCTTCTACCAGTTTTCTGTCCCTGATCAATATTTTCTTCTTTGAGGAGCGTTTTCAGCATTATTTTGGTGCAGATGGCATTCGGCCGGTACCTTCGATGTTGGGACGAAGACAGGAGGGCCGTTTGGGACGATAAGACACCCCGATGAGGTTGCCCACGAAGCAAACAATGGTCTCGATATTGCCATAAGGCTTTTGGAGCCGATCAAGGAGCAGTTCCCCATTTTGTCTTACGCAGACTTCTACCAGGTACTTGTTTAGTCAATTCGAATATTGGATATACGTTACCGTAAGATCAAAATACAGAGTACAATTTTTTTTCCTTCTTTTTTAGTTCTTAAGACTGAAATGTATTCACTTATTGAAGTTGGCTGGAGTTGTTGCTGTTGAAGTTACGGGAGGGCCCGAGATTCCTTTCCATCCCGGGAGACCGGTAAGTGAACCAACATATTGTCAATGCTTTCCATTTGTTGGTCAGTTTGAAAAATTGTCTTGAGTTCATGTCCTGCGTGATGAAGTATAGCAAACATGGACATCTGAATTAACTGTCTAGGACTCAATTTGGTACTAACCTCAGATCAGAACGCGTTCATAATGAAATTAATCTTTTGCTTTGTGCTATTCAAACAAGGGTAATAACCCTATCAACACATTGATTGCAATTGGTGGCATCATACTGATGAAGCCTAGTAGGAATATTCAGGAAGGCTGGCTAATATGGAAGTGAATGGACTGTGTATAGATGGAAATTGGGGCACTTATAAAGTAAAGTGACAAATATTGTCGCAAAGATCCCGTGCCATTTAGGGGATTATTTTTTAGTTTAGCAATGTCTCAATCCAAGGAAGGAGCAGAGTGGAGTTTATAACATCTACTTTGAGAAGATAATATACGGTGGTCAGATTGGGCTAGGGCAGTACATACCGTTGAGTCAAATTGCATTAAGTTTCAGCTTTTGCTGACTTTTGCGTATGTTGTTCAACCATTGCGAATCTTGAACCTCGTCTCTACTCTAGAGCTGAATCTTTTCGTTGTATTCTTCGCCTTGAGATTAGTAAAGTAGCATATTGACGGCTAGGATTTATCAAAGAAAGCATTTGAAAAAAAGATCGTAGAGTTGAGAATTATTGCTACCATGGATTTGGATCAATTATATATGTTCATTGGAAATCCCCTATTAAAACAGATAAGGATTCTCTCCACCTCACTTGAAATGGATTTATCCATTCAGTGTAAAACATTTGGAATTTTGGTTGTCGTTCCAAAACAGGGAATCTCCATTTCAAGTAACATGGAGAGTATCCTATTCTATTAAAATCTAGCTTGGTTGACAAATAGTGCCTTCCACATTTATTGCTGTTGCTTGAATAAAGTATGATAAGGCTCAATTTGGATGGGACCAGTCTTCTCATCATCTTCCTTGTTACTAGTTCCACGCTCATCTAGTTTCTTAAGTAGCTTTAAGTTTGGCTTCGAATGAGCCTTCCTACGTTTGCTTTTTCCTACTAATGCTTCATCCAATTCAACAGATTTCTAGTTACTTTTTCCCTGGGAGGGTTGCATACCAATTACCAAGAGCAGGGAATGAAATTGCAAAGTCTGGATTTTTATTGTTTTGAAATCAATTCCACGTACTTCAATATATGATTATCTGTAGTTGAGTGAGCTTCTTTATCACCATATAGTTAAAGTGATGTTCTAGACTCAAAATATATTATTCGAGTATGATACATTAGCCCTGCAAATGATAAATTTTTATCTCTCAGGACAAAACTGAACCACCCCCGGAAGGTCGTTTACCTGATGCTACTAAAGGTTAGTTGATTTCTTTAAAATCAAACAATAATTATATGGTTTCAGGTATCTAGTTACTTATAAACTTCCCTGATGTTCTTTGTAACTCAAGGTTCGGATCATCTGAGGGATATCTTTGGTCACATGGGTCTCACTGATAAAGATATAGTTGCTTTATCTGGTGGTCACACCTTGGTATGTTCACCGATATGAAATTCTTTTACTGCATCCTTCCATAAGAGGTTCATTTGTTTCATGATAATGGGATATTTGACTGGTATAGAGTATAAGCAATCTCTGTAATGGTGTGACGTGCTAGATGCTTTTGCAATCATTTTGCAGGGAAGATGTCACAAGGAACGCTCTGGATTTGAGGGACCCTGGACTACCAACCCTCTAATTTTTGATAACTCGTACTTCAAGTAAGACCTATATCATTTGCTTCTGGAGTTAATGGTACTCAAGTTGATTGAATACAATGTTTTCTTGCGAAGTTGACCGTATGCAATGTTTTCTAGTGTTATCATATTAAGTATTAGAAAAATTCTGGGTTCAACCCAGGAAGCAACCATCGAATTGATGTGTGTCTAATTATTTAAATAGGGAGCTACTAAGTGGAGAGAAAGAAGGTCTGATCCAGTTGCCATCGGATAAGGCTCTTTTGGAGGATCCAGTCTTCCGTCCTCTTGTTGAAAAATATGCTGCTGTGAGCATCTAATTCTGTCCTGCACTTTTTTTTTTTTTATTAAAAACTAATAAAGTAGTTATTTTGGTAACAATTTTCCACACCATATTAACAATTATCTTTTTCTACTTTAGGACGAGGATGCTTTCTTTGCCGATTATGCAGTAGCTCATTTGAAGCTCTCGGAGCTTGGGTGAGTGAGAAACATGTCTTCATATATATATATTTTTTTTCCCTTCAACTGCCTAATGCATGGTTAAAAAGTTCCTTAAAACTTATATTTCTTGATCTTACAATCGACTCTTCTGTCACTTGTTTAGATTCGCTGATGCTGAATAAATGATATAGAGAAGCGAAACGTGGTTGTTGTCAGGTGCCTGGTCTGGAGGACTAGGCGAACTAAATGGTTGGAGTTTGTGTGCTTTGGTTTCGGGCTATGTTATTGTATTTTATCTCGGTGTACTTTCTGTAATGTAATTGCTTCACAAAAAGCAGCTATCGATGATAGTGTTTGGTGTTTGTATCAGTTTATATACCTTCTTTGTATGTAACCATTATGAGTCACTGTGGTTGCTACTTGCTAGTTGACTGGCCATCAGAATATATATATATATATATATATATATATATATGTGAGTATTATAATCATAAAGTAATTAAATAAAGCAATCTCACAAACTGACATGATTTTATGTGATCTGTTTTATGATGAAAATAATTTTATATATGATAAACTACATCAAGTCACATTAATTTATGATATTATTTTTATGTAATTATTTTATAACTAGAGTATTTCTTGAATATAAATAGTGAAGTTTCCTCTGATTTGATCTCACTCTCCTCCCGTCGATGTTGTGTTTCACGGTTGGAGCAGTCCTACAACGGTCCAAACTGTCAAAACTTGTAATAATAGAGGAGAAGGGTGAACCTCGGTGGTTGGGGAGACCATTCCGATGCCAAAATCAGGTATGCCACATCCGAGTATGTGCTCCAACCCGTTGGTGGCTTCTTTCCTGTTGACTGCCTGGGCCCAATCTCCTTCTGGGCTGGGCCTCCTTCTTTGGAGAGACCTCCCTCACACTCCCCATCACTCCCTCTAGATTGAAGTTAGGATTCTTCTAGTTGTAATTAATAAAGAAAAACGTCACTGAACTTTTCCAATGATATGAACTTGCTGCTGGTAAGGGGGAGTGATGACAGGAAAATGTGGTCATATTGATGGGTTGAGATGATCTCTTGACATAGTTGTGGATTGGATTGTTTAGATATTGAGATTGAAGTTGAATCCAGGTTGAGTTGGTTTGGACCTATAGCTCAGACCCAGAGCTCATTGTCGTTGCCGAAAAAGCACCATCCACAAGGATAAAGACAAATCGTAATGGTAGAGACTCTAGAAAAGGTAAAAGAATCATTTGGGCTGTGCATTAGAATAGGTTTGGTTCCATGTACACATTTTGGGGCCAATTATAAACATACATACACATACATACATATATATATATATATGGAAGACATTTTTCTACCCTTTTCATTGACAAAAATTGTCAACATAATAAAATTAGATATGCTATTTATCATTCTATATCATATATTTTACATTTTTAAAATTTTTATTATTATTTTTTTTGTTAAATAATTGAGTTATTATTATATTATCATTCATACACCACATATTTGTTATTGAAAAAATTAAAAAACAAAAATTAAAAAGATGTGTCACGTGGAGAGTAATTTGTGTAAATAGTTTGTAATGGTATGGGTTGTATTGTACGTGGCAAGTTGGATTGTACATATTAAATTTTTTTTTTTTTTTGGCAAAGAATCAAGACTACATGTTTGATAGTACCTGTATCTAAAGTTTATTAATAAACTCTTACTTATGACAGATAAATACCATAAAAACATCATAATATTTGGAGAGTTACAAAAACCCAAATTGCAGTGTCCAAAACACCATTATTCTCCTTAAAGAAAAAAAAAAAAAAAAAAAAAAACCTTATTCAGGAAAAGGACCCAAAAGAATACAAGAGCATGAATCAAATGCCAGGCCAATCTCACGAAAACAACACAAGACGCCCAGACAAATATCAAAAGAATAAAAATAAACCAACAATTCAACAAAGCAAACCTGAAAACACATCCAAACCAAACTGTCAGATTAGGAAGGCCTGATTAATCCACCTTGTATCAGTTTTCACGGAATATCATTAAAATTTATTCACGTACCAATTGATGATTCGAAGCCAACCGCGCAAGATAAACAGCTCCTGCATTTCCTTCTCTATAAACATGACTTAATCTGCAAATTGGAGAGGATTTCTTGAATTTTGTCTCAATAGTCTTGGAGATACCAAATACCAATTCTACCAGACTGATGATTGTACATATCAACTTGCCTATGTGTGTACAGTTTAAATCTTAACAAAAGTAACCTAAAATATTCTTGGGGGGACCATCGCGCAACCAACATCCACGTGGAAAAATGAAATGAACCGTTTCATTCGTTTCTTCCCTTTCATAGTTCCCCTCTCGTTTCCCTCTTTCTTTTTCATTACCCTTCTACTGCTTTTTGTTTTCTTTTTTCTTTTTTTGTTAACGAGATCTCTCCAATACTCATTGACCATCGAAACCCTCATGACGCCTTAGAACTTTCCTTCAACACATTTTCAACTAAAATGTCTGCAATCTTGATGGAGCACGTCTTGAAGAGGTGCAAGAACTCACAGGAAAGTATGAGAAAACTATAAATGATGCAGAAAATGTGTTCTATCCTGCATTTTTAAAGTTGTTTTTAGAAGTCGCTCTGATGTTTTATTTCTCTACAAGAATCAAATGTTTATTTTATCTGCAAAGAAACCTTATCAAAGATTTTCATGTCGTAAAGGAAATAACCGAGAATCATGTTGACAGCAAAGACTAAATCACTCTGCACCATACTTTGCGCAATCTGCAATTTGCACATGTTGACTGCATCAATTTGCACCAAGTCTTACGGGACCTGCACTATCAGTTGGGAAACTTTCCTTGTGTAATACTTCGATATATTATTCTGATGTAAATTAGCCGTTGTACATTTATTACTCTAGGACAGATTGTTTCCACACTTGTACACTCTGTTTTATGGAGTTTTATATATAAAGGCATCTCCTCTCACTGACATAAGTATGAGAGCATTTTTCACATTCACATATCTTTTATGGTATCCAGAGCTTTATAGTGACCCCTGTCATTTTTTTTCCGATCCAGAGATATGGCCTCCCCACAGTCCAACTCAATCAATCCCGTTAGCATCCATAGCCTTGTTACTGTCAAGCTCACCAAAGATAATTACCTCCTATGGAAAACACAAATCATTCCATACCTTTGTGATCAATGCTTATTTGGCTTCATTGATGGCACAATATCCAGTCCCTCACCAACTGGTCCCAATCCCGAAGCTGCAACTATCACCACTGCTGCACCCTCAATTCCTAATCCCAAGTATATCACCTGGTATGATCAAGATCAGGTTGTTCTTAGCACTCTAGTGTCTTCATTGTCTGAAGGCATCTTGGCACAAATGGTAGGACTCTCTACTGCTAGAGAAGTCTGGGTTGCACTTGAAAAAATGTTTGCATCCCACTCATCTGCTCGAGCCATCCAAACTCGGCAATTCTTGGCTTCCACAAAAAAGGTAACTTGTCTGTTTCAGATTATTTTCAAAAGATGAAGTCCTATTCGGACAACTTGGCTGCCATTGGCCAGCCTCTTCAAAGCCATGAATTCACAACTTACCTCCTCGGAGGCCTTCATTCCTTATATGATGCGATTGTTACTTCCATTTCCACTCAAATTGATAAAATGTCCTCTGAAGAGATGTTTAACCATCTCCTTGCTTTTGAGTTATGGCTTGAACATCAATAATCTACTATAGAAGCAACAGTTGGCTCGGTGAATGTTGCTACTCGTAATGACAATTTTCGTGGTGGGAAATCTCACTCTCAACAACGTCCCTCACAACAAAGTTCCAACTCTAATTACAGAGGACATGGACGTGGCAACTGTGGACGAGGTGGCCCATCACAGCAATTCTCTAATCCAAGACCCACATGTCAAGTATGTGGCAAAAATGGACACACTGCAATACAATGCCATTATCGTTTCGATTATGCCTACCAAGGAACATCTCCCAATATGGCAGCCTACTTGACATCACCATCCTCAACTGCGGATGCTAATTGGTACCCAGATACTGGCTCCACAAATCATCTCACCAATGATTTCAACAACCTCATGGTCTCTTCTGAGCCTTACACTAGAAATGACCAAATTCATGTCGACGACGGGCCAGGTTTGCCTATCAAAAACATTGGTTCTTCCACTCTCTCTACACCGACTCACTCATTTTATTTAAATCAGTTATCACATGTATCACATATAAAAAAAAATGTAATTTCTGTGAGTCAATTTACAAGTGACAATAATGTGTATCTTGAGTTTCACCCCTCTTATTTTTTGGTGAAGGACGAGGCAACGGGGAAAGTTCTTCTACAAGGCAAAACTAAAGACGGGCTCTACACATTTCCTCCCTCCATCACCCCCATCAGATCTCGTCAAACATACCTGTCTCAACGTGCTCCTCTCGATGTGTGGCATTGCCGAATGGGCCACCCCTCTTATCAAACTGTTCATCATCTTGTTTCTAAGTTTTCCTTACCAGTTTCCTCAAATAAAATTGCGGATGTGTGTTCCGCATGGCAACAAGGAAAGAGTTACCTTCTTCCTTTTTCTAATTCTCAATCAATTTCAAATTCACCTCTTGAGTTAATTTTCTCTGATGTTTGGGGCCCATCTGCCATGATGTCTACCAATGGAAATAAATACTATGGGTCATTTGTTGATCACTTTAGCAAATTTACATGGTTATATCCAATCCCAAACAAATCCAATGTCTTGCAAATATTTTGTTCATTCCAAAAACTTGTGGAACGTCAATTTCATTGCAAAATAAAATCTGTACAAACCGAGTGGGGTGGAGAGTATCGGCCTCTTAACAATTACTTTGCGTAAATTGGTATTCAACATCGAATTACTTGCCCTCATACATCCCAACAAAATGGGTCCGTTGAAAGGAAACATTGCCACGTGGTTGAAACCGGTCTCTCTCTTTTGTCTCATGATAGTGTCCCTCACGTCTATTGGGATGATGCTTTTCTTATGGCCACCTACCTCATTAATCGACTTCCCACAACTCCTTTTGGAATCTCCCCCTTTGAAAAATTGTACAAGCATGTACCCGAATTTTCGACTCTAAAAATTTTTGGTTGTGCGTGTTTCCCTTATCTCCGCCCTTTTAATCGCCATAAACTTGATTTTCACTAAAAAATGTGTGTTTTCCTTGGCTTTAGCAATATGCACCGTGGCTTCAAATGCCTTGATACAACTAGTGGAAATTTTTTTATCTCTCAGTATGTTGTTTTCGACGAACACACATTTCCCTTTGCTAGCACACAAACCATGCCCAATCTGCAAAATACACTCCAGTCCAGCCCCACCGTTACTCTTCCGTTCCCTTTAATATCTCATGATGCGTCCTCAACCTCTCAGAACAATAATCTCGTCCCCTCCAATCCACTAATCACAACGACGTCGTCTACCCACAATATCCCAGCATCACCACCTCACTTTCGTGACGTGCCCTCATCTTCATCTGTGTCGTCTTCTCTAGAGGTCCATCCAAACTCGTCCCTGCCCACCATAAATTTACTCCCTACTACCCCGTCTCTAGAAGATGCCGCTGCTACAGAACACCCATCTCCTCATCCTCATCAAATGAGAACTCGATCCAAGAACAACATTGTCAAAGTGAAGACATACACTGACGGCACGGTTCGATATCCGTTGCCACAATCCTTTCTTGTTACAGGTAGTGTTCCGGAGTCTCCATCCTGTTACACACTGGCCTGTAAACATAGTGAATGGCGGATAGCCATGGATGAGGAATTTACTGCCCTCATGAAAAACGGCACTTGGTTCCTTGTACCTATAAAACCAGGCATGAATGTACTCGAATCCAGATGCATTTTCAAATCTAAACGCAAGTCCGACGGTTCTCTTGAACGACGGAAGGCCCGGCTGGTTGTCAAAGGCTACCACCAACAACAAGGCATCGACTTCGACGACACCTTCAGCCCCGTGGTGAAGCCTACAACCATTCAACTGGTGTTGAGTTGTGCTATCTCCAAACAATGGCCGATCCATCAAATCGACATCCAAAATGCCTTCCTTCATGGGAATTTATCAGAGGAGGTCTACATGCACCAACCCCTTGGTTATGTTCATCCTAATTTTCCCAAGCATATATGTCGGCTACACAAAGCATTATACGGGCTGAAACAAGCCCCACGGGCCTGGTACCATCGATTGCAAGAACACCTTCTATCTCTCGGCTTCATAAACTCCAGCTCCGACACATCACTCTTCATCTGCAGACAAGGTTCGACTACATTGTTTGTTTTAGTCTATGTAGATGACATCCTCATTACTGGCTCGAGTGCAGAGGCTATCTCACAACTCATTTCGCACCTCAGCACCGAATTTGCTGTGAAAGACTTGGGCGGCCTAAGCTTTTTCCTGGGTATTGAAGCTCATCACGTGGCTGAGGGCCTTCTTTTGACACAAAGTCAATACATTTACAACCTACTTCAATGCGCAAAAATGCTTGAAGCAAAACCGGTGTCGACCCCAATGTCTTCCTCACAAAAACTTTCACTCTTCTCGGGTGCACCATATGAAGATCCCTCAAATTACGAAGTGTTGTGGGCGGCTTGCAGTACCTCTCATTGACATGCCCTGACATTTCTTTTGTAGTCAACAAGGTTTGTCAATTCATGCACAAGCCCGCCGACGAACACTGGACTGCAATGAAACGGATCCTACGATATCTAAAATTGACCATCAACCATGGAGTTCTCATTCGGCCCAACCCCTCAACTCAGATTTTCATTTACTCCGATGCCGACTGGGCTGGATGCCCAGATGATCGGAAGTCAACATCTGGTTTTTGCATTTATTTTGGTGACAACTTAGTTTCATGGGGCTCAAAGAAACAACTAACTATGGCTAGATCAAGCACCGAAGCTGAGTATCGAGCAGTTGCACATGCCACAGCTGAGACACCTTGGTTACAATCACTCATGTGTGAGCTTGGGATTTTTCTATCTCAGAAACCGATACTTTGGTGTGACAACATTGGGGCTACATATCTCACAGATAATCCGGTCTTCCATGCACGTACAAAACATGTTGAAATAGATTATCATTTTGCCTAAGAAAAAGTTCAACAAAAGACACTGGAGGTCCGATTTATTTCAACCAAAGATCAGTTAGCCGATGGACTGACTAAACCATTAGCCTCAACCAGATTCGGTCTTCTCAGATCCAAGCTCAAAGTGCGTCCCTCCATGCTGAGCTTGCAAGGGCGTGTAAAGGAAATAACCGAGAATCATGTTGACAGCAAAGATTAAATCACTCTGCACCATACTTTGCGCAATCTGCAATCTGCACATGTTGACTGCATCAATTTGCACCAAGTCTTACGGGACCTGCAATATCAGTTGAGAAACTTTTTTTGTGTAATACCTTGATATATTATTCTGATGTAAATTAGTTGTTGTACATTTATTACTCTAGGACAGATTGTTTCCATACTTGTACACTGTTTTATGGACTTTTATATATAGAGGCATCTCCTCTCACTGAAATAAGTGTGAGAGCATTTTCTACATTCACGTATCTTTTAAGCAGTTTATTCAAAAATTTCAAGATTCAATCTAATTATATTATGGAAATAGAGTAATTTTTAGTTTATATCATAATATATTATTTTTGTATTTTATATTATATGTTAGTTTATATATGGATTGCTTTGAAAGTGAGTCACACTTCTTCAAAAAATCATTCATAAATGGCTTTAGACGTTAATTTGTCTAGTGACACAAGTCTCATTTCTCGTAAAAGGAACGCACATAAGGACCACTCAGCAATGTGGGACCATTTTGCTAAAATAGATGGATGTCTTTTAAATGCCCCAAAAGCGAAGTATAATTACTGTTACAAGATTTACTCGTCATCCCAAAAGATATGGTACTACAAGTATGTTCCAGCATATTGGTATTTGTAAGCAATATCCTCACAGAATGAAACTTACAGAGCAATAGATTATGAGTCGTGAGGGTGCACTTGAGAGAGTTGGAGATAGTGATGTTAGTAACTTGGCAAATACGCATAAGTTTGATTCAAAGAATGTAAGAATAACAATTGTTAAAATAATAATATGTGATAAACTTCCTTTTAGGATAATAACCCAGGGATTTAAAAATATATGTAGATCACTTAAACCAAGGTTTCAAGTGCCATCTCGAACCACTGCAGTGAGAGATTGTATTAAACTACTTAAAATGGAGAAAGAGAAGTTAAGGACAATATTTAACAAAGTTGGATAGATTAGCTTAACTACTTATACATGGACGTTGATTTAAAACTTGGATTATATGCGTTTTACTGCATACTTTATTGACTTTGAATGGAAACTACGCAAAAAATTATACATTTTTATATGATCCCTGTTGAATCTAAGGTTTCAACTTTCGTATCTACGTATAGATTTTGATGATAACAAATAAATTCAAGTCTCAAATTCAAATTATCGGCAATGGAGCGAAGCGCACATCAAGCATAAAAGAACAAGTCTAGAAATGAAGCTCATAGATTATTTTTGTATATCTCTTGATAAAATTCGAAATTGGATTAAGACTCAAAAATTAATATTTTCTCATAAAATATTAGATTGCATTTTTTTTATACATGACATAAGCATAATATATGCATAACATCATTAAAAGTTTTAAATTATAAAATTATATTTTGCATGTACATGACATATGCAATGATCTCATTAAAAGTTTTATTTTTAAAAATTATATTTTACATGTGCATGACATATGCAATGACTTCATTCAAAAATTTGAATTTTGAAAATTGAATGACATATGCAATGATTTCATCAAAATTTGAATTTTGAATTTGGAAGATGATTGAGTGTGATCCATTTGCCTATAAATAGCTCACTTGAGTTTTAAAAAATCACAACAATAAGAGCTTACACATATATTGCTAAGTTTTACATCATTCTTTCAAAGCTCTCATTCTCTCTTTTCTAAAGTTTTGAATCTTAATTCTTGTCCTTTTTTAGAGAGATATAGGTTGCGCTGTATTGTTTCTATCTCACTTATTAAGGAGTGTACTTTGATAGTCTACTAACTATCAACTTTTGTATCAGTAAGAGGGTGCGTATAACCCTTATGTGTGTAGAAAGTATTCTACACAGGGAATAGTTGAATCACAAAGTGTGAGGTGATTGGAAGTGTAGAAGGTGTTCTACACGGATTTTTTGAAGCAGTGCTGCTCAAAAGTGTAATAGGTTTCTATCTCCACCTAAAGGAGATTGAATAGTGAATTTGGAATCCTCAAGGGATAGCTTGAGGCGAGGACGTAGTGGAACCTCGTAAAAATACTGAGTTTGCTTCTTCTTACCCTACTCTTTACATTTCTTGCTGCTTTATATTCTGTTTATATTTTATATTGCGTATTTGATTTATAAGTGTTAATTTTTTTTAATATAATTCAATTCACCCCCCCTCTTGTGTTAGTCATTTGGGCAACAATCCCTAATCACAAAGGAAAAACGATTGTAAAGTATGTAGATTCATGTCTATAGGATTGAGGTACTGGCAATATTTTTATAGTTACAATTGAAAATACTTCCTTAAATGATGTTGTTATCGAATATTTGAGAAAGTTCGTAGGAGGTTATATGTTAGAAGCAAAGTATATTCATATCAGGTGTTGTGCCCATATTGTGAGTCTCATTGTGAATGATGAGCTAAAAAATTGTGATGATTTAATCACAAAGGTGTGCAATGCAATTAAATATGTTAGATCATCTCCTCAAAAATGGAAAAACTCCAAAAGTGTATAGTGAAAGAGAAAATTAGTTGTACAAAATTGGCATGCCTTAATATTTCTACAAGATGAAATTTGACTGTTTTATGTTAGAAGTTGCAAAAACACTTAATAAACCATTTTTGTGATTGGAGAAGGATGATAACTATTTTTACCATTATTGTTGTAGTGTGAATTTGAGCCCTCCAAACTCTAATGATTGGGAGAGAGTTAGAGTATTGATAAAGTTTTTGAAGATTTTTATGATGCTACTGTGAGACTTTTTGGTTCTTTGTATATCACATCTAATACATATTTCTAGGAGCTTTGTGGCATCCAATCACATTTGTAAAAAACGAGTCAAAGTAACAATGCATTGTTGAAAGGTATGGCGGCAAAAATGAAGATGAAGTATGAAAAATATTGGAAATCAATTGAAAATACTAATTTGATGTTATTTATTGTTGCTGTTCTTGATCCAAGATGCAAAATTAGTCTTTTGCATTTTAAGTTCAAAAAAAATATATGGTGGTATTAGTCAAATAAATGATTGCAAAAGTGAAACAATTAATGATTGACATTTATGGAGAGTATGATATTGTGTATGGGAGTTCAAGTGAAATTTCCTATTATGAGTCTCCTTTCTCAGTTGATCTTAATATGACTGATTTTGATTCTCAACAAAGTTTTTAGATTGAGTAAGAGTAAGAAATTATTGAAGCTAATTTGATGAACATGTCAGAGCTTGATCAGTACTTGGAACATGGTTGTGAGACAGTACGAACTCCAAATTTTGATATTTTAGGTTGGTAGAAGACCAATAAAGTAAAGTATCCTATTTTTGCAAGAGTTGTGCGGAATGTGATAGTCATTCCCCTTTTTACCATTTCATATGAGTTAGCTTTGAGTGCTTGGGGTCGTGTACTTGACTCATTTCGTAGTTTACTATCTCCAAGAACAGTCGAGGCACTTGGTTGTGCACAAAATTGGTTGAAAGATCTAATACCCACTGATTTTTGTGCTTCTTTGGATAATATTGAAAGCTTTGAGAAGGAATTAAGTAATGACCTTATTTCTTATTTACATAAAATTTTTAAAAAAATTATAATATTTATTTTTATGGTATTTAATAATCGTCGTGTGTTTTTTTAGAGTTTGACCCAAAATCAAATTTTACTATATTGATGAGGAGTAAGTCAAAGCTTATGGTCTGCATTGCATGATGGTATAATTTTGATCCCCTGTGTTAGTTTTTTTTTTTTTTTCATTAAGGGATATATGATCTTAATATGTAAATTATTATTCAGAAGTCTACAGTTTCTACAGCAACTGGATATTATAATTCTCAATGTGCTTTATGAGCTTCTGAATGAATAGATATCTGTCGATTGCTCCAATTTTGGTAACATATGTCGTCCACTTCCCTTAAAATCTCATTCCATTCCACTGCTTTTCGCGTTTTGATCAAAATCAAAAACTTAGGTTCTAAGCCATTTAAATGTAGGTAATCTCTCAATTTATGGACATTGCAATTGAAGTTCCTCATCTTCCTCCTCTATAAAACAATCTACACCAGTTTGTTGAAAATTGAAATGGTGGTTGAATGCCTCCTTCAATCTTGGATAACTCCATTTTAATGGATGTGTTGGTTTTTGCTTGGAGCAACACTACAACTTCTTGTAACTTGAAGTTGACAAGCAAGATATGTAACTCCATTTTAACTCACACTCTCAGGATTTTGCTGTTTTGGTAAAATCTGTGATTGTTTTGATTCATTTGTTTCTATTAATTCTATGCATCCATACATGTTTTGTCTTTAATCTAAACTTGTTGGTTTTTGCTTGGAGTAGCACTACAACTTGTTGTAACTTGGAGTTAGCAAGCAGGATATGTAACTCAGACTCTCAGGATTTTGTTGTTTTGGTATAATATATATTTTAGTAAAATCTGTGATTGGTTTTGATTCATTTTTTCTATTAATTCTATGCATACATGTTTTGTCTTTAATATAAACTTGTACAAATATGTTTTGTTCATTTTAATGGATGTATTGCTTTTTGCCTGGAGCAACATTACAACTTGTTGTATCTCGAAGTTGACAAGTAGGATATATAACTCACACTCTCAGGACTTTACTGTTTTGGTAAAATATATACTTTGGTAAAATCTGTGATTGGTTTTGGTTCATTTTTTTCTATTAATTCTATGCACCCATACATGTTTTGTCTTTAATCTAAACTTGTTGGTTTTTGCTTGGAGTAGCACTACGTACAACTTGTTTTAACTTAGAGTTAACAAGCAAGATATGTAACTCAGACTCTCAGGATTTTGCTGTTTTAGTAAAATATATATTTAAGTAAAATCTGTGATTGGTTTGATTCATTTTTTCTATTAATTCTATGCATACATGTTTTGTCTTTAATCTAAGATTGTACAAATATGTTTTGGTTCATTTTAATGGATGTGTTGGTTTTTGCTTGGAGCAACACTACAACTTGTTGTAACTCGAAGTTGACAAGTAGGATATGTAACTCACACAGGATTTTGCTATTTTGGTTATTAAAATATATATTTGGTAAAATCGACTGTGGTTGGTTTTGGCTCAATTTTTTCTATTAATTCTATGCACTCATATATGTTTTATCTTTCACCTGCGAATAGTTTTTGTTTATAACCAGACATAGCAAGCCCTGTTATAAAATTAAAAAAAGAAACTACTATTGCAAAAGAGAAATAAAAAACTCTCTTTAAAACTCTTAATAACTGAAACTTTCTTTCTCTCTCTATATTTTCTTATGAATTTCATTACAACTGAAACCCCTATTTATAGGCTTTGAAATTACTATGCAAGTTACTATGCAAGTCACTATGCAGAATTTAAAATAATAGTGGTGGGGTCATTCACATAATTTTAGTGGTGGGACAGGGGGCGGCTGCCGTTTCGTTCGTTCATTACACTCCCCCTTGAATGACCGCCAATAAGGAATCTGCCTCGTTAAAACCTTGCCAATTAAAAACCCAGTGGGAAGAAAAACCAATGGCGAAGGAAAAAGAGTACAGTCTTCTTATGTATCCACAAGTGCTTTAAGATTGCCTCATTAAAACCTTGCAGAGGAAAACCCAGTGGGACAAAACCTCAGCGAAGGAAAAAGAGTACAATCAGCACATTTACTCCCCCTGAAAAGTGCATGACAAAAGATCTTTGAGTTTTCGCATTCCAATGTTATGCACAATCTTCTTGAATGTGGAAGTTGGTAACGCCTTTGTGAATAAATCTGCCAGATTATCACTAGATCGTATCTGCTTGACATTAATTTCACCTTTCTCTTGAAGTTCATGAGTATAAAAGAATTTAGGTGAAATATGTTTGGTTCTGTCACCTTTGATATATCCTCCTCTGATTTGAGTGATACAAGCAGTATTATCTTCATAAAAGATTGTTGGGCTATTATTGATCATAGGAAGTCCACACTTTTTCTGGATATGTTGAATAACTGATCTCAACCAAATACACTCTCGACTTGCTTCATGAATAGCAATGATCTCTGAGTGATTTGAAGAAGTAGCAGATAGTGTCTGCTTAACAGATCTCCATGATATGGCAGTATCTCCATAAGTAAATAAATATCCAGTTTGAGATCTACCTCTGTGTGGGTCTAAAAGATAACCTGCATCTGCATACCCAATCAATTCTGGACTTGAACCACGTTGATAAAATAATCTCATATCAACCGTACCATGAAGGTAACGAAGGACATGTTTAATGCCATTCCAGTGCCTTCGAGTTGGTGCAGAACTATATCTTGCAAGCAGATTAATTGAGAATATAATATCTAGTCGAGTGCAATTTGTAAGATACATCAAAGCTCCAATTGCACTGAGATATGGTACTTCAGGACCAAGAATTTCTTCATCATCATCACAAGGATGGAATGGATCTTTCTTCACATCAAGTGTTCGAACAATCATTGGAGTACTCAGGGGATGAGATTTGTCCATATAAAAATGCTTTAGGACTTTCTCAGTATACATGGACTGATGAATAAAAATTCCATTTGGCAAGTGCTCAAGCTGCAGGCCGAGACAAAATTTTGTTTTGCCAAAATCTTTCATTTCAAATTCATTCTTTAAATATATGCGGTTTTTGAGATCTCTTCAGGAGTTCCCACAATATTTAAATCATCAACATAAACCGCAATAATGACAAATCCGGATTCTGATTTCTTAATAAAAACACATGGGCATATAGGATTATTCTCAAATCCTTCTTTCAATAGATATTCGCTTAAACGATTATACCACATGCGTCCGGATTGCTTCAACCCATATAAAGATTTTTGTAGTCTGATTGAGTACATATTTCTAGATGTACTTGTAGATGCTTCAGGCATCTTATATCCTTCAGGGATTTTCATATATATGTCATGGTCTAAGGATCCATATAAATATGCAGTGACCACATCCATCAACCGCATTTCCAATCCTTTTGTAACAACCAGACTAATAAAAAATCTAAATGTGATTGCATCCATAACGGGAGAGTATGTTTCTTCATAATCAATCCCGGGTTTCTGCAGGAAACCTTGTGCGACAAGCCGTGCTTTGTATCGCACAATTTCATTTTTCTCATTACATTTTCGTACAAATACCCACTTATATCCAACAGGCATCACACCCTTTGGTGTTTGGACAACAGGTCCAAATACTTCTCGTTTTGCTAGCGAATTTAATTCAGCTTCAATAGCTGTTTTCCATTTTGGCCAATCATTTCTACGTCGACATTCTTCGACGCTTTTTGGCTCACTTTCTTCATTACTTCTGGTAATGTCAAGAGTCATTTTATATGAAAATATGTTGTCGACAACAGTTTTATTTCTATCCAGAATTTCTCCAGTTTTCATGAAATGTATTGAGATCTCATTATTTTCAGGTACCTGTTCCTCTTCAGGGGAAAATATTTCATGACACACCTCTTCAGGAGGTCCATTTTTAGGAAATTTATACTCTTCAAGAGCTTCATGTTCAGGAGGTTCTGGAATAGAAGATTTGAGCTCTTTAGGAGCACCAATTATATTTGTAGCCTGTATTGTGGGTACGTGTTCTTCAGGAACACCAAATTCATTTTGTATTCTTTTTCTTCTGGGAATTTTGTCTTTTGCACCAATAGGTCTTCCACGCTTCAGGCGTGTTTTAGATTCACCTATTGCTGCTTTGACAATTTGTCCTTCAGGGACTTCAATCCTTGCTGGAGTATTAACAGCAGGAATATAAGATTTTACTACACCTTTAGTGTCAGTAAATACATCCGGTAACTGATTTGCAACATTTTACAAATGAATAATCCTTTGAACTTCCCGTTTACATTCATTTGTAGGAGGATCAAAATGAGACAGGGTCTTATTATCCCAAGTAATATCTTGTCGTGCTTCAGGCACCGACTTTTCTTTACCCATTAACGGAAAATTTGATTCGTCAAAATGACAATCCTCAAAACGTGCTTTAAACATATCCCCTGTAAGGGGTTCAAGGTATCTAATAATGGATGGAAAATCAAAACCAACATATATCCCAAGTCTACGTTGAGGGCCCATTTTTGTACGTTGTGGAGGTGCAATTGGAACATATACAGCACATCCAAAAGTACGAAGATGAGAAATATTTGGTTGTTGACCAAATGCAAGCTGTAATGGAGAATATTTATGATATGCAGATGGTCTAATGCGAATTAGAGATGCTGCATGAAGTATAGCATATCCCCAAGCAGAAACAGGTAGTCTAGATTTCATAAGTAAAGGTCTAGCGATTAGTTGAAGCCTTTTGATCAAAGACTCAGCTAAAACGTTTTGTGTGTGTATGGGCAACATGATGTTCAACATCTATTCCTATTGACATGCAATAATCATCAAAAACTTGAGATGAAAATTCACCTGCATTATCCAATCGAATAGTCTTAATTGGATATTCAGGAAATTGTGCTCGTAGTTTAATTATCTGAGCAAGAAGTCTAACAAATGCAACATTTCTAGTGGAAAGAAGACAAACATGTGACCATCGACTAGATGCATCAATTAGAACCATAAAATATCTAAATGGTCCACTTGATGGATGAATAGGCCCACATATATCTCCGTGAATCCTTTGTAAAAAGGATGGAGATTCAACAATGACTTTTGAGGGAGATGGTCTAATAATTAACTTACCTTGAGAACATGCAGAGCACGGAAATTCATTGGGTAGAAATATCTTTTGATTCTTTAAGGGATGCCCATGCGAATTTTCAATAATTCGTCTCATCATTATAGAACCTGGATGTCCAAGGCGATCATGCCAAGTCATAAATACTTTAGGGTCAATGCACTTCTGGTGCATTACCACATATGATTCAATTGTTCTCATTTTTGTATAATACAATCCAGAACATAGAGCAGGCAGTTTTTCTAATACGAGCTTCTGGCCCGATATTGTTTTAGTAATAAGAAGATGCTCTTTACTGCCTTCATTGGTCGTTTCAATATGGTAATCATTACGACGTATATCTTTGAAACTCAATAAATTTCTTCTGGATTGTGAAGAGAATAGAGCATCATCAATACAAAATTTGGTGCCATTAGGCAACACAATATAAGCTCTTCTGGAGCCCTTAATTAAATCCGATGAACCTGATATGGTATGGACATAGGCTTTACTTAGTGTTAGATTTTGAAAATATTTCTTTTCTTTGAGAATTATGTGAGTTGTAGCATTGTCAGCCAGACATATATCTTTATCATTCAACTCAGAGATAAAAAGCTCATCAATGTGATCCATAGTTCTACAAAATATACAAAACTTTTATTACTGATAGAAAGAAAATACATTAATTGAGTGGAACACTTCCATCTCCAATTAAGTGTTCAATATTACCTTCAGGATGATTAAAGAAATCAGATACATCAAGATGAGTAACGTCTACATCTACTGAATCTAATAAATCATCTGATGGTTCTACTAAATTTGTTTCATGCACTTTATTATTTCCTTTAATAGAAGCTTGATATAAATCAGCTAAGTGTCTGGCCGTACGACAGGTACGTGACCAATGTCCAGTCATTCCACATCTATGGCACACCTCTTCACTTTTCTTTGAAGAATTATTCTGAGGATTTTTACCCCTTTATGAATTGTACCACTTCTAGTGATATGGTATATTATAATCCCTTTTAATGTTGTCATTCCTGAGACCAACATTTCTATAATTTCTCCTACCACGTCCACGCCTCCGATTTCTTCTAAAGGATGCACCATTCACTTCTGGGAATGATACAAACCTATTACCATTCACTTCAGGGAATGATATTGAGCCAGTAGGACGTGACTGGTGGCTTTCTAATAAGAGCTCATTATTCTGCTCAGCTACTAGAAGACATGATATAAGTTCAGAATATTTCTTGAACTTTCTCTCTCGATACTGCTGCTGTAGGAGCACATTCGAGGCATGAAATGTAGTAAAAGTCTTCTCTAGCATATCATCATCAGTGATTTTCTCACCGCATAATTTTAATACTGAGCTTATTTTAAAAAGTGCGGAATTATACTCACTAACACTTTTATAATCTTGCAACCTCAGGTGCAACCATTGAGAACGAGCTCTTGGGAGAATGACAGTTTTCTGGTGTTCATACCTCTCCCTTAAATTGTTTCACAAAATATAGGGATCTTTTACTGTGAGATATTCAGTTTTCAATTCTTCATGAAGATGGTGGCGAAGGAAAATAATTGCTTTAGCACGTTTCTGCAGGGATGCTTGATTTCCTTCTTTAATAGTTTATCCCAGGTTCATTGCATCAAGATGTATTTCAGCATCAAGTATCCAGGATAAATAATTTTTCCCAGATATATCAAGAGTAACAAATTCCAATTTTGTAAGATTTGCCATTTTAGAGGAATAAGGCCACTAGCTTCAGAATTGGTAGAACCGTCGTGCTGATAACGTGTTATAAAATTAAAGAAAGAAACTACTATTGCAAAAGAGAAATAAGAAACTCTCTTTAAAACTCTTAAGAACTGAAACTTTCTTTCTCTCTCTATATTTTCTTATGAATTTCATTACAATTGAAGCCCCTATTTATAGGCTTTGAAATTATTATGCAAGTTACTATGCAAGTCACTATGCAAGTCACTATGCAGAATTTAAAATAATAGTGGTAGGGTCATTCACATAATTTTAGTAGTGGGACAGGGGGCGGCTGCCGTTTCGTTATTTCATTACAAGCCCCATTTTGTTGATTCAAGATCTCAAGAGTAGCAATGATGAGTCATTTTCATGTACTGCTCTAATCAATAAACCAAGCGAGTAAAAAATCTATTTTGAAAAGAGCAGTTGAGTTGCAACACCGCGGGGGGGGGGGGGGGGGGGGGGGGAGTTCAACCCCACCCCGTGCAGTACGGGTATGCGCTAAAACAGCCGCGTCGGGTTGGGGGCAGACCCGACTTTTAGTTGCTGGGTTGCACTAGTACTCCTAGTAATTGTTGTAATAGGGATGTTTGTTGTGTAACCACAGCACCCTTGCATTACATCAAGATCAATATCACTTTTTAGATCAAGATAATGTATGTTTGATCAAATATTAATGAAAGGCTTGCTTGATTAGGGAAAAGAAATGATATTATATGTCGTCATTCGTCAACAAGCCCTTCCCATTGGGGGCATGTGGCTCATGCACTACTGCCAGGGCCAGGGGCAAGAGTAGGCTCCACCCACCGTCATCTTTAGTGGCTCCACTGCAGCCTTAATATTCAATCTCTAGTTTTGCATTATTAATTCCTACCTACTTGCGTGAGAAAGCGTCACTTTTGTCAAGAGATACCATCAATTATATCCCCCTTTTCACCATGAATGCATTAGGGGAGATCACCCTCATCATCATCATCAACTATCTCAACATGCATAGACCACTTTAGTGTGCACTTAGGTGCTGTTGGCAATCAAACTGCTTGCCTTCAAGATCAAGATGAACTGTCTCTCAAACTCGGGTCAGGAAGAAACTATATATGTTAGGTAGAGAGAATTAGAAAATGGGAAAACAATATATATAGATATATTTATATATATATATATATATGCCCTAGCTGGATCGGTGGACCCAAACCCCATGCATCTTTATAAACATAACAAGTCATCTTATCTGTAAACATACCCAATTTAATTTTGTTTCTTTTTAATATTTCTGCTTTATGCGCAGCGCAGCAGTACTTTGCTTTTGACACAAAAATACAAAATAGTTAAGATCCGGGATTGCTTCTTCGTAAACTTAGTCATTAAGAAAAGGGGTTTCTATTTTGTTTGCTATCCTAAAGGCGGCCACTGCTAACATCTTAAGTCTACTCTACAATTATTTGGTCTATATTCTAAGGAAACCACTAAAAACTGATCAGAAAAGAAAAACCCAACTGCGGCGGTAGATTCACAACTAAGTCCAACAGAAAAGGGCAAAAAGTGGAAGCATTAAGAAATATCTAAGAAATGAACCAATTTGCATGGTAACTCTCTCTCTCTCTCTCTCTCTCTCTCTCTCTCTCTCTCTCGCTCTTTTTTCTTTGGTTTTTAACTTTTTACAAAGGTAGAACAAAGCTTTAGTCCACATGACTTTGGTAAAAGGCATTAAGTCCTTAATGAATAATGAGAGTTTTTAGTTGAAAGCATCATGATCAAAAGTGATTAAAAGGAAATACATATATATATATATATATATATGAGATGTGTTGGACTGCAGCCTTTGTACTGCAGCAATATATCAACAGTCCAGCACATCACTTGTATTTTTTTTTATTTAATTTCTTCAATGTGTTTATAGGTTGCAGCATATAGGAATTGCCGCCAATATTATTATTATTATTATTATTATTATATATATATATATATATGCACATCTGGAGGTTTCCTTTTATCATGAGCTCCACGCATGCACGAGCATTATTATGCGTTAAAATCCAAACGATATTTATTGATCATAACCAGTGTTTGGAAATATTGAGAAACCTCATAACTAACATCAATCACGAGTCTTTTAATGACATGACATCCTCCTAATTATGATCTCAAGAAGATAACCACTCGGACCAGGCCGGTTTTTTATTAAAAGTTGACTGTTACGTGTAATATACTTTTTTTTAAAAATTTTTAAACAATTTTTTAAATGTTTTTAAAAAAGAAAAAATATACCAATTCACTAAGTATAGGCATTTCTTTAATCATTAAATAAAAACTTACCAAAAAAAAACAATCAATCAATCAATTTTCCATTTTGCCAGCAGTAAGAATTATCGGTCCAAATAACATGATTAATTTCATATACCAGCTAATGTCAAGGGTTTATAATAAATTAAGAAGAAGTACTTAACAAGAATCAAGTGTGTTGGCCCACAAGCAATCAATATTCCAGCTGACTCAAATAAATCTAGGATATTATCAGCAACATACACATCGGTCTGTAATCTGTCTATGTATACGCGCGTACAATACTATACAGACTGGTTTTGGCATTGAAGTCAAGCCATACTTCTGTGAGTGATTTAATTTAATTTTTTTTTTAAACGGAAGAGCCATAAGAGGACAAAGTTGATTTTTGTAGAATTTATCTTATAAAATTTCATTAAAAAACGAATTCTATGATTTTTTTTTTTTAACTTTTACCAAACCATAAATATGAAAATGCTACTCGATAAAAAGATCGAGGTCAACTTGTATTCAAATAAAATTTAAACAACGAGGCTGATCTACTGGTCTACCCAATCATATTGGACTTATTTATCATGATCTACAGCTTGCAATACATATAAAACTATGAATATTAGTAATAATAAAACATAAAATATAATAATAAAAGTTAATTTTAGTTGGTCACCGCGATGGCGATCATGGAATGTCTGATATTGCCAATGCATAGGTGGCCGTTTGACTCAATTTCAAGCAAGAGCCATAAGTGGGTGGCTCTCATGTGCTGCAAGTATTAGTTCAGGTCGTGAAAAATTATTACTTATTTCAAAAGTTTAAATGAAAAGATAAAGATTTTATAGTGCTCCTTCACTTACATACACGGGATCGGCTCTCCTAATGTAAAAAAAGTCTTTTTTTTCTATCTATTTTTTACCACTTTTAAATAATTTTAAAAATATTTAAAAAAATACAACATGATTATATTAAAACACATTCTTAATTATTAAATTATTTAAAAAATAAAAAAGGATAGTAAAACCCCAGTCGGGAATCCCATATGTGGGTGCTTTAGTATGTCAAAAGATTTTATTATATATTTTATATCTTAACACTCACTCTTATATATAGATCAAACTCTATTTTAATATTGGGTAACCCAACATGTAGAATATTTAATTAAATATGATAGAAAATAGAGTTATAATTAAAGTTCAAAACCTCTATTATAATATTATGTAAAATTACTACTTATCTTAAATGTTTAAGCTAATAGAAATGAGAATATTTTATTATATATTTTATATGAGAGGGAATGCACGTGGGTTACCTTATGGTGTCTACCCAAGGGGTGACATAGGACCATATCTTGATGGCCACCAACAAGCTTTTTTTATTTTTTTATTTTTTTATTTTTTCAATTTTATTGTATTATTATTATTATTATGTATATATATATATATATATTTGAGCAAGTTAAGTTTATTAGATAAATTAAAGAATTACAAAATACAAGTTCAAATAGAGTGAAAATCCCTTATAATCCTCCTAAAAAGCTAACACATAATGCAACATTAAAAAAGAAGTCAAGTAAATGAGTTTTAAAAAGAGGGGCTTGGAGCCAAATAAATGGTTCTTTTCCAATTCTCAAATAAGGGAGGAATCGTTAAAACTTAAAATATGGTTTTAGGCTGCTGCGAAAAATCACAGCAATGAAGTGTATATTGCATCGCATTAGTCTAGGCTGATCGACGGGAACTTCTACATCCGTTTTTATTTGATCTTTAGTTATGAAAAGCGAAAAGATAAAAGAAGTAGAAACAAGGTCTGATACTCTGACAGAGGGCCTACGCCAACAGTGACGGCGCATGTGGCCAAAACGAGCACAGTCAAATTCGACAAGATGGAAACCTCCAAAACCCAAAGAGCCGCGTGTGGCAGCAAAAACTCCACCAAACCACGGTTTTGCGTGGCCAACGTGCCAAACAAAATGGCAATCCTATTCCACTAGTGTGTTGATTGATGGGTGGAGAAGATATTGGTGTTGCACATGGTAGTTGGAGGTGGTCGAAAAATAGCAAATCAAAGGTTGCTGACACTAATCTAGAAAAACCAAGGAAAAACCAAGGAAAAACCAAAAACTAATCAAAAAATTGACAAAAAAACTAGAAGAAAGTAATGAGGGAAGGGGAGGAGGTAGTTGAAGCAAAAGTTCCGACCTCTCTCCACCCATAGAGGAGCTAGAAAGCTAGAAAAGGAGTCGTCAGAAATTGCTTTGCTAGAGAGAAAATAATAGAGGAGGGAGAGAATTATAAAAAGAGATTTTTAATTTTTTAAAATGATTTTAGGCTTTATTTTAAATGAATTTTATAATTTTATAATATATATATATATAAGTGATGGACCGGTCCTATTTGATCCGATATTTTTTTCACCCTGAACCAAGCTGAATGGGATACCGATCCATTCAGTCCAGTCTCATTTGGTTTGGTACGGTTAAAGGGAGTCTAGACATGACTTAATGGGTCATTCATTCCAAAATCTTGCTATAATCAAATTTGTTTTTCAACCCGAATTTAATTATTTTCATCCCATTTCACATTTTTATCACAGATTTAAGATAATATATATATATATATATATATATATTAGAAAAATTTACTCTTAAAAAAATGATATAAGAAAAATAATCTAAATAAAAAAATAGGAAAAAAAATTCATTTTGCAAGAGGATACATACACATATACATATTAAGTTAACTATACTAATACTATTATAAATTTATATATAGACTGTAATTTATACTACACTCTTATAATATGTTAATATTATAATATTATATACTAGTCCTATATATTATATTTATACATCAAAGAATATAAATTATAATAATACATTGATCTAAATATATATAGTTATAGAGTAGTAATACTAGAATACTATACGTTGTTAGTAATAAATTAGTTATAATGTATTAAATAATGGTAATACTCTTATTACTTATTACTTATTCTCTAAGTAGTTAATACGTTATTGTGATTTAATAGTAACATATCAAATTAATTATGCTAATAATATTATAAATTTATATATATACTATAATTTATACTATAACCCTTATAATTTGTTAATATATTAAAATTATATACTAGTACTAATATATTATATATTATAGTTATATATCAAAGGATATATATAATTTTTATTACTGTATTCGGTCTGGTCCAGTCTTAAGGAGAAAATTCTTATACCAGGATCAGACCAAATACTATTTAATCATGATTTTTTTTTATCGAATTGGACCATAACCCATTCAGTCCTCGCCAGTCCAGACCGGATTTCTTACACCCATATGCATATATATATGATTTAATTCGTGCATATTTTATATATAGATTTGTGCATATGATTTAATTTGTGCATATTTTATATATAGATTTGTGCATATTATATATATATATATATATATATATATATATATTTGTGTAGCTAGTAGAAAATCAAAATTTGCATATATTATTAAATATTAAGTATTTCTCAAGTTTATTTTTGATTTATAAGTTGATCACTGCCCCCAGAGGCGGACCTACAGCCATGGTTGGGGGGCTACCGCCCCCCCAAAATTAAAAAAAAAAAATTTATTATATAAATATATAATCTTTTTATATATAATTAAAATTACTCCCTCAAATATTAAAAAATAAATAAATAAATGTCTCTCAATACTTAAAAAATTATCATTTATTATTTCTTTGAGAAAAAAGTTATCAAGAATTTTATTTCAGAAATAATAATAGATAAATTTTATTTCATGAAAAATTATCGTTAAATATGTAAAAGAAAAGTTTAAGTTTATTTATTTATTTATTATTATTATTATTATTATTATTTTGTAATGGTCTCTATCTAGTAATTTTTTTTTCTTTTTTTCTTAATTCAAAGGAAAAAAGAAAACAAATGAAGAAAAAAAAATTTTAATTATTATTTTTTATATAATTATATGCAAAAAATTATAATTATTTATATTTACACATATTATATATTTTATCAATCGCCCCCCCAAACATCAAACCCTAGTTCCGCCCCTGACTGCCCCCAAGCATCCAATGTTAGTTCTACCCCCAACTATTCCCATTCTTAGGAGCTCTCGTTAGTGCATTCAATTTTTTTTCTTTTATATATATTTTTTAACATCTTTAAATATTTAAAAAAAAATTGACAACATTATTTAAAACACTTATTTAACTATAAAGTAAAAAACAAAATTAAAAAAAAAATAAAAAACTAGAGGGAGCCTCCAGCGGGAGCTCCCAACCATGTATATATCAAGAATAATTATAGCCTCACCACTCATCTACAATTCCTTTACTATATGTTTTATTTTATTTTATTTTTTAAAAAAATATTTTACTTAATAAGTAAGGAAATTATTATTAGTGAAGTATCTATTTTTCAAGTTTTTTTTCTCAATAATTAAGGATATTTAAAAAATATTTAAAAGAAAATAATAAAAATAATAAATATACTAAAAATAATAAACAAATAGTAATAAAATAGTAAGAGTATTATTGGAGCATTGACATTGGCTTTATTAAAAGCTAATGCAAATGCAAATGCAAATTTGATATATTTGTTTAAAACATTTGTACATTAGATCTATCAATGAAATCATGAGAAATTCTGAATTACAATAACTTCATTTCATCTTTTAAATACGAAGGCTTACTATTTACTCGTCAAAACAACTTTTATTACTTTTTAATATGTTTATTATATGAATAAATTATAGATGTATTTATTATTTTTATAAATTATATATATTATATTATTTCTTTGATAAATCTAATAATAAATTTAATGTAGGGTTATGAATTTAAAATATTGATTTTTTCTTAAACTTATATATTTTTTTTTACTGCTTCCACGCCCTGACATATTACATCACACCCCACTTTAGGCCCCGTTTGGATTCGGAGATGAGATGAGTTTAGTTTATTTTTTAATATTATTATTATTTTGGAATTTGAAAAATGTGTATTATAATTTGAAAAAAGTGTACTGGGATTTGAATTGTGTATAAGAATTTGTATTTTATATAAAAAATTATAAAAATGTAATGATGAAATAGAATACTCACTTCTGAATCCAAACGGAACCTTTGACTATCATTAGACTAAAAAAGAAGTAGTAGTATTAGGTGAATATCGACTTTACATTTTAACTTATCACGTTAGATATAAATGTTATTTATTTTTTTATCTGAAGACGTTAGGTATAAATGTTGAAATTTTTTTAAAGAGAAGTCTGCATATCTTTTTTAAAAATATAATTTTATAATTTTCTTTTCTTTTATTTTTATACTTAAAAATTATCAATATACAGGATGTACAAGTTTCTCTCTAGCATTACTTAAATGTTAGAAAAATAAATCTTATTAAAGTTTAATATTTTTATACTATTTCGAGATATAATCCATTTTTTATAAAGACCTGTGCAAAAATTATCTATTTAGACTAATATGAATCGATATTTATTTTTGGTAAAGTAAATTTCTTTGATTCATTTTATATATCTAATTTTCTTACTCTAAACTCAAGTTAGTGCTAAAAGTAGCGGTGTAAATGGTCCGGTCTGAAAAATTTGTGAACCGATTCCATCCGATTTAAGAATTCTCTCACCCTGGACCAAATCGAATTTCTATTCGGTCCATACCAGTCCAGTCTAATTCGATTTAGGAGCGGTCCGGTCCAATCCAGGGGTACCTCATATGATTTAATAGGCTAAATTTAATCTAAAATTCTATAATGATTAAAATTTTTTTTGTCTAAATTTAATTATTTTCAACCCGATTTACATATTCATTACAGATTTAAGCAAAAAAATATTTAAAAAATTTACTCTTAAAAAAAATGGCAAAAAAAAATCTAAATAAAAAAAAGGAAAAAAATATTACTAATAATACTATTATATTAATATATTATATATTTATGTATTAGTAATTAGTGATAAATTAATAATAATATATTAAATAATAATAATATACTTATTACTTATAAGTTATTATTAATATTTTATATAGATATACTATAATTTTATATTTTATATTATAATTAATTATTATAAATTATAATATATTAATATTATAAAAATATATATTATATATTAATATATTAATATATATTATATATTAATATATACGGAATAATTTATGAAGGGTCCATTTATAAATAGCAACATATACCTAAAGCAAGTGACGACGAGTCAAGGAATTAAAAGCATCACAACACCATAAAACGACAACTCTATACGGAAGCCGTCGTTTTAACCCTCCAACTACCCCTCAGGCTCTCACTCACCCACTCACTCAAGTCGAGCCAGTTCCGTTTATCCGTTTTAGATTATTAATTCATTGGATTTTCTTTTATTCTTTTAAAATCTTCTAAGTTAGTGGCATTGCAACTTTATATCTTTAGCACAGAGACTGGCTTTTCTCTGTTTCTTTGCTTTGCTTTCTTTCTTTATTCCCAGTTCCCACCATCGTTATGGCATCATATTCTCAAGGCTCTTCAGGTTGGCTTTTCACATCCGTAATGGAGACTCGGCTTCTCCTTCTCTCTCTCTCTTTCTTCCTCCTCCTTTTCTTGGATGTGTCCTCAGCCCAGATGCCAGGTGCTCTCTCACTCTCTCTTTTTCTCCTCTGTGTATGTGTAAGCAAGAATCAAGCAAAATTATGTAACCTTTTTCTTATGGTTTCTATGCCGCTTCTTGTTAAATATAATCTTTTTTTTTGGGGGGGGGGTTTAAAATGTTCTGTTCTTATTTGCTTTGTATGTATATCTTTTCTTTATATTGCTCCTATTATCATTTTTGAATCTTTCATTTGCTTTATGATTGGTGCTCTAAACAAGAAGAAGGGAAAGTAGCTATCTCCATAGTCCCACTCCCCAGAACTGACAACCAAATGACGCAGAAGTGGAAATAATTAAAGCATACGCGGGCACAGGGTTTTCCTTGGTTTCGATTCTTGGGTTGGTTAAAACTGAGTAGGATTCAATTCTTCTTCAGCATAAGAATTTGTGTGTGTGTGTGTGTGTGAGAGAGAGAGAGAGAGAGAGAGAGAGAGAGAGAATAAAGAATCGAAGGCATAAATGGTAATTGAAATGAAAACGCTGTGCTTGCAACTCGGTCTCTCCGACCCTAAACGATCAAGAAAACTTCAACTGTCCCATTCGTATGCATTCTTAATCCCTATATTAATAATAATGTTCTCTTACCTACAACTACTTAAAACTTTTAGTTTTTTAGGTAGTCTTGCAAGATTTGTAATGCATAAATATACCGTTGTTTTCTTCTTTTGTTAATTGAAGTTAATGTAAACTACATGCTTATAAGTGGCTGGGACTTGAATGAATTTAGGAGTCACTTGGATGTAGTGGGAGGTGTTTGTTTTTGGTGGTCGAATGTGTCTGAGTTCGGTGAATTATCTGGTGCATAAAAAGTGAATATCCAGCTTCAGTTTTTTTTTGTGATTTAAAGTAATTTTGGAAAATCATGTCAAACGCTACATTGGTAATCAGTTTATCAATGTTTATGCTCATTTTAGATGCTACATGCTGCATGCTATCCGGTTTCTTTTTTATCATATACTTTTGAAGCTTTAAACTCATGTTTGATACCAAGTGCCAGCATTATGTGTGATGAGCTTTTATTCTTCCTCTTTTTATTTTCTTGCTAGATTTGATTTATTTTAAGATAAGTTGATGCTACTTATTTTGCTTTTCAATACATATTTGTTGATAATTATGGAAGGCTTGGTGAAGCAGGTTTTGTTAGTTTTGACTGTGGAGGTCAAAAAAACTTCACGGATGGCCTCGGCCTTCAGTGGACTCCTGACAGTCACCTTATTTATGGAGAAACAGCTAACATATCTGTTGCAAATGAGACACGCAAGCAATACACGACCCTAAGACACTTTCCAGCTGATTCCAGGAAGTATTGTTACACACTTAATGTCATAAGTAGAACTAGGTACCTTGTAAGAGCAACATTCTTGTATGGTAACTTTGACAGCAATAATGTTTATCCAAAATTTGACATTTCCCTCGGCGCGACTCCTTGGTCAACAATAGTCATTTTAGATGCTAGCACAATGGAAGTCCGAGAGTTGATATTCCTGGCTTCAAGTCCTACTATCAGTGTGTGCTTATCCAATGCTACTACTGGGCAGCCATTTATATCTACTCTTGAGCTTCGACAATTTAATGGTTCCATTTATTACACAGAATTTGAGGATCAGTATTATCTCAGTGTCTCTGCCAGGATAAACTTTGGTGCTGATACTGAAGCTCCCATCAGGTATGCTCAGAATATCTGGTTAGAAGTACCTTGATGCTTGCTATTTCAAATGCACAATTGTTTAAGTGCGTTACTGTTCTAATATGCCGTTATCTGAATGCATTAAAAATGGCATGCATTAACCAATATGGGAAGGAACGCAGATTATTTTGTCAATTTGTTCTGACATACACAGAAGCCTGACAGTTTAAGAAAGCAAGAACTTTGAGCTAGGAAAGGCATAGTAGCCACATATTCTTTTTCTTTTATAAGTATACTAGCCACATATTCATCATGCTGCATATTTATTGCTGAAGATTTGTCCATACAATGAAATGATGGACATCACTGCTATTTTAGGTATCCTGATGACCCTTTCGATAGAATATGGGAGTCAGATTCTCTGAAGAAAGCAAATTACCTTGTCGATGTTGCTGCTGGAACCCAAAAAGTGTCCACCAAAATGCCAATTGATGTTAACAGTGATGACAACCCACCTGAAAAAGTGATGCAGACTGCTGTAGTTGGTACAACTGGATCATTAACATATCGGTTGAACTTGGATGGCTTTCCTGGTTTTGGATGGGCATACTGCTACTTTGCAGAAATTGAAGATTTGGGTTCAGACGAGTCTCGAAAATTCAGACTGATACTCCCAGGCAACAATGATATCAGCAAGGCTGTAGTCAATATTGAAGAGAATGCTCACGGAAAATATCATCTCTATGAGCCTGGATATACAAATTTATCCCTTCCCTTTGTACTATCTTTCAGATTTAAGGCAACATCTGATTCTTCAATGGGGCCTCTTTTGAATGCTATGGAGATTAATAAGTATCTGGAGAAAAATGGTGGTTCTTTAGATGGTAAGTGTAATAATGGATCCTTGAGTGCATGCATAAGATTTAAAATCATGTTTTCCAACTTGTAATCTACTATACTTAGTTATTGTCCTTGGCGAAGTGATTGTTTGCTCTTGAGCATCATTCTCTAACATGGGTTTTCGTATGTTGCAGGAACGGTTATTGGAAACATGGTTTCATTCTACTCGTCAGCAGACTGGGCTCAAGAAGGTGGCGACCCGTGTCTACCAGTTCCTTGGTCCTGGGTGCAGTGTGACTCAGATCCACGGCCAAAGATTACTAAAATGTAATGGTTTAGCCTTCTTACGGCTTTTTCTTATGAGTATTCAATTTTTTTGTGCTTCTTTTGAAGGGTAAGTCTCTAAATACATGGAAAGCAATGTCACTAATATAATCACTACTACTACTGTTCCTGGTGCTTGGCAGTTTGTTGTCTAGAAAGAACTTGACAGGGAGTATCTCTTCAGACTTGACAAAGTTGACTGGTTTAGTTGAGTTGTAAGTTTGTTACTTCATATCCATTTTTCTGAATTGTAACAGTTGGTCTCCAAGTTTAGTCCAACAAGTATTGATGATTGCTGTAGTTTAATCATCCATTTCTCTTATGGTTGCAGGTGGCTCGATGGTAATTCACTTACTGGTCCAATACCTGATTTTTCTGGATGCACAGACTTGAAATCCATGTAATATAAGAGGACTTGCTCTCCTAACCGTATTTTATATATATATATATATAAACTAAGCTAACCATGATCTTTGCCTTGAATAGTCATCTAGAGAATAATCGGTTAACGGGTGGGCTGCCTTCCTCTCTGATGAATCTACCAAATTTGAGGGAACTGTAAGTTATTGGGACTTTTATATTGGTTATCTAATTAGCATGCAATATGAAAGATTCTTGCAGATCTTCTCGTGAAGAAATTGAGCGATTTAATCTTATCTGATATATGATCAAGAATTAAGTAATACGACATATTAATATTGCTTTTAATCATTGTAAGCATTGCCTTGCTTTTTAAGCAAGTTTTTATAGATATGATGCATCTGGTGGTTGCAGGTATGTGCAAGACAATATGTTGTCCGGAATGGTACCCTCAGGCCTTCTCAATAAGAACTTGGTTTTGAAGTGAGTATGACATTTTACAAATAGAGAAAATGCAATAAGAGATTCTTACATATTTGAGAAATAGTAACCTCAGAATCATAATTGCATTGAGATGAAAGCATTGGTGTATATTTTTACCTAAGTTATTTGTTTTCATCCATAGAATCGTTTTTGTGTTGGTGTGTGTATACTAGTGTATTTATTTCCATATATGTTAAAGCATAGACACTGCCATTGGAAGAAAATGTGGCAATAGAAGCAAGCATCAACATTCCTATTTGTGTCATGAAAGGAAGACTCTTCAAATTAAAGATGGGCCACAACAATTCTGTAACTAGTTTCATTGTTAGCGTGGTTATAGAGTGCAGAGCAGAGACCTAGATTTATCTGTTTTTTTTAGCAAATTTTACCATATGGATAGCCACATAACAATTATAGTTGGAATGATGTGATATTTTGAACTGGCTGTGTCTAGCAGGCATACTCTTTAGAAAACTACCTTTCATCCGCTTCCAAGATTTGTTGTTTTGGGGAAGATTCCACTGTGCTTCTGAGCACATTAGATTACTGTCTTGTTTACTGATTATAGTTATGTTTCTAATGTGGAAACTAAAGTAGCTACAAAGGCCCTGCCTCATACTTATAAGGTATGAATACGAATGTAGACATCTGTCCCTCGGCTTCTAATATGTGTTTCATTTTACTAATATATATTTTTTTCTTTTGAGAGGAGGTCTCAAAAAAAATTTTGGTATATATATTATACATTACTCCAATACACTAACCCTTTCTACTGTGATTCTACTCAGCTACTCTGGGAACACCAATCTTCAAAAAGGGAACAAAAAAGGAAGCCACATCAATATAATTATTGGATCGTCAGTTGGGGCTGCCGTTCTGCTCATAGGTACTATTGTGTCATGCCTATTCATGAGCAAAGGGAAGAAAAAGTATTCTGAGAAAGGTATGACTCTCGAGCAATCTCCAAGTTGAAAAATTATTTTGTAAAATTACAGTTTTGTTCAACACAAATTTTTTTATTTGTTACTTTTTAAAGAAATCCTTGTTTTTATTTGTTATAGACCAACTTGAACATGCCCTGCCAGTTGGAAGGCCAGTTTCTTCCAAGAATGATGCTCCAACAGAAGCCGCACAGTGCTTCACTTTCTATGAAATTGAAGATGCTACAAGAAAATTTGAGAAGAAAATTGGTTCGGGGGGATTTGGAGTTGTATTTTATGGCAAAACGAAAGATGGAAAAGAAATTGCAGTTAAACTTCTAACCAACAATTCCTATCAGGGAGAGCGAGAATTTTCTAATGAGGTAAGTTTTCATGTGATCCATACCTCTTTCCATATTCTGAAATTGGGTTTTCTTGTTATCTTGACCTATTTTCGAAGGTTTCCAAATTGAAATGTAACGCAATGGCATGGGACTGTTGCAAGATTTTCCACTGAATTGGAAATAAGCAAAGTGGAAGTGAGAGACCCTTCCCAAATTTATGTACAGCACTTATATCTTGTCCAGAAATTTAAATATAGTTTCCCTTAAAATTTTGTTGCAATTACCTTGCTCTGCTTCCTATTTTCTCATCTTTTGTTTTGGACAAATATGGAGAATGGGGAGGTTTTGAAACTTTGATCTCTTCCATTCTAATCTCTTTTTGAAGATAATATGCTAATTACAGGTTTTTCGTTATTATTAATATGTCCTGTCTTCTTTGATTGCACTATTGCTGTTAGACATTAGAAACTGAATTTTATGGTTGGGTATGCTTCAATTGGATCTAGGTGACTCTTCTTTCAAGGATACATCACCGGAACCTGGTACAGTTTCTTGGGTATTGCCAAGAAGGAGATAGATCCATGCTTGTTTATGAGTTCATGCATAATGGAACTCTCAAGGAACATCTTTATGGTAAGCCTGCATGTTTCTCAATAGAGCAATATGAGTTTCAATGCTCAACCATGTGTAATTTTTCATATGCCCATTACTTATATATAATATTTCATAGGCCCTTTAACGCATGAACAGAGTGTCCCTTGGATCAAGCGACTTGAAGTTGCTGAGGATGCTGCAAAAGGTTAACAAGTTAAAATAATAAACTCTTTCCTGTATTGCTAACGGAAAAGCTCTCCACTTTTGTAGATTGTTTAAATTGACTCATATATACTCGTTCTTCTTTAGGGATTGAATACCTTCATACAGGCTGTGTTCCAGCCATTATCCATAGAGACTTGAAAAGCAGTAATATTCTTCTTGACAAACACATGAAAGCAAAGGTATCAGATTTTGGTCTTTCAAAACTTGCAGTGGATGGAGCCTCTCATGTGTCAAGCATAGTGCGGGGCACTGTAGGTTATCTGGATCCTGAGTAAGGCTTTTCTCTATCTTCCTTAGATCCTTTCATTTTTCCTTGACCAAGTCAAGCATCATATTAAACCTAAGATATGAGACTAGATTAATATATTGAAAATGAAACAGGTATCTATTTTTGTGTTGACAAAATATAAAAAATATTATAAAAGACACAATACTTCTTTAAATATTTCAATTTTCAAGCCAATCACCTATTGAAATGGAACTAGGTATATTCTTATCCTGAAAATTATATGTGACTGTTAGTACTAATTTTCGCCTCAAATTGTCTTTTGATGTACAACATCAAGTCATTTATTTGAAACAAATTATTAATAGAAAGTTATAAAATTATTGACTTTCCAAGGGCAACAGGACAATAATCAAGGTAGATACAATGAAACAGTCATCAAGACATAGAGCTTCAGGAAAAGAACAGGCTCTCCCGAGAAAAAAACTAAAACCATTAAAAATATCACAAATCCAGTACACCCAAGCAGAAGTCCACCATCATTTCCTTAATTAATTGAACTCGGATTACTTTTTATGATCCAAGCCTAATTTTGAGGTCAAGCTTTAATTGCACATATAACATACAAACACATGCATATAAATGAAAAGAACATGTAAATTTTGTAATCAAAATTAAATACATGTTAATAAAATATATATTTTATAAATTATATAATGTATTTTATATTATTTCTCTAAGAAAAATAAAAGCTAGGGTGCACCAGTTTTGTCTCTGCTAAGTTCTGTGATCTGATCATGAAGCTTTGCAGGACTTTACTTGCTTCTTGGTGAAATTTTCATTTCTTTTACTCATTTGTGAGGAATAAGCGAAAAAATAGAGAGAGGTTGTCATAGGTGACAAAATTGTTGTCTTTAAGGACTCCAATTTAAATCCTTGTCAAACATCTAACCCACTGCTGGTGATTCAGCATTTTGCACTCTGCATCCATGATCACCCTGTGTTGTCTTTCTTTTTGAAAAAGAAAATTGCAAACAAAAAACATGCAGTAGCCTCTGACAGAATCTAATTCCTCATGGATCAATTGGGGTTGGATAACCTGTTTAGAATTTTCTCGGATCAATTGGCAACCATAAAGTCTATTATATTACATAATAATGGATCTTTTTTCTTTTGATATGCAGGTATTATATCTCACAGCAGTTGACGGACAAGAGTGATATCTATAGTTTTGGTGTCATTCTTCTGGAACTGATATCTGGCCAAGAAGCAATATCTAATGAAAACTTTGGTGTTAATTGCCGGAACATAGTCCAGTGGGTAAGTATGTTTTTCTCTGCTGAGACATGGATTGAGACTCGTGACAATTAAGTGAAAACCTAATATTTGTTATTAATAATGTTAATTAGTCAATTTAAGTAGTTTTTCGTATTTTAAAGATACATACCAATCTTCTTTCAGCTTTCTCTTATCACTTTTTTTTTTTTAGTTTTCTTGAAGTTATCAGCTGAAGTACTTGGGTGAAAAACACGTACCATTGTTACAATTGGATTCATGTAGAAGCGAACCCTACCTTTGTTTCATTAACTTTCCATCAAGTAATAAATTACTTGGAATGATTCTCACAGGCGAAGTTACACATCGAGAGTGGGGACATTCAAGGAATCATCGATCCCTCACTTAATGATGAATTTGACATCCAATCAATGTGGAAGATCGCAGAGAAAGCTCTGATGTGTGTCCAACCACACGGACACATGAGACCATCAATTTCAGAAGTTCTCAAGGAGATACAAGATGCAATCGCGATTGAGAAGGAAGCAATGTCTGTAAGAGAAGGCAACTCAGATGATATATCAAGGAATTCTCTTCATTCTTCCTTGAATATGGGTCTCTTGGATATGGGTGGTGCTGATAATTACCTTTCATTTGATGAATCCATTGCACGGCCTTCGGCTCGATAGTTCACATTGATCATGTATGTACAAACACAAAAGGCCTCTTTTTTTGTGATAAAAGGTGGAAAAAAAAATCATATTCTTTGTTACATGGAGGTCATGATTTTGCAGTCTTTATCATGTTACCAGGTCCACCTCAAGTTTTGAACATGCTGTAGTGGTGGTTTTTACTCAGTGTCAATATCTAGTTCTGGTGGATTTGAAAAACTTGTTACTTAGCTGTTGCCTGTTGGCAATATAAAGATTTTGGCAGTAATGTATGTAGCCAACAAAGAGAAACCTTTCAGACATTACAAATCAAGCTCAATTATGTGAAAAAATCCTATACAAATCATGAACTGCTATCAGGATGAGGGATGCAGCTTTTCCAATTAGTTTAAGCAAAGCAAAAATGGTTGGATCTAAATAAGGAGTTAGGCCTAACTTGGCAGTTGAAATGGAAAGGATAATGGGGTATCAGATATATACATGAAAACCCCGGAACACTCTACATCTTAACATCTCTTAATTATCACAGTTTTAATTTTTTTTTTTTTTTTTTTCAAGTATTAGCATCCTTAATGGCCTACCAGAGGATTAGGCACATGACATTTTGGTACACATGAATAATAAAGAAAAAATAAATAGGTGGCTGGTAGGGCTACATTATGAGTTTGTACTCTCAACGAGCACCTACACCGTTGAAGGCGTTCTCGGGAGAGATGGTGCTGCCTTTTGGTGCCAATACTTTTTTTTTATTTGAAAAGAAAGGATCACAATTCATTTCATAAATAAAATTTACAGCTGAGACTGATAAGTCTGGAAAGATCCGTATTATAAGCCTAACTAAACAAGAAGATCTGTAGCATTCTCGCACACAAAGTGGTGGACTTTATCTTAACTTCTAATCTCTTAGAAGACAAGACTATATAAATGTGGTTTGTCTAAGAGAGGTTTAAGATAACCAAGCTCCCACCTCACAAGTAGGGAGATGAGATCACCACCTCCATTCTCCAAAGGAAAAGGAGGAAAGTCAACCACATCCTTTAAAATAGAAGTGGAAACCAAATAAGGAATAAGTCTATTTCTATTTATTCTAACAAACACATCAACAACACAAGAAAAGAAAAAACCACAATACTAACAAAACAATTGAAACTCAGATCAACGAAATCTGGTTTTGGACAAAAGCCAGAGCAGAGGGCGGAGGTGGTGCGTGAGATACACGTGCCACCCCGGGGGTGTGCTGAACCGTCATTCCAAAAGCTTCTGATGGCACTGGGTCCAGGACCACCGAGTGTGAAGACGGTGGAGCTCAGGAGTTGGGGGCGCGTGGAAGCACCGCCCCAACTTAAACCCACGCATGTAGCTGACGCATCGCTATTCTCGACGAGGTCTTTGACAATCCTGAACATCGGCAGTTGACGAATCTCGTGGTGGCGCGCGTGCTGATCAAAGACTAGCGTAGGGTGTCGCGACTCCAAATCGCATCTCTGCCCAAAACCAAACTCTGAAAAAACAACAAAAACCACAAAAAACACAAGAAAGAGGGGAGGGAGAGGAAGGATGTAGAAGAAGGGAGGGAGGGAGCCCTCCCTTAGCCAATTGCTAGGGTTTGAAAGCGCAAAGAGAGAAAAGGTTAGAGAGAAATCGTTCGGGGCTAATCTTTACATATGTTTGGTGCCAATACTTTGATGGTCTCTGTGGCAATTAGGCACTAGGGCTACACTATGATACGATCCATTATACAAAATAAGTGATTTTAAATTGACCTGATAAAATATGATTAATAAACATGTAAATTATGAGTCAACTTGTGAAATATACCATCCATCCATATAATACGAATATATTCTTTTTCAAATTTTGTTAAGTGTCTAGTTTATGTCTTTTTTTTTCTTGTTAGGATGTTATATTAATATTAGTATATGACTACTTTATATCTTACACTATAAAACCTTTTTTTTTTTAATATGTAATTTTGATTTAGAAAATATTAATTTTCTCATATATTATTGGTTTGGATATTGGTAACAAAATACTTTATCACCAATCTAGTTGTAATTGTGGATTATTTACATTGTTATTATTGTATTATATATATAAAATATATTGATTGGGTTTAAAAAAAAAAATAGATAAACTCAATCTATTTATATGAAATGACGAGTTAGTCCAAATTAACCTAATAAAATTATTATTAAACGGGTTGAATGGGTCATATCGCGTTACCAATCATTTATATAAGTTGTTTTGGATTTTGGTGTGTAACTCTTTTGATTAAACAAGTCGTGTTCGGGGGTAACTCATATAGTCTAATACTTATAATTTGACATGACATGGAAATAATTCATGAGCACAAATTGCTACCGCCACCACAAGAATTTTCCAATCTTGTGGAAAATTCTTGTGGTGGGGATAACAAGAATTTGTGGTTTAACACAAAAACGTACGTCTACGGGTTGTTATGGGCAAAATTTACTATAGCTAATATTCTATCATTTTTCATGATCTCACATATCAGTCAATACAATGAAGAAATTTGATTTAGGTATGGAAAAGTCATAGAGAGCATCCGGAGAATTCCTTTAGAGAGCTAGTAGAAAGTTCGTGAAAAGAGTTTATCAGATTTGTTGGGACCTACTTAATGTTTTGAATATCGTTTTGATCGAGAGTTTAAAATGAAATATTTCAATATTAGTACCATTTCAGGTACTATTTCAAAATAGTGTATATATGAATAAATTATATATATAAATATATAAATATATATAAGTTATATTTTAAAACAATAGTCTATATATGAATAAATCATACATAAAAAATATAAAAATTATATATATACAATTAGTCTGGTTTGAATTTGGGGTCTAAAAATAGCCCAAAAAAAAAAGTAGGAGGCCAAAATCCGAATCGAAATTCGAGAATATATTTCGGCCAGTATGAAACAATAGTTGTTTTTATACTGACTATCCGGCCGGTACAACAAATATCGGCCCTACCGGTTGGTACAGAACGGTATTTAAAACATGAAACCTGCTCCTTATATAGATGTTATTTATTTTGAGTGATAGAGTCCAACTTGATTAGTGATACGTTTTTCTTTTATGAGTCTGAGCTAACTTCTTTGCTTTATCTTTCCTTTCATGCCTTATCTTTTCTCTACTTGATTTCTTGATTTTATCTCTTTCCTTATTATTAACGATAAGTTTCTAAAGGATTTGACCTAGGTAATTTAGTTTCTAAGACCGTCGATGAGATCTAGGACCTTTCTAAAAAGGGTAGTCATTCAAGATGTCGATGTCCCTGTTCACGCTTGGGATCGCACGTGAACTGAAACGTCGGCGATGAGCAACACAAGGAAGTTCACGCCTCATCATATCGTACATATGCATTTTTTTTTTCTAATAACGAAGGAAGGTTTTTGCAACGAAAAAAGGTTAAGCCTTTCTACAATATGCATCACATGGTTTAATAATTCTAATATCCCAAAATAATTTCATTAAGATTATAATAACATAATTCTTTAATTTATAAGTTGTTCTTTCTTCCAAACCAGTGGAAGACCCAAAATACTTAAACAAAATAAACATTAGTAATCAAGTGCTGACCCCACAACCCACTATTTAAAAGGAGGATGATCATTGACCTCCTTCATACCAGGACAAAAAAGGAATTGGGTCAGTCCTATACGCCCACCAAGTAGGAGGCTCATCCCCGCCTCCGTATAGACGTGGTTCATGAAAATAGACCCGTCGAATTCCAAAGAGAAACAATACCCAGTGCATTGTCGTCCGGGGGCTCGTGGATCACCTTCCATCGCATATCTTCTATAAACTGGCTATACAAGATAAATGTCACTGCATCAAAAATGGGTGAGGTCACCAGACCATCAAAGGTCTGGGGAGTCTCCCCGGTCCTCACTGTCTTCGCTTCCATCTTTTCCTGCAACTATTTCTATCATCCCCCAACAAGAAACGATAGTGAGAATACAAATGTGTGAGATTTCGAAAAATCTTAGTAAGTATATAAGTATTTCAACGAAAGTATTTCAAGCATATCTTTAAGTGAATAACAACCAACGTATACACACTATGCAACATGAGAATCATGACTTAACTGATGCACATGCTCATATAAGCTTTCATCATCTTGTCTTTCTTTAACTTAAATTGTGCACTTGCTTATAAAATCATGTAACTAAATATCTTGACTCTTATTTTCAAAAGACATCATTTTCATATACTTTTAGTCATTTTTTATCTTAGGCGCCACTTACTTATTCATATCTTTCTTGGAGCTCAAAAGCTGTTCTTTCTTGTCATGACTTCTTATTGGACACCTTACGGTTCCCATATACACCGTGCGCTTCCCGCTAGTTACTGTCTCACCCGACGACCACACTCAAGCCTAAGCAACAATGTCAACCGCTCTTCATCACTCGATGACTACTCAAACCGAGCTACTACAACCTTATTCTTATAACGGTAAAGCAAAAGCCTACACTGCTCTTGAGCACCCACTAGCATTAGATGCGACCATATTCCGAACACCTTCTGGAGCCATACATGGTTCGCCGACTATTCTTCGTTGACCTAAGAGTTTTCACTCAACTTTAGACACTCCTGAGTTCCACTGGAGCACTACCTCGTCCTAGCTTTTGGAGTTCTTATAAACTTAAATAATTTTCTTTTGAAAACATGTTTGACTCAAAAACATGATTTTCATGCCGTATGCATGGGACATGCAAACTCTTAATGCTAATCATGCAAAAATCCAAGACAGACCCGAGTGCTCACTTAGTCATTTTCTTTCATAAATCAAACATCATACCATTCAACTTACCATTCATGCACAAGCACATAATTGAGCCTAATGGTTGAGTGGGGTGCTCGGCCTCCACCCCTATGGTTGGGCCAAGACCCTCTTTGGTTACCACCTAGGGTTTCTTCCTTCTATTCTCTTCCACATACTCACTAAACTTTAGTAAAATTATTGAAATAATTTTAACTTCACAAAAAGGGGTTGACCAAAACCCTATAGTCTCTTAGACTTAATATTTTAAATCCCTTCTCTTCAAATCAAAAGGCACACTTAATCATCTATGGGAAGACCAAAAAGTCATACCCTTCCATTCTCCTAGTTTTTATGCTTCTATGCTCTCTAAACATTTCAAGTTTAAACATTACATGAAAGGATAATTAGTTATAAAAAGTTTAAACCCTAGAAGTTCTCCAATTCGAAAATCCATAGGTGCATCATCTCCATTTTTTCTCAAGTTTCAAACTTTACTCACCAAGCATGCATTTCATCACAATCTATCATGTTACTTATGATACGTTCATACCAAGAACAAATTATCCACATCCACCAATATTTTATAATTATTTATCCTAGCATAACACATTAACAAAGCATGGATTTTTCTATGAAATAAACAAAGTATTTTTTCAAGTAACTTATTCTACATCATCCAATATCCAACAAGCTTAACCTTAGTCATGCATGCATATATCATGTTGATTTCTTCAAGTAACTATATATCATATTGATTTCTTTGCAACAAATTGACTAAATCCACCAATCATATTATAATCTTTCAATCCTAAAGAAATCATAGGTTTTAAGTATGGATTCGTACTTAGCTAAGCATAGCATTCTTACTAACAAATTTCCTCATGGCATAACGAGCAAGAAATAAATCAATACAAACACATTCTCTTAAAAATATACTAGAGAAAATATTTTAAGAAAATATTTTGAAGAAAGAGAACATAGAGTGATCTTCCTTGGGCTTTTATGCTTGAACTAATTAAAGATTTTGCTAACCTCTTCAAAAACACTTCCTCTCAAGAATGCTTGTTCTTATCTCCACTAGACTTAGAGTGTTTTGGTTTAGGAGATAGAATGAAGCAAGACAATGGTGAGAGTAGAGAGAAATGCTTAGGGCCGAGAGGTAGAAAGTGAGAGAGTATGTGTGTGCAAGTGATGTAAGCTATGTGAGGAAGACCAAAACAATAGGCCATTCGGCCATGTGAGTTCCTTAGACTCTTAGGTACTCATTTTCCTATTTTTAGGATTGACATTTGATGGGTTTGAAATACTCTTTGATTGACTTCCATCACTTGATCACATCATGCCTAAGTCTAGATCATTTTTAAGTTGGAAACTATTTCCTTCTTCCTTCCTATGGCCGGTGCCTCTCAAGGGTTTTAAGCCCTCCATCACTTCACATCACTCCTTACACACTCACCTATCATCTCACATGTTATTCCACGAGATTGTAAGATCATATTTTGGGGAATGAGACTTACAACTTTCGGCCAAGCTCCCTCTTAGCCAACCGAATCTCATCCTCTTCTCCCATGAGTTATCTTCTCTTCTCTTGTTCCATCACTCACTCAGTTAATCACTCATGTTCTCATATGTCTTCTCAAGATCTCCCAATAGTCATTCACCTAGATTTGGATAGAATTACATGGAAAACACTCCAAAGGGGTTCGGCAACTCCCTTACCCGAATATGCTTTCACTTTCCATCCTTCCATTCTTCCACTTCTCTTCTCCCCAAATCTATCATGTGTTCTTGACTAGATTTGGTATGGTCCTAAAGAGACTAAAATGGAAAACTCCCTCTCCCTTACACGCCTCCCTAGTATCCAAATGATGAAAAAATATCATCTTGGGATTTCACACTTCTTCCTCCAAGAAACAATTAGTCAACTTTTCACCTATTAGCATTTTCTTCCTCACACCTACTAATCTTAGAAGACTTACTAAAACTCCCCTAGAGTGACATGTGTCTTCATGCATGAGTTTGGTTGACTAATGGGTTACTCTTATGAGCTTAAGGGCCTACACATCACATTTTGGGCCAACATTCTAATCCATATTCCCAAACATCAATTCTAAGTCCAAACCTTCATCCTTATGAACTTAAGTCACCATTATTATTATTAAAATAAATAATTAGATAAAATAGGAAATAATGAAAATCTCAGGTCGTCACATGAGATAAAGTGATAATTCCTTCCAAGACTACTGCTAATTCAAGACATGATATTCAGCACACCCGAAATCATCGAAGAGGATCATATAGTTTTACAATCTCCATCAATTAAATAATCACCTATATAATTGATAATGAGAGTCTTTTAAAGATAACTTTGGATGACCATGCCTATTTTATATTTTCCCATTCTAAATATTGATTTAGATTGTGTTTGGATACAAAAGTCTCAAACTCATTGCAATTAATGTAATCTAATCATTATCATTTTTCTAAATTCTCTAATAAAAATATAATAAATAATTCAACTTTTTTGAATATCAAAATAATAATAATAATAATATTAAGTTCTAATAATATTTTTTTTTTAATTTTTAATTTTTAAATTTTAATTTATCTCATCTTAATTCACTATCCAAACCTCTCCTTAGGCATTATAAGTGTCTCCAGCACACTAACCCCTACTCTTCCTTTGATAAGATTGGCTGAGAGCATTAGTAATGGTGCCAAACACGTCTCTACCACTAAGTCTTATTATTATTATTTTTAGATTCAAAACAATTTTGAATTGGAACTTTCACACCATTTATGCTAAAAACTTATTAGTATTTTTATTTTTTTAATTATAATATATTTTACCATAAGTAATGAGTTAATACATTAATTTATGTGTTGTGGATGTGTTTCACAGCTACTACGATCGGTCACCTACAATTAGAGAGTAAAAAGGCTTAGCGGTTCGAGAGAACGCCTCCAATGCCTTAGTAATATATATGTGACTTATCCAAACCATAAATTGAGATAGTAAATATCAATGTTTTGAATACCGTACCGGTACCGGTACCGGTCAAGTCACTGAAACGAAATATTTCGATATCGGTACCGTTTCGTGTACCATTTCGGAATAATTTATACATGAATAAATTATATATATAAATACATATATAAATTATATTTCAAAATAATAGTCAATACATAAATAAATTATATAGATAAATATATATATGTAATTAATTTAGTCTAAATTGAGGTTAATATATAATAAAAAATTAAAAAAAAAAATTGGAAGGCCGAAATCCGGTATAGCCGGTACCGGCCGTACTGGACATTTTTCGGCCGATTTGGTACGGCCAAAAAATTGGTTGAAACGAAACACTCCTTTATTTGTGCAGGCCGATTGGCCGGTACGGAAAATTTTGGCCGTACCAATTAATACGGTACTGAAAGGGGGTCAACCTTGCCCGGGCCCGAGCCCACAAGGTTATCAGGCCCATGGCCCGTTATCCGCACCCGCCTCGACGCAGCGTCCGAATTCAACTAGGAAGACCGAAACCAGGGACGAGCCAAGTCCCTGGTTACCCCGATCTGGGCAGGAGATGGCAAAATCGGTCTCAAGAACATGCTAAGGACAGAACGGCGGCTCACGTACCGATATATCTCCTGGACCCATCTCCCATCAAGACACTCCCTCATTTATGAACGGCAGACAGCCGCCGGTCTACAGACCCCCCTCCCTTTTCATGCAGAGACGCTACAAACACACGCCATTAATTACTAAATCGACAAAAGATACAGCTGCATTCAATGCCCCTGTCCAAAAGGGTCTAATTGAGCATTAATTGGAGGGATACTCAATTAATGCGATGAGACCGACCGAATCAGACCAGGTTTCCTTATCGAGGATGACGGACGGGTGATGTCCCGATTTCCGGCACTCTCACCACCCAGACTCCCCAGGGGGACACCTATAAATAGCACCTAACCAATGACGGAAAGACGGTACGTTCACAGATTCTCTTACTCCCCATATCATATATTTTCTCCCCTACACTAACTTGATCGTCGGAGCGGTCCCCGACCCCGACCCCTCTTTGTTCTTGCTTTGCAGGTTTCTATCGTAAGGGATACGGTGAACAAGACTGCAGGATACGTCCTTAACAGTGGCGCCGTCTGTGGGATCCGATTGTTTCTGATCAACGTACTTTCTGCATGTCTACCCTACCGTTGTCCCGAACGACCAGCCACGACCAGCGGACAGACCCGTCGATGGAAGAAAGACTGGAAGCGTTGGAAGAAATGGTGAGGAAGTTGAAGGAGGAGAATGCAGCCCTTCGGCAACCACGCGAAGAGGCATCGGCCCGTGGCGAAACCAATCTGGGAGAGAATGTGAGCTCCCGACTCCCTGAGGAGAGCGAAACCTCTGAAGGAGAACGACGCCGGATGCACACCGAGCTAAAGGAGTTGGGAGACAAGTATGCTGAAATGGCAAAACTGATCAGCCCGGCAGCAGGGCATCTCTCCTCACAGGGAAGCATAGGAACACCCTACAGCGCGGACGTCCTGACCGTCCCTCTCCCGCCCAAATTCAAGGTCCCACAAGTAGAACTGTATGACGGGTCTCAGGATCCTGTGGAGCACATAGAAGCTTTTAAAGCCCATATCAGCCTACATGGCTATCCCGGCGAGGTAGCATGCCGAGCATTCCCTCTCACACTGAAGGGGATGGCTAGGACATGGTTCGGAACCATTCCTCCGGGATCCGTCAGTAGCTTCGAGATGTTAGCCCGACTCTTCATCACCCAGTTCATGGCTAGTAGGAAACGAAGGCGCCCCGCGGCGTACCTATTGACCGTCAAGCAAGGAGAGAAGGAAAGCCTGAAAGGGTACCTGTCCAGATTCAACGAAGAAAGGATGACCACCGACAACCAGGACGAAAAGATCACCCTAGCGGCCCTCCTGGGCGGCATATGGCCCAGGAGCCCCTTCATGGCGGAGATAGCCCGCAAGACTCCCACCACTTTGAACGGGTTCATGGATCAGGCTGACGGATTCATCAACGCCGAAGATACGCTCGAAGCCCTAGTAGCCCCGCGACGCGGGGAGCTCCGACAGCACGATCGGAAGACAACCAGTGCCGGGGAAGGTTCCAGCAAGCATCGGGGAGGTAGGAAGTTCCCAGATGAGACGAGGAGAAGGGACCCCCCACGGGAACACAGACTGTCATCGTGGCCTCAGTCCAGCTTGGCGGTGGAAGATCAGAGTCGGGCAGAAACAAGGCGAGAGTCCATCAGAAGAAGAAGAGGGGAAATGTATTGCGAATATCACAAGTCCAAGGGCCACAACACTGAAGACTGCCAGGCCTTGAAAAATAGTCAGAGGGATGAACGGATGAACGACCGAAGAGACAGAACTCGATCGAGGACCCCTCGTCGGGAACGGGAATCAAGCAGACACCAAGGCGAACCTGCGTCCAGCCACCCAGCAGGAGAAATCAGAACCATTGTCGGGGGACCATCCCGAGGAGGGACTACGTCCTCCTCTCAAAGGGCACACGCGCGGAGAGCCAGATATGGGGAAGTCTACTCACTGGGGCAGGCACCGAGACAGGGCAACCCGGGTCCCAGAGGGGAATCGATAGTGTTCAACGAGCAGGATGCGAAGGGGATCGCCTTTCCGCACGATGACGCCTTGGTGATATCAGCTTTGGTGGCCAATTTCACGGTTAAAAGGATGCTGATTGACAACGGGAGTTCGGCCGATATCTTGTTCTGGGAGGCCTTCATGCAGATGGGGATCGACCCCGGCCAACTTCAGCCTATCCGAGCCCCCCTTAAAGGATTTACAGGCGAGGCAGTACACCCCGAGGGCCTAATAACTCTCCCGGTTTTGATGGGCTCCGCGCCCAGGACCGCGTCCATCATGACTGAATTCCTGGTCGTGAAAGCTCCCTCCTCCTACAACGCCATCCTAGGGAGGCCGACCCTAAACAACTTGAGGGCAGTCACTTCCACCTACTACCTCAAGATGAAGTTTCCGACCGACAGAGGAGTGGGCGAAGTCAGAGGAGAACAGGTAACCTCCAGGGAATGCTACGCCCGGGAATTGAAACACAAGGATAGTTCCGTGGCTACGATCTCCCTGGAGGACGAGCATGTTGAGATTCCGCCGGCACCTCCCCGAGCAGTATGGGACGACGAGATCAGGGACGAAGCGACACTGCGCCAAGCGGAACCCAACGAGCCTCTGGAATTGATTTCGGTCGATGGCGACAACCCGGATCGGACAGTGCGAGTTGGAACCAGAATGGACCCAGGAGTACATACGGAACTCAAGGCTCTCCTCATCGAGCACAAAGACGTATTCGCCTGGACACACGCAGATATGCCCAGGATCGATAGGTCTGTAATAGAACACCGACTATGTGTCAACCCGACTGCCCGGGCAGTTAGGCAAAAAAGAAGGAGCTTCTGTGCTGAGAAGTACGCCGCCATTGCAGAAGAGGTGGACAGACTCCTGACCGCTGGCCTCATCCGAGAGGCTCACTACCCGGAATGGCTGTCCAACGTAGTACTGGTAAAGAAGACCAGCGGGAAATGGCGCATGTGCGTGGATTTCACCGATTTGATCAAAGCCTGCCCTAAAGATAGTTTCCCTCTACCGCGCATCGACCTCATTGTGGACTCAACTGCTGGGCACTCTCTCCTCAGCTTCATGGACGCCTATTCGGGTTACAATCAGATCAGAATGAGCACAGACGATGAGGAAAAAACGGCGTTCATTACAGACCGCGGGCTCTATTGTTACACTGCCATGCCGTTTGGACTCAAGAACGCGGGGGCCACTTATCAACGGTTGGTTAACCGTATGTTCAAAAAGCAAATCGGGAGAAACATGGAGGTTTACGTCGATGACCTCCTGGTCAAGAGCCGCTCTCCTAACGGTCATATGACGGACCTGAGAGAGGCCTTTTCTATCCTGCGACACTATCAGATGAAGCTCAACCCCGCCAAGTGCACCTTCGGGGTCGAGTCCGGCAAGTTCTTAGGGTACATGGTCTCTAAACGAGGAATCGAGGCCAACCCCGAAAAGATACATGCTATCCTCAATATGGCACCCCTGAGGAACCTGAATGAAGTCCAGCGATTAGCTGGTCGAATTGCTGCTCTCAGCCGGTTCATAGCAAGGTCGACCGATCGGTGCCTTCCCTTTTTCCAAGTCCTCCGAAAAGCACGCCAGTGGGACACATCGTGCGAGCAGGCATTCGAGCAACTCAAAGATTACCTGACGAGTCCCCCGTTACTTAGCCAGACAGCTCCCGGAGAGACCCTTGTGGCTTATTTGGCAGTCTCGCCCCATGCAACATCAGCAGTTTTAGTGAGAGAAACCGATCAGGGTCAGAAGCATGTGTACTATGTCAGTAGGGCGCTTCAAGGAGCAGAGGCCAGGTACCCTCGTACAGAGATGATAGTATTCGCCTTACTAACGGCTGCGCGTCGGCTGCGTCCATACTTCCAAGCCCACACCATAAGGGTAATGACCGACCAGCCCCTCGGAACCATCCTTCAGAAGCCCGATACGTCCGGTCGGTTAGCGAAATGGGCAATCGAGCTGAGTGAGTTTGATCTAACGTTTCAACCCCGAACAGCGATGAAAGCACAAACACTGGCAGATTTTGTTGCAGAATACACTGGGTTTCCGGAAGAGATCCCTGAACTGCATTAAATCACTGACGGCTCGGAAGCTCCTCCTCGACCCCCATCTCCTTTTCGGCTTCGAAGTGGGGTCGCAGTGCTTGGTCAGCTGTTCGGGTCGGATTCGGAGGAAGGAGCTCGTCAGGCCGGTGAAGCTGGTCCAGAGCGGCCTTCCCGATTCGATCAAGCAAAGGCGGATGCTTCCGCCCGAGTGGCCTCGATGCTGGAGCCCCTGCTGACTCAGGTTTGTTCGGTAGGCTTTGTTGAGTTTCGGGTGGTCTTCTGTTTTCAATTTGCTAAGTTTTTCTTTTTTGTTTGTTCGGTGTCTTAGGTCGCCACGGAGATATCCCGGACAGTGGGATCCGAGCTGGCCGAGCTCGCCGAGTTCAACAGTGAGCTCGGAACCGTCTGCAAGTTCGGGCTCTATAAGCTGCAGCAGGCACGGGACCAGTTCGAGCAGTCGCGGGAAACCTGCAGGGGGCTGATAAGATCGGTCGAGGAGCTGGAGGATGAAAATAGCAGGCTGGAGGAAGCCAACTCTTCCCTTCGAGCCGAATTGGAGGCGGCCCGGGAATCGCTGGCAGCGGCCCATCGGAGGAATGCCCGCCTCGTGGACGCAAGATCGGCCACCGAGCAGGACAAGATCTTGCTTCAGTCCGAGCTAACCGCTCGGACAGCGGAGCTGGCTGCTTCTTCCCAGATTCTATCACTGAGGGAAGAGGAGTTAGTCATGTCCGAGCAGGCTCGGACTGCTCGGGAGGAGGAACTGGTTGGTTCGAGGCGCGCCCGGGAGATCCTGCAAGCGGAGTTGGCGCAGTCTGAGGAAATCCGGGCTGCCCGGGAGTCCGAGCTCGTGGGGGCTCGGAGGACTCTAGAAGAGGCCCACTCGAGGATTGCTGATCTCGAGCAGCAGATATCCCGAGTGGTGGCGATTCGTAACTCCGCCTGGGGGCACGGTTGTGCCGAGGGCCTTCGCCGACTAGGATCCCAGCTCTTGGCGGATCCCCAGCTCGATCTACGGAGGGTAAACGTGAGGTCTCTTCGTCCAGACAGGGCTGCGAAGAGATTCGTCAAGAAGATCGGGAAGCGCGGCTACCCTCCCTTTGACGAACTGAATCCTCCTCCGCCCCCTCCTGAGGCTTGACTTGATTAATGTACAAGTTTTTTTTTTTTTTTTTTTTTGTAATGATGCTCGAGCTTGATTCGAGCGAGTTTGTACGACTGACAATATATATATGAATCGAGCTTGATCTTCCTCTGGTGTTTTGTCCATAATTTCATTCTGTCTTTACCCCGCGAAATTTTTTGGTTAAGTGTAAACTTAAGAAAAAATTTTCTCAAGCGTACTTGGTCGATGTGCATAAGATCGGGGTTCAGGAGTTGCAAATTGCTTCGCGTGGATTGACCGACCCCGCGGGATTCCGTTGACCGACCCCGCGGGACTCCGAGTCGGATACATCGCGTGGGTGGATTGACCGACCCCGCGGGATTCCGAGTCGGATACATCGCGTGGGTGGATTGACCGACCCCGCGGGACTCCGAGTCAGATACATCGCGTGGGCGGATTGACCGACCCCGCGGGACTCCGAGTCGGATACATCGCGTGGGTGGATTGACCGACCCCGCGGGACTCCGAGTCGGATACATCGCGTGGGTGGATTGACCGACCCCGCGGGACTCCGAGTCGGATACATCGCGTGGGTGGATTGACCGACCCCGCGGGATTCCGAGTCGGATACATCGCGTGGGTGGCGTGGGTGGATTGACTGACCCCGCGGGATTCCGAGTCGGATACATCGCGTGGGTGGATTGACCGACCCCGCGGGATTCCGAGTCGGATACATCGCGTGGGTGGATTGACCGACCCCGCGGGATTCCGAGTCGGATACATCGCGTGGGTGGATTGACCGACCCAGCGGGACTCCGAGTCGGATAAATCGCGTGGGTGGATTGACCGACCCCGCGGGATTCCGAGTCGGATACATCGCGTGGGTGGATTGACCGACCCCGCGGGATTCCGAGTCGGATACATCGCGTGGGTGGCGTGGGTGGATTGACTGACCCCGCGGGACTCCGAGTCGGATACATCGCGTGGGTGGATTGACCGACCCCGCGGGATTCCGAGTCGGATACATCGCATGGGTGGATTGACCGACCCCGCGGGACTCCGAGTCGGATACATCGCGTGGGTGGATTGACCGACCCCGCGGGATTCCGAGTCGGATACATCGCGTGGGTGGATTGACCGACCCCGCGGGATTCCGAGTCGGATACATCGCGTGGGTGGATTGACCGACCCCGCGGGACTCCCGACCCCGCGGGACTCCGAGTCGGATACATCGCGTGGGTGGATTGACCGACCCCGCGGGATTCCGAGTCGGATACATCGCGTGGGTGGCGTGGGTGGATTGACGGACCCCGCGGGATTCCGAGTCGGATACATCGCGTGGGTGGCGTGGGTGGATTGACTGACCCCGTGGGATTCCGAGGCGTTTGTCAAGAACTTCACAATGCATTGGTTATGAATAACATCGGTCTTTTTATAATTTCAAGGAGCAAATTACATCAGCGGAAATAAATTACATTAGTAATTGTTACGCATAGTACCTCTTAAGCCTCTCACTGTTCCAGGGGTGGGGTAGGTCGGCTCCGGAGCTGTCTTTGAGTCGGTAAGACCCAGGTCTGTTCGTTGCCGTCACCACGTAAGGCCCTTCCCATTTCGGTCCCAGTTTTCCTTGTGCTGGAGTCGTGACGCCCGTTTGTCTTAGCACTAAGTCCCCGACTTTGAAGCGGCGCGGCTTTACTCTTTTGTTGAAGTATTGTTCTGCTTTGCGTTTGTTGTTGGCAAGTCGGATGCCGGCCTCTTCCCTGCGTTCTTCTAAAGAGTCTAAGCGCTCCATCATCTTGGCATTATTGGAAGCAGTGTCATAGTGCTGGATTCGTAGGGTGGGCATCCCGACCTCGACTGGAATTACGGCCTCGCAGCCATAGGTCAGGGCAAACGGTGTTTCACCCGTGGGGGTTCGGACCGTTGTGCGATATGCCCACAGGACCCCTGGAAGTTCATCGGCCCAAGCCCCTTTGTGCATTCCGAGTCTTTTCTTTAGCGCATTGAGGATGGTTTTGTTGGTTGCCTCGGCTTGTCCGTTAGCCTGCGGGTGGCCGGGAGAAGAGTACTTCACCTTGATTTTCAACTCGGAGCACCATTCCCGGTAATGACTGCAATCGAACTGCTTTCCGTTGTCTGATATGAAGCTCTGAGGTATCCCGAACCGGCAAACAATTGACTTCCACAAGAACTTTGTGATGGCTTGAGAAGTGATACTGACAAGGGCTTCGGCCTCTACCCACTTCGTAAAATAATCCACTGTCACTATTATGAATTTAGTCCCACCCCTCCCCACTGGGAATGGTCCTATAAGGTCTAGTCCCCATTGATCGAAGGGCCAGGGGGATGTTATCGAAGTGAGTTCCTCCGATGGGGAGTGTAATACTGGGCTGTACTCTTGGCACTTCGGGCATCTTTTCACGAATTCTTTTGCTTCCTGGAACAGACGCGGCCAGTAGTACCCTGCACGGGTGGTGCGGGCGGCTAGCGTTTTAGACCCCGTGTGGGCCCCGCAGATTCCTTCATGGATCTCGGCCAGTATGTATTGCCCTTCCTCCTTTGTTACACACCTGAGCAATGGTTCAGAGAAACCCTTTCTGTACAGCGATCCGTCAATCAGTGTGAATCTGGACGATCTATTCTTTATCTTGCGGGCCTGGCCCGGGTCGGGAGGTAATGTGCCTGTCCGGAGGTATGCTGTGATATCGGTTGCCCAGTCGGGATCTGCAACAGCCACTACTCTGACTTCGCTGCCCGTGGAGGGAGTATCTATTGTCCTGATCTCGGTGTTCTCTGGGGGCGGGTGTTCATCTTTTCCCGATGCAATCTTCGCCAGTCGATCCGCTATATGATTTTCTTCCCTTGGGATCCGCAGTAACTGGAAGTAACTGAATCGATCTCTCTCGATGCATACGAGCTCCAGATATTTTTTCAATTTTTCGCTCTTGGTGACGCATTGGCCGAGTACTTGATGAAAAACTATTTGAGAATCAGTTCGGGCTTCCAGCTCAGTCGCCCCGAGGACCCTAGCAATCGTCATTCCGGCTATGAGGGCCTCGTACTCTGCCTCGTTGTTGGTTACCTTGAAGGTCAGGCCTATACCGTAGTTGTGTTGGATGCCCTGGTCGGTGACGATGTGCACACCTGCTCCCCCCCCGGCTCGGCATGAGGACCCGTCAACGTACAACTGCCACGTCTGCCCCCGAGGTTCACTGGGGATCTCTTCCGGAAACCCAGTGTATTCTGCAACAAAATCTGCCAGTGTTTGTGCTTTCATCGCTGTTCGGGGCTGAAACGTTAGATCAAACTCACTCAGCTCGATTGCCCATTTCGCTAACCGACCGGACGTATCGGGCTTCTGAAGGATGGTTCCGAGGGGCTGGTCGGTCATTACCCTTATGGTGTGGGCTTGGAAGTATGGACGCAGTCGACGCGCAGCCGTTAGTAAGGCGAATACTATCATCTCTGTACGAGGGTACCTGGCCTCTGCTCCTTGAAGCGCCCTGCTGACATAGTACACAGGCTTCTGACCCTGATCGGTTTCTCTCACTAAAACTGCGGATGTTGCATGGGGCGAGACTGCCAAATAAGCCACAAGGGTCTCTCCGGGAGCTGTCTGGCTAAGTAACGGGGGACTCGTCAGGTAATCTTTGAGTTGCTCGAATGCCTGCTCGCACGATGTGTCCCACTGGCGTGCTTTTCGGAGGACTTGGAAAAAGGGAAGGCACCGATCGGTCGACCTTGCTATGAACCGGCTGAGAGCAGCAATTCGACCAGCTAATCGCTGGACTTCATTCAGGTTCCTCGGGGGTGCCATATTGAGGATAGCATGTATCGTTTCGGGGTTGGCCTCGATTCCTCGTTTAGAGACCATGTACCCTAAGAACTTGCCGGACTCGACCCCGAAGGTGCACTTGGCGGGGTTGAGCTTCATCTGATAGTGTCGCAGGATAGAAAAGGCCTCTCTCAGGTCCGTCATATGACCGTTAGGAGAGCGGCTCTTGACCAGGAGGTCATCGACGTAAACCTCCATGTTTCTCTCGATTTGCTTTTTGAACATACGGTTAACCAACCGTTGATAAGTGGCCCCCGCGTTCTTGAGTCCAAACGGCATGGCAGTGTAACAATAGAGCCCGCGGTCTGTAATGAACGCCGTTTTTTCCTCATCGTCTGTGCTCATTCTGATCTGATTGTAACCCGAATAGGCGTCCATGAAGCTGAGGAGAGAGTGCCCAGCAGTTGAGTCCACAATGAGGTCGATGCGCGGTAGAGGGAAACTATCTTTAGGGCAGGCTTTGATCAAATCGGTGAAATCCACGCACATGCGCCATTTCCCGCTGGTCTTCTTTACCAGTACTACGTTGGACAGCCATTCCGGGTAGTGAGCCTCTCGGATGAGGCCAGCGGTCAGGAGTCTGTCCACCTCTTCTGCAATGGCGGCGTACTTCTCAGCACAGAAGCTCCTTCTTTTTTGCCTAACTGCCCGGGCAGTCGGGTTGACACATAGTCGGTGTTCTATTACAGACCTATCGATCCCGGGCATATCTGCGTGTGTCCAGGCGAATACGTCTTTGTGCTCGATGAGGAGAGCCTTGAGTTCCGTATGTACTCCTGGGTCCATTCTGGTTCCAACTCGCACTGTCCGATCCGGGTTGTCGCCATCGACCGAAATCAATTCCAGAGGCTCGTTGGGTTCCGCTTGGCGCAGTGTCGCTTCGTCCCTGATCTCGTCGTCCCATACTGCTCGGGGAGGTGCCGGCGGAATCTCAACATGCTCGTCCTCCAGGGAGATCGTAGCCACGGAACTATCCTTGTGTTTCAATTCCCGGGCGTAGCATTCCCTGGAGGTTACCTGTTCTCCTCTGACTTCGCCCACTCCTCTGTCGGTCGGAAACTTCATCTTGAGGTAGTAGGTGGAAGTGACTGCCCTCAAGTTGTTTAGGGTCGGCCTCCCTAGGATGGCGTTGTAGGAGGAGGGAGCTTTCACGACCAGGAATTCAGTCATGATGGACGCGGTCCTGGGCGCGGAGCCCATCAAAACCGGGAGAGTTATTAGGCCCTCGGGGTGTACTGCCTCGCCTGTAAATCCTTTAAGGGGGGCTCGGATAGGCTGAAGTTGGCCGGGGTCGATCCCCATCTGCATGAAGGCCTCCCAGAACAAGATATCGGCCGAACTCCCGTTGTCAATCAGCATCCTTTTAACCGTGAAATTGGCCACCAAAGCTGATATCACCAAGGCGTCATCGTGCGGAAAGGCGATCCCCTTCGCATCCTGCTCGTTGAACACTATCGATTCCCCTCTGGGACCCGGGTTGCCCTGTCTCGGTGCCTGCCCCAGTGAGTAGACTTCCCCATATCTGGCTCTCCGCGCGTGTGCCCTTTGAGAGGAGGACGTAGTCCCTCCTCGGGATGGTCCCCCGACAATGGTTCTGATTTCTCCTGCTGGGTGGCTGGACGCAGGTTCGCCTTGGTGTCTGCTTGATTCCCGTTCCCGACGAGGGGTCCTCGATCGAGTTCTGTCTCTTCGGTCGTTCATCCGTTCATCCCTCTGACTATTTTTCAAGGCCTGGCAGTCTTCAGTGTTGTGGCCCTTGGACTTGTGATATTCGCAATACATTTCCCCTCTTCTTCTTCTGATGGACTCTCGCCTTGTTTCTGCCCGACTCTGATCTTCCACCGCCAAGCTGGACTGAGGCCACGATGACAGTCTGTGTTCCCGTGGGGGGTCCCTTCTCCTCGTCTCATCTGGGAACTTCCTACCTCCCCGATGCTTGCTGGAACCTTCCCCGGCACTGGTTGTCTTCCGATCGTGCTGTCGGAGCTCCCCGCGTCGCGGGGCTACTAGGGCTTCGAGCGTATCTTCGGCGTTGATGAATCCGTCAGCCTGATCCATGAACCCGTTCAAAGTGGTGGGAGTCTTGCGGGCTATCTCCGCCATGAAGGGGCTCCTGGGCCATATGCCGCCCAGGAGGGCCGCTAGGGTGATCTTTTCGTCCTGGTTGTCGGTGGTCATCCTTTCTTCGTTGAATCTGGACAGGTACCCTTTCAGGCTTTCCTTCTCTCCTTGCTTGACGGTCAATAGGTACGCCGCGGGGCGCCTTCGTTTCCTACTAGCCATGAACTGGGTGATGAAGAGTCGGGCTAACATCTCGAAGCTACTGACGGATCCCGGAGGAATGGTTCCGAACCATGTCCTAGCCATCCCCTTCAGTGTGAGAGGGAATGCTCGGCATGCTACCTCGCCGGGATAGCCATGTAGGCTGATATGGGTTTTAAAAGCTTCTATGTGCTCCATAGGATCCTGAGACCCGTCATACAGTTCTACTTGTGGGACCTTGAATTTGGGCGGGAGAGGGACGGCCAGGACGTCCGCGCTGTAGGGTGTTCCTATGCTTCCCTGTGAGGAGAGATGCCCTGCTGCCGGGCTGATCAGTTTTGCCATTTCAGCGTACTTGTCTCCCAACTCCTTTAGCTCGGTGTGCATCCGGCGTCGTTCTCCTTCAGAGGCTTCGCTCTCCTCAGGGAGTCGGGAGCTCACATTCTCTCCCAGATTGGTTTCGCCACGGGCCGATGCCTCTTCGCGTGGTTGCCGAAGGGCTGCATTCTCCTCCTTCAACTTCCTCACCATTTCTTCCAACGCTTCCAGTCTTTCTTCCATCGACGGGTCTGTCCGCTGGTCGTGGCTGGTCGTTCGGGACAACGGTAGGGTAGACATGCAGAAAGTACGTTGATCAGAAACAATCGGATCCCACAGACGGCGCCACTGTTAAGGACGTATCCTGCAGTCTTGTTCACCGTATCCCTTACGATAGAAACCTGCAAAGCAAGAACAAAGAGGGGTCGGGGTCGGGGACCGCTCCGACGATCAAGTTAGTGTAGGGGAGAAAATATATGATATGGGGAGTAAGAGAATCTGTGAACGTACCGTCTTTCCGTCATTGGTTAGGTGCTATTTATAGGTGTCCCCCTGGGGAGTCTGGGTGGTGAGAGTGCCGGAAATCGGGACATCACCCGTCCGTCATCCTCGATAAGGAAACCTGGTCTGATTCGGTCGGTCTCATCGCATTAATTGAGTATCCCTCCAATTAATGCTCAATTAGACCCTTTTGGACAGGGGCATTGAATGCAGCTGTATCTTTTGTCGATTTAGTAATTAATGGCGTGTGTTTGTAGCGTCTCTGCATGAAAAGGGAGGGGGGTCTGTAGACCGGCGGCTGTCTGCCGTTCATAAATGAGGGAGTGTCTTGATGGGAGATGGGTCCAGGAGATATATCGGTACGTGAGCCGCCGTTCTGTCCTTAGCGTGTTCTTGAGACCGATTTTGCCATCTCCTGCCCAGATCGGGGTAACCAGGGACTTGGCTCGTCCCTGGTTTCGGTCTTCCCAGTTGAATTCGGACGCTGCGTCGAGGCGGGTGCGGATAACGGGCCATGGGCCTGATAACCTTGTGGGCTCGGGCCCGGGCAAGGTTGACCCCCTTTCAGACAGTGACAAGACCGCTGGGTAATTTATACCCAGAAGTAAAATTTAATGCGAGCGGGAAACGAGGCCACGCTGAAACCGTCACCTCAGACGTGGCTCTTGGGAACGGAAAGCACGCCCTGAACTGACCAATCAAAGGAGAGAAGCGTGCGCCGAAATGACAAGTCAGTCAATGATGGCCACGCGCGTGCGCCTCACCATTTAATAGCGGATCACTGACAGTTCGGGAATCGGAGCGACGGCACAATTAAATTTCAAACTGCATTAAATGCCTGACACGGAATATGACGGGTCACGATTCGGCATTAATTGATCAGAATTCAAATCGTCCCTCTGAAGTCCGGTCGGTAAACAAAACGACATGTCAGCAGGGATCACCCGAACACGTCCGACCTCGTGTTCCCGCTCGGGAGGGGAGATAGGGGAACACTGCCCTGTGTCGGAGGACAGTACAATCAAAGGAAAGGAAGACCCTAGCTCTGAAACGTTCGGAATTTCCATCGAAGTGCCTTCGATGAAAACTCGCGGGGTACTGAAAGGGGGTCAACCTTGCCCGGGCCCGAGCCCACAAGGTTATCAGGCCCATGGCCCGTTATCCACACCCGCCTCGACGCAGCGTCCGAATTCAACTGGGAAGACCGAAACCAGGGACGAGCCAAGTCCCTGGTTACCCCGATCTGGGCAGGAGATGGCAAAATCGGTCTCAAGAACACGCTAAGGACAGAACGGCGGCTCACGTACCGATATATCTCCTGGACCCATCTCCCATCAAGACACTCCCTCATTTATGAACGGCAGACAGCCGCTGGTCTACAGACCCCCCTCCCTTTTCATGCAGAGACGCTACAAACACACGCCATTAATTATTAAATCGACAAAAGATACAGCTGCATTCAATGCCCCTGTCCAAAATGGTCTAATTGAGCATTAATTGGAGGGATACTCAATTAATGCGATGAGACCGACCGAATCAGACCAGGTTTCCTTATCGAGGATGACGGATGGGTGATGTCCCGATTTCCGGCACTCTCACCACCCAGACTCCCCAGGGGGACACCTATAAATAGCACCTAACCAATGACGGAAAGACGGTACGTTCACAGATTCTCTTACTCCCCATATCATATATTTTCTCCCCTACACTAACTTGATCGTCGGAGCGGTCCCTGACCCCGACCCCTCTTTGTTCTTGCTTTGCAGGTTTCTATCGTAAGGGATACGGTGAACAAGACTGCAGGATACGTCCTTAACAGGTACGATATTTGAAATTATGGTAAATATACTTAAATTCTTTTAAATAGATATTCTTTAGCCTAACTACTTGATCAGTATTTGAATTTTAAGAATCTGGATGTTTGGAGATAATCGCAACTCATTTTGAAGTGAGTTGGAGGATTATCTTTTTAATTTTTTTTAACTCGTCATCTTCAGGCTATTAGCCAGGTCATTAACAAGTAGGCACAAGTCATGTCGGACTTAAAGAGTATAGGCCTTATGCCGTAGGACTAGTTCGGCTTCAGTCGATTTATAGCCCGTATTGACACCCTGCAGGCCTTTGAGAGGATATTTGGGCCCTTCCATTATGTGGAGCAAAACTCATGTGAAAAGTCATTAGTAGATGTCTAATGTCTTTAGAATGAGTTTTACTCTATGAGCGGAAAATTTCAAAAAAAAAGAAAAGAAAGGATCAATCAGGTATCTTGTAGATGCCGATGCCGTCGTTGGATGAATTTAACGTCGTGGCTAGATACGCAGGTAACGAGAATCACTGAACACGTGGACGGTGGTGTAAATCAGGTAGACGACTCCAATCCTTTCTTTTCTTTTTGATAGTAGACGAATCCAATCCTGAACGGAAACCGTAGGGAGACAATGGAACAGGAAAAGAGCAACGGTCAAACCATATTAATGCTTTTTTAATGTAAAGAAAATATAAGGAGAGAGAAACCCACCGAAACGGACGGTGCTGATAAATCTGTCTATCATCTCAGTCGTCTCCATTGTCCTTCCTTCTCCAGCGTCCGATCTTAAGCCACCCATCCTCTCTCGCGCTCGATCCCCAAACTTAGGTACCCATTACAACGATTTCCCTCGCATTTTACATTTCTAACTCGCACGTACGCACAGATACACGCCATGAAATTCCCCCCCGAGCCCTCTCTCTCTCTAGGGGTTTGGTGCCACTAGGGGTGTCAAATCGTGTTAACAGATCGTGTTCGTGTCGTGTCAAGACATGTATATTATACTATATAGGTCAACCCTAACCCGACCCGTTAAGCTTATCGTGTCAAAATCTCAAACCCTAACCCTACCCATTAACATAACGTGTCGTATCGTGTCAACCCGTTATGACCCGTTAGTAAATATTACAAAAATATTAATACGACATAATATGATTCGTTTTAACCTGTTTATGTAAATGAGTTGAATATGTCCAAAATTAACCCGTTTGACTTAATTAAATTTAATATAATTTTATATAAATATTAAAATCACAATATCTATAAAACTAATAACACTAATTATAAGTCTAAATTACAATCTAAACAATAAAATATCAAAATTAAAATTCTAACAAAATTACTTTTAAGTATAAGAATATAATTGTAATTTTAACTTTCTTAGCGTGTCATAACGTGTCATAACGGGTTAAAGCAGGTCAACCCGCTATCAACCCGTTAAGCAATCGTGTCATAACGGGTCAACCCGTTTTGACCCTAAACCCGTTAAGACTAAACCCTAACCCGCTATTATCGTGTCGTGTTCGTGTTGGGTTAACGGGTCGTGTAAGAAATTGCCACCCCTAGGTGCCACCGAGGGGCTTGGGGTTTCTGGTCCCAACTGACGATGTCGTTTTGTGATTGGTGCTGTGTACTAGGGTTTTGGCTCGGATGGCCGATGCTCCGACCAGTCCAAACGGAGGAGGCAGCCTCGAGAGCGGCGAGCAGAGCCCCCGCTCCAATTTTCGGGAGCAGGACCGGTTCCTCCCTATCGCCAATATTAGCCGGATTATGAAGAAGGCGCTCCCTGCTAACGGAAAGATCGCCAAGGATGCCAAGGAGACCGTGCAAGAGTGCGTCTCTGAGTTTATCAGCTTTATCACCAGCGAGTATGAAATCGATGACCTTTTGTTTTTCAACTTACTCCTTGTATTGTTCGTGTCTTTTGGGTATAATCGGTGTGGTGGTTGAATAACGGGTAGGGCCAGTGACAAGTGCCAGAGAGAGAAGCGGAAGACAATTAATGGGGACGATTTGCTTTGGGCTATGGCTACTTTAGGGTTTGAAGACTACATCGATCCGCTAAAGATTTACCTGTCAAGATACAGAGAGGTAATTTTTAAAAATATGACTGTTTTTTTACGTACAACTGTGTTCTTGGTTGCCGCCAAAAAGAGCGGGAAAATGAAAAGAAAGAGAAAACTTGGGTTTCTTTTGTTTGCAATTATAACATCCGCCCGTAGCGAGGAGCTAATTGTTTGGACATTTTATTTGTGATGCATATCCTTCTCGTTTAGCAGTGAGTATCTGTACAAATTTCGACTGACGGAGTTTTTTTTTTCTCCCTTTATTAATTCCGGTTTCACGGGGTTGCTGCAGATTGAGGTATGTTAAATTTATATTTTACATCGGCATGGCTGGCAATTGGAATTTCCTTTATAGTTTGATATTTTGATTTGTCTTTTATTCTAAATATTGACAGGGTGACACCAAGGGGTCAGCAAAGGGTGGAGATGCATCTGCTAAGAAAGATGTTCAATTAAATCCAAATGTGCAGGTGGAAGTAAGTTTTATGCATCTAGCTAGGCTTTTATTAGGTGAAATATGGATCGTGGTTACTTTTATGGATTGAAATTCATATGCAAATCTACTTATAAAAAAGGAAAGAATCATATGAAAAGCTTTTCATAGCATCTGATGGTGGATTTTCTGGGTGATGAATCTGTTAGATTGGTCATCAAGGTTCTTTCTCGCAAGGCATGAATTACTCTAGTTCTCAGGTAATCTCTCTCTCTCTCTCTCTCTCTCTCTCTCTCTCTCATGTGCGCGCACACACTGACCCGCACTCACTCACTATCACACACTTCACAGGAACTCGTCCTTGGCGAATTATCTTTTCTTGTGTAAATTCTAAGCTAAAATACTTCCAGTGGATGATTCATGGTTGATGAATATTCTAATTTTTTTCTAAGTACAATAAATGGCTTGTATGGGAAATGGACAAGCTGGCATTACTGCTAGTAGATCTGTTGTGGTCTGGTAATTCATAGACTTTGGTTTTAGTATGTTTTGAATCGATCTTTCTTTCATATACCAATACTCACAAATTATTATTTGCTGACAACGACTGAGAACCCTTTTGGGTCTTTGTTGCACTGGGCACTTAGCTCCCAAACATTTAGCTGGCGGTAATTCTGTTGAACATCAGTTATCAGTTTAAATACATTTTTACACAGCATTAGAAGATATTAGTTTGTGGGGAGGCATGATTATTCTGTATTTATAAGCTTATAAAAATATGGCTTTTGTAGTTCACACTGTATTTTGTGAAAACTGCCATTTTATGAACTTTAGGACTTAAAGGGAGTAATTTTGAACTTAGTTTTACCAAGCAAGTTAGGGAACTGTTTTTTTGTAACTCAGAATTTGTTCAAAAAATGCAACAGGCATAGCCTGATTACACAAGAAGTATACAAGAGGGACACCTAAGTAGTAGTAGAAATAGAGACAATAAAATTATTAAGGCTCAATCTATTAAACTCTATAGAAGCTACCAAAAGGAACAGAGCCTGAACAATGAGATTTTAGGTCTCTCCCTGTTGGGAACTATATTGGTAGGAGTGCATGCTAGATACTATAATGTTGTATGTATGATGTAGTTTGATATTGCAAAATTATATCAACCATTATGTGTGGTGATTGCTGCTTTCTATTCAATTCAAGAAATCTCTTGATCTACTATGCCTACGTAGGGGAAGAATGTATTAGTATTTTTTATGTTACATGATAGGACTGAGTGAGCCCTAAAAGGCTAAATGACAAAATATTGTGTTATAACATCTAGACACTGGAGAACACCTAGAGCCATGTTTGTATTTGCATAGTTCTGAACTTCTGACACTTATCAAAAAAAAAAAAAAAAATTGCATAGTTCTGATAGATATGTCCTAATTATCACCTTGGAAGTAAACATCCAGTGTTTGGATAAATTTTCATGGTGTGTGCAGTACTTTTGTGTTTTGCACTCTAGGGCACAATGTATCAGCTATTATTATTGTTGGAACATGACTCCAAGTATACTTCCACCCTCCCCCTGGCCTGGGCAGGGGTGAAATTTTTTTGGTTGTTATTGGTCTACAAACGGTAGATTGCATGTTCGGTTTGAATATTATCTAATGTTGCATGCCGTTGATCTTACTTCATGAAGCTTTATGTTGTGAAAAAAAATGTTGTGAAACTGAGCCATATGGCTTTCAATTTGCTCTTTGTACATCCTTTCTCTTTCATGCTGTTTTGACTTCTTCTGCCTCTTTTGATGATAACAAAAAAAAGTACGATTTTTTTGTTCAATAGCAATAGTGTTCTCGCTGATGAAGCTAATTTATGTACCTAGCTACGTTGTATACACTTTGAAATCTTTCTACTAGTGAACTGTTGGGCTGCTCAAATGACAGCAGAGGCATATGAGGTGCTCATAAGAAGATCAATCACTTTTTAAGGAAGTGACCACCTCTTAGCCATACCAGTTGAGAGGGAAATATATATTTGTGCACTTTTGTTTGCTCAATGAAATAAACTTCTTTTTATAATCAAAATTTCCGCAAACACACATGCTAACTTATCAGAAATAAAATAAAAACTCGTGCTAGAAAATTGGGCCTTACTCCAAAAACGTGCAAAGAAGAGACCAACCAAACCATAACAGCATCTGACATAATTAAGGTACCAATAACTCGTATAGTACTTTTAGCTCATACTAATGTGGTTGGTAATTTAAATCTGTCAACTGCATTGTAGCTTTGGATGCTGCTATTGTATTAAAGGGGGGGAATGTTCATGAGTTATTGCTTTCTTTTCAGCTTTGTAGAATGTAATTAGGTGTCTCTTTTGTATCTTCCTGTGTACATGGGTTGTGCCTAGTTTTATTCTATTAATAAAGTTTCTTACTTATAAAAAAAAACTGCATTGTTGCTTTGGGGGGGGGCACAGTCATATGCCTTCTTGGCACAAACAATTTGGAATAAATCTTAAAACCCAAGTTCATTTTTGGCTAAAAATGTTGCAGTTAGATCAAGGTTGTTAAAGTGGTGATCCTAACCAAGATTGGTGAACGGGTCTTTAGGATCGAATCAAAGATTGTATGATTTAACAAACAATTGAAGATACCTGCTATAATATAGTTTGATGATCACCAATTAGACAATTGAAAACCTTGATTTCTTAGTGAATTGGCATAGTAGCTCATAAGCACCATTCCAAAAGAAATTCCCACCTGTTTTGATGCTTACAATAATGTTTTAACATTTGAATGGTCTTTACATTTGTAAGTCCTTAATACACATGGACCTAAATAGAAAATGGTTAGAATCATATTATATTTGGATCTATAAATCAAAAAGTATTGGAATCCTACAGGAATTCCACCATTATATTAAACATCTTATTTTGACATATAAAATTGAGATCTTAATTATTTGAGGTTTAATTGTAATCTATATCATTATGGGATTTTAAGATCTTAAGATCATAAGGTTTAAGGTCTAGATTGGATTTTTAGTTGCCATGAGATCGTTTGATATTTGACAGAACTATTGGTGCATTAATTGACTCAAGTTCACTTGCTTTGAAGTTGTGTGGTGTAAGTTGTGAAGCTATATCCCTTTGGATTGTGAAAGCATTGCATGGACACGTGTCCAACTTTGGGTGTGTACTAGGTGAAATTTGATCATATAGGAGTCTAATAATCTTAATAGGGAGTTGGCACTAGTTGTTTGGGATATCATGCAGGTATAACTAGTGCATTCTGGGTCATGATAAGTGATATCAGAGCCTGCGTACTTGGGCTTTTCCTTTGTGTTCTTTAAAATCTACGATTACTTATAAAATAATCATATGAGAGCCAACCTAGTAAGCACTGTAGTGTAAGGACACTATAGTGTAACGCAGGCCTTGTTCAGCATATCAAGGATTTTAGTGGGAGTGATGTGATACCCCTGAGATTGTGGATTGTGAAAATGTTGTGCAGGCATGAGGATAAGCAATTCTAGGAGAGGCTTGATAATGACTTATTCCAAGTTGTTGTTTGAGGAATTATGTGAAAGGAACAAGAAGTCATTGTTTTTTCTTTCTTTCATTGTTTTTTCTTGTGTGACTTTCTGCTGGCTGATAAATCATTGTTGTTAGTTGGTTCTAATATCTACATACTGGTCTCCTGTAATGTTTGTTATCTCAGGTGGCCCAACATCTGATGGTTCCTATGCAAGGCACTGAGTAGGCATCTGGCTGATCTTCATCCAATTTCAGTATTTGGTTTCCTACTTTAGGAATATCTTGTTCAGTGCCACATCATTATCAAAACATGATTCTTATTTGTGACACTGACATTTTAGGGTTATTCTGGAACTCGTCTCCAGAAGTATGGTAGGTAACATTGTATATTTATGTGTCTTAGAACACAATGACTATTTGAACATAATATTTGTATTTTTTTTTCTTTTTCATGTCATATCTAGACCTTTTTCTTAAAGATGTTATGGAAATGATTATGAAACCTTAATGCTTTTTTCTTATAATGTTTCCAATGATTCGAGGCTGACCTACGATCCTGAAAAGCCTTTGAAATTCCTGTTGCATTTATCCAATCGACTGTATAACAGGTACCTTGTTTTTAGATCTAATTCCTCAAACTCTTATTTTTACAAAATTACATTGCTCCTCGACTTTGAAATATAAGTTGTAATTATATTCCTTGTTTAAGATCTGATCGTTAAGTGTATGAAAAAATAGTGATGTCTCGTGATCTTAATTGTTATATATATATATATATATATATATATATATATTTCTTATCAAAAAATATATATATATATTTAAATTCTTAGAGAGGCTGTGTGGTTTCTTGCACTGCGGTTGGGTCATGGGTGCATGCGGCAGCATGGTAGGGACCACCCGTCTTTTGTTTTCGTATTCTTCTTCATGACTTCTTAGATCGCCTTTAGAACGGCAAGAGAGTCACGATGCCTTCTCTCATTTGGAATGGGGAAAAGGTAATGCATATTTGTTGTTTATTGGTTTGAATGTTTCTATTGGGTGAGTCGTTTGTGTAGCAAGTGCTATCTTCATCGGCCTAATTTTTCCAAGATGAGTTCTGTTATTGGGTTTTGAGGTGTAAAGAACCTTTCATTTTTTTGAGGATATATATGGAAAGGAATAACCTTTAGGCCAGATGAGTGCCAAAAAATCTCACACCAACCAATGGACAAGTGCCATCGTGATATTTTAGAAACACAAAAAATGAGCACACGCTTGGTCAATTTTCTCTCTCTCATTCTTCAATGCATCTCCCTCCCCCATCGATTTTTTTGAAGTCCCTCTCTCTCCCTCTCTCTCTCTCTCTGGCCACTCCTCCCTATCTCCCTGCATAGCAATTGACACCGAAAAGTCCCAAAAACAATCGTCTGTCCTAGTCCTCCAATAACTCTGAAGACATTGACTGTTAAAATGATGCACCTAACTTGTCTAAGAATCATCACGCGAGACGTATACTTGAATCCTAGCGTTATCCTCTCACATTAAGGCGCATTGCCCAATCAAATTCATCGATGTTGAAGTCTGTAATGATCTTAGGGACCTTGGATTGGTCTCCAAGAACATTGTCATTACGCGAGATGGAATGTTTGTATAGGTTAGAGGGAAATATTACTATTGTCGCCGATGTCGACCACCTTGGCACCATGTTTGGCAAAAAGCCTCACCACTACTTCCATAATGCCCTAGCATCACCGATGACAATGGTAATATTTCCCTCCAACCTATACAAACATTACAAAAGAAAATGTTTTATTAGTTTGTTTCTTCTATTCATTGTTTTCACTAACAATTCAGTTTTGTGAGATGTATAGAAACAAGTTGGATGAATGGATTGCGAGTTTTCTTGGGCTTGTTGGCGTTGGGTGTAGAGCAGGGATGGTCAGCGATTTTGTTTTTTTGGCTTCCCGGCGTTGATGCTAGATCAGAGAGAGAGCGAGCTCTTTCAGAAAGGAGAGGAAGACAATTAGTTGGATGTGAGCTCATTTTTGGTGTTTATGGAGTGTCTACGTGGCACTTATCTATTGGCTAGTGTGAAATTTTTTCTGCATTCATCCGGCCTCAAGCGCAACTGATATGAAAAATAATAGTATGACTATCAAATGTGCTCATTTTGTGTATTTTAATTTCTTTAATAGTTAGAAAGTGACTATCGGTAAATTTTAAATTTTTTTAGTAGTTAAGGATATTTAAAAATTGTTTAAAAAGAAAGAAAAAAAAAATCATTGGCTGGTATACATATTTGGAGTGTATCTTAGCCTTGGAGAGAGGGAGAGAGAATGTCTATTTCTACAAAGAGATTCGCAAAAAAATTACCTCACAAAATGACAAAGTATGATGTGATCCATCATATTTGTTTTACGATAATGAAAGCTTTATAATTTAATGCATTGTATTAAGTCACGCCACTTTTTAAAATAGTTTTTTTGTAAAAAAATTTGTGGGTCAATTATTTCTCATTATATATATATTTATATGAAAAGTGATCTACTAAATTCTACAAAATGAATGATAATTTTGTAAAATTGAAATTTATTTTTAATGAAATGACATTCTTGTATTGGATTGATTATAAAATGAATTATAAAAAAAAATATTCTCATCATCTTTACATCACACATTACATAATTTTTTATTTTTTTATTTTTTTTCTCTTAATAAGAATGTAATATAGAGATGATAAGTAGAAAAACTCAATTAATTTAGCAGGAATTAAATAAAAATAAAAAAGCATGGTATATGACGTATAAGAAGATGAGTAGCAAAATTATTTAAATAAGAAAACTCTATTTATCATCTTTACATCATATATTACACATAATTTTTAGGAATTTTTTTTTATTAAATATGTGGTATGTGGATAATAAGTAAAAGAACTCGTTGTGTGGTGTGTGGATAATAAGTAAAAGAACTCGTTGTGTGGTAACAAATCTCTTTAAATAATTATAAAACAATTGTAGTGTATGATTATAGGATATAATAGGCTTATACCCCTTATTGCTTTCTATTATTTATTTATTATTATTTATTTTTTTAATTAATAATAAAGAAAGTGATTATTAGTGAGATTATATATATTTTTAATATTTTTAATGATTAAAGATGTTAAAAAAGAAATACATAAAAGAAAATAACAATTAAAATTCAAATATATTATAGAATGGTAAAATAATAACAATAAGACAGTAAGGCCCCGCTTGGATTCGGAGATGAGATGAATTGAGATGAGTTTGGTTTATTTTTTAATATTATTATTATTTTGGGATTTGAAAAAGGTGTGTTGAAATTTGAAAAAGATGTATTGGGATTTGAAAAAGGTGTATTGGGATTTGAAAAAGGTGTATAGAAATTTGTGTTTTGTATAAAAAATTATAAAAATATAATGATGAAATGGAAGTGAGTTGAGATGAGCTCAACCCATTTCCCAATCCAAGCAGCCCCTAAGTCTATCAGATTTATTTATTTTTTAAAAGTAAAACTTACCTTTTTTTTTTTTTTTTTTTGCTGCTTTGGGGGTTCAAGTCTTTGGTCAAGTTGCGGTACTTTACTGCGTTGCTTGCAGCAGCAAGGTGCGTGCGGTGCACCAATCTTACCGCTTCCTTCTCCTACACGTTATGGATGAACTTGTGCTTTGACATCATCGTCATCAGCTCGGGATTCATTCCCCAAGTAAACAATTACATTAAACTTATAAACTTTGATGGGCCTCTCTTTCACGCCAGCAACGATGCATCTTTCCTTTCCCCAATTCTCTCACCCACATATCCACTCTATTTTGCTGTTCTAGATATTCATTATTCACCGTCGTCGGATGATTTCCCTTCTATTCTTTCAAGTTTAATTAAGATATTCATTTTTTTATTTTAATTTTATTATCCCAATCTCGAGACCATGATTTATCAGGTTGTAACTAACTATTCGTTTAAATTATAGATATATAAAACTAAAACAACTTTATTGTGAAGTCGGTTGGTAGAATAAATCTAAATAAATATTTACTTCATATAATTTGATTTGAAATTTCTTTTAAATCTAAATCTTACAAATTAAATTCTATTATTTATATAATAAAGATAGTGTGTTTTATCCAGACTTGACAAGAGATTAACTTACAAAATTAATTAAAATATTTCAGTTGAAAAAAGAATAATGTTATCCACTACATAGACGTTGCTTAATTATTTTGAAAAGAATAAGATTCACTTTTAATTTTTTTAAAACGATTATGCAATAGTATTATTTGTAGATTGAAAGTTGCAAATATTTTTTCTCATTATTTATTATGTTTTAGTTATAGATTAATTATTTAATACTAATGTTGAAAATTTATGAAAAAAATATGAGCAATATTATGAATCCCTATTTTTTGTTTTTAATTGCATATTCTTTTTGGTTTTTTTTAATATGATTTTTATATAAGTATATTTTATTTACATGATTTTTTTCATATTTTAAAATATTTTTTAAAAATATAAAAAGATTATAAAATTATTTAAAAACACTTATATAAAAATTATATAAAAAAAACCAAAAAAAAGTGCAATCGGAAAAAAAAAAATAGGGATCCCTAGATTTTAAAAAAATGATTATAAATAGAATTTTTTTCTAATTTTATTTAGTAACGTATCAAAGATTGGGCTTAGCCCAGGTCAGGCCCATTTATAAGGCGGTGCCAGGTCCGGGCGAACAAAAGGGTACTCATCGGACGGTTGAGATCATGTGAGGACAAAGACCAAACGGGTCCCACCCTGAGTCCGCATCAACCGTAAATGTATTGCGCCTACACAGAACCTATCCTTCCAGTATTACAAATCTGATCAAAATTAAAATCGTCCGTAAGATCCTCTCTCTCTCTCTCTCTCTCTCCCTCTCCGAGCTTTTAATAATTTTAGTTTTTAATACACTTGACGCTCTGTTCCTTTTTCTTCCTCTTCTTCGTCCTCCTCTTCCTCTCAATTTCTATTTGTCATCGTCTCCATCCAATAGCCTTTCGTGAACCAGAGGAGTAGGCCAAAGACGAAGGAAGCACTATCCCTGAATCACCCTAAGATTCTCGTGTCGATATATTTTGGTCTGCGTGCGAGTTGAAGACCGATTGGAACACAACTTCAACTGGGTACCTTAATATCCATCACAATTCCCGTTTTCTTTCTTACAAGTTGTACCATTCCCTTTTCTCTGATCTTAATTTTCCTTTCCCTTTTTTTTTTTTCCCTACCTGTGAAATTGTTTCTGTGTATCTATCTGGCAAGTGTTTTTGTATGTCGCATTGTTTAAATGCTTTGCAAGTGATTGTTTTTGTTTCTGTCCGGGGCTATTCGTTTTTAGCTTATTTTGTGATATTAGAGCAAGACTGAGGTGTATATTTTTTGTCGGTTTTGTTTGTTTACATTAGTCTGATTGTTTTATTCTCTCAGGGCGGTCGTTACTTTTATGGTACGGAATCGGTGGTGTAAGATACAAACATAAAACTTAAATTTCTGACAATTATTTTTAGTTTTGGGAATTCTGTGTTAACGAAAATGTTAATTTCTGCTCAGTATTCACCTAAAATAAAGTTTCCACTTTGACAGTGTGAGCTTTTATTGATCATCTTTTGGTGATTCTGAATTGGGCTTATTTTTATCTTCCTTTTTCTTGTTGGGGGTTATAGTTCCGATGATTAGGTTTCATGGGGTTTCGGAATATTATAGGAGCGACAATCAATGCTTCATCTGATGAAGGCATTGAACTATACAGGGTGGTGTTTATCGAGTTTCTGAATTCTGGAAGTTTAGAGATTGATCCATAAATGGGTAATCGTGGCCAAAAGCGTACTGAAATGGTTGATGAATTGCCGGCTGATAAGCGGGCATGCAGTTCGTTGGATTTCAGACCGAGTTCATCGAATTCATCGGTTCAGACCCATATGAACTCCCCCAATTCAGCACATGAAACCCGTGACAATGACATGGAAACTTCTTCATCTGCTTCAGCCTCGAGCCGATCGGAAGGAGAACCTGAAAGGGATTCAGCATATGGTTCTTGTGATTCTGATGATGCGGAGCAAAGACATAGCAATCTTCACCACTATCGTGATTATCAGAGGCAGAGATCGTCCACTGATCATGGAAAAATTAAGAGAATTTTGTCAAGTTTGAGTGAAGAAACTGGCCCTTCTGAACAACTGGCTTCACTTACTGAGTTATGTGAAGTGTTGTCATTTTGTACGCAGGATTCACTTTCAAGCATGGTGTCAGACTCGTTGTCTCCACTTCTTGTAAACCTTGCAAAGCATGAGAGTAACCCAGATATAATGTTACTGGCTATTAGAGCTATAACATATATATGCGATGTGTATCCTCGATCATCAAATCTCCTAATTCGGCATGATGCAGTTCCTGCTCTTTGTCAAAGATTATTGGCTATTGAGTACTTGGATGTTGCCGAACAGGTACTGTCTTATTTATATGTGTTTGATTGCCTGTTTCCAAATTCACCTATTTATGACCTTATTTCTGAAGAAAAGAGTGTTCTTAAATGGGAACTTACAGGTTATTAACCCTATTTTCTTGTAGTGTCTGCAAGCGCTGGAGAAGATATCACGGGAGCAACCGCTTGCTTGCCTACAGGCTGGAGCAATTATGGCTGTCCTAAATTATATTGACTTCTTCTCAACAAGCGTACAGGCAAGCCATTTATAACAAGTTTTTATTTGAAAATAGTGGCATATGCAATTGCTTTGGTGGTGTGAGGGTTTTCAACATGGTATTTAATTTTTATTTAACTTGCCTCAGAGAGTTGCTCTTTCCACTGTGGTGAATGTCTGTAAGAAACTTCCCTCTGAATGCCCTTCATCTTTCATGAAAGCTATTCCCATATTGGTCAATCTTCTTCAGTATGAAGATAGACAGGCATGTATTGTGTAGAGTTTTTTTTGTTTTCTTTCTTTTTTCTTTAAAATGATTTTGCTGTTGGTTATTAGTTAAAATCTTTTGTTGATCTTCCAACTCATTATTCATTATTAATTTCAAATCTGCAGCTTGTTGAATATGTTGCTATCTGCTTGATTAAAATAGTGGAGCGAGTAAGTCAGTCTTCTGAGTTGCTGGATGAACTTTGTAAGCACAGATTGATTGATCAAGTCATACATCTTATAGACTTGAATTGCCGAACCACTATATCCCGCCCCATATATAATGTAGGTTTACTTTACATACTCTTGCTTCTTAACTAGCTTTTACATAGAACTGCTTTCCAAGAGTGACCCGACTTTTCCATTTTGGTTTGTCAGGGTTTGATTGGGTTACTTGTAAAACTTTCTTCTGGTTCAATTGTAGCCATCAGAACTCTATATGAGCTTAAGATAAGCAGCATTCTGAAGGATATATTATCTTCTTATGACCTCGCACATGGGATGTCTTCTCCTCATATGGTGGATGGACATTGCGATCAGGTTTACATCTTTGTCTACGCAACTCTGTTTTGTTTCTTATGCAAAAGAAAAAAGGTTGATCGAATCTTTGGACTATCAGTTTTATGAGCATTTGCTGGATGGCCAAATATTGAACGAAAACTTGGCAATGGGTTTTGGCAATATGTGATAATGGAAAATAGAAATTTAAATTTTTATACTGTTATGCGTCTCAACACCCAATAATAGATTTTGAACCTACTCTGACACAGCTCAGAAACACAGGTTGGGCTAGCTGTTAATAAGTTGCATGCATAAGCGGTTAAGTTTTGTGCCATATTGTTAATTGGGAAATGTGCTATTGGGAGGATCCCTTATTTATTTGCAATACAATATCTTGTACTATATATATATATATATATTTTTTTTTTTCAAAAACTACGTCAAGGATCGTAATGATAGATTGGGTTTTGGGTTCATGGGTTGTTTTCAACTATGTATGTGACTGCTGAATTTTAATTATGAGCCATATATTGTTTTTTTTTTTTTTTTTAATTTATGGGTAACATACGAGCCCTGTAGTATAGAGGTTTTTGCATTTATTTTTGAGTGACGCTGGGGACCGGTCCGGCTGTCCCCAGCGTCCAAAGCAGCCCAACGTTAGTTGGGCTGCTTGATGATGAAAAACACATGAAAAAATATAAAAATAAAGATTAAAAATATATTAAAAAAATAAAATAAACAAAACATAATAAAAAACACAATAAAAAACATAATAAAAAAATAAAAACATAATAAAAAACACAATAAAAAAATAAAATGTAGATGAATTTAAGAGGGGATTTGGCCATGGAGCAAACGGAGCCGCCGCCGGTGGCGGTGGGCGACACCGCCCCCGCCATCGGGACCGGCGGACTCAGGCGAGCTCACCCCTACGACGGCGAGCTCCGGCGAGCTCCGGTGTGCCCCCGGCAGCCTTCAACCCGTTTCGGACCCGCCTGAGTCCGCCGGTCCCGATGGCGGGGGCGGTGTCGCCCACCGCCACCGGGGGCGGCGGGGCTGCTTTTAAGGAGGGGGGCAGACCGTCTGCCCCCCAGGAATTCTCTTTATTTTTTTAGTGTGAGACTCATTGTTATAGATTCAGTTACTGCTTTCCGATTTTGCATGTGACAATGGAATCTAATTCACGTGTTCCATGGTGTTAGAGGAAACAAAATGGTAGTTTTATTGTTATATTTTCATTCTCAGGTTTATGAAGTTCTGAAGTTGCTTAATGAGCTTCTACCTACTACAGCTAGAGATCAAGATGTTCAACAGGTGTTGGATAAGGAATCCTTTTTGGTTAATTCCCCCAGTCTTCTGCAAAAATTCGGAATGGATATACTTCCCTTGTTGATCCAGGTTGGTTTTGTGGTATATAGCAGTAAATTGATCTTTTTCCTGATATGGCTTTGTAATGTTGCCTTCACCCCTTGCACAGGTAGTTAATTCTGGTGCAAATTTATATGTTTGCTATGGCTGCCTTTCTGTTATCAACAAGTTAGTTTATTTCAGCAAATCTGACATGCTTCTTGAATTGCTTAAGCATACCAACATTTCAAGGTGAACCAGGATTTCTTGTGTTTACAGTATTAATCCTGATAACATTTCTCTTGAACTGAAGATATTTTTTTTCTAATTAGCAGTTTTTTGGCCGGAGTGTTCACTCGAAAGGATCAGCATGTGCTCTTAGTAGCTCTACATATTGCTGAGATGATCCTGCAAAAGCTTTCTGATATTTTCCTGAGTTCATTTATCAAGGAAGGTGTCCTTTTTGCTATTGATGCATTGTCAGTACAAGAAAATTGTGCGCAATTAATGTTTCCCAAATTCACTGGTGTCCAGCTGTCATTTGACTCGAGCCAGAAATCAGCTTCAAAGGAGGTTCCGAGCTGCCTGTGTTATGCTTTTGCTACTGGTCAGTCTCCGACAAGTTCAGAAACTGGCAGTTGCAAGCTTGAAAATGATTCTGTTCACAGACTTGCAAAGCATATAAAGACAAATTACTTCACACCAAATTTGTCGGATCAAGGGGGGACTGATATTCTTCAAAAACTCAGAACCTGTTCTACTGCTTTAACTGATTTGGTTAATGTGACGATAGGTAATGATGCACCTGCACAGCATGAAGAGAGGATTTATTGTATAGTGCACCAAATTATGGAAACTCTTAATGGTAAGGAACCCATTTCCACTTTCGAGTTTATTGAAAGTGGGGTCGTGAGATCATTACTGAGTTACCTATCCAATGGCCAATACCTAAGAGAAAAGGTAAAGGCTCAGGGTGTAAATGGTCATTTTATTATAGTAGAAAAACGATTTGAGATGTTTGCAAGGTTATTCTTATCTTCTTCAGAGACATACTCTGTGGACTTGCCCCTATTGGTGCTGGTAAGAAAATTACAAAGTGCACTGTCTTCTTTGGAAAATTTCCCTGTTATTTTGAGCCATGGATCCAAGCAACGTTACTCATATGCAATGGTTCCAATTGGACGTCGCACAATGCATCCATGTCTAAAGGTTCGCTTTGTGAGAGGAGAGGGGGAGACATCCCTTGGTGAATATTCTGGAGATGTTCAGACAGTCGACCCGTTTTCCTCTTTGGATGGCATTGAAGGATTTCTATGGCCTAAAGTTAGCGTTAGAAGAAATGAGCACAGTAATTCAGCCAGTTGCACTATGGGTAAAGCAGAGAGTTTACCACATGAGTTACCATCAACTGTAAGTACTAGTCTGGATGGAATTCCCAATGTTAGGTGTCCTAATGGTATATCCACAGATTTTCTGAATATGCTGTCTATTTTCATATGTTTTGTGGTTGGCTTAAGCTAAATTGATTCTTCCAGAGTGAAAAAGTTTTCTGCTTTTGTTTTTTTTCGTTCTTTTTCCAAAGGGAGGGATTTTACATGGAGTTGATGAATTTTTAATGGTTTATTATTCTAAGTTATAATTTTCTGCAGGACAATGATGCCAAGTTGTCTCAGTCTGCTTTTGAACAAGCATTTAATGTAAGCAGCAAAATCCTAGCTTGATATCTTTGGAAGAAACTCCTACTTTTGATTTTTCCTTCATCATCAATTTATGATCTCAATACGGCTAACATTTGCCTCAGCTTTACGACATGGTGTTGGGCTATATATATATACACACACATTTAGTATTTGTTTTATAAGTATTGGCTATATACACTCGACTTTCCCCTTTGGTTTTATGATCGTGGATTTGTTGTTATATGGCCATGTCCTCTCAGTTTTGCTCCTATGTAGCATCATTTTCTCAGATATTCATTTTTTGTACATAACAGGAATTTGCAAAGCAAGAAATGGTACTTCCTCTGGAGGCAGATGTCAATATGGGAGTACAGCATCCTGCATCTTGCAGTGATGAAGATGCTTTGCAAAAACTGGTATTTTACCTTGAAGGGCAACAGCTGGATCATACGCTGACACTATACCAAGCAATTCTTCAAAAACAAATAAAAGAAAATGAATTAATTACTGGGGCAAAATTATGGAATCAAGTTTATACATTAATGTATAAAAGAGCTTTGGAACCCATACAAGGTAATGCTGAAGAGTGTCTTCAGTCAGGCCAAAACTTGTCTGTATCAGATAAATTTGGGGCATATATGCAATACACTCCATTTGTCTCCAGCATATATGCTTGTGAACTCACTTCTGACTTGGAGAGGTCAAGTTCGACTTATGATGTGTTGTTTCTGCTCAAGAGCATGGAAAGCTTGCACAGGTTTACATTCCATCTGATGTCTCGTGAAAGGATATGTGCTTTTGCTGAAGGGAGAATTGATAACTTGGATAGTCTGAAGGTAGGAGTTCCATCCATGCCACAGAATGAGTTTGTCAGCAGTAAGTTGACAGAAAAACTTGAACAGCAGATGCGGGACTCTTTGTCTGTGTCTATTGGTGGGATGCCTTCTTGGTGTAAACAATTAGTAGCTTCGTGCCCTTTTCTGTTTAGTTTTGAGGCAAGATGTAAGTACTTCCAGTTAGCAGCATTTGGTCAGCTGCAAGCTCAGTCTTATCAACTGTCTCATAGTAATTCAGGAGCCACAAGTGACAGGCAACCTAGCACTGGCAGCTTGCCCCGTAAGAAGTTTTTGGTTTTCCGTGACCAGATCCTAGAGTCTGCTGCCAAAATAATGGACTTGCATGCCCATCACAAATTGCCTGTTGAAATTGAATATAATGAAGAAGTTGGTACTGGTGCTGGTCCAACATTGGAATTCTATACCCTGGTAAGTCATGAGTTCCAGAAATCTGGCCTGGGTATGTGGAGGGGGGAGTATGGTTTGTTTGCCTTCAAGACTAGTTTGGAAGCTGAGGATAAGGGAATTCTTATGTCACCTTCTGGACTCTTTCCTCGCCCATGGCCACCTACTTTGAGTACATCTGATGACCAGTTTTCAGAAGTAATAAAAAAGTTTGTCCTTTTGGGGCAAGTGGCTGCAAAGTCTCTTCAAGATGGAAGGGTGTTGGATCTGCACTTCTCGAAAGCGTTCTACAAAATTATTCTTGGCCGGGTACTTTCCAATTCTGAGTGCTATTAATTTGAAATTGTAGGCAGGCTTGTCATGTTAATTTGCACGAATAGCTTTAATTCAAGCTTTGGCCTTTTTTAGTTAATTGTCGTTTCATTTTATTTTTTCTAGGAACTTACTCTGTATGACATCCCGTCGTTTGATCCCGAGCTCAGTAGGACACTGCTAGAGTTTCAGGCTCTTGTTAATAGAAAAAAGTTTTTGGAATCTATTAATGGAGAAAATTCACCAGCTGAATTTGACTCGTGCTTTCGGGATGCCAGAATTGAGGATCTTTGCCTTGATTTTACTCTTCCTGGGTATCCAAATTATGTACTTGCTTCTGGGCCTGATTATAAAATGGTAGTGTGCTCAATGTGATTGCTTGTTTTTTTTTTGCTTGATCTTTCTGTTGATTACAATAACCTAGTTTATTTTATTCATTTTGCTTCACCAGGTTAATATGAGAAACTTGGAGGACTATGTCTCGCTTATTGTTGATGCAACTATAAATACTGGAATTTCCAGACAAGCAGAAGCATTTAAATCTGGGTTTAACCAGGTCTGTACTTTCATACTTTCTTTTGATGAATTAGGCAGGACTTGTTTCTTTTTGTTTTCTGATGCAATTGAATGGCCTGAATGAAGTTGATCCATCTTGAAAATTTGTTTTTTCTTTCTTTTTCCGCTGAACTCTAGTAATGATGTATTCATGCTAATCTCTTGCTTTCATATCCATTTGAGCCATTAGGAATGTCAAATCACCCCCTTCCTTCCCTTTTCACTTGTGTTGATTATGATCACTTCTGAGAATATTCTCAAATATTTTTGTGCCTTTTCTATGGACAATATAATGATAAAATTCGTAGATGTATTTGTATTTGGTGTTTCAGGTTTTCCCTATTGAGCATCTTCAGATTTTTACTGAAGAGGAACTAGAGCATTTGCTATGTGGAGAACATGATTCGTTGGTGGTATGTATCTTATCACTTCGTTATTCACTATTTACTTGGTGCACCCATTATACTTACGAGGTTATGGTACATTCTCTTTTCCAGTTCAATGAGCTCCTGGATCACGTCAAGTTTGATCATGGATACACGGCTAGCAGTCTTCCTATAGTCAATGTCAGCGTTCTTACATCTTTTATCTATCCATTTGTTAATTGATTCAACATTTTACTTGCTTCAATACTCTAGAAAGTCACTCGCTTGTTCCGCAGTTGCTGGAAATCATACAAGAGTTTGACCATGGACAGAGACGAGCATTTCTGCAGTTTGTGACTGGGGCACCTAGGCTTCCTCCGGGTGGTTTAGCATCTCTCAATCCAAAGTTGACTGTTGTCCGAAAAGTCAGTACAAGCAACGCATCTTGTTGATCCAATTCATCTTTGCCCTTTCTTTAGTTATTATCTGATTGTCTTGAGTGTTTATACAGCATTCTAGCATCTGGACTGACACAGACTTACCAAGCGTGATGACGTGTGCAAATTATCTTAAGCTCCCTGCTTACTCTTCAAAAGTGAACTCTCTCTTGACTTTCTACATAATTTCCGTTGGAACTGCTATACAAAAACAGTGAAATATGTTTTTTCCCCCTTCATTTTATGTTTTTTATTTTTGGTTTCAGGAGAGGATGAAAGAGAGGCTCTTATACGCCATAACAGAAGGCCAAGGAGCATTTCACCTATCATAGAGTTCTTTCTAATCTCTCTCTGTCCCAACAGATGCATCAATTGTGAAGATTGTAAGTATTAGAGGAGGTGCTGGTGGTGTTGTAGACAAAAAGAATGGATGGCTTGTAGTGATGTTGCTGAATTTTCGAAGGGGGAGCTGATTGGGCTGGAACAAAAGGAAGCTCCTGTCTTCACTGACTATAACTGGGAGGGATTATGTAAATAATCAGTAAATGCAGGTTGGTGATATTACTTTCTGGGGGAGCTGTACATTAGTAGAAAAGAGGGGGGATTTTACTTTAGATGGGTTAATTGCGCATCCAAGATTTCATGTACAAAGCTTTGTACAGAGACGACGTACGTTTATGATTATATATGTAGTTACTCTTTCTTTCTATCTACCTATTGCAATGAAAAATGGTTTCAAGTAGCATGGGGAAAGCAGATTGATTATTTAGGGATGATCATTGAATTAGCTTATTTATTTATTTAGTTATTTATTTATTTTTATATTTGTTTTTATATTTTAAACAATATAATATTGAGGGGTGATTTGGCGATCAAGGGTTGGTCCATTAGAGAAGGATAAGATTGGTAAAGAGCAATGGGGCTGTAAAAATTAACTGGAAAATTGGTCCGGACCAGTGGATCCGGTCTAGTTTTGGATCAGTTTGGTTTAAGACCATTCTACATTTTTTGGGATCGGATCTGAACCGGTTCACATATTTATAGATTTTTTTAATTAAAATTGAATATTATATATAATTTTTAGATGTACTATAAATTAATATAAATTATAATTTTATATAAAATAATGTTATATTAATATAAAATCTTAATTTTAAACATGTAAAGTATTTGATCATATGTTTTAAATATATAATATATATTTAAATTATACTTTTTTGCCCAGTAGATTTTTAACATATTTCTTTCGATTAATTAGGACTTTATTAAAATCAAGAAATTTGATTGAACCGGATCAACTTCGGTAAAATTAAAAGTACCAATTTAAAAAGATAATTGTACAAAAATTAATTGTTAAAAATACAAAATTGATGTATATCACTTCGATTTTAAAATTTATCCAAATTGTCAGAATTTAGATGCTTGGAAGTAGGTTGTACCACACTCAGCATGTTCTATGAGAAGATGGTGATAAAGAACGACCGGATCTATGGAATTTGAACGGATTAGATTCATTCAATCAGTCTTTTATTAAATAAGAATAATTCTTCTTGCAGTCTATAGATATGGATTGCATTGCAAGCCTAAAGTCAAACACTTCAATTTCATGGATAAATAAAATGAGTTTTTTGTTTGTTTAGAATTTTTGATTTGTAAAATAAAGATATTTTAGTCAATCTTATTTTAAAATTAAAATTTTTCTATTTGTCTATTACTTGAATTGCAAGAAAGTCCATAAAAATGGAAGATATGTAACATTGCTCTATTAATAATTGTAATTAATATAAGGAGCTTCTGTTCTGAGAAGTAAGTTTATTTCATCCCATATTTATCGTCTATTATCTTGCAGCAACCAAAAGACAAAAAAATTGAATTTTTTTTTTAATTTGTTGGATTACAAGGGGAAAAGGACACTAGATAGAACCTCAGCCTCCCTGTACGTATGGTAAACCTCAAGATATAATGGGTTGATATTTTTTGGTATATTAATGACATTATAGACTGCAATTGGTATCTAAAACGGTTGAGAATAGACTGGCTAATAAATAGCAAATATGAAATAATGTAGCGGAAATACAACAATAGAAAATATGACAATCAAATAAAATACACAGATATAAGTGATTTGACTTAAAATAAGACTACGTTCACTGTGGAGTCAGTCTCAAAATTTCACTATAAAATAAAGATGGAATACAAAAAATGAATTACAAGATTCTTACAAAGAAATCACTCAATCTCACGTGTATAGCTCTCACCTCACGTGTATACACTCAGCACTAAAAAAAAAAGACAAAAAAAAAAAAAAAACAGAGTTTTGAAAAAACATGTGAACGGATATAAGTAACACTCGCTCGAGCGAGACATTATTACAAGCGGCGCTAACCCTAGAAAAGAACATTAGCTCGAAGCAAAACCATCGAGCGAACCATCTCGCTCGAGCGGGCCCTTGAGCGAGGGTCGAGCAAACTCACTGCCAAAAGTCTCACTCGAGCTGGATGTCGAGCGAGGGTCGAGCGAACTCTCAGGTTGGAATCTCACTCAAGCTGGATGTCGAGCGAGAGTTGAGCGAACTTACGGGTTGAGTCTTGCTCGAGCTAGATGTCAAGCGAGCATATTGATAGGTGCTTTAATTCAAGCCACCTCTCAACAAATCTCTACCTTGGCTTGAATTCTCATAAGACTCACAAAAACTATTCTTCATAGAAGACCAACCCCTTCAAAATCCCCTAAGAGATTTGTAAATCCCGAACACCAATTAAGTCTAAATAAAGTTTGAACTTGTGTACTGGAACTAGTTTTGTCATCATGTCTGTTTGATTTTCTATAGTAGCAATATTCTGAATTGCCACAATACCATCTGCAACGATGTCTCTGAGGAAATGATACCTGACATCAATGTGTTTTGTTTTCTCATGATACATTTGATTTTTGGTCAAATGTATTGCACTTTGACTGTTACAGAAAACTGACATTCTCCCCTACTGTAGACCCAGATCACTCATCAGGCCCTTTAGCCTTCTTAACGGCCTCAGCTGTTGTCATGTATTCTGCTTCCGTAATTGATAAAACAACAGTTGATTGTAGTGTTGCTTTCCAACTAATAGCAGAACCATACAAGGTAAACACATAACCTGTCAATGATCTTCTTTTATTTAAATCTCCAGCATAATCGGAATCGACATATCCAATAACATTAGAACTGAGATCAACATATCTATCAAAAATTAAGCCAACATGCAAAGTTTCTTTCAAATACCTGAATATCCATTTCACTGCCTGCTAGTGAGCTTTACCTGAAATAGCCATGTATCTATTAACAACACTCACTGCCTGTGAAATATTTGGATGGGTACAAACCATTGCATACATAACACTGCCAACTGCACTGGAATAGGGAACATGTGTCATAGGCCGTTCCTCCTTGTCTATCTGGGAAGATAGGGAAACTAAAAACTTAAAATGTAAAACAAACGGTGTACTTACTAGTTTGGAAGTAGACATTCCAAATCCGTTAAGAACCTTCTCAATGTACTTTCTTTGAGACAAATACAACTTTCCAATTTTCCTATCCCTGTGGATTTCCATCCCCAAAATTTTCCTTGCAATACCTAAATCTTTCATTTTAAACTCATTCCTAAGTTAAGTTTTCATCAAATCAACACCATACATGCTATTAGCAGCTATAAAATCATTCACTCCTTTCCCTTTGGAAAAGCTTTACTAATGTCATCAGCATAAATCAATAAGTGAATAAAAGATTTATCAGGTGATTGTCTGTGACAAACACAACTATCATAGCTACTTCTCAAATAATTATGATTAATCATAAACGAATCAAAACATTTATACCTTTATCTCGGATACTTCTTCAAACCATATAATGATTTCTTCAATATGCATACTCGGTCTTCGATGCCTGTAACAATGAATCCATTTGGTTGATGCATATAGATGGTCTCATCAAGTTTGCCATGTAGAAATGCTGTTTTAACATCAAGCTACTGTAGCTCTAAGTCATACAATGCCGTGATGGCAAGTAAAACTCTGATTGAAATGTGTTTTACAACTGGAGAAAAGACTTTATTGAAGTCGATCCCTTCTTTCTGTCTATAACCCTTAGCAACCAAGCGTGCCTTGTATCTTGCATCTGTATCGTTCTGGATTCCCTCTTTTCTCTTGAAGAGCCATTTGCAGCTAATAGTCTTTGTCTTTGTTGGCAACTTAATCAAATCACATGTTTGGTTCTTATGAAGAGACTCAATCTCTTCAGTCATTGTTGAGCACCACTGTGCAGACTATGTACTAACAACTTCTAAATAACTGGAAGGTTCATGATCAATAATAACCTCTGTTGTAGTAAAGGCATATATCATCATGTCTGCATGAGCATATCTCTGAGGTGGTTTAATCTGCCTCCTCTATCTACCAGTAGCTATACTGTATTCCTGCTCATCATGTGCATCAGTCTCAGAATCAGAATTATGCTCATCAATAATTACATGATCCTAAGTGTTAACTGGCGTCTTATGTGGAGCCTGAGCCTATAGCTCCACCTGTTTGTCTGTCCTTTGGTCTGTACCTGTCAACACAGTAAACTCTTTTTTCGGATTAAATATAGATTGTTCATCAAATACAACATCTTTGCTAATCACAAATTTGAGTGATTTGGGATTAGTACACTACACATTATATCCCTTCACCCTATTAACATATCCCATAAATATGCACTTCTTTGCCATTGGTTCAAGTTTACCATCATTAACATGAAAGTAAGCAGAACAACAAAAAATTTTCAAATTTGAATGATCAATAGGAGTATAAGACCATATCTCATTTGGTGTTTTCAAACTAATAGCTGTGGATGGAGAGCAATCAACTAGAAAGCAGGCTGTGTTGACTGATTCTGCCCAAAAGTTTTTAGACAAGCTAGCATTTGAAAGCATACTACGTGCTCTCTCTAACAGAGTCTCATTCATCCATTCAGCTACCTCATTTTACTATGGAGTATGTCTAAATGTACAATGTCTGGCAATGCCTTTATTTTTGCAGAATTCATCAAATTCACTTTCGCAAAATTCCATATCATTGTCAGTCCGAAACCGTTTTACTTTCTTGTCTGTCTGATTCTCAATCAAAACTTTCCACTATTTGAAGTTGGTGAAAACATCACTTGTCTGCTTGAGAAAATAAATCCACACTTTTCATGAGTAGTCATCAATAAAAGTAGCAAATAATTAACTATAGCTTTCGATGGAACAGAAGATGGACCCCAAAGGTCGAAATGAATATAGTCCATAGTATTTTTGATTTTGTGAACTCCTGTAGCAAACTGAACCTTGCACTGTTTTCCAAACACACAATGTTCACACAAGTAAAGTTTACTTATCTTCTGTCCTCCTAACAACCCTTATTTACCGAGGATAAACTTCCCCTTCTCACTTATATGGCCCAGTCGCTATACCATAAACGAGTGATATCTGAATCTGAATCATCTAATACAGTTATTGCAGCTGCACCAGCCACTGTACTGCTCTAAAGAAAATAAAGTCCATCTGACTTATCTCCTCTCAATACAATCATGGAGCCTTGACTGACTTTCATCGCTCCACCTTCTCCTGTGTACTTAAAACCCAAATAATCAAGAACGTCCATTGAGATAAGATTTTTCTTCAAATTTGTGATGTGCCGAACGTTAGACAATGTCCTAACGATCCCGTCATATATCTTTATTTGGATTGAGTTAAGTTCTACAATCTTACAAGCCATATCATTTCCTAATGAAACAGAACCACCGTTGATTGAGTTATAAGTCGTAAACAATCCTTCTTGGGACACATATGAAAAGTACAAGCTGAGCCCACGACCCACTTGTCACTGAATGATTGTTCGAGTCACTAATTGCTAAGACAATATCTGAGCCACTAAATGTTTCATTAGCAATACTAATGGCATCGGAAGAACTGGTGGATTCCTCATTGTTCTTCAGTTTAGTATACTCGTTCTTGTAATGTCCAAACTTGTGGCAGTAATAACATTTAACATTTTTTTTGTTAAACTTTGACTGACTTACCTTAAGACTTGTCTCTACTCATTTCAGAACCTTTTTCATAGGATCTTTCTCGGTTAGAGGAAATTTTAACAAACAAGCCACTGACTTGATTTTTACTACCATTGTCAGAGGATTTGTTTATAAATTTCTTAGAGTTTAAAGCAGATTTCACATCTGCCAAGGAAATAGTATCTCTTTCATACAACATGAAATTCACAAAGTTTTCAAATGACATAAGTAATGAACACAAAACAATTAGAACTTGATCTTCTTCTTCAATTTTAATGTCTATATTTCTATGATCCATAATAATCTTATTGAATTCATCTAGATGTTCAGAAATAGAAGTTTCTTTATTCATTTTGAGAGTATATAACCGTTGTTTCAAATAAAAACGGTTTGTGAGAGATTTCTTCATATGCAAGCTCTGAAGTTTTTCCTAGAGACTAACAGCAGTCTTCTCTTTAGTTATCTCTCTTAAAATTCCATCAGATAATGATAAAATAATGGTAATGTGTACCTTTTCTTCCTCGTCTTTAGACGACACAGGAGGATCAGCAGATACCTATTCTTCTAGAACTTTGAACAAACCTTGCTGTCATAACAAAGCCTTCATCTTGATGCGTCATAAACTGAAACTATTTTGTCTGTCAAATTTCTCCACTTCAAATCTTGTTGTGGCCATCCCTTCAGATCTTCACAGAGCAAACACTCTGATACTAATTTGTTGGGAATATACCGGTTAACAAACAACAAATAGGAAGTAATGCAGCGAAAATGCAATAATAGAAAATACGACAATCACACAGAATACACAAATATAAGTGGTTTAGTTCAAAACAAACCTACGTCCACTGTGGAATCGATCTTAAAGTTTCACTATAAAATAAAGATGGAGTGCAGCAAATGAATCACAAGATTCTTATAAAGAAATCACTCAATTTCACGTGTATAGCTCTTATCTCACATGTATATACTCAGCTCTAAAAAAAAAAGACCAAAGAAAACAGAGTTCTGAAAAAACAAGTGAATGAACGCCGTTCCTTTTCTATAAGTACCACTCGCTCGAGCAAGATACTATTACAAACGGTGCTAGAAAAGAACATTAGCTCGAAACAAAACTATTGAGTGAACTATCTCGCTCGAGCGGGCGCTCGAGCGAGGGTCGAGAGAACTCACTGTTTGGAATCTCGCTCGAGCTGGATGTCGAGCGAGAGTCGAGCGAATTCTCGAGTTGGAATCTCGCTCGAGTTGGATGTCGAGCAAGAGTCAAGCGAACTTACAGGTTGAGTCTTGTTCAAACTGAGTCAAGCGAACTTACAGGTTGAGTCTTGTTCAAACTGGATGTCGAGAGAGACTCGAGCGAGCATATTGATAGGTGCTTTAATTCAAGCCACCTCTCAATAAAAACCATGAGGGAAAATAGGATGACATGCACATTTAAGGTGGTAGCTATTATCATACGCAAGTGGTAGGATTGGAAGATGCCAAGAGAAACATAAAGCATTGATTGCTTAAAGCGGATGATTGAATAGCGGCATTAAAATTGGTTTGGATTATAAGATTAGTTTATCTTATCTCAAATCTATCATTATATTTTTTAAACTTCTTATATAAAATATAATAAATAATTTAATTTCTTCAAATCTCAATTTATTTTTTTCAAATTGTAAAATAATAATAATATTAAAAAATTATATTATGATAATATTTTATTCAACTTTCAAAACTCATCTCTACTCTTAATCCAAACGAGACCTATAGTTGTTGCTTTGACAATGTTAGAAAATGTTTATCTAAAAAATGCACACTAATGTAAATAGCTGTTTCTTTTATTTTTAAGTATTTTTAAATATTATTAATTATTAAAATAAAATATATAAGTGAGTTCATTAAAGACCATATGTATCATTTAAAAAGTAAAATAAATTTTACGAAATTAAATAAATGAATGGTTGGTGTTGTCCTTAAAAATAAATAGGGTATTCTAATGGTCTCCCCTTAATTTAGACCTCTTTTGAAAATGACATAAGAGGAATATGTAATAATAGTAAAATCATTTATAAATAGTAATGAAATAATTTGACATAAAATATTTTATTAAGTTTCGAAAAAGGAAACAAAAAGTCGAATAAACATATTATAAAATTAAATAATGTTATTTTTATGAGAAATAATATATACAAGACTCAAATGCACAAGTCTCGCATAAATTCTTAATTAAATAATGGATCCTACCATGAATAAAATGTGAAAAACTCATATTTTCTTGATAGGACCCACATTATTACAAATTATTTGTGCGAGGCTTGTACTTAATATTACTCTATTTTTATTTTATAATTTAAAAAAATTAAGTTACTTTTTGTATTTTGTTTAAAAGTAAAAAATATATATATATCATGATTAAATAATAATTACATTTTTAATTTTTTTTTAAAAAGCTTTATTTAAAAAAACTTAGAAAAAATTTTAGATAAGATAAAATGTTTGGTATTTCAAGTTTTCAACAAATTTCCAAACCAGATAAAGTTGTGGGTAGGGGTGTAACCGGTCCAGTTCGGTTCGATTTTTGATAAAATTAAAAATCAAACCGGTACCACTGGTTTTGTAATTCTTAAAACCGATTACGCTTCGCTTATACCCCAAAACTGGTAGTACCAGTTTTATCGGTTCTTGTCTGGTTTTCTGTTTTTAATATAATGTAATTTTATAAAAAAAAAAACTGTTTTTTTAAAAAAAAAAAAAAACTGGTTTTAAAAAAAATCTTATATAAAAAATCTGTTTTAGTAAAAAAATTTGTTATATAAAAATCTAGTTTATAAAAATCTGTTTTAGTAAAAAAATATGTTATATAATAAAAATCTGCATTAAATAAACTTCTATTAAATAAAAACTGCTTTGTAAAAATAAATTACATTAAAATAAACTGCAATTTCAATTAAGATTACCATTTCATTTTATAAATTATTACAATATTATTTTCTATCTAATTATAACTTATATTATTATATATAATAATAATTCTTAAAAAAAATGGTTAATAGAGCCGGTCCAGTTCGGTCCGATCCAATGCTAAAATGTCGGAAATCGGAACCAGACCAGTTCTAACCAGTTCTTTAGTTTTTGGAACAGGAACCGAACCGAATTTGCACAAAATCGGAAATTCCAGTCCGGTTCATCCCGATCCGGGCCAGTTTTCCAGTTTAAACTTACACCCCTAATTGTGGAAAGTTCACACGGGAGATGTAGGATTTAAGGTATCATTTTGTAGTTTTGTTGGCATTTTCTAGAGCAGTTTTGTTGCTTTAAAAAACAAAAATTGGCGTTGATTTCCAAGCTTAATTTGTTTATTATTTGCAGGGTAGCGAAAATGTAGTCTCCAAGTCCAAGCTGATTCTGACAGCATAGTAGTTGTCGCATACAATATCGGAAAATAATAGAGTTACAATTTATTTACTATTTATTTACTATTCATTTTATATTAGATTTTTTTTAATTTTTAATTTTACTTAATAATTAAGAAAGTGATTATTAATAAGATTATATATATTTTTATTTTATTTTTTGATGATTAAAGATGTTAAAAAAATATTTAAAAGAAAATAATAATAAAATAAAAAATCTGAATATAAGGAATAGTAATAAATGAGTAGTAATAGGATAGTAAGCCTATCACTAAAAAAAAATTTGAATATAAAGAAGAGTATTAACCCTGATTGCAAAAGCTCTGAGATCCCATAGCAATATGGGAGCAGTCTGCAGATAAGACAACTACTTTATCGATAACTTCGGCATATTTTCTTCCTTCCTAGGTATCTCCCTACGTCAGTATAGTTTAGGTATTATGAGATTGGATAAAATAAGATAATTTTATATAAAAATTAAAAATTAATTAATATATTATTTTTTTAATATTATTATTATTATAAAATAAAAAAAAATTAAATTATTTATTATATTTTATATACAAAATAATTTTACATACAACCGTAATGTGCATAAACATTGCATAACTGTTTTAAAAAATAGTAGGGTTCACTATTAGTAAATCATCATATAAGAAAGCATTATTCATATCGAATTATATCAATGACCAATTATTTACAGCAACAATTGCAAGTAGGGAACGAACTGTAACCATTTTTGCCACAGGAAAAAAGTCTCAGAATAGTCCAACCCTTCACACTGAGTGAATCCCTTAGCAACTAACCGTGCTTTATAACGTTCAATAGAATCATCAACTCTATATTTGATCTTATAAACTCATTTTCATTCAATGGGTTATTGTCCAGGGGGTAGGGGTATCAGTCCAGGTATCATTGTTTTCTAAAGCTATAATCTCAGCAGTCATAGCATCTCTCTAATGAGAGTGTTCGACTACTTGATGATAAAATTCAAGTTCTATATCAGCACTTATGGCAAATGCAAATGATTTATGTTTAGAAGACAAATGATGATATGAATGAAAATTATGAAGGTCATGAGGAATACCTGTTGGTCAAGGAGTAGAACCTGTGGAATTTGATGTAGAGTGTGTGGCAAGAGAGTTGCAATAATAATTCTGCAAGTAGCTAGGAGCTCCTTGAACTTTAGAGGATCTACGATCGGACAAGGGTGACGTTTGTGATAAAGTTGTGGGAGGTGTTTGTGATGTGTTTGTGGGAATATAAGTCTTGGAAGTATGCTGGTCAGCAATGAAAATAGCCTGGGCAGATGAATCTAAACATATAGAAGCTGAATCTAAAGGTGGAGAAGACTCATTAATGGGCAAAACATTAAAAGGCACATTATGTGAATGAATTGTTGAGATGGAACTTAAAGGCACATGTTTATTTAAAAAACTAAAATGCATTGAAGTATAATTATGAGGAACCACAAAGGGTAAAGAAAAGGTAGATTTGTATAGAAAAACATATTCATGAAAAATAACATGTCTTGAAACAAAAGTAGATTTTGTGGTAAGGTCAAATAATTTGTATCATTTTATGTCAAAATGATAGCCAAGAAAAAGACATTGTCATGTTCTAGGATCAAATTTGGATCTTGATCTAGATAAAGTAGAGGTAAAACAAAGATATTCAAATGTTTTAAGATGATTATAAGTGGGAGGGGTTTTAAAAAGTAGCTCACAAGGGGATTTATTACCTAGAGTAGGCGTAGGTAATTGATTAATAAGGTGAGTAGCAATAAGAATAGCATCACCCCAAAAAATGAGAGTCAAATTTGACTGAAACATTAAAGCCTGAGAGGTGTTAAGGATATTTTAATGTTTACGCTCAACAACAGAATTTTGTTGAGGAGTTTCAACACAACTTAAATGATGTAAAACACCTTTAGACTTAAAAAAAGAATTTAAGAAAAATTCAGTACCATTATCAGTACAACTTTTCTTAACCTTAGTGCTGAATTGTGTTTTAACAAGCTTGAAAAACTGAGGAATAATAACAGAAACTTCAAATTTGCATTTTAGTAAATATATCCATGTAGCCCGTGTGCAATCATCAACAATTGTAAGGAAAAATTTGTGACCTTCTAATGTAGGAGTAGAAAATGGGCTCCACACATCACAAAGAATTAAATCAAAAGGGAATTAGAAAAATGAGGGTTATTGGGAAAATGTTTTTTTTGTTTTGTTTTTTTGTTTAGCTAATGGACAAACAAAGCAAGGTAATTCATTATTCAAAGCAATGGGAACAATTTTGTTGAGTAGTTTCATCCTTGACAAAGAAGAATGACCTAACCTAAGATGCCATAACTGAAATAAGGCATTTCTTGAATTTTTTGAACTAACACAGCAAGTTTGAGATAAAGGCAACGAATATATAATGAGAGAGTGATGTAAATCATTAGGAGAGGAGTTCGGCTACCGCAGGAAGTAGATACATCTCTTTTGCCTACCCACTCCAATCAGCTTCCAAGTGTTCAGGTCCTAGATAAACACACGATCAAAGAAAAAAGATAAAAAGCAAGTTAGAGTTGATGTTAACTGGCTAACTGAAATTAATTGAAAAGAAAACACTAAAATGCAAAGAACATCTCTAGGTATTAAATCCTTAGAGATGTGAACAGTGCCAACATGTGTAATCAAGGCACTTTGGCCATTTGGCAGCTTGACAATGGTATTATTGATTGGACTATATGAGAAAAAAAAAAAGGTAGAAGGAATCATATGATCTGTGGCTCCTGAGTCCAAAATCCAAGACAAGGAATCAATGTTAGTAGGCAAAAATTGTGCAGAATTAAAAACAGAAGAGTTATGGAAGAAAAAGGATTCTATACCAGCATGTGAAACAGAAGTTATATTAGCATTATGCTAAGGAGTGACAAGAGAAGTTGCATGGTCAGAGGATTGAAGCATTTCCAATAATTGTTGATATTGAACCTCAATTAAGGATATTAGAGAAGTAGCTGAAGAATTGTTGTCAGAAACTACATTATTGGCCATGGACCGTTGTCGTGGCTTGAACTTGTATCCAGGAGGATAGCCGTGAAGCTCAAAGCACTTCTCCATGACATGACCAGCAATACCACAGTGCTTACAAAAAGGTATGTCCTTCTTCAAACTAGGCTTCACAGATCTATTAGTATTAACATTAACAGCAAAAACATGATTCTCATAAGTAGAGGCAGAGAGAATTGAAATCTCACGTTGCTGCTCCTCTTGTAAAACAAGACTAAAAACCTTGTTAAAAGGAGGTAAAGACTCCATCAATAAAATCTAAGCCCTAACAGATGCATAAGACTCATTCAATCCAACAAGGAACTGAAGAATTCGTTCCTGTTGAACATATTTGTTCAATATTTGAACAACACCATAATTACAAACTGGAAGAGTCCTATAGTTGATTAAGTCATCCCAAAGACCTTCCAATTTGGTGAAATAGACACTAACACTCAACTGGCCTTGAGAAAGAGTCAAAATCGACTTCTGAAGTTGAAAAATGCACGGTCCATTCTTTGAGAAAACTGCTCTTTGAGATCATTCCAGATCTCATGTGCAGTGTTGATGTAAAGTATGCTAGCCGAAATCTCTGAAGAAACAGAGTTAATGAGCCAAGAGATTACCATATTATTGCACCGTGTCCAAGATGCAAGAGTTGAATCATATGGAGTTGCAGGTTTGCCAATCTTCCATCTGCAAATCCGAGTTTATTCTTCGCAGACAGAGCCATCATATGCATGGAACGAGACCACGAATGGTAGTTCTCGCCAATAAGAGGCTGAGTGACGAGTACAGCTCCAGGACTATCTTTGGGATGGAGAAAAAAAGGACTGGATTCAGTGATTGACGAAGAAGATGCACTCTTAGTCATGATATCTTTGAAGGAGAAATCAAAATCGAAACAAAATTGAAGTCGAAATTGAAAAGGAATGAGCTAGGGCTTGTTGTTTTAGGCAAAAAATGAAATTGAATCCAAAGAAGAAATTGAAATCGAAATCAAAATATAACGCTTGAAGATGGATCGAAATTGAAAGGAAACGATCCGAGATGCAAGAATCACGAGAAAATCGAAATCAATGAGATCACAAGATTAACGAACTCACGAAGTCGGTAAAGTGAAAAATGAAAGGTAAAGATAAAAAGTAAAGTAAGGCGGAAGCCGCTCACATTTGATACCATATCAAGTATGATACAAGTAAATAATGCTCTGTACTTTTCTTATTCAAATATCAGAACAGTGTCACATATTTATAGCATCTACATAGCCGACTTAAGTGACTCAAATAATACAAATTACATAAAGGAACATTATGTACCTAAAGTAAAATAATAAACTTAAGTACAAAATTGTAATAATAGGTAGCATTGCTCTCTATCTATAGTGGCGACAGAACGTGGGAAATTAGGATTGCAAATATTAGTTATAAAATTAGTATTTTTAATTTGAGTTTTGTTATGTATAAGTAAATTTGTAGACTCATCTGCGTACCTGCCTTCATATTTAAAATGTAAATGTGTAATATTTTCATTAAAGTCTGCTTTTTGACCAATTACAATAAATAAGTGCGCATATTAAAACACATAATCGCTTATAATCAAATTTTTTTTAAACTTTACTCATTTATAATTATATTTAAATTATAGTTGCAAGTTGACGTAAACTCAAGTCAAACACTCCTGATACATTTTTATTGCTGAGTAGTGTAACTATGCCGTTTTAATTTGTCCATTTGTTGTGCCTTTAGTGCAATTTACACCTTTTTTATATTTTAAACATTTTTTAAACATATTTAAATATTTTTAAGAAATTATATAAAAAATATTAATATATTAATAATCACTTCTTTAACTATTAAATAAAAACAAATTTTAAAAAATAAAATAGAATACATTTTGGACATAATAACAATTGTCTTTATTTATAGTCTTGATAAAGAGATTTGAGGAAAGGGATTGAAATTCATTTCATTAAATGAAGTTTACATCTGAGACCAATAAAGCGGGAAAAACCCATAGTACAAGCTTGACTAAATACTGATTTATAGTATCCTCTCACACAAAATATGGTGGGCTTTGTCTTAACTTCTAGTCTCTCCAAAAACAAACTAACACTGAAAGTGGTATGTCTGAAGGAACGCAAAGGTAACCAAATTTCTACCCTCCGAGGAGGGGAAGGAGATTCACCTCCATATTCCAAAGGAAAAGGAGGAAAGTCCACCCCCATTCTCCAGAGGAGGAGTGGGGGGCCAAAAGGAAATACATCTATTCCTATTTATTTTACAAACAAACTGACAAAGCATGAAACAAAAAAAAAACTATATAAAAACAAAATCGAAGCCCAAAAACACAGAAGAGGACTCGGTAAAACCAGAAATCGCGGCACGGCAGCGAGAGGCGCGTGATGGACACGCGCCACCTGGAGTTGTCCCGCCAGTCGATCCATGTACTACCAAGGTTCCTGGGTCCAGTGCCACTGCGCGTGGCAGATGTAGCCTTCTCTATGTGCCACGTTAAGTTGAGTCACGCGAGAATGGATGCCTGCGCGTGCGGGGAAATACCATCTCTTCCGGGTGGGATCTTCGACAGCTAGGAGGATCAGCAGCTATGGAGCCTCCATGTGGGGCGCGTGTTGGTGGCCAGCCACAGGAAAGCCACTGCTCCTCCACTACTGTTGGGTGCTGAAAAAACAAAAGAGGAAGAAAAGAAACCCAACTGCATCCTAGGGAGATAGACAAAAAGCGGAGGAGAGGTGCCAAAAGAAAAACACAAAACCCTCGTTGGTAGTGGCAGAGTCAAGAATTTTTTTTAAGGGGGGCCAAGCAAAATTAACACAAAATATATAAAATATTTTTTATTCTATTTCTATACATTTCTTTATGCAGTATAGAACAATCTAATATTAAAATCTATAATAAAAATAAAATATGTTTAATACAACTTATATATTAAAAATATATATAATATATCAAGGACATGTCATCATAATAAAAAAAATATTAAAAATACGTTAGAAATCGTCCAAATTCTTTTTTATTTTATTTTTATCTATAATAAAAACATGTCATCATGTTATTATATCATTTTATTTTATGAGATTAAATTAGATTAAATTTTGTATAGGGGGCCAAGATAATTTTTAGAGAGGGGGCCAACACAAGATAAAATTAATATTTATCCTACTAAATTACAAAAAAACTAACCTATATTATTTTTTTCTTTAAAAAATAAATATATTTTTAATTTTTTTTTTACAAGAGGTGGGACCAAGAGGGTAGGGGGGGCCATGGCCCCCCCTGCCCCAACGTGGCTTCGCCACTACTCATTGGAGCTTTGAGAAGACGCAGCAAAACTAGACTCGAAGGTCCAAGAAGACGCAACAACTCTTGTAGGTGTGACAGGAGGAAGGGATGGGGGAGAGAGGGATAGAAAGGGGGAAGGGGTGGGAGGGGGAGTTGAAGCTCCCCCTCCCTTCCCTGCGGCTACTAGGGTTAGAATTTTTAAGGTTGAGATTTTTGGGAGAGATGCGCTCGAGAGAAAAAGCGTTCATGTTAGTGAATACACAATAATGAGATAAAAAATTACAATAAATGAACAATTCAAATAAAAAATCAGCTTGGACTCAGGCACATAAATGTCGCTCTCTAATGGAGAAACATCAGATAACGACTAACTAGCCACCCACCATTGGTCCTCTACCATTTTCTGCTAATAATCTGGACGTTTAGAATCACATTGATTCCATTCTCCTATATTCCAATGAACAACCTCAACAAGCCAACAACCAAATCCAACACGTACAGATGTGCTCCTAGATTTTAGAAACAACATTAAAAGGCTAACTTAAGGGCCTATTTGTTTTGGGAGACAAAATCAAAATTCTAAACTCATATCAAATTTATCATTATACTTTTTCAAATTTTCATACAAAATATAATAAAAAATTCAACTTTTTCAAATCTTAAAACCAATTTTTCAAATTCCAAAACAAAACTAATATTAAAAAAATATTTTATAATAATATTTTATTCATTTTTTTACTTTTACCTTATATCATCTTATCTCATCTCTAAAAATAAACGTACCTAAAATAACCTAACATACAAATGAGGTCACATTAATAAAAAGCAGAAATGGATGATTAGAAGTTAAGAAGTGACATTATCCTCCTAGAGTTTAGCAAATTCGGCTAAAAAAAAAGATAAATAAATAAAAGAAATCTAATTAACAAATATAATATTATTAAAATCTAATTGACAATTTACTATGCATTATGAATGTCAAATTCGGCTAAAAAAAAAGATAAATAAATAAAAGAAATCTAATTAACAATTATAATATTATTAAAATCTAATTGACAATTTACTATGCATTATGAATGTGTGCTCTGCACTGAACCTTCACTCAATAAAATAACAATCTTTACTCCAGAGTCAGTAGTGATCTCAGACTTGAACTATGACTGCTTAAGGGAAATAAAGAATTATTACTCATACATAAAAATCCATATGTTGACATAAGGTTTATTGGCTAGCACATTACGGCCTTGTGCTAATCCCGATTTCTTGAGTGTATTTGAGAACAAACTCAATTCTCATAGAAAGCGGCCCCACTCTCACACTTACATAGATAAAATCTGTCAAGGGTGCTCCTGTAATTCTTACACCCCACTCATAAGAGCTACATAATTTCATTAAGAGTTTCTTCAAAAACTCATCATCTACCACATTACAGGATAAATGCACTCACATCATAGGAATGAGAAATAATAAGAATAGTGTATTTTTTACGACCATCATATGATTCATTTTTCTCACTGAATCCGGTTCTCAAGATCTCTAGTCCCCAAATTCGATATCCTCATACATGGCTCACGAATTTATGAGTTTCAATCTCATTCCCCTTGATGTATTTTAGATCATTTCTCTAATCAAGGCCTTGTATAGTGAATTTGCAAGATTATCACAATACTAAACACAATCCACATTAATAAACACCATAAAAAAATCTCACAATTTTGTATTTTTCTCTTCATACAGATTTGGATTTACCATTATAATAATGGCTTTGTACTCTACTAATTGTAATAGTACATCACAATAAATCAATATTTATAAAATTGATTTTTTTCCATAAAGAACAAAACTCTCAACCCATTGGCTTTCTTATTGAAGCCACATTAGCTCAACTCCATAATTGACGTTAGAAGAATACGGCAACCAACCACAAGCAGTAATAAGACATGCACCCAAATTTTATTTCAAGATAACGAAATCAAAATTAAACATGTCAAAAAAAAATCTTTCTGTTATGATACTAAATCCAAAAAAAAAATGTACGTTGTAAACATGTCAAACGGCTACAACTAAAAAAGCATCCGATGTCTTCAAACATGAATTGTCTGCCATTTGAAATTTTTCTCCAGTTTACGTACATAAGTGATGAGTTACCTTTATGGCTTTGGTCCCATAAATGCAAAGAATAAAAAAAAAACACAATATTGTTATAAAACTAAAAAGGAAACTACTACTATTGTAAGAGAAATATAAAAGAAACTCTTTATAACTCTTAAGAACTTAAACTTTCTTTATTCTATATATTTTTCTTTCTTTTCTTTCTTCTCTGATATGTTTTTCTGATCGAGTAAAGGCCTATATATAGGCGATGGGCATTCATAATAATGCAGGAGAGGGAGGGGGCTCACGCCCCTTCACAATTATTAAAGTTGAGGGGGGACATAGTGAGCCCCCGCTCTCCCCCCCCCCCCCCCCCCCCCAAAAAAAAAGACTTTTTACATAATACTCCCCCTTGAATGACCATCCATAAAGAATCTGTCTCGTTAAAACCTTGCCAAGGAAAAACCCAGTAGGAAGAAAAATCAATGACGAAGAAAAAAGAGTACAATATTCTTATGTATTTCCAAGTGCCTTAAGATTGCCTCATTAAAACCTTGCAAAGGAAAACCCAGTGGGACAAAACCTCAGCGAAGGAAAAAGATCAGTACAATCAGCACAAGTATTCAGGACTTTTACTCCCCCTGAAAAATGCATGACGATAGATCTTTCAGTCTTCACATTCCAATGTTCTGCACAATCTTCTTGAATGTTGCAGTTGGTAATGCCTTTGTGAATAAATCTGTCAGATTATCACTTGATCGTATCTGCTTGATATACCTCCTCTGATTTGAGTGATACAAGCAGTATTATCTTCGTATAAAATTGTTGGGCTATCATTGATCATGAAGAACACATGTTTCTTAGATATGTTGAGTTATTGATCTTAGCCAAATACACTCTCTACTTGTTTCATGAATTACAATAATTTCTGAGTGATTTGAAGATATGACATATACATACAACTCCATATCCCCATCCGATATTGTCCTCTTTGGCACTTCAGGGTCTTATGAGTTTAAAATGCGTCGGACAAGGTAGAGGGAACCCCACATATAATGCGCTTGACAAACTTAGTAGAAATCTAAGACTTGCAATAAAACTTAAACTCCCTCTGAGAATATGTGTCAGTTTTTCAAATAATAAACAAACCTGATTTCAGCATATATAACATGTTAAGAATTTAAACATGATTTCCATCTAAATAATGCATTAGAGAGAATATGATAATATTCACATCTAAAATTTTCTCCCCCTTATTCGGCGTTATTAGGAATAATTTGTTTATGTACGATGAAAAGAGCATTGAAAATCATCCATGTATGATAAAAGCTGTAAAAGCTTGAGATCTAATTTTATCGGTTCGGTAGAAAATCAAATCCACTTGACATTGTTGACAAACGAGATTTTGAAGATATTTGAAGGTTTCAGATTGCTGTTTAAATATAACCAATTTTACCATTGGTTTACTCCAGCAAAAAGATCTCACATTCTTCATAGATTCAGTTGTTGTTCATCCAAAACGATATTATGTCTGGTAAAAATTCTAATGTCCTAGATTTGAACCATAAACCTTTTATACCTCAACCACTCATATTTTCTCCTGAGGTTGTAAACACCATGATAGGAGCAGAGATATATCTTTATAGTAAAACTGATCTTGAAATTGTTGCAGCATCAAGAACCATCAGTACTCAATATGCTGCCTCTCTTACAACCATGTCTCAGAGTCTACTGGTGAGAACGAGTGAGGTTGATTATCTTAAAAATCAAATATCTGAGTTGCATCAAACGCTTGCAACTAAAGATAGAAAAAATAAAAATTTAAGATAAGAAAACAATGAGCTAAAGAAATTTGTAGACTAGTATTCTCGTGACCTGAAAACACGAATAGAAAAACTGGAACGAGAGAGAGCTCAAATACAAAGTCAACAACAACAGCTAACGGCAGAGGTTCAGCGTTTACAAGAAAATAGGGATAGCTGTAATTAATCTTGCTCGCTTTTGAAATTATGCATCCAGCATATCTTGTAAAGTGAGATTTGAAGAGATGATGGTTTGTCTTATTCTTATTTCTATCTCTATAAGAACCATTTTTAGCTTCGTTTAGTACGTATCAAATCTTCTTTTCATATCTATAATTCATCTGTATTTGTATTCTTATTCTACAAATTTTCAATGGCTCATAAATTTACTTTCAATATTTCTCACGATCAACAAATGAGGTATCCTTTACCTCAATTATAAGTTGTTCATGCATCTTCCGTAGGTGCCATGTTGCAGCAAGCGAATGATCTGGTTAATAAATCAGATCGTTAAACCGTTTATGAGCTTGTGACTCTTGGCACCCGACACTCCTCCTTTATTGTTGGGTTTTCCAACCGATTACAATCCAAAAATCGTGAGATTGAGGAGCTTAACGAGAAGGTTTCTGTACTTCAACGAATCGTTCAAGAGTCTGACAGAAAAATAGAAGACTTAAAACAAGAGAATAAGGATTTAAAATCCTTACTTGCCTTTTTATTTCGACTGCCTAATCCTTTAGATAAGGATGTCATGTTGCTTTATGAAGAGCAAATGCATTTGAGAGATGAGGCTAGAAGTCTCAAATTCTTGTAACTCATCTATCAATTGAATAATAAGATCTTTCATTTTCAAATGCATTTCTTGAATTTACAGTAGCTCTTGTAATCTCTTCAGGAGTTCTAGTAAGGTAAATCATCAACGTAAACTGCAGTAATGACAAATTCGAATTCTAATAAAACACATGGGCATATAGGATTATTCTCAAATCCTTCTTTTAATAGATACTTGCTGATTTAATTATATCACATGCGTTCGAATTGCTTTAACCTATATAAAGATCTTTGAAACTTTATAAAGTACATACTCCTAAATGTACTTGGATTAGATGCTTCAAGTATTGTATATCTTTATTTATGTAATGATCTAATGATCCTTATAAATATGCAGTGACCACATTCATCAATTACATATCTAATCCTTTCGTAATAATCAAACCTATTAAAAATATGAATGTGATTGCATTCATAACAAGGAAATATGTTTCCTCATAACTACTATCGGGTTTCTGCAGGAAATCTTGTGCGACAAATTGTGTTTTGTACCGCACAATTTCATTTTTCTCATTACGCTTTCGTATAAATACTCATTTATATCCGATAGGTATTACACCATTTGGTGTTTGGACAACAGGTCCAAATATATCTCGCTTCACTAGCGAGTTTGATTCAGGTTTAATAGCTGCTTTTCATTTTGGACAATTATTTCTACGTTGACATTCTTCGACGGTTCTTGACTCATTTTCTTCATTACTTCTGATAATGTCAAGGGTCATCTTATATAAAAATATGTTATCGACAACAGTTTTATTTCTATCCAGAATTTTTATTTTCAATATTCATGAAATGTATTGAGATCTCATTGTTCCTCTCCAGACGAAAACATTTCATGAAACACTTCTTTAAGAGTTATATTCTTCAAGAGTTAACTCTTCAGAAGTTATACTCTTTAGAAGTTTTCTCTTCAGGAGTTATACTTTTCAAGAGTTTCTTTTTCTGTATAGAAAGTTTAGATAGATCTTATTGCTTGTTTTGTGAGTACGGTCTCTTTAGAAGCACCGATTTAATTTCATTTTGCTTTTCTATTTTGTACCAATAAGTCTTCAACGCTTCATACGTGTTTTAGACTCATCTTTTGCTGTTTTAACAACTTGTCCTTTAGGGACTTTGATTAACAACAATAATATATGATTTTACAACACATTTAGTGTCAATAAATACATCCAGTAATTGATTTGCAACACTTTACAAAAATAGATAATCCTCTGAACTCCTAGTTCACATTCATTTGTAAGAGGATCAAATTTAGACATGGTTTTATTATCCCAAGTAATTTCTTGTCGTGTTTCAGGTACCGATTTTCATTATTTCAAAACATGATAAAAGCTTTACTATATAAAAGTTTAGTATAATTAATCAAGTACTTGGCCGTACAACAGATACGTGACCACTGTTTAGTCATACTATATCTATGACAAACATGTTCATCTTTCCATGAAAAATTATTCTAAGGGCATTTACCATTCTATGAGTTGGATCACTTCTAGTGATACGGTATATTATTATCCTCTTTAGTATTGGTTCTTCTGGAACTCACACTTTTATAATTTTTTAACCATGTCTACGTCCTTGGTTCATTTGAAAGGATGTACTGTTCACTTATGGGAATAGTGTAAATCTAATATCATTAATAAGACATAACTGGTAATTTATTAACAAAAACTCATTATTTAGCTCAATCACTGGAAGACAAAATAAAAGTTCAGAATATTTGTTGAACTTTCGCTCTCAGTATTGCTACTGCAGAGCACATTCGAGGTATGAAATATAGTATATGTTTTCTTTAACATATCATCATCAGTGACCTTCTCACTGCATAATTTTAATATTGAGTTGATTTTAAAGAGTGCAGAATATTCAATACCACTCTTAAAATCTTGCAACTTCAGGTGCAATAAGTCATAATAAACTTTTGGGAGGATTACATCTTCTGGTACTCATATCTCTCCTTTAAATCATTTCACACAATAAGAATATTTTTCACCATGAGATACACAACACGGTCCTGCAGGGACACATGATTTTCTTTTTTGATTGTATCTTCCAATTTCATCATATCCAAATAGATCTCATCAAAGATCCTGGATAAATAACTTTTTTCAGAAATGTCAATAGTAATAAATCTCAATATTTGACATTATATATCGCAAAAATAAATCTGTGGATTTAAGAAATATATTCACATTATCATGAGAATAAAAGTAAAATTTTATCAAGTAATATTTAGCAATATTATCTTTAATATTTATCTCGAGAACTGCAAATAATCTATTGAAAAACTGACTTGAAGTAGAAGATCATTAGCTTCAGTATCGGTAGAACCTCGTGTTGATAACGTGTTATAAAACTAAAAAGGAAACTACTACTATTGCAAGAGAAATATAAAAGAAACTCTTTATAACTCTTAAAAACTAAAACTTTCTTTATTTTATATATTTTTCTTTATTTTCTTTGTTCTCTGATATGTTTTTCTGATCGAGTAAAGGCCTATATATAGGCGATGGGCATTCATAATAATGTAGGAGGGGGAGGGGGCTCACGTCCCTCACAATTATTAAAGTTGAGAGGGAGGGGAGGGGGGGGGGGAGGGACATAGTGAGCTGCTGTCTTGCATAATAGATAATAGATATAAGACTTTTTTACATAATAGATATAAGTTTTTTTTTTCCTTTTTAATAGAATGACACTAAATAACACCAAAAACAAAACTTGACCGCCCCCACTAATTTTTGGATTTAAAATATATTTTTCTTTTCATATAGAAATAATACACCTCATTCTAAAGTCACTTTATTCCAATAAGCAAAAGAGATGAACTGCTATTCTTTATTCCATATCTAAGAAAGAAAAAGGGTACATGCTAATAATGCATATCATACTATGCTTTACTCTCAATATTCAATTTAAACATCTCATCACAAATGTGAAGGGGAAATCTGCCAAGTAAGGGCCAGACCTATTTTATAGTGTACTAGAGGATAAAAGTGAAGTGGGACATGATGAGGCAATGAGGAAAGCATAGTGTAACGTGAAGGTATAAAGTGGCGGGGGCATGGGCATGAGTCAAGATCAATAGTTGTCAGGCACATAAGCACGCAGACAAAGGAAAGAAATGAAGGAAAGAAGAACAAACCGATTGACACACGCAACCTAAGAGTCCATAAAAAGGCAGTGATCAGATAACGGGGTTGTCTCGGACTCTCTCGCAAACCAATTTATTGTCTACTAACCGGCATCATCTTCTTCAACCTTCTCAGAGGGACCCGAGAGCTCAAACCAGTAAATTTATGTATATTTTCCTTGTACAAAAATCTATGAGAGACTGTAAAAATATTTTTTATTGTGAATCATCTTCCCCAAATCCCGATGGACGTAAGCCTTATGCCAAACCACGTAAATATCGTGTGTATCTCTATTTATTTATCTGCTATCCACGCACGTACAGCCACACCGGAGTCTCGCTGAGGGCCCTACACGACACCGAACGAAACCCAACTCATACCAAAAAGCCGGAAATGATTCTTTCTCCTACCTCGGCTTGTTAGCCGATTTTTATGGCATCAACAACAAACATAACCCTTACCCACAAAAACTCCATTTTTAGTAATAACATATTGATTAGATTTCCTAGTCTGCTTGAAACCAGCTTTGTTGAGTAGAAAACTTGACATCAAATTCTTCCTTATAGATGGTGTATAGAGCACATCTTTGAGCACCAAAATACGTCCAGAGGTAAATTTTGTTCGACCTCACCACTCCCAATAACCTTGGTTTTACTTAAATCACCAAGCATAATGGTCTTTTCTTCTTCAAATGGAGTAAAGTTTTTAAACCAATCTTTATCATAGTAGACGTGCCTATTAGCACCAAAATCTGCCCACCATCCTTCAACAAATTGAACCATGTTGATGTTCGTTATCATTACTACAAATGGCTCCTCTTTACATTAACTTGAGGATCATTTTCTTGCTTCTGAAACTTAATAGTTCGAGCAAGATGCCCAATTTTTCCACAAACATAGCATCCATGATTTTGTGAAGGGGATCCGTGGTTCTTTTCCTCTTGGCTTTGAAAATCTTTTTTGTGAGGACTACTAAATTTTTTGAAAAATTTCTTTCGTGGCTTCAAATGACTATTTTTTGAGATCTGACCTTTGGGCAAGTCACTATTTTCAGAAATTAAATTTACCTTCATCATGGAGGTTTCATCTCCATTTTGAACTAACAGAGCATCTTGGCCTCTTGCTTCCTCCTCTACACAAATACATGTAATTAGTGCCTCCAGGGATGTTTCCTCTGTTTGTGCCGCATCGATTTTTGAAACTCCTTCCATGAAGGTGGTAGCTCACCAATGATTCCATAGACAATTAGATTGTCTTCAATCTTAATGTATTTAGATCGAACATCTGCTACAATCATTTGAAAGTCCTGCGCTTGTTCTGCGACAGACTTTCGATGCGTCCACCATTTGATATCGAAAGAAGTGCCTTGCTGCAAATTTCTTCGCTCTAGCTTCTTCCGTATCATATTTATTCTATAAGGCTTTCCAAATTTTCTTTGTAGAAGAGTAAGTAGTATTATAGAAATCATAAAATTGATCTGCAAGACAATTTAAAAGGTAACATCGACAATTATACTCATCTTTCTTATATTTATCAACTTCTCTTTGTGAGCTTTGATTTGTGCTTTATACATGTTCTACGTGTTGATCTTGTTTGGATCCTTTGCAATGAGAACAAAGGAGACGTTGAGAAGACTTAGATAGAAAAGCAATTTGCACTTTCATCTCTTGAAATGGGCTCCTTTGAATTGTTGAGATCTCCAACATTTTTCGTTGATTTTTCGTTTGAATGCTCCATCGTTGAATCTCCTTAAAATTGTTAGTGAATACACAATAATGAAATAAAAAAATTACAAACAATTCAAATGAAAAATCAGTTTGAACTGGGGCACGAAAATGTTGTTCTCTAATAAAGAAACATTAGACAACGGCTAACTAACCACCCACCACTTGTCCTCTACCATTTTCCACTAATAATCTAGACATTGATAAACAAATTGATTCCATTCTCCTACGTTCCAGTGAACAATCTCAACAAGCCAACAACTAATTTCAACACATGTAGATGTGCTCCTAGATTTTAGAAACAACATTAAAAGGCTAACTAAATAGCCTAAAATGCAAATCAGGCCACGTTAATAAAAAGCGGAAACGGATTATTAAACATTTTTATTGGATTGTCTAAAATTAAACTTCAAAAAGTATAAATTTGCATACATATCAAAAGAATTTAGTCATATTTGATAAAAAAAAAAATGAGGAGAATAAAGTGAAAAAAATTAATAAAAGTATTTTTTATCTTCAAAAGTGAATAATAAAGCTAAAAGTTTGTGTAAATTTTTAGTTTTATTATTCACTTTTGAAGATAAAAAGTACTTTTATTTTCTTTTTCTAATTTATTCTTTTTATTTTTAATCAAATATAACTAAAATTTTTTGATACATATGTAAATTTATAATTTTTAAAATTTAACTTTAGACAATTCAATAAAAATACTCTAAAAAGCGACATTATCGTCCTAGAGTTTAGCAAATCCGGCTAGTGTAAATAAAAAACAATCTAAAACATTTTACCCGAGATTTGGTCCAAAGCAACGGTCAAAAAAAAAATAAAAAGATAAATAAATAAAAGAAATCTAATTAAAAATAAAAATAAAATATTTTATCCGAGATTCCATTCTCCTATGATATTATTAAAAAAATTACCAACAAGAATACTAGTCAAATCTCAATCCACTGATAAAGAGATTCTGACCGGTCATTACTACTGGGGCAAAATTATGGAATCAAGTTTATACATTAACGTATAAAAGAGCTTTGGAACCCATACAAAGGTAATTCTGAAGAGTGTCCTCAGTCAGGCCAAAACTTGTCTGTATCAGATAAAGTTGGGGCATATATGCAATACACTCCATTTGTCTCCAGCATATATGCTTGGGGAATCAAGTTGGACTTATGATGTGTTGTTTCTGCTCAAAAGCATGGAATGCTTGCACAGGTTTACATTTCATCTGATGTCTCGTGAAAGAGTATGTGCTTTTGCTGAAGGGAGAATTGATAACTTGGATAGTCTGAAGGTAGGAGTTCCATCCATGCCACAGAATGAGTTTGTAAGCAGTAAGTTGACAGAAAAACTTGAACAGCAGATGCGGGGCTCTTTGTATCTATCTATTGGTGGGTGGATGCCTTCTTGGTGTAAACAATTAGTAGCTTCGCGCCCTTTTCTGTTTAGTTTTGAGGCAAGATGTAAGTACTTCAAGTTAGCAGCATTTGGTCAACTGCAAGCTCAGTCTCATCATCTGTCTCATAGTAATTCAGGAGCCACAAGTGACAGGTGACGTGGCACCGTTAGCTTGCCCCGTAAGAAGTTGTTGGTTTTCCGTGACCAGATTCTAGAGTCTGCTGCCAAAATTATGGACTTGCATGCCACTCACAAAATGCCTGTTGAAATTGAATATAATCAAGAAGTTGGTACTGGTGCTGGTCCAACATTGGAATTCTATACCCTGGTAAGTCGTGAGTTCCAGAAATCTGGCCTGGGTATGTGGAGGGGGAAGTATGGTTTGTTTGCCTCCAAGACTAGTTTGGAAGCTGAGGATATGGGAATTCTTATGTCACCTTCTGGACTCTTTCCTCGCCCATGGCCACCTACTTTGAGTACATCTGATGACCAGTTTCAGAAGTAATAAAAAAGTTTGTCCTTTTGGGGCAAGTGACTGCAAAGTCACTTCAAGATGGAAGGGTGTTGGATCTGCACTTCTCGAAAGCGTTCTACAAAATTATTCTTGGCCGGGTATGTAACACCGGGCCCAAGCCCAAGCCCGACGCCCAGACCCAAGCCAGACGCCAAGCCCAGGCCCAGACCGGACAGCCCCAGCCCCTAAAACGCCTAAACGACGTCGTTTCAGCAAGTAACCTTCTTCACCTCTATCCTTCCTCTGTTATCTCGACGGTTTATCCGGATTTGCTCTGCCCCTTTTCTCGCGCTACCCCCTCCACGCCTTCAACAGTTATCAGCATAAAACGGGAATTTTCTCGCTCTCCCTCACCTTACGGTATTTTGGTGTTGTGGATTTTACCACCACCAGGTTCTCTCTTCCTCTTCCCACAGTCCCTGCTCACGGTTTGGGGGTCTCCCTTATCCTTCCGTCGATCTCCCACCAGTTCATTTCTCCAGCAATACTCACCAATAAGCTTGATGATCTCCTCCTTGCTCTAAATTTCTTCCATCAATATACAATTTCGATATAGGGTTCTTGTTTTAACGTTGAATACTTTGGGGGGATACTCTCGGTGCCGATAGGCCAGCATAACAGAAATTAGGATTTTTAACTTCTCTTCTCTTTGTTCCTTTGTGTTTTTCTTGTGGAGATTAGGGTAGTTACAACTCCAAATTACACATCAGAAATTTTTCCATCTTTGGCAGCGCGTGACTCTCGGGTTCCAAAGCTACAAGTGAATTGAGGTATTTTAATTTCAATGCCTTTCTGCTCTATAATGCATGCGAATAAGGGTAGGAGTTTCATAAGTGTGTTAATGGATTTTGGAAGGATTCAAAATTCTTATGGCTGTGTTGTTGGGCTGGTTGGTCTTAATCGAGTAAAATGTGTTATTTGGCTGGTTGGTCTTAATCAAGTAAAACTTGAAATGCTTTGTAGTGGGTTGGTATAAAAGTTTTATTGGATGTAAATGATCATTCGGTCGTGTTCTTGTTAGGAGACTTTTGCTGGCAGTTAAATAGATATTGGTGGCTATTAGAATTGGGATTTTTAGTTCCAAAATTTTATCGTATGTTTTATATCAGGTTGTTGTTGTCTGAAGAGGCTTTGGGTCCTTTGTTGAGAAAATTCTTACAAGTCCTTGGTGGTGTTATTTAAATTTTATCACTAGAATGTTGCAAGTTTATGAGTGGTGGAATAGAGAAATTTTTTGATGGCTAGAGGTGTAATAAGGGGTTGATTACGTTGAAAGAATGAAACATGTTAAAACTTATTTTGGAACATTAATTTATAATGATATTCTTGGAGGGTTGTATAACTGGTTATTGATATTTAGTGAAAATATTATGCATAGGTGACGAGAATCTTAGAGATTGGACTCAAAACTTTAAATATACGCCTCAGGAGTCAGGTAAGCGAGGCTTCTATCCTAGATTTGCATAACAAGAAAAATAGCTGAGGTTGGTTTATAAAATGTGCATGTTATGCTTTTAAAAGAAAAATGGGAAAACAACCTCAGTATATAAATAATTCTGCATCTTCTCATGAAGTTTATATGATAGAGAAAATTTCTTTTGACATGAAATGTGTAGACATGAGCAACACTTAATTTGTTTATAAGATACGCATATGAGCGAACATGGTTTGGGATGTTTACTTGTACATGTGAAATAAAATATTTTTATTTGTTTATTTTTATTTAAAATGACAAGAAAAGGAAAAACACGTGGTTTGATATATTATGTTCATGAAAAATCTTTGGCATGCTTATCTGTTGGTTTTGGTTTTTGGATATAGTTCTGATATGTGTATATGGTTTCACGTGATATGGTTGGTATCACCATGATATGATATGATAGGAGTGCAATCACTTTGGAAATAAAGTGATCCTTTTATGTGTTTCTTTCCTATGTGCGCACTTGGGGCTCCGAGAACGAATGAGGGAAAGTCTCACAAGATGATACCACCTGGTTTGGCCACCGGGGATAGCACAACCCTACCACTAGGGTTAAACATGGTATATGTTTTGGAAACGTTGATGAGATGTTACAGTTATTTGTGCCAAAGTATTTTTGGTTTTGACAAGTTGGTTTTGTATATACTTTATGAAAAATAAAGGTTCGCTCAGTTTTTGTTGGTTTATAAGTTTTGGAGTTGTTTCCTTGAAATAAAAGTTTTTCTATTACATGCATAAGAGTTTTATTGAAAATGCTCATGCTTTACACACTAATATAGGTGTTTTGCTTACTGAGTTGTGGATGAACTCACCCCCTTATCTATATACATTTTAGATGAAGTGGAGGTCTCGACTGAGGACCAAGATTAATATGTTGGGACCAGGATAAGCGGTTACCCATTGGTTGAAGTGAAGATGACATTTATTGATTTGTTGTTACGTTAATTAGCATTAATAGATCCAAGTGTTAGTAGAATATTTTTATGGGGAGTTTGTGGATCCTATGTGATGGCATTATTTTTCTTTAAATGTATGAACTTTGTGGATATTTAGGATTTGATTGTCTTAAGAATTTGGAGACGAGGAATTATTGTAGATTTTCGATAAAATATTTTGAGATAGTATTTGTAGATAAAAACAGGTCAAATCAAACAGGTTGATTTTCAAGACTCCCTACGAGTACGGGGTGTCACATTTGGTATCAGAGCTAAGGTTTAAGGTTCTGCAGACTCTATACAGTAAAGTTCTAGAGATTTGAGATTTTGTAGACAATAGTTCGAATGAGAGTATAGAACATAGAATGGTTCTAGGAGATGATTATTTGGATTTAATTGCGATAATGAGATGCTTAAAGAAATATTGTTATGAGCTGTTGAGGTTTTTAGAACTCGCCGACTTTAGGAATCATTTGAGGTGTAAAAATTTTATAGGCTTGTGAGCTGATTTTGTATGGTTGGAGATTGAAGGACTAGGTTTCTGAATTTCTTATAATTATATTCGTGGTGGATACCTTACTCATGTTGGGGAAATTATATACTATTGTTTGGCTACTATGACTACCCGTTGATATTTATATAGCTTCTTGTATATGTGCTTTTAATGAACGATTTGTTTAATAGTTCAAGTCTTCTCAGGATGCCGCCTCGCTGTGAACGAAGTGTATCGGATTTGAACGCAGCCAAGAATAAAAGGGAAGCAAATCCAAGAGTTTCCGAAGTGCTCCGGGCAGCAGCGCATCAGTTGATAGATGATCTTGCACAAAATTCATCTGGCCGTCACCGCACCACAAGTGAAAGGGATTGCACCTTGGAAGATTTCGACAAGCTGTACCCCACATCTTTTGATGGGAGAGGCGACCCGATATTAGTGGAAGATTGGGTGCAGGACATTGAAGAGATATTTCAAGTTTTGCCTTGCACGAATGAACAAAAAGTGGCGTTTGCTACATTCAAGTTGACTGGGGAGGCGAAAAGGTGGTGGATCTCGGAAAGGACTATCAGGGAAGCTGAAAAGAAGGAAATAAAAAGTTGGTCGCTGTTCAAGGAAGTTTTCCTGGAGCGTTTCTTCCCCGTCTCAGTGAAAGAGGATAAGGCTATGGAATTTGCCACTTTGGTCCAGGGGGCGATGTCAGTACACCAATATGCAGCCAAGTTTACTGAGCTGGCACGCTTTGCAGCATATCTGATTCCAGATGAAGAGAAGAAGTGTCGCAAATTTGAGCAAGGGCTGAACGAGAAGCTTTACGAACAAGTGATGGGCTTCCAGTTGAAAAAGTTCACAAAGTTGGTGAATAAGGCCACCTTGTTTGAGCGATGCCTTCAAAGGAGCGCCACGTTACTTGATCAAAGGAAGAGGTCTACTCCATCTGGATATCATACAAGCAACAACCAGGGACAGTGGAAGAAGAGAAATGAAGGGGGTAATTCAAGCAAAAGGCCAATTCAGAGTGATCAACAGCCTTATCATTGCAGAACTTGTGACCGTGTTCACACGGGAAAGTGCAGGAAAGAGTTAGGCTTATGTTATCGGTGCGGCAAGTCGGGCCACTACCTCAGGGATTGCCCGCTTACTTTGGGCAGCAATAGACCCGCCCCACTACCACCCCCACCCAGGACTAGAGGGGCGCCATGAAGTAATACCCAACGCCCTACTGCACCTGCTTGGGTTTTCGCATTGACACCAAGAGAGGCTGAAGGCAGGGAGGATGTGATCACAGGTATTATTCCTTACTTTTATTTTAGGAATAACTTAGTAACTATTGTGGATGTTAAATCAAATGGTACTTTGTATGTGATCACATGCATCAAAGGGTCTCAACTCTGACGGGGACTACAGTATCTTGTCATAAAATTCTCCGCGGCTGTCCTATATCTATCGAAGAGAGATTGATGCCTGCTGAACTTATTATTTTTGATATGGTTGGATTTGATGTAATTTTGGGTATGGACTGGTTGGCTTCATACCATGCCAGTATTGATTGTTTTAAAAAGGAGATAGTTTTCAAGCAACCTGAAGGGGATGAAATTCGATTTGTGGGGTCGAAAGTACGATTATTCCCATCAATCATATCAGTAGTTCAAGTTAGGAAATTATTGCAAGATGGCTGTCAAGGATTTTTAGCTTGTGTGATAGATGCACCAAAAGAGGAGTTGAGTTTAGAAGAGATTCCTGTGGTGAGAGAATATCCGGAAGTGTTTCCTGAAGATTTGTCTGGATTACCACCTGACCGAGAAGTAGAATTCGCTATTGATCTTATTCCAGGCACAGCACCTTTGTCTAAGGCTCCTTATAGAATGGCATCATCGGAGCTCACCGAACTTAAAGAACAGTTACAAGATATATTAGACAAGGGTTTTATCCGACCCAGTGTGTCCCCATGGGGTGCTCTAGTGTTATTTGTGAAGAAGAAAGATGGAACAATGAGAATGTGCATTGACTATAGAGAACTCGACCGAGTAACCAGCAAGAATAAATATCCTTTACCCCGCATAAAAGACCTGTTTGATCAACTACAGGGTGCGCAAGTTTTCTCGAAGATTGACCTTCGATCAGGGTATCATCAACTGAAGATCAAGGCTGAAGATGTATCCAAGACTGCTTTCAGGACCAGATATGGCCACTATGAGTTTCTGGTCATGCCTTTTGGTTTGACTAACGCCCCAGCGGTATTCATGGACTTAATGAACAGAGTATTTCATGGATTCTTGGATAAATTTGTGGTTGTTTTTATTGACGACATCCTAATCTATTCTAAGAGCAAGAAGGAGCATGAGGAACACTTGAGGCTAGTACTCGAAACACTTAAGGAAAAAAAGTTGTTTGCTAAACTGAAGAAGTGTGAGTTTTGGCTGAATGCAGTTACATTTCTGGGGCATGTTGTTTCAAAGGAGGGCATTTCAGTGGACCCCGGGAAAGTGGAATCAGTAGTGAACTGGTCAGCACCGAAAAATGTACATGAGGTTAGGAGTTTCTTGGGATTGGCGGGATACTATTGCCAATTCATTGAGGGTTTCTCCAAGATAGTAGTTTCTCTCAGTGCACTCATAAGGAAGAACAAGAAGTTTGAGTGGATAGAAAAATGTGAAGAAAGCTTTCAGACTTTGAAACAGAGACTAGTGACCACCCCAGTTTCAACAGTTCCCACTGCGAGAGGTGGGTTTGTGGTATATAGTGATGCTTCAAGATTGGGTTTAGGGTGCGTATTAATGCAACACGGGAAATTCATAGCCTATGCTTCACGGCAACTAAAGACACATGAACAAAATTACCCCACACATGATTTGGAGTTAGCAGCAGTTGTGTTTGCACTTAAAATTTGGAGGCATTATCTATATGGGGCAAAGTGTGAAATCTACACAGATCACAAAAGCTTGTAGTATTTCTTCACCCTGAAAGAATTAAATATGAGATAGAGAAGATGGCTCGAGCTAATAAAGGATTATGATTGTAATATCAATTATCACCCAGGCAAAGCGAACGTTGTAGCTGACGCCTTGAGTAGGAAATCAATGAGTTCAGTAGTGGCATCCCTTACTACTCAACACCAGTTACTAATGGACTTAGAGAGGGTTGGTATTGAGGTCATCACCAATGATACAAGCGCTTTCGTGGCTAGTTTAATAGTGTAACCAGATTTGTTAGAGAGAATCAAAGCATCTCAGAAAGTAGATTCAGCGTTGATAAAGCTAGTGGAGGAAGTTAAGAACGGGGATAAAACTGATTTTAGCATTTCTGAAGATGGAGTTTTGAGGTTTAGAGACAGATTGTGTGTACCTACAGATGATGCATTGAAGAAGATAATCCTTGAGGAGGCACACCGCTTTTTATACACAGTCCATTCAGGGAGTACCAAGATGTATCGGAACTTGAGAGAGTCTTTTTGGTGGAACGGTATAAAGAGAGAAATTGTTAAGTTTGTAGAACACTGATGACTTGTCAACGGGTGAAGGCAGAGAATCAGAGACCAGCAGGGTTGTTACAGCCATTACAGATTCCAGAATGGAAATGGGAGCATATATCCATGGACTTTGTGACAAGTCTACCAAGGGCTTTAAACGGACAAGATGCAATATGGGTAATCATGGATCACTTAACGAAGACTGCGCGTTTTGTGCCTATTAAAATTTCTTATAAATTGGAGAAACTAGCTGAGCTGTACATACAAGAGATTGTGAGATTGCATGGGATACCAGTGTCCATTGTGTCAGATAGAGATCATCGTTTCACTTCTAGATTTTGGAGAAGTTTACAAGAGGCAATGGGTACTAAGTTGAATTTCAGTACAGCTTATCACCCTCAGACAGATGGACAATCAGAAATGACTATTCAGATTTTAGAAGACATGTTGAGGGCATGCGTAATGGACTTTAAAGAAACTTGGATACGACATTTACCATTGGTGGAATTTGCTTATAATAACAGTTTCCAAACTAGTATTGGGATGGCACCGTATGAAGCACTGTATGGCAGAAGATGTAGGTCTCCATTATATTGGGATGAAGTTGGTGAAAGAAAAATCTTGGGGCCAGAGATCATTCAGAGGACCACAGAAAAGATTTACATCATTCGAACCAGAATTAAAGCAGCTCAGGGTCGACAAAAGAGCTATGCCGATAACCGCCGCCGTCCACTAGAATTTGAGGTTGGAAATGAAGTATTCTTGAAGATAGAACCAATGAAAGGGGTTATGAGATTTGGAAGTAAGGGCAAGTTAAGCCCTAGATATATTGGGCCCTTTGAGATTCTTGAGCGAATTGGACCATTGGCATATAAGTTAGCACTTCCTCCGAATCTTGCGGGAGTGCATAACGTATTTCATGTGTCCATGCTGAGAAAGTATATTCCCGATCCAACTCACGTCATTCATTATGAGCCGTTACAGATTCAAGAAGATATGACAGATATTGAAAAACCAGTGCGGATCTTGGAAAAGAAAGCACACATGTTGCGGAACCGTAGCATCCCCATGGTTAAGGTTTTGTGGAGTAATCATACAAGCAGTGAAGCTTCTTGGGAACTCGAGGAAGAAATGCGAGAGAAATACCCACATCTATTCAATGAGGATTACGAGCTTTTCTAGTAATTTTCGAGGACGGAAATTTTTAAAGGGAGGAGGATGTAACACCGAGCCCAAGCCCGACGCCCACGCCCAAGCCAGACGCCAAGCCCAGGCCCAGACCGGACAGCCCCAGCCCTTAAAACGCCTAAACGGCGTCGTTTCAGCATGTAACCTTCTTTACCTCTATCCTTCCTCTGTTATCCCGACGGTTTATTCGGATTTGCTCTACCCCTTTTCTTGCGCTACCCCCTCCACGCCTTCGACGGTTATCAGCATAAAATGGGAATTTTCTCGCTCTCCCTTGCCTTACGGTATTTTGGTGTTATGGATTTTACCACTGCTAGGTTCTCTCTCCCTCTTCCCGCAGTCCCTGCTCACAGTTTGGGGGTCTCCCTTATCCTTCCGTCGATCTCCCACCAGTTCATTTCTCCAGCAATACTCACCAGTAAGCTTGATGATCTCCTCCTTGCTCTAAATTTCTTCCATCAATATACAATTTCGATATGGGGTTCTTGTTTTAACGTTGAATGCTTTGGGGGGATACTCTCGGTGCCGATAGGCCAGCATAACAGAAATTAGGATTTTTAACTTCTCTTCTCTTTGTTCCGTTGTGTTTTTCTTGTGGAGATTAGGGTAGTTACAACTCCAAATTACACATCAAAAATTTTTCCATCTTTGGCAGCGCGTGACTCTCGGGTTCCAAAGCTACAAGTGAATTGAGGTATTTTAATTTCAATGCCTTTCTACTCTATAATGCACGCGAATAAGGGTAGGAGTTTCATGAGTGTGTTAATGGATTTTGGAAGGATTCAAAATTCTTATGGCTGTGTTGTTGGGTTGGTTGGTCTTAATCGAGTAAAATATGTTGTTTGGCTGGTTGGTCTTAATCGAGTAAAACTTGAAATGCTTTGTAGTGGGCTGGTATAAAAGTTTTATTAGATGTAAATGATCATTCGATCATGTTCTTGTTAGGAGACTTTTGCCGGCAGTTAAATAGATATTGGTGGCTGTTAGAATTGGGATTTTTAGTTCCAAAATTTTATCGTATGTTTTATATCAGGTTGTTGTTGTCTGAAGAGGCTTTGGGTCCTTTGTTGAGAAAATTCTTACAAGTCCTTGGTGGTGTTATTTAAATTTTATCACTAGGATGTTGCAAGTTTATGAGTGGTGGAATAGAGAAAATTTTTGATAGCTGGAGGTGTAATAAGGGGCTGATTACGTTGAAAGAATGAAACATGCTAAAACTTATTTTGGAACATTAATTTATAATGATATTCTTGGACTGGTCATTGGTATTTAGTGAAAATGTTATGCGTAGGTGACGAGAATCTTAGAGATTGGACTCAAAACTTTGAATATACGCCTCAGGAGTCAGGTAAGCGGGGCTTCTATCCTAGATTTGCATAACAAGAAAAATAGCTAAGGTTGGTTTATAAAATGTGCATGTTATGCTTTTAAAAGAAAAATGGGAAAACAACCTCAGTATATAAATATTCTGCATCTTCTCATGAAGTTTATATGATAGAGAAAATTTCTTTTGACATGAAATGTGTAGACATAAGCAACACTTAATTTGTTTATAAGATACGCATATGAGCGAACATGGTTTGGGATGTTTACTTGTACATGTGAAATAAGATATTTTAATTTGTTTCTTTTTATTTGAAATGACAAGAAAAAGAAAAACACGTAGTTTGATATGTTATGTTCATGGAAAATCTTTTGCATGCTTATCTGTTGGTCTTGGTTTTTGGATATAGTTCTGATATGTGTATATGGTTTCACGTGATATGGTTGGTACCACCATGATATGATATGATAGGAGTGCAATCACTTTGGAAACAAAGTGATCCTTTTATATGTTTCTTTCCTATGTGCACACTCAGGGCTCCGAGAACGAATGAGGGAAAGTCTTACAATATGATACCGCCTGGTTTGGCCACCGGAGATAGCACAACCCTACCACGAGGGTTAAACATGGTATATATTTTGGAAACGTTGATGAGATGTTACAGTTATTTGTGCCAAAGTATTTTTGGTTTTGACAAGTTGGTTTTGTGTATACTTTATGAAAAATAAAGGTTCGCTCAGTTTTTGTTGGTTTATAAGTTTTGGAGTTATTTCCTTGAAATAAAAGTTTTTCTGTTACCTGCATAAGAGTTTTATTGAAAATGCTCATGCTTTACACACTAGTATAAGTTTTTTGCTTACTGAGTTGTGGATAAACTCACCCCCTTATCTATATACATTTCAGATGAAGTGGAGGTCTCGACTGAAGACCAAGATTAATATGTTGGGACCAAGATAAGCGGTTACCCGTTGGTTGAAGTGAAGACGACATTTATTGGTTTGTTGTTACGTTAATTAGCATTAATAGATCCAAGTGTTAGTAGAATATTTTTATGGGGAGTTTGTGGACCCTATGTGATGGCATTATTTTTTTAAAATGTATGAACTTTGTGAATATTTAGGATTTGATTGTGTTAAGAATTTGGAGATGAGGAATTATTGTGGATTTCCGATAAAATATTTTGAGATAGTATTTGTAGATAAAAACATGTCAAATCAAACAGGTTGATTTTCAGGACTCCCTACAAGTACGGGGTGTCACAGGATACTTTCCAATTCTGAGTGCTATTAATTTGAAATTGTACGTAGGCTTGTCATGTTAATCTGCACGAATAGTTTTAATTCAAGCTTTGGCCTTTTTTAGTTAATTATCGTTTCATTTTATTTTTTTTCTAGGAACTTACTCTGTATGACATCCCGTCGTTTGATCCCGAGCTCAGTAGGACATTGCTAGAGTTTCAGGCTCTTGTTAATAGAGAAAAGTTTTTGGAATCTATCAGTGGAGAAAATTCACCAGCTGAATTTGACTCGTGCTTTCGGGATGCCAGAATTGAGGATCTTTGCCTTGATTTTACTCTTCCTGGGTATCCTAATTATGTACTTGCTTCTGGGCCTGATTATAAAATGGTAGTGTGCTCAATGAGATTGCTCCTTGTTTTTTTTTTGCTCGATCTTTCTGTTGATTGCAATAACCTAGTTTATTTTATTCATTTTGCTTCACCAGGTTAATATGAGAAACTTGGAGGACTATGTCTCGCTTATTGTTGATGCAACTATAAATACTGGAATTTCCAGACAAGCAGAAGCATTTAAATCTGGGTTTAACCAGGTCTGTACTATCATACTTTCTTTTGATGAAGTGGGCAGGACTTGTTTTGTTTCTTTTTGTTTTCTGTTGCAACTGAATAGCCTGAAATGAAATTGATCCATCTTGAAAAATTATATATATATATATATATATATATATATATTTTCCGCTGAACTCCAGTAAGGATGTATTCATGCTAATCTCCTGCTTTGATATCCATTTGAGCCATTAGGAATTTTGTCAAATCACCCCCTTCCTTCCCTTTTCACTTGTGTTGATTATGATCACTTCTGAGAATATTCTCAAATATTTTTGTGCCTTTTCTATGGATTATCATAATAAAATTTGTAAATGTATTTGTATTTGGTGTTTCAGGTTTTCCCTATTGAGCATCTTGAGATTTTTACTGAAGAGGAACTAGAGCGTTTGCTATGTGGAGAACATGATTCGTTGGTGGTATGTATCTTATCACTTCGTTATTCACTATGTACTTGGTGCAGCCATTATACTTACGAGGTTATGGTACATTCTCTTTTCCAGTTCAATGAGCTCCTGGATCACGTCAAGTTTGATCATGGATACACGGCTAGCAGTCTTCCTATAGTCCATGTCAGTGTTCTTACATCTTATATCTATCCATTTGTTAATTGATTCAACATTTTACTTGCTTCAATACTCTAGAAAGTCACTCGCTTGTTCCGCAGTTGCTGAAAATCATACAAGAGTTTGACCATGGACAGAGACGAGCATTTCTGCAGTTTGTGACTGGGGCACCCAGGCTTCCTCTGGGTGGTTTAGCGTCTCTCAATCCAAAGTTGACTGTTGTCCGAAAAGTCAGTACAAGCAACACATCTTGTTGATCCAATTCATCTTTGCCCTTTCTTTAGTTATTATCTGATTGTCTGGGTGTTTATACAGCATTCTAGCATCTGGACCGACACAGACTTACCAAGCGTGATGACGTGTGCAAATTATCTTAAGCTCCCTGCTTACTCTTCAAAAGTGAACTCTCTCTTGATCACTTTCTAACATAATTTCCGTTGGAACTGCTATACAAAAACAGTGAAATATGTTTTTCCCCCCTTCATTTTATGTTTTTAATTTTTGGTTTCAGGAGAGGATGAAAGAGAGGCTCTTATACGCCATAACAGAAGGCCAAGGAGCATTTCACCTATCATAGAGTTCTTTCTAATCTCTGTCCCAACAGGGTCATCAATTGTGAAAATTGTAAGTATTAGAAGAGGTGCTGGTGGTGGTGTATGAAAAACAGTGAAGACAAGTTGTTTGATGAAATACCTCTTCAAATGTAAGAGCATTTAAGAGTCTATTAATCTTATTTATATATACGCATATTACATCAATACACGAGTCCTTGTACTGATTGGATACAAAAAGTAATGTTATAAAATAGGAAAGTATAATTACAAAGATATTCTAGCCGTTGCATGAAGTGTGGGTTGCATGATTTATGGGAAGTATTCTCTGGTTGTAGTAGATGGGTTCTACATATGGAATGTTGTCATTGGGTCTCTGACATGGTATGTTTCCGTTGGCTTTTTGACTATGTGAACTATTTTCTTTGCTTTGTGAATTATTTTCTGTGTTATTACGCCCCCGCAAACTGTGCCGAGGGACAAGGCCAACTTTGGTCCGAAGATCTGTAAAAGTAGGTCGCCCAAGTGGCTTGGTAAAAATATCAGGAAGTTGATGAGAAGCCAATACATGCCGAGTATGGAGAAGACCCAAAGCAACACGTTCACCGCGAACATAGTGATAATCAATTTCAATGTGCTTGCTTCAAGCGTGAAATACTAGATTAACTGTCATGTACAGTGCACTAATATTATCGCAGAGTAACAATAGAGTGGAGGTGAGGGGGATGCCCAGATTAGCTCAACAATTGTTTGGGCCATTGCTCGGTACTCATCTTCAGAGCTCGATCTAGAGACGGTATGTTGTTTCTTTGCAGACTAGGAGATACAATTGCTTCCAAGAAAGACACAGTAGTCGATGGTGGAGCATCTGGTAATGGGACAGCCTACCCAATCTACATCGAGAAATGCATACAAATTAAGTGTAGAATGTGAACTAAAATGAAGACTAAGATTAACAGTGCCTTTCAAATACCAAAGTATGTGCTTGACCATTTTATAGTTAGCCTCGGTAGGTGAGTGCATGAAATAAGAAACGAAATTAACATTATAAGAGAGGTTGGGACGGGTGAGGGTAAGATATTGTAGTGCACCTACAATGTTGTGGTAGTGAGCTGGGTCAGAGAAAGGTGTTTGAAAGGTAAGACCTTTGGTTTTTGGCATCATGGGAATACCCATAGGTTTACAGTCATACATCTTATCTTGTTCTAAAATGTCAATGGCATACTTAGTTTGAGATAGGGTGAGGTCATCTATGGTTGACCTGATTTCTATACCAAGGAAATAGTGGAGAGATCCAAGATCTTTCATGGCAAATTGGCTATGAAGGGTGCAAATAAATTCACGAAGATACTTAGTAGAGGAGCCAATTTATAACATATCATCAACATACAAGAGTAAGATTAGAGTTCCACATGGTGAATGACAAATAAATAATGAAGAGTCATCACTGCTACAAAGAAATCCATAAGTTAATAAAAAACTACTAATTTTTTCAAACCAGGCTCGAAGAGCCTGTTTAAGACCATAAAATGCTTTATTTAATTTGCAAGCATAAGAAGAATGAGTTTGATGAATAAAACCTAGCGGTTGCTCCATGTAAATAGATTCTTGAAAATCACTGTGAAGAAACGTATTTTTGACATCTAATTGGTGAATACTCCAGTGGTTGATGAGATCAAGTGTGATTACAATGCAGATAGTGCTTGGTTTAATGACAGGAGAGAATGTCTCTCGATAGTTTATGTCATCTTCTTGATGAAAACATTTAGCTACTAACCGAACTTTTAATTGATCAAGAGAACCATTGACTTTGAGTTTGCTTTTGAAAATCCATTTACAACCTATAATTGACATAGTATGATTAGGAGGAACTAGACTCTAAGTGCTGTTCACATGTAAAGCCTGTAATTCATCTTTCATTGCTTGTAACTAACCAGGGTGTTTAAGAGCAAAGCGAATAGACTTGGCCTCGATTGGAATGAAAACAAGATCATGTAAGTGAGCATATTTGGGATTAGGCTTACGAATACCAGACTTGGACCGTGTGACAATGGTGGCATCAAGGGTCACAGACGAGGTGGTGGGAATATCAGTGGGTAGCAAGGGCACAGTTGTGTCAAAGGATAAAGGGGAAGATACTAGTGTGCTACTGGTACTAGTGGAGGTGGATCAGATGGGAGGGGAATATCTACCGCGATGGGAGACGAGGAATGTTCGGGTATGGTGGAGTTGGATAAGGGGGAGGGAGGCGTAATCCACATATCAACGGTGGATAGGACAAGGTCGGTATTTGGAGGTAAGTGAAGGTTTCTAGGCTGTTTAAAAAAGTGGATAGGACAGGCTGTTTTGGAATGCCACTGTGAAAAAGCATAGTCATCCCAAGTTCACGAATGATAAGATGACAACGCTTAACCATACCATTCTATTCAGGAGTATGAGGACAATAAAAACGATGAATGATACCTTTCTTTTGTAGATAGGAGGTGAATTGGGCATTAGCAAATTCACCGCCTCCATCGGTTTGAAGGATTTTAATTTTTTTGCAAAATTGGCATTCAACATAATTTTCAAAAATCAAGAAGGCAGAAAAAAAAATCTGAATTTTTTTCGTAAAGGGATAAACCACATAAATTTAGAGAAAGCATCAACTAAACAAGCATAGTAATTAAATTTACCAATAGAAATAATAGAACCGGGACCCCATAAATCACAATAAATCTCATCAAATGTAGCATTAGTGATATTGCTAGAAGGTAAAAAAGGAAGTTTGCAAAGTTCGCCTAATTGACAACTGTCACAAAAGGAATTTTTATTAGAACTAGAAACTTGAACAAGTCCTTTAGATTTTAAGGCTTGCAGAGAAGATGTCTGCTTGAGGGTGCCCCAAGCACTGATGCCAAATGTCTTTAAAAACATGCCAGGATCAAGTTGAAAAATGAGCTTCAAGGAGATAGAGAAAGGGGGGGGGGGGGGGGACGGAACAACGACGAGGGCTTCCCTATAAAGTGTCCCGATAATCCAACCTCAGAGTAATTGATCCGATTTGCGTCATTGAAGGAAGGTTGGATTAGGTTCAGATTTACTCGAACCAGAGGCTGAGTGTAATAGTCCAAAATTTCTAAGATAAAGTTTTATTTGAATTTCTTTTTAAAATGAATATATTGTATATATTTTCTAGGAAAATAGAGTTAGAGACTTAAATGAGAGTATTTAGTTAAGAATAAGTGAAATCATGCATTATAAAAAATATTATGGAGGAATCTTTGAGATTTGGAATAAGGTATCAACTAGAGAAATTAAGTTGAACTTAGAAGGAGTTGAATTCTCAAGAATTAGGGTGTAAATGTAAGAGGAAGTGATAGAACCAAAGATCAAACACTTGGTGCCTAGAATATGTATTCTCGAATTAGTCTGTTGTGTTTTAGTGTAATGAACATAAGTTACCCATATGAGGTCCAAATAAGGTGATTCTAATTCTTATAGAATCCTAAGAGATAGATATAAAACTTTCATGTTTTGGGTTTTTGAAGATTTGGACTGGATCGATGACTTATTTGGGGAATAAGTAGACTGTTTTGGATTGAGCTAAAGAGGAACTCGAGTAAGATGAAATAGACCAAATTGGGGCATGTGACGAAATATGTAATTGGTTTTGAGGTTTTCAAGTGTATTAACATGTGTAAGAATAATTGGCAAGTGATGTGGAGTTGATTTAGAAGATTAATTAGTTTATTTGGTGATGGAGATATATGGGAACCAAAATCTGCTAACAAGGAACTAAGTGAGCTAAAATTTGATTGGACAAGGTCGGTATTTGGAGGTAAGTGAAGGTTTCTAGGCTGTTTAAAAAAGTGGATAGGACAGGCTGTTTTGGAATGCCACTGTGAAAAAGCATAGTCATCCCAAGTTCATGAATGATAAGATGACAACGCTTAACCATACCATTCTATTCAGGAGTATGAGGACAATAAAAACGATGAATGATACCTTTCTTTTGTAGATAGGAGGTGAATTGGGCATTAGCAAATTCACCACCTCCATCGGTTTGAAGGATTTTAATTTTTTTGCAAAATTGGCGTTCAACATAATTTTCAAAAATCAAGAAGGCAGAAAAAAAAAATCTGAATTTTTTTCGTAAAGGGATAAACCACATAAATTTAAAGAAAGCATCAACTAAACAAGTATAGTAATTAAATTTACCAATAGAAATAACAGAACCGGGACCCCATAAATCACAATAAATCTCATCAAATGTAGCATTAGTGATATTGCTAGAAGGTAAAAAAGGAAGTTTGCAAAGTTCGCCTAATTGACAACTGTCACAAAAGGAATTTTTATTAGAACTAGAAACTTGAACAAGTCCTTTAGATTTTAAGGCTTGCAGAGCAGATGTCTGCCTGAGGGTGCCCCAAGCACTGATGCCAAATGTCTTTAAAAACATGCCAGAATCAAGTTGAAAAATGAGCTTCAAGGAGATAGAGAAGGAGGGGGGGGGGATGGAACAACCACGAGGGCTTCCCTATAAAGTGTCCCGATAATCCAACCTCAGAGTAATTGATCCGATTTGCGCCATTGAAGGAAGGTTGGATTAGGTTCAGATTTACTCGAACCAGAGGCTGAGTGTAATAGTCCAAAATTTCTAAGATAAAGTTTTATTTGAATTTCTTTTTAAAATGAATATATTGTATATATTTTCTAGGAAAATAGAGTTAGAGACTTAAATGAGAGTATTTAGTTAAGAATAAGTGAAATCATGCATTATAAAAAATATTATGGAGGAATCTTTGAGATTTGGAATAAGGTATCAACTAGAGAAATTAAGTTGAACTTAGAAGGAGTTGAATTCTCAAGAATTAGGGTGTAAATGCAAGAGGAAGTGATAGAACCAAAGATCAAACACTTGGTGCCTAGAATATGTATTCTCGAATTAGTCTGTTGCATTTTAGTGTAATGAACATAAGTTACCCATATGACAAATAAGGTGATTCCAATTCTTATAGAATCCTAAGAGATAGATATAAAACTTTCATGTTTTGGGTTTTTGAAGATTTGGACTGGATCGATGACTTATTTGGGGAATAAGTAGACTGTTTTGGATTGAGCTAAAGAGGAACTCGAGTAAGATGAAATAGACCAAATTGGGGCATGTGACGAAATATGTAATTGGTTTTGAGGTTTTCAGGTGTATTAACATGTGTAAGAATAATTGACAAGTGATGTGGAGTTGATTTAGAAGATTACTTAGTTTATTTGGTGATGGAGATATAAGGGAACCAAAATCTGCTAACAAGGAACTAAGTGAGCTAAAATTTGATTGGATTCCAACTAAACCAAGAAGTGGCCTTCTAGAACATGTCAAATGGAGTCTTGGAAGGCTTAACAAGTAACCAAAGGGATTAGGAGAAGGCTGGGGGGTGTGGCACACCAGAAGAAGGCTGGAATGAGGGTTCATGCATGGTTAGGTGAAATGTCACCTCATTCCTTATCTCATAAGCTCCCACCTCAACCATTAATCAAATTGGCTACAAAAATATCTAAAATGTTAGCCATTAGATGATCATTTTAGCTGCAAGGTCTAAAATCTTGGAGGCTTAATTTTAATCATGAGATTTGTTTAGGATGGACACCTCATCTCCCATGCAAACCAGTAGCCGGTTACACCCATTCCCCTTTCCCCTCTTCTTTCCTTCATGTGGGTCAACCACTCCCCTATAAATAGGCATTGGAGAGTCTTTTAACTCTATTTGGAAGCATAGCACACGTTCCAATTGAAGAAAACCAAAAAAAAACCCTCCTCAATCTCCTAAACCTCCACACATACCTTAAGTGAGCTAAATGAGTGTTATTGGGGAGAAAGTTTACAAGGGTTGGTTTGATCAACTCCAATAAACTTTAGAGAGTTTGTAAGTCCACATTCTAGCTTAACTTTAGCATGGAGATGGTTTATTTAAGTGGTTGAAGTATACATGCTAGTATTGAACCCTTAAACTCTTGTTTAAGTGATATAATGAATCAAAGTAATGTTTGAATTGGTTTTGGTCATGGAAATATGTTAGATATAGTTAGAAGAACCTAAAAGTATGATTTAATAAGTAAAAATCAGGTTTATGTGAAAAGATTGCAAGTTTTAGATTGAAAAATTCCATGATCTGTGACCTCGCTCGACCCTCGCTCGACCGATGGATCGAGCGAAGAACAACTATAACCCATCGCTTGACTCTCGCTAGATGTTTGGCTCGAGCGAAGTGCAACTCGAGATTTCGTTCGACACTCGCTCTATATCCTGTTCGAGCAAGTTCTAAACCGAGATTTCACTTGATTCTCACTCGATACCTTACTCGAGCGAGATACCCAGTTTGCTTAAAGCTCGACACTCGCTCGATATCCTACTCGAGCGAGTTCCAACCCGAAATTTCGCTTGATGCTCGCTCAAGACCTTGCTCAAGTGAGATACCCTGTTTTGCTGAAATTCAGGGCTTTTGCTTGAATAAAAGTTGGTGTTGCAATAAAGAAGAATTATATGTGTTATCTAAGAATAGAGCTTGTGTAAAATAAGTTGCAGGATTTATGATACATACATATGTAATTATGTGATAAGTTTAAGAGTACATGCATGTTCTAGTATGTAGTGAGTTTTAAGAAAAAGTGGCATGGCATATACTTGAGAAACATTCATAAAAAATAAGAAATGAACAACTATCAATAAGAACTATCAATAAGTTAGACACGTCGTGACGGGGACGGCAAGACGTAACACCCGGATGACTGACGTGCCGACAGGGACGGCAATATGTAACAACTGTCGTATAATAAGAGTGTTTATTATTATTACGGGGATGGCGATACGTAACGCCGGTGAGAATGACCTGATTAGCGGGGACGGCGATACGTAATGCCCGCTATGCTAAGTATATTCCGTGTCAAGACGAGGACGGCGTTACATAACGCCCGAAAGACTGACAAGAGACTCATCATAACGGGGACGGCGATACGTAACACCCATCAGGAATAAAAAAAATAAGTTTTAAGAAGTGTTATTTTTTAAGAAAAATGAGATAAGTTATCATAAGAGTGCAAACCTGTATAAGTTAAAGATAAGTTATACCTAAGTCACATGAGATATATTTTAAATTATATCTTCTTTTAGTTTTTTTAAAAATGTTAGTGGTTGTCTTATCTATGCTCTATTAAGCTAATTGTGTACTTACTGAGATTTCTAAGGAAATCTCACTCTTTTGTGGTTTATGTTTCTTTCGTATACATATAAATTATATACAGGGTTGGATGGCCGACAAGGGGAAAGCCCCAATGCTGCAGGAGACTCAGGGGAGTCCTAAGGGACTCTCTAGTTATAGTCCTTATGTAGATTTCACTTTTGCATCTTTGGGACTTTCTATATATGACCAACCGATGGAGTTTTGGTACCACAGTGCATCCGCTTTTTCTGAGGAGGAGCAGCGTACAGGATGCTGCTTGACTTTGGGATTTGATGGTTTCCTGTCCATATGTGGGGTTTACAAGATACCACAGGGACAATATCTTCAGCGAGACTGTTGTCTTAATTTGGATATGTTTCGATATTGAATAGAATTTCCTGAAGTTAAGAAGGAATCCAAGTGGCTATAAAGATGGTCTTTTGGTTATGTCATAAGTATTTTTGTTAGCTTTGAAAACTATTTGGGCTTTGTAGATATAACAGTACAATGTTTAAGTTATGAATGAAAGATATGGATGTTGGGTATATATATATATATATTCTCCATGTGATATTTAGAAAATTTTTATTATTTGAGACCTCATCCGTTGCGTACATTACATCTGTTGTGATATTTTCATTAAGTTATTAATACGTAGGAGAGTGAGTAGCTTAGTATTACTTATCCTGATACCTCGATTTACATTAAATCCCGGACGTAAATTGGGGGCATCACACTGAGTCACTTGTAATGATTATTTCTGGGGGTGGAGATGCCTCGGTGAGGTGTTCAACGAGGTCTTGGCTCTCAGCCAAGGCCAGTATTGTTCTCGCCACAATAGGTAATTGTTGGTGTTTAATCGAAGGGTAACAAACTTACCGACGTTGAGGGCAATGGTGGCCATGGACGAAAACTCTCTTCTCTCACAAGGGCTCTAGTACCATGAAAAACAGTAAAGACAAGTTGTTTGATGAAATACCTCTTCAAACGTGAGAGCATTTGAGGGTATTCTTATTTATATATATATGCATATTACATCAATAAATGAGTCATTGTACTTATCGGATACAAAAGGTAATGTTATTAAATAGGAAAGCATAATTATAAAAATATTCTAGTCATTGCGTGAAGTGTGGGTTGCATGATTCATGGGAAGTATTCTCTGGTTGTAGACAGAAAAGAATGGATGGCTTGTAGCGATGTTGTTGATCGTCGAAGGGGGAGCTGATTGGGATGGAACAAAAGGAAGCTCCTGTCTTCACTGACTATAACTGGGAGGGATTATGTAAATAATCAGTAAATGCAGGTTGGTTATATTACTTTTTGGGGGAGCTGTACATTAGTAGAAAAGAGGGGGGATTTTACTTTAGATGGGTTAATTGCGCATCCAAGATTTCATGTACAAAGCTTTGTACAGAGACGACGTACGTTTATGATTATATATATAGTTGCTCTTTCTTTCTATCTACCTATTGCAATGAAAAATGGTTTCTAGTAGCATGGGGAAAGCAGATTGATTATTTAGGGATGATCATTGAATTAGCTTATTTATTTATTTATTTATTTATTTTTATATTTGTTTTTATATTTTAAACAAGATAATATTTAGGGTGATTTGGCGATCAAGGGTTGATCCATTAGAAAAGGATAAGATTGGTAAAGAGCAATGGGCTATAAAAAATTAACTAGAAAATTGGTCCGGATCGGTGGATCTGGTCTAGTTTTGGATCAATTTGGTTTAAGACCAGTTTTACATTTTTTGGGATTGGATTGAACTAAACCAGTTCACATATTTATAGGATTTTTTTTAATTAAAATTGAATATTTTATATAATTTTTAGATGTACTATATATTAATATAAATTATAAGTTTATATAAAATAATGTTATATTATAATTTATAAGATAAAATTTTAATTTTAAACATGTAAATTTTTTGATCATATGTTTAAATATATAATATATATTTAAATTATATTTTTTGGCTTAGTAAATTTTTAACATATTTCTTTCAATTAATTGGGACTTTATTAAAATCAAGAAATTGGATTGAATCGGACCGGATTCGATAAAATTGGAAGTATCAATTTCAGAGAATAATTGTGTGGAAATTAATTTTTGAAAATGCAAAATTTATGTATATCGCTTCGATTTTAAAATTTATCTAAATCATTAGGGAAAAAAAAATGATATATACAAGTCTCAAATGCACAAATCTCACACAAACTCTTAATTAAATAATGGACCCTATCATGAAAAAAAAAAAGTGAAAAACTCATATTTTCTTGATAAACCCACATTATTACAAATGACTTGTGCCTAGAAGCGTACTTACTATTACTCTATTTTTATTTTGTAATTTAAAAAAAATTAAGTTACTTTTTGTGTTTTGTTTAAAAGTAAAAATATATAATGATTAAATATTAATTAAATAAAAAATTAAATGTTTAATTTTTTTTAAAAAAGCTTTATTTAAAAAAACTTTAAAAAGTTTTTAGGTAAGATAAAATGTTTGGTATTTCAAGTTGGGTAGTAATAGCCTTACTACCCAATCACTACTCATTTACTACTCTCTTTTATATTTAAATTTTTTTTTTTTTATCCTTTTTTTAAGTATTTTTTTCATATCCTTAATCATTAAGAAAAAATTTAAAAAATATATAATCTTACTAATAATCACTTCTTTAATTATTAAATGAAATAAAAAATTCAAAAAATTTAAAATATAAAATAAGTAATAAATGTTATAAAACTAAAAAGAAAACTACTACTATTGCAAGAGAAATATAAAAGAAACTCTTAAAAAACTCTCTGAAATTTTCTTCCTTCTATATATTTTTTTATGAATTTCATAATAACTTAAATCCATATTTATAGGTCTTGAAATTACTATACAAATTACTATACAAATTACTATGCAAGTCATTACGCAAAGTCACTATGCAAGATTTAAAATAATAATAGTGGGGTCATTCACATAATTTTAGTGGTGGGACAGGGGGCGGCAACCATCCCTCCAATCGATTTTCGTTTCATTACACTCCCCCTTGGATAACCACCCATAAAGAATCTGCCTCGTTAAAACCTTGCCAAGGAAAAACCCAGTGGGAAGAAAAACCAATGGTGAAGGAAAAATAGTACAGTCTTCTTATGTATCCACAAGTGCTTTAAGATTGCCTCATTAAAACCTTGCAAAGGAAAACCCAGTGGGACAAAACCTTAGCGAAGGAAAAAAAGTACAATCAGCACAAATCTTCAGGACATTTACTCCCCCTGAAAAGTGCATGACGATAGATTTTTGAGTTTTCGCATTCTAATATTTTGCACAATCTTCTTGAATGTTGCAGTTGGTAATGCCTTTGTGAATAAATCTACCAGATTATCACTTTGTCGTATCTGCTTGATATCAATTTCACATTTCTCTTGGAGTTCGTGAGTATAAAAGAATTTAGATAAAATATGTTTGGTTCTGTCACATTTGATATATCCTCCTCTGATTTGAGTGATACAAGCAGTATTATCTTCATATAAAATTGTTGGGATATCACTGATCATGAAAAACCACACGTTTCTTTGATATGTTGAGTTATTGGTCTCAGCTAAATACACTCTCTACTTACTTCATGAATTACAATAATCTCTGAGTGATTTGAAGATTTGATAGATACATGCAGTTCTATATCCCTATCCGATATTATCCTCTTTGGCACTTCAGGGCCTTATGAGTTTAAAATGTGTCGGACAAGGTAGAGGGAACCCCACATATAAGGCGCTTGACAGACTTAGTAGAAATCTGAAACATGCAGTAATACTTAAACTCTCTCTGAGAATATGCGTCAGTTTTTCAAGTAATAAACAAACATGATTTCAGCATATATAACATGTTATTCAAACATGATTTCCATCTAAATAATGCATTAGAGAGAATATGATAATATTTTCATCTAAAATTTTCTCCCCCTCATTTGGCGTTATTAGGGAGAACTTGTTATATACGGCAAAAATATCATTGGAACCTTCCATGTATGATAAAAGCTGTAAAAGCTTGAGGTCTAATATTATCGATTTGGCGGAACATCAAATCCGCTTGACATTGTTGACAAACGAGATTTTGTAGAGACTTGAAGGCTTCAAGTTGTTATTTAAATATAACCAGTTTTACCATTGGTTTACTCCAGCAAAAAAATCTCACATTATTTATAGATTCAGTTGTTGTTCATCCAGAACGATATTATATCTATTAGAAATTCTAATGTCCCAGATTTGAACCATGAACATTTTATACCTCAACCACTCATATTTTCTCCTGAAATTGTAAACACCATGATAGGAGTAGAGATATAACTTTCTAGTAAATCTGATCCTGAAATTGTTGCAGCATCAAGAACTCTCAGTGCTCAATATGCTGCCTCTCTTACAACCATATCTCAGAAGCTACTAGCGAGAACCAGTGAGGTCAATTATCTTAAAAATCAAATATCTGAGTTGCATCAAACGCTTGCAACTAAATAGAAAAAAAAAATTAAGACAAGAAAATAAGGAGCTGAAGAAACTTATAAATTGGTATTCTTATGACTTGAAAACACGAGTAGAAGAGCTGGAACGAGAGAGAGCTCAAATACAAAGTCAACAACAGCAGCTAACTGCAGAGGTTCAGCGTTTACAAGAAAATGGGGATAGCTGTAAATAATCTCGTTGACTTTTGAAATTATGCATCCAGCATATCTTGTAAAGTGAGATTTGAAGAGATGATGGTTTGTCTTGTTCTTATTTCCATTTCTATAAGAACCGTCTTTAGTTTCATATAGTTCGCATCAAATTTTCTTTTCATATCTATAATTCATCTATATTTACATTCTTATTCTACAAATTCTCAATGGCTCATCAATTTCCTTTCAATATTTCTCACAATCAACATATGAGGTATCATTCACCTCAATTACAAGTTGTTCCTGTATCTTCTGCAGGTGCCATGTTGCAGCAAGCGAATGATCTGGCTAATAAGTTATATCCTGAAACCGTTTATGAGCTAGTGACTCTCGACACCTGATACTCTTCCTCTATTATCGGGTTTTTCAACCAATTATAATCCAAAAATCGTGAGATTGAGGAGCTTAACGAGAAGGTTTCCATACTTCAACGACTCGTTCAAGAGTTTGATAGAAAAATTGCAAACTTAAAGCAAGAGAATAAGGATTTAAAATCTTTAAACAAGAGAATAAAGATTTAAAATTCTTATTTGCCTCTTCATTTCAACTGCCTAATCATGTAGATAAAGATGACATATTCTTTTATGAAGAACAAATGCATTTGAGAGATGAGGCTAGAAGTCTCAAATTCTTGTAACTCATCTATCAATTGAATAATATGATCTTTCATTTTAAAATGCATTCCTTGAATTTATAGAAGCCCTTGTAATTTCTTTAGGAATTTTAACAAGGTAAATCATCAACGTAAACTGCAATAATGGCAAATTCGGGTTCTAATAAAACACATGAGCATATAAGATTATTCTCAAATCTTTCTTTCAATAGATACTCGTTGATTTAATTATACCACATGCATCCAGATTGCTTTAACCCATATAAAAATCTTTGAAACTTTATAAAGTACATACTATTAAATGTACTTAGATTATATGCTTCAAATATCATATATCTTTGTATATGTAATGATTTAATGATCCTTATAAATATGCAGTGACAACATTCATCAACTGCATATCTAATCATTTTGTAATAATCAAATCGATTAAAAATATGAATGTGATTGCATTCATAATAAGGAAATATGTTACCTCATAACTACTCTCGAGTTTCTGCAGGAAACTTTGTGCGACAAATTGTACCGCACAATTTCATTTCTCATTACGCTTTCGTATAAATACTCACTTATATCTTATAGGCATTACACTCTTTGCTATTTGGACAACAGATCCAAATACCTCTCGCTTTTCTAACGATTTTAATTCAGCTTCAATAGCCGCTTTTCATTTTGGCCAATCATTTATACGTCGACAACAATTTTATTTCTATCCATAAATTTTCCAGTACTCATGAAATGTATTATTCCTCTCCAAGGAAAAAAATTTCATGAAACATCTCTATAAGAGGTTCCTCTTCAGGAGGTTTGTACTCTTTAGGAGTTTTCTCTTAAGGAGTTATACTACTTCAGGAGTTATACTTTTCAGAAATTACATCTTCAAGAAGATTATATTTTATACAGAAAGTATGGTCTTTTCAGGAGCACCGATTTTTTTTTCTCTTTTGCACCAATAGGTCTTCAATGCTTCAAGCGTATCTTAGACTCATCTATTGCTGTTTTAACAACTCATCCTTTAGGAACTTCAATTCTTGTTTAAGCATTAACAGCAGTAATATATGATTTTACAACACCTTTAGTGTCAGTAAATTCATCCTGTAACTGATTTGCAACACTTTGCAAATAGGTAATCTTCTGAACTTCTGGTTCACATTCATTATAAAATGATCAAATTTAGACAGGGTTTTATTATCCCAAGTAATTTATTGTTGTGCTTCAGGCGCTAACTTTTTGTTATTTTAAAACATGATGAAGTTTTACTATAATGTAAAAAGATTAGTATAAGTAAATCAAGTGTTTGGTCGTACAACAAGTACGTGACCACTGTTCAGTCATACCACATCTATGACAAACATCTTTATCTTTCTATAAAGAATTATTCTAAGGGCCTTTACCCTTCTCTGAGTTGGATCACTTCTGGTAATACGGTATATTTTTATCATCTTTAGTGTTGTCGCTTTTGGGACCAATACTTCTATAGTTTTTCTACCACGTTTACGCCCTTGATTTCTTTTAAAGGATGCACCGTTCACTTCTGAAAATGGTGTAAATTCAATATCATTAATAAGACGTAACTGGTAATTTATTAACAAAAACTCATTATTTAGCTCAATCACTAGAAGACAAAATAAAAATTCAGAATATTAGTTGAACTTTCGCTCTCGATATTGCTACTGCAGGAGCACATTCGAGGTATGAAAAATAATATATGTTTTCTTTTAAATATCATCATCAGTGACTTTCTCATTGCATAATTTTAATATTGAGCTGATTTTAAAGAGTGCAGAATATTCAATACCACTCTTAAAATCTTGCAACTTCAGGTGCAATAAGTCACAATGATCTTTTGAGAGGATTACATCTTCTGGTGCTCATATCTCTCTCTTAATTCATTTCACATAATAAGATGATTTTTCACCATGAGATACACCGTACGGTCCTTCAGGGATACATGATTTTCTTCTATGATTATATCTCTCAAGTTCATCATCATATCCAAATGGATCTCATCAAAGATCCTAGATAAATAACTTTTTCCAGAAATGTCAATAGTAATAAATTTCAATATTTGACATTATATATATAAATCACAAAAATAAATCTATGGATTTAAGAAATATATTCACATAATCATGAGAATAAAAGTAGAATTTTATCAAGTAATATTCAGCAATATTACCTTTAATATTTATCTCGAGGACTGCAAATAATATATTGAAAATCTTACTTGAAGTAGAAAACCACTAGTTTCAGTATCGGTAGAACCTCGTGTTGATAACGTGTTATAAAACTAAAAAGAAAACTACTACTATTGCAAGAGAAATATAAAAGAAACTAGTTCTTGAGAGTTCAGGTCACAACACACCCCCCAATCACGACCTGCATGGGCCACCAGATACGGGCAGACCTATATCCCAGTTCAAAATTGTCCGCTTTGGCACTTCTGGGCCTCACGGGTTTAAAACGCGTCAGACTGAGTAGAGGAGTCCCCACATATAAGGCGCTTGGCAACGGGAGCGATGTGGGACTTCAGGTCACAACACACCCCCCCATCGCGACCTACATGGGCCACCAGATACGGGCAGACCCATATCCCAGTCCGAAATTGTCCACTTTGACACTTCTGGGTCTCGCGGGTTTAAAACGTGTCAGACTAAGTAGAGGAGTCTCCACATATAAGGCGCTTGGCAGTGCCGAACAAAAGCGATGTGGGACTTCAAGTCACAACAATAAATAAGTAATAATAGAATTATAAATCTATCGTTTTTCTTTCAAGTTTTCAACAAATTTCCAAACCGGATAAAGTCGTGGGAAGTTCACACGGGAGATGTTGGATTTAAGGTATCATTTTGTAGTTTTGTTGGCATTTCCAGAGCAGTTTTGTTGCTTTAAAACTGGCGTTGATTCCCAAGCTTAATTTGTTTGCTATTTGCAGGGCAGTGAAAATGTAGTCTCCAAGTCCAAGCTGGTTCTGACAGGATAGTGGTTGTCGCATACAATAACCCTGATTGCAAAACCTCTGAGATCCCTTAGGAATATGGGAGTAGTCTGTAAATAAGACAACTACTTTATTGATAACGTCGACATATTTTCTTCCTTCCTAGGTATCTCTCTATGCCAGCATAGTTTAGGTATAATGAGATTGGATAAATAAGATAATCTTATATAAAAATTAAATTTAATTAAAAATTATTATTTTTTAATATTATTATTATTATAAAATTAAAAAAATTAAATTATTTATTTCATTTTATATACATAATAATTTTACATATAACCGTAAGGTGCATAAATATTATATAAGTACTTTAAAAAAGAGTAGAGTCCACTAATAAAAAATTATTTAATTTTTTTTATAGATCTCATATTTTATTCATTTTTTTAAAGTGGTTACACGACAATTACTTAATCTAAAATTGCATAAATATTTTCTCTTGTATATAAATGAGATGTAATACAAATATATGGCTTGTGTGCCTTTTATAAAATCGGTGATATGAAAATCATGTCACGTTAGTTGAAGTATTAAAAAAAACAAAGCATGATAAAAGACAAATGAAAATCAGAAACATCAATAATTAGATTAGAAGATATGTACAAATAATATTTTTCTATGCAAAAGGAACCCATGCCGTATATTTTTTATTTATTATTTGTTGTGTACATTTTTTTGTCACACGTCAAAAATTTTCAATTTCATATTTTTGTGTTATTTAATTGAGTGGAGTCACTACAAAAAATTCTGGTTTTTGGGACAGATTTTTTTCTTGCGAGTATAATTTGCTAGCAAATAATAACATTTTGTCACCAAAAATTATCCGTCAAAAATGTTCTGTCGGAAATAATTATAATGGATCACTTTATTTCTGACAATGTAAAAACTGTGAATATTATTCAATTTTTCCAATATATATAGAATCATAGGAAAAACTTGGCAGATAATACTTTTTTTCTACGAGCTATGAAATTATTACTTATGAAACTAATTAATAACAAAAGAAATACATTTTTCAATTATAACTTTGATAACAAATAATTATCTTGTTCTACTTAATTCACATTGTCACAAATCTTACTGTCCCAAATATTTATATTATATAAATTTATTTATCCCGAATTGAAATACATGAAATTTACAAGTTTTTTCCACCAATTAAGATCATAAAAAAAAATTACATATTATATATTTTATTTTTTTTCCCATGAAATCAATTGATGATAAATAATTTAACTGAAATATAAACTCGACATAATTTTCGTTTTCCCCTCATTTCTCTTCTCTCTCTCCTTCCTCCATCTGTAACACTCAAGTCCTACTAAGTAATTTCTTACGTCATTTTAATATTTTTTTAAATAATAATATTTTATTTTATGATTTTATAATAGGGACTATTAAATAATATTTTATGGTAAGGTTGTTTAATTTTATAATAAGATTTTACAAGATATATTAATATGGGTACAATTATAATTTATTTTATTTTACTCTTTCTCTTAAGTCATTCATCTCTTAAGAATTTAAAAGTGGCCTCATTAATCCCCAACCATTAGATGTGGATAGGTGGAGAAATATCTTATAAGATACAATTCTAACCATTGATTTCACTTTATGAAAGAAAGTTGTCCTAATTACAAAAGTGACATTGCCATTCCCTTGTAGTAGTCGGCCAAAGGTAACCAAGAGACTTTGAATTATTTTCACTTATCTCTCTCTCTCTCTCCCGTCAGCCTCAAGATGAACTAAGGTAAATCCTAACTTTCATCCACTTCCATAGCCGGCTTTCTCTCTTCCTCTTCTAATTTTTCTTCAAGAACTCAAGAGTCAAGATTTTCCTACGATTTCTTTCAATCTATGCGAAAATCACAAAGTAGGAGCTCATGCATCTCCTAGGCACACGGGTTCACCCCCCTAGCTCACCCATTCGGTTTCCACTTTCAATCCAAGAGAGCAAGCTTAAATCTTGTTTCAAATGGGTTGAGTTTGAAGGTAATAGAGTATAAAATTCATTTCCTACCTCCTTGTTTATGGGTTTCGGATCTTAGCTATATTCTCACCCACATATTTCAGTTTTGACTCAAGTTTAACAGAGGGGCTGTTGTAGGTCTACTAATTCCAGCCACACACTCATTTTTGTCACCTATCTCTTTTTGGGAGCACTTGGAGCTTGAGGTAAACCCTAGATTTTTATTACTTTGATTTTTGGTTGATTTGGAAGTAGAAATGAGTCTTTTAGCTAGAGTTTGGGTGTGTTATGATTTCTATATGCTTTAGGTCCGAAAATGCCCTATTTTAACATCCTAAAAAGGTGGTTAAGTGGCTGTTTTACCTTGCTTTAAGTGGTATCTCGAAAATAAATATTTTGAGTCTAATTAGGTTGGGAAAATTTGGTTTTCTAGTTTGTGCTTACTTTTCTTTTGAAATCAAGAGCAAGGTAAAATAGATACCTTACACCAATGCTTTATCATCAATGTAAACAGATACCATACACCAATGTTTTATCATCTCTGTAGGTACTAACCTCATAATAATGATTATCTTGAGATTTGTCATTGGTTTCCTCTGGTTTACTTGTTTAGTATCTATTGTTAGTATTGGTTGATGGAGACTCTGTCTAATGTTATGCTATAGGTTGCTATTAAAACAACTGGTCATAATGGAGGTCATCCAATGGACATCTCTTTATAATACATACAAGGATGAGTTTGAGAATGAAAAGAGCATGCTTGTAGGAAATTTAGGTGACAAAGCAGTGGAAGACCTTAGACAGAAAATTATTGAACATGTAAGTCTCACTTATCAAGAAAAGAAAAAAAGATGCACATGTAAGTTTTAAGCAGCTGTCGGGACAATTATTTTATTGCCTTCTTTTTCATTTATGCAACTATTAGATTCATTAGCAACTTATTTGATGCCTTTTCCACTGATAAAAAATTTTGCAACTTATTTGATGCTTTTTCCAGAATATTCTTGTTGTTTCAAAGTATTATTCAAGGATCACCTTGAAGAGACCTGCAAAACTGTTGTGCCTTCGTATCCAGGTTTGTTAATGAAATTTTAGAGTGAGTTACATTTAATTCTTTAATCCTGAAAAGCTCATTGACGTTTAGACACTTAAATCTTTTTGTTGGTTGCATGCCTTAAGCAACATTCTTTAATCCTGAAATGCTCATTATTTTAATTCTAATTACTTGCACATTTTTTGTTATACCTTATATGCATAATGAAACTTGTATATTGGTTTATCTTTAATGAATATGGTATATTTATGTTTCAGGATATTATACTTCACAACTTTCTGATCAGCTTGTTTTTTAGGGAAATAAGAAATCATCAAAATAATGGTTAATTCTGATCAGGTCATCATTTATGTTTGCTTTCATTGTTGTTGGAAGTGGTTAATTTTTACATAATTCTGTGAAGGAATTTGCGAGAGGTTGAATGTACCAAAATAGAGGAACAAAGAATTTCTGGAAAATTATGGTAAGTTTTCGAAACCTATGGACTCTTTTGCCATCTTCCCTATGTTTGATTGCATGGACTACCCTCCATATAGTGTCACCTTTTCTTTTTCTGTACCTTCTACAATCTAGTTAAGGTTAATCAACTTCTATATTAAAGGTATGCTAAGACCTTTTATCTAGTTTTCTTCAACTTTAAACTTGTTGTATGTTTATTGAAAGATAGCTGAATGAGGAATCTGGTTTCCTTAACATTTAGATGTGATCCTTAATTATTTGTCTTATATGTGAGTTTGCAAAATAGGATTGGGAAGATACATCTTATGATCTTTGCACCAATCCTTCTCACCTCATCAACAGTAGTCCCTTCCATGTTTTTAGCACCATGTAGCAATTGTTGCTTCATTTCTGTCATCTATCACTTTTTGTTTCATACTGCCAGCTTCTTTATTTGATCTAGATCCTTTATGGTAGATTTTGTTGTAAAACATAAGATTGCAAATTAACAATTTTCCTAATTTTTTGCATTAACCATCATTCATAGTGCCATAATTCTGTTTGGGGTCCTTGTGTTTCTTTTTCAAAAATTTCTTTTCTTTGATCTAGTTGCCATCTTGGGTTTTCAATGCAAATATATAAATGTTTTTCATCTTTAGTTTTGAGTTCTAATATAAGTTACCTCTTTTTTTCTTCCTTCTTCACCCTGCAAATTACAGGGATTGTATCTTGGTTACATAATCTTTTTTGTCCAGACAACATTGATGATTGTTGGTTCAAGAGGTATTGATCAATCCTTCATTATTCTCATTCTCTTTGTATAGATAATTAACTAGTTTTTTTTATTTAGCTTCACTAATTCTTTATTCTCATTGCCTTTGTATAGATGATTAATTAATTATTTTATTTGGCTTCAAGAGGCATTGATCAATCCTCTTTCGTTTCTCTTTCTTTTCAAACTACTTAAAAATTGTTATTTGTATTCCAATATTTTCTTAATGTATTTTAGGTATAAAGCTATGGGCATGTGATACTATTTTACTAGTATTTTTTTTATTTTGTAAAATACCATTTCTGGCGATTATAAATGGTCAGAAATATATTTTTTTGGCCACAAATATATATTTCTTGTGATTTTTACTTGGGCATGTAAGTATTTCTAACCCCTGTTAACCATAGTTACCACATATTTTCTTGCGAAATCTTACACTTTTTGCGAGTAAAAGAATCGTAAAAAATGAGAGTATTTCTCACGATTTGTGCAGTGGTAGTTTTAAGCCCTTTAAGTTATCAGTCTATTCCTGCGAGTCTACTGCGGATGCATTTGGTGACAAAAACTTAATTCCGATAGAAATATATGGTATTAGCCACAAAAAGACATGCAGGAAAAGACAATATTTGTTGTAGTGAGTGTCAAGTGCACTTTGAGTAAACGATCTGTCAAGTAAAACTCAAGCGAGGACTCTACTTGAGTTTCGCTTGAGCTATTGTTCGCTTATCGACCTAAACCAACATTTCAGGGTCCAAGCCTCCTTAAAAATTTGCCAAAAAATCATAATGCATCATTGACAAGTTGAGTCATCAAATCAGGCAAACTCACCAACAAATCATTCTCCATAAACCCAACATTAAACACTTCAAGATTAAAAATAAACTTGGCATATTTACACTTGATTAGTCTTATTTCCTTTGAAAAGGACCCTAGCCAGGCACCTGTAAAGAAAAATAAAGCGAGAAATAAGGAGGGATCGTGGGGGTAAATATTGTTGAGTGCGTAAATATTGTGTAATTATTTTAAAAAAAAGTGTGATCTATTTTTAAAAAATTAATTTTTTTTATTAATTTATATTTATGCATTTGTTTAAAAAATAATTTTACGATATTTACGCAAAAAAAAAAAAAGCACAAATGCAAGTATGATGTAGCAAAAGAAAATCGTTATATTTGTTTGTTAGTGAATATTTTGGAGCAGAGAGCTTTTTCATGCGTGCTAGTCCAGCACGCGTTCCTTCTATTTATCATCACCCTCCAACACCTCTGATATTTTCTCTGCACAAAAAAAAAAAACTAGGAAATGGCGGAAATAGCTATATTGCCACTTCTACAGGTGGTCTTTGATAGACTAGCATCTTCAGTCCTAGGAAAGCTTCAGGATCTCTGTGATCTCAGGCAGAATTTTGAGAAGCTTCAGGAGTCCCTGGTAAAGATTAAAGATAATCTTGACGATGCAGAAGAGCGACAAGCAAAGGAGGGAAACGTGAAGGTTTGGCTATCAAACTTAAAAACTGTACCTTATAATTCTGAGGATTTACTGGAAGAGCTTGCAACGGAAGCCATTCTGTGCGAGAGATTCAATGCTGCTAAATATCAGGTACGCAGTTTTCTTTTGCCTTTCAAACCTTCCAGACATCTTTTTGACATCGCTCGTCCAGTTAAAGAAATGCTAGCATTGTTAGACAAGACTATTGAGGAGAGTTCAAGCTTAAACTTGAGAAGGGAGGCTCGTGAAAGGGAATCTGAGAGCTCGGCGAGTTTTAGAGAGACAGATTCTCATGTGACTGAGAATCTAAGGTTTATGGAAGAATGGAAGATATGTTTAAAATGGCCACCTAAGTGTGAATGTTCAATTTTGGCTGCACCGTTCACCGTCCATTTGAATGGAAGGGTTTTCAACTATGGCAGCACCTTCCATACCCACTTCTCTACCTACCATCTCTGTAGTCCTAAATAGCTGATGCACTCTGATTAAATGCACGCAGCCTCTCCTATAAAATGAGAGATTTGGTAGGAGTAGAAATATATGCAAATTAGAGAGAAACGTGAGATTTGTTTAAGTATTTGTAATCTCATATAAATATAGTAAATTTGGCACCAGTGGATGTAGGTAAAATGCTGAACCACTTAAATATCATTTTGTTTAATTCTAGATAGTTTTGTGTATGCGCAACAATTGATATCAGAGCTTTGGTTCGCACTGTCCAAAAATCAAGTTGGTCAAAATCAATTTTTGACAACTCCAGATTGTTCCTTGCATTGAGACGAATCTGTTGATACAAATGGAATTGAAAACGGACGTCGGAGGAGCCCGTGCACGCCGGTAGAAGGTCGGAGCGTGTACCAATACGCCCCACTCGCAGTTAGAGGTTGAAAACAACTGAAACTCACGTCCCACGCGCCCGGAGGTTGAAGATGCATGAAGCCCACGCGCCCAACACAGCTTCTACGCTGACGCTCACACGCCCCATGCATTTCACGCGCCAGACACCCCTTCTGCGCGTGTATCTCATGCGCCAGACAGATCTGGACCGTTCGAATTTCAGATATGATTTTGGGCTTGATCTAAGCCATTTGAAGTCTGATTTCAACAATCAAATAGTGCTTTTCAACTATTTGGATCAATCCGGACTCATCCGTATAGTTAGAATTTTGAAATTTATCTTCTAAAATTTCTAAATTAATATGGAAGGTGTTGGGGAAGATAGAAACTCTAGAAATGCCAGCAGCTCGGGGCATAGGTCTACAATTTTAAATACCAAGTTTGAAGTTGAGAAATTCGATAGAACTTCCAACTTCAGCATGTGGCAATGTGAAGTGATGGACGCTTTGATTCAACAAGAGTTGGATATGGCGTTAGAACAAAAATCCAACGTTCCATTTATTTAAAAACTTCCACGATCCTTTCTCGAACCAAACATGAATCTTTCGATTCATTTGGCTCTCGTGCCCAATTACTTTAATTATTTATGAGAAATTCCCATGAATTTAACGAGCCTATTCTCCCTTCTCTATTCATAATCGAGTATTTCAACCCCTCTTTTTTATCTAATGCTGAATTGATGACCTACGTATAAATTAAGAAGAATTCTTTGGATTTGAAAAAAAAAAAGAAACAACGTTGCTGACAATTATTTGTTTGGTCAGAAGAGTCCTACGAATATTCTGGTCTTATATTAGTGATCAATGACGGAAAAGGATTAGAAGAAACTTAATACCCAAGCTTGTAGTACAATCTGTTTGTGCCTTACCAAAGATCAGAAGTATTTTATCATGAAAGGGACAAATACAAAGGAACTTTGGAAGAAATTGGAAGATAAGTTCATGAAGAAGAGCATTGAGAGCCACTTGCATTTGAAGAAAAAGCTCTTCAGATTCCAATTTCGTGAAGGTATTAGTATGTCCAAACATTTGAATAATTACAATCAGATTCTTGCTGACTTATTAAATTTGGATGTTGAAATCCAAGATGAAGATAAGGCTTTACTTTTGTTAAATTCCTTGCCCGATACATATGATTATTTAGTTACCACACTATTGTATGAAAAGGAAAAAATCAGTTTTAATGATGTATCTAGTTCTCTAATTAGCAATGAGTACAGTAGAAAAGATAAACAGGTACAGCTAGATACATCAAGTGAAGCATTGACAGCAAGAGGAAAGAAGAAAAGTTTTCAATCGAAAACTCGGACCACATCACGTGGTTCATCAGTTGGCAGAAAACTCACCAAAGATGAGTGTTCCTATTGTCACGACAAAGGAAAATGGAAGAAGGATTGTCCCAAATTGAAGGGACGACAGAAAAATCAACCCACCATAGCCAATATCGCAGACAAAGATGAAGATCTAGACATTGCCTTGACAGGTTTATCATTCATTTATCATTCCGATGAATGGATTTTGGATTCCGGATATACCTATCATATGTGTCCCAATCGAGACTGGTTTACTGACTTCATGGAGATTGATGGTAGAGTAGTACTTATGGGCAATAATAGTGTCTGTAAGACTCGGGGAATAGGGAACATTCGGTTGAAGTTGTATGATGGAACTGTCAAGACTCTAACCGAAGTTTGGTTCGTTCCGAACTTGCGGAAAAATCTTATCTCACTAGGATCTCTGGATTCAAAGGGTTCAGAATCACTATTGAAGACAGAACTCTCAAAGTGGTAATGAGAGTTCAGGTGGCTTTGAAGGGTTTGAGGCGAGGAAACTTGTACTTCTTGCAAGGAAGTACTGTTGTTGGAAGAGTTTCTACAGGTTATGAGAAGCTAGATGAGACTGATGCTAACACCACCACTCTTTGGCATATACGTATGGGACACGCTGGAGAAAAAGCTTTGCAAACACTAGTAAAGCAAGGCTTACTCAAAGGTGTCAAGACTGGGACTTTGTCTTTTTGTGAGCACTATGTATTAGGGAAGCAGACGCGGATCAAGTTTGGAACCGCTGTTCACAATACACAGGGGATACTTGACTATGTACACTCTGATGTTTGGAGACCTACCAAAGTTGTATTTTTGGGAGGTAAGCATTGGTTTGTAACTTTTATAAATGATTATTCTCGTCGTGTGTGGGTGTATACGATGAAGAATAAAGATGAAATGCTGAACATCTTTCTTGTTTGGAAGAAAATGATTGAGACTCGGACCGGCAGAAAAATCAAGCGGCTCAGATCAGATAATGGAGGGGAGTACACTCAAGACCATTTTATGAAAGTTTGTCAGAAAGAAAGAATTGTCAGACACTTCATGGTACGAGAAACACCACAGCAAAATGGTGTGGCAGAACAGATGAATCGTACTTTGCTAGAGAAAGTACGATGTATGTTACTGGATGCTGGATTCAGTAAGAAATTTTAGGCTGAAACTATGACATATGTCTGCCACCTCGTCAATAAACTACCCGCAGCTGCCATTGACGGGAAGATACTCATTGAAATATAGAAAGGTACACATGCTACTAATTATGACTTTTTACACGTTTTTGGATGTCCTGTTTACTATCATGCTAAATAAAGTAAGCTTGATCCTAGAGCCAAGAAAGCAAAATTCTTGGGCTTTAGTTCTGGTGTAAAAGGGTATAGACTCTGGTACATAGAGTCTAAGAACGTAATCATCAGTAGAGATGTTACATTCAACGAATCTAAGATACTTAGGTCACATAAGTATAAAGATTTCATTAAAGGCAGTTATGATGACGAAACACCCGGTGATTCGCAGAATGTGGAGTTTATTACTCCAAATGATTCAAGAGAAGATAGACAAGAGAAGGTTGATAGTCCAATCACAGTACCTTCAAGTCAAATTAAATCAATAGCAACCAACAAGCCGAGACGAAAGAAACGTGTACCGACAGGTTATGCAAATTTTGTGACATATACACTACCAGTTGAAGGGGGTGAGATCTCAACCACTTACAGAGAAGCCATACAATCCAATGAAGAGGATGAATGGACAAAGGCGATGAAGGAGGAGATTAAGTCTCTTCGTAAGAACCAGACTTGGAAACTTGTGTCACTTCTATAAAGAAAGAAGTCAATTGGCTGTAAATGGATCTTTAATTAGAAAGATGATCAAGTTGCTCAAAATGGATTATGATACAAAGCTAGATTGGTAGCCAAGGGCTACGCTCAGACAGAGAGAATTGACTACAGTGAAGTATTCTCTCCTGTTGTGAAGCATTCATCCATTCGAATATTGCTAGCTTTGGTTGCACAAAATGATCTTGAGTTAGCACAACTTGATGTGAAGACAGCCTTCTTGCATGGTAATCTGGAAGAGGAGATCTATTTGTCTCAACCAGAAAGTTTTAAAGAAACTAGTAAAGAAAATCGGGTTTGCAAGCTAAAGAAGTCTCTCTATGGATTGAAACAATCATCTCGGCAATGATACAAGCGGTTTGATCGCTTTATGATGGACCTGAAATACACTCGTTGCCAATACGATCATTGTGTGTATTTCAAAAAACTTGCAGATGGATCTTTCATTTATTTACTTTTATATGTAGATGATATGCTAATTGCATGTAAAAGTAAGGTGTAGATAAATCATTTGAAAACTCTATTGAGTCATGAGTTTGAAATGAAAGATCTAGAAGAAGCACGATGAATATTGGGGATGGAGATCAACAGAGATAGGGTGAAAGGTACAATTCACCTTACTCAGAAGCAGAATCTGAAGAGAGTATTGCAACGCTTCAACATGGACTCAAAGTCGAAGCCGGTGAGTGCTTCAATGGCCCTATATTTTAAGCTCAGTGCATTGCAGTCTCCTAAAGATGACGAAAAGTGGAACTACATGAAGAATGTCTCGTATGTAAGTGTTATTAGAAGCCTAATGTATGCCATGGTGTGTACACGACCTGATATCTCCCAGGCCGTCAGTTTGGTTAGTCATTATATGCATAATCCTGGAAAGAAATACTGGCACGCGGCTAAATGGATTCTAGGGTATTCTAGGGACCATAGATATTGGTTTGAGGTTCGAGAAGAGTGAAGATAGTCTAGTAACTGGATATGTTGACTCAGACTATGCAGGTAATCTTGACAAACGACGATCGAGAACTGGATTTGTGTTCACTATGTCTGGAGCACCAGTTAGTTGGCGATCAAATTTGCAGTCTACGATTGCACTGTCATCCACAGAGGCTAAATACATAGTTGTAACAAAAGCCGTGAAAGAAGCCATTTAATTATAGGGACTGGTAACAGATTTGGGTTTTAAACAGCAAGAGGTTACCATTTACTGTGACAGTCAAAGTGCAATTCATTTGGCCAAGAATAAAGTGTATCACTCTCGAATAAAACATATCGATGTCCGGTTTCACTTTGTACGTGAAATATTAGAAGAATGAGACATATTACTTCAGAAAATTGGCACTTTTGGGTGCATTGGGCATCTTATGGCGCATTTGATAGCGGAAGTTTCTCACATCAAAGAAGAAGGTGCATTTATTTGAAAAATGAATCAGTTTGGAAGCAGCCTAGTATGGCACACTTCGGTAGAAGGGGTGATTGTTGAAAATGGCCACCTAAGTGTGAATGTTCAATTTTGGCTTTCAATTTTGGCTGCACCATCCACCGTCCATTTGAATGCAAAGGTTTTCAACTATGGCAGCACCATTCATACCAACTTCTCCACCTATCATCTCTGTAGTCCTAAATAGCTGTTGCACTCTGATTAAATGCAGGCAGTCTCTTCTATAAAATGAGAGCTTGGGTAGGAGTAGAAATGTGTGCTAATTAGGAGTAGGAACATGAGATTTATTTGAGTATTTGTAATCTCATATAAATATAGTAAATTTGGCACTAGTGGATGTAGACAAAATGCTGAACCACTTAAATATCGTCTTGTGTGATTCTGGATAAATTTGTATATGCACAACGAGATAAAGCCAAAATTATAGAGCTTCTGTCTCCCAACCGTAGTAGGGAATGGCCCATAGATGTTTCGATCATTGCAATAGTTGGTATTGGAGGCTTAGGCAAGACAACACTAGCTAAATTGGTCTATAATGATGTTGATTTGATGGGTTGCTTAGATATGAAAATGTGGGTGCATGTTTCTGATGATTTTGATGTTAAAAAGCTTATGATAGCCACAATAGAGTCTGCAACAAATAAGATATACCAATACACAAATAAGGATGTTCTTCAGCGTCTTCTGCGAGAATCTATACGTGGGAAGAGTTATCCACTGGTGTTGGATGATGCATGGAATGAAGACCCGTTTAAAGGGGAATCATTCGTAAATTATCTAAGAAATGGTGTGGAAGGATGCAAAATAATAGTTACAACCTGCAGTGACAATGTTGCATCTTTAGTAGGAACAGTTTCCTCATATCATCTTGTTTCTTATAACCCATCTACGATCTAGTTAGGTCTTGTCTCTTGTATCCCTCCTTGTGTACTTGGGCTTTGCCTATTCTATCAATACAATTATTTACTTATCAAAAAAAAGGTTTCCTCATATCATCTCCAGGGCTTGCCGGAGGACTATTGTTGGGCATTACTCGGGGAGCAAGCATTTCGTCCAGGAGAAGAGGAAGATAACAACTTAAAAGCTCCATTGGAAAACAAATTGTTAAGAAATGTGGAGGTGTACCTCTAGCAGCATTGACTCTAGGAAGTCTATTGCGCTCCAGTAGAGACCACAGTTTCGTCCGGGGCGAACTTAGCATTAAATGCTTGGAGAATGCGAGAGATGCAGAAGAAACAAAGCTTGCTAATTTGAAACAAAAGAAGCACCTGCACGTTTTGGGATTATTTTGGGGAAACAGTGATGAGAACAGGAGAATGAGATTGGCAAATCATACTGCAGGAAGTTAGCACTCCATAGGAACATCAAATGGACATTACAGTGATGCTAGATTAGAAGAAGTGGAAGATATACTAGAATGCCTTGAACCGCATGAATATATGCAAAAGCTGTTCATCAAAGGGTATCCCGGCATCAAGTTTCCAAGTTGGGGACTCCCAAGTCTTGCTGGGCTTGTACTGATCAATCTCAAAAGATGTCAAAATTTACCTACCATTGGGCAGCTTCCATTACTTAAGAATCTCTATCTACAGGCAATGGAAGGCATTGAGTTCATCAGCCAAGACTTTTACGGCGCAGATTATATTCAGTCACCTTTCCCATCTCTCAAAGAACTAACCCTCAGAGATTTTCCGAATCTGAAAGAATGGTGTGGCAGTAATGGAAGACAAATACTGTTCCGACTGGAAAATTTGATTGTAAGCAAGTGTCCAAAGCTTTCTACAGCACCTTTCATTCCATCTCTTCAGCATGCAGAGTTGCAGAATTGCCACCCATTGCTTGTGAACTCCATGGAAAATCTAACCTCACTCTTAGTTATGGTAATTGATACTTTCCCAGACTTGTTACTCTTACCAGGAGAGCTGCTAAAAAAAAGTACTCTCCTTGCGCCTCTGAAGATTAGCTCATGCTCTGAACTTCCATCGCTGCCTTTTGAAATAGAGAACCTCACTGCTCTAAAGTCACTGAGCATATGCTGGTGTCAAAAGCTTTCATCCTTGCCACAAGGATTGCAGAACCTTACATCATTGGAATCCTTGGAAATCAGCAAATGCAATTTGATTGAGTCTTTGCCAGATGATGTTATCTGAGGTTTGATCTCCCTTAGAACTTTGTCCATTGAGAATTGTACAAATCTGTCTTCATTATCGACTGGACTGCAATACCTCAGTGCACTTGAGCACTTGACCATTATGTACTGCCCAAAATTAGATTCTCTGCCAAATGATTTGAGCAACCTTCCAACCCTCCGGAGTTTGAGCATCTTATGCTGTCCTCGTTTGGTTTCTCTGCCAGAGGGGCTACAGCATGTTAGAACCTTGCAAACTGTGGAAATTCATAGCTGTCCTGGTCTGAATGAATTTTCTGATTGGACTAGCAATTTATCTGCACTAAGATCATTGGCGATTTCAGATTGCAACAAGATGACTTCGCTGCCAGAAGAATTGGTATATCTCAGTACACTGCAGCACCTTTCCATTCAAAACTCTCCTAATCTGGAGACGTGGTGGAAGGATAAGATACTTAGGGACAGGCAGACGATATCTCACATCTCGCATATCTATGTTGGCTGGTCGCCAGAATTCTGGCTGTAAAAGGTATAACTCTTTAGGTTACACATGAAACTTCCTTCTTATTAAATAAATATCTGCTCCTTCTGTTTAATTCTTAAAGTTTTTAAGGAGGATTTAATTGTTTTGAAGACCTCAATTGACTCGGAAATCTATATACCTTGAAACATTGGTCTCGAATATATCATTTTCTATTCTGATGAGATGGATAATTTTCTTTTAAAGCAATGGCGTCCCATATATGAACACCAAATTTTACTTTGTTCAAATCGCTTTATAATAAAATAGAACTTTTAAAAGTGTTAATTATACTAATATGATCTTGATCTATCTAATTTTCTCTTACCCTCTTAAGATAAAGAACGCTTTACCTGAATACAGGTATAGCATTGAATGCATGCAAGCATTCAACGTGGAAAATGGGGACACCTGAATATGCAAGTGGTTTTAAACATTTTTAGGCATGGGGATTTTGTACTTGTCTGGAAGCTCCGCTAGCTCCCTCTCTCCTTCTGCTAAAAAAGGCTGAAAGCTCATACCAAGGGTCCAAGAGTAAGGCCAGGGAATAGAGAGTTTCCCAACAACGGCCAAGCAAAACCCAACCTCAACTCAATTAACTGCATTGATCATCACGGTGGCCCGGCCATAGAGATCATGAGAATGAGCCCCGGCCTTAAATTCAAGATTTTATTCATTCAGAGGATCAAAATCCTCCTGTATGATTCCGTTCCAGATTCTAAACAACATTATGTTTAGTTTAGTTTAGTTTTTAGGCCTAGCTAGCTAGTTGGAGCTAGATTGATTGCTGAATAATAAAAATGAATCAGTTGTCCAAAGTTCGTTATGAGAACTACTTAAGCTTTATCTTTTGTCACCTTTTCGTTATATGGACATGACTTTGTGTGCATTCTGGATTGTCCCGTCCGTATGGAATTTTAACTTCTCTTGTTGCATCTTCAGTTAATTACGTATCTAGAAAAATAACAGAATTATTTGATTTTCCTTTCATGACGGACTTTTATTCTTTCAACTTCATATAAAAATTCTGATGCACTGTTAGTTTATAATCAGTAGGGATGGGCCACAGGTCGTTCGAGATGCCCTAGCTCTGTTGCTGGGATACTATGATAAAGGGATCTCTAAGAAGTTTTTGCTGATCATTTTATGGGATGATAATGGGAAATCCAAAGGCAAAGCACTTACAAGTAAGACAAGAAGCATTGCCAAATATCAAAACTTTTGACATAAATATTAGAGGTAGCAATATGTGACACGACACGTTAACACGAAACGAACACGACACGATAAAAGCGGGTTAGTGTTTAGCCTTAATGGGTTTCGGGTCAATTCGTGTTAATCCGTTAAGACACGATTTGATAACGGGTCATAACGGGTCAAACCCGTTAAGACACGTTAAGAAATTTGAATTTACTTTTATACCCTTGAGCTAAACTTCAAAAAATTCTAATTTAAAATTAACTTTATACTCTTAGACACTTTGCTATCCCATTTAAGTACTTATTAAAAAGTTATTAATGAGTTAACCCATTATTATTTAATATGTTTAAGTTATAATTTTAATATTTTACAATGTGTAGATCATATTTGTATGTTTATTATATTTTATAGTGTACTACTTATTAAATTGTAATTTTAAGATTGTAATTTATAATTAATTTTTTATGTTTTATAACTATTATTTAAGTTTTAATATTTATATAAAATCAATTAGGTTAAATTCAAACGGGTCACTAACGGGTTTGCAGGTTGAAACGGGTCAGATCGTGTTGTATCGTGTCTTGTCATATCGTGTCATATAGTGTCAAAGGTCTTAACGGGTCGTATCGTGTCAACCCGTTATCTTAACGGGTCGTGTTAGGGTTGAAGTTTTTGACACGAAATCTTTAACGGGTCGTGTTCGTGTTGACCCTTTAAGCATTATGTACACGCCCTGACATGACACGAACACGACCTGTTAACACGTTTTGACATCCTTAATAAATATCAACAACCAACTTCAAATTAATAACTTTAAGATCAAAATTCCAGAAATACCAAGAGCAATATTGATCAATTAAATGAAGAACAAACAAGAGGATCTGAAAGCATATTCACCTAAGAGATAGAGAGTCAGTGGGTGGTCTTAAGGAAAAATTCCCACATGACACGGCAAAAAGCTTTCTTACCACTCAATGCAAAAATAGCCTACCTTGAAGAAATAATATACAGGTACAAAACATTGGCATGAAGAAAATTATTTCTCAAAAAACACAAAGGATTAAACTTTTATAATAAAAAGTTTATATAGTTATGCTTGGAGTGCCGCCCAACCAATATTAAAGTATAAGAATAACACTAAAAGTATATGGAAGCTCCATTGACTACCTAGCACGGGTCTTTAACAGTGACAATCAAAGAACAACCCTCCTCGAGCTAGCCTTAGGGAGCCACATGTAGCGCCTGGGCCCAAAGCCCGTTGACCAGCCCAGACCCATGCCACGCCTGGGCCCAGCCCCAGCCCATGCATCGAACGGCGTCATTTCAGCCCCTGTATATTACTTCCGCCCCTTCTTCTTTCTTTTCTTTTCTTCTGCACCCGATGGTTCTAACTTCCCCTGTTTTTGCGTTGCTCCCGATTCTCGTTCACCAGTCGCTAGTCGCCACGCCCCAGCGGTTTGCATCAAATGGGTTCACTTCCTCGCATTTCAGTTTTTCACGTTCACCGGTCTCTCTCTCTCTCTCTCTCTCTCTCTCTCTCTCTCTCTCTCTCTCTCTCTCTCTCTCTCTCTCTACGGCAGTTATCCCTATTTGGGTCTTCTCTCCTCTGCCGATTTCCTCTGATACCTTTCCTCGGTAAGTTGTTCTAAACCTCTCAACTTTTCATGCAATTCATCTATATTAAAAGGTGTTGTTGGGGCTTTAATCACTGAAAATCTAGTTGGTTTCCGTTGGTTACAGTCGAGCATTAGGGAAGCGGGAATTTCATCATTTAAGCTTTTGTTTTCTTGCAGTTTGTTCTTCATATTCAGGTAAGGATTCAAAGTTCTTTTTGAATAGATGTTCTCTATGTAAATGGTGTAGAATATACCTTTATTTTTCCAAATTTCTTTTGAAGTGAGGTTAGAGGATTTTCAGGAGTATGTTGGTACAAATCCTTGCTGTTTTGGTACTACTATAGCCGTGGGTTTGGAGTATTTTTAGTTGTGATGTTAGAGTTTGGGAACTCTTCATTATTGTGGCTGGCTAGACTGATTGGTTGTATTGAGGTCAATAATTATGTTGCTAAATGACTTTTGGGTGACTGGTCTCGTTGGGTTTGTAAGCTGGAAAGTTAGGAATGTATATCCATGTGAGCGTGGGATAACAATCAGAATATTGGGGCTGGTCAGCATGTTAAATGGGTGTTGTTTGACTTGATATTTGTAGTAAATTGTAGTGCTTTAAAGCTGGTGTAGTTTGAAGAAAGGAGTTTTGCAAATTTTTCAGATTAGAAACATTAGATTATCATTTTTTGTATATATAGATTGGGTTGCTGGCCGTTAATGTTGGGTATATTTTTTTATAAATAAATGATGAGAATCTTAGAGATCGGACTCGAAATTTTGATAATTCGCTACAAGAGTCAGGTAAGCGAGACTTCTATCCTAGATAGGAAAATTTGTTTGAGGTTATTTTATAAAATGTGCATATTTTGCTTTTAAAAGAAAAATGGGAAAACAACCTCAGTATATAAATATTTCTGCATCTTCACATGAAATTTATAGAATAGAGGATGTTTCTATTGACATGAAATGTGTAGACATGAGCAATATTTAACATGTTTATAAGATGTGCATATGGACGAACATGGTTTGGAATATTTTCTTGTATATGTGGAATAAAATATTTTGAATTGTTTCTGTTTGTCTGAAAATGATAAGAGAAGGAAAAAAAAAAGCACGTGGTTTGATATGTTATGTTCATGGAAAATCTTTGGCATGCTTATCTGTTAGTCTTGGTTTCTGGATATGGTTCTAATACGTGTATATGGTTTCACGTGATATGGTTGGTACCACCATAATATGATATGATAGGAGTGCAATCACTTTGGAAACAAAGTGATCCTTTTATGTGTTTATTTCCTATGTGCACACTCGAAACTCCGAGAACGAATGAGGGAAAATCTCACAATATAATACTCCTGATTTGACCACCGGGGATAGCACAACCCTACCACGGGGGTTAAACATGGTATATGTTTTGGAAATGTTGATGAGATGTTACAGTTATTTGTGCCAAAGTATTTCGATTTTGAAAAGTTGATTTTGTGTATACTTTATGAAAAATAAAGGTTCGCTCAGTTTTTGTTGGTTTATAAGTTTTGGAGTTGTTTCCTTAAAATAAAAGTTTTTCTGTTATATGCATAAGAATTTTATTAAAAATGCTCATGCTTTACACACTACTATAGGTGTTTTGCTTACTGAGTTGTAGATGAATTCACCCCCTTATCTATATACATTTCAGATGAAGTAGAGGTCTCGACTAAGGACCAAGATTAGTATGTTGGGACCAGGATAAGCGATTACCCTTTGGTTGAAGTGAAGACGGCATTTATTGATTTTGTTGTTACATTATTAAGCATTAATAGATTCAAGTGTTAGTAGAATATATTTTTATTTTTTTGATGGGAAGTTTGTGGATCCTATGTGACGGCATATATTTTAAATGTATGAACTCTATGAATATTTAGGATTTGATTGTCTGAATTTGGAGATGAGGAATTATTTGTGGATGCTTGAAAAATTTTTAGAAATAGTATTTGTAGATAAAAGCAGGTCAGATCGAACAGATTGATTTTCAAGACTCCCTACACCACAACCATTATAAACAACGCTTAGTGTGACAAGAAACTTAAACAAAAACAGAAACAAGTGCTTGTACACCAAAGTGACATTCGAAACTCACGGCCAACTCTTCCCAACGTGTTATTGTCTCCCACAATGACAATGACGACATTTCTTCCTATAATCTCTCTCGAAATCTGACTTGAAAACTCTACCATCTCTAAAACACATCTTCAACTCTTCCCAACGTGTCATTCATGTATGACTACGGGTTTTGATTACAAAGTGAACATTGGACTACAGGAACAAGCTGCGTTATTTTTCCCTTTCTAGAATAATATGAACACAAAGTTTAATGTCTATGACCACGACCACAACCCTTTTTTTTAAACCCAAAATCATTAATGCATATGCACTTATAAGACATAATAAAGCTGCGGATAACGACGTTCTGAATGACATAACAAAGTTTTCTAATTTTGTACAAGCAGGCAGCTCCAAAACTAGCCTTTGAACTTCTCCACAAAAGGATTCTGCACCCAGTTTATTCAACAAAATTTATAATTCGCTATCTATCAACATTAAGGTTTTGTTGCTCTTCTTCCTGGTTGCTTTTTAATTCTCATAAATCTTCTATAGTTCAATCCTTTGCTGTTCTTAAGTTCATAAGAGCAAGGAATAAAGCTGATGAGGATTGACCAAGCTCACCCCAAAGTATGATCAGTCAACTGCACTGTTTTTGCCTCACTCTCTCTACATCTTTTATCTGGGATGAATGGCATCAGGGACTTTATCCGACCTCATACCATTGACCAGGAGGCCCCAAAATGGATTTATAAATTGAGAGCTGCTGCAGTTTAGCTCCTCAACCTTGATGATTGGCTGCGTGAATAAGATGAGGACAGCACCTGTAACATAATGCAAGATTATTGAGAAGTTGCTGAAGGTATCCGGTCAATCAGACTTGGTTACTATTGGCCATTTCCCTTGAAGAAAAATTCATATTTGTTACACTATCAACCTTTGAAGTAACTAAAGGAAATGCATTCTCATTCCAATTGTAGATGAACAACAATCGGCAGTATTATGTAGCCTACTGGTTTGGTGGCCAGAGGTTTTAGATCATCGTTATCAATTTCAACTTCAGGTAGATTATTCATTTTCAGGGATGAATAAAAACATGATGAGGAAAAGAAATGAAGAAACAATATAACTCAGCTAAAAAAAAAACATTACTAAATCAAACCGAGTTTTTGCGCAATAATGGCATTAGACAATCGTGGATCGAGTCTTCAGGGTTCACAACGTGACTGTACCTGATAAATCTTTGGCCCCTTCTTGAGTAGATAGCCAACACTGTTTAAATTATCCACAAATGTGTCAATGTCAGGAACTCTCAGGCCAATCCTATCTGCCAAACCGTAAATTTCCTGAAATACAAGATTATATACATATGCATGACTCATTGAACACAATTCATTGCAAGAAATGACAGGAAAAGCAAGACCTCATACAGAAATAGAAAAGCAATCTTTCTGGTCCAGTTCTGATTGCTTATTGAGAGCACTTAAAAACCGTTTTGCTTCTTTCTGTTGACTCATCCCTCCACTCCGACCAAAATCCACAAAGCCATGTTCATCAACATACTTATCATACAAGGATTCTTTCATTATTTCAACCACATCCTGCATGATACATTCTTCAAATCAGATGCCCAGAAATTTCATAACCAAAATTTTAGTAGTTTTATACTAATCTAAACTTATGTTGTCAATTGCTAATACTTTTGCTGAAAAAGATTTGCACCTTTAACCCACAATGTCTACATAAAATAGTGGTCCTTGTTATTACTTATCAAATAACAGCAATATGAATAATGCTAGACCCAGTCCTAGGGTGTGCATGCCATGTGCATTTCCTCTTAAAAAAATTGGGACCCACCATTAAAAAATAGATTTTTTTCATGTGGGTCTCAGATTTGCCCACTCTATTCAAAGGGAGTGGGCAGGTCTTACACACTCCGACCATACAAATCACTTCCCTATTAATAATGGTTCTTGTCAAATTTAGTGTGCCAACACAAATGAACGCAGAACGAACACAATTTATTTAACCTTCATTACAACCTTTAAGATAATTTCTTAGATAGATATGATGAAATCCTAAGTTTTTAAGGAGATCTAGATTTAAACTGGATTTTCTAGTCTTGGCCATTTCAAGTACTATATGGTAATCCCTCATTGTGACAAACTTTACAAATTGCAAGAGAACTTTAACATTGAGCTTCCCTGCATAGTTATAAAAAAATCTCTTCATATTCGATAAAAGTTGAAAATTCTTTATGGAAGAAAGTAATAACAGGCTGATGATATGAACATCTAAATATAATAAACAGTAAGCATTGACCAGTGCATCTTGGGCTGTTATTTCTTCTCTTAACTCTAGCCGAGCTCGAGCCTCTGCTAGCCTCACCAGACTCTCCAGTTGCCTTGCAGTTATTGGTGTACCATCAGCTGATGCATCATGGCCTCTGAGTTGTAAGTAAAACTTCTGCAGGATTTCCGCTGCAGCCTTTGACATTCTGATCATAGAATAAAAAATAGAAAATGGGGAAAAAATGAAGCAGATTGAAAGAATTTAAGTCCCCCCAGTGGGATGATATAAGCTTTAACATAAGCAAATATCTGTTCTAGAGATGAAGGGAAAATATTACAGGAACTCACCTAGGAAAAACATATGTCCGTGCATAAGTAATATATTTGCGAAGAAGTTGTGCAGGTACTGGAAAAAAATCACCATCCTTCTTTGGGTCAAGTCTTAACCTAGACACTAAAGAACCACCATTTGCATGTGTATCCATGGCTCCAGCGCTTTGGGATGCTGCATCTTGTGAAGCAAAATCATAAACAGTCACATAGAAATTACCATGTCAGCAAACTTGAGTTCAATGGAAAGTGAAGACATTACCTTGATAAACCACATATAGAGGAGAGAGATTTTGAACACACTACCTCTACGCTTTTTCATTGCTGGTGAATGTTCTCCATATCCAGAATGAAGCTGCAAAATAAATATTTAACTCAGACAAATCAGTGACTAACACACACAAAAGCTTAAGATGCAGGTGGTGGACCTAATTAGCTGATGAGAATCAATAGATGATACTCGATTTTATTGGGATTAGCACTTTGTTCAATTCAGTTGATTTTTTTTTTTTGGTAACAAGAGATGTTATTCCCAAGAATAGGCATAAGCCCAAGTATAGAGGACGTATACAAAGAACATACCTACTACTTTCTAAAACCAAAAGGAAATCTAAAACAAATTCTGGAAATTATCAACCATTACAAAAGTTTTAGCCTACAAACTCAAAGTACCAAAGAAAAAATCCCTAAGATCTCCCAATGAACGTTCTTTGTCTTCAAAACATCTCCCGTTCCATTCAAGCCATAGACACCACATGAGACAAGAATGAATCATCTTCCAAATATCAACAGCATTCTTGCTACCCTTTAATCCCTTCCACCCTACCAATAAATCCATCACTTTCTTCGGCATTACCCAAAGAAGACCAAACCAATTCAAAACCTTATTCCACAAGAACCAGGCCACTTCACAACAAAGAAGATATGATAAACAGATTCCCCATCATTCTTGCATATGACACACCAATCAACAATGTAGATACCTCTTCTTCTAAGATTTTCAGTTGTCAACACTTTGCCTAGGGATACCACCCAACAGAAAAAAGCGACCTTGGAAGGAACTTTCACTTTCCATATGTTTTTCCAGGGGAATTCACAGCTCCTATAACTGGTTATGATGCTGTAAAAAGGGGAAACTGAGAACTTAGAATTTGCTGCAGGAATCCATAGCATGTTGTCCTCCCTACCTAGCATCAACTTTGAACTGTAAGCCTTTCCAGAAAAGCCTTAACATCATCCACTTCCCAATCATTAACATCCCTAAAAAAGTTAACATTCCACCGATATTATTTGTCAATGCAAAAGAAAGAATATCCCACAGCTGCATTTTGATCCCTTGCAATTCTAAAAAGAGAGGGAAAATCCAATTTAAGTGTAGACTCCTCAGACCACATGTCATGCCAGAAAAGTATCATCTTCCCATCTCCCACCTTTAATCTAATATGATTAGAAAATTCCCCCCATCCTTTCTAAATGAACTTCCACAAACTCACCCCATATGCACCTCTTGTATCTTTTGAGCACCAACCTCCCCACAAACTACCATATTTTATATCAATAACATTTATCCATAGCGCATTTCTATCCAAGTGGTATCTCCAAAGCCATTTCCCAAGTAATGCTCTATTAAACAATCTCAAGTTTTTTTATCCCCAACCCACCACAATCAATCGGTTGACATACCTTCTTCCTGTCAAGAACAAGGTATTTTCTGAATAGCCGAATCACTGGCCTTGAGAGTTCTATGTATTACTTATAAACTGTACAAAAATAATGCTATACATGGAAAGCTTAGCCCTATACAATCTGTCAAATATTACACTAGTCGTACAGAAGAATAAATTATGAAATAAGGAAAGATTTTATGGCTAAAAATAATGAGAAGATTAGGAGAGAATATGAACAGCAAAGCTGTCTGTTGACAGCCCTCTCAAATTGATATAGGTTGATCAACAAGTATCAATTTACTATTTAGGAAGCAATGTCGATGGCGAGTGAGAGCCCTGGTGAAGATATCAACAATTTGTAGTTCAGTGAAAATATGTGGAAGAGTGATAACACGAGCTTCAAAAGCTTCACGAATGGAGTGACAATCGACTTCAATATGCTTTGTGCACTCATGATAGGCAAGTTCCCAACAGAACCGTCACAAAGGCTAGCAGAAAACAACACAGAAGCCACCGATAGAGAGGTTCCTGTCGGAATAGTCACAGAGGCTACCGGAAAATAATGCTTGACGTTGGAAAGTTCATAGAAGACATTGGAACAACAAAACCCACAAAAGAAGAGCATCACCGAGAGACCAGAGATGACTGAAACACCAAAGAAGCAGCATCAAAACCGAAAGAGAAAAAAAAAATCCAAAAGAAGCTAGGGTTTTTTTTTCACTCGACGGCTCTGGATACCATGTCAAGAATTAGGTATTTTCTGAATAGCCGAATTATTGGCCTTGAGAGTTCTGTGTTATTTATAAACTGTACAAAAATAATGCTATACATGGAAAGCTTAGCCCTATACAATCTGTCAAATATTACACTAGTTGTACAAAAGAATAAATCATGAAATAAGGAAAGATTCTATGGCTAAAGATAAGGAGAAGAGTAGGAGAGAATATGGACAGCAAAGCTGTCTGTTGACACTCCCAACTAATCAAATGGATTTTTTTCTTCTACTTTACCACCTAATAAAAAATTTCGAAAGACTCAATTCTTCTCTCTATCCTTGCTGGCAATTGATTGGTTGGTTCGTGCTTCAATTTGGATATGAGAAAATAGATAAGAAACAAGTGGGAAGATTAGACAAAATACTTTTTATTAGAGTTAATCTTTCCCCTTTAGACAAGTTGATCATCTTCCAACCAGCTAACCTCCTTTCAATTTTCTCGATCACCTATTCCAAATATTAACAGATTTATAAAAAGCCTCCAAAGGAAGGCCGAGATACCTCAAAGGGAGTGAAAAAATTCTGCACCCTAGAATATTTGCCAAGTCAGAAATAATCTGAACGGAACCCACAAGAACGACTTTAGATTTCGACAAATTAACTCTTAACCCTAACACGGCTTCAAAACATAGAAAAAGTGCTTTTAAAGCACAAAGATTGTCAGAATTGGGCTCACTGAAAAGCAATATATTATTAGCAAACAGTAAGTGTGAAACACTGAAACTACTATGGTCCTCATCACCCACCACAAAGCTGGACAGAAAATTGCCATCCACCGCCTTCTCAATCATTCTACTCAAGGCATCCATGATCATAAGAAACAGGAAAATGGGATCACCTTGCCTCAAGCCACACAAGCTACTAAAGAATCCTATTGGTTCTCCATTCACCAAAACTAAAAATCTTGAAGTCGACACACAATGTTATCCATGAACACCATTTATTTCCAAAACCATATCTCCTCAGCATATAAACAAGGAAATCCCAGCACACAAGCTCATAAGCCTTTTCCATGTCCAATTTGATTACAATACCAGCTTTCTCCGTTTCAATCCTACTCTCCAAGCAGTGATTAGCAATTAAATAGAGGCTAAAATTTGTCTTCCCCTCATAAAGGCATTTTGAGATTTTAAAATAATCCTCTCCATCACCCTGCCCAAACGGTTGGTCAACACCTTAGAAATGATTTTATACACTCCATTCATCAAACTAATAGGCCGAGAATCTCTCATCTCCACAGCCCCTACATTTTTCGGAATAAGTGCAATGAAAGTCACATTAAAACTCTTATAAAACCTCATGTACGAATGAAATTCAGCGAACACCTTTATAATATCTTCTCCAACAATGTCCCAACATGCTTGACAAAACACCAAAGAGAACTCATCCGAACCCGGTGCCTTATCCCTATCCATACCTTGACCACATTTAAGTACTTCATCTTCTTCAAACTCTCTCTCTAGCCAATCAGCTTCGACCTGATCTATAGAATCAAAACAAAGTCTGTCCAATTTTGGTCCCATAAAAATTCACTACACAAGCCTTAATATCTTCTTGATCCGTAATAAGTCTATCCCCATCTCGAAGAACCTCAATCACATCATTTCTTCTATGAGAGTTTGCCATTTGACGAAAAAATTTAGTGCACCTATCTCCTTCCTAAAACCATAGCACCCTAGATTTTTGCCTCCACGAAATTTCCTCCGTTAATACTATATTTTCGAGTTCAGAAGCCACCTCGATTTTGCTTTTCCTGTCCTCCCCCAAAATAACCCCTTGCACCTCCTCATCCAAACCTCTCAACTATTCCATAAGAAGCTTCCTCTTCATTCCATCTCTTCATATCTTTCTTAAAAGATTTCAATTTTCCAACTAGAACAAAACTAGTAGTACCTGAAAAATTATAAGAATTCCACCAACTTCTCACCTTGTCCACAAATCCCTCATCCTTCAGCTACATGTTTTCAAATTTAAAAAACCTTCTCCACCCTCAATTCCACCATAATCCAACATGATAGGATAATGATCACAACATAACCTCAGCAATAATTTCTGATTCAAACCAGAAAAATGAGTCTCCCAAGAAGGCGAAACTGAAAACCTATCCAGCATTGAATATGTCCTACAATTTGTCCAAGTATAGTCTCCTCCCACCAAAGGTAAATCAATCATTTAAATCAAAAATTAAACCTGAAAAAGTAGACATTGCCTGTGAAAAATATGATTACCCCAATCTCGTACTAAGAGAAACAAGTGAGATTAGAATTCCCACCAAAACACCAAGATAAATTCCACTAACCACATACACACGGCATTTCATCCATAATAAACTCCTGCTACTATCCACATTAGGGTCATACACACCAGCAAACACCCCTTCAAAACCATCCTCAATACTCTTAAAATGACATGCAACCAAGAATTCGCCCACAAAACAATCCCTCAACTCCACCACCCTCCTATTCCACATTATAATAATACCACCCAAAGCCCCATTTGACAACTCCACAAAACCCACAATTTCACAAACTTTGAACAATGGCTTAATTCACATATTTCAATTTTGTTTCTTGAAGGCAAATCACAGCCACCCTCCAATTTCTAAACCATTTTTTCACCCGAAGACGCTTAGGAAGGTCATTACCTTACATTCCAAGAAATAATCTTTGGCTTCATCTAGATTCTATCATATTGATGCGAGAAAAATCGCTCAATAGACCAAAGGGAAAGAAAGAGTCATTCCTAGATCACTGTGAGAACTTGCACCTCGATCAATGTTATTTGGATCTTCCAGCGGTGTTCCGGTGCGATTGTACGATGATGGTGCGTACATCCATGGCACATGAGTGTAGAGAAAATAAAAAGATATGAACACGGATTTATGTGGTTCGCGTGTTGCCTACGTCCACGAACGTTTGGGAAGGGTAATCCATTTTAACATATTTGTTTAAAGTCTCTCAATAACTCTCATATCTCATTGTACAAGAAAAGCCAATGGTCTACTTGCTGAAAAAGCTCTCTCCAAGTTGAAGAAGAAGATCCTCCAGAATTCTCTTAGTCCCTTACCTTTATCTTCCCCTTGCCTGTGCATGCCAACCTACCATGACATGACTAGTCTCCCTTGCGTGTCTAAGCATCTTTCCCTTTTCCCACTCCCTCCTGGCTCCCTGCCATCTACTTGCACCATGACTTTCTTGTCCCCTTTAGCCACTTCTTGTCTCCTAGTGATGTATGGCCTGGTGGGCTGGACCCAACCATGGGCTAAATATTTTATCCCTCCACATATCACAACTCTTTCCTTTACCTTATTTCTAACTACGCTTCCTCCCTTCCCATCATAGTTTATCGAGCACAACTACCTCTTCAATTCTCTCTCCTTTAATATAGATATGGCCAATGAAGCTTGACCAACCTCTCTAAACTATTCCTCAAATCCATCACAAGACACATCCACACAATCTTTTATCTCATCCACTTTTCTCATCACCCAATCAGAGGATTTAGAATTCCACTCAATACCAAGGAAAATAGAGCATAGAGGAACAGGTGAAAAATCCATTACTGGTTCACATGAATCTCCAATTTCACCATCCTCTTCATCTATACAACAATAGGACCCATTTGCAACTCAAAAATATTATTTTTAGAAGAAATAGCTCCATTCTCCAGCATCCCAACTGCATCAAAAGCCTGATTCTCCACCCCTTCATTCTCAACTACCTCATCCACCATCTTTACACCTCCCTCCCTTCCCCTCCCTTACTCACCTAATAGTGATGAACAGACAAAATGTCTTCATTCCTACCCTGCTCCTTACTCAACCCTTCCTAATCCTTGTTTGAGACCGAGGATGAATGCACAATCTCAATCTCTAGATGGCTTCCCACTCTTGAGGGCCCACCAAAACACCTTCAAACCACTCTGTGATGAAGAAACCACATAGATCATCAATCTCAATCTATCTTGCAAATTGTCAAAATCCAAACTCTTTGATATACCCTGAGATATTATCGTGTCATTCATTGCCAAGGAACACCCATCTTGCTCGCCTCCCACCATCGCTCCATTATATTCAAACAAGTCCACCAACACACCGTCAAGAAGCTAGATTGATCTTCCTTCTCCTTTATCAAGCCAATAGATCTCAGTACCACCCTTTCTTCCATGCCTTTCCTCGTCGGAAGACACCCGTTAGGATCGCCTCCCTCTATCACACCCCTCTGTGGTGACAAACGAGCCATCGGCTCCAACGATGGGTTGGACCGACTTTTCATTTCTCCTCTGGAGCCTGAAAGAGCCACAGTGCTTTCCTTAGGCCTCCAACAAATAGATCACGTGATTCGGCCTCTACCCAGACCACTACCACAACCTACCTCACTTGACCCACTCATCCCCTCCACCAGCCTCACTTTATTTTCTTGGGCTTCCATCAATAAAACCAGCCCTCCATCAACTTTATTTAATAAACAATTTTATCCTTCCATCCCATTAATTCAGAATCTAAATGCCAAAGTATCCCTTCCACCTCTCCTATGTTTTCCAACACCTTGTAACTCCTACCGTCACTAGAATCACGCCTGAGTTCTGTCCCCCTTTCCTTCCTCCTTCCATCCTCCAATGAGATAACCTCCTTCCTACTCTTGACACCTCTTAATCTCCCTGAAAATTGCACAGGTTTCATCAATGTTGCCACATAAGAATCTCCTCCAGCCTTATCATCACCAACATGTAAAGAAGTAGCAGCAATCAAATTACTACTTAGATGATTTGCAAGCTGCCCCACCTTAGACACCTCTATCGGCATGATATGTTGTAGCGGAAGAGGACCCAACCATTTCTCATAAGAATCTCACAATACCAGCCCATCCACATCCACTCCTCCCTTCGAGGATGACTAAAATTCCTTTACTCGAACCTATGCCATATTCTAACATCTTCAGAAACCTACCAAACTGATTATGGACCCCTGCAAAATAAAAACTTTGTCTCCCTCCCTTCTAGTCTAATAATCAACCTTCTTTCCAAGATTCTTCCAACAAACCTCTATCTCCTTAGTAAACCAAACCACCATTCCACCAGATAATATAAAGACATAGTACGTTTTCTTCCCTTTTTGTAATACAGAACACATTACCTCATTTTCTCCTAAATACAAATACCTTGGATTCTATATGCAAACTCCTATCTGTCTCTAAAATAACCGAGAAACAACAGAATACAACCAAACTAAAGAAGACGATAAATAAAAGAACAATTAGACATCATTACCAATGATCTCTACAAAGAGAGGTCACTGAGGGAAAAGAGAGAGGGGAGGGGAGGGGAGGGGAGGGAGCAAGAATGCTTTAGAAAATATTCCAAAAACTACCTAGAAATATCTCATAACACATGTTCGATTCAGTTGAGTTGCACATGAAAGATTACCTAGAAGTATCTACAGTTCTAAAGAACTGAGGAATTTTGCAAACTGGTACCAATTTGCTGAAGAAATTTACTAGTATACTTGATACTTGCTGAACAAATCATAACACATACTTATTCTTTTTACTAATACAAAATAGCAATTCCAACACATTTAGTCATGAGTTTTTAAAATCGCATTAATTCTGAGTGATTGTTCCAACCTGTCACTGACTGAATGACAAGCTTAAAGGTTAGATAAAACCACAGCATGTCATGCCAATCTACCACAAATAAGATATGATTACATGCAATTTGCTAATACGAATGCATTGAAAAGAAGTGGCCTGATGGCATAACTTACCGACATTATGTGCTCTGAGACTCGCTTATCTAGAAGTTCATCTGGTTTATCAAGTAATATGAAGACCAAATCAAATCGTGAAAGCAGAGCGGCACTCATCTTCAAATTTTCATTAACAGTTTTTGCACGGCTGCAATTTGAGATTGCTTAATAATCCAGTATAAAGTATCACAACTTAATAAATTGTCTAATGCCCAAGAAGAAAGAAAATTTTAGAGACATCTAACATCTATATGAGAATGGTCCACTAAGAAATAATTTACATAAGAATTGGATCTTAAAAATAGTTACTTGTAATGACCACCAACAGGATTTGCTGCTGCTAAGATAGAAGTTCGTGCTGATAAACTTGCTACAAGTCCAGCCTTTGCAATAGAGACGCACTGTTGTTCCATGGCTTCCAGTAGGGCCTGTGGTGATCCCAAAGCAAGTAAAGTTTAGCCTTCTTACTAAAGAGGGCAAATCAAAAAAGTTTTATCATAAGTGAGACAAACCTGATGTTCTGCAGACATTTTGTCAAACTCATCAATACAGCACAATCCACTGTCTGCAAGCACCATGGCACCTATTGGGAAATTCAATTGTTACCTAAAGAGGAGATGTATTAAATATTTCCACGCAGGAGGGACAATACACAAGATCTGGAGACTTCTATTTTTTCTTTTCTAGCAAAAGAGTACAATGTCAGTATTTGGAGACTTATCTTCTTTTTCCTTTTTTTTCCATCGAAAGCTTCAGCTAATTGTGGCATTTGTCAGCATATATCAATTATAAGACAATAATATATAGTACATGCAATTGATAAAAAATAACTAAAAACTTCCTTTTCAGTATCTTTTTTTGGCAGGATCTAATCTTTTGAGAGCATGGCATCACATTTTCCCATGCAGTACTGTATTTTAAAACTATAAATATCACACTTAAAGTAGTTTTTAACAGGTGGGCACATCTGTACACACATGCAACCAGAGAGAGTCTACAAACTACTAACTAGGCATCCAAATCACTCTATTTTATGAAGTCTTTTTATCCTGCTGCAAGAATTAAAATATCAATTTTGATGTTGTATAGAAATTAATAAATTTAAGCGATTAACTATTCTTTTTTTTTAGAATATTAAACCACTCAAGAAAAGTATAGAAGATGCAGGAATCATTCAAACTATGTTGAAACACTTGTGAAATTTAGTCAATCAACCAAAACAGAATCATGAGTAAAATATTCCTACTTCAACACATCAAAGGTAATAAATAGGGTAGCCAAAACATCAGATTTTGATGAAAGAAAAAACAAGAAAATAACTACCAGCCTCGAAAGCATAGTCGCTTGTCATGGGATCTTTCACAACAGCCACAGTGAGACCAGCTTTAGTAGTGGCATTACCGCACACATAAATTCCACGTGGAGATACTGCAGCTGCTGCTTGCAGTAGTTGGCTCTTGCCTAGGCCAGGGTCTCCTAGTAAAATGAAAATGGCATATGTTCAACTTCTCCACTCAGAAATAGATATAATAGTCATCATTACCTTGACCAATATTTGATCAAAATAATTTTGATATTTATTCACAGTTTTGTGCAGACTGACCAGGTTTAGTTCCATTGAAAAAGAGTTTAACATACCAACAACTATGACATGAATGTCTCCTCTGACAGGAACCTTGTTCTTATCCTTTGAATGCTTCCTTACACCTCCAAACAGTGCTAGTGTTATTCCCGCTATAGAGAAAACAGCAATCAGAATAAACACACATCTATAATCATCAATTTCAGATATGTTCGTCTGGAATCTTTTTAAAGCTTGAGTTACATTAAAAAAAAAAACTGTTACAGGTGTGGTTATGATATAAAAGTGAAAACTTGAATAATCAAATCTGTTGAAAAAAAACTCCACTTATCTTATTCAAAATTAAGTTGGCATTGGAATGTAAGCATTTTAAGTTACTATTAGCAAGAAGTCAAGAAACTGTTGTATTCATTCCAATTGTAAGTCAAATATGATGGGAACTTGATCTGGGAGAATCTTTTTTTTTTATAAGTAAGAAATTTTATTAATCCACGTAAATAGGAATTGCCTGAGTACACAGAAAGTATACAAGAATCTGGGAGAATCTAAAACAGAAAACAGCACATTCAATATTTCCAGAGCAAGAAATTAAAATTGTAAAGATTTGAATTTGTCGCTATCATGGCCCGTAAAGGGGCTGATCGAATCACACAATGGCAATCAAATCGATACAATAGGGATTAGGGAGAATGAAATAGATACCAAGAACAGATTAAGCATGAAAAATTAGGAACTTATCAACAATAATGAATATAATACATATAACTTCACCTTTAACAAGCTCATGCCCATAAATTGATGGACATATGGATTGAAGTATTTGCTTGAATATATCTGAACCATGTTCCTCCAAGAACTTCACAATGAATTCCAAGTCCCGTGGAGAAAATGAGAATAAATCGAGCAGCTCCGTAGCTCTAGCTTTAGAATTAGAATCTTGCAAATCCTCAGCTGCGGACTGCGATTTGGTGTTTTTTATTGAAACAGCTTCTAGATACAAATAGTAAAACCCTTGATTTTTACTTTTTGATTTTCCTGAAAATAATGAAGTTTGCTACAATCAGTATTTGCCATCAGAAACAGTTAAGGATCTGCAAATATTATAATTTCTATTGGTATCCATCAGGAAAGAAGTGTGGCTAAAAAAAATCAATATACATAATACAATAGAAGAGAGAAATGATCATGCAAGAATCCACGTATGGCAATCATCTGTAGAGTCAAAGGTCTTTACCATACCTCCTCCGATATCCATGTAATTGTTGATTACTCTGATAATTCCAGTGACAGTCACCACATCACCAGGTATGCAGGCATCAACAAGATCTTGAGTCAGTTCACATTCTACTGTTCGAGGCACCCGGCCTTCTTCATGATCTTCAGACTTTAAAAGTTCCTGCAGCCTAGAGAGATGCAAGCAAAAATCAAATGAGAAGAATGCTATTGTAAAGAGGGGTGGTTGGGGAAACTCTAAGCACTTATAGGAAAGAAGAAGAAGAAGAAGAATATAGTCATGGAAGCGTTGAAGTAAAAGTTAGCACCTTACCTTATTTTCTGAAAATCTATTGTTTGAGCGGTAGACCGAATTGGATTGAAATTTTTACTCTTGCACCCATTTAAATCACAACTCGGTGGTGGTGAAAATTTTCCATCAGGAAAAATACGCAGAATTTCTGTTTTACACTTTGCACAGTCAAAACTCATTTGCACCACTAGAGGTCTGACAGTGCTAGCCTTTACAACAGTACCACGAACAGATACAAGCTTGTCTGTCATGTCAAAAAGTATTATCATTTATATTGTTTCCTTCACCATACTGGCTACCCTGGTGCTAAACACAAGAAAAAAACAATTACATGTTCTTTTTTTTTTGGGGGGGGAGGGGAGGGGATGTATTTTAAGACTCACCAATATAAGCCGCTTTTAAGTTCTTTAGAGCAATCATAATTTCAGGGTAGTTGTGGAGATGTATTATAACTTTCATGCCATTCTCCACGTTCTTCTTCTCCCATTTGGTCAACAGAACCTGTATTCAGTGTAAGCAATAACTATCCTATCCCAAAAAGTATATTATAGCAAAGAGGGAAAAAAAATGAACAAATTTTCAAAAAATTCCCAACATAGTTATTTTGTACCTTGTGAATTGCAGCACTCGCACACAAGAGAGCTATTTTAGGTTTATCATCTAGCATTAAGTAAAATTCCTCAATCCCACATAGTTTTTGAAATTGTTGAAAGTCCATTGACAAAACGAAGACACCATCATCATCTTTAACCTGTTAGCGTCATCAAATTTCAACCTCCTCCATTATCTAACATAATAATCTGAGATGACTGCCAACGCTAAATCCAACCAGAAGAAAGTAAAAGCCAAGCGGATATTTAGGCAACGTTATATCATGAAAAGAGGACCAAACATTTTCCAATCTCACAACAAAAACATTTCATTCGGTGATTTTTCTGGATTAACCTCCGTAGACATCATCGCGTTATAGAAGGCCAAGCCCTCCTAATGCTTGATCGCTATAACATTCTTCCTGCAATTAAAGTTTTTTTTTTTTTACTGAAATATAACCCACTGGTTTGCTTTATTCCCAAAATCATTGCCCTGCCAATCATGTAGTAACCATGCAATGGAACATCAATCCCTTTAATCAAAACTTTTAGTGACTTAAATGGAGTTCTATGGAAACTGGATTAACAGAACATTAAAAAATTTAATCTTAAACTCGTCCATAAAACGAATGCCTAAGCCAAAGCGAATCCAAATACTAAAGCAACTCCCGACGCAAGAATAGTACATCCCAAACATAAAAAATTAGAGCTGAAAAATGGAATGCAATAAAAATAAAAATAAAAAACCCATTCAAACGTAGCAAAACCCCCAACTAGGTCATCCAAAAAACTAGAAGACCAACAAAAAGGAAAAGGCAAAACTTATGGCCGAAATTCAGTGAGCGTAATTCTGACAGAGAGACCTGAGAAGCGAGATCTTGGCCTGGTGGAGTAGAAAAGAAGCAAAAGAGCTCAGAAATGAGCTTGAGCCAACTTTCTTCGACGGCCGGAAATAACTGCTGGGGGAAGTAGAAGGCCAAGACGTCCCAGTAGCCGCTCGAGTCTACGGAGGCGTAGTCCATACGCATGTTCATGCTCATGCTTCTGCTCTGTTGATCAGTATCTGAGCCTGGCCTTCCGAGGTATCCTTTCTCCCCTCGAAGCCTTCAGTAATTTGGCTCTGGTTTTGGCGGGAGATTTGGCACTCAAGTTGTGAAGCGTCGCCGTTTATGGACTGAGGTTGACATGCAAGCATACTTTCAACAATTTAAATGTGTAACATTTTTATTAAAATAGGTTTTTTAACCAATTACACTACTAAATAAGTGTACATGTTAGTACGCAAAATCGCTTATAAATCTTGTTAGATTTTTAAAAAGCTAGTTGTGTTGTATAACTGAGCAGACTTAGAAAATTGTGAAGCTAATTATTTAAGACAAAATCAGTGGAAGATTTCTTGCATAGTTAATCAGTGATTTACCTGGTCATGAATTGCTATTGAAGGCTTGAAGCCTAGTTGTTCGATTGGGTTGTTTGGATTGACAAAATCCTCTCAATTAATCCAACATAATGAATTCCAACAATGAAACATAAATCTCTTACTCATAATAGCTTTAATATGTTATAATTGTCAAGTAGAAGTTGAATATAATCATGGGAAATGTTGCTGGCCGATCCGTCCATTTTATTAGAAAATACAGCCTTCCAATTAAAGAATGCCATATCAACAATCGCGTTAAAATCACGGTAGACTCATATGCATAGGATACGAAGCTCCTTTGATCCCACGGTGGGCACACCTTCATCTTCCAAGAGCTCGACCCAGACGAAATCCCTCGTTTTGGCAAGGAAAACGAAGCCTCTTAAAGAACAAAATTTGCTGCTGCTGCTTCATTTTCTTTTTCATTCGTTGTTCTCTCTCTCTCTCTCTCTCTCTCATGCTTCATTAATTCTGTAATTTGCTACTTTTTTTGTCTTTTTTTCTTGAAATTTTTGGTAACTAGTCTTTATATCTTCATAGTGTAAGGATTCCAGCAATTCAATAATAAATAAAACTATAATTTAAGTTGGCAAATGTTGAGAATGAAATAATGATTTCTATAATGAAGTGTTGATTGCAGAAAAATGATAAAATGAAAAAAATAATAGATAAATACGTAGTCACGCAAAGCAACTTCGAATGTGCTCTTCCTCTAATAAATTCCAGGGTACAAGATAATATTCAGATTTTAGATATGATCAACCAGACCACCCATTATCTCTTCTTACAATAAGATGATGACCTTAATTCAATATCAACCTACGCCCATTCTTACTTTCACTCACTAAGCCCATTTAGCAACTAAAGAAAATAAAAGATACAAGTAGAGGCCCATCGACCAATTTATTAGGTTCCTAACAAACTCCTCCCCTTTAAAGAACCTTGTCCTCAAGGTTCAGATATTGAAGCAACTCCAGTTCATAACTAGGTGTCTTGCAACTTGGCCAACATTTGTTTTTTTGTTCTCTTCGATAGTAGACATGCTTAGCTGCCAAATTTTCAGGACACTGCTTAAGAGGATCTTCAAGCATGGATCGAATTGAAGTGACATGACCACTTTCAGTTTCAAATAGTTGACAGAGTACATCCAAGAGATTAAGACACAACCATGCATGATTAGTATGTCCACGTTGAAACTTATTTCCATGCACTGCATCAATATAGGATTGGTCATGATTTCCAGAAATATCATATTTTGCTTCCTGATTGTTAGTTGTCTGTATTTCCTCATCTCTAGCAATATGCCCATCCTCATCATTATTGCTTGCCTTTGAGTTACTTTTCATCATTCTACAATTCCCTTGATTATCGTACATTGTATTTTCTTGTTCATTAATCTGATCATATGAATTTACAACAACTGAATACTCATTGTCCATGTTCATATGATTGTCAGTTCTTGTGAGATAACAAATGTTCATGTGGTCAGGTATTTTGAGGTCGCGGCACCCATTTAATCCAAGCAATCCATAAGGTTTCCCATAATTAAGCTTAAGTCCAAAGTGGACTATGAGAGCATGCCCAGAAATTGTAACAAATAAGACTTCTATATGGATATTTGCCCTTTCAATAAAATGATCTCCCCTTCCTCTACCAAATGGCTCCAAAACCACTCTCAATGGCATTAGATCAAACAAAAGAATGAGCCAAAAAATCCTTGCCAATCAGACGATAAATCTGCTCAAGAAAATATCATATACAAAGCCTTCTTAATTGATAGAAGAAAATATTGTCCACAATGTGTTGTCTAAGATTTTTTACAAGCTTAATCTCAACTTGAATTAACTGGGCATCCTTTACTACCAACTCTTCATCAAACAGATGCGGCACCATGCTTTCTGTCCTTGCCAGATCAAAGATCCAAAACAAGTAGCCAAACCCAAATTCTATTTTGGCATGCAACTTTTTGCTTCACCAAGTAATCGTCCATATAATGCTCAACTTGGAGGAAGTTTACAGCCTTGGTTACAGATTTAGAAGTTTATAAAGGGTGATTACCAAAAGAAAAATGAAATATAAGAGAGAAGAGGGCACTTAGCTTAGTGATACCCTTTTGCGCAACAAAGTAAGTCGAGTAGAAACTCATACCGACTTGACCAATCGCGCTCACATTTATGCCCTTAATGGCTTCGCCATTCTTTATCTTGTTGATCTGGAGTTTTGCTTGGACGAAAAAAATAAGAGGAACCTAACTTGTAGAAAAATAGACGGTGCAAATCCTTGGATTGAAAATCCATAATCGATGAATTGCAGGTGAAATTAGGGATTAGGAAAATAGCTGGTGTTTGAGATAACCTTGGAGGGTGAAGTCTTTTACGATGAAGGTCGACAACAAATCTGAGGAAGAAGGAAGCAATTGTTGTCGCCATGGTCATTCTTGATTCGGTTCAGAGCAGAGGATATCATCGATGTTGCCTTGCACAGGTGCGGGATGGAGGCTTATATTTTGGTTTTGGGATAGGGTTAGGGTTAGGGTTTGGGTATGGAGAGGAACTGATACTGTGAGCATTGGTTTCTCTATTACCTCCTCCACAATTGCTTTGATAAACGAATTCCCCTTCATTTAAATTATTTGGGTCGAATTCTTCATTTGGCTTCACACGAATCAAGTCTTGTAGGTGAATCTGCTCTTCATCCTTATCGACGGAATCAAGCTCTACTTCGCCTGCCGCCTCGTCTCCTTGATCGACTGATTTATCTGCCACTTCTGATTCGTATGTCATCTCAAGATGCATCGTTTCCTCTTCTTTTAATTTTTTTTGAACTGAAGTCTTCAGTAATCACGGAATTTTCCTTATCTCTTTGACAAGCAGTTGTTGATTTTTGTCTCAATAATTTTTCAATCATCTCATTCCGATTCAAAATGTTATGTTGCTTGGCCAACCATTGAATGAGCAGATCGCTCATCTCGTTCAAGCTGTGATGAATTTTTTGAATACTTTCTTTATGAGAAGCTAAACGTTGCTGAATGCATTCCTATTGTTGAAGCTTTGAGTACTTCTCAAGCAGAGCAAGCCGATTAGGGATAGTTGGATTAATAATCAACCATTTAACGAATGCTGCTCTGAAGTCAACCATGGAATATCATCTCATGATATCAATTGTAATGATCCCAACAATTCAACGATGAATAAAACTATAATTTAAGTTGGTAAATGCAGAGAATGGGAGAATGATTTCTATAATGAAGTGTTGATTGCAGAGAAATGATGAAATGGAAAAAATAATGGATAAATGCATAGTCACGTAGAGCAACTTTGAGGGTGCTCTTCCTCTAGTAAATTCTAGGGTACAAACTAATATTCAAATTTTAGAGATGATTAACGAGACCACCCCTTCCATCTTCTTATACTAAGATGATGACCCTAATTCAATATCAACTTATGACCCATTTTTACTTCCACTCACTAAGCCCATTTAGCAACTAAAGAAAATAAAAGATACAAATAGAAGCCCATCAACCAATTTGTTAGGTTCTTAACACATAGACATAAAAGAAATGTTCAAAGCACAAACCAGAAGTACAACTTACTATTTTCTTGCTTTGTGCGTTTTTTTTTTTTTATAGCTTTTTGTTTCAAACTTTTGATTTTCTTAGAAAATTTTCAAAGAAGTAGTAGTGTCTATGCGCAAATTGTTGGTGATAGAGCCTACAGCTCTTTTGGGCCAGAGTGGTGATGTATAAATTGTTGAATTTTCTCTGCCATTCTTACATACCCGACTACGAAAGAGAACTTGCGAAGTAGAAGAGAAAAACCAAAAGAAAATGGGGAATCGAATTGGGGAAAACCAAAAAGAGGGGGAATCGAATTGGAAAAAGAGGGGGGTCAATTGGATGCAGTGCATCCATCCAATATTTATTATAGAGCTTGTATGTGTCACAAGATTATTGATGGGTTGTTATTCCCTTAATAAAAGTCCAACCAATTTCCAATTTAACTCTATAATCATAGTTGGTAATGAGGCTGAGAGAATCCTCTAGTTTAGTGTTTCCTTATTTAGAAAATAATTAGATATGCTAATTTAAAGCATAAAATTTTTTTTAGCAATGCAAAAATTACTACCACATTTTTTAATCTTTCCTATTTAGAGCAATTACAACCTTATTATCATATTATGGGAGGATTTTAAAAAATTAAATAGGATTCTAAGATTAGGTTTGGATGTCGAGAATGTTTGTGAGTGTTTGTGAATAGTAGTAAAAAGTAGGTGAAAAGTAATAATAAAATATTGAATAGTAATGAAAAAATAATAAAAATAGGTGAAAAATAATAACAAAATTATGAATAATAATAAAGTATTTTGAGAATATTTGAGAAAAGTTTACATGCCAAACGTAGCTTAAGTTTTCTTTTTCGATGTTTTACTCTTTGTAGAAATCAAATAATATGGGCGAGCGCTTCTGCTCGCCTTCTGAGTGGGAGCATTTTTCCTCTTTCTAGGGTTCTATAACCTTTTGTCACTTGGGATCCAAATTTGAGAAGATTAAATAAACTCTTATTCATTTGTAAATAATTTTTAGTCCGAGCAAGCACTCGCCCTATGCTATGGAGTTTGAACATTTTTATTCACCTTGGTGTTCTTCAATCTTTCTCCCTTTAGGATTCAAGTTTGGAAAAATAAGAAGAAGCTCTAGCTCTTTTGTAAAGATAGTCCGTTTGGATATTGTGGTAAGATAAAATCATCTTATATTAACTCAATAATCTGATCATTATTTATAAATCATTTTAATTCATTTTAATTTATCTCATTATTCAACTGAATTTTTATTCCATACTTTTACTCCCTCTCTAGGACTTATTGTTTGAATTATTTAAAAAAATAATTATTGACTCAAACTTCAAGTTCGTGCATATTAAAACTATAAGTCCGGTTTTTTATATAAATTTTAAATTTATCCAGTTTTTTGTGAAAAAATGTACAATAAATAATTTCATTCCTCACTAACAAAAGCATGAATTTTGTGTTTGGCTGCCGCCTAGAACCGAGAAGATTCGTCTGTCTACCGAAACGGACACAAATTCCATCGGAAAGAGATATAATTATGTAAGGAAGCAACACATTAGAAATTGGATGTGCTTTCTAAACAATAAAGAAGAAAACGCAGCATTTTCTCTACTTAAGGATCATTCATCCCTTGTGGTTTTCCTACCCATGGCATAGCATTTTCTCCATTGCCTCTTCGCAGAAGCATATTTTTTTCACGCTTTGAAGTTCTCATCAAGCTCTCCCTGTCTGCCCCTCAGACTATAGGCACGTCGTCTCTGTCTACCCAACCTAGGCGGCGGAGAGTGAAAGCAAGGAAAAACCAAAGGTACAATTGTTTAATTTCTCTGAGTAATTCGTGTTTTATGATTGTGAGCAGTTTCACCCATCATTAGGGTTTGTTATCTTAATCTGGGCATTCTTATGTGGTTATTTTAGGGATTCTTAATGTCTGCGAATTCTGCCAATATTGACCTGAACTCAGACGTCCTTCCGTTTGACCTGGAAAACATGGCTCATGGCGTAACTGATTCTGAACCTGAAACCCTAACTGAGACTTTCAAGGGCCATGGTCAGGTCCAGGATTCTCCAAAGGAGCGAATAGTGGAGGAAGTTGGGTCTGATGGGAATGCGGTGCTCGAGCCTGTGATTGATGGATTGGAAAAGACCTCTTTTGCAGACGGCGCGAATGTTGCAGAAGCAGAGACAGAAATGGAAGATAGAGGCGTTAATCCAAACGACGGCGATGTTTCCCTGGGGCTGGCGAATGATGATGTTAATGCCTCGGATTGTATGCAGGAAGGAATAGAGCCTCAGGTCGAGTACGTGAGCAAAATACCAGCTGAAATTCCAGGTATGGAAGCAAAACTAGCTGATATGAACGAGACTTTCTGTGCTGAAAATTCTAGTGTGGGTCCGACGCATGTTTCTGAGGCTTTAACTTCTGAGGGATCAGAAAACCGGCCCATGAAGATAGATGCAATGATAGAGACTAATAAGAATCAAACCGCAAGCACTCGTGTCCCAGAAGCTGGGATTGTCCAGAATATTGGAGACGATTCTAATATTGTCAATCTTGTTGTAGATTTGAATACAGATATGATAACAGACGGGAATGTTTCAAGTGATGTGAATGTCAAATCTGCTGCCTCAAAACCAGAATTTCATGTCTCTGATCTAGTATGGGGCAAAGTTCGGAGTCATCCCTGGTGGCCTGGGCAGATTTTTGATCCTACGGATGCATCAGAAGACGCAATGAAATACTCTAAAAAGGGAAGTTACCTGATAGCATATTTTGGGGATCAAACATTTGCTTGGAATGAAGCATCGTCGATAAAACCCTTTGGCCCACATTTCTCGCAAATGGAGAAGCAGAGCACTAAGGAAGAATTCCGATATGCTGTTGACTGTGCATTGGAAGAGGTATCCAGACGGGTAGAGTTTGGGTTGGCTTGTTCCTGCATATCAAAAGAAGCATATGCCAAACTCAACACTCAGATGATAGTTAATGCTGGAATCAGGGAAGAATCAAGTAGAAGAGATTGTGGGTATAGTTATTGGAATGCCACTTCTTTAAAACCCGTGGAACTTCTCGAGTTCATGAAAACAGCAGCTCAATTGCCATATGGTGGAGGCGACAGACTGGAATTTGTAATGTCACAGGCCCAATTGTCAGCCTTCTATCGCTGGAAGGGTTATTCAGAGCTTCCCAAGTTCAATATGCTTGGTACATTGTTCGCGAGTCAGGAGAATGATCAATTGCTTGGGGTGAAAGAGAATCACAGAGAATTCAATGTGAATGATGTTCCGGATATGGAGAATGACAATTCAATATCTTCTGGGAAAGGAAAGTCAGAGACTCGAGTTAGCTCTTCACGTAAGCGGAAGCACGCATCTGGAGATTCTCTGCTCCCCAGCAAAAAAGAGGCAAGCTTGCTGGATTTGCTTGTTGAGAAGGGCTTGCGCACGCCAAATGGAGGAAACAAAACAGGCAAGGAAGGTGTAGAGGAGTTGATTTCAGAATGTTCTAGGTTGATTTCACAATCCAGGTTGATTTCAGAATCGTATATTCAGAAGCGAAAGGCGGCTGATGCATTGTCAGATGATTCGTCTATGAAACGTGGGAAAAGCCATATATCAACAGGAGTTGTCGATGCTCCCGCACGGACCAAGCAAACTTTTAGAGTTGGAGATAGCATTCGTCGGGCTGCTAGCCAAATGAATTGGTCAAGTCCAATACTCAAGTATGGTGATGGAATGTCTCAAGAGACCCGGGTTGAGAATAAAAGCATACAAAACCCGAGCAGGGAGTTCTCTTCTCCTGATGAGATGATATCCCAGCTCTGCTTGGCTGCCAGAGATCCCATGAAAGGATACGGCTTTATATTTTCTATGGTCGAATTCTTCTCAGAATTCAGGAATTTTGTTAGCCTGGGTGATCCTAGCTTAGAGGAGCCTGAACAGTCTTTGAAACAAGTTTTTGGTGATAAGAATAGAAAGAAGTCAACAAAGACTAGAAGAAAGTCAACTATGCCAGGAATCAATGAAGATTCTGGGACAGACATTTTGAGCGACTCTTACTGGAATGACAGGATTGTCCAAAGCATTCCTGAAGAGCAATCATCATTTGAGAATCAGCCCAACAGTCCAAGTGGAAAGGATTTTCCCACTGTTGAACCACAAAGGCCAAATCTTGATGATGCGCAGAAGAGTTCCGAAGCAGGGAAAAGTAGTGAGAAAGATTTCCCACCCACAGCTCTGGTTCTGAACTTCAAGGACTTGGATTCTGTTCCTTCAGAAGAAAGTCTCACTAAGATATTTAGCCCGTTTGGGACTTTGATTGAAGTTCTGAAGAAGAGAAAACTTGCCAAGGTGGTTTTCAAGAACCGTGAAGATGCAGAAACGGCTTTTAGCAGTGCTGGGAAATACAGTATTTTTGGGCCTTCGCTTGTCAGTTACCGCCTAAAGTATATCATGCCTAAGGCCACTGCACCAAAAAAGCGAGGTCGAAAAGTTAAGTCTACATCGCTTTGAGGCAAAAAATTCTATATGATGTATTGAAGGCTCTCTCAACTGGATGTTAAATTCAGCTTTTAGGAATTTGTTTAGGATTGAGATATGAACTTTACAATTTAGTGCTTTTATTTTAGGGCTCGATCTTTCCATTAGTATGACAGAGTTGGGCACATCTGCACACAAATGACAAATGTGCATGTGCATCCTGAGAGCCACAAATCAAATCGGACATCCAAAATTACTCTGTTTTATCATTTATCTTTCTATCCTACTGGATAAAAAGATGGGTAACTTTTGAGGTTTGCTGAAATACTAGTGAAGCTGGAGGTTTGGATAGTGAGTTAAGATGAAATAAGAATAGTGAGATGAAATGAGATGAGAGAAGTTACAGAATATTAGTACTAAAGCAATCACGCTTCAAATATCCTTATAAATTCAGTATTAAACATAGAGTATTTTAGTCAATTCAGGTTATATTGACGAGGAAAACTATTTAAAGTATTTCGAGTTTTATCTCAAATAGGTACTGTCCATTTTATTTTTAAATGAAGAGAATGGATACAGACAAGTTTCAAATTTATTCTTATTAAAGAGGTATATTTTTTTATAAAAGGACTGTAGAAGGCTTGTATATGATTTGGACATTATTCCTATTTTTACTTGATGGATCCGCTTTTATATAAAAAATATGCGGGAGATGCATTTGGGCTTCGCATTACTCTGTCCAAAAGAAAGCCCCATCCACACCCAGCTGTCCCACCACTTTCTTCTCTCTCTGGAGCTCCGTTTCCTTTCAGAAATCCAGCTACTTCACCTGCTAGCGCCTAGCTCTCTATAAGGGAAATGGTCCCCATGGTCGTATTTCTTCAAGTTCTAACATTATGTAATAGTTCAAGAGCTGGCCTTAATGGTAGTTCTTGCAAAGGGGTATCTACACAGTGATGCAGCTCGCTTTTTGGATGCACAGAAATATTTAATGCTAAATTTTTATATAAAATAAAATAAATAATTTAACTTTTTCAAATTTAAAAATAATAATAATATTAAAAAATATATTACAATAATATATATTTTTTTTTAACTTTTATCTTATTTCATCTCTAAAAACAAATCAAACCTTAATAAGCAACCTTCAATTGGACAAGAAATACAAGTGATTTGAAAAATAGTAGAATCTATTATTAAAAAATTAATTTTTTTCATATAAACTCTGCATTTACTCTTTTTTGTTTTAAATAATTGTATTGCATATTATACATTTGCAAATATCATTTCTCATGTAAAGAAAGGTTTAGGGTGTCTTAGGATTTAAAAAAATTAAATTGTTTATTATATTTTGTATGAGAATTTAAAATAAAAAATAAAAACTTGATCAAGTTATAATGATAAAATGAAGTGAGTTTAATAGAGTTTGGATTGCAAGCAGGGCCTTAGACATTAGATGAAGGAAGGGTGGCTCTATAGCCACCTAGTCGTGGGTACCTGATAAGTGTAAATTTTTTTTCTTTGTTCTTTTCTATATATTTTTATACATTTTTAAAATACTCTTAAATATTTAAAGATAATAATAAAATTTACATTATTAATAAAAGCTACTTACTTAATTACTTAATAAATAATAATAATAATAAAAAAAAGACTATCCGGATAAATGTTCGGGATCCCCAGCATTTCTCTTAGATTAAATTTTAAATTAGAGCAATCATAGAATTTTATGTATTATTGTAGACTCGTATAATATATATATAATTGAAAATGTAATTAAAAATAATAATTTAATTAGAATGAACAAAATAACCTTTAGTTGTATAAAATCATTAAAAAAAATGTGTGGATTATAAATTATAATGATTAAAATAAAATATATTTAATATTTTATTACAATATAACCCGTAGATCTATAAAATATAACGATAAGAAATTAGATTAAAATAATAATAAGAATAAAGTAACAAATAAATAATATTATATTAATATATAAAGTTTAGATGTATAACTATGAAATTAACTTCCAAATGAAATTAGGTTTCCAATTAGATAGACAAAACGGAAAAATTATGAATATAATAGTAGGCAAATTTCCTCTAATGAAATATTCGAAGCGATGTTTGTGCTCAGAGTATAATTTAGCTTTTCACAATACTTTGATTTTTGACTTGTAAATTTGTAATGGTCAAAGTCTTCAATTTATTCATGCCATTCCTTAGCAGAAGTAAAGATTGATTTACACACACACACACACACACACACACACACACACACACATATATAAGGGGGAAGGGAACTCAATTCATGGCTGAAGTAACAAATAAAAAAGGCTGCTAGTTTCAGATCATTTGTTCCATTTTTACATTCACAAGGGCTCCTAATGTGTTTTTTGCAGGAAGACCAACTGATTCAAAACATAACTGTAAAGACGTCCAACCGAAAATTAACAAGATAGAATAGAATATCTAGCGCGTCTATCTAGAGCCACAACACACATCAGGTTTAAAGAAATGACGCTAAGTTCACCATTTTTACATTCTTTTCCATGAAAAGTCCCAGCTGCACCCTCCCACCAAAATACCTGTCAAGAATGAAGTGAAGAGAGAACTAAGTACAATAGAAAAATAATACCAAAGGCAGTTAGATAATAATAGTATGGAACAATCTGCTACCTGTCACATAATTCCATTTTACTTCTGACCCTTCTTCCATAGCACTCCAATCTTCTTCAACACGTTTCCGTTTTTCTTCTTAGGCGAATCATCATCCATGTCTTCTGAATAAGGTGAATCCATAGGATTGTAGCTGTTGTCACGAGAAGTTGTTCTCTCCACAATCTTCCCATTGTTTGCTGTTGTAAGCATTGCAGCAGCTGCCTCAGCTGCCTTTCTCCACTGATCTGACTGCACCTTTAACCTCCTCAACTCGGCCTCCATTTCTGAATTTGCAGCCTGTGCTGCATCGAGCTGCTCAGTCGCTCGTTCTGCTTTTTGGCTACTTTTTTCTGCTTCTTCTGTCATATTGCCAAGTTTTATCAGAGCCTCCTGCTCCGCAGTCCTTGCTGCTTCTGTGAGAGCAACAATTTCATCATTAACTTGGTTCCTTTCTAAGTCCCTCTTCTTTATTTCCATCTTGAGCAATTCATTTACCTCAGTGATATTCTGCAACCCTGCCTCCTTATCCAACAAACTTGCCTTCAACTCTGCAAAATCTGCCTCTGACTTCCTCAGGGCCATTGCAAGTTTATATTCTTTTTCACTTGACAGGTTTTTTTCAATCTTCAATTTCAGCTCCCCATTTTCTTCTGAAATACTCTGCAATTCAGTTTCCTTGCCCGTTAAACAAACCCTTAACTCCTCAACTTGAGCCTTCAGTTTCTCTAATTCCAACTCCATTTCAGCCTCTCGTTGGCCTGATTCTGATTTTGTCCTCTCAAGTTGTTCATAGGCACTTCTAATCTGCAACGTGCTCTGAATATATTCTTCCTGGTACCTGACCTCAGCTGCATCTAAAGCAGCTTTCAATTTACCTACTTCAAGTTTCAGAGAATCAAGCTCCATTTTAAGCTGGTTAGTTTCCTCATTTTCTTCATTGTCCTGAACAATCTTGTAAGTGCCTGTAGGATCCGCCAACTTTTTTCCATTGCTATCAACCACGTCTACCTGGAGTGTGCTCACGCGTCCCTCCAATGATTCCACTTGCACTTTTGATTGCTCCAATTCAACTGACAAGGAGTTGTACGCTTCCATGGCTTTGATGCCATCTGACCGGAGCATTTCTGCAGTTGCATTCGCTTCTTCCAATTCCCTTTGAGTTTTATTAACAACTTCTATGGCCCATGCTTCAGATTCTTTGCAATTATTGCGTTCAGCATTCAGCCTTTCAACCAGGGCTAGAGTTCTAGAAAGTTCCATCCTCAAGCCCTTGATCTCCACATGTGCTGATTCTGCACTCTTAGATTGGGTAGCTTCTGATTCAGCCACCGCTTCGAGCTGAACTTTTAGCTTGTGAATTTCATTCATAGCAGAAGCCAGGGCAGTAGTATCCATAGAGTGCTGCCTCTGGACAGCCTCAAGTTCAGATTGCCATGCTCGATCACGATCCTGGGAGATTTTACGGAGCTCTTGAAGCCGAGCTTCTTCAGAAGCAGAAAGCTCCAGCAGCTGCTGCTGGGATTCCTCAAGCTTTGCTGACATGTCGAAGACCTCCTGCTTGGCCTCTTCAGCCTCCTGTTGGGCTCTCCTCTTCCATGATTCAGATGAGTTCAGTTGGTCCTTTGCCTTCTTCAGCTCCTCTTGGAGTTGAGCAAGCTGCGACTCCAATTCAGAAACTCGTATTGGGCGCTTTTTCTGGAGCTCACAAGACAAATGAGGGATGACATTAAGAGAAGATGAAAAGGATTACCAAAACATTTGTTAAGAAACTTTTAAAACCAAAACTCAAAATCTTTTGAATAAAAGTATGACAATTGAAAACTCAAATGGTGCTTTATAAAAGCAGCAGTGTGCATGTGAGCTACCGTCGGAAGCTCTCCAACAAAATCACCTGATTTTCTTGTATAAAAAAAAATGAGCTGATTTTGTTATTTGTTATTGTGATATACCTCAGAGTTTGGGCTTTGTGATGCCCTTCGTTCAATGACTTTAGGACTTTTGTCTTTTGGTGTCCTACTGGCTGGGTCGGAATCTGAGCCCAGTGTCTTGAGTTGGCGAGCAGTCCGAGGTGTCGCGGGAGATTTCTTTTGTGGCACTTCCAAACTGGTTCTGCTTTCAGACTCAGTGGAGTGACAATCAAATCAGAAAACATATAGATAAAACCAAAAATCTATTTACAACAACCGATGACATTGGCAGCTCAAAATAAAAACGGCATTATTTAGTTTTAGAAATCTTAGTATCAGGGCCATTGATATTCTTGGTGCTGACGATGTCCTTATATTTTTCTGTGTCTATATCAATTCTTACAATGCAACAACATGATCAATCTCTTGGAGAGACTGGAAACCATATCCAGAATCAGCTATCTGCCAACCTCACCCACCAAGCATATATTGATGATAAACCATCATTAAAAACATATATGGAAGACTTGGGACAGTACTTCTTTAGCTTTATAATTTCCCTTTTCAAGAAGATATGCATAGACTGCTTGAAAATGGAATGTAAAATATAGAAGTTAGTTCTTCCAATCTGATGAATAAAGACAAATCATTTGGTGCATGTGGGTCCTCAAAGAGTTCAATAAGTACAAACTATGATACATATTTTACATTAAATGCTCTTCACATGAGTTTTTTAAAACCTTGGGTCAAACTTATTGCTTGAAACTTTGTCTTGCATTACTGTTACACACAACACTTTTTTATTTTTTCCTTTCAGATACTTCCAGGAATAGCAATGGTGCAACAGAATAACATTCAAATCTTCCACAGAATTTTGAATGAAATTATGCAAACCATTCAGTTTATTCCAAATAGTCTATTCGACAAATTTTGACTCCCTGCATTCTTTATGAATATCAAAAACAAAATTAAATCACAGCAACCAAACTGGATAATACTAGAATCCACCTTAAACATTCCAAATTCAAATAACGAGGACAAAAGTTAGAATAATGTCGAACAAAGATTAATCATATTACTGTAAAAGGCTCGTAACAAACATTTTTACCTTGCTTTTGGTGTCTGCATTTTTTTTTTTTTTGTGATCTCCTTGTGTAAAAGTGGAAATAAGGGATGAATTAATGATCCCTGCTTCAAAGTGGACCCACAGCACCTGCCGTAGTTTTGAGAAATACTTGAATGAGAAAAAAAGGATGACAGAGAATATAATATACATGATGGAAAAACAAAAATAAATAGTTGCTAAAAGAGAGCTAGCTCAAGTCCATTTTCAGTCTCAAAGCCTAACAAACAAATAACACAATCGCTTTGAAGAAACTCCACAGAAACTACCTCCACTAACACCAACCAAAACCACTAGACAAAAAATAAAATAAATATACGAAATAAAATAGAAAAAAGAAAAAGAAAAAGTTGCAACAGAAATATTTTATATGAAATGATTATGCAATCAATCTGTCAAACTTCAGATCCTTATCTTTCCTTTTTCTTTCCTTTCACTCCAGTACTTTGTCTTATACTATGGTCCCAACCCATTATTAAAGCCACTGTGGGCTAGAAGAAGCAAATTAATTACAATAATAACCAATTTAGGATCAATTGATATATGAGCTATAAAAAGGTAATCAAATACTTGGCTAATCTAACAAACCTCCCCATCTCCGTTCCTCAAATTAGATAAAGCAAGAGAAATTCATATTCACAGCTAAAACTCCCACATATTGAAGTAGGATAAAAAAAGAAAAGGAGAAGGCGAAAGCACTAACCAAGAAGAAATAAATATATCAATTAAAAAAAAAAAGAATATAAATATATATTATTTATATATTAAAATGAAACTTTGCAGTAAAAATAAAGCGAGACCAGACAAATGAGAGCTTCTGGGCTTTCAAACAGGTTGAATTTATGATCTTTGAGACGCTTAGATCTAATCACACTCTGGGTCTAAATCGCCGATCGGATGCAAATGATAGGATGCAGAACTAAGAACAGAGAAAGCATAAAGAGAGCTTTGAGCTCAGCCTACAGATGGAAAAAAAATAATAATAATAACTCTTTTGAAATATTGACGTACTTCCAAAAGCATACAAAACTAAAAGTATCAAACTTCAGCTCTTCTTCTCAGAAAGCACTTCAGAAACGTTCAAGACTTTCAGCTCAACCACAAACCCACATTTCCATTCCAATGCAGAAGCAACCCAGAAAACGAAAACCTCTCTGTCTCTCTCTCTCTCTCTCTCTAACATACAAAAACAAGGAAAGACGCATTGCTGAGAAAAGATATATAAACATGAAATACCCTCAAAACAAAAGTTTCTGCCTTACCAGAAGGCCTTTCAGACCCTGTTGAACTCTGGAGGAGGTTGGTCTCGTTGGAGTTGGCGTTTTGGTTGTTTTTCTTCGTTCTTTTTCTCTGGTGGGAGTTTCAGAACCCGAGAAACCCTAATTTTGGAAGAGAAGAAAGAAGGGCATTTGCGCCTTTGTAGGGGACTCGCAGTCGTAGGCTGTTGGTAGGAGCTTCGAACAGCTTTGCTTCCGAACTCAGTTCCCGAGTCCCTATCTGTATTTTGTTTTGTTTTGCGTTTTTGTCAGTGGAGGGAAGTTTAGTCATCTGCGTAGGTACGGTGCGTTGCTCTACAGTTTGGATACTTAGGCCACGCTCCTTCTCCACGCCCTTTCCCACGCTCCCCAATCACATGCATTGTATGTATTTTTTTGGGTAAAATAAATGCATTGTGACAGAGAAACATAAATACTTCAAGAATCAAGTTCATGAGTGTGAGGATATCCCATAACCACTCAAGCTAACGTATATCAATCAAATTTTTCGAAATTTGATAAATACTTCTTGATTTAGTTGGAAAGGTGGTTGTCGGAACAATCTCTTACTTAGAACAAGGCCCCACCAAAAATATAATGCCTCAGTATATTTTGAAAAAATAAGTTATAAAATTAGTTGTAAAATAAGAATAATTTTCTAAATTTTCTACAATGACAGTGATAAAAAGCTTATGCAATGAGTGAAAACTGAAAAATATCCACATTTCTTTTTCTCCCCATGAATGATAAGAAAAAGCTTGGATTTACTTACTAGTGTCACAATTTTATATAATCTTCTTAAAGAGTAAGGAGTTATATGAAAATAATTTTTATTTTATCTCATCTCGTCTGATTAGATAATATAGAAATATTTTACAGTATGAAAACACATTTTGCAGCATTGTTCCCACAATCAAAACTCCTAGAACAAAACACAAAAACAAATGTAATTCATCAATAAATTTCATTTTGCGAAACCAAACACAATGGAGCGCATTTCATCATGTGCACGATGTAAAAAATCATTAATTTTTGAGTCTCATATTCCAAAATTAATCCAATAAATAAAACATTATAAGTTTTTTTTTCTTTCTTATTTTTGGAAAAACAACGAGGGGAGAAGTAGGAAAATTCAATGTCAATCATAATAATCATTAACATATCATCAGATTACAAGATTATTGGTAAGTTTTCGTCCTTAAAAGGTTGAACCCTCAAACCCTAGATAGGATCACATATGTGGGATCCCAATTTTGAGAACCACCAAGGTTCATTTGGGACTGTTTCCTTTATTTATTATTGAAAAATTATATATGCAGTCTCTTATGTATTCATTTACATATATACAAACTGACATGATTAATTGCATAGTTTTTTATTATAAAATAACTGCTAAATTTCACCATGCCAGTGTAATGCACAATAAGTATACGTAATCGACTTTATGTAACATAAATATTTATTATTAGTTGTCTATGCAAACACTATCTAATGGGACATTTAAGCCAAGCACTATCTAATGGGACATTTTGCATGTGCCTACCCCTTATATGCCTTCTATTTACGGGCAATGCTCACCCCAATTGGGAAATCATTATGGGACGGTGAGCTTATTCACGTTAATTGGGCCACTCAAATTCCACCAATGCACACCATTTCAAACCGACATATTAATATTATGGTCGTGCCAATAAATGTATTTATATATAAAAAATCATATTAAAATGAAAATTTAATCTTATGAAATGCAACTTCATCGTGGAAATGGAGTTGTTAACCAAAACCAAAATTGGAACTCCTTAATTTATAGTGTCATATTATTATATACATGGATAAAGGGTATTTTTAAATGAATATTGGCCTACTTGTAGGTAATAAAATGAATATTATTGTTTTTTTTTTTTTGGGTAATGAAATGAATATTATTGTTCATTGGCCTACTTGTAGGTAATAAAATACTGTATATCTATAATTGGATGAGAGTGGAACATTTCCTCTTCTACTTTTTGTTTGAACATATCCACTAATAAAAGCATACATGATATATAAAACGTAACAGAAATTTTAGGTTTGTTTAAGGATAGATGTCTTTGCTTTGTTTACAATGAAAGCAAGAAAGCAATTATTTTTATAGCCTATGATTTTCATTATTTTCTTTTAACAGAAAACCACCTAATGCAAGCCATACCACAAGATCTTTTTAAGTTGGGTAGACTCAATCATTTAAATGAAAAGAATTTGTTATAAATACACCAAAAAATTGGGTGTTTCAACAATTCCTAGTCCACAGATTAGGATAATTGTTGCCATTTGATTATTAGTGTAAGGATTTTCTTTCGATTATTTTATGTGGATGGTGTGTGGTGTGAAAACTTTTAAATAAAATTATTCTTTTTGCCAATATTTTTTTTTTTAAGTTTCTTGTTTTATTTATTTGTGATTAGAAAGACGATGGTAAGATTTTATAGGATTTTTTTTTTTGAAAAATGGTTTCATATCATTGAAACTCAAATAAATGAAGTCTACGATATGACTATAGTCAACTAAAAGATTTACTGATGCTCAACTTTTAATTTTCTTAGACATAATTTGAGAACACTAGAACTGCCTCCTAAAGAGGCATGTACTAAGTTTTTCTTCTAAAAGAGGAGAAAATAACAACTCTTAATATATGTTAAACGTATGAGAGACTATTTCTCAATTTTTATAAGATTTTTATAGGATTTTATTACTTGTTTTATACATCATTCTTTTACATGCGAAAGACATTGCATTTAAAATATTACTGCACTTTTACGGTTAAATTTTATTAGAAAAATGTGTAATTTAATGAAGGAGAAGGATCACACATACCACATTATATTAATTTAAAACAAAGAAAAAAATTAAATTCTCCAGAATTTATGGACTTATTAATCATATCTAGACATATTAAAATTATGGATGGTGTTACTATACCTCTTCAATTTACTCATTTGGTGTATCTCTAGTGCAAATTGCACATTTTTTTTTTTTTGCTTTTTATTTCAAAACATTTTTTTAAACATATTTTTATACATATTTAAATATTTTTAAAAAATAAAAGATATCAATATACTAATAATTACTTCTTTAATCATTAAATAAATAAATTTTAAAAAATAAATAAATACATTAACATTCAAAAAACCGAGAGAACGAATTAATGAGGAGACATATTAATATAAATTCAAAATTATAAGACTACCAAATGCATCTATCATTTTTTTTTTTTTTTGAAAGAAGCAGCGTGTCTATCATTCTTAAAATAAGAAATCCAATTTGAAAAAGAAAATAAAAAAGAAAATCTTATATGATTTTTCTTGGACATGGTGATGTTAGAGATGTTAATGGGTGTAAAGAGGGGGACATGAGGATTTGAAAGCACCTTGGAAATCCTATCTTCGGTATAATGACACAAAGGATCCTATTCTTGCACCGTAAGCAAGAGGGAAAGGCCGTACACATCCATCATACATAACTTCTTTCATTTCATGGACATCAAATTCATTAAAAAGACACTACACAAATGTAGATACTACATAATATATTGCCTATGAAAACTACAACAAACTACCTCAATATTCTTCGGATAATATATCACACAACCCATATTTTATAGTTTGGAAATCCTTATCATCAAAATTGGCCAATACTACAAATATTTTGTATGATCTTATAGTTTGGCCACATTATCATGCACGTGCTTTAATGAGAAAAATCCAGAGGTTTGAGATGGAATCCTGAAGATATCTACAACCCATAATTAAATAATAAAAAAAAATCAGTTACCATTAGTTGAGTTATTGTTTAGGAACATTAAGCAAAACTCGCATAAGTGCGTGCGATTATTACTTATAATAATGGTAGCATGTAACATGTACATCCTTTAAAGAAACAAATCAAATCAGATGGTGGGACTTCTCAAGGGAAAAAAATCATTTAAGGTGGACTAAGAAAGAAGGATCAAAATGCTCCAAAGTATTTATCATGTTCACTTTATTTTAATTCGGATAAAGACATTTAAGTTATATAATCAAACTATTTAGGCATGTTTGGAAAATATGATAATTTTTAAAATTATCAAAATTTCTCTTAACTTTGTTTTCAAATATCATTCAAACACAAAATATTTTTTAATTTTAATTTTTCAATTTTTTCATATAATTATTATTTAATTATTACTTAAACACAAAAATCAATACAACTTTTACAAACTTTAAAATAAAAATAATATTAAAAAATTACATTCAATATTTTTTTAACTTTATCTATTCACTTTAATGAGTTATAATACAATGCTTATATTAAAATATATTTTTTATTCAACCTTTTATCTCATTTTTCAAAATTTAATAAAATATCTTCACTCAAACTATTTCACAACTAGTCACATAACTTTGAGATACTTTAAGCATCTAAACATGCATAAAAAATGTGAGCAACTAAAAGGGTAAACACTACCTTATTTGTTTTCACTACACATCATTTCATCTCATTTAAATTTAACTAATCATAACTTCTTCTTTTTTAAATATCCACACAAAATAAAATAAAATAATTCAACTTTTTTAAATTTTAAAATAAAAATATTATTAAAAAAATACGTTCTAATAATATTTTATTCAATTTTTAATTTTTATTTCAAATCATCTCATCTCTTTGCAAAAACAAACAAGGCCAACTAGTAATAATAATAATATACATATAATTCTGTTAAGCCACATCATCCTTGTTTGTTTTAATCTTAAATGTCCATAAATTAAAATAATTTAAGTTCAAAGTTATTTGAGAATTCATATTAATAAAAACATCAACGAAATTACTTTAGAAAATATGAAACTATTCCATTCTTTTTTAGAATACCACGCATTGCGCGGGTGCATGAAAGATCTGCAGATATGCTTTGGTGTTTGTGTCTGTGCTAAACTCCGAACAACAAATATACGTATCTTAATTCAAGTTGCAGCACATACTAGCATAATCCCCAAGTTCCCCATTGCGTACTTAAGAGCCCTCCTATCCTAATATGGAAGAAGTTCAAAAGGTGATTTGTAGCATGTCGGCTGATAGTGCTCCAGGTCCTGATGACTTTTATTCGTATTCGGCAATGATTTTCTCAGTGCACAAACAGTCCCTAGAAAATCTTGAACCATGAATAGAAAAACCTTTCACATGATCCCATGACTCGAGGGACATGCATCACGATAGCCTTCAATGAAAGGTAAAAGCAGCATTTTACAAAACCAGAGTATATAGTTTAAGACGGAAGAAAGTTGCTATTTTATTAGATAATTAGGATTAATACGTTATGACAACAAAAAAAACTATTCATCTTTTTTCTCATTATCTGTACATCATCTCATGATGCATGAGATGTGACATTAAATCATAGATTTACAAATGAGATAATAAATAGTGTCTAATCATCCAACATCATATCATAAAATGATAAGAAAATGGATGATGTGCAGCAACGGTCCTAGGCGAGCAGATCATAGCTAAGACAGCAAAGAAAAATATATAGGAAGAGAAATAAAATAAAATAAAAACACTACATTGTTAACAACAACAAATGCTATGCCTATTTGGTATTTGATGCCTAGTGATATGCTGTAAAGCACCGCATAAAACCAAATGGTCGTGCAATCAACTTGGAGAAGGGCTGTCCTTCCTGTCATAGTTCTATGGAAACCAAAATTTGCCACATCAATTATCCTCTTCAGAAAAACCCACCCCAACCAAAGAATAGGATATGACGTATTTGTTCTTTCACGTAAAGACTTTTTTTTTTTTTTTAGAGCTTGATCATGGCTGAATCTCTAAATGAGGCCATCAAGTTTCTCTGCTTTCCTGCAATTCCATCAAAGTTGAACCTTACGAATAAAAAAGCAATCTCAGTTTCTGGAATACCAAAAGAGAGACAATCCAGTGAAAATGTTTCCCAAAATATTAAAGAATAATGGACAATAAATCCTCTGGTTAGAATATGGAAGTAGCAAGATCGAACCACTGTAGTAAGGCTAAAATTAATCCAAGTTAAAAAAAATTTGATCTAGCTTTTCCTTATTATCACAGCAAGCCATGGTCCAGCAACAAAACACATCTTGAGAATGATCACATTAGAACAACCAACCAAATGAATGAGCCCTAATTTTTCCAATTTGAGCATTTTCCCTTCTCAGATTAGATACCTAATGCTCAGTATTGGCCCAGTATAAATAAAATAAGAAATTCCTTTAAAACTTCTGTTCAACACAGAGGTTCCATTGCATTATACACAGTGCAGAATTTCAAAGAGGCATGAAACATTGACAAAAGGAAAAATCTAGTGTACACTGCATCAAACAAGTCCTCACCACATTTCGGCTAATATTGTACAAATCAAGCATCCACAATAATGAATAGGGGAAAAATTACCTTGGATGCAATAAACAATATCGGATCACAAGCCCAAATTCCTCGAAGTGAGTTTGTCCCCAAGCAATGTAACTTTCCAGGAATCAACTTGGAAAATAAAGACCGTATTCTTTTTGGGCACAACTGCAAATTATCCAAGAAAAAATTTGGTAAGTAATTATTCCAGAAAATTAAGCTCCCAAATATCACCACTTCCAATATGAATCCCAGGACGAGAATAACATGTAGATATATATATTTTTCACAAGTAGAATAAAGCTTTATTTAAAATAAGCAAACAGGCATTGTCCAAGTGCACAGAGAGTATATGAAAGAGAGCACACCTATTACAAGTTAAGCATTAGAAAATGAAACAAGAAAGTCATAAATAGTAGATCCGTTGAGTACAATGACCAAAGCCCAAAGGAATAAGGTCTGAAAAAAGAAACTTCTCCGCTCATCACAATAATGCTCCCTATCATCATTCCTTGCAAACCAAATGCACCACCACGTGAGGCATTAAGGAATCATTCTCCATATAGCAACAAAATGTGGGTTGCCATGAACCACCGTCCTCCTAGGCATCACCCATGCAAGTCCAGTCCTGTTGAAAATCTCATCCCATAGCCCCCTTGCCATCTCACGCAGTAAAGTAATAAATAATCCACAGATTTACCACTTTTCTTACACATATAACAACAATCCATAACAATTACGCCTTGCTTCCTCAAATTGTCCATAGTCAAGATCTTCCCAAGAGATGGCAGTCTAACTGAAAAAAGCAACCTTTGGAAGGCACCTTACTCCAAATGCACTTCCAATGAAATGGAAATTGTCTGTACTAAAAAACAAAATGCATGTAATGCATGCTCTATTAGTCTTATTAATCAGTAAGAGAACTCTGTAATTAAAGTAAATATTTCAGTAACTTGACAATTTATACATGCTGCAAGGAAAAAATCATTTAATTAGAAGGGGTTATTTGGTTGATATTAAAAATCTATCCATACACAGATCCTCTTTCCTCTGTAGATGATTAGGAGACATGAGTAATCATGCTTTTGAGTGTGTCGAGAAGTTTCTGTTGACATCAGCTCTACTTTGTTAAAATTTTTGGGGTGATCTTTATATGAACAGAGTGCTGTTAATAAAGGGTTCTCAAATTGTAATTTTTAGGAGGCTCTCTTGTACACTCCACATGTACTTCACTTTCCTCTCCTATTGATTAGATTTGTTATTACTAACTAAAAACAAAAGGAAAGCAGATATACTGGCGAAACCTCTTACTTCTGCCAGCTGTAGTGCTGAAATCTGTTGCTTCATACACGAAAATGGTCATACTAGAATGCATACACAAGCATCACATCATCCTTACATGTAAATATGCAGTAGAAGATAATAAGAATATCAAAACTGGAATTAGTTATGTCGAATTACTTAAAGGTGAAGCTGATGGATGAATTACCTCGGAAAACATCATCTTGTGTGATTATCCCAAATGTTTCTGCAGTCTCACGAATCATGATACCACACACTCCTTTGAAAGAAGTTACCTTACAATCAACAACTGCCAGAAAATTGAAGGAAACTATAAATGATAAAAATAAAAGAAGATAAGTTCAGGACTCTTCTGACTATATTATGCATACTCTCCAGGACTCTTTGATTACTTCTGTTTTTTTTTGGGCGGCGGGGGGGGGGGGAGTCTCTAAATAAAACTCTTCCACTCCAATCGACACACAGAATAAATTGTGTTTGTATGTATCAACCCATACAATTCAATAGCCTAGAGAACATTCTAACAGACAATAGCCCAAACATTGCAGACAAGTTATTTTTGAGGATTTGGTTAGGAGTAAAATTACATGCAACTGTTCATCTCTCACCGCTACCAGATTATTACCCATGTAGCGGGCTGTTGCCCATCATAGATCAATCCATCATCTCATGATATTGTAAGTCATAAGAATGGTTCAAGTTGGGGTACATTGATTAGAATTCAAAACTATAGGCCAAGGAAGCAAACAGCTATAATAGTTTCCATGAGCACCTATTATCAAAGATTGCGGTAAAAAGAATATAGTTTTACCTAGAATTAGAGCACCATGTAAATCTGCATCGAGAATAAATTGAGCCAACTGATTTCTCCTGTAAGACAAACAGAAGTATGGTTACAAAACAACATATTGTATAATAATAAGCATATTAAAAATGCATACCCATAAAAAGTTAAAAGAGATAAACAGTGAAGGATAAGAAACTGCATGAATATTATTTCAGCCAAAAATAAATCTCACCCACAGGTTTTAAGCAGTTGCACCATGTAGTCTTTCCACATTTCATGCATTGGCCTGAAAACATCAAACCTGTTATCCAACACAACCAACAATTATTCAAACTGTCACAAGAAAGAAATAAAATAAACCTAGAACAAAACGTTAATTTCAATGTATATTCTCTACTTATAAAAAAAAAAATTCAATGTATATTCTCTTATCATCTACTGAAGAGGAGTTCCATTGTATTGTTGTTGGACAAACAACAAACAGGTGATAAGTTGATAATTCAGAACAACTGGCAAACATCAGACTCAAGAGTGGGACAAGGAAAGAAGAATTCCTCATGTACAAGCTCCCCCAAAGGCCAAACCCCAAAACTAAAACATTAATCACTTCAACCACCAGCATCATGTGTATTCTTTCGTTTGATCCTACATAAACATATAAAGTCAAGGTACCAGCCCAGCAAATTATAACTTTGCAAGTCAACTGTCTCAGTCAGCAGTTTTTGCTTACTACTAGACAGAGGATGAACTTTGTGCACCCTTCCCAGATTCACAGTCCAGTTTTATACATTCTTTCCAAAGCATGTAGCCAAGCCTTTTTGAGGTGGCTAACAAAAGAAATTATATCATGAAATGAGGCAATGTGACAACACCAGATATACGATTAAAATATTAACATCAAATTTGAAACTACAGAATCAGTAGAAAAAGACTGCAAAATTGCAACCACAAACAGAGCAGAGAAGCATTAAACTTACTTATGAAATTCTTGAGGCAAATCAAAGGATCCACGTTTTTTAAGTTTTTTCATGGACATGTGTTTTTTAGAACGTTTTGAATGGGTCTGCAATGCCCTAATCCTAGAACCGGTAGATACACCACGCCCTTGTACAAAATTATCAAGAAGGATCCAATTGTCCATTTTTTTGCTTCTGGACCCCTGTATGTACTTCAGAGCCACATCACCATTCTGAAGAAGCTCATGTAAAATCTTATCAGCCATTTGTCCTTTTTTAGAAGAAAGCTGCACGACACCAGGATGTTGAGCGAAGATCGTCTCTTAAATGAGAAAAGCAAATTCACTAATAGAAGCACCTTTAATGATCAATTGGTCATAGGCAGAGTACCTTGCTACTGGTTCCAAGCAGATTCTCGTGTACAGGTTGAGAGAGCTGTGAATATGCCGGGTCATTATCTTCAGGATCTGTACAAAACATCAATCTTCCATCTAATCAATAAATACATATACAACATGATAATATATATGCATATATGAACAATATAACTCATAAAACTCATAAAACTTATCTTGATCATCCCTCTCTTTCCTTTTGATAACTAAAAAACTTATCTTACATCGAAAAAAAATGAAATAACATTTTGATGCTCACAGTGCTGCTACCTACCTTTTGAAGCAGAGTGAACTGAGAAAGTAAAACTCCCTACACATAAGCACGACAAACAAGCAGGCACATCGAATTTTTACAATACCAAAATCTTAACCTTAACAACTAGCTGGTGCAAAATAGTTTACAACAAAAAACAGGAAGAAATTCAACACAGATTTTATATAACGAAATATTAAATAACTCTCCACATTTAACCAGGAGTAACAATCAGGTAGGTTTGAAAATAAGAACAGATAAATAAAATGATAAATAGCGAATACAGAATACTGGAAATCGCATCTGAAGGATAATGTAGAAAATTTTGCAAAACATGCACACTATTTAAATAATAAAACGTGAAAAAAATGACATGCCCATGCCATTGGCTGCCCATATGATAGAATGGCATCCAGGTGATGAACATCCAGGTCTCCAGGTTATATTATGCACCATAAAGTTATGAGACTCGGTGAAATGGAATTTTATTAAAAGCCTATAAAAATGAGTGTCAATCTGAATACCCTGTAGGAGCATACAATAATAGGTGTCTATCCAACATCCAAAAATGTCAGGTATGAGATTGTTATGAATGACAGCATTCAGCATACAAGAGATCCTCAAAAAACAAAGTTTTTTCTTAAAAAAAAAAAAAAAAAAAAAAAAAACCTTTCTTGGATGAAGCATCCAATGAGGGAGTGACCCTTGCTTCAATTTTATCTTCTGAAGAAGCAATGAAAGAATTTGTACGATTAGGTTCTTTTTTGTCCCCTTCATTTACACTCTTTTTGCTCTTCTTTTGTTGAAGAAGGTGCTCAACAGCAAACCTCCGCTCCAATGACTCCAAAGTGCGTTTCCTTCGATCTTGAAGAGCTGCATCAGTAGCCATGGGTGCTAGAATGGTTCCGTTTTCCTCGCCAAAAGATGTATAAAGGGAACAACCCTGAAAAGAAGTTGAAAACGAGTTCAGAAAATTTTAAACTAAATGATTTGAAATCTAAAATTCCAAGATCCTTGAAAGAATGTGGTTTATGGAACACTCTTTCTCCCTGTAAAATCTGTAAGAAGGCTACTACACTCTCAACGGACAGCTATAATTTAATAAAAAAACTAAGGGTATCATCTTGTGTTTCCAATAACAATATTTCATCATCGATGGTTTGATTAAATAGTGCAAATTGCCATGAAAACACGATTGCTTGATTGCTAGTTGTGTTCAGAATCCCCATGCTTCTCACCAAAGAAATTCTCACTAACGCTATTGTAAATATAAAAACAAAAAACGCTTCAACTTCAGACGAGTATCATTTCATCCATTCTAACAACAATCCATATCAGCATAGCATGCATTGTCTCATTCACAAGCATATCATCATCATTCATCGAGGTTTGTGAAAAGGTGCCAACCTTGAATTGGCTCATAGCATATCATAGGTAAACATCATATTGTTCATGCAAAAACAGAATATTTACAGCATGCATAAAGTTATGATTATGCTACTTACCTATTAGTGAAGCCTCTTTTGTAGCTTGTTACCTATACATGGTACTAGACATTACTAAATTTCTAGAAAACGTGGCAAAGCGTTCTACCCAATTGAACGCATATCATGAACTTTAATCGATTAAAATATTCAGCTATATACTGAATTCAATAATTACTAATCTCATACCATTATTAAAATATAATATCCAAGACCTCCATTTTGGAGACTTGGGTGTTATGCCATCAGGCCATAGGCCTTTGGCCATAATTTAAAACTTAGTAATCAATACTAAAGCCCCTAAATATTTTCTGATAAAAATAAGTCTATGGCTAATATATTTATTCAATTAAAACTAAGCCCACGTAACGTATAACATGGTGGTTTTTCGTAAAATAGAACCAGCCAAATCTAAACATCAAACCCACATGAGAAATCAGCCCACGTACTGAACAAAGTTAAAGGATGATGCTAGAGAAACAGAGAGTGGTCACCGATGTAATTTTTTTCTTTTTTCTTTTTCCTTTTTTTCAACATTTGAAAAAAAAAACACAAAATATTCATTAAAAAATACTTAATCCATATAAAACATCAAGCCCAATGAAGAAAACAAATCAGGGAGAATTATCGGTAGCAACTATAGGTAAGAGTGGCATTTTCCTTTACGGAAAGGCTATGGGCAGTGGGTTGAAGGGTATTTATGAAATAAGGAAAAACAACATGCACTTTTTGGGAAGGCTGAAACTGTGAACCAAAAAAAGAAGCAGCACAGTCACGTGCGACAGGGGAATTCAACTCACCGAGGGAGAAGAAGATGCGACCGCGGGTCTGGGTGGCTGGGAGTGCCTGGTCGGAGATTTGTGAGCAGCTTTGGTAGTTTTCCGGCTCACTCTGCGACGGCGGGTAACGAAGAACCCAGTGTTATTTGATTATTCACGGCAGAGGGAGAGGTTAAAGCGACGGAGGAGAGAAGAGGACTTACCGTCGGCGTATTCTGTGGTGTTTCCGGCCGGAAGGCTTCTCTTGGTTGAAGGATGTGATGTCTCGGTTTGCAGAGGCCGCCACGATGCCAAGCCGTGTAAAAGAGGTTTCTCGGTTTTTGCTGAAAGGAATATTGTGAGGAAAAAAGAGAGGGTTTATGATATGAGAGGGTTTCGAATTCGGAGCGTGAAGTGGTTGTTAATTAGGAAATTAATTAAGAAATTAATTAAATTCCCGAAAGAGAAACGCTAGGTCCGGCCAACTGAAAATTCAAGATTTGCAGACAGCCATTCATTAGTTGACACGTAGCTGGTCCCCTAATTCCTTTCGTGCACCTGCATGTACCAGATCCAAGGTTAAAATTGTGCACATGCTAGGTACAAGCAAATGGGGAACCATTTGCGTACCTATCTACGTGTAAAAATGAGTCAGACGATATTTAAAAAAATAAAAAATAAAAATAAAAATAGAAACGCGCGATAAAAACTGGACAAAACATTGCTTTCCTTCATCAACACGCAAATGTGGAAAACAGAGCAAAACGCTGCCCAGCCCTTTTCATTTGAGCGACTCCCTTGAAACCCAGACCGAAGAAGACGAAGAACAGGAGCAACGTTGAGAAACCCAGACCGAAGTAGAAAAACATTTGTGTCGGCAAGCTTTATCTCTTGAGAAACTCCAAGGTTAGTCATTTTCTTGTTGGTCGATCATCTAGACGTTTAAACTTTCATAAATCTCTATCTTGTTGGTCGATCATCCAGACGAAAGAATAATGGAAAAAATAATTTGTCTGTGCAGAATATTTTGGGTCGATTGGACGAGCTTGAAGTGCTGCAGTCTTGTTTCGGTGAACTTCGAACTCTTTTTTTTCTCTGTTTTCTTTTTTTTTTGGGGGGGGTGGGGGGGTTGGCTGGGGATGGGGGTGGGGGTTAGGTTTGGAGGTTGTCGTTTTGAAGTTGTATCCAAGCAGGAAATATTTGATCTTTTCTTATTTTAATAGGGTGATTAGTGGGTCATAGCGTTTGCGTGGCTTGATTGAGCTGGAATATTTTAGTTATTTGACATCAATGTGCGGCCGTTGTACCAAAGTACTATCTTTTGTTGATTCTTGATAAGGATGACTTTCACATCTCCCTCATGTTCATATGGTTTTGCTAATCAAAAATTTGGATTTGCATTTTTCATATGATTTTTTTTGAAACTATCCAAGTATTGTTTTTCTTTCTGTCTCAATTCTTTTGGTTTATCTCAATTTATTTTGGCATTTAGTTAAATTGGTGGAGGAATGGGGGAATTTTTCAAAACTTGCATTAAAGTTATAAGAAGGGTCAGCCTGAATAAATATTAACTATAGGAGCCTATTCTGTAACCTTGTTTTTTGTCTTCCTGATAAATGCATAACTTGTTTCTTTTTTTTTTTTTTTGGATAGGTACTGCATAACTTGTTTCTCAACTTGATTTTGGTGGAATAAACAATGTTGCCATCATTTAAATTTAAACTAGGAGGCAAATTGATTTTGTACATACATTTAAATGAGACTCTCCGTTATAGAAGGAGAGTCCATCCTTTAATTCAGGATTTTACTTCTATATCTTTTGTTTTGACTTAAATATCGTGTTAAGTTAGCTTAAATATTTTTTACTTATCTTAAATCTATTCTGTTGCTTATTTTAAGTGTTAAAAATCTAAGTTAGCTTATTTTAACTTTCATTAGGTTAGCTTATTTTAACTTTTTCTTTAAGCTAAATTATTTCTTGCATTTATGTAGCCTTTAGAATGGTTTTTTAACTGTTTCTGGTTTTGTAATTTTTATCAATGTTCGTGACTCTGCTTTTACCATTTTATACATGCTTATTTCTGTATAGTGGATGTGTTTTGTGGCTGATGTTCAGGGGTGTGCTGATCTTAAATCGGATACTGGTCTTAAATCGATTTTGTTGCTTATTTCAAGTGTTAAAAATGTTAAGTAAGCTTATTTTTATTTTCATTAGGTTTGCATTTTAGTTTTTATTTTTTTTCTAAGTTAAATTATTTCTTGCATTTATGTAGACTTTACAATAGTTTTTTAACTGTTTCTGGCTTTGTAATCTTTATCATTATTTGTGATTCTGTTTTTACCATTTTATACATGCTTATTTCTGTGCAATGGATGTGTTTTGTAGCTGATATTCAGGGGTGTGATGAATAGCTCTCTACTGTTCATGGGCAAGATTCAGAGCTCTTTTGATGGGTCGAGCATTTTGGTACCAGCCCGCATTGAGTACAAGAGTACAAAGTCATAAGATTCAGGACATTTAGGACCCGCTTGGATTCGAAAGTGAGTCTACGGTGATCTCAACTCACTTCGTAGGGTCATCTTGTTTCTAATCCAAACACAAATGCAAAGACACTTTTGAGATGAGTTTACAACTGCTACAATATTTTTATTACCATTACTTGCTCTTGTTTACCATCAAATACGACGAATAACCCTGACATATTCTCTTTACTTTTATTAACTTTTCAAATGTTCATTTGCAGAGATATTTACGCCCCTCACCCACCCCTCAAAAGGCCTTCCAAACTCAAGGAACTGTGTGGAAGACCCCAACGCAGCAAGCCTTTCCCTAGCACCTTCCAAACTCAAAACGGTGCTCTCTTCGTAGCAAGCCTTTTTCTGCTTTTGGGATCAAACGGTTTTCGGCAGATTGTTGAACGCCCCAACGCCTACTTTGCCCCTTAATTCCACCGTTTTAATGCCTCTCTGCACCGTTTTGGGGTCATTCAAAGGCACCCCTTGAAGAAGTCGTACAAGTGAGCTGCAACTTGGGAAGTTTCGGCGTGGTTCAATCCGCAACCTAGTGGTAAGTCTCTTCCCCTAGCGCATCCATGCCCATTTTAACTTTAAGTACCCTGACCTCATCTCAGAAGCCAGAGATTTCCCTGCCCTCTTGACCCATCTTACAAGTTAGCACATATTAGGGTTCGAGGATTTGATCAATTAGTTCGAGAAATAGTGGAGAAATTTCCATTACAAATTCACCATGCCAAGACAGTGCAAACCCACGAATCCACCTTGTTGCAAACACTGTAGTTTGCTTCCCAAAGCTATCCATAAAGTCCAGCGGTCTCATTCAACCACCACCACGGCTCCACGGACGCGATCTTTCCAAGTATGTGGCATTAATTTCAATTTTGGTTTTTTTTGTTTGTGTAGCTAGGCTTATAAAAATTTGTTATCATGTTTGCATAATCATTTTTTTGAATCATCGTTTTGGTTGTGAATCATCATTTTGATTTTTTCCTAATTTAGGGATGTAGCTACGGGTTTTCATTCAAACATTTGCATTATAAAGTTATATATAAGCCATAATATAAGTTGCATATTGAAGGAATGGGTGCAGAGGAGAATGAGTTATTGAAATTGGTTAAGAAGGTTATAGGATAAGAAGGCAAAAAAAATCTATATATTGAATTATGCAACTTGGTTAAGACAGGTTTATTTATACGCATATAAATAATCATATTTTTTGGAAATTTGTCTTGTATATCAAAAAATTTGTACATTCAATTTGGGTGGTGCTTGTTGTTCTGGAATAGATCTCAAAGAAGAGGAGAGAAGTGATTGGTTGGTTTTGGTATTTTTGGGTTCTCAAATGATAAGAGAGAAAATCAGTGAAGCGAAGTAAAATTTGAATCAAGGTATATAGTGGAAAAAGTTCCTGGTGTGTTGAATTTATATACATTGCTCATTAATTGGTATTCAAGTTGTTGGCGTTCAAGTTGTTGGTATTCATTGCTTTAACTTCTTAACAATTATTGTCTAACTCTAAGATATATGGTTGGCTAATTTTATTTATTTCTCATTGTTCTAGTTGCACAATTTTTTTTATTGCTCATGTATCCTGGCTGGCCAATTTTTGAGATTGAACATTGCTAGTATTAGTGTTTGGTATTATAGCTATAATGATATGTTGTGAATGGTTATAAGTACTTGACAGTTTTATATAGGTTATTATGGGCTGGTTTTATGTTCTAAAATGACATGTCTTGTGGGCTAGTTTGTGTATGGTTATGTTACATAATATTGTGGGTAATTTTTGGGTTCTTAAAAGGGTCCTTTTTTGTGATATTTTATTTTGAGCATAATCTTGTCTGATATTATTAAACAATATTCATCTTACTTGTTATTAACAAACAAAATATATGGAAGATCAGCATTGCATTCCAAGGTCTAATATTTTTGAGAAATGCTTTGTTGGATATTTTAAATAACCTAAAGCTCAAGGCACTAACCCACTAGTTTAGAATGTTAAGCCTATTACACTTTGGTCTCTTCTCTATTTAATCTATGCTAATGGCTGGATGGGTGGATGGTTTTTGATATATGACTGAGCAGTTTTATGCATTGCTCATTAATTGGTATTCAAGTTGTTGGTATTCATTGCTTTGACTTCTTAACAATTATTGTCTAAGATACATGGTTGGCTAATTTTATTCATTTCTCATTGTTCTAGTTGCACAATTTTTTTTATTGCTCATGTATCCTAGCTGGCCAGTTTTTGAGATTGAACATTGCTAGTATTAGTGTTTGGTATTATAGCTGTAATGACATGTTGTGAATGGTTATAAGTACTGGACAATTTTATATAGGTTATTATGAGCTTGTTTTATATTCTAAAATGACATGTTTTGTGGGCTGGTTTGTGTGTTATGTTATATAAGTGAAATTTTTGGGTTGTTAAAAGGGTCCTTTTTTATGATATTTTATTTCGAGCATAATCTTGTCTAATATTATTAAACAATATTCATCTTACTTGTCATTAACGAACAAAATATATGGAAGATCATCATTGATTTCTAGGGTCTAGTATTTTTGAGAAATGTTTTGTTGGACATTTTAAGTAACCTAAAGCTCAAGACGCTAATCCACTAGTTTAGAATGTTAAGCCTAATACACTTTGGTCTCTTCTCATTTGATAGCGGTACTACTTGCGTTCTTCGCATAGACATCCGACCTCTCAACAGGTATGCACCCTTTCACTCCATAACCATTACATTATATAGTTAGTTGTATTAAATTTATATAGTCTTGCTATGTATTTTGTATATATTAATTGTTTCTTTGTTTAGCCTGTATGTGTGAGGGTTGTTTGTTTATATTCGAAACAATAGGCTCTTTTTCATTGTCTATAATTTATACTACATGCCTGAGGATAAAAAGTTGCCATTTTATATACTCTTTTTGCACATGGGTAATTATAAATTTTGCATACTTCGCTCACAATTACATGCATTGCCATGTTATCGTCTCACAGCTATTTGATATGGATGATTTGAAAAACACGCGACGTGACCGTGATGTATGGGGCAATGATATGGAGGAGATATTTATTGACATGCTATATGACGATTCCATACACGGTAGATTAAAGCCTGGCAAGATCACGGGTGCTCAGCATACTGCTTATGCTGAGCGGCTTACCGCTCTCAATGTGAGGGTGTTTGATGCTCATCAGGTAGCTGGTAAAATCACAAGGTTGAAGAGTCAACTGCTTCTATTTCTCGATCTGATGGGTCAAACTGGGATGGGTTGGGATAGGGTCAACAATACGGTAGATGCGAGCGACAAGGCATGGGAAAATGCCATAAAGGTATGAAAATAACTTGGTGAATTTATTCAATTATGCTTCATTTTCAAGCAAGATCTAACACTTGGCTAAGTGACGTGCGTTTCCTACATTGAAACAGGTTAAACCAAAATGGGGGAGGTTTTATACATCTGGCCTACCTAGGTACGAGGACTTATGCACCATATTTGGTGCATCAATTGCATATGGGACCCTGCAACACACCTCGACGCAACCCCCACTAGATAGTGATGAGGAGCATTGGCTTGATTCTGAGATGCGAGCTCGACGTGGTCTCACGGATGCCAGTCGACATAGACCCCATGACCCTACTGATGATGTGGGTTTGGGAAAAGGGTCTGCATCTTCATCATCAAATAGGTGCAAAGGGAAGATGAGCCAGAAAGATGCAATCATGACGACATGTCAGGAAATTTCAGCAACTATGTCCGCACGTCGTAAGCGATGGGGAGAGAGGGCCGATAGTGGGAGTGAGAAGCGAAGCAAAAGATCAGACCAAAGCCTGGGCAGCAATGCAGGGTACAATCCGCTACAACAGTGCATGACATTTTTGAACGAGATGTCCCCGAGACTTGAGGGGCCAACGTGGTATCGTGCTGTAAAAGAGTTATGTGACCCTACAGTGCAACAAGCCTTCCTCATGATGGATCCTGCCGGGCGAGAGTTGTGGCTTCAAAACTGTTGATGCGCCTTACAACTTATTTATATTGTTGTATCATTTATTTATGTTATGAGTGTCAATTGTTTATTTTCGAGACAATTTTTTTTTTTTGCATGTTTAGTTACTCAATGACAGACGACTGCTACGACTGTTATTCTATTTGTGATATGAGTTCATCTAACTTTTTTTCCAGACTTGATTGACTATTAAGGATATGTATTTATGTTCTACATGTTATTTTTTTCTTATGTAGGGAGAAAGCAATTTGCACTTAACACTTGTTCGATCTCAAGACATACATTTTGATATTAACATGGATGGTGCGAATTGGGCAGCAGGAACCTCGTCGATTGGTGTGAACAATGATGAGTATGTGAACCAATTTTCTGATGGGGGTGAAATTGATAGTACTGAAGAGCTTATGGAAGACGCTTTACTCATCACGCAGTGGCTTGGGACTCTCCCGGTTGGGCAAGGATAGCCATTACATAATATTGGCTTGCGCGGAAATCAATATACCGTTGAAGTTTTACAGGGAAATTCGACAAATTGTCGAGAGTTATTCCGAATGGAAGTTGAGGCTTTTTGAAACAATCACTTTTTGAGGGATACTAGAAAAAGGGTGATAGTCAAGGAACAAGTAGGCATATTCGTTTCAGTAGTGGCCCTTGGAGAAGAACAACACATTGTGGGTCAACGGTTTTAACGTTCAACAGAAATCATTAATCAACACGTAAGGAGAGTAAGGCAGGCGCTTTATACACTTGGAACACATCTTATTAGCCTGACGCACACAGCCGGCCACACCCAACAATCGAGGCCGATCCGAAAAATTATCCTTGGTTTCAGGTATGCTTTGGTTTTTCGTACATAATAAATCCAAATAAGATTATGTTGCAAGTTTGATTAAATTATTTATTTGAATGTATGGATATATAATATTGTGGGTAACATTGTTTTGGAGGGATGCATTGGTGCGATTGATGGGACTATGATCAATGCCGTCGTACCTAGTGAGGTACGCAAGGCATTTCGCAATCGCCATGGCCAAATTGCCCAAAAGGTCTTGAGCGTATGTGACTTGGACATGAAGTTCACATTTGTGTACACTGGTTGGGAGGGAAGTGCCCATGCACGCATATTCCTTGACGCCTTGCGTCAAGTCCACAACCAATTTCCATGGCCTTTGGACGGTAAAAAATTAATATTGTTTAATTATGCTAATTAAATAATTATGCTAATATGTATTTTGTTCAATCTCTAGGATTAATTATCTACGACTAACAATCTCGCGTTAATGGGTTAACAGGTCATTATTATCTAGTCGATTCAGCGTATCTATGTACTCGAGGATTTATGCCCCCATATCCAAGAGAAAGATATCATAGAAGTGACTATGCTGGTCAGCGGAGATTTAGGGGCTACAAGGTTTATTTTAATTACCGTCATTCATCAATCCGTAATGTCATAGAACGTGCGTTTGGGGTCTTAAAATCACGATTTGGAATTTTAAGAAACATGCCTGCATATTCAGTTACGAAACAAGGCCAACTGATTATCGCATATTGTACATTACATAATTTTATTAGAATGACGACACCAAACGACTTCATATTTGAGGAATGAGCCAACAAGAAGCTTGATCCAAATGACTGTGCAGTTAGTGAAGATGCAGATGCAACACGTCATCCTAACATGACGTTGGAATCAGCAATTTGTGCGTGTCATCCTTGCGTAGGGGCCATGCTAATCTTCTCTGTAATGTTCCAAATTTTTGGGCTGTCTTCGAATGGACAATGGTAAATTAGACATGATGACATGAATATTATAAATATATAAACTGTTTTTATAAGAGTGTTGTTTGATTATTCGAACTTATTGAATTTGACACGTACATTTTCAACGTTGTAGAAATTATAAGATTCATTTTTCGTCAAATTTTGATGACTTATGGATTCGGAAGTGTTTTTTTACTATAGGTGTTGTGATATGTATTTTTTTAAAGTTTATAGGTAAATGTTTCAAAATTAATTTTATTGCTCAAAACGTAATTCTTATAATAATACAAATATTAATGTAGAATTATATAAAATATTTTATCAAATTTTAACATGGTCTAACTAAAATATAATTTAATTTGATTTTTTTTATATAATTTTACTAAGTCAAAAAATTTATAAATTGATAATTATTATTGTGTAATTGGAGAAAATTATTATTATTTATTTATATACAAATTCATCAATAAAAAAAGTTGTGGGATTCACTTATATTAATTTTCCAACAACCTAAACTCATCTCATCTCACTTTCAATCCAAACACACAAAAACTCATCTCACTACTATTCATAACTCATCTTATCTCATCTTATTTCATCTCAATTCATTTCATCTCTGAATTCATATAGAGTCTTATTATGCACGGCTAAGATTTGTGCACAGCAATTTTTGATGGGTCGAGCAATTTTTGGGGAAGATACATATCAACTAAAGTAACATAACCTCCAGCTATTAAGTAACCTACTAATGTCACTTGAATATCAACTTATTTACTTGAATATCAACTTAATTAAATTATTTCATTCCGAAACAAAAACAAAAGGCATGCAGTATATAATTAATATATATATATACATATATATATAAAGTTAGTGCTTTTTATATGCTTTTTTAATTTATCCACTTTATATGTCTCTAGTGCAAATTATATTTTATTTTGCTTTTTGTTTTAAATATTTTTAAAATATGTTTAAATAATATTAAGAAATACCAAATATGATCAATACATTAATAGCCACTTTCTCAACTATTAAGTAAAAAAGAAAATTAAAAAATAAATAAATACATGAGCAATGAAAATGAGGAAACAAAATGAGACTATGTAGTAACATAATATATATATATATGTGTGTGTGTGTGTGTGTGTGTGTGTGTGTATACTAATGCAATTCCATAATAAACAAGTCTTACATAAATCTTTATAAAAATATGAATTTCATTAAAATAGAATAATTTTTTTTTCTATTTTTTAAGATAGAGTCTATTTTTTTAAAAATAATTATACAAATTTATCTATTTGAAATCTATACAAATAATTTATTACTACAAGAAATTATTTATTTACAATTAATTATTTCTAGTGAAATAATTATTTTTAGTTAAAATAAGTTTATTTTTGTCATAAATAATCTTTTTTATTACAAATAATTAATCATAAATATCTGAGATAAATTTTGATTTGTTTTTATAAATAAGATAAAATAAGAGTTAAAAATTGAATAAATTATTATTATAACATATTTTTTTAATATTAGTTTTGTTTTGAAATATGAAAAAAATTTTAAGAATTGAAAAAATTGAATTATATATTTTATTTTATATAAAATTTGAAAAGAGAATAATAATAAAATAAGTTGAAATAAAATAAAATGAAATATTTGTAAAATTGAACAAGATTAAGACGAAGATGGGATGATGATGGCCGATGAAAAGGGGATGACGAAGACTCAAAATTATAAGGTGTACCGTGTCTCACTTTCAGGGCCTCTTTACGAACGTCAAAATCGTTACAGTAGTCAGGACTGTTGCACAATGTTTTGAATACTGTACCAGTGAGCGTACCGGTCAAGGAACTGGAATGAAATATTTCGGTACCAGTACCGTTTCGTGTACCGTTTCGGAATAGTATATACATAAAAAAAAATTAAATATATAAAAATATATATAAATTATATTTCAAAATAATAGTCTCAATTATATATATTAATAAATATGTAAATAATCTAGTCTAAATTAGGATAAAAAAATAGGAAGAAATGAAAAAAAAAAAAAAAATCTCAAATCCTGTACCGGCCGGTACAGGCCGGTACACATGGCCGGTACGGCCGAAATACCGGCCGGTACGGCCGAAATCTAGGCCGGTACGAAACAGACCCAATTTCTGTACCGGCCACTGCTCCGGTACGGTATGTACCGGCCATACCGGTCGGTACGGTACGAAATTAAAAACATTGCTGTTGCATGCCTAGCCAACTAAATCGCGTGAAAGCAAGTAAACTTTGTTTTCTAGAAGATACTGGTAGGGCTAGTATCTTTCTATTATTTATTTATTATTTTTTAAAAAAGTTTTTTATTATATTTAATAGTTAAAAAAATAATTATTAGTAGAACTATATATATATGTTAATTTTTTTAATAATTAAAAATGTTTAAAAAAAATACTTAAAAAATAATAAAAAATAATAAATGATCTTAAATACATTATAAATAATAAATGAATAATAAAAAAATAGTAACTTAGAATCTGGTTCCGTCAATGGCGATACAGATTTGTTTTTTAACTTTTTAATTTAAATTTTTTAATTTAATTTAATTTTTTATATTATATAAGTAGTGCTTGTTACGTTTTTTCAATTTAGCTACGTGTTTCTAGTGTAAATGATATTCTTTTTTAATTTTTTTAAAATCTTTTAAAACATATTTAAATATTTTAAAAAATAAAAAATATATTAATATACTAATAATATTCACTTCTTTAAATATTAAACAAAAAGAAAAAGTTAACAAAAATTAAATAAATAAATGATTAAAATAAGAAGATAAAGTGAGACAATATAATAGTATTTTTCAAATTATATTATATGAATTCTGACGTGGGTGTACGAGGAACCAATCAAAGCAAATAAGAGATCTCCGAGTATCAATCAGGATTCACTACTCGTTTTGACCATCAAAAATCTGGAGTTCAAGTGCAAATGATATTTGTTTTAAAAGTTAATTATTCTGTACCAATGATATTTCTCCTCAGCATTTAGTTCGGTTATTAAATTTTTTAAAAAATTGATAGATAATCTCGTATCAACATAATAAAATGAGAATAGGATATACCATGTGAAGCATATAATAGCATTGGGGCTTTCAGAAAAAAAAAAAAATACTTGTTTATAGAAATTAAACGAGTAAGATCAGTGACACGCTCAAGTTTTATTCCATTCAAATAAAAATTAAACGAGTAAACTTAATCACCAATTTTCCTATTGAACTTGACTGACCAGACTACGCTGTTAAATATGACTTAAACTTATGCTTAACTATAAGAGTAATTTTATATACAATTGTAAAATGCTTTAACATCACGTAATCGCTTTGAAAAAAAGTAAAATCTATTGTCTTAATAAAAAACATTTTGTTTCAATATTAATGCCAAAAGGATTAATCAAATTTGAATAATTTTATTTAAAGATATTTACACCACATATCATTCAAGTGCAATAATTTTATTTAGAAGAAATTTTTTTAATTTTAAACTTTACAAATCAAATTGTGTCATATGGATGATATATACATTATATAATGACATTCAAGTAGTAGTACTCATAAAACTAATATGATTATATAATATACAATTATTTGCCAGTATAGATAAGTAGTTGCCAATATAAAAACTTCTAGATCTGATTTTCGCCTCATTCTCTTTCTTTTCCTTATTTCTTAGTTATTTTTCTTTCTTCAAGGTCAAAAAAATCCAAATCTACATTTTTTGGCAACTCTTGAGAGATACGCATAGCACAAGAAGACTCAGGCTGCAAATCATTTGGAGCATAGTGATGATTTTGCAGAAATTATGGTATGTGGTCCTCAAGCACCACCCAATCCGACAACTCTTTTAGCCACACGAGCCGGATAATCGAAATTGTCGCTTCCAGATCTTTTGGATTTGACTTTTGTAGTTGAAAAGAGACAAGCTTAAGGCCTTCATGCACCATCAAAGTTTGCTAAAGTTGGTCCATTATGTAATCTATCATTTTTCATTCTTGTTTTCTTTATTGTATAGTAAAAATAAAAAATGAGTTCATCTCTTAGGCAGAGTGCTGTTTTTTTGACGTTTATCTGTAAAGAGCATCAGTAGTAGTGAAGTCTAGATCAGTCCAATAGAATACTAAGGGATTTCCAAATGGTTCATATGGGATATCCTTGCATATATCTAATCATGGATGTAAATCTCTTTTGATGAATGAATGAATGATGATTTCTTTAAGGAAAAAGTCCAATATTGCATGTAGGCAAGTTATGCTTGTATTGTTTAGGAGTTAATTTTGTGTAATATTTTAGGAGTTTTTTTTTCACTCATCATCCTCACACATTATACATTATAATTATTTTTATTATTTTTAATTTGTTTTTATTTATTTATTTTATTTTTCTTAAACTCATTGAATTCTTTTACTCATCATCTATATATTACCACATATGTAATAAAAAATAAAAAATAAAAAATTATATTTAATGTTTGATGTGTGAAAATGATAAATAAAATTTTTATATTCTAGATATAAAACTAAAGCCTTTAGAATGAAATATTTTGGTATTAGTATCGTTTTGGAATAGTCTATATATAGATAAATTAATTATATTTGATATATATAAAATAACATCAATGCAAGTTTTAAAAAGTTAAAATACATATCTATAAAATTCAAGAATACTTGTAAGTTCTCAACTCAATTATTAAAAATAATAGTTACTCATCTTTATCACAAAAATAGGTGTAAGGGTTTGATTTCCAATCCTCGAGAAAAATGAATTCAAAAAATTAAAAAAAAAAATATTTAGATGCAAGTATGAGAATAAAAATTATGTAAGGATTGCGCACTCTTTTAAAACAAACGTGAGATTCATTATTAAAATATTAATTTGTTTACATAGATCTCATATTTGCTAATTTTTTATATATAAAATAAATACATAGTACTTATACATTTTATAACTGTAAATATTATTTTTTATATTAAAAAAATGGCATCAACGCGGGTATTTTATTCGGATTTAGGCCTAATATCACTCGGTCAAATACGATCAAACAAAATTGTTACGCTCAATTTGAGTAAACAAAATTGTTGAGTAAAACTTCGAAGTTGGTAACTATAAATTTGTAATTTTTTAGGGTTTTAAATTGAAGATGGTAGGTAAGATTGTGTACATAATATATTTCGGTGGGTTCTCCATGTGCAAATGTTCGCATGGTTATAACTGCTTCGCTATTTAAGATTGTGTTTCGGTTGCATGGCCAGAAACAAAAGCTCTTCCCACCCGCTGAAACTTCTTCACAACTTCTCAATTTCTATACAATATTATTATTATTATAATTTTTTAAAATTTTAAAATTTTAAAATTTTTATTTTGAATTTATTCTTTTTAAACTAATTTAATTTTTTATGCATTATTTTTATATCAAATATTTGATAAAATAAAAAATAAAAAAATATGATGTGTGAAAATTATATAAATAATCCGAGATTGTGTAGATTTTTTCAAGTTTATATACCCTACAGCTTTCATTTTCGTCTCTGGCCGTGGTTGGATAATACGTTTTCCTTTTTGTACGATTTATCCTGATGATAATCATCGTCGTCGTTGCATATATTCAAATATTCTTGAATTGGAGATTTTTCTCCAAATTTCGTGACCACAGCTAGCCTAAAATATCGGTTGGCCAACTGGCTCGCTCGTCTCCATATGGCCAGGCTAGCTTTGCGCTTTCAATGTGTGACCTTTACAAAAGCATAGTCAGTGTCACATTTTGTTGACGCGTCGTGAACGTGGATTCATCTCAAAAGATCCGCATTGTGCAGGATAATCCGGTGACCTTACCGGGTTTCTTTTTGTTTCTTTGATTTATTTACTTCTTTCCGGCCATTATTCTTGTTTATTTGCACCGTTGTGGAATGGATTCTTGATATTGTTGTGTTTGTCTTTGGCTTTTGGGGTTGGCGTTTTCTTGGGTCGTAGAGATTACAAGCCATTTCATTTCATGTTCTTGAATGTTTACCCTTGATATATTCTTGAATATTTCAACTGGCTGTTTAAATGTAAAGCCCAGATGTTTATAATCACGCTCAAGATTGAACGAAGTTCTTTGCCATTTCTTGCATCAATAAATATGTTATTTTCCATTTCTTGTATTGAATAGAAGTTCTTTGCCATTTTTTGTAGCTCCATTACTGTATTCGGTGGTTTACAAAATTATATATGGATTGTTACAGCTTCCCCCTGATGTGAAAGAGGTTTTTACTTTGGTTGAAAAGGTTATATACATCCGTAAGACATTTTCTTATATAGGAAAATCAAACAAATGATACGATTAGCGAGTACTATTGCTAGAAAAATACCATGGGTGCTAGACCTGGTTTGTTCATAAATAAGATAAGATAAAAATTAAAAATTATATTATATATTATTATAATATTTTTTTTAATATTGATTTTGTTTTAAAATTTGAAAAAGTTATTTTGGGATTTGAAAAATTGAATTATTTATTTGATCTTGTATAGGAATTTGAGAAAGTTATAATGAAGAGATGAAATGAGAGAATTTGTGAAAGTGAACAAGGCCATAGTCCTCTTGCTTCAAGTGGTTAAGCATGCAAGAGCAAATCACCATCTGAATGTCTATAGCGATCTCTTGGTTTGGTCCATGCCACTTTGTGAAGGTGAAGAATTCGAGTGGTTAAAGCATGCTTGATATATTGAGTCCTAACAATTTGTTGGAAAAGCTCGTAAAATGTACCTTTTAGCCATGGCATTGGAAATGTGCAAATTGAAGTTTATCTTGTAGAACATAGTTATGCGAGGGAACAAGTACGACTCCAGTCCCATGACACCCAGAACTAGATTGGAAAGGCTTCTAAGGGAAAGAGAACTAAGAAGATCTAGCCAGTTTTTCCAACCTAGTGTGGAGGCAACAAATGTTAATAGAGAATCAGAGCTCCCTGCCATTGACCCACGTTCAACTGGGGGTGATCATTCGGGTCTACCTAATGAGGAAGAGCTCTTGGAAGGAGTTGCAGCTGCAAGAGCTTTTGCCAATGGATGTCAAAGGCAAGATACTCGGCCTGCTAAACAACGTTTATTGGTGGTAGCCAATAGGTTGCCGGTCTCTGCTACTAGAAGGGGCGAAGGCTTGTGGCAACTTGAGATGAGTGTTGGGGGGTTAGTCAATGCCCTTTTGGGTAAGTAATTAGTTAAACCTAGTTATATCATACTTATGTGTACTACTTTTTGTATTCATCAGCTTGCAGAGCTAACAATGATATACATCACAAATTATTCTCAAAGCATATTTTTAATAGTCATTGATTAAAATCTAAACGAAGCCTTGAAATTATTTTGAAGGAGTGAAGGATTTTGAGGCTAGATGGATTGGTTGGGCTGGTGTAAATGTACCCGATGATGTTGGACGAAGAACACTTACTAATGCCTTAGCTCAAAAGGTTAGCAAATCTTGGTTACATGTTAAAGTTCCTATACAACTTAAGAACTAATAAACTATCATGTATAGTCTTGGATAACATAAATCAGGAGCAGGTTTTCCCTTCTCCTAACTTTGCTTTATTGCCTGCAGAGGTGCATCCCAGTATTTCTTGACGAGGCGATGGTTCATCAATATTACAATGGTTATTGTAACAACATCTTATGGCCTCTTTTTCATTATCTTCCGCTTCCACAGGAAGATCGCCTTGCGACCACTCGTAGTTTCCAGTCTCAATTTGATGCATATAAGAAGGCAAACCAAATGTTTGCTGAAGTGGTGAACCAACATTATGTGGAGGGAGATATTGTTTGGTGCCATGATTATCACCTAATGTTTCTTCCAAAATTTCTAAAAGAATATAACAACAACATGAAAGTTGGTTGGTTTCTTCATACTCCCTTTCCCTCCTCTGAAATACATAGGACACTACCTTCTCGATCAGAACTGTTGAGATCTGTTCTTGTTGCTGATTTAGTTGGGTAAGATCTTTATTAGGCCACATATACTTTGGGCATGCATGATTCTTTATTTTTATTTTTGCTTTATCACATTCTTTAGGATTGAACTAGTAGTTGGATGGAACTCATAGTTCTCATGCCTAGAAAGGCCTTCAAGTGTCATTGACATTGTTCATAGACTTTGGGCTTGCGGTAACTCTGGTTGTGGTCTTTTCCTGTGTCTTGTTTTATGTCTGCCAAAGTACTGGAAAATTATCTACATATTTTCTTTGATTACCTATCAAAAGAAGAATATTCATTTAATGAGAAACATCACATCGATTGTACACTTGTTTGGAAGTCTTGGCATTCGATATTGTCTGTCTGTTTCTCCCTCCTTCTTTTTTTTTTACTAGATTTTGTTTTACAATAGAATTACTATATTTTGAAAAGTACTTATCTACTGCCTGGGATGCCAATGCTTCATTTGACGCCAAGATAGTGACTTATATTTCTACTGCTCCTTAAAGTTTTGCGGGATTCATAAACTTCCATAGTAGTTGAATAAGAAACAAATGCCAAGCAATTCACTATTTGTAAATTGTGCTGATTTCCTCAAGTTATATTTGGGCAAGTGCTTATGAAAAGAAATTTAGGGTCAGTGATTTATTAATTAACCAGTTCAAATTTAGCAAACATGTTTGTGTAGTGAATAGATGTTAGTCATAAGTGATAAGTGATCACGACAAGAAAAAATTATGATTTAAAAAAAAAATACAAATAAATCATTGAAAATCCTGTAAGTTTGTTTTAGCATCGCATTTAAATACATATAAAGGATGGAACCCACTTGCCAACATATGTGCCGTGGGGTGTCCATTGTGGGAAGTACGATGAAATTGGAAATATGTTACATGTGAAGCAAACATCAAAGTACCTAGATTTGCCTTTAACTAGATTTGTTCCAGGTAATCATGTTGGAACCAGGCTTTCTTTGGTTGTAAGACCTTTATGGATAGACTTAATGGCATCACGTTTTGCTAATCGTAGCTGGTTTTTTATTAGAAAGTTGTTAAAGTACGACGCCTAGCATTGATAGGGAACCTGATTAGAAAATGAAATGTATATGCTTCTTGAAGAAGTTCAGTAGATGCCATGATCCATTTTAGAGCATTTTTTGGTGACCATATTGCATAGCCTATTTTCCTCTTTAATTTCCTCCATCCTGCTAAATTAAGTTCTGTCTTGTTGGAAGATGATTCTAGTTATGGAGTTGGGAATTGTTGAATGTTGCCCTAAGAAGCATTGAATATAATGGAATTTATCCTAGAACTTAAGAATGTTAGGAATCTGGGATTCTGGCAAGTCACAAGTGAAAGGCAAAAGAAAGAGCTTCTCTCATCCTACGGTTGCACCCACAAATGGAACATGCAATTTCTCCCTTTTATGTTATAAGTAAAAATATCAAGGTAACAAGCATTTCTAGCCATTTTATATCAAATTCATTCTTGAAAGAGTACACCATTTGTGCTCATATAGATAATTAATATATGTTGGTGTTTTTCTATATTTCTCTAGGGGTTAGAATATTGGGGACCATTTCTCCCCAAGCATGCAGAGAATTACATAGCATGTTGTATTGTCATATATTGTAATCTGAAATTACGCTACAGGTAACCTTTCTTAATGCTTAAGTTTTTAGAAAAATGAAACCAACTTCTTATGTGACCTCTGGCTAAAGTTATTATTATTTGTTTTTGTGATACCTATATTACTTATATGTTGTGGTAATTACATATTCATGTCTAAATGCCCTTTGCTATTTCATCGTGAGATCAATTATTTTGTTAGAAAGTTTTCTCCCAAGTTCCAATGTTCGATAATGTTTTAATTGGTGAATCTTTTACCTTCCAGTTTCCACACGTATGATTATGCAAGGCATTTTGTAAGTGCCTGCACTCGCATTCTTGGGCTTGAGGGTACACATGAAGGAGTAGAGGATCAAGGAAAGCTTACTCGTGTAGCTGCGGTACATATTAGCTGAACATTATCTTTCTTTGTTTTATGTGTCTTGCAAAATCTGTGTTTCATTCTTCATAGTCCATAGTTTTTTTTTTTGCATCAAATATGATTATCTGTATCAAATCCTCTTGAATTATTCCTCATCATACCTAAGTTTTTGTCTTCTTGGCAACAGTTTCCCATTGGGATAGATTCTGAACGATTTATTCGAGCTCTTGAACTTCCTCAAGTTAAGGATCACATGAAAGAACTAAAACAAAGATTTGCTGGTCGAAAGGCAAGAGTTAATTATTTCAAGTTTTCTGAAGCATCATATCACTTATCTGATTTATTTTTGAGTAAAGTGCAACCTTTTAAATAAGTGAGTAAAGTGCAATTAGAAGTGATTCAGTACGTCTAAACTTTTGTATACACTTTTTATGAAAGTTTTTCCTTTATTACACAGTTTTTTCCTTGTGTGACTTAATAGCAATTTTGCTAGTTTTAATATCCTTTTTAACTTTTTTTTTTTCTCATTAACAAATCATACTGAAGGCATTAGATAAAAAGTTTGATTTTTGACTATTCAAACTAAGAATTTGTCTTCCTTTCTTGTGATAAAAACCTATTAAGTCTTCACCAAAGATGCCTTTTGATTCTTTAGATCTTGTTTTATATGAGAATATTCTCTCATATTTTATAATTAGACCAAAGACTCCAAATAATTAGACCATTGGTCTGGGTAGTCATATTTGGTATTGGTCATGATACTCATGGTCATAGTGGTTTTGTTCTTGCTTAAATTTGAGTCCAGGTCTTCATTCTTGAATTTTCAATCATGTTTGTTAGACTTACTGCAGTCAATTTGTTATCTGTTCTTGTTGTTGTTCCTCGATAAATAGGTAATGTTGGGGGTTGATCGTCTTGATATGATTAAAGGAATTCCCCAAAAGATTTTGGCTTTTGAAAAGTTTCTTGAAGAAAATCCACACTGGCGTGATCGAGTAGTTTTGTTGCAGATCGCAGTGCCAACAAGGACAGATGTTCCAGAGTGTATTTTCCCTTTTTACAAATTTCCTGCATTTAAATTCATATAACTTGAATATTGTCTGCTCTATTTGAGTCAGAAATACACATTAGGACTTAAGTTTGGTAGATGGATGGATTATTGTTAAAGTGTTGATTTAGGTACCTAAAGTTGCATGAGACTTTGTATTTAAGCAGACCTCATCACTTCCACCAACACAAAAATCACAACTTTTTTGTAACATCATTTCAATTTGTCCCAATGCTTTTTTCTCAAAAATATCAAAATATTTCTTATGAAAAGATGCTGTTATTTCTCATAATAGCCTATTGTAAAATATCCCAAATTCTAGGTACTAATAATTACAAGATGAAGAATAGATAGGTAAATTAACTTCAATTTGATGTATGTTGTGAAGTTTATATCACTATATTTAAGTAGTTTACTTGGTAAAAAAAATGTTTTAAATCCTCTGCCTGTTGTGTTTTCATGTGATTTTATTATCGATTTTTTCATTATATCATCACAATCTTTAACATCAATGGAGTTTCCATTTTCCTTCATGTTGCAATTTTCTATATCATATTGTTTCTAATCTACATAGATGCAGACAAGGGTTATCTTGTAATGCAATTTGTAATTACCAAAGTTTGGAAAGAATGCAAAAAGGGCAAATAATGCAATTGACATAAAAGTAGATATTTGAATATGCATCATACAAGTAGTGTGTCCAAATGATTGAAAAGTCTATGTAAAGCTGCATCTGTTTAGGTGTTTGGGTACGAATGTTGATAAGTGCCACTAAAAAATGTAATAACTATAGGACATAGTCTATGAACTTTAAGTGCCCTTTAGAAAAGAATTGTGTTGTATCCTGAAAGGTTTATGTTAAATCATCCTCGTCTTCACTCAAATGTGAGAGAGAGGAAGTGAGTTTAGTAGCATGATTGACATACAAAATGCTCAGGTCTGAAGTCAAATGGCGTTGGGACACAACTATCTGTCTATTGATATAAAGTACGACTAAAACTTGTTAAAAAAGAAGTTATGCTAAGCGTTTTACCATGATTGTGATATTATAAGTAATGACAACAAAGTTTAACCAGAATGGGAGAAAAGAAAGGGGTGGAAGATGAGAATCCTCAGTAAAAGCAGATGGAGGAGGATTACTTATTTATCTATACTCCTGTATTTATAACTACACGTCTCCATGTTTTCTCAACCTAACATAACCTTTATTTCAAGTACTTGATGGTGGTTAAATAAACCATGCTTTTCCACTCCATTCCATTCACAGCCCTAGTTTTTAGATACTTAGGGTTGGTTATTTGTGTACTCATTTCTATTCAACTAAAGAAATTTCTAACTTTAATTACTCATGGTTGCCTACCTGAATATATTTTAATTATGCAAGCCTCTATACCTCTACCATATATCTTTCTATGCATGGAGGATTTCAAACAAAGTCCTTTGTCTGAAGCTAAGTTTGATCACTTCTGAGTCTAATCACTTAGCATTAATAGCAAAAGAAAATGTACTTAATGCTTGTATCAAATTCAAAATATCTTCATTAACAGTCTACAATCCTTCTTTGTATTTGCCACCCCTACTTTGAGGTAAAACTTTGCCCAGCTTACATGCTTTGAATTGCTCAATTAATATTCATTGTAGAGAATTGTATTGTAGTAACATAAGCTTCTCTTGGATGACTGATTTAAAATGTTTTTAACCATCAATATTCATTTTTTTACAGTTAGCCTTGCCTTAGAATTAGTGTCATGAATACGTCATGGCATGGTTATTTAAATAAAAGTAACATTAATTTAATTATGATTCTTATGGTATCATCGTGGAGAAACCATTATCAATACATTTTTCTTGTTATTTTGATAGATCAAAAGCTTACAAGTCAGGTTCATGAGATTGTTGGACGCATTAATGGAAGATTTGGAACTCTGACTACAGTTCCAATACATCATCTGGTTTGTCTTTACCTTTTCAACTTCTACTTCTATCAACATTACAAAATTACATATAGAGACTAAACAATAACTTCCTTTAGTGGTTAAGACGATAAATCCATAGTTTTGATCTCGTCTTTATATCACAAAACAGACATGCTTCTTAGGATGTGCACTCGTGCATATGGACATATGGGCTGGGAGTATAGATATACATCCATGTGCTTAAGGAACACCTTGGTTATGCGAATAGTAACCGAAACATCCATTTTCTCCTCCAATATTCCACCTATACGGGATTTGCATGTGAAAATTAGTCACAATTTGGGAGGTCATGGGACTTGAACACAATCTCGCATTTGAAGCTGTAATGGATTATCATTTATCCCAAAAGATTCTAGGAAATGGCAAATGAGTTTATTTATTAGGATATATTTCAAAACTTTCTTATTTTGTATATTCGGTATATTTTCACACTAGTTCATGCCAACAAAGAACTATCAGGACTTGTTCATGCTCTGTGTACTCTTAACACTAGTTAACACCAATAAAGTTCTCTAGTTAAGGTTAATCAAGAATTCTTCTGTCTAATGACTAGACGAGCTTGGGTAAGAGTTCGAGATGTTTATAGTAAAAATGTTAAAGGTATGTCTAAATGACATTTGATGTATGGTTTCTTGTGCAAGGAACTCAAGATTTTTAATTAAAAATAAAAACTTAAGGGATAAATATTAACCATTAAATATAATCCTTCTTTGTCATCAATGTCAATCTTAACCAATAAATTAGTTTTTTATTTATTATTTTTTTATTTTTTTATCTAGCACATATGTGTTCTTCCATCTTATTTTAATTGTAAAGGTAAATTTAAAATTATAAAAGAAACGTACTTTTTCATAGTCATGCATTTTTTGGCCATCTATAAACCATGCAGAAGCTAAAAATTAGGTAACTATTATCGCATTTAAGCTCTTTCTTGCTTCAATTTTATTTCTCTTTTTATTATTTATATTGCGATAAATATTTAGCTATGCTATTACCGTACATTTTTCTCCTGAAACTATTCTTGTTGACTGAGAATCTGAAGATATATAAGGCATTCTATTCTTGCAGGATCGATCTCTTGACTTTCATGCATTATGTGCACTCTATGCTGTTACTGGTACTCATTTTTGTGTTGTAATGATAATCTTCATAATCGTCATTGCCTTTGTTGCATGATGATTTGCCTTAAGTACCATCGGTTGTGGTTAAAATTAGGAGCTCCTGTACCACAAATTTATGATGACTTAGTTGTTGAAATAGTAAAAGGAAACAAATCAAACACTAAAAATGCCAATCAATATATTGAACACAATAGTTATTTAAAACAAAATGTACTGCCATGTTAGTTAAATGAAGAATCAAATCTCCTTGTTAATTAGCTTATGCCTATACCCTCTATTGTATTTTTGTTCTACTTAACATCTTTCTAATGTACCGTGCCTTCCATTTTTAGAATAGGATGTTCTTTCTCTTGTCGTCCCTAATAAATTAATTATTTTTAAAGAAATTTGTAATACATGTCTTATTTCTTTGTGGTACATTTACAACCTTTGTTACATGTTGACAAACACTCATGCATATTTATGAACTAAATTCCCAGCATGTGATCCATCAATAAGGAAATGAAATTAACGTATCATTTTTTTTGCAATTTTGTATGAATGGCAATGCTCATGGGGTTTTTTGTCTCCTTGTTTAGATGTAGCACTTGTAACATCTTTAAGGGATGGAATGAATCTTGTCAGCTACGAGTTTGTTGCATGCCAAGCTTCTAAGAAAGGAGTTCTCATTCTAAGTGAGGTAGTTAAAGCTTTTTACTTACTTGGTTTTGTTAAATCAGCAATTGTCCCAAAACTTTAAGCTTTTGGTAAGAGATCATGAATTTAATTTTTTAATTAACTTCTAATACTGCTCCTCACATGTGGTCAAGACTCTTCATCATAATTGTACCCCAAAGTGTAATATTTAATTTGAATGTGAAGTGTGGAGTCAGGGATGTCCATTTTAAGGATTTGTTTTTGACTTCTTTCTTTCTGTCTCTTATTGGGATTTTTGTTTTGTTTTTGGTTTTCCTTTATTTTTTTCATGTTATACATGGAAGATTCATGATATTGTATGTGTGATACCCTATATTAATGATGGGTGTAGGTGATATGAAATCCCACATTATTTAAGAGGGAGAAGTTCCTCCCTTGCGATATTACAAATGATATCAAAACTTACAACCAGAAGTGCGAAACTTGAGTTATGCCACCTAAGATGGAATGGCCCAATGAGCACATCGAGAATTTAAGTGGGTGATATTGTGATATGCCATACTGAAAATGAGTGTAGGTGGTGGATATGATCCCATATTACTTGAGAGAGAAATTGTTGCTTTTTTCAATTGTACTATTAACTAGTCCTTTTAGAGTATGGTACAATTGGAAAAAATAATATGTGATTTGGGGTGCAATACCATAAATAGGATGAAACATTATTATAACACAGCCATGTGCACTTATTGGTACATTTAACAATTGTACCATTGACTAGTCCCTTTGGAATATGCAAGATGTGATTTGGGGAATGATATTTCCCTTATTTGAGGACTTTTTGGATATGATGGATAACGGAAAAAAATATACTGTTGCCTTTGAATTGTCAAATGCAAATCATCAACTTCACTAGTTTGGTTGGGTAAGAGATATTCCTTAACTAAGTTGTGTTCAAATTGTACTTTTTTTCCTAGTTTGCAGGTGCAGCACAGTCTCTTGGAGGTGGGGCTATTTTGGTAAACCCATGGAACATCACTGAAGTTGCTTCTTCCATTAGTTATGCTTTAGATATGCCAGCATATGAAAGAGAAAAAAGGCATGAGCATAACTTTAAGCATGTGACAACTCACACATCTCAAGAATGGGCTGCAACCTTCGTAAGGTGTTGATTATATTATAGTGTTGCAACTTACTCTTATGGCATGGACTAACACTAGCCTATTTTATGAATTTGTATCTTTGCCAGTAATTTAGATCACATTTTGCCACAATTGGGGTCTTACAGGATTAGTTACAAAAAAAAAAAAAGAATTTTTCCCCGTATATGGTCCTCTGTTGATGAGAAGGTGTGCACTATTGTTTTCAAATGTTAGGATCTATCTCGTGCAATCTTGGTTTAAGCAGCAGTCACGTGGATGTAAGAAAGAGAATACTGTTATTTAAATCTTTACATAGCCTCACAACCATGCAATAGAATTAAAATAAAGATGAAGTGTGGGTAATTCCTTTCTTCCACAATAACTTGTATTAATATTGGTTGAAAGTAAAATAATTTGGAAGTAGTTAGAAAAGATGGAGGAGGCTGCGGGGGGAGGGAAACTTAAAAGAAAAACAGGAGCAATTGAAAGAAATGTCCTTTCAAAGCACATATTGGTGGTTGGTTCACAAGGGTTCTAATATTGTATTGTATGTGATGTTGTGTCATCTATTATATTTTTTACCCATGAGGAAATTTAAAAGAAAAACAGGAGCAATTGAAATAAATGTCATTTCAAAGCACGTATTGGTGGTTGGTTCACAAAGGTTCTAAAATTGTATTGTATATGATGTTGTGTCATCTATTATATTTTTTACCCATGAAAAAGATATTTTATCGTCTGTAAGTTCAAAAGATTGTATATGAAAATGAAGATTAACATGGATATATGGGTTGCTTCCTATTTTGTTATTCATGAGAGCAGAACTTTCTACATGCTATGTGCACCTTTGTTTTGTTTCTTCCTTAAATTTTATTTTACACTTTATCTTTATTCTGAAGCTCTACTGCTATGCAGTGAACTCACTGATACCATTGTTGAAGCTCAACTTAGGACAAGACAGGTTCCACCATTACTTCCAATGAAAGATGCAGTAGATTGTTACTCGAAATCCAATAATAGATTACTAATACTTGTAAGCTTATTTTATTTGTTTGCTTATTTCATTTGTTTTTTTCTTTGTATAAGTCTAATGTTTCAAGCTTATCTGCTCTTGTGCCTTGATAGTAACTTAACTATCATTTTTTGAAGATTTACTGAATCACTTATAGAAAGATCTAAACACCAAGCTTGTAATGGCTTCCTTAGTACATAATCAAGAATACCTCTTTTTTATGCGTATAGATAGATGTGTGTGTACACATTATTTACATAATATGCATTGGAAAAAAAACCATGAATATAAATATATATAAATACTTAGGAAAAAACAAAAAGGAATACACACACATACACTATTCTTTGTTCTCTTATGTTTGGTAAGCCCTGATTAAAAGCTCTTAATGAAAGAAAAACATGCGTACTCCCTCTCAATATTCTAGAATGTATAGTACAGATAAGCAACACAATTGACTAGTAGACCCTTGCATTGTATACTTCACTATATTAGTGCCTTTTATCATTTATTACAAACATACTGCTTTCTTAACACCCCACTTCAGGTTGGAGAGCATAAATATCATAACCTTACCTTGAACAAAGTAACCATAAAAATCAATATGTTTGGGCCATTCGTGAAGAAAATGAATTGATAAAATATGCCAAACAAAAACTTTATCATCATAAGATAATGGAAATATGTGCTGAAGAAAGAAACCAATCCAGAGATTTACAATATCCAGTTATAGATTAGCTATCTGAAAAACCTCTACAATTGACATCTATATTGCCTTTCACTTGTGCCCACTCGATCCATACCATTATCTGAGATAAAGGAATCTAATATAACCAATAATTTGAGTAACATCTCAATATAGGGCCATAGGATCTTCCAAGGCTCATTACAGTCATTACATACAAGATCTGTGATCTAGAGATAGTAAGGTAATTGACTGCTCAACTAGTCATAAATCTGGTAAGATCTCCAAATAATTCTCCTTATCTTTCAAGTGTTAGTGATTTGGATTCATGGTGACTTCAATGGGTTGAGAACCTAACATGCTTGTACACTTCCATGGATCATAGCAATGACAAGAGATGAATAAGAAAGGAGAAGTGAGGTGCTTTGGAAGGAAGGATAAAATAAGAAAAATATGGAAATAGGTGAGTCAGGAGGATTTGAAGCCTGGGTTAGATACTGTGTGCTTATTGTTCTATTCTTGTTTCCTCCGTGTTCTTAGGATTGATGGTATCTTAGGAGAAATAGTTGCTACTATTTGTTTTGGATTTTTAATCATTTTAAAACCAGTTAATAAACAAGATTGATGGTTTTTGGTTCTTCAAAGAGGGAAAAGGGAGGATGGTATATTTATGTGGTCATGTTCCTTTGTTAATACCCTAATGTGCTTGGTAACCTTTTAAGTGTACAATTTGTTTGTGTTTAGTAACTGTGCACTGCATTTTCACTATACTATAGTGACTATAGTCTACATTCTATTATTCTGTATTAGATATAATGTTGTTGGGTTTGCTCCTTTGGAATTCCACATGGGAAAGAAGATAAGGAAGCTAAACCTCCTTGGTTTAGTACACCTGTCAAATGCTTAGTTAGTAACTTTTGATTTTAAGTAAAAACATTTCGTTGTCCTCTTGTAAAGGAAGAGAAGTGAAAGTTAGAGTTTTACTAGTGGGAAAACTTTGTGATTGTCCTTGGAGTGAGGAGAAAAATTGTGTGATTGTAATAAATTTTCACATAGTTGATTTTCGTCTCTAGATCTGGTGGTTTTTCTCCTAATTTGAGAGTTTTCCACATAAATTCTTGTGTTGTTATTATTTCTCTATTTTTTCTTGGTATTCTGTCAAAAGTAAATCCTGGTGGGTGAATTTGGGAGGTCATAGATTTCCAACAATTCGTATCAGAGCCACTACGTTTTCTTGAAGGGGTGGAATTTTGGTGTGGTAGTGTGGATACGTATGGTCTAAGGAGGTTTTATCTAGGAGATTGAAAATTTTAAGTGTGTCCATTATGACCCTCTTCTCTGTCTTGGAAATCTTGAAATTCTATTTAGGAAAGATCAGTCTTTCTTGAGAGTTTACTTAATAGGTACTATTCATTTTTACAGTAAAATTCATTGAAACTATATTAGGGGGTAAGGCTTCAAATCCTATCAGATTTAAGATGGAGAAATTTGATGGAAGAATTAATTTTGACTTGTGGCAAATGCAAGTCAATGATATCTTAATTCAATCAAGATTATACAAGGTGTTGAAAGACAGACTAATCCTTGAAGACAACAGCAATTCCAGCGCTACTGGTGAAACAAGGAGCAGATCTGAAATGAGCAATGAAAATTGGGAGGATTTGGATTTGAGAACGGCAAGTGCGAGTCATCTGTACCTAGCCAAAAATGTTATTGTAAATGTGCATGGAATATTCACGGCAAAGAGACTCTGGGAAAATATCGGAGAGTTGTATCAGACGAAGAGTGTCTCAAGTTGAGTGTACTTGAAGGAGCAATTTCATACAGTGCAGATGAGTGAATGTACGACTATTTCAAATCATTTAAGTGTTTTCAATGGTATTATCTCTGAGCTGGAATTTATTGGAGTTAAAATTGATGATGAGGATCAAGCCTTGAGGTTGATTTGGTCTCTTCCCCCTGATCATGAGCATATGAAGCCTATTTTGATACATGGGAAGGATGAAATTTTTTTTTTAGAGATTACCAGTAAACTCTTTTATGAAGAGAGAAGACTAGGTGGTGGAAGTAATAATTCACCTGAGAACTTAGCAATGATGACAGTTGGTGATTAGAAGAGGAAGAACTCCATGAAAAATAAAGCAGTTTGCTGGATGTGTGAACAATTTAGGCACGTCAAGAAAAATTGTCCAAAAGGTGGAGTAGGTTTGGCAAAAAGCTCCAAGTCAGTAAATGGAGATACTGACAATGAAGCTAATATTGTGTCTATCTTCATGGAAGACGATGTCTGTTAAAAAGAAACATGTACATCCTTATGACATACCGCTAATCCCAAAGTTGTCAAGATAGAGGATGTGTTAATGTCAGCAATTCCACAAGTTTGCATACACATGCATTGGTTTGGCATTGATGTAGGGTGTCTGGTGGAAATTCATGTCGATGGTTGATAAACCTCAATTAAAGCCAAACGTGGGAGTTGTACCATAATTTTTCAGCAATGTTATTTTCGACATGGGCCGAAATTAGATGTTTGGAGTTGATTTATTCTGAATGAGTATGTTTTTATAGAGGAGCATGGTAGTGGAAGCTATGAATATCTTCATTGCGGTGAAGCGTGGCTATGAGATTGTTGAGTTTGCTCCTTTGGATTCCCACATGGGAAAGAAGTGAGTGAAGGGGCAAGGCCAATGCCTATATAAGGAAGCTAAACCTCATTGGTTTAGTACATTTGTCAAATGCTTAGCTAGTAACTTTTGATTTTAAGTAAAATTCATCTGTTATCTTTTTGTAAAAGGAAGAAAGGTGAAAGTTAGAGTTTTACTAGTGAGAAAACTTTGTGGGTGTCTTTGGGGTGAGGAGAAAAATTGTATAATTGTAATAATTTTTCACACAGTGGATTTTCTTCTCTAGGTCTGGTGGTTTTTCTCCTAATTTGAGAGTTTTTCACATAAATTCTTGTGTTATTATTTCTCTATTTTTTCTTGGTATATATAATTCTGTCAAAAGTAGATCCTGGTGGGTGAATTTGGGATGTCCTAGATTCCCAACAAATATGTAGATCCTAATTGCTGTTATTCCCACATATCAGGGATTCAATTCTACCTTAACTGAATCAGTGGATGCTCTTGGGAGAAATGGTCAATTAAAAGAAATTGAGCTTAAACTGCACCCAGATATAAAGGAGCCTTTAAAGAAGCTTTGTGATGACCCAAAGACAACAATTGTTGTCCTTAGTGGAAGTGACAGAACCGTCTTGGATGATGTATGCATTTTTCTCCAATTACATAGAAAATATTTTTCTCTTCAAAATTATGGTTATGGACTAATAACTTCTTGTGTAGAACTTCAATGAATACAACATGTGGTTGGCAGCAGAAAATGGTATATTTTTGCGTCCTACAATGGGAGAATGGATGACAACAATGCCTGAAAATTTATACATGGATTGGGTTGAGAGTGTAAAGGTTCATAGATTAATGACTTTTTTCTTTCATTTTTTTATGAATATTAAATGAGATCTTTTTACTTTAAACCTCTATGACTTCTGATGATTGTGTATGTTATCAGCATGTTTTCGAGTATTTTACTGAAAGAACACCACGATCTCATTTTGACCTTCGAGAAACTTCCCTTGTATGGAACTACAAGTACTCAGGTACCAGACAATATAATCGATGTTTCTTCTTCAATTAATTTATTTTTTTAAAGTTTATTTTTTTTTAAATTATGCTGTATTCTTTTGTTTATCCATTGATCAATCTTTTTATGTGTAACTAAAACATTAGATGTTGAGTTCGGAAGGATTCAAGCTAGGGATATGTTGCAGCATCTTTGGACAGGTCCCATCTCTAATGCATCAGTTGATGTTGTCCAAGGCAGCCGGTCTATTGAGGTCCGAGCAGTTGGTGTTACGAAGGTACATGCATTTCGATATTTTGGTCTTTCATGAATGTTCCATGTCAATGATATTACAGGTTAATCATAATATTCCATATGCATACAGGGTGCAGCTATTGATCGTATATTAGGAGAAATAGTTCGATCTAAAGGCATGAAGTCACCAATTGATTATGTCCTATGTGTTGGGGACTTTCTAACAAAGGTTTGTTGATATTAATTGAGCAGCTTTCCTTTCACTGCAAAATTTTGTTTTATTGGAATTTATTTATTTGAAGAAGGGTAATTGTATTATGCTACATGGTCCTTCATTCCTGTTGGAGTTACTTGTATTTCAAAGTGTTATATATCAAAAGAAGTTTGCAATATGATTTTGTTTCTATTTTGTCCCAACTTGAGCTGCATAACTTTGGTTTCACAACGAATGTCAGTTTTAAAGATGAAGTAAAATTTTTTTTCTTAAAAGATGTATTAGGTACAAAGTGCATTCTAGCAAAGCCAATTTGTTTTTTTAACAAAATAGAATCTCCTCATAAGCATGGTCTAGAGGGTGATATCATGGGTTTAATAAGAATTTAGATAATGCGAATATGGCTTAGATTTTCACTATTTTAACTTACATTATTGTAGTATATTAGTTAGAGCATTTAAACACCAATATGATTCAGATTGATTGGATGTATGATGCTTCTATCTGGTCTCATAGAAGCTAGACCACTTAATTATAAAAAAATATAAAAGGAAAAAGATTAAAAAAAATGAAGAAAGAAAAGTTGATAATGGGAATGCACTTGACGTATGTGATGATTCATCGACCGGAATTTAGTTGACATGGAAACTAAATTTGTTAGACAATTATATTTTTTTATGTTTTAGTAACAATATCCAGAAGTCTGAGCCATTATACACAATCTTTTTAATTGATAGAGTTATCTTATCTTCCTCTGGTAATAAGAAATTATACATTAGTTTCTTTCTTGGGCACAGAAAGCCTTGAAGAATTTGCAACCTGTGCAATACATTTACCCATAATGGTGTACTATAAATTGATATCTTGCTAAATACTTGGGAGAAAGTTGACAGATGCTTTTATTCCCAATAGCAACAACTCTCATAACCTGTTGGGTTCCTGCATTTATAAGGTTAATTATGACTCCTAGATGCTTATAGCGTTGTAAATTCATAATACGTAGCTGTTAATCTGAGCATATGACATTTTTATAAACTGTTGTCTCTTGTAAACCATATTCCTTTGTGGCTAAAGGCCAACTTATTCTATTGAATTTTGTTCATAGTAATAATAACATTGTAAAGATATTTCTAGGATGCAACTACCTGATACAAAAGTATTTATATATGCAATAAATTGTAAATGTAAATCCAAAATATCACATCTGAATTTTCTGCTTCAGGATGAAGATGTTTATACATTTTTTGAGCCTGAGCTTCCTTCTAAATCACCACCTGCAGCAAGAGGCATGCTAGCCAACCTTGTCAGGACATCTATGCCAAAGATTCCAGCCAGTAAAAGTCTATCCAAGTCATCTCGCCTCACAAAACAACGTTCAATGCCTATTTTAGAAAAGAGAGCAATCAATCATGGAAATGAGATTGTTTTGGAGCCTATAATGGAAAATAGAAAGTCAATGAGTGAGGGGTCTTCAGTACTTGATCTCAAAGGTGACAATTACTTCTCTTGCGCTGTTAGGCGAAAGAGATCAAATGCTCGTTATCTCCTTGGATCAGCCGATGATGTTGTAACTCTCCTAAAGGAACTGGTGCAGTGTCCACCATCTAGCTGATCACATTGTGCCGACTATAATTATTTTTATGAATCTGAAGGTAAAGATGCTTGAAATGGTTATGTTGTGATGGTTGCCTGATTTCCTCATACATGTGCATATATAGATCTCTTCGTCTATAGTGTCTTAAGCAGTTACATCTTTTTTCTTGGTCCACATAACTTCAAGCTTTTATGGGTATAGGAGCATCAGGATAAGCTTATTATGAGTAGCAAGTGAAAAAATCGAAGTGCTCTGAGACCAATTGTAAGGACGAACACAAGAGTGACTCAAAACCTGATCTTCGAGGGATCAATTCCTCCAAGATTCACTTTATTCATGAACTTTGTTCAATGGTTCACATATGACAGTTAAGCAAGGCCACTAGTGTAACTACATTGTATTAAAAGACATATGCTTATCACGTGACTAACTAACATTATAATAGAAGCCTTTCCCTCGACCATTAAAATGTGGTTGAAGTGTTGAAGTTGCTAATGGCGTCAAATTGGGTCATCAAAATGTGGGTAGCAGACAAGAAGATTCTGAGCATGGGGTTGCACGCAAAAGTATGCAATTTTGTACCATTAAACTTGACTTACCAAAATTTGATGGGGAGAATCCTACGAGGTGGGTTTATAAAGCAAATCATTATTTTGCTTTGTATTCCATACCAGATGGACAAAAGAGTTTAATGTCATCCTTTTATATGGAGGGGGGTGCTTTAACTTGTTTTCAAGATGCTGAAGAAACTAGTATCTTTGATTCTTGGAGTGGTTTTGTGTATGCTTTACAATTGAGATTTGGAAATTCATCTTATGATAATCCCATGGAAGCTCTCACTTGACTTAAACAAAACTCTACAATAGCTGCCTATAAAACACAAATTGAAGTGATATCTAATAGATTGAAGGGATTGTCTGAGAATTACAAGTTGAGTGTATTTTTGAGTGGCTTAAAAGATGAAATCAAGTTGCCTGTGAGGATGCTACATCCTCAGAGCGTCAATTTTGCTTTTGGCCTTGCCAAAATTCAAGAAGAGTACATCCTTAGTATTTATGGCAGCAATAGAGGAGAGATTTATCAAAATTCCTATGTACCATTTTCTGTTGGAGGGAATGGATTTAATAGTAGTATTGCAAGAAATGAGAGTACTGTTGTAGGAAGAGCTAACAATTTTAAGCCTTCCTTTTGCCTATACAAAAACTTAGCCCAGCTGAGATTGAGGAGAGAAGGTAAAAGGGTTTGTGCTATTTCTGTGATGAGAAATGCAACTTTAGTCATAACTGTGAAAAAAAGGAAGCAAGAATTCTTGTGATGGAAGGAAGGGATGGAGTTGTTTAGAGGGGATGAAGTGCAAGACTGTGATTTGATAGAAGAAGAAACTGTTGATGACAGTTTGACATCTCAGTGCAATACATTTACCCATAATGGTGTACTATTAAATTGATATCTCGCTTACTTGGGAGAAAGTTGACAGATCCTTTTATTCCTAGTACCTACAACTCTCATAACCTGTTAGGGTCCTATATTTATAAGGTTAATTATGATTCTTGGATGTTTATAGCATTGTAAATTCATAATGCATAGATGTTAATCCTAGCATATGACATTTTTATAAATTGTTGTCCCGTGTAAACCATCCTTTGAAGCTAAAGGCCAACTTAGTCTATTGAATCTTGTTCATAGTAATTGTATGATTGTAAAGATATTTCTAGGATGGAGGTACCTGATAATTGTAAGATTGTATGACTTGGTCTAGCAAGAGGCATGCTAGCCAACCTTGTTAGGACATCTATGCCAAAGATTCCTGCCAGTAAAAGCATATCCATGTCATCTGGCCTAAAGAAACAGTGTTCAATGCCTACTTTAGAAAAGAGAGCAATCAATCACGGAAATGAGAATATTGTTTTGCAGCCTATAATGCAAGATAGAAAGTCAATGCGGAGGGTTCTTCAGTACTTGATCTCAAAGGTGACAATTACTTCTCTTGTGCTGCTGGGCAAAAGAGATCATGAAATGCTCGCTATCTCCTTGGATCAACTGATGATGTTGTGACTCTCCAAAAGGAACTGGTGCAGTGTCCACCATCTAGCTGATCACATTGTCATGCCGACTGCAATTATTGCTATGAGTCTGAAGATTAAGATGCTTGGCATGGTTATGTTGTGGTGGTTGCCTGCAGATTTCTTCATACATGTGCATATCTCTTCATCTATGGTGTCTAAGCGGCTATATCTCTTTTCTTGGTCCACATAAGTTCAGGTTTTACCAAGAATAGGAGCATCAGGATGAGCCTGAACAAATTACATTGATACAAGAAATATTCATACGGTAATTTTTATACAACACAAGAAACAATAAAAGAAGAGAGGTTACATGTAAAATCTTCCAATGCTTATTTTGTAAAATTGACCCCAATAGAACATTAGATTCTGATTTACAACTTTCTTCAATCAAATTGTTGTGATAAATAAATTTAACACAACATGTATTTAAATTATCATTCTTTCTTTCTTTTTATGGCTGCAAGCCAGGCTTGGTCACCACTTTCCATGCATAGAGAACATTGTGTGCCTAAATATTCTGTATTATTGTTCTGGTGGACCGAGATATTCTTGTCCCTTCCCATATAATCCATCTTTAGGGCATGCACCTAAAGATTGAGTTCGCAAGATAAGAAGATCTTAATACTACATGTCATTGCTGATGAAAGGATGAAAGCTATATAGCTAAAAAGATGGTCCTTTAAAGAAGAATAGACAAAGAAACTTGGAAATGAAGATTGTCGACAAGCAAGTGAAGTGCGGGTAATTAGATAAAACGAGAGGCTCGGCTCATGCCTTTTGGCGGAAAGGCAAATGTCAATACCAGAAGTTGACGTTGGTGGGAATTGCGAGCACATACACGCCAAGAGAGATGGTTTGGGGATAGGCTAAATTGCAAGGAGCACGGCATGCAAATGTCAACAATAAAATATAACATAGATTGGCTTGAATAATATTCCCTTCCGCATGCCTTTGGAATTTGGATTTGGTGGTCCTTTTGAGGCCATACCATTGGATTTAGACCTCCACTTGAGAGGGAAAAAAAACCATTCCACGCCATCCCTATATATGCACTCTACGGATCTATTCTTCCTCTAGATATAACTACCATTTATTGTCTAAATAAATTGAAGTGTCGTTATCATTGGAGGTTTAAGCTTTTTTGTGCATGCAAGAATATCCATTTAATATTTTTTTAAAGCACCGCTAAATTGAATTTAACTCTCACGGTGAGTCCTCTACTTGTTGAAATAAAGAGCGAAAAGTAGAAGTCATGTGGATCTAATCTTCATGAGTTACGTATAAGTAAATGCAATGTTGTTTGAAAAAAAAAAAAAAACATGCCAAATTTAGGTCTTGTTTGTGTAACAAGGTATTCTCAAGTATTCTTATATATATATATATATTCTCTTCTGTGTATATATATATATAAACACTTTTCAATTTTAATTTTTCAACTTTTTCATCCTAATCATCGTAACTTTTTTTAAATTCTCAAACAAAATACAAAAATAATACAAATTTAAAATTCTAAAACAAAAATAATTTTAAATTTTTTTAAACTATTTCTCTATCTTCCTCAAAACTCAATAAGTCCTTTTAGTTCAAATCATTTTAGAGATATTCACAGGTATTACGCAAAGCATTCAAATGGGGCAAAGTAAAGTGTCCAAGCAGCCGTCATTTTTCTTGAGCATTAGAGATATAACCGGTCTAGTTCGATCTGATTTTAAATAAAATCTAGAACCGAACCAGTACCAATGATTTTCTATTTTCTTAAAACCAATAGTATCATTTCTATCGATTCCGGTCCGGTTTTAAATTAATCTATATTAGTTTATTAGACTATTAATATATATATATATTAGTATTATTTATAATGATTAAAATAATTATATATTAGTATTTATTATAATAAGTTTAATTTTTTATAATTATATCATTGATAGTTATAACTAATATTATTAGTATTAGCTAAAAAAAATTGTATTAGTATTATTATATCATTATTTTATTTGTAATTATTTAGTATAATAATTTATATATAGACTTAAAGTATATTACTAATAGTAATATACTATTATACTATTAGTATTAGGCCATAAAATATAAATTGTAACTAATTTATATTATATACTAATATAACATATTCTATATAACTAAAAGAAAAATTTTATATTATGTATCATATTAAAAAAATTAATTTAAAATATATATTATATTGAACCAGTCCGATCCAGTCTGGTTCTAAAAAGTTTAGAACCGGAATCGAACCGGTATCTATCGATTTTAACATTATAAAAACCGATCCTAAATCGGTACCTACCCAAAACCAAACCGATTCCATCAGTTTAGTCCGATCCAATCCGATTTACCGGTTTACCGATTTTTTCTTACACCCCTACTAAGCACAATAGAATGAATTTACCTTGTGTGGCAATTTATTTAAGAGTAATGATACGTACACACGCAGTTGTGTACCACTTACGGACATGCTGACCCTATATATTTAAAAAAGAAAGAAAAAGACAAAACTCGTTGAGAGGGAGGGAAAACTAAGAATGAAATAGCGTGAGTGAGTCCGAAAGTACGGAGGGTCTGCGAAAAATTATCTACGTAGCTGAAATCGGAGGTAAGGTTTGTCGTCGTTGTTTGAGGGTCTGCCGTCTTCGGCGTTTTCTGTTTTCGAAAGTTGAAACCAACGAGAGAGTGATAGATATTTCCGTCGAGTGAGAGAGACTAGCAAGGAAAGTTGAGGGATTCAGTCGAAAAAGCTGAGGGTTTGTCATCTACACTATACCGAAGGTCTGCCGTTGGAGGAGGAAGAGAGCATTGATTTTGGGTATTTTCGTTTATGCAAGGTTTTTAGCAGAATCATTTGGAATAGTTCTAGCACACGTCAAACTAACATTGTCTTGAATATGTGCAGGGGAAATACTACAGGGAGTGTGAGTGATCACTTTGAAGTTTCAACTAAGGTACACTCACTCCTTTTTGAAAATCTCAGCAGCTTTTTGAATGGGTAATGATTCGTGTTATTATTTGGTCGGTCATGTGTGTTGTTCTTCGCTTACACTTTATCGTTACAATGTTGAAATTTCAAAAGGGTAATAAGCAATCTGTTCATTGCATTTCTTGTGGATTCGAGATTGCAATGGACATAGTATATGTTTACTTTTCATTGTAAACAACAACATATATGTTTACCATAGTCGTTCTGTCTTAACCTTGTTAAAACACAAGAGAAGCATTTATCAATCTACTCTTGAACATCATTTAAGTGAAGGTGCTACAAGTGCTGGTTTAGGGCAATGGAGACATATAGGTTCTTGTGGTTATTATGTAGTCAAACTTACATTTTAGGTTTCAAATACTTGTTTGTTTTACTTTTTTTTACGTGTCATAATTGCTTATGCATTAAGGAAAAAACAATTTTCTTCTATTAAATACCATCTTGCTGATTATAGTCTTAACAAGATGGCAATATCTTACCTACTAAATCATTCATTAATTGTGATCTATGAAGCTAATATCAACAGCTAAATCATAACCTCTATAAAAGATAATCATATATGTAGCTGGCATTGAAATGACACTTATTTTTGTATATTGATCGTGCATGGTAATCTTTACAGGTTGATATTGCCTTTGATGGATCACAACTGATTGATATTGGGGTGGATGGATCACAACCGGTTGATTTTGGGGTGGATAGATCCCAACCGATTGATATTGATGGATGAGTTGATATTTCCTTTCTAGCCTTACACTAAAATGTATAGTCATTTTTGGGGTAGTCATCTTTGAAATGCGTAGTTTTTTTTAGGCATAGTTGTTTTGGCATTACAATTTACGGAGCTGTGGAAGTTAATCTGGTTGTTTTGGCATTATAATTTTCGGAGTTGTGGAAGTTAATTTGGTCTTTTTGGCATTTGACTACACATGATGGAGACATGATGCAGAGATGGATTTTGAGCATTTTTTTTTTGTAAATCTGGTTTGTATATTAACAGATGGATGACCTTGTAGTTGAACAGAATGTGTAGATATGTTGAACATATGAATATGTGAATAAGTTTAAATATAGTTTTTATTTATGGATTTGAGAGTATTTATGAATGTGTGTATATGTTGAACATATGCATTCTTTGATAAACGATAGATCTGAAATACCTCAATTATATTGAAATGTGTTAAAATGTATAGAAATGAGAAACAAAGTCTTTATAATAAGCCACATTAGTGCATATTAACTACGGTGCATGTGAATACATGTGATCCTGATTTAATTAAATACAAATCAGTTATAACAACTATAACAACAAAATAAAATTTATATTAGCCCCCTTCAAGCTGGAGTATACAAGTTCACAATACCTAGCTAGCTAAGAATAAATTGAAATCTATCTAAATGGAGTGGCTTAGTAAAAAAAATCAGCTAACTGAGTTATAGAAGAAACATGAAGAGTAACCACAACTTTGGCTTGAACCAAATCTCAAACTAGGTGATAGTCGATCTCAATGTGCTTAGCCCTTTCATGGAAAACTAGATTAACAACAATGAGGAGTGCTGCCTGACTGTCACAATACAACACAAGTGCATTATTAAGAGTAATACCAAAATCAAGAAGTAAAGAAAATAGCCATTTTATCTCACAACAAGCAAAAGCCATGGATCTATATTCGACTTCAACAGAGGATCTAGAAATAGTAACCGGTTTCTTTAATTTCTAGAAAACTAAAGAATCACCAATGAATAGACAAAAACTAGTTATCCACCTTCGGGAGTCAGGAAAAGTGGCCCAATGCGAGTCACAGAATCCCTTGAGAGTTACTGAACTAGAATAAGGGAAAAATAGGCCTTGACCTGCAGTAGCTTTCACATATCTGACTACTTTGATAGCTACATCATAATGAGACTACCTTGGCTGATCCAAAAACTGACTTAAATTGTTAATAGAGAATGACAAATCAGGCCTAGTAATAGTCAAATATAACAATCAACCAATTAATCTTCTATAAGTAGAAGGGTTATCCAGCAATGGTCCTGAAGAATCGGTTTTAGACAACCGAATATTCTGATCCATAGGAGACTGAGCAGGTTTGGCAACTAATAAACCAACATCATCAACAATATCAAAAGCATATTTTCTTTGAGATAAAGAAATACCCTTAGTGGATTTTGCAAATTCAAGACCTAAAAAATATCTCAAATTGCCAAGATCTGTCCACTTGAAATGCAACTTCAAAAACTCTTTCAGATTATCAACAGCCTTAGGATAATTAGATGCAATGACAATGTCACTACATAAACCAACAATGTCATAAATGAAGCACCAGATCCTTTTGTAAACAGAGAATAATCAGACTTTGATTGATGAAAACCATAGGTAATCAAAGTTGAAGAAAACTTAGAAAACCATTGTCTAGATGTCTGTTTAAGTCCATATAAGGACTTAAAAAGTCTACAAACTCGAGTATCACCCGGTTTAGAGAAATTGGGAGGAAGTGTCATATAAACTTCCTCATCCAAATGCTCATTGAGAAAAGCATTATTTACATCTAATTGATGTAAAGTCCAATTATTTATGGTAGCCAAAGTAAGAAGACATTTAATAGTGGTCAATTTTGCAACAAGGAAAAAAGTGTCAAAAAAATCAATTCCTTCCTTTTGAGTATACCCATTGCAACCAAATGAGCTTTATATCTCTCTACAGTGCTATTTGAATTCAACTTGCATTTATAAACCCATTTAAAACCTATAGGCTTTTTGCCAGGAGGTAAATCGGTTAAAGTCCAGGTTTTATTATCTTCAAGAACATTGATTTCAGCAGTCATTGCATCCCTCCAATGAAGATATTTAATGGCTTGATGAAAAAATGTGGGCTCATTTATGGAATCAACAAAAGCATTATACATTTTATACGAAGGAGAAAATCTGAAATATGAAAGATAAGAAGATATAGGATGGGAAATACTTGGATTGGAAGAACCAGCAATCGAAGGAGAAGCAATAGCATTGTTTTTAGATATCAAGGAACAATGATAATGCTGCAAGTAACCAGGGGTTCTCCTAATTCTTGTAGATTTTCGTACAAGAATGTTTGGTAAATTTTGTGAAGATTTATTATTCACTAAATCCTATGAAGTATCATTAGAATTTGGCGGAAGAATATTTGCTTGATCTGATAGTGGAATAGGAAGAACAGGAATAGGACCAGATGAGAAATAAAAAATCTGAGAATTAAGAAATGAATCTGTTTTAAAAGGATAAACAGATTCATGAAATATAACATCTCTAGATATGATTATATTTTGATTATCAAGACTATAAATTTTATAACCTTTTGTCCTTACAGGATATCCAAGGAAAACATATGGTTGAGCTTGAGGAGAAAATTTGTAATGAGATGAAGGACTGAGAATATAGATGCATAACAAAGACACCTAAACACTTTAAGATGATTGTATTTTGGTTTGACAGAAAATAAAACCTCATAAGGAGATTTATTTGACAAAACAGAAGTAGGAAGTCTGTTAATAAGGTAAACAGCAGTGAGTATACAATCGCTCCAGAATTTCAATGGAAGTGCAAATTGAAATTTAAGAGCACAAGTCATATTTAATATATGTTGATGTTTTCGCTCAACAATTACATTTTGTTGAGGAGTGTAGACACAACTAACTTGATGTATGACTCATTTTTGAGAGAAAAAGGATTTCATATCAAATTCCAAAGCATTATCAGTACAAATGATTTTGATTTTGGTATTGAATTGAGTATCAACAAAAGCAAAGAATGACTGAATAGATGATCGAGTATCAGCCTTGGATTTGAGTAAATAAATCCAAGTAAATCTACTAAAATCATCAACAATGGTTAAAAAATATTTGAAACCATCATAAGAAGTGACTGAGGATGGACCCTAAACATCACAGTGAATGAGCACAAACATAGACTGTGTAACAAAAGTGCTTAAGGGAAATGATAACCTTTTCTATTTTGCTAATGAACAAACATAACAAGAATGATTATTGATATTATGAGAACATGAAATATCAGATGCTAAATCATGCAACCTAGAATCAGATAAGTGTCCAAGACGACAATGCCAAAGAAAAGAATTGTTTTGTACAGAATTATAAGATGAAACATTATTGACATTACAAGATGAATCAAAGGTGCCTGGAACTTGCAAGTGATATAATCTTTGTTGAAGTTTAGCTGCTCCAATCATCCTCCAATTGCAAAGGTCCTGAATATAACAGAAATCATGTGGAAAAACAAGAAACAAGATAACTGCGAAGTTAGCTTGCTAACAGAAATGAGATTAAAAGAAAATTCTAGAACATAAAGAACATGAGTTAGAATGAAAGAAGAGGATATTCTAACTATGCCAATATGTGTGACTCAAGTACACGATCCATTTGGTAATTTGACAGAAATGTTATCAAATGATTTAAATGAGGAAAATAGAAAAAGAGAACCAACCATATGGTCAGTTGCACTAGAATCAAGAATCCAGGTTTGTGTATTAGTATGAGAAAGTAATGACTGAGAGGATATACCTGAAAATGATGTGCTAGATGTAGGTGTAGATGATGAAATTGTACCTATCTGATTCACTGAAGGAGAGTGATTAGTATGAGATTGGAGAAATATAAGGAGTTGTTGGCATTGCTCTTGAGCAAAAGGAAATTCTAGAATAGAAACCGAATCAATTATAGATTGGCTAATATTAGCCTGGTTGTTGTTAGGGTTTCAAGGCTTGATCTTGTAACCAGGTGGATAACCATGAATCTTATAACATTTATCCATAGTATGCCCCAATAAACCACAGTGTGTACACAAAGGTCATTCCCTGCGAGGAGCAGATGGCCTACTGTTCTTAGAACCAACAGAATTCTTCACAATATCAGCACTGCCAAAACCACGGTTAGTAAACATAGCAATAGATTCATGTGAAGGCAAAGAATCAACAACAATTCACATTATTTTTCCTCTTGAAGAATAAGAGAGAAAACTCTATTAATAGGTGGAAAAGGATCAAAAAGTAAGATCTGACTACGGAGAGGAGCAAAAGACTCAATAAGTCCCATAAAGAACTGTAAAACATAATCTTCTTGCTGATGTTCAACCACTTTCTTCATAGCACCACAAGAATAGAAAGGCATAGGATGAAAATGAACCATTTCTTCCTAATGACTCTCAAGACGAGTAAAGTATGCACTTACAGAGGATGAATCTTGAGATAAGAAAGCTATAGCTTTTCTAACCTGAAAAACATGAGGCCGATTACTCTGTGCAAAGCGCTCCTTCAGATCTGACCACATCTCCTTAACCGAATTGATGTACAAGACAGAGGAAGCAATATCCTTCGAGACAGCATTAAGAAGCCACGAAAGGACAACAGTATTACAGCGGATCCATGCATGATACAACGGATCGAACTCAGAAGGCTTTGGTAACGAGCCATCAACAAAACACAATTTTTTTTTGGAAAGAAGAGACATGGACATGGAACATTCCATGTGAGAAAGTTATCTCCAGTCAAAAGCTGAAAGACAAGGATAACACCAGAGTGGTCACCACTGTGAAGAAAATAAGGATTCGAATAATCTTCAGAGATGTGGCGTGGTGTAGAGATGAAGAAAAGAGAGGAGGAGGAGGAGGAGGAGAATCGACAGCCATGCGAAATCGAAACAAAGAGCTAGGGTTTTGAAAAAGGGGCAGCTTCGAAAGAGATAGAGCAAAATTACTTCTGATACCATGATAAACGATAGATCTGAAATACCTCAATTATATTGAACGTGTTAAAATGTACAAAAACGAGAAACAAAGTATTTATACTAAGCCATATTGGTGCATATTAACTACGGTGCACGTGAATACATGTGATCCTGGTTTTATTAAATACAAATCAGTTATAATAACTATAACAACAAAATAATATTTATATTATTCTTTCCAGTCAAAAGAAATATAATAACCAAAAAGAAGCTTGAATTGGGGAGCAGGGAAACAGGCCAGGCAATTTGTGGTGGGGTCCTAGATCGTGATTTCCCAGCACTTCCACCTACTAATTCATGTCACCTATAATCAAGCTTAAGGCCGCTTTCATTTTCTTGGCATGATAAAGGTTTTCTTGAACACATCCTATCTAAATCCGCTTTTAAAGAATCAAAATCCAATTACCTAAATAAATAATTTGGATACGCATCTCATGTAGAGTTGTAAATGTTAAATGGCCTATATTTTTATTTTATTTTTAGCATATGAGAAATTCTCTAGTCACAAATAAATTATATAAAAGTAATTTTACAAATTAATATGGTATAATTTAATTCATTATAACCACATATAAGAGCCCAAAAACCTGATATCATAATTTCATTAAAAGACTCTTGACCATATCACATTCTTTCCAGTCAATAGAAATAATTACATTAAAAAGTGCAATAGGTGCACCCAAGTACAAAGAGGACTCTGCTAATGTCTCAAACATTAAAAGTAGTCCATAAATCTACTATTCAGATACATAAAAAACAAATCACACCCAACAACTAACTCCTAACACTAATATGAAATCACTTGTAAGCTATCAAGTAAACAGCTACAACAAATACCAGAGCCCAATAAAGTCGATCTTAATTGGATAGCACCAACTCGATCTTAATCACTCTCTTTTGGAGATCAACCTCCTCCTTTTGATATCATTGAGTATCTTCTTCAGCTATCTAATATCCCTTAATAATTCACCCTCAGTTTCTTGAAGATCCGACATTTTGTATTGATCCCCCTCTACCCACTTGAAATTTCTGTAATATGGTAACCTCTGGGACATAATACATATTTTGAAAAAATTAGATGCAAATAACATTAAAGGTTTAAATAAACATAAATTTAGTTACCTCAGTATTGTACTTTGGACAACCTAAGAAAGGTCGTCCTTGATTTTTTGGAGTATTTACGTATCTCACTTGTGCCTCAACCTCACAGAAGCATAAATATTGATATAAAGTTTGTTTAGCAAAAGATGAAGAAGACGTCGTCGTGGATGATGACATGCTCTTAGAGAAGATTCAACACATCCAAAAGCTTTTAAAGCATTTAGAAGATTCAACATATGCAAAAGTTTTAATTTAAACTGCTTGATTGAAACTACCATCCCAAACTCAGTGGCATTTACCTGCATTAAAGTCAAATAAGTCCATCCACATATTACTAGTTTGCCCTTATTGTTTAGTAACTAGATTGTGCAATTAACCTAGTTGCTTGTGTTGGCTGCATTTATATCTGGGTCATTCAGTTATGCATTTATAAGAGGGTTGCAAATGTGTTATAAAGATCAGACGATGTAAATGTGAGGAGAAGCACAATTCATGCAGAGACAACAATGATGAGAGGATAAACAACAATAAAGCTCCTACAACAATAAAGTACATTAGATTTTCTTCCAAATATTTACCTGTTAAACATTAAAGTCTTGGTTGATCAGCTGTTATGTTATATCACCGTGAAGAACTACTATCTTTTTATGGGTTCTGAATATTTTTTATGCTTTCTTAACATTTCTCGATTTTCAATTATAGTTATTTTTATGCAATTTTAGGAAGTTGAAAAGAATCTGCCTAATACTTGCATCAACCGATCCAACCATTGTTTATTCTTAATGCAACCTATGATTCATGGCAGGTAATTTCTTTATTTTCTTTTTGTGTTTTTAAATTTATGTTACATTTTTCCTTCCTTAGCCAATTCATACTGCCATTCATTGCGAGGTAATTCAACCTATCATTCATGCAGAGGATTGATAATTTCAAATCCTTGCATTTAGCATTCGATTTAGCCATCTCAATCTCAACTCAACTCTAAATCCTCTGCATCTCCAAAACTCCACTACTTTCTACATTTTCACTTGATAAAAAACCATAACAAATCCTCATAAGAACACCAAAAAATCGAAAACCTAAGTACAACCATTCGAAATATAATTTAATGAATATAAACTCTCCAACAGGAGATTTAATACAGCCATCCGAAATACAATTTAATGAATACATATTTTTAAAAGGGGAAAATAATTTCCCGAGATAACAATTTATAACAATAATACATCACTAGTGGAACCGTCTCCTCAGGCTCAGCCTCTTCATAATCTGCATCCAAAAACTACGACGCCAAGATGGCAACGCAGGTAAGTACAACCCAACCAAACCAAAAGACAGAAATATACTCATGCAACAACACAACTCATGAACACGACTCCAAATGCATGAATCTCAAAAGAACATCTTTCTCAAAATAAATAAGATAAACACACGCCAAAATCTTATTTGGTCCATGATAAAATTCCAGTAAAATCATTCATCATTTCTCAGAAAATAATAACCGCAAATCCAATCATATCGGGCGTTACGTATCGCCGTCCTCGATATGATATACACACATACCAAATCATAATGAGCGTTACGTATTGCCGTTCCCATTATGATTCCTACACACTCATTTTATACCAAACGTTACCTATCGCAGTCCCCGATATGAAATACACACCCAATGACCATAACGGGCGTTACGTATCGCCGTCCCCGTTATGTCATCCACATACTATCAATCACAAAGGGCTTTACGTATCGCCGTCCCCATTATGACTGACACACAGAATGACCATAACGAGCGTTACGTATCGCCGTCCCCGTTATGTCATCTACACACACACGCTGATCACAATAGGCGTTACGTATAGCCGTCCCCGTTATAACTCAGCCAAAAATCATGAAAATCCATAAACTCAATTAAAAACCCAATTTCTATTTCCAACACATGAATATCCAAAATCATACAAAAATCTAATTTCCAAATATTTCCATGTGCATGCGCGTAAATACATAATGCAGACAATTATGCACCAAAGAGTCAATAATTAATAAATTCCAACAATAATCAAATACAATAACTGTTGATGCCAAAAATATATTTAAATCTTAAAGTTCGTTTGGAAAGTACTTACAGCGGTTAAAAGCATAAATCTTTGAGCAGACGTCATTCCGCAGCTCTCGTAACGGTCACTTGTACGTTAGGCTAAAATGCTCGGTTTGACACCAAAATTTAGGGAGATACTCATTGAAGGGTGTGGAATCTCATGGAGGTGATGGTGTGGCGGCACAACCACCGGAAGGTGGCTGATCGGGCTCAAAATGGGTGAAAACCCATTTTTGGGTTTGAGGTTGTATCGGGAAGGTGAGGCAACGCTTGGAGAAACTGAGCAAGGTGGTTGACCGGTTGGGCAAGGGGAGTCTTTTGGTGGCGGTGGTGAGGCCTACAGTGGCCGGATGGCCGCGCGGCGAAGATGGGTCCATTTTAGGGCCCATTTCGGATGGAGGGGTAACCGGCGGAGATGAGAGGTTTTGGGCGGTGGGTTATACAAGCCGGAGGGTGGGGAGGCTATTGGTAGGTCGCCGGTGTCAAGGGGTGGCCAGCAGTGGCCGGAAAATGTAAGGGAAGCTAAAACACTCATTTCGGGTTGGGGACCGTGTAGGGGCGATGGGGTGGCCAGAGGTGACACCACCGGTGCCGGTGGACTCGCCGGCGTGTGGGGAAGGCTGTGGGCTGGGCGGTGTCGCTGGTGGGTGGCCGACGGCGGTTCTGGGTGGAGATGAGAGAACCGGAGAGAGAGAGGAAAGAATAGGGGGCTCGTGCACGGGAAAACCAGGAAGAAAGAAGAAAAAGAAAAAGAAAGAAGAAAAATAAAAAAAGAAAAGAAAAAGAAAAAGAAGAAAAAGAAGACTACTAGAAAAAGCACAATAAATTAAATAAAATCTGATTTAAAATACTATAATTTCAATATCAATAAAATAAAATATATAAAGCCCACCAATAAAAATAAATTAAACCCAAGTACAATATTAAAAATAAAACAATAATTAATATAACGAAAGCAGATCAAATAAACTCACATAATAAAATAAAGGAATTAAATTCCAATCATTAAAATAATTAACTCATTAAAATAAATAAGAAAAACAACGTAACTCAATATTAACTAATTAATAGTTCAAATAAATATCTTAAACAAATAAAACACGACTAATAATATTATTACAATAAATTAAAATTATTAATATTGAGAATAAAATAACGTATAAAAATACACGTAAATCTGAGATCTCACAAAAATATAGGCCCCAAGCTATACCTACCCAGAGAACAAGACATGACAAGGGGAGGGGGGAATGCAGTAGTAAAGTGGCAAGGGGTAGGTCAAGAAAAAGAATAAAAGTAAATGATGAAAAGGAAAGGAGAAAGAAATAGATGCACACTAGGGAAGATGTGAACACCACAGATTGACATGTAAGCAACTAAAGAGTCTATAAAAGCCTCCAGATGACTAGAAGAGAGGGATCTGCTTCTTCTTCCTCTTGCTCGGTTTTTTTTTTCCCCTCTAGCCTCTTCTTCAACCTTTAGACAAGGGAGTTCCAGCAATCGATTCTACTTAGTGAATATACATGTTTGCAATTATTTTTGTACAATGAGATATAAGAGTCATTGAGAGATTGTAAACCTGAATATTAGGCCATTTACAGGATGAATGTCAAGTAGCCATTAATTATTATCTCATCACAAGACATTGTACTTTTGGTAGTAGATAACGGCCACAATATTCCATTTTCTTTTCTTTATAATTTTCCTCTAGTCTTAGATCATTTTTTAGATTGGTAGCTTTATTTTGCAGTTAGAAGCTGCAATATGGAAAATTAATGCACAACTCATACCATTCACCATCAACTCATTCAACAACAAATGAACTGTGTAACTCATGCTAAATCTAAACAAACCACTCAAGCTTAAAGCTTCAAGTTTTAGTAAATGACTTAGATCCAATACAAAATTAAGGCCTTTAATTTAGGTATATTCCCATTACCACCATCACTACTAGCAAAATTTGCAATATCCTAGACTGAGTATATAAACATAGGAAATAGGATCCCATATTGCCTAAAAGAGAAAAGTTCTTGCAATTTGTATTGATTTCATGAGGTGCAAATTATAACATTGTCTGGTCATTTTGAACTATAATTTCAATTTTTAGGCTTTATTTGGTTATGCAATTCAAATGAGATGAAATGTTTTGTTAAAAGTTGAATAAAATATTATTATAATAAAATTTTTGTTTTGAAATTTGAAAAGTTGAAAATATATTATATTTAGTTTGAGAAAGCAGTAATGATTATATGAAATGAGATAATTTAATTTTGTGTAGCCAAACCAGCCTTTAGATATGGCTTGAGTTTTTCTTGAGTCGTTACAGAAACTATAATTTTAGAACCCAAAATGAAATTCCCAACAGAAAGTGTAGAATACTTAACCCAAGCACTGGGTGCCTTAAGTTTCCATAGCATATAGAATGAGATGTATATATATATATATATATATATATATATATATATTTATGAGTAATATCAAATTTTATTGAAACTAGTAAATAGGCATAACGAAGTATACAACTGCGAACACCTAATTACGTGTTATAGAATGGGATTTATATTACTTGACCAGCAAGTGGGATTAGGAACTCCCTTCCTAAGAACCAAATTTTCCTTGAAAGCATAATTTATTTGGCCTAATTTTTTCACACCAAAAGAAAAAATTATAAGGGGGATCTAAAAGATAAACAAATATGAGAAAATGTTAGGATAAATTGACATAAGAAAGCTCCACTCAGCTCATAATTTCATGTTATATACTACAAGAAAAAGTAGTATTTTTGGCAATCAAGGTCATCGAAAATAGTAAAGATTTTCACCTAAAATAGGTTTTTCTAACTAGTCAAGGCTGCCCAAAAGTCGCCGTTATTATAGAGCCAAGTAAAAATATTTCCAACGATTATTAGAATTGACAGAAAAATCATATTTTCACTGTAAGTACTCATTTGCGGCAATTGTATATTGTCGAAAATTCTTGATGACCCACTCAATTTCCTGCAATTGTTCCCAGACTCAACTTCTTCAACCTATTAAGAAATAATGACAGATTTTAATGTGCTAGTAATTGCAAAAGAAGAAAAATGATTTGAAGCAAACTTGAAACAGATTCGATCGTTCACAAAAGCCAAAAGTTTAGGAAAAAATATATATCCAAGAACTTTAAAGAGATAAAAGTCACTATATAATTATGAAGTTCTAACAAATAACTATGGTTAACACCATGTCCAGGTTATATCAACAAATTGTACATTTTGTCACTCAAAGTTAACATCTCTTCTAGTGTAGCTCCTAAAGGTATTACTCTTGTCAAGTTGTTAACAATAGCAAAATGATTTTTTCCTTCCTCAAAGGGGATGATCTGCACCTTTATCTTCTCTAGCCACTGCAAAAAATATTAAGACCACATTTCGAGACTATGATAAACAAAATAAGATAAGCAAATTTAATTTGAGATTGAAGGTTTTAGTACTATTTGAGTAGAAGAAAATAAGCTAGAATTTAGCAGCTAAAATTTAATATTGGTGTGTTGGCTCTTCAAAAATCACACCTTCCCTCACAACTGCATAAAAACCCAGATACTATCATACAATGAAAAGTCCATCAAACAGCAGATCATGAGGAAGTTTCTGGAAATCCCTATACAAATGCACGTAACGAGCAAAAGTAGAGTCAAGGTTTCATATGAAAAAATAATAATTTTTTGTAAGTAGGCACTATTTTAACATTGTTGGTAGGCATACAAGAGCATTTATTAGTTCGATATGGAGCGAACGATCAGACTCTATAATCCTCTACACATTGAAAAACGATATCCCTTTTCTATAAATTCACATACCAAATCACACAATTCACCAATATTTATACTTGGTTGTCATTACTAACATCTGTATATAGTAGTGTGTTAACAACAAATGGTAGTAACAATATTATCCTGCAATGTTGATTATGATTATAAAGATAAAAATAATCCAGGCACAGGAATTAGGTCCTTATTGTTGCCCAAAAATTTTGACATTTCTCAGTCCAGGTCTCCATGCTCTTAAAATATCTCCTTTCATCCCCCACACCCTCAAGCTAAAATTATAATTAATATTTGAACCATTTTTTCATAGACATGAAGAGATGAAGATTGAAAATATACTTTATCACTAAAATGGAGGGTAATGACGCATACACAATTCTTTTTATAGTTTTGTTTATTTATTTGTTTTAAATGGAGGGTATTAAGTGGTAATATATGACACAATTCATTTATATTAAACGAGTCGGGTTCTCTTTTGGAAATTTCAATGATTCATTGTTTCCTATAAATAATTATGTAAGATATATGGAATTCAATGTATCTGCACAATTATGTACAGTTCAGCCATGGGAACATGCCAAATTTGGGTGAAGGTGCTAATTAATGAAGTCTATGGAAGATCCTTATTTACCAAAGTAGAGAAGAGAACAAAAGAAAGACTTAACATCTACAGATGTACTGCTGTAATCTTTTATGTATGAAGTTTCATCTTTAGTCTAGTATGTGCTAAAAGTGTACAAGCCAAATTCAATGTCTGAGCAGTAAATCTCAAATTAGAGCAACATATTGTAGAATTGTGGGATGCATTGTAGCAATTAATAAAGGAAAGTGTTGACATAACACGCATTAATTAGGTAATTTTCAATTTTGTGTTATAATCTGAATAAGGTTATCTTCTTTCCTTGCCAACTCTGCATGCAGAAAGTTGATCTAATTTATTGCCTTTCTTGATCTAATATCAACTTACACTTTACAGTAAATAAAATGAATTTATTACCTTTGTTGATATAATTTTCTTCAATGATACTCAAGTTGATCCAATTTAGTGGTACTTAATGGACCCAAAGTCTTCTCCAAGGAGACTTCTATAATATTTAATACAAATGCAAAAAACAAAAGATCTATCAGTGGTACTTAATCTAGATCACAATTAGTACTTGAATTTAACATATATAACTCAATGAATGAATATTTATTAAATATTTGGTCTTGATGTTTTCCAGTTAGCTATTCAATATTCCAAGTGTACTTATAAATTGTAACACTTTAATTTTTCCCAAGTGCTTCCCTGCTTACAAAAGGTGATAAACATCTTTTACTAGTTCACTCCTGATTTATAAATAGATGCGTAAAACTTAAGGAACAAAACCATAACCAAATAACAAGGAACAAAACAAGATGGTTATGTAAATCTAGTTCCCTAGTAGATGGTCCTAGAAATCCATCTTGTTTCCTACATTTTGCTAACAAGAGCAACAGAGACAAACAATAAGCAACCAGGAACTTCTCCTAAGGACTAAGGAAATCTACTTAGGCCAAAAACAGCACACCCATTAATAACTGTTGCACATCCTCTCCACTCCAATATCATTGCCAACTTGCTTTTCCCACCTAAGATATAGTATTAATTTAGAAATAGATGAACCATTTTTCTTGCATAAGAACAAGATAAGCCACTCCATTTTTAGACAAAACAGTACAAAAGACATATTCATGAAGGCTGGCCATTATGCAAAAGGAGCATAAGAAAAAACCATTATGGAAGATGATAATAACAAGAGTAAGGACGCAACCTAGCGGATATTAGCAACTACCACCTCAAAAGAAACTAGGTGTCCAAGTGAGACCCCCAATCTTTCACTTTAGAAATACTTTGAGTATTCGAATTCTTTACCATGAAATGCAAGTACAAAAAATATCTGAATCATTTCATTCCTTGATAGCAACAATTACCCTTTCAGTCAAATCTAGTGCTCCACTAATAATTGTTGTCTCATCATGTGTGAGTTCGCCACCCTTGCCAGCCTAAAGTTCCAAATTATAAGCTAATCTTTGAGAGAGAGAGAGAGAGAGAGAGAGAGAGAGCATTTCAATTTGAGCACCATACTTGGCAAGATATACCTAAGATTTCAGTTTCCGAGCAATTCCCTAGCCATTTATTACACAAAATATGCTTATCCTACTGTAAATTCAATTTTTGAAAGGCAAAACAAGATCACACAGAGAGAGAGAGAGAGAGAGAGAGAGAGAGACAAGCGAGAGTTATAGAGAAGATGGCCGCGTTGGTGAAAAGACGGTGGAGAATGCTAAAATTCAAAGAGAGAGAGAATCACGAAAGTGGGGAAAAATAAAGTGTGGGGTAGGATTAAGGGATTTAGATCATTTATTACAATGACTTGTAAGTTGCCGTAATAAGTCAAATTTACAAAAAAATAACAATATGTTGTGGCGAAATCAATTGCAAAGATAAATGTTTACCGTTAAAAATACATGTAACAACGAATATGTTATTAGGACAATACTAGAACAACATAAGGTTATTATTTGGGGCAAAAACATTTGCAGCAAATGGAAATCGCCAGAAAAAGTTAATAATTCTGGTGATTTCTTAAATTGTCAAGATTTAAACCCAAATAAGAAATCAGCTTTTTGCGGCGAGAAATACATGTCGGAAATAAAAAGCCTCAAATACTGCTTTTTCTTCTAGTAGTGTATATGTTCATCTAACAAATTAACAATGAGAAAGGGAGCGGTTTCAAGTTTTCATTGAAAGACATGCAAATAATTATTTTTTTTCTCAATAATAAATATCTTAAATTGGAAATGTGCAAATTGAAGTTTTTCTTGTAGAACATAGTTATGCAAGGGAACAAGTACAACTTCGGTCCCATGAAACCCAGAACTAGATTGGAAAGGCTTCTAATAGAAAGAGAACTAAAAAGATCTAGCCAGTTTTCCCAGCTTAGTGCGGAGGCAACATATGTTAATAGAGAGGCAAAGCTCCCTGCCATTGACCCATGTTCAGCTGAGGGTGATCATTCAGGTCTACCTAATGAGGAAGAGCTCTTGGAAGGGGTTGTAGCTGCAAGAGCTTTTGCTGATGGATGTCAAAGGCAAGATGTTCGGTCTGCTAAACAACGTTTATTGGTGGTAGCCAATAGGTTGCCAGTCTCTACTACCAAAAGGGCGAGGGCTTGTGGCAACTTGAGATGAGTGCTGGGGGGTTAGTCAGTACCCTTTTCGGATAAGTACTTGATTAAACCGAGTTATATCATACTTATATGTACCATCTTTTGTATTCATTAACTTGCAGGGCTACCAATGGTGAACCTCACAAATTATTCTCAAAGCATATTTTTTATCTTCACTGACTAACGTCTAAATGAATCCTTAAAATGATTTTCAAGGAGTGCAATAGTTTGATGCTAGATGGATTGGTTGGGCTGGTGTAAATGTACCCGATGATGTTGGACAAAGAACAGTTACTAATGCTTTAGCTCAAATAGTTAGCAAATCTTGGTTACATGTTGAAGTTCCTAGACAACGTAAGAACTAATAAAAAAATCATGTATAGTCTTGGATAACTAAAATCAGGAGCAAGTTTTCCCTTCTCCTAACTTTTCTTTATTGCCTGCAAAGGTGCATCCCAGTATTTCTTGATGAGGCAATGGTTCATCAATATTACAATGGCTATTGTAACAACATCTTATGGCCTCTTTTGCATTATCTTGGGCTTCCACAAGAAGATCGCTTAGTGACCACTTGTAGTTTCCAATCTCAACTTGATGCATATAAGAAGGCAAACCAAATGTTTGCTGAAGTGGTGAACTAGCATTATGTGGAGGGAGATATTATTTGGTGCCATGATTATCACCTAATTTTTCTTCCAAAATGTCTAAAAAAATATAACAACAACATGAAAGTTTGGTTGGTTCCTTCATACTCCCTTTCCCTCCTCTGAAATACATAGGACACTGCCTTCTCGATTAGAATTGTTGAGATATGTTCTTGTTGCTGATTTAGTTGGCTAAGATCTTTATTTGGCTGCATATACTTTGGGCATGCATAATTCTTTATTTTTATTTTTGCTTTATCACATTCATTAGGAATGCACTGGTAGTTGGATGGAACTCATAGTTCTCACTCCTAGAAAGGCCTTCAAGTGTCATTCACATTGGTCATAGACTTTGGGCTTCCAATAACTCCGGTTGTGGTCTTGTCCTGTGTCTTGTTTTATCATTTGATGAGAAACATCCAACCTATCATACACTTGTTTGGAAGTCCTGGCATTAGATGTTGTCTGCCTGTCTTCCCCATTAATGTCCTTCATCCTGCTAAATTAAGTTCTACTTTGTTAGGAGATGATTCTAGTTGTGGAGTTGGGAATTGTTCAACATTGCCCTAAGAAGCATTGGATACAATGGAGTTTACCCTAGAAGATAAGAATGTTAGGAATTAGGATTCTGGCAAGTCACAAGTGAGAGGCAAAAAAAATAGCTTTCTCTCAATTGGTGGTTGCACCCAGAAATGGAATATGCAAATTCTCTCTTTTATGTTATAAGTAAAAATATCAGGGTAACAAATATGTCTAGCCATTTTATATCAAATTCATTCTTGAAAGAGTACACCATTTATGCTCATATAAATAATTAATATATGTTGGTGTTTTTCTATATATCTCTAGGGGTTAGAGTATTTAGGACCATTTGTCCCCAAGCATGTAGAGAATTGCATAGCAGGTTATGTTATATCTCGAAATTTCTAAGATGAAACTTTATTTGGATTTCTTTAAAAGATCATATTTTGGGTATATATTTCTAAGAAAATAGAGTTGGAAACCCATATGAGAGTATTGGACTTTGAATAAGTGAGATCATGTATTAGAGAAAAAATTTTGGAGAAATCTTTGAGATTTGGAACAAGGTATCAACTAGAGAAATTCAGTTTTAGCTTAGAAAGAGTTTAATTTTCAAGAATTAGGGTGTAAATGCAAGAGGAAGTGGTTGAACCAAAGATCAAACACTTGGTGTACATTATCGGATTAAACTATCGAGTTTTAGTGTAATGACCATAAGTTACCGTCCAAATAAGGTTATTCTAATTTTTATAGAATCCTAAGAGATAGATCTAAAACTTTCATGTTATGAGATTTTTAATATTTGGACAGCATCAATGACTTATTGTGGGAGCAAGTGGATAACTCTGGACTGAGCTTAAACCAAAACTTGAGTTGGAGAATATAGATCCAAATGGGATTATATTCTAACTAAATCAGGAAGGGGCCTTCTAGAACTTGTTAAGAAGAGTCTTAAGGATGTTAGCAAGTAACTAAATGAGTTAGGGGAAGGCTAAGGGGGTGTGGCTAACCAGATGAAGGCTCGAAATGGAGATGCATGCATGGTTAGGTGACATGACACCTGATCCCTTATCTCATAAGCTTCTACCCCAACTATTGATCAAATGGTTAGCAGAAATATCTCAAATACTAACTATTGGATGATCATTTTAACTGCAAAGCCTAAGATTTTTGGGGGATTTAGTTAATCATGCAAATAGGCTTAGGAGTGACACTTCATCCCATGCAAACCAGAAAGCAATTGTCTTTACCAAGTTGCCACTCTTCTTTCCTTTATATGAGTCGACCACCACCCCTATAAATATATATTTGGGAGTCTTCTAACTCTCTTTGGTAATGTAACACACGAATCCCTTTGAAGGAAATCAAAGAAAACCCTTCTCTAGTCCCTTAACATCCACATACCTCCTAAGTGAGCTTAGTAAGTATTTTGAGAAGAAAGCTTGCAAAGATTTGGTTTGATCATCTTCAACCAGATTTAGAGAGTGTGTAAGTGCATATTCTAGCTTAACTTTAGTATGTAGATGATTTATTTAAATGGTTGGACTATACATGTTGGTATTGAAACCTTATATTCTTGCTAAGGTATTATAATAAATTTAAGTGTTGTTTGAAGTGGTTTTTGTTAATAGAAATGTATTAAAAGAACTTAAAACTATGTTATAATAAGTAAAAATCAAGTTTATGTGAAAAAATTGTGAGTTTTAGATTGAAAAACTCCATGCTCTGTAACCTCGCTCGACCCTCGCTCGACCGAAGGATCGAGCGAAGAACAACTGTAAACTCTCGCTTGATTCTCGTTAGATGTCTGACTCAAGCGAAGTGCAACCGAGACTTCGCTCGACACTCGCTCAATGTCTTGCTCGAGTGAGATACCCAGTTTGCCTAATATTCGCTTGATACTTTGCTCGAACGAGTCCCAACCCGAGACTTCGCTCGATATGTCGCTCGAGCGAAATACCCTGTTTTGCTGATTTTAAGACTTTTGTTTGGATAACAGTGGACATTGCAATAAGAAGGAATTATATGTGTTATTTATGGGTATAGCATGTGTAAAACACTTTGCAGAATTTAAGATACATACATGATTATGTGATAATTTAAGAGTACATGTATGTTCTAATATGTGGTGAGATTTAAGAAGAGTGATACATCATGTACTTGAGAAATATTTCTAAGAATAAGAAAGGAACAACTAAGAATAAGAGATATAGATAAGTTAGTAACGTCGTGACGGGGATGGCGAGACGTAACGCCCGAATGACTGACGTGCCGACAGGGACGGCGATATGTAACGCATGTCGTATGATAAGAGTGATATGTATTATCACAGGGACGGCGAGACATAATGCTCGTGGACGGTGGGGACGGTGAGACATAACGCCAACTATGTTACGTATGTTCCATGTCAAGACGGGGATGGTGAGATGTAATGCCCAGAAGATTGACACGATACTCATCATAACGAGGACGACGATACGTAATACCCTGGTGATTGATGAGTTATATGCAATGGAGACGGTGATACGTAACTCCCATTAGTGATAAAAGATAAATATGCTGTAAAAGAGTTATCTACGATGAGGACGGTGATACGTAATGCCTATTGAAGATAATAATTGAATAAGTTTTAAGTAAATGTTGATGGTTAAGAAAAATGAACTTAAGATATCATAAGAGTGTAAACCTGTGTAGGTTATTGATAAACCACGTAAAACATGTTTTTAATCATGTTCTGTTAATTTCTTTTCTTAAAAAGATTAATAATGGATGTGTCTATGCTTTATTAAACTAATTATGTACTTACTGAGATTTCTAAGAAAATCTCACTCTTTTGTAGTTTTATGTTTTTTTCTTGTCTGTATAAATTATATACAGGATGTGATGGCCAACAGGAGGAAAGTCTCGATGATGCAGGAGACTTTGAGGAGTCCTGATGGACTCTTTAAATATAGTCCTTATGTAGATTTTACTTTTGCATCCTTGGTACTTTCTATGTATGATCAGCCAGTGGAGTTGTGGTATTACAGTACACCTGCATTTGTTGAGGAGGAGCAGCGTATAGGTTGCTATTTGACTTTGGGAATGGATGACTTTCTATCTATATGTGGGGTTTATTCAACACCATAGGGACATTATCTTTAGGAAGACTGTTGTTTTAACTTGAATATATTTCATTATGTGAGGAAATTTCCCGAAATTAAGAAGGAACCCAAGTGACCATAGGGATGGTCTTTTGGATATGTATTATTATTTTGTTGATGCTGATAACTGTTTTAGGCATGTATGTATATAACAGTACAATATTTGATGAATGAAAGGAGAATGTGGAAGTTGGAAGTTAAATTTTTCCATATGTGATCTTTAGAATTTTAATATTTTAATACCTAATCTGCTGCGAGTTATATGACTTATACTAGTAGGTCATGATATATGCTTTAAGTTATTGTTATGAACGAGGGTGAGTAAGTTAATATTAGTTATCCTAACCCATTGATTTACGTTAAATCTCAGATGTGAGTTGGGGGCGTCACAGGTTATATCATCACATACTGTAATATAAAATTACGCTATAGGCAACCTTTCTTACTGATTAAGTTTTAAGAAAAATGAAACCAACTTCTAATGTGACCTCTGGCTAGAGTTATTACTATCTTTTTTTCTTGTGATTCCTATATTAGTTATATGTTGTGGTAATTACATATTACAATCTAAATACCCTTTGCTATTTCATCGTGAAATCAATTATTTCGTTAGAAAGTTTTATCCCAAGTTCCAATGTTCGATAATGTTTTAATTGGTGAATTTTTTACCTTCCAGTTTCCACATGTATGATTATGCAAGGCATTTGGTATTCATGGGCTTAAGGCTACACATAAAGGAGTAGAGGATCAAGGAAAGCTTGCACGTATAGCTGTCGTACATATTAGCTGAATATTCTCTTTCTTTCATTTATGTGTCCTGCAAAATCTATGTTTCATTCTTCATATTCCCAAGTTTTTTCAGCATCATACATGATTACCCGTATCAAATCCTCTTGAATTATTCCTTATCATGCCTAAGATTTTGTCTTCTTGACAACAATTTCCCATTGGGATAGATTCTGAACAATTTATTCGAGCTCTCGAACTGCCTCAAGTTAAGGATCACATGAAAGAGCTTAAACAAACATTTGCTGGCCAAATGGCAAGAGTAAAATGCATCATATCACTTATCTTATTTATTTTTGAGTATAGTGCAATTAGAAGTGATTCAGTATGTCTAAACTCTTGTATACACCTTTTATGAAAATAATTGTAAAGTTCTTCCTTTATTACATAGTTTTTTCCTTGTGTGACTTAATAACAATTTTGCTAGTTTTAATATCATATTGAACTTTTTTTTTTTCATTAACAAATCATACTAAAGGCATTAGATAAAAAGTTTGATTTTTGACTATTCAACCTAAGAATTTGTCTTCATTTCTTGTGATAAAAATGTAACAGCCCACTAGAAATTCAATGGTGAAATTTCTATTAGCTTTAAGAATATCGTGAACACTCTAAACATTTTCACGAATTAACCAATCGCATATATTTTAGTCTATCAATATAGTCAATGTTATCACTCATTATGGTGTTAGAAGTGCGATTTTAATTATTTGAGATGGTTAGAAGTGTCTTATTGCGTTATGGTCTACATCGTTAGACTCAGATGGTTATTTAGAATTTTATGGAGCGATATCCCATTTTTATATTTTCGGACGAAACGTTTGTTTGAAACTGTGAAATTAATTTTAGGAGCACTTCAGGATTGATTTTCATTAAACAAATTTCACTGTTAGGTTTGCATGAATATTTAAGATTTTTTAGTGTAAAGTTTATTGTTTTTTTTTTTTCGAGTGAATAATACCCTAATAAGCGCACCAAGTGCAGTGTTTTCAAAATCACAGTGTTAAATATCTAAATTAGATAAGAGAAGTTTTATTTGGACACTTGGCAAGATCTTAGCCACGTATAGTGAATAGTACTAGACACTTATCATTATAAAGAACATTTGATGGATTTGAAGGAATCAAGATGTGAGATCATGCCACCTAACCAAAAAGTCCTATTCCATCCGACCAACCAATTGTGCCAAACCGAAGAAGATTTACACTCAAGTAAAACTCTATATGGTTGGAATCCAACTAAGAACCCAAAAGCATGGTTGAAACCAAAATCCTAAATGGTTTTATCTAAATCCTAAAGCTTACATCCAAACTCTAAATGAATTAGTTTCTAACATTGTGTTTAATTGCTTGATTAAATTACTTCCACATGTTAGAACATCATTAGCCAACCTTGTTAAACTTGGATAATTGATTGGGCTAAGAGAAACTGGATTTGGGCTTGATAGCAATCCAAACCCTCTTAAAACCTAATATTAAGGCCCATTCTGGCCCTCAAATTTGGCCATCTTGGCTAAACTTTCCACCCCAACATTGGCTGATCAAATTAGTTCAAAGGGCCTATGGAGTATTTGAAGTAAAGGGCTAAAGAGGTCACCTCACTCTTTCAACTTTACACTCCACCTATGAGACAATGTCTTAGGCTGATGTTTGTTTATTCAATTGGGTGGATAAGATCGAAACTCAAGCTTTAATGCAACCTTATCCTCTGCCATAACTTGTGTAAAAGGCTCTCCAGCCCACTTGCCATGAAAATCATCTCTCCTTTACACTTTTCCTTGATAGAACACAAAAAACTTTCTCGGGCAGCTTTTCTGAGCTATTTGTCATGCCTGATTTGAAGCTTTTGTAAGTATTTTCTCACAAAACTTCCTATATTAAAGTTGTTTCTTTTTAGTCTAGTTTACATAGATACCTTATTTGTTCTATTTGAAGGTCATTTGGTTGGTCAAGTATTGTTTAAACCCCATAAAGGTCATGCTAGGCGATAAACTGGAGAGATCATGGTCTAAAATTTTAATGGAGTATTATTAGCATGTGTATGTGATTATTGGTTGAGGATTTGTTGCATGATTAAAGGTATTAATGAAAGAGTTTCTTAGATTTAGAAACATAGAAACTCGAAAAGAAAAATAATTTCTGTTTTTGAGAAAGTTTAAATCTTTTGTGGTTGAAACCTATTCCAATGAGGATCATAAGCCTTTTACATACATGTTAGAATGTTATTATGAATATTTTTTTATGTTAGTCTCAAATATACAAAATATTATACAAGGAGATATTTGGATAGGCCAAAGTGATGATGTTCTTAGCTAAATTTATGTTTTTGATTGATTTTTAACCATGAAATCTCAAGTTTAATCCTTAGATCTATTTTAGGACAACTTTTTAACCATTTGATGTTTTGGTTTGAAGATCACATCTTTTTAAATCATGGGTCAAGAGATTGATCAAAACAAGTTAAAAACAAAAATTTGTTTTTGAACTTAGAAGAAAAACTGAAAAGTTCAAGTGCGGTTTTAGTGATTTTGATGACTTTTGTGCATGATTAAAACATGATTACTCTTAGGATTATGTTATGAGTACATTAGAAGAAAAATGTTGGTTTAACCATGAATTTTGAAATTTGAAAGAATTGCAACAAAATCAAGGGAAATAACTTATGTAAGTTTTGGCCTCTATAAAGTTTTCATGGTTGTGTTTAGTTTTTAATTTTTCTAAATTGATATTTGAGTTTAGGACAAAATTTACATGTTGTACATGTAAATTTTGGTGATTTTAGGAGTTAGCATACAAATCTTTAAGTTAGGAGTAAAATAGTCATTTTTCATATATAGAGGGTAAAATAGTAATTTTACTCTAAGGTAGTATTTTCTATATTTCTGATTAGTAGTGATTAATTTATAATTACATAGTGTTTTCTCTAAGGTAGTGTTTTCTATATTTCTAATTATTAGTGATTAATTATGCATGGAAACAAGCCGCACATGAGGGCCACACGTCGAGGGTCTTCGACTCCGCATCGTTCCAGTAGATCGATAGTTTAAGTAGCATGGTCTAGCGTGTGTCAGCTGATGGTCATCAAAGTGCAATAAATTTGAGAAAAAATCAAACGAGTGCAAGGAAGAGAAAAAATACTACTAGAAAATATAATCACATATATATATATATATATAGTGGAAATGACAAGGAAAATAATAAGGAAATTGAGAGGGGGTGGAGTGATGGCTCTCACCCTCCTTTTTGGCAAACACTATCAAAATGATTTGGTTTTTTTAGAGAGAAGGCAAATCTTCTCTTTATAAAGGGGCTGAAAGGCGAATATGCAAACTTGAGGTCTTGTTTGTGTAACAAGGTATTTTTAGGTATTCTTTTATATTTTTAAATATTTTCTTCATAAAAGTCACTTAAACATAAAATACTTTTTAATTTTAATTTTGAACTTTTTAATCTTAATTGTTACAACCTTTTCAAATGATGAAAAATATAAAAAATAATACAACCTTTCAAATTTAAAAATAAAAATAATATTAATTTCTTAACGTTATAATATTTTTATTCACTTTTTCTCTCTTTTGTTTTAAAATTTAATCAAATATATTAATTCAAATAATTTTACTATTATTCACAAATATAATAAGATATTCAAATGCGGCTAAGTGTCAAACAACCCTCATTTTTTATGAGCACACTAAAATGAGTTCGAAATCTATTTATCATCTATTTTCTCATAATATAAAACAATCGTTACAGCCTATAGAGAATTAGGTCTAGTTTGGTTTTACAAATTTTTTAAACAATCTCAACATCCAAACACCATTTAAATATAAATATTTTTTATTTTTTAATTTCAACTCTTCAATTTTTTTATTTAAACATTATACAATCATCACGACTTTCCAAACTTCCAAACAAAAAACAAAAATAATTTACCTTTTCTAAATTCTAAAATAAAAGTTATATTATAATTCTCTTTTAACTTTATAATTATTTTATTCAAATTTTTCTCTCTCCTTTCTTAAAACTCTATAAATATCGTAAGTCCAACTATTTCATTACTATTCACAAATTATCTCATTAATAGTATTATTCATAGATTTTTTTTTTATCTCATCTCAATTGTGTAATCAAATAAGACCTTAAACTTTATCATATATTACAAGACCATACTCCCCACAGTTATGAAATACGTCATTTTTATAAAATCACAAGAGCTAGAGTACTAGTACCAAACTTGACAAAGATTCTTTATAATAAATAGAGTTGTTTTGAATTAAGATACTAAAATCATAAATGAAAGTGGATGAAACAATTTACTAAAATTTCTCCAAATTTGTGCCACAAGAATCATAACTTAAAATCTTTGTACATGATTTAGGTCATTGTCAAGTCTCTTTTGATATGTCTCATTCTACAATTCTACCTTCATAAGTATTATGACCTTACAATGATTATTACGAGCTTATAACTCGTGCAATACGGGGATCATTGTGTAAATTATGTATGAGGGAGAGAGATCTAGAGAAAGGCATGATTTTATAGTGGAGAACTTCAAAACGGTTTATAGAACGGTTTATTTTAATGAAATATAAAAGTTGAAATAATTTCTTTGGGTATAATTTTGAATCGATTTATATCTTTATATGTAAGTAAATAAGCTAGACTTATAAATTATAAGAGTTCATAATGAAACATTACTTTTGAAAAGATTATTGTTTTATAACATAACACTTCACGATTTTATTTTTTATTCCAGTTATTACCAATAGTAATCTACTTTTATGAGTAAAATGATACATCGGAATCATATATATTTTATATATATATATTTATTTATATAAGGCAGAAGCTATGTACAAAGCACATTTTGCTAATTTAGTGAAGCGGTTATAAATGATATGATTTTTATAAAGAAATAAATTTCAATCAATAATATAATGCCTAGAGGAGAAAGACTATAAGTTCTAACAAATATTTGACGGATAATAAAAGAAAATACTTTAACAATGAAAAAATTATATAAAAGTAAACCATAAACTGATGTAAAGTAATGAAAAATAACTATTTAATAATTATTATAATTTCATTTATAAAATATTATTATTTGAATTTAATGTTTCATAATGAATTTAAATTAAGAAAAAACAATATTTTATTCAAATAATTGTATTCACAAATGTAGTTGGCAAACAGATTTAAATTTAATTATTTTACATTTCTCTTTTCTTTATAAAGAATGAATAGAAATTTTAAATCATATATAAATTTATATATATTATAAACTATAATTTATATAAAATAATATTAAATTATAATTTGTAACATGAAGTAAGTTTACTAATATTATAATGTCATATTATAATTTGTATGTTATACAATTTATTACTAGTATTTTTACACAATAATAATCTTATAAACTGATGTGATTTCATCTGATTTATTAAATATATTTTATAATAAAAGTAACTTTATAATCTGACGAACTATATTAAGTCACGTCAAATTGTAAGATTATTTTTATGTAATCCCTCTATAGTTAGAGTAATTAATTTTCTATTTTCCTATATTATAATTTCTTTATTGAATTCCAAAGTTTTTTAGCATAGAATTCAATAAATTACTATTTAAAAAAGAAAAAAAAAAGGAGAAAATGCTTTAGTTTTAGATCAATTATATATTACTTCTTTGTCATCAAATATGAATCTTTTTAAATAAAATAGACATGATAGTCCTTTATAATATCCAATATACATTCGAGTTGATTAACTCTAAAAATAAATCTAAAGAGCATCCACTACAGCAGCCAAATAACACTCATGATGTGGCTAAGTGAATTTACTAATTTCTCCCTCCCCACCTTTGTACATTCCCTTTTTCTCATTTTGCCCAATTTGGGTTTTGAAGCACTCCCAGACCCCTCGTCCATCCTCTCCCCCGAACCCCACCCCCTCGTCTCATCCCTACTCTCCCCCAACCCAACCCCTGAATCGCCCATCCTCCCCCCTTGGAAAACACATCCTCTCCCCACTCCCCACGTCGTGCATCCTCTTTACTTGGAAAATACATCTGCTCTGTACGAAAGTCAGTGAAGATGATCGTGTGCGTTGCCGTCATCAGCCACCAGGTACTTGCGTCTCCTAATAAATCTCATTCTTGTCTGGTTAAATACAAGGGTGGCGCTTGGAGCCGAATGGGTGCAAAAATAGGTTTTCCACCGAAGAATGAAAACTTTTCACGTAGGCACTCTAGAAAAGTTGTAGATGAGACCGCATGTACGCAAAAACCTCTCCTTTCTCTTCCCCTGCGTTTCGATAGACCATCTACATTTCGTCGTGGGTTACCTCCATCAGAGTTTCTGTATATACTTGTTGCCGCCAATCAAACCCTGAACTTTTCTCTCCTTTTTGTGGAGTGGTAATAAAAAAAAAAAAACATCTCGTCCTGGAGGTCACCCATGATGATTCCTACGCAGCTATTTTTACAATAGATGTTGCCCTATCCAAAATTAGATCATACGGATAAATAAAGAAAAAAATGAGTTAGTGATTAATAGGATATAAAGAAACTAATTTCCAGCGAAGAATCTGTAGAAAATGGGTTTGCGATTTGAATACAAATGAGTCTAACGAAGGAGAAATGAGAGACTTTTGTGCATGCGGGCTCATCTTTCACTCTTTTAGAATGCCTATGTTTTAAACCCATCCAATTTCAAGCTTTTTCCTAAATACAATTGTGATCTTTGTTGTTGCAAATAGAAGATATTGGTTAAATACAATTGGTATTGGCATCTTGTCTGGTGAAATTCTTCTCTGGAGAAGATTGCAAATATAATATTATATAAAACAATTCTTGCAATTACCAAATTACCATACAATTAAGCATCTCTTGAATAGAAACGAACATGCTTTAATGGTCTTGTATAGGAGATAATACATATCTGGACATGTTTATGTTATAATCACATGTAAACATTGTCCTTTATGGTTCAAGTTATTACACGTTTGTGTACATTTATCAACCGATGGTTTCCTACCTCATCATACACTTCCTTCATAGTGTAGTGGTTGCCACTTCTCTAATTGCTTATAGTAATATGATTACTGTAGCCTTCATCAGCGGCATACACTGAATAAAAACCTTCTATCTTTGCTGAGTTTATGTCTCTTTTTGGAATATGGTTACAGTTTTTCAAGAGGTTCCATGTTGCATATGTCGATGTTTCAACCTGTTTCATGTGCCGGGGAAAAATATAACGTCCAGAGCTTTTGCAGAAAGGGTCAGCACCATAGTCAAATCATATGGGTTGAGTTCACCTGGGTGAATAACTGCTGCCAATCTAGAAGCTAAACCTTTATGAATCTTGTTGAATATGTATGCCCCCCCTTTTTTGGTTGACTGCTTTTGTTTCACATAGGATTTGGGTCTAGGTAAGCTCCATGTACATCAGAGATTGTAATGCTTACCGTCCAACAGAACTGCAATTCAAGTGATCCTGTTATTTCCTTGTTACTTGGAACAACTTATAATATTTGGCTTAATCTGTTTTCACAGAATGTTAATAATAAGAGAGGGAGTTTTTAGTCTTGCCTTGCGGACCAGAACTATACCACGTGTTACAGAAATACGCCAACTACCATTTTACAAACCAAAACCACATAAAACGCAAAAAAGATTAGGATTGAACAACTAAACTAACGGTGAAATACTAAACATTCATTACCTTCTCAGAGAGAATATAGAGAGAGCATTCACTTTGTCACTAAAATTAACAACAAAATGTTCAACAAATGGATGGAACTTTCAATAATGTCAAGAAGCAGACGCTGTTTTGAAGCAATAAACCTCTCACATAATATAGAGTGAAAGGAAAGGCCGATGATGGTAAAAAAAAAAAATATATATATATATATATAGTACAAGAGAGCATCCTACTAGACTGCCAGGAGATGTTCACATCCTCTTCCTCGGCAATGAGCATCCTGCTAGAGTTAAAAGCAATTTGAGGTTCATTTGTAGAGTAGAAGTCCCCTGTCTCCTTCGAAACCATCCATCCACTTGCATGATCTACTTGCATGATCTATTGAGGCATCAATTGCACCATCTCAGATAGCCTTTGATACGGTACTCTCAGCACCAGCAACATGGTTTCCAGAATCCAATGTCAACTTCTTTGCAAGATCAGATACAGAGATTCGAAAGTAAGATATACTGATGTTGCGCAGCCCAGTCCGTATGACATTGTGCTGCAGCCAAACAATCAAATTATGGGACCGATCTAAATTGAAAGTACTTGAGAACTTCTCAGCAACATTTCTGAAAATTTCCAGATCACCAATTCGTCTGTATACTCCAACTGAATTGTCCTAATCTCTCCTAGGTAAAAGAGGTAGCAGCAGAACTGGAAGAGAAAATTGGTCAATGTCAGAATCGGCAGCTTATATAAGTGGAAAGCTTTAAAACAATTTAATGATTACGTAAACAATTTATTGAGAATATCATTGCTTAAATGAATAAGAGAGTATTGTTACCTATATTTTGCAAAGTAGTTCATAAATTTTTAAAACTAAGAGTAGAGAAATTTTTCTACTTTGCAAAAAATAGAAAAGAAAACCTTTCTTCTTCCATTTTTAGAACAGAACTTTATCATCTTCTTCCCCCTTTTTTTTTTAAAAAGTCATCCTCTCCCTAGAATATTTCTAGCTTAAAAGGTAATAAATAACAACTATTTCCAAAAATCTTTCCTTCTACCAACAAAGGACTTATAACAAACAAATAACCATTTCCACAGAGTCCAAAAACTTTGGATAACTTGACAAAAAACTGACTTTAGATATTCTATTCAAAAACACCATAAAGTCACTTTGGCAAACTGACTTTAGTATTTTGCTAGATACCTTATAACCCCTGTAATCAGGAACTTTCACATATTCTGAAGAAACTAGGAGTACATTCTCTGGCTTCAAGTCAGTATGTATCAGACGCAAGTCATGCATAACTGTAAATGCAATGAACATGAAAATCTTTAGGAGAAAAAAAAAAACTAGAAAAATTACACTGGATCTAGTTAGTGAAAGCATTGCAAAGCAACATCGTTCATCGCCTATTCCAATGATTTTATGTATTTGATGAATCAAAGAGAATGGAGATATAGGAGAATGAAGTATATGACCTAGCAATATACCAAGCAAACGAAGATTTCTTTTTTTTTTTTTTTTTTTTTTTAAATCAGTATATAACGTAATGGAGATTAATCGGCATATAACATTCAGACCAAAAAGACAAAAGAGAATATAGAGAGGTAGAGAAACATATTAAAGATTGAAAAAGTAAGTAATTACTAAACACATGCTACACATTCTAATAGTTGTCAGCCAATCTCACGGATTAGATCAATGGGAAATGAGCGATAATTGTTTTTCCAGCACTCCAAAACCTGTCCAAAAGTACCTTCACCCATTTTGCTGTGGATCTTGTCTGCAAACATCACGTAAAATTGATTAGAAACTTAAAGTAGATAAATCTAGAAATTGATTTAATAAAATCCCAATACAAACACACAACCAATAGTCCCCTACTTTCCTGCATGCCTAGTTATATGTAGATCATAACCATTTCCAATTGTCAAAGAGTAATTGCCACGTCATTTTTTTAAAGGCAATTGAAACAGAGGGAAATTTTCATTTCACTACATTTTCATGTTGAAGATTTTGCCATCGTCCGATTTTGATATTTTCGGCAGTTCTTGCACCCATACCGGCATTTTCTTTGCACTGCATTTCCTGTATTTCACTGCAGGAAACGATTGATATTTCACTGCATTTCTTTGCACCCATACCGGCAGTTCTTGGACTATCGTCATCCATTCCTCTGTACTGTTCAGATATGAGGAAAAAGAGGCGTCGCGAAGGTTGCTGTCGTTTCCATGGCAGTTCTTTTTATTCCTAAAGAAAAAGAGAGGAACCACAAAACTTAGACAGGAACCACAAAAATTTAAAAGGAAAAATGAGAAATACCCAATACTAGGAAATTTGGAACAGAAGATACGAGTTTTGACTCTAGAGCTAGGGAAAATATAGAGGGAAGTACCTCCTTAGGACACGAATATAGCTTGAACGCGAAGAAAGCAGAGTTCCAATCTGCACTTCTAAGCCGCAAAGGTCGATCCTTAAGATGCCTAGGCGGAGAAACCCAACCTGAAGTAGCTTCGCGGAGAAGACAGAGATGGTGAGCTTTGTGGGTTCCGATGGAGAGATTGCAGCATCGAAGAGATAGAGAGCACAGAGAGGAAACCAAGTTTGCAAAGAGAGCAGATTGGGACTTCGAGCAAATTGGGACGACGTCGTTTTCTTTATTTGTACACGTAGACGCGAGGCCGCACCGGGGTTATTCCCCGGTTTCCTTTAGATTTTTCCATTATGAAAAATTTAGTGTGTAACAAAACTATGGACTATAAACTTAAACCCTCTTACAAAATTGTAATAACAAAAATTAGTAAATAATAATAAACGAAAAAGATTTTTCAATATTCTCAATTTCATAAATTTGATAAACTATAAGCATAAATGTCTCTAATGATAGTAAAGTGAAATTACAACGAGAAGTTAAATTTTCTCCAAGCTCAAAGATGTAATGTCCATCTTTGTCATTATCTCGCCTTGGGGGAGAACCATTTCGTACCACTCCCTTCTCAAATAGAAATGAATAAGTGGTATGGTCTGAGGGTGCTCTTGAAGGTGCAAAGCTTGTTAGATTTCCAACCTATTGTCCACAAAGCATTCCTACCTGAGCCTACACACAACAATCCATTCATGTACTACTCAAGAGATCAAATTATAGTCACATCCCTCCCCATTACTTAATAACCTTTGCCAACATCCCTTAATTACAAAATTTTGAAATATCATAATGAAACTAAAATAGTATACATTAAAATAACAAACCCAATAAATTAAGATACCCAGGAAAAAGGGTGCACACAATAAGCACTTCGAAAATATTTATGGATCGGAGTTATGGGCAAGACAAACGAAATAAATTTGGTTACAACGAATATGATGAAGACATTGAGTATGGGCGATGCGGAAACTTGCCTAATGGGAACTTGCCGAGTTCTTGCAAAGTTGTTTTTCTTGCAGAGAATAAGAGACGACGACACAGGATGCTGGGCTGAGGGTGTGCGACATTGACGGCCGACCCAGAGCAAAGGAGGGGCGACGACGAGCTTTGAAAGTGAAAGAAGACACCAAGAGCTATAAATGGAAGGCGGGAATTCGAATGGGAGGCAATGAAGAAAAAGAAATGGTTGGGTAGGTCTTCAGAAGTTTTTTTCTCCTTGCCTAAGTCTTTCGAAACCCATCTTAGAAAGCAAAATATTTTTCTCCATGTCCTAAACTAAGTATTTTCGAAACCCATCTCACAAAATCCATATTTGAAAGCAAGTTCGGTCCGTTCAATGCACTAGTTCGGTCCGTTCGGTCCGTTCAATCAACTCGCGGGAGTAGCAGCGCTAGACAGACGGAGGAGCATCACTCGGTGGTACTGAAGAGAGACGGCGTCATTGACCGGCGCTAGGTAGAGGATGCTTGCACGAGCTGTGTCGAGGGAGGGTGTTTCGCGGGATGAAATTTGAATGGGATGAAAATGGGAACCGGATTTCAAATTCATCAAAATGCACATTTTGGAATTTTTTTTAAAAAAAAATCGCCACGTAGTGAGTACACCATGTGCACTGCTATAGTAGTTGTCCTCTAGCATTATTCAGAGTATTGTTAAGGAGTATCTACACTTATCATACACACCCTCATATAAACCGTGTTAATATGATAAATGTGAAAACTCACAATTATTTTTGTAAATACTATCAATTAGGGTGTTATCAACTAGTACACCCTAGTATTTATCAAAGTACACTTGGTAACGTTATGTTCTCATCATATCGAGAAACAATCAACTTTGATATATAGGATATTTCCACCTGACTGTATCAGGCAAGGAACATGAAATAGTATGGTAATTGTGCGAAACAAAACAGAAAGATAAAGGTTATCGGGTAATACAAAAATCTTTGATCCATACTCAAGAGGCAGTAATATTTTCGTGATGGTTAAGGTTACACTTACAAAATAGCCAGTAATATCTTCTGTTAAGTGGCTATTAAATTTTTAAAAAATCAATTAATTTATCTAAATTTATATATGATTTAAATTCATATATATATATATATATGATTTAAATTCATATATATATATATATATTAAATTTATCTAAATATAAATTTTTATATATGATTTAAATTTAAATTGTATTTTAAATCATATCTAAATTACATATATAAATATAATTTATATAATATCTAAATTTAAATCCATATTAAAATTATATATATAACTAAGCTCATCTAAATTTTAAATGATATCTAAATTATAATCATTTATAATATCTAAATTTAAATTTATTTATGTAATTTAGATAATTATATAATTTATATTATCTAAATTATATAAAGAACAAAAAGAATAATTTATATTATCTAAATTATAATTTAAATATAATTTAAAATTATATATCTTAACTAATCTCATCTAAATTCTAAATTATATCTAATGTTAAATAGACGTTAAATTTAACTAAAAAAATAAAGAAATTTAACGAAAAAATAAGAAAATTCGTTAAGTGATAGTTAGATAACCACTAAATATATATATATATATATATATATATATCTATACAACCTCCTACTATTCACACAATCTCTACATACCACATTTTATTTTATTTTATTTTTATTAAATATTTAATATATAAATAATGAATAAAAAATAAAATTATTTTAAAAAGAACTAATTTAAAATAAAATTAAAATTAAAATTAAAAAATGATGGTGTATAGAGGTTGAAGAGGTTGTATATATAGAACAACCCATATATATCTTTATATATATAAAGTGACTATCTAACGAAAATTCTTATTTTAACGAAAATTCTTGTTTCTCCGTTAAAGTTAACACTTTCCGTCAGTTTCTGTTAAAATTAATACTGCATCTAATGAGAATTACCGTTTTAAACACAATTTATTAAATTTATTCACTGAAATAATGTTCTTGGCATTAAAATTAATTCTACCTCTTCAATTTTCTACAATAGTAAACTTTCTATTTAAAACTCATTTAACATCTATTTAATACCACTTAATTCTTTAAACACAATTCATTAAACCCATAAATAATGCTAGAAATTTCTATTTTAGAATTCCTACTTAAGACATATTTTTTAATTTTATTTTATATAAAATAAATATAGAATAATAATAATAATATAGAATGACACAATAATAGTATAGAATATATAAATATAGCAATATATATAGAAATAAGCCATTCATAACAATTTATACGTTAGAAAGTTTAATTTTATTCATGAAAATTTTAGTCTTATTATATGATTAATAATTTAATTTTTTTTAAAAAAATTTATAATTTCAAAATGAATGCATTATTTATTAAATTAACTATATATACGGTATATATAGTTAATATATGGTATATACAATTTATTATAATTATATTAAATTTGTAATAATAAGCAATAAATATAATTAATATTATATATTTGATATTTAATTGAAATATATATGATTAAATAAATTTATATAAATTATAAATTATAATATAACATTCTTATATAAATTATAAACTATATAATTTATTTTTTCAAAAAACTCTTATTATTTCTTAAAAATACTGACATAACTAAAAAAACATAGATAATATAATGTCCTATGTTTTGAGGCTATACAAAATAATACAAATGTTAAATTATCATCTTAGAATTAAAAAAATATCATATCTTGAACTAACATTTTATTAAAATTTTAATCAAAATTATCTCAAAGAAGTTTGATAAAACTATATGTTATATTTATTTATGAGACTATCTTATTATTTTTATTAATTTTTTTTATAATATATGAAAGGATATAATTATTTATCATCTATTTAATTATAAATAATCATTAAATTTTTATTAAAAATTAAATTAAATAAATTTGTTTTATACGTTATTTCTATCTAATATATATATATATATATAAACGTATAGGAGTCAAATTCTATCTTTATATATAAAGTACTGATCGTGCAACGTCACGTACGTAGTCATATTAGTTTGTAACGGATTCAAATCATTGAGCAAAAGAAAGCGTGAGACCATGAAAGTCTACTACTGTACTGAAACTAATTTTGAAAAGTTACTTCAGATGGAAAATAATTAATGAATGGAGATTATTAGAATTATTTATCAAAATCTGGTTTCTTTAATTTTCTTTCATTTAAATTAAATTAAATTTAGGAATATCTTTCCATTCTAGATCGCATGGAAAATATTAATGGGTTATCGATTATAATTTGAACTTCAAATAACTGTTCAAAGGCTTTTATACCTTACACTGTCAACTTGGCATATATAAATATTATATTTGCTTTAAAAGATAAATTTTAAAATTTAAACGTACCAATCAATATCCCTTATTAAACAAATAAAAAATAAAGAAAAAAGGCAGGCAAAAAGAAAAAAAATTGTTAAGAGACGTATAACTTCATGATCTACAAGTACTATATATCGGGGATACGTACTACGTACATAGCATATATCCAGGTCCCTGCTCTATAAAAATGGGACCCTTTTAATTGATTTTTGATATTAATACTGCTTCCTTAAGACTCTCTAAACTGATATAAATATCCCGTCGTGAGCTCCGAACGGTACCCTACATTGTCATTAGCATTTTAGAGTCTAGACTTTAGTTTCAATCATGAGATTCTCCATTATCTCTCTCCTCCTCCCCCTCCTCCTCCTTCCTTTCCTAGCCTCGTGTGTACAAAAACAGGTTTTTCTCTCTTCTTAAGAAGTTCATGTATTCGATCGTGTTTTCATCATTTTTTTCATGATGTTTAAGTTCTACCGAAAGTTTTGTGATTACACCATTTCTTTCCGTTTAATCTCATGTGTTGTTGTTTTTTGGGCCTCGATCCACAGGTGTACATAGTGTACTTTGGAGAGCACAGTGGAGAAAAAGCATTGCATGAGATTGAAGAAACTCATCATTCATATCTGCTCTCAGTTAAAAACACTGAGGAAGAAGCCAGAGATTCTCTCCTTTACAGCTACAAGCATAGCATCAATGGCTTCGCAGCAGTGCTCACGCCAAAAGAAGCCAAAAAGCTATCCGGTAAATTACCAAAACCATCACATGCACGCGGATTTGTATTCAGAACTCTCTCTCTCTCTCTCTCTCGCTCTCTCTCTTTGTAGTATTAAAACAATGGTTTTGAACAGATTTGGAAGAAGTGGTATCGGTTTCCCGGAGCGACCCAAAAAAGTATTCTCTGCACACCACAAGGTCATGGGAGTTCGTAGGATTGGAAGAGGGAGAAAGAAAGCAGTCTTGGTGGTGGAAGGGAGCAGGAGTTGAGTTACTGTCAAAGGCCAGATATGGACAAGATGTCATAGTTGGGGTCCTGGATAGTGGTAACTATTTCGATACAAACTCTGATCATGATATAGTTTTGGCCCAATATATCATTGTTTCATTTGACATGTGATTGTACGTACTGTCACCTAATTTGTAATTTAGCAACTATACGAACATATAATATACATACATACGTACCAGTACAATATACTACAGTATGATATTATAATTGAATGTAGATAAGGGGAAAAATATACGCAGTACTACATGTGATCTGGCATGCGTGCGTGATGATGAGTAGTTTTTAATTTGATACAGGAGTGTGGCCAGAATCAAAGAGTTTCAGTGATGAAGGGATGGGCCCCATACCAAAATCATGGAAGGGAATCTGTCAGACTGGTGTTGCTTTTGACTCATCCCATTGTAATAGGTGTGAGCTTGCTTAATCTGATCTGGCGCTACTGCTTTTTGTTCATCTATGGCTGTTTTCCGGTTTTGATAACTGTGAAAAATGGCCTACTCATACATGGCATGTTTGAATATTGGAATTCTTTCTTGTGGGTGACCCATTAGTAACTTTCTCATGAATCAAAGTCCCTTATTCTACATTTATATGTCTCTTTCAAAGGGTTAGCTAATCATCATCATCACGTACATGTACATGTACATGTACACGATTTGCTTAATTAGATTGTTAATTGCCGTTTCTAATTAACATGGGCATTTTCCAAGACATACGAGGTCATGATGTTCAGATCATCACGGCATGCATGCATGCAATGGGACTGCATGCGTTAACATATTGTGTCCTATACAGTGTCGTTTAACATGATTTCTACTGCTGTCATTCCGTAGCTAGCTAGCTTGTCTTTTTCTAACAAATAGATAAGTTAAATTTTTTTTGGCATCTTCTCATGATTCCCATGCATCTTGTGATCAGCTCTAATAATCAGCGCCCCCCCGCAATGCCCCTGCCGGCCCCCGTGAATTTTCAAATTATCGTATTTGGATTCTTCTTCTAATTATTATTCTATGTCTGTCGGTCAATATAAAGGAAGTGACAGGCAATAATTGGTGGGTTACATAGAGGAAATAAAAATATTAGAGCCGTCAATCAAAAGCATAAAATAGTACTCCAATGGAGGTTCTTGGAATTAGTTCCATTTCTTAAATAAAGGAGGAGCTTAAAAAAGAGCATGCAGTACTGAAGAACCTATATATTGACATTTTCTTTCATCAATTGAAATTTCTCTCTACTGACATTTTCCTAGGAAACTCATTGGTGCTCGTTACTATCTCAAGGCTTATGAGATATACTCAGGCCCTCTAAACGCCACCGAGGATTACCGGTCAGCCCGCGACAAAGATGGCCACGGCACACACACTGCCTCAACAGTTGGAGGCCGAATGGTCCCCGATGCCTCTGCAATCGGCGGCTTTGCTCTCGGCACTGCCTCTGGCGGAGCTCCGCTCGTCCGCCTCGCTATATACAAAGCCTGTTGGCCAGTTCCAGGCCACTCCAAAGCAGACGGCAACACATGCTATGAGGTTGACATGTTAGCAGCCCTTGACGATGCCATTGGTGATGGTGTCAACGTTCTAAGTATTTCCATTGGCACTGATAAACCTGTTAATTATACTGATGATTACATTGCAATTGGAGCTCTCCATGCCACGAAGAGAAACATAGTAGTTTCTTGTAGTGCTGGGAACTCTGGCCCTACACCTTCAACTTTATCAAACATTGCTCCATGGATCATCACCGTTGGTGCTAGTAGCGTGGACCGCGAATTTGTCTCTTCTGTTGTGTTGGGAAATGGTCTGATAATTGAGGTAAAGAGTTGGAAAAGTGATAAAAAAGTTTACATATTATAATGTTACATGTAATCAAGTCGTAAACGTCATGTAATTAGTTTTAAAAAAAAACAGATTTATTATTAAAAAGAAAAAAAAAATTATATAAATCGCACATTTTTTTTTTAAATGATTATACTGCAGTTCATGCAAAATTCACGATTGGTATATATGATTTCTCGTACTAATAAATTGCCAAATCAAACATGCAATAATGTGTTTGTTTATGCTCTTGAAATATTGATCATGTGCCTTGGCTTGGTTTGTTTCACTTTTTGTTGACTAATTACTAGGGGCAAGCTGTGGTTCCATCTAAGCTGGAGATGAACAAGTTGTACCCATTGGTAAACGCAGCAGATATTGCTAATCCAAACGTGACCAAAGACGCTCAAGGGTAATCTCTCTCTCTCTCTCATATGACTCTTGCTTTCAGTGATCAAAACAAAGACTTATTTGACTTGCGTAAATATGATTTGGACTAATAATTGTTGCGCGCAGACAATGCCTCCCCGATTCTCTTTCACCTGAGAAGGCCAAGGGAAAGATAGTGTTGTGCCTGAGAGGTCTTGGGACAAGAGTTGGAAAAGGCTTCGAAGTGAAGAGGGCTGGTGGTGCTGGTTTTATCCTTGGAAACACTCAGGCTGCCGGAGGCGAGTTACCCTGTGATGCTCACGTGCTTCCTGCCACTGCGGTGGCTTATAATGATGCAGATAGAATCCTTGGATACATCAACTCTACTAAGAATCCAACCGCGACCATCATTCCAGGAAGGACAGTGCTTCATACCAAGCCAGCACCTTTCATGGCTTCCTTCACTAGTAGAGGTCCAAATGTCATTGACCCTAATATTCTCAAGGTAATTCAACTTTCGGCATGCAGCTCTATTTTCACGCATTATATCATGGAGTACCATAAAAAAAATTACATAAAAATGATCTCATAAATTAATATAAATTTATCTTTAAATTTATTTTATAATAAAAATAATTTTATAATTTGACAAACTATATTAAACTACGTCAATTTATATAATTACTTTTATATAATTATTTTATAACTGAATATTTTCCTTAATTATGATACGAGTTTTCTTTTTAATCTTTTTATCTAGCCACACGAATTCAACAAAACTAAACTCCGTAATCCATATATTGTTACGGCCGCTTTGAACATTTGATTAATTTTACTTTCAATTGTTTGTTTGGTTTACATCACAGCCTGACATCACAGCTCCAGGACTGAATATACTGGCAGCATGGAGCGAGGGCGATTCTCCTACAAAGTTGGAAGAAGATAAACGAATTGTGAAGTACAATATTTTGTCTGGGACTTCAATGGCATGCCCTCATGTGGCTGGTGCAGCTGCACTTCTCAAAGCCATCCACCCTACTTGGAGTAGCGCTGCAATAAGATCAGCCATTATGACCACAGGTACTTGTGATTATTTTTTTATAAATGATATCTGTAGACACAAAGCGTACAAGCGTTGCACAATTAACACTTTGAAAAAAATAGTAAAATATGAGATTTACATTAAAAAAAAATATTTTTTTTTTTAATAATAAACTCCAATCTTTTTCAAAATAATTATACAAAACTTATATACTCTACAGCTATATATAATATTACTTTTTTTATTTCTACCTTCTAAATTAATCTCTAGATATAAGTATTCTAGTACTTTCAAACGTTGTTATATGTTAATACGTCCATGTCTTTGCTTGACATGGCCAACATGTTCTAAAGTTCAACATTTCTACAATTTGCAGCCTCGTTGACGAACAACATAGGATTGCCATTGAGCGATCACTCCGGCAATCTTGCTACTCCCTTTGCATATGGCTCCGGCCACTTCAGCCCCATAAAAGCAGCAGACCCTGGTCTAGTCTACAATGCCTCGCACTCCGATTACCTTCACTACCTCTGCACCTATGGCTCAATCAGCAAAATTTATCCAAAATTCAAGTGTCCCAAATCGCCATTAGCCGCAATGAACCTCAACTACCCGTCCCTATCAATCCCCAATATCGACGGCGCCGTGACCGTTACAAGAACAGTCACAAACGTTGGTAGAAGCAAGAGCGTATACTTCTTTACTGCAAGACCGCCATTGGGATTCTCCATAAGGGCCTCCCCCAGTATTTTGTTCTTTGATCATGTTGGTCAGGAGAAGAGCTTCACCATCACAGTTAAAGTAAGAAGCGAGATGCTAAGCACTCTTAAAAAGGATGAGTATGCTTTTGGGTGGTATACTTGGACCGACGGTCTCCATGTTGTCAGAAGTCCAATGGCATTATCTTTAGCATAGTGCTAATAATTTCATGGTAATTTATGTTCCTTTGTGCTAATTTATACAGTTCAGAGATTTATATTAGGGTAGAAGAAATAAGGCAATTATTTATATACTTTTTAAGTACAGTTCTCGGCCAAGCATTAACCATTAAGGCTTGGTTTTAAATTTTCTATGATTAAAAAAATATAGCATTTATTGGGTATTTTTCTATGCTTTTTTTCATGCTTAATGTTCGAAGCGAGCTAATAATGAAATTAGCGATCATCATTTTGGGGGGATGCACAACGTGATCATAATTGATTTGTTTCGTTTCATGGATGAGTGGACATTCCAATGCTGCACTGTAAATATTTGAACGTAATATGAAGTATTAAATCTACAAGCATAAAAATCGTGCCTTCAATTTCAGGAGAGAATTCAAGCCATCTGCAATTTCACTTCCTTGTTCACTACCACATCTCCATCTCCATCTCCTCAGAACTGTTCCTGTCTTGTCGCTAATTCAATTTTATTACTTCCGGTGCCCGCAGACAAAAGGTAATTGATTCCCCAAGAAACCCAATAAAATTGGATCTTCTCTACTTCAAATTGATTAAGGTTACAAGACATCGATCCTATGTAAACAGACAAATATGAAATCCTTCAATGTTACAACAGAAAAACTATCCCCTGTTTGTAATTATAGTGGATCTTGCCATTTATCTGTACATCTCTCCATCATCAGGTCACTCCAGATGTAGATGCAGACAAAAGTCCACCCATAAGTCGTTACTTTGGACCCTAAAGGAAAGTTCAAGCGGATGTTACCCTGCCCTAGCTGCAAGATCCATAAAATCTTGAATGTTGATCCTCTAATTACCAAGGTTTAACATGGAAAGCCAATGACGTGGGCCTCAATCCCGAAAGGTTCCGCTTCAATAGATTTATGCCTCATCTTCATCCCACGCATCCGTTCTCACTCTGACCCTTTCCCCTTTGAAGTGGATATACTTCCATTTAGATTTGTATCTTTTGAGAACCAATTTCTTCTTATCTTCTTGACCGAGTTCCTGAAAGGCATGTGCCACTCTCCTGACAGTATCTTGATCTGGCTTTACACTCAACTCCTCCATGTCTGCAAAAACCTGAATATTTCATAAAGAAAATGGATAGTTTAGTAGCGTCATGACCTTTTTAAGTATCTTCAGCACTTTAAAAACATCAACTGTAAAAACTCTTGCATAGAACGTAAGCAAAGTGTAAGAAAGCAAATAAGATGGTAATCCTTATACCTCTATTATCTTATCTTGCATGCTGTGATGATCATACAAAGAGATCATCCTCGAAAACAACCGTTTTGAGATAGAACGTGTATGTACATGCAAAATCATGTTCCACAATGATTCAGCCTCATCTACTCTCTGATCCATATCAAATGCCAGTAGAAGGGTGTCATATGTTCCCATTGTTGCTCCTTGACCTTTGCTCAACATCCACTTGGCCAGCTGAAACATTACCAAGGAACATTAATTAAAATATAAGCTGGAAACATGATCACATAACTGATATTAGTTATTCTACTCTGATGATTTTACCAAAAATTAACAATAAGAGCATATCATCAATCAGTTTGTCTCATGCAGGTGCAAATAAAATTATAAACCACATAGATCAAACAAAAATTGCCATTGTTTTAGCTATGTGATTTATTCCAGCAGAATTGCAAATACTTACATATTTATAACATGTTTATATGTTCCTGAATAACCAACACTACATTGCTAAAACATGTTTATAATACAATATTTTGAGTCTGAGTCCAGCTGCTTTTTACAAATAGGCAAGTAAACGTATTCACCTTAACAGAATTGAACCGGCAACCTAACCCTCCACTCTTCATTTTCAGGGGGCAGACATACCATTTTGGTACAAAAACCATTTGTAAGTCCAGCATTTAGCTAAGAAAACAAAGAGCATCACCTATTTACAGGATGAATGTCAGGTAGCCATTAATTATTATCTCATCTGAAAGACATTGTACTTCTGACAGTAGACAACGGCCACAATGTTTCGTTTTCTTTTCTATATAAGTTTCCTCTAGTCTTCGACCAGTTTTTAGATTGGCAGCTTGATTTTGCAGTTAGAAGCTGCATGGCAAATAATTGCAAAACTCATACCATTCACCATCAAACCATTCAACAACCAGTGAACACTCATGCTAAATCGAAACAAACCTCTTCAGCTTGAAGCTTCAGGTTTCAGTCAGTGAATTAGATCCAATACAACATTAGAGGCCTTTAATTTAGGTGTATTCCCATTACCTCCATCACTACCAGCAAAATTTGTAATAACCTAGATTGAATATATAAGCATGGCAAATAGGATCCCACATTACCTAAAAGAGAAAGTTCTTGCAATTTTTAATGATGTCATGAGGCGCCAATTGTAAGTTTGTAACATTGTCTGGTCATTTTGAACTATAATTTCAATTTTTAGGTATGGCTTGAGCTTTTTCTTGAGTCGTTACAAAGACAATAAATTTTAGAGCCCAATATGAAGTCCCCAACAGAAAGGGCAGAACACTTAACTCAAGCACTGGGTGCCTTAAGTTTCCATAGCGTATAGAATGAGATATATATATATATATACATAAGTAATATAAAATTTTATTGAAACTAGTAAAGCGGCATAACAATGTATACAACTGCAAACACCTAATTATGTGGTACAGAATGAAATTTATATTGCTTGGCCATCAAGGGGGATTAAGCACTCCCTTCCCAAGAACCCAACTTTCCTTTAAAGCATATGTTATTTGACCTAATTTTTTTTCTCACAGAACCAAAAAAAAAATATAAGGGGTAATGAAAAGATAAAGATATGAGAAAATGTTAGGATAAATTGACATAAGAAAGCTCCACTCAGCTCAGAATTTCATGTGATGTTCATCTAAGAGAGAGAAAGGGAGAGGTTTCAAGTTTTCATTGGAACATATGCAAATGATTATCTTTTTTTATTTTAATAATAATTATCTTAAATTTAACTATTATAAAGTAAGGCCTACCTCTTGAATTATAGCAACAAGATACAGTTCACCTTTTCTAGCCAAACACAGAAACCCAAATGAAAATAAAAGTTTATTCTAAAACTGTTATACCATAAAAAAATATTACAAAAATGAAACTAAACAGAGATTTCAAATAAAGAACCTAATATGACTTAGTTTACCAAAGACTAAATAGAAGAGAGAGAGAGAGATAGAGAGAGAGAGAGAAGGTCAGGCCATCCTGGCATGTTACGACATTAAGCAAGCCTAATTTTTGCCATCAATGAGGTTTGCTATTTACGGTTGTCCACAAACCAAGATGACTTCAGGAGTTAGGATCATTGAGGTCTCACATTGAGCCAGAGTCTAAAATGTACAACTCAGTAAATCTTACATCATATACATCATAAAATCAATTTCGGTGACTCACACATTCAACTTACGGAATATCATTCATCTACATTTGCGTTGTGGAACAGAGTTCATACAATTGCAGCATGCAATCATGGATAACCCACAATAAGGTAGAAAGAACAAAGTGCAGAAGTATGATACTTGAATAACAAGCTTCCATTGATTCCTCTGCCTCAAGATTCTTAGAGCCTTAGCTGCTGCAACCAGTGGGAATTCTGTCTCCCATGCAATCCATTTATCTAATGCTCCATAAACAGCTTCTTTCTCTTTAGGAAGTCCATAAAGCTTCAATATCAAAATGAAAATATGACGAATTAAAGAATTACAGACAGAATCTAGTACCTTTATTTCTACTTCAAATACTTAGATTCTTCAGAATAGTGCTTTAAAACCTAACAGTGTGTTCCTAAGGTTTACAAAAAAAAAAAAAATTGAAAGAGAAAGAAAAGTAATGTGAAACACCAGGAAATGATCAATTAACATACAGTTCTAACACAATTATTATTATTATATATATATATATATATAAAAAAGACATACTGTTCTAACAAGACCAAGTGCCTTCTGCCCAGAACCAGCCCAATCTCTTTTCTTCCACAGGTGGTGCTCTCTCTTTCCAACCTTTATTGTTTTCCTGTATTCCAAGGAAGAGATCCAAATTAATTATGAAAATATGGAAAATAACAATAGCTGTCAAGACTATCCGCCAAAAAACTAGACTGCTATTTTAGATATTGACAGAAGAACTATTCCTGAAAATGGAAAAAGGGAAGTTGCATACTTCCCAACAGCTTTGGAGTTAGCTCGCGGTTCTCCACCATGATTGAGTAAGCATTTGACACGGGGAACTTTCAGCACCTACATGTTAAAGGGAAAATTTAAAATGCAAATAAATAAATAAATGAACACTAATTCAAACCAACCCAAATATTAGGGAAAATTAAAAAGATAAACTTAATTTTTCTTGCTTGCCTTTGCAGTGAAGATAGTAGACCTCAGCAACAGCTCCACCTCGGCTTTCTCAACCTAATGAGGCCACAAAAGAAATCTAGATGATTAAGCATGAATAATGTGATACCCCATATAATAAAGATAAGCATAGGTGGTAAATAGGATCTCACATTGTTGGGGAATGAGAAATTCTTGCACTTTATAAAATTCTAATGGAGCTCAAATTATATCATTGACTAGTCCTTTTGAAGTATAGGCTATGTGGTTCGGGTCTTTTATTGGGACGTTACAGATGGTATCAAAACCTATACCAACTAGAAACGTGGGACTTGAGTCATGCCACCTACAATGAACAGACCTGACGAGGACATCGAAAATTTAAAGGAGAGAGATTGTGATATCCCAAATGATAAGTATAAGAGTATGTGGTGAATAAAATTTCACATTGCTTGGGGACGAGAAGTTCTTACTTTTTATAAGATTTTAATAGAACTCTAATAGTATCATTAACTAGTCTTTTTGGAATATAAGCCACGTGGTTTAAGCCTTCCATTGGGACATTACAGATAATAAATAAGCAAGACAAAATAAAATAACTCTGGAATAGAACATTCACCTGACTTGTTCCTAATGAGGAGAACCGGCAACAAAATGAATTTACAACACAGGCAATCATCATGTTCTTGCTCTTCTCCAACATCAAGCAACTTCAACCCACAAATGAAACATGCTTAGAAGATAAATTCATGCCCAAACTTTTGATTTATAGGTAGTTCCAACTTGTTAAAAAACAATGGAACTTTTAAAATATCATAGTGATACAACAAAAACATGTAAAAGGAAATCACTTAACCAAGCAGTGATAAAAGGAATCAACTCAATCAACAATATGGCCTGATAAATCACAAAGACTTGAGCACAAGAAAAAGCAATATGTGGAAATCAAAAGCCGTTTGTAAATCAACACAGTCAGCCTTCTTAAAAGAAAAGATAAGTAATAGTTGTCACTTTCCCCAAATAACCAAAGTAATCATTGAAGTCCAAAGTTATATCTCAATATAGAATTCTAAATGAAGCACCACCAGACATCCAAAGCCATCGACAATTATTTTTCTGGATAATAGTAAGCAATAAAAATAAAAAGAAAATGGAAGAAGGAAGCTTTACAGAATGGAAGTCACGTTTAAATTACTAAAATCATCACTTATCCCAAAAGATTAATCCAATGGAAAGAGGTAGATTTATTTATTTGTAATACATTATTAACACTCCCCCTCAATGAGAGATCCTAATTTGTGAAATATTTTATTAAATGAGGTTAAGTGTAGAATTAAGATTCAAACTCAAGACTTCTGCTATGTTACCATATGAATTCACCACTTATCCCAAAAGATTAAGTTAATAGAAGAGTTAGATTTATTAATTTGTATTAACAAAATTTTCATCACTCAAACAGCGAGCTTTAAACGGTAACGTTAGACCCGTTGATGGACAATGGGGCAAATAGCCAAAGATAAAATAACCAACTGCAATGACTAGAAAGAGTGATGTAGATGAAGAGAAGAGAAAAAACGGCCATAGAACAATAAGAAGCAAAATACCGACCGTCATAGAAGCAACTTAATTGTTTGTCCACATACAGAACTGACCACATTCTTTCTTCCTTTTCATTTCTCTTTTTTCTTATTACACATCTGTGTACTATTCCTGCATCCTCTTTCTCCCCGTACAATTTGGCCCCTCTAGCGTAGTCTCTCTACAAACCCTTCTTCGTACTCTTCTAACTCAAAGCTAAGTGCATAAAAACAGACAAGATTCTTATTAGAAAAAGCATAGACTAAATACAAAATCCACGATAACCAATAACCCAACTTTCTTGGATTTGCTTAAATTTCATCACAACAAACATCACCATTTACAAACATATTTCCAAAGCATCGAAACACCAACCCAAAATTTTACGTTCTTCCCCTCCTCTGTCCATGACATTACAAATAGAGTCCCTCCAATATCAACGAACATGAAATCACTAAATCTACAAATTCCAATATAAAACAGATATAACCCAAATTTCGAGTTGGCACCAATCCAAATTGAGATGTGGTTACGAGATTGAAGCTCAAGTATCTTACCCAACCTCGGAGCAGTATTCAGTCGAATTCAAGAGCGACAAGACGCCGCCTAGAGATGGTTCGTGGTGGTCTGAAGCACTTGGCGAGATAAGGCGGTGCTGCGAGCTCTGGTGGCCTCCAGTGGTCAAACGGTTTATCCTAAAACAGAAAGTTAATGAAATGAGATAGAGATAGAGAGACAAACCGAGAGGGGATTTCATGGGGTGTGAGAAACTAAACAGAGAAAACGGAGAGAACGAGAGCAAGAGAGCAAGAAATCAGGGAAAGAGAAATCGATGATAGAGGGGGGGAAGAGAGAGAGACATAACGGTAAGGCAAGGCGGCGACGGCGGATGAATGGGAAGGCGTGGGGAGGGGTGGCCTACTAACGGAGGGAAAGAGAGTGAGACCAAGAGAGATAAAGCGAGAGACGGACGGGGGAAGAGAGGCCAAAGCCTAACATGCAAGAAGCAACACGGCGTGTGGAGGGGGGGCCGCTACCACGCGGCGGTGCAGAGAGAGAGAGAGAGAATGAGCGCAAGAGTTATATGGGCGGACTTACTGGCATGGGGTGGTGTTTCACTCGGTGAAGGGGAAACAGAGAAGGCGAGAGAAAAAGAAACGCAGAGGAGGCGAAGTACTTACCGGCGGCGGCCTAGTCCGGAGGGCAGCTGGGGTGCTGTGCAGAGTTTTTGTTTAATTATTATTCGAACAGTGCTGTGCAGAGTCAACTGTGTGAAGAAAAGGCAGAGAAGAAAAAAAAAATCTCGGATTAAGGTATCGTTTGTATTAAAAAATTATTTTTATTTATTTTTATTTTATTATTATATTTTTATAATTTTTTTATATAAAATACAAATTTTTTTTTTAAAAAAAAATTTAATACATATTTTTTAAATTTCAATATATTTTTTTAAAAATATTAAAATAATAATAATAATAATAATAAATAAATTAAACTCATTTCAACTTATCCTATCTCTAAACTAAATGCGACCTTAAAGTATTCACAATCAATTACTTAAATGATTTATATATTCAAATTTTAGTTAAAAAGTATAAAAATATGCTTCAATAAATTTAACAAAATTAAAATAATTTTAATTTTAATTTTTCTTATTTTTTCATATTTAAAAAATGAGAAAAGAGAAAGTTAAATTTATTTTAATTTTGTTGAGTCTATTAAAACTTATTTTTATATCTTTTAATTAAATTTTAACTAAATAAATAAAATAGTTAGTAGGTTGTGAATATTTTAATTATAATTAAAGTTAATAAAAATTAAAAATTAATATTTTAATATAATAATTTTTGATTTGTTAAGCTTATTATTTGATATAATAAAAACTGATTAGCTAGCATTAATAAAAATGATATTTTAAATCAAAATTTAACTAAATTTTAACTAATGAGTTATGAATGCTCTTAGTCCCTAATTTGGATAGACAAATTTTTTAAATTTTATTAAATATAATAAATAATTTAATTTTTTAAAATTTTAATTCAATTGTTTAAAATTTTAATATAATAATATAAAAAATAATATTTTATTTAATTTTTATTTAAAACTATCTTAACGCATCTTACTATTCAAACAATATATAAACCTTCAACGAAATTGTACAAGCGTCTACAAAAGAAAATTTTATGCCCCTTAAAATTTAGTTTGAATTGTCAAAAAATCTAATTTTATAAATTGTACGTAATACTATCTTTTCAAATTATGCTCAAAAAATGAGATGAGAGGATAAATTTTATAAATAATAATAAAATTATTTGAATTAAGCATTTATTAAATTTTAAAAAATGAGAAAAAAATAATTATAAATATTATAAAATTAAAATATTACTATAATATTTTTTTATTTTTTTTATTCTAGAATTTATAAAGCTCAATTGTTTGTTATTTTTTACTTAAGAATTTAGAAAAAATTATAATGATTAGTTTAAAAAATTATAATAATTAATTTGAAAGTGTTTATATTCAATAATATTTGAAGAAATGATATGAAATGAAAGCAAATGAAATAAGATAAGATAAAATGAAATGAAAAAAGAGAAAAAATGTCATAACACATTTCAGATGTTCTTAATTTTTTAAATGATGATTTGATTATAATCTTATCAGAAGAAAATTATATGTAGAAAATTGAGTCAATTTTAAGAATCTATTATATTCAATAACAATAAAAAGAAATTACAGCTGAAATAGTTAATAATATAATTAGAGTCTTTTAAAATCAATACTTAACGCATTAATAATAGCAATGATCTGAATTTTCAACATACAAAATCATTCAAAAATTAGTTCAAGTAGTGTACATGACACTCTGATAGTAAAATAACCTCAATCTTCAATACACAAAGTCACCCAAAAATTGGTTCTTCCACCCTTTCATTTTGGCCTCAAAACACAAATATTGTGTTTGTATTTTCATCGTCTTCTCAACCAAGGTTTTCCAGATTTATCATATTCACGCAGACCACAAAGGCATGAACACACTTTCTAGTTTTTCGATTTAAAATAAAAGAATTGGGCCACTAATATGCTGGGAGTGGGAAAAAACATGGACAACATCTGATTGCTTAAGCTTACCTACAATGGGCCTCCATCATATGCTCTTCAGCCTGCTCTTTTTTTCTCTCTCTCTCTAATTATATCCGTCTAAATATCATAGATCTTTTTTATTGGTTATAAGAATGTAAAAGTAAAATTTGCATAATATCACATAATTTAACATTTGACTATTTTATTCAATACTTATTTTCACATTGAATTATTTATCCATTAATTAAAATAAGAATAAAATATTAACAATTTAGTAAAAAGAAAATTCAATTTTTTTCTAACATTTTTTTTTTTCAAAATTAAGAGTTAACTCTATTAGCTAATATGTCATTCAAAATGTCTGAATTAAAAGTAGACTAAACATCACAATAGCTCCAAATAAGCTATAATTATCTGTGGCTATCTTCCCATACGAAACCTGCTCTAAACATCACAATTGATTGAGAAAAAAAAAAAAAACAGAACGTAATTGAAAAGATTGTCTTCTTCTATGAGACCTTGTTTCATTTTATTTTTACAAAAAGATCTGCTATTGAGTGATAATTTGCTTGATGTGCTATAAAGTTGACTAAATCATACAACCTCCGGTCCCAACTAATAGACCAGCACCACCTTTTTAAAGATATCCAAGATAATGATATTTTCAAAGATGTTCAACAATGGTGTTGCATAACATTACTAATATTCATTAAAGTTTCATAAATTTCATCTTAAACTTATTCATTAAAGTTTCATAAATTTCATCTTAAAGACGTTGGAAATAAACTTACTGCTTTGCATTCATGCCAGTAAGATCTAATTGCATTATGCTAGCTTCAAACTTCTTCTTCTCAAGTGCAAAGTGTTTATTTTTATTTCGTTGTGCCTTGCTCATAAATTCTCTTCTCTCTACCATGCATATATTTTTGTTATTTGTTATGCGAGCTAAGGCATGGTTAAATTCAACATATGATATTTCTCTTTCTTTTCTCTTTCTTCCTTTTTCTTTCTCAATCTTCTTACCTAGAGGTCTCTCATGGATGACCTCGATGTTGTTGTCCAAAATATTTCCTTCTTCTTATGTTAAGCTGGCATTGGTCGAACGTCTTCAAGGTGGCTTCCTCCTCGTTGACAATATTGACCGATGTTATTTCCATTTTGGTTGATTTCTCAATAAATACCAATAAATCTGAAATGGTGCCAACTGGAGATGTTCATAACATGGGCGAGCTGGCGGGAACTTTGGGGTGCAACATTGCTTCCTTACCTCTGATATACTTGGGGCTTCTGCTAGGGATTGCATCGAGGGTGGCAACGATTTGGGATACGGTGATTAAAAAGATGGAGAGGAAACTAACTGGGTGGAAGAAAATATATTTGTCAAAAGGGGGTTGCATTACTCTGATCAAGAGTACACTCTTTAATATACCCACCTATTTCCTATCACTATTTCTTATACCGGCAAGAGTGGCAGGCAATCTAGAAAAACAATAATGGGACTTCTTGTGGAGAGGTATGGGGGAGAAGGTTAAGTACCATTTAGTCAAATGGGAGACAGTTTGTTGTCTTATCTCAAATGGTGGGTTGTGTATCAGAAATTTGAGGATGTTTAATTGGGCACTACTTGACAAATGATTGTGGAGATATAACAAGGAATCGGAAGCTCTATGGAAAACAGTGATTGAGAACAAATATAAGGGTATAAGGGGGATGGTGTACTAGAGAAGTTAGGGGAATTATAGAGTGGGATTGTAGAAAAACATAAGAAATTGGTGGGGGGGGCTTTCATCGACACACTAGGCTGCAATTGGTTGCAGACAACAAGATTAGATTTTGAAAGGATGCTTGGTATGGTAATAGTGTACTCAAGGATTCATTTCCTTCACTCTTCCAAATTGCAAGTGCCAAAGATATTACTGTGATTGAGGTTATGGGTTGGGCAAGAGGGAGGATCTATTGGAATATTAATTTCAATCAGACAGCTCAAAATTGGAAAATGAGTAGCTTTGTTGAGTTCTTTAGCCTAATATATTCCTTAAGACGAAACATCCAGCATGATGACAACTTGTGGTGGATACCTGCAAGAAGAGAGATTTTTACTGTTTACTCCTTTTATAAGGCCCTTACATAAGAATCAGATATTCAATTTCCTTGGAGGAAGATTAGGCGACATAAGGCACTCCCAAAGCTGCATTTTTTGTGTGACTTCTCTAGGCAAGATCCTTACCATAGAAAATTTGAAGAAAATGATAGTCATCATAACTAATTAGTGCTGCATGTGTCGAAGAGGGGTGAAACGGTAAATCACCTACTTCTTCATTGTAAGACAGTCAGAGTACTCTAGAATGTGATTTTTTGTAGACTGGACTTAACATGGGTTATGTCGGAGACTGTGGTGGCAGCAATGTCGTGCTGGACTTCTGTCCGAGGCACGCATCAGATCAAAGCGGTTTAAAAGATGATACCTATCTTTATTATGTAATGCTTGTGGTAGGAGCGTAACGATCGCACATTTGAAAACCAAGAGAGATCGATGGATGAGCTTAAACTATTCTTTTATAGAACTCTGTGTACTTGGGCCACTATTTTGAACTTTATTGACAAGGACTTTCATGATTTTCTAGTTTCTAATGCGTTTATTTGATAGGGCATGAGATTTTTGTAATTGACAGTTTATCCATTCTTTAATTAATAATATTTGTTTACTTATAAAAAAAAACTATGATTCCTCCATGGATGACGTGTTCAAGCGCATAAACATGTAATTAGTTGTAGTACTATGCATAACCTCAAAAAAATAGAGAAATATAGATTAATCTAGTTAGTATTGATATGTCATCTAAAAAACAAAATCAACACATGCCACATAGCTTTAAAACAAAATTCAACCCAAGCGGAACTATATGAAGAAGATCAAATAAAAATCAAAATTTCCACACTTAGCAAGAAAAAAATAGAAAACAAAATAAATAGAAAGGGAGATAGCCAGGAATGTGTGAGGGATTTGTAGCTTCAGTTACTTTAAATACTACAATCATTTGTATCATCCAGTAACTCAAAACTATCTGTCACTCTATTAGATTACTAAAATAATTCACGACCAAAAAAACTAAATTAGAATTATACCTACTTAATACCTCCCATTTGTCAAACCCTACTTGCATTCACCATAGAGTGCTTTCATATAACCTCTGAAAAACACTCTCTCGATCCTGTACATGTGTTAACAAAATTTCATGCAACACTTCATCCCTAGCAGAATAACATTTTTGGTTTTCCACATAGTCCCCTGTATACCTTAAATATTTTAGTTAACAGTTTCTCCCAACCCAGTCCTCAAAAGCAGTCTGAAACAAACAACCTGATCCTGAACAAAAATATTTCAATAAAAATTGTAGAAATTAGAGCAGCTTTTAAGTTTGAGTGCATCGGGTCAAATAAAATGTGCATGGAGGTTGGGTAGAGGGAAAATAAGTGCTTGAATCAAATCTTGGCCTTGGAGAAATAGAACAAAAAATACCAGGAGGAGATTGAAGAGGAGAAAAAGAAGTCCTCATATTTAATCAAATCATCACACCACAAATTTCAATCAGCATCCATAATAAAATCATCAAAGAACCACATGTTTCCCACATACCTATTTTTTGAAACTCACGACAAGCTACTTGCAATGAAACCACAGAAGATGAAACGTAGACCCAGCTCCTTATTCACACTTCAAAGCTAATTGAAAAAAAAAAGTGCAGAAATGCCAAACAAAACTCTAGCAAAGAAAGGTTGAGAAGTAGATAAATGAATGAGGAGAAATGGAGGGAAAAGTGGAAATCATGAGAGAAAACTTGAAGAGAGAGAGAACAGGAGAGAGAAATATTATTTAATAACATTTGGTCAAATTACAGGACATCTATGATTCCAATTTTAATTTTATTATAGTTAGAACTCATGTTTTTTACATTTGCATAATTTATTGTAGTGCAATTTTTAAACTCTATTATGCAAATTATGTTCGATTGAATTTGAATTTGCAAAATTTAATGAGATTACTTTATAACCTATTTTACAATCATTCGATATAGTAGTACTTTGATGATGTAAGGGAAAACGAATCTAAAGACGTTGAGTTGATATACTTCACATTGATGGCGTTGGATTACCTTTCATGGAAAGAAAAGGTGAAGATCCCAAGAATTGAGACCATAGTACACAACCATAAACAAATGTGAAGACATATATTATCCACAAGAAAAAGGAAATCCCAAGTAGAGTTTTCAGCTTGAAAAGTAGCAAAGCCTCATTTGCATTGTGAGTAGTCAAAATATGTGAAAGTTTCAATTTGGAAGAGCGAGTTGGTACACCGTACAAGAACCTCTTTTAAGTTTAACTTTTTAGTTTCAATTATGATTTGGGTTGAAAAAATTAGGTCAATGATATGTAGAGAGTAAACATGGACAATGTTGGATTTGATTTGAAGTTTACCCATAACAGGCCTCTGCATGCCCTTCAGCCTATTCTTTTTTTCTCAAATTTAATAAATTAAGTACACTTTAGAAGCAAAACCAAGTTAAGATTCAACTAAAATCATTTGAAGAATAATCATATTTGTGCTGCTACCTAATAACTTATTTTACAATCGTTCAATACAATAGTGTTCTGATGGAGGAGGATGCGGATCTAAAGATGTTGAGTTGACAAATTCAACATTGATGTCATTGGACTAACTCAAGAAGGCAAATCGGCATAAATATAGCAAGAAAGTATGAAGATTATAGGAAATGATACAATATTGTGTACATCTAAGTATTTTAGCCATAATTGTAGTTACATGTATCGAAATTATGCATATCAACCCAATTTGGAAAGTCTTTTTTGGCACGCATGTCGTGATGACCTGCTATGCTTGGTGGCCCCTATCTAGACCTCAAAATCAATGATATTTCCTGCTAAATCGTTGATTTAAATTATTTTTTCTTTTTTATGGTGATATTTTACTTTCTTTTTCGAGAGATGCTTTTTTATTTTCGATGTGGGGCTAGGATTTAACTATACTTATTTTATTACTTAATTTTGTGGTTGCCTAGACTTCTTTATCTATTTAAGTCTGACTTGTGATCTTCAGAAAGTGACTTTTGGACTTTTATCAGTAAACCTTAATCTTCGAGTTTATTTCAAAGTTTCTCTATGTTTGCATCTTTCTCAATTTCAATCCCTAATTTCTTTTACTTAGCTAGTCGTTGAGATAATTTCCATTTTGCCTAACGTCAATTATCATTCGGGCCAGAAGTATTGGGTCACTGATATGTAGGGAACAAACATGGAGAATGTTTAGATTTTTCTATTTGTATTATATTCTTAATAAAATTCTCATCACTCCAAAGCAATCGGCTTTAAACATTAATGTAGACCTAATAACGGATAATGGGAAGAATAGCCAAAGATAAAGCCAACAATTGCAATGAGCGAAAAAGGTGCTTTTGATGAAGAGAAAATAAACAACAGCTATAGAAGAATAAGAAACAAAATACCGACAACCATAGAAGAAGTTCAATTGTTTGTTAAAATTACACATACAAAACTTACCACTTTTTTTCTTCCTTTTCGTCTCTTTTTTTTCTCTATTACACATCTACGTACTATTCTTGCATACTTTTATTCCCCAACATTTTGGCCACTCAAATGTTTCATGTCTCTCTACGTACCATTCTCCATATTTTTCTAACTCAAAGCAATGTATCAAAACAGAAAAGGGTCTTCTTAAAGAAAGCATGGATCAAGTTCAAGGCATCCTATGGCCAATCAACTACACAGAGCTTAGAAAGTGATCACCAAAAACTCAATAACTGTAAAGAGTCTTCTAGGTCTATGACCTACCAGAAAGGACAAGGAGGATCCAAATACCCAGAAACTGATAGTATTTGTGAATGACCTGAATGCCACAAACACACAACTAGACCTTCGATCAACCAAAAGATCTTGAAACGATACATGAATGAGTAAAAGAAGACGTTTTAAAGCAAAAGAACTAATAACACCCAAAGAATAATGCAGTAATTGTAGTTCAGATTTGGGTTGTCGATTCCACAGGGAGACAAATTAAAAGAATAGTAGAAAGACTAAATAAACTAAAGAAAAAAAATATTAAATAATTGACAAGGGAATAAAAAATGATTTTAAATGCAAATTAAAATCAAACAAAATGATTAACGAAAAAAAAAATAATCAAAGTTGACAAATAGTAGAGTGTCGGGAATCCCTTACACATATCCGGTATTTTAATTATTCTGAATTCATTGATAACTCAATTGAGAATTCAATTCCGTAACTCTCAATCGGAAGATATAGAATTATAAACCAAAATTAAATCAAATATAATCCTTTGAAAAATCATTCATCACTTTTTAAATCACATAAATTGAAATCCACATCCTTTGGTGTCTCATAATCCAATGACGACAATATACCCAGGAGCGATATTGCAGCAGAAAATTAAATCAATATAAATAATCAATGAATCCAAACATAATCAAAGAACAAATTCATTCAACAGAAAAAGCATGACTAAATCCATAAACGAAATAAATTCTAAGATTATTCAGAGAAGAAAACATCAACAATATATTGAGAATGATAAAATAAAGAGTTTTAATAAATTAAAATCAAATACATGAATTAAAAATAAATTAAAAATACCATCTAGTGTGCAAGTTCATGCCTAACCCTACTGGAGAATTTAATTACCCATGCACATGATAGACAACATAAATTCTAAGAAGAAAAATAAGTCACCGGCCATTAAAGAATTTTCGTTCACGTTTGGCTCCATCCTTGTACGCGGCCCTCCTCCTTTTCTTTCGTTCCAGGTCTACTTATATATATCGGCCTTAGGTCCCAAAGTCCCAATAGGATTCAAGTTGCCGTTAGTTGTGGAATTAAAACCATGTGATGGCTTTTAGACTTGGACGTGTGGCTTGTGACTTGGACGTGACTTGAACTCCCAACTCCTATGCGTCTCATTCTAGCCTCAATATATATGTGTCGTGCTTCAATTGAAGATTTAATGGGCCTATGAGTGTTGATGTTGCCGTGTATTAACATGTAGCCCAAATGATGTGTTGCTCTCAAGTATAAATCCCAAGTATAAATGAACATGAATGCATCTCAAAGAAATGGGCCCATGTGATCTTTCACTCACCTATCAAAAAGAAATAAAAATAAATAAATAAAATAAAGAATGCAAATAATGCTTAAAAACATCTCAATATTAATAGAAATCTAATAAAATAAAATAAGTGAAATCCAATCATTTCTATTTTCATTCTTTACAATTTAATCAAATATTAAGATATTTACAGTACACTTTTGCGCACTCATCAGGAACCGTACAAGCGTTTAACAATAACTTATTTAAACGAAGGCGGCAAACATACCTTATCGAGTGAAAAAAGAAAAACCCAAATGGGTTTTGGCTTTAGAAACAGTAGAGCCTCAATTTCGTTGCGAGTACGTCAAAATGTGTGAAAGTTTCACTTTGAAAGAACGAGCCAATACAATACACCATACAAGAACCTTTTTCTATCTAACTTTTTAGTTTCGATTATGATTCAAGCTTGAAGAATTAGGCCACTAATATGTAGGGAACAAACATGGATAGCATTTAGATTATCTATTTGTATTTTATTTACAACAAAATTTTCATCACTCTAAAACAGCTGGCTTTAAACGTTAACATTAGACCCATTTACAGACAATATTAGAATTGAAGGAGGTCATTCATCAAACACCTACGGTGCTTACAGATTGATACAATTACAGTGGGTTACAATTTGTTATTCTATTTCTTTGCTGAGCTGTACATATAATTTCGTTATTCTTTACTTGTAATTTCATTATTTTGTAACCTATAAATAACAGCAGATGTACATGACAAACATAATGAGAATTCACTCAATTTCCATATTATGTTATCTTCCATTTTCCGCTACCATCGTCTTTCCCTTCGCATTGCTCTGTTCTTAATATGGTACCAGAGCTATGAACTCAAACAGCGAATCTCGTACTCTCTCCAACCCAGAACTCAATCCTCACCACCCCGCCAGCCCATACTTCATCCAGCTTGGAAAAAGAGCCTCATTCCCCTTGGTTCCTGATCTTCTAACCACCGAAAACTATGTCACACGGGCAAAGACTATGCGTTGAGCTCTTAATATCAAAAACAAATTGAGATTCATTGATGGCAAGATCCCGAAACCAACAAACACCTCAGATCCTCTCTACTCTGCCTGGGAATGTTGACATGATGTCTTAATCGCCTGGATCCTCCACTTATTTGGTTTAGAACACAGATCGAGCATCGCTCATGCCGAAATTGCAGCCAATGTTTGGAAAGATCTTCAATAAAGGTTCTCCATCCAAAATGCTCCACGCATTTCCCAACTTACGAAATCTATGTCTTCCTCAACACAGAGCAGTGATTCTGTCAACCGATACTACAACAAACTCAAAAACTTCTAGGATCAGCTTGAGATCTACGAACCAATGCCGAAATGCACTTGTAGAGCAGTTCATACTCAATTTGAATATATCCACTGAGGCAAGGTGATGCAATTTCTCTTGGGCCTAGATGATTCATATGACCCTGTTCATGCGCAAATCATGTTGTATGACATACTCCCGCAACTCAATCGCGTCCTCTCCCTAGTTCAATAAGAGGAAATACGTCGTCAACTCAACTCTTCCCTTACGCCTCTGGCCATGGTCACCAGAGGACTAGATTCCAGGAATGCATCAAACACCAGGCGCAAACGTTTCTTCTGTTCCCATTTCAACATCCAAAGGCACTCCCTAGAGCATTGTTTTAAGGCGAATTCCAATCTACCAGTGTGCTCTCACTGTCGAATCCCTGGACATACCAAGGAGAAATGTTACAAGTTGAATGGTTATCCTCCCGGGCATAAAAATGCTTCAAAATTCAAATCCTCAACTAATCAGCCTTCACTTGTGCAGGATACAATCAACAATGGTCCTCCTATTACGCAAGAGTAGTATGAACAGCTCCTCGCCCTACTCAAATCCTCCCAAAATGATGGGGCCATTCATGCTGCCAACAATGCCCATGCCACTTCCTTGCCCATGTTCGTTACCTCTTTCTCCAGTTTTTCATGCACACACCATCGTGCACCACATGAATCCACCCCACGGATCATTGACACTGGCGCTATAGATCACGTGATCTGTAGCCCAAAGTTCTTCACCCACAACGTTAACACCACCTCTCAATCCATCGAACTTCCCAATGGTGCCTCAAGCACCGCAACACACATCGAAAATGTTTACTTATCCACTGATTTAATTCTTCACAATGTATTGTGTGTCCCTGCTTTTTCATTTAATCTCATCTCTGTAAGAGCCTTAGCACACGATTCCAACTGTTGTCTCATTTTTCTCTCTAATTCTTTCTACATCTAGAACCATTCATCATGGATGACGATTGGAGTGGGGGCAGTGTGTGATGGGCTATATCACCTTCAACTCAAATGACCCAACCCGAATACCTTACAACATTTTCCTCATACTTTGTTATCATTCAATTCAATTCATACCACAACAGCTACCAAGTTTGATTTATTCACACTTTGGCATTACAGACTTGGTCATAGTTCAATAACTAAACACTTTTTACATGAATTTGGTCTTGATTTTAAGCATTCTAATAGTCTTGATTATCCATGTGATGTTTGCCCGCTCGCCAAACAACATAAGCAGCCATTTCCAAAATCTGATTCAACTATTAATAAACCAGTAGACATTGTTTCTACTAATATTTGGGGCCCTAACCCCACCGAATCATATGATAGTTACAAATATTTTCTTACCCTCGTGGATCAACACACATGGTGTACCTAGATTTATTTGCTTAAAACCAAATATGAAGCTCAAACTTCCCTCCAAAATTTCTTTTCAGTTGTTAATACGCAGTTTAACACTAAAATCAAAATCCTCTGATTAGATAATAGGGCTGAATTCAACATGCCACAATTCTACAATTCCAAGGTACATTGCACCAACTCACTTGCATAGCCACCCCTCAACAAAAGGCCCTTGCCGAACGAAAGCATCAGCACATCCTAAACGTAGCCCGAGCACTTAAATTTCAATCTGGATTACCAATGATATACTAGTCTGCTTTTGTTGCTATTGTCGTGTACCTAATCAATAGAATACCCACCCCCACACTCGACTACAAAACCCCATTTGAAGCTCTCTATAACACCAAACCATTCTACTCTACCCTCAAAGTGTTGGGTGCCTCTATTTCACATCCACCCTTTCTCACACCCAAGCCAAATTCGTCAAGAGCTCACAAGTGTTTATCCCTTGGCTACTCCGATGGTATCAAAGGATATAAGCTTCTAGATCTCACCTCAAACCACATATTTCTCTCTCGTGATGTTGTTTTTCATGAATCAATATTCCCACTCAAACAGCCCAACCACTCTCTCATCTCACCTCTTCAATAGCCCAGTTCTATTTTCCCCAACATGAACACCGAAACACCTGCTTATCAACACTACCTGCCCGGCCTGGTTCATCAACCCACTACCTCAGCAAACCCAGATCATTTTCCCTCATCTATATCTACACTTGATTTTTCATCCCAGCCCAACGAACCACCCACCGAATCCACATCACAACCAAGCCCACCCAATCCTTCCACTTCTCCTCCCACCACCCCACCCAACCCAACATATTAGACTCACCCCCACAACTCATTCACAAATCCTCTCACCCACGTAAGGCACGCTCTTATCTACTCGATTATCACTACCATCAAGCCTCAACTCTTGTTCCTCACTTCGCGACATCCACAACGAAGATCTCTGGTTCATCTTTAACCTCAGGTACGCAAATCCCTTTCCTCTTTCATTAGTTTTATCCTATAACTCCCTCTCCCCCACACTTCGAGCCTTCTCCACTTCCTTACATCTCCACATTGAACCCCCATCTTACACACAAACCACCAAACACTTAATCTGGTGTGAGGCTATGGAGTAAGAGCTTGCTGCTCTTGCACTTAATCAAACTTGGACCATCGTGGATTTACCTCCTGGAAAGTGCCTGATTGATTGCAAATGTATTTACAAATTCAAGTACAAAGCTAACGGCACAGTAGATAGAGCCAAGGCCCGATTAATGGCAAAGGGCTTCACCCAATGGGAAGGAATTGATTTTCACGATACCTTCTCCCCAGTGGCCAAACCAGTCTCCATTCGGTGCCTCTTAGCCATCACCGCCATTAAAGGCTGGGATCTTTAGTCGTTCAACATCAATAACGTGTTTCTGTATGGTGAGCTTAACGAAAATATCTGCATGAAACCCCCTCCAGGTTATGTTGCAGCCAAGACTAACCAAGTATGTCATCTCCATAAAAGCATTTATGGCCTACGCCAAGCCTCGCGTCAGTGGCACACAAAGCTTACCTCCTCTCTTGCTAAGTATGGCTTCATTCAGTCCAAAGCAGACTACAATCTCTTCATTAAAGAAACTCACACTGCTTTTATTACACTACTCAAATATGTTGACGATATCATTTTGATAAGTTCAGATTCTAATTCTAGTGATGCAATAAAACAGTTTTTGGCCACCAAATTCCGCATCAAACTTTTGGGACCTCTGAGATATTTCCTTGGCATGGAAATCGCACTAACTCGCAATGGCATTCAACTCTGTCAATGCAAGTACGCCCTGGATATTTTTGCCAAGACTGGTCTTCTTGCATCCAAACTATCACCCTTACCAATGGAACCAAATAGCAAACTACAGAAGGATGATGGTGAGCTCTTCCATGATCCCTCTCTCTTTTGAAAATTGGTTGGTAAACTAATTTGCTTAACCAACACAAGACCAGATTTGAACTACAGCATCAACTTTCTTAGCCAATTTATGGATGGCCCCCATGTGCCACACTATGATGCTGTTATAAAAGTTCTCAAGTATGTCAAGGGTACTCCCAGGCAGGGGATTTTCCTCTCTGCCAACTCTACTTTCAACCTCATGGCATACTCTAATGCCAATTGGGCCAACTATCCCGACACCAGATGCTCAACTACTAGGTTTTGTGTGTTCCTCGGCAACTCCTTGATTTCATGGAAATCCAAGAATCAGAATACAATTTCTCACTCCTCTGCAAACTGACTTGGATCCGTTATTTGCTCTATAACCTTCACATCATGATCCAAACACCTGCACAAATTGTATTGTGACAACTTAGCTGCTATACACATTGCTACGAACCCCATCTTCTACGAGCATACGAAGCACATCAAACTTGACTACCACCTAGTTTGAGACAAGATTTTCGAGGGTCAAGTGCCAACTGCTCACGTTCCTTCCTCTAATCAGATAGCTGACTAACTCACAAAGCCATTAAATTCTCCATCACTCAAACGCCTACTTCTCAAGATGGAAGTCATAAATATTTACTCTCCATCTTGCGGGGATATTGGAATTGAAGGAGGCCATTCATCAAACACCTACGATGCTTACGGATTGATACAATTACAGAGGGTCACAGTTTGTTATTATGTTTCTTTGTTGAGCTGTACATATAATTTCATTAGTCTTTACTTGTTATTTCATTATTTTGTAACCTATAAATAGCAGCAGATGTACATAATGAGAATTCACTCGATTTCCATATTCTGTTATCTTCCCTTTTCTGCTGCCATCGTCTTTCCCTTCGCATTGCTCTGTTCTTAATAGACAATGTGGAAAATAACAAAAGATAAAGTCATCATGCAAAATGAGCAAAAAGGATGATGTAGATGAAGAGAAGAAAAACAACTGTCCTAAAAGAATAAGAAACAAAATGCCGATAGACATAGAAGAAGCTTAATTGTTTACTACAAGTTCACATACAAAATAGACTATTTTCATTCTTCCTTTTCATTTCTCTTTATATATATGTGTGTGTGTGTCTGTGTACTATTCCTGCATACATTTTCTCCCCTTTAATTTGGCCTTTCTAGTGTAGTCTCTCTACATCTCCACTGTATTCGGTTCGATTTTAGATCGGTCCGGTCCGAAATCAATTTTACACTTTTTAGGACCGGACTAGACCAGTTCACATATTTATATTTATTTTTAATATTATATATAATATTTTATGTTGTATATAATTGTATATATAATATAATTTATAATTATATATAAAATAATATTATATTATAATTTATAACATAAAATTTTAATCTTAAACATATAAATTTATTTGATCATATTTCTTAAATATAAAACATATATAGTATATTAATTATATTTTTTGGCCAAGTAAATTCTCAATATATTCATAATGATAAATTGGCAATATTAAAATCGAAAAATCGAATCTACCGGATTGAAACTGGTAAAGCTGGAAGTATTGGTTTATGAGAGTAACCAATACGGGATCAATTCTTAAAAAAACAAAAGCAATATATATTGGTAAGATTCCAAAATTAGTTCAAAAATCGGACCAGTTACACTCCTAGTTTCAATTATGATTCAGGCTGAAAGAATTGGGTCACTACTATGTAGGGAACAAACATGAACATCGTTTGTATTTATTTGTATTATATTTTCAAAAAATCTTCATCATTCTTAAACAACTAGCTAATTTATGCGCTAATGTTAGACTTGTTAACCGACAATGGGGCAAATAGCCAAAGATAAAGTCACCCATTGCAATGTGCAGAAAGGGTGACATAGATGAAGAGACGAGAAAGAAAAACAATAGAAGAATACGAAACAAATACTGACAACCATAGAGAAGCTCAGTTGTTTGTTAAAAAAAATTCTACATACAAAACAAACCACTTCCTTTCTTCCTTTTATTCTCTTTTCCTTTGTTACACATCTATCTAGTACTACTCTTGTATACTTTTTCTCCTCCTACAAATCGGCTCCTATATTGTCTCTCTACATACCCTTCTTCATATTCTTCTTATTCAAAATTAAGTGCATCAAAATAGACAAAAGTCTCAATAAAAAACACTATGCCCAATCAACTACAAAAAGCATCGAAAGTGACCAAGAACTCAATTTCAACTGAGAAAGTCTTGATCTATGACTACGACCTACCACTACAAAAATATAGCTTACCTGTTGCCAGGTATTTTATACCAAAATGACGATTTCCTACCAAAATGAGTTTGTTTTTATCGTAAATAGTCATTTTTATCATAAAGAATCCGTCATGAATGCTCATTTTTTTGTAGTATACTAGAAAGGATGAAAAGCCAAACACCAAAAAACTACTACTATTTATGAATGACCTGGATGCCACAAATTTAGGACTAGACCTTCGACAAACAACTCTTGAACTAATAAGTGAATGAAGAAAAGAATAGGTTTTAAACAAGATAAACCATACAAGTGTTTGCAATAACTTCTGTAAATGAAAGCCCTGTATAAAGCAAGCATTACCAAAAAAACCAAGCAACAAGATGTTGATTTGGTTAGTTGGCTGATAGAGAGAAGATTGAACTGAAATGAAGGCCCACATAGGACATTATAAGACAAGTTGCGGAGACAAATGGATGGAACCAATGTGTGTAATAGGTGCTGAAATGCCATTAGGTATTTTGAAAATTGCATTATGAGCATAATGAAAAGATGTGAAAGGGCATGTGCTATGGACCATGTGATCCGTAGCACCAATGTCCACAATCCAATCATTAAAGGTAATATGTAAGGGTGAAATTATTTTAATGAAAAAACAAAAAAAAAAAATACAAAGTTACCCGAAAGGTGATTAATTGGAGAGGTCACATTTGCTGTTTGAGATACATGTGACTCGAAATTGAGAAGAGTAAGAAGTTATTGACACTGTTCAGGTGTGAAAAGAAAAGATGAAGGTGGATCAATAGCAACTTGATGAGCTGAGGAGGAAGGAGTTGAATATTTCCTTTTGGAACGATATTCAGAGGATATCCATGTAACTTGAAGCATTTTTCAATTGTGTGCCCAGGAAGAAAGCAATGAGAGCATACAGGTCTATCTTTGTGGGGGAAAACCTTAGTCCAAGTAACAAGATTGGTTGTAAAAGATAAAGCTACAGATGGGATGTGAGATGATAGCACTAATCCAATGTCTCTTTGACGTTCCTCATGAAGAACAAGTGAAAACACTTTGTTGATTAGAGGAAGTGGATTAATTAAGAGTATTTGATCACGGACTTGATAAAAAGAGTCACTAAGCCCCATCAAGAAACGCATAACTTAATCTTACTAGTGCATATCCACCAGTGCATTAATCCTCCACAAGAATAGACAAGTAAGGGCCTATAATTCATTAATTCATCCCATAGGCCCTTCATTAGAGTCCAGTGGTGAAACAAAGGAGAAGTATCGATTAGCTTAGCAATGGAACCATTAACAAAACCTAATTTATTTTTAGCAGTAAGGACCTATGCCAAATGTGGTAGTTTTCACTATTGAGAACTTGTGTAACGAGAACAGAGCTAGGACTATCTCCATGATGAAGATAGTATGGACTTGAAGAATTAGAAGGATTCTATGATGAAGAAGAGATGGAGGAAGAATTACCAGAAGGCATGATGTTTTGCACAAGAGCATATTTTTTAAACTGATACCATGTTAATATTGATACCAGGGAATGCTCGAGAGAATTTATAGCATGAAGATATTATTGCAAAACTATGTTATAGCAAATGAGATTATAACCTACAGGCGCGGGAAGACTAAAGTTTAAATAACTAATTAGTAGACCTTCCATGTTTCTTTAATATATATATTTCTAGGTTTATAGACCCTCCATGTTTCTTTAATATATACATAGACATATTGTAGAGAGCTAGTTAGCGTTGAACTTCCATTCAAAGATATAATTCATGTACTCTACTTTCTTTTGTGTCTATATTTGTCTCAGTTATTAAGGTTTATTTTTTTTAAATGAAGTGGTTGATGGAAAGGGGGTCACCACATAATCATGGAGGTCTTTTTCTTTTCACACGTAGTTATCTACTCCATTACTCTCTCTCTCTTTCTCTCTCTCTCTCTCTATTAATCTTTTTCTTTTGCCCTTTCAACTTTTTATCAATGAGATGGGTGAAAATGTTTAAGACTTATCACCACATAAAGTGTTTGGCACTAGTGCTTGTATGTCATAATTTAGTTGAAAGATGTCAAAATAATTCGGATTGGTATTAGAATTTTACCATCGAAGCTCATGTAAGGTTTTAGACGAAGGTATATTGCTTGGTCTATATTACAAGTGACACCTTAATAACTGATCTTATATATTTCTATGTTTTGTACTTTAAAATTCAACTTTTTCTATTTGATGATTTCCTCTAACAAGTAGATTTGTGAGGTAATTGAGACTTTCAAGGTACAATTTTCTTGCATCAGTAGATGTATGGGTCCCAAAGTAATTTTAAGGTACAAAATTAGAGGCAGATATACGCGTACAGATGGTTTCAGAATACATAGAAAACAATCAAAGGGAAAACAACCAAAATTTTTATGTATGCATATATGCTAGGTGATATATATATATATATATATATATATATATATATATATATATGAAAATAGATTAAAAAAAAAAAAAACTCACTCATCATTCCCACACTACATACTGGTATAGTTCATCATGTTATTAGTTCATCTACAAGATGGTTGACAAATCCTTGCATCTACATGATACTACAGTATTATATATGTACATATATAATAATTTCGCCTTCTTGCCTTACATTTGATATATATGATGCTGGAAAATTAGCTTTAGGACTTGAATGCTAGATCATTCCGGACAGTCGATGATACGAGCTCATCAACAGGGATACGAAAAAGGTGAAAATAAATTTAGTTGATTTCAATGTTTATATTAAATCCTCAAGCATAAGTAGATGTGTAATGTTTGTAAAGATGATCATGACAACTATGAAATTCAGAAAAATTAAACTCTATTTATGTATAACTCTTATCACAACTTCGAGTTTGAAATAAAATACCTAACTTGTTTTATGTTAGATTCTTAGTAACTCTTAAAACTCCAATTGATTGTTTCGTTGAACTGCAAGTTGCATTGGAACACATGTTGTAGTGTAATAAAGTGGAACTGGTAGTTTGTATATATATATATAAATATGCACTAATTATATCTTCTGAGTTGTATTTTTTTGTGGACAATATTTTAGGTGTATTCACCAGTATTAGGATCTACACTGGATTTTGGTGTTCTGATTTGGTTTTCATGTGGCTGGTTAAGCTACAATATTTTCACTTTTTAACTCGCTGTTGGAACACTTATTGGCAGATTGGCAAACCAGATCAGTGTTTCCTAGAGAAACTCAGAACAACTTGCATGCAACCAGATAGCAAGAGTATACTAACAGCTAGAGGCCGATGCTGCGAAGTTCATGTGCACTTTATGCCAAAATTTGCACTACAGAAAAGGGTGTACATTCATATTTGTAACAAACATTAGGCAATAAAATCATTTAATGTATTGAATTATCTAACCAACGTAATATAGTACTGCACCCATTCGGCCAGTCATGTACAACTCTTTGGTATTGATGAAAACTATGTTACGGTGACTGCATGCTGCGTATACGTATATGCAATTGGAGTTAAAGTTTCTTATTTGTCTAATTTAGCAATTTGATGCAATAAAAGTATATTAATATATTTATATCATACTAATATAATAATATGACTATTACTTACGATTGTGAATAACGCATGGAACAGGTCTTCACGGGTTTTTAGAATCAATATATGTATAGGTATTTAAATAATTAGGTACAGGTATTAAGATATTTGCGGCAAAATGAATCGCCGATAAAAGCTTAACATATTGACGTTTAGGTAGTAGCAGCGGGTCTATTTCGCTATTAAAAACCTTGCGGCGCATAAAATCGCCGCATATATCTAAAAATTTTCAAGCTTCCCTGCGAATTTCTACAAATCGCCAAGAAGAAACACATTTTCAGGGATTAAATTCATCGCACTTGTGTTTGTAGCGCACCACATTAAGTTATTTACGGCGAATTAAAGCACTGTCTATAGGATATAGACGCCGCTAAATGAATATTTCCATCGAAATAAAGAGCCAAGAAATGTTAAAATTGCATACCTTTAGGTGTGTTGCAGCGAGTATAATTCGCTCTTAATAGCCTTGCAGCGCTAAAAATCGCCGCTTATAGCTAAAAATTTTCAAACTTCCCTGCGAATTTCTACAAATTGCCAAGAAGAAAGACAAGTGCAGCGATTTTATTCGCTGCAATTGTGTTTTTGTATTGCCTAACTACGATGTCTCGTGGATGATATGCGACGCTTTAATGGATATAGCCGGCGAATTAAATCGCCAAAAAGGATGGATCCCAGCGAACTACAACATACAGATGGACTGTAGTTGCAGCGCCCTCAGTAATAAAAAACGGTGAATTATTTCGCTGCTATTGTATTTTGAATGCGGCAAAAACTAAGATATGCTGGGTTATGTTTTATGCAGAGAAATAACAGTGGCGAACACACGGCGTTCATATATTCATCTAGAGAACTTATATACAACATATTTTGGTGGCTATTACAGCGAATTTAGGCGCCAAAAAAAATCGAATTCCTTGTAGTGTAACTAATAGGAATATAAGCTTGTGAGGTAAAATGATACAAAGACTAATTAACTAACTAAAGAAATGAAGTATACTATCTCTAATAAAGGAGGAACCATGCACATTATCTACCGGAATAAGGAAAACCCATGTTGAGTTTTTGGCTTAGAAAGCAGTAGAGGCTCAATTTCTATTACGAGCCTGTTAAAGTGTGAGAAAGTTGCAATTTAGAAAAAGGTACACCAAGAACCTTCTTCTATTAACTTTTTAGTTTCGATTGTGATTCGCTTTGGAAGAATTGGGCCACTGATATGTAGGGAACAAATATGAACAAAGTTTGGTTGGATTTTAAGTTTACCTAAAAAGGGCATGCAATATCATATGCCCCTGTTCGCTCTTTTCTGTTCCTGTTTTTCCTACAAGTTTAATAAATTAAGTACACTTTAGGATCAGAACCAATTGCTAAGATCCAACTAAAATCATTTGATGAATAATCATATATGTGTAATTATCTTATAATCTATTTTACAACCGTTTAGTACAATGATGCAAAGGGATACAGATCTAAGGACATCGAGCTTACAAATTCGACATTCATGGAACTGGACTACTTCAATAAGGCAAATCGGCATAAATATGATAATAAAATGTGAAGATCCTGAAAATTGAGTGATATTGTATACGCATAAGTATTTTGGCCTTAATTTTGATTACGAACGTCGGAATTGCATATATTATCACAATTAGGAAAGCTTTTTTCGATGCAGTACACATCATAATGATCACCATGCTACGCTTGGTTGTGTGTCTCAACCTCAAAATCAGCCTTTTTTTTTTTTTTTTTTTTCTTCTGAGTCTTTGATTTAGGTTATTATTTTCTTTTTGTGGGGATATTTTGCTTTCCATTTTGAGTGATTTTTATTTCTATGTGGGGCCAGATTTTGGCGAGGTACTTATTTATACCTTTATTTGTGCAGTCGCTTAGACTTCTTTAATTAGCTATTTAAGTCTAGCTAGTGGGCTAGTTTAGAATAGGACTTTTGGACTTTTTAAACCCTAATATTCGAGTTTATCTCAGAGTTTCTATCTGTTTCAATCTTTCTGAATCTAAATCTCTAATTTCTGTTTCTTAGCTAGCCATCATAATAATTTCTAAATTGGCCAACGTCATACTGATTCATTAAAAAAAACTAAATATTATATTTTTCATCTTATTTGAGTTTTAAAATTTTGAACAAGTGTCTTATGTTTTATATAGAATTATAAAAACGAGTGAATATATATCATTACTCATCATTTTGAAAATTCAGAATTCCAAATTATATATTTCATTTGATCTTAAACCACGGGATTCAACAGAACGTTATTGTGAGAAATGTTATTCACTGTCATTTCTAACCATCGTCTTCTCAGCATCCATTAATATGGCATCAAATGATAATTGGTAAATATATGAAACGCATAACAAATCATTTTCAATCATCTAATCTCATATTATAGGATAATAATTAAGAGGATAATAAAGAAAAAAGAGTTGTGACGCCCCCAAATTTTCCTTAAAATAAATACGAGAATCGAGACGTCGGGATGCTGGCAACACGGGTCACGCACCCCCAACGTCAAGTGTTAAGTGTGTGAACACGTGACATGCATAAAATAAAAGTCGCAGCGGATAATAAAATCATTATCTAAGTACCAGAATTTTTAGAAATATTTTACAAATCAATCTAACATATATTCTCCAACAGGAGATTTAATATAGTCATCCGAAAGATAAATCATAAAAATACATATTTATAAAAATGGGAAAATAATTTCCCAAGATAACAATTTTATAACATAATACTCCAACAACGGAGCCGCCTCCTCAGGCTCAGACCTCTCGACATCTGCATCCAAAATCTACGACGCCAAGATGGCATCACAGGTAAGTACAACCCAACCAAACCATAAGACAGAAATATACTCATACAACAACAAAATTCATAAACATGACACCAAATGCATAAATCTCAAACGAACATCTTTTTCAAAATAAATAAGATAAACACACGCCAAAATATTATTTTGGTCTACGATAAAATTCTAGTAAAAAACATCTATCCTTTCTCAGAAAATAATATCCACAAATCCAATCATACTGGGCGTTACGTATTGCCGTCCTCGATATGATAAACACACATCACCAATTATAATGGGCGTTACGTATCGCCATCCCCATTCTGATTCATACACACTCATTTCATAGCGGGCATTACATATCGCCGTCCTCGATATGAAACATACACCCAATGACCATAACGGGCGTTACATATCGCCGTCCCCGTTATGTCATCCACACACTATCAATCATAATGGGCGTTACGTATCGCCGTCCCCATTATGACTAACACACACAATGATCATAATGGGCGTTACGTATCGCCGTCTCCATTATATCATCCATACACACGTTGATCACAACGGACGTTACGTATCACCGTCCCCGTTATGACTCAGCCAAAAATCATTAAAATCCATAAATCCAATAGTCACATCTCATATTAAAATCCAACACCAAATCTCACATTAAAATCTCAAATGTCATACACATGAACGACTGTGCAATTTCACAATGCATAACACCATGCACAAATATCCAACAATTAATAAATCTAATCAACCAACAAATACCAACATCAACCAACACATAGATGTTAATGCAAAAATATATTTAAATCTTAAAAATTTGTTTGGAAAGTACTTACAGCGGTTAAAACGTAAATTCTTTGAGCAAACGTCAATCCATTGCGTTCGTAGCGATCACTTGTATGTTAGGCTAAAGTACTCGATTTGACACCAAAATTTATGGAGATACTCTTTGGAAGGTGGGGAATCTCATGGAGGTGGTGGTGTGGCGACACAACCATCGGAAGGTGGCGGATCGGGCTCCAAAAGGGTGGAAAGAAGAGAAGGAGATAGGGGCTCACCGGCAGTGGGTTATACTCGGTGGTGAAGGGGAAGAGTGCTGGTAGGTCACCGGCACCATGGATGGCCGTAGGTGGTGGCGGCGTGGCCTGAAAATGCAAGAGACCCATTTCGGGCCTAGCTTACACGGAGGAGATGGGGGTGGTTTGGAGAGCTGCCAACGGTAAGGTAAGGTCGCCGAAGTGAAGGGAGACTGAGGGTGGAGCGGTGACATCGATCGGTGGCTCACGGCGACGGAGCTTGGAATTTCGGGTTGGGTAGCTCACGCGCACAATAAGGCTGCCGTGAGGTGACACTGCCGGTGGGGAGAGCCTCGTCGGCGGTTGGTAGTCCCGGGATGAACAGCGGTGAGGGCTGGTGGCAGACGGTGGCCGGCGGTGATCGTTAGAACCGAGACTGCCTAAAACGGAAGGGGTACGCGGGCTGGGGGGGAGGAATGCAGGGGAAAGAAGAAGAAAAAGAAAGAAAAAGGAAAGAAGAAAAGAAAAAGAAAAGAAAAAAAGAAAAAAGAAGGAAAAAAAATGCAATCCAACTAGAAAAAGAGCACACTGAAATAAATAAAAACCAACTGAAAAGGCTACAGTTCAATATCAATAAAATAAAATATTTAAAACCCAACAATAAACTAATTTAATTTAAAGAAAAATTTAAATATAAAACACTAATTAATATTAAGAAAGCACATCAAATAAAATCACATAATAAAATAAAGAAATTTAATTCCAATTATTAAAATAATTACCTCACATTCAAATTAATAAGAAAAGTAACGTAACTCAATATTTAATTATAAAAACAACATAAAACTAATATTAACTAATCCATAGATCAAATAAATATCTTAAACAAATAAAACACGACTAATAAAATTATTAAAATAAATTAAAATAATTAACATCGAAAATACAATAACGTATAAAAATACACGTAAATCTGGGATCTCACAGTAGCATCACTATTATTAATGTCATGTAAAAGTTCTTGATGGTCTTTTACAAGTATAATTAATATTAATTCCAAATCTTCTGAGGACAATGTCTTGAAATGAATCTACTATGCACATCAAGCAATGGCAAAGTTCATGTTGGATATTGTACATCCATAAACAAATATGAATGAATGCATGCCTCATTAAATAAGCGTATTGATCATTAATCAGCTTAGCTTATTGTGCTTTGACATTCGAATAATCATCTCATAACTGCATGCTTCAATCATACGTTTCTTATAGAATATCATCATCTACACCAAGATTAACCTTAATTCTTACACCAAGCCAAACCTTTTTTTTGTATATAACCTCGTTAACCAAAGCTCTAAGAAAAGAATAACGTTATCTGCAGGGTTTAAGCATGGCTTTCCCAGATCATCATCTAGCTCTAAGCTGGCATATGTTTACATCCTGATCAGAATATATATATATATATATATATATATATATATATATATATATATAAAGAAGAAAAAAAGGCCCCGATTGCTTTTTCTTTAATTCCATGTGGAATGCAACACCATTTTGAGGGCTTGATCTGCATGCATGCCCAACTTCAAACCTCAAATATATATTCAACGTAAGTTACGTACGTGACTCTTTGTCGAATCTTGAAAATTACCAAGACATGATGATCATGATCAGAGATGAATCACAATCATATGTATATTATATAACAAAAATCAATCATGAAAATAGATGAATAGTACGATGCGATGATCATAAGATGAGGTTGAAGTCATTATCCCATCAGTCCTAATTGCAAATTGCAATAAATATCTTCATCTTGTATACATATAGCTAGAGTATGTAAAAGAGATTAACAAAACTGATGCTGGCCAAGATATATATATCTATATACAGGCGCATGCAATCGTTTTCAATGAAACGGGCATGTGGGTACGTCAAGTACCTACGCATTCAAGGATATATATGAGCCCTAATAATTTTATGTGTAGAGTTTTCAGGTGGACCACCATCCATCCCCCTCTTCCTCTAAAGTACTACGGCATCTCTTTCCGTGGGTTAATTTCTTTGCTTTCTTTGCATGATACGTTTCATATGCAAATCATCATTTGATAGTATTCCATCATGATCATCATGAAATTAAGGATAATTATTACTAAGACCTAGTTTGTTTTCACAAATTATTTCATCTCAAATTATTATTTTTCTAAAATCTCAAACCTATAAAAAACAATTCAAATTTTTCAAATTTTAAAATAAAAATAATATAAAAAAAAAAAATTTATAAACTGACTTAGCTTAACATGATATATCATATTATGAAGTTCTTTTTACCAAAAAATGAGTCTAGCATCTCATGTGTCAAACTCCATCAATTTAAAAGCTTTTTTTTTTTTTTCTGTAAGATCCCTGCACAAATAGAAACAACAACAAAAGACGGCCTCAAGCTGGTTTAAATGGTCTGCGATATTATATATAAATAAATATATCTATATATATTAATCCATCTACTAATTATAAACCATTTTTTATTTAATGATTAAGGATTTTCTTTAATGAGTTGTGATTTTTATTTTATTTTTAAAAATGATTAAATGGTTTAAAATTTTATGAAAAATAGAAAAAAAAATATAAAAGAAAAGTTTACACAATTGATCGGTAGAAAAAAGGAAAAGAATGTTAAACAATCAATTTGACTTCAACATTCAACCATGCATTAATTTTTCAGTTGAAAACTTATAAATTCTTTTAATGAAAATAAATAATTTGTACAGAACTTTCAATTCAACAAATTGATTTGATTTGATTTCTTAATTACGCGTCAGTAATAAATTTGGACCAAAAGATCTGGAAGCTGGAAGAAGAAAGAAGAAAGAAATTAACAAGATCAAAACAGTACTAGATTTTTTTTTTAATGGGGGTAACCCCAACTTTCATTTGAAAAAAGAGACTGAAGAAAGACTTACAGATCCGGTGAATGCACCAGTTCAAACACATCTTCAGCTAGCAAGAAAGCAGATCTCGCTAGCAAGCGGGCTTGCTCATTCCCACTCCTTTTCACAAATACAACTTTCCAACTAATATTAGATAGTAACTTTTTTGTATCCTTGATAATTAACCCTATTATATCCTCCCTCTTGCTTTGAACGTTAAACTCCTTAATCACTTGGATGTTGTCTCCTTCGATCCCCACCGAAGTAAGCCTCAAACTCCTAGCTAAAATAGCTACCTCCTTTGCTCACATAAATTTGGCCAGTAGTGGATCCATGAAGGAATTTCTGGAGATTTTCTTTGTTGCTAAGGTACAGACCTGATCTCTTGCTATCAAACCAATTTCAATTCTCTGATTATCTTTGCCCAAGCTTGCATCCCAGTTAATTTTAACTTGTCCTGCCTAAGGAGGAAACCAAACTTTTCTTAATTCTGTTATGCTAGGAAGGGAAGGTCTGCTGATTAATTGAGCTTCTCTGAAATCATCTAAACCTTGGATTGTTGTTCTAAGGACTTGATTCGGGTGTTTGAAAGACTCTTCAAATATCAATTTATTTCTCCTGCTCCAAATAGCTCAAGCTATAGCTGCAAACTCTTCTACAGTTTTCCTATCACAAGTTTTCAAAAGATCTTCCAGTAAATCTGTAAAGTTACCAGCCATCACAAATTTCTTTTGGATGTTAACAGGTCCCTGGCATCAGACATCACCTGCGGAAGGACAATTCCAGATTATATGTAAAGTTGTTTCCTCTTCCTTTTTACAAACTGGGCACAAAGGAGAGTCTAGAATTTTCCTTCTAAACAGATTTAGATTAGTTGGAAGAGACTCAAGACAAGCACGCCATATAAACACTTTAATAAAATTAGGAATTTTCAGTTGCTAAAGCTTTGCCTATTCAGGTTTATACATGGAAGTACTAGAGGACTGACCCAACCTGTTTTGTTGCAGCTCCATATGCCTGTGGTATGCACTCTTGACAGAGAACTCTCCATTTTTGTTGCCTAGCCAAATTAGTTTATCTTGAGTATTCTATAAACACATGGACATGATAGAGATTATAGCTACTTTTTCCTCTGTAAACACTACATGTGATACATCCCTTTTCCATTGCTTGGTGTTCCAATTAATCAATTCATGTACTTTTGTATCTTCATCGTGGTTATTAACAGGAGATTGAACTCTGTAACTAGAAGTTTTTGGAATCCATCTATCTTTCCACACCCTTATCTTTCGGCCATCCCCTACCCTTGAAATTGAGCCTTCTTCAATTAATTCCCTAGTTGCATACAAGTTTCTCCATATGAGAGAAAGTCTGACCACTATCTTGGCTTTTAAAAAATCTATTTGGGAGAAGTACTTGGATTTTAGGATCTTTGCCACTAGAGAATCAGATTTCTGAATTAAACTTCATCATTGCTTTGCCAAAAGGGCTAAGTTGAAACTCTCAAAGTCTCTAAAGCCTAGTCCTCCAACCCCTTTTGCTCTCCCCATTTTTCTCCAAACCACCCAATGAGTCCCCTTTTCTTTCTCCATAAAGTTGCACCAAAACCTCCACATGAGACTATTCATTTCATTTATCAAAGATGTGAAGAGTTGAAAAATTCCCATAGAGTAGGTAGGCAATGCTTGGATCACTGATTTTAGCAGGATTTCTTTTCCGGCTTAAGTAAGAAACTTGGTCCTCCAATTACTCATTTTCCTCCTTATTCTGTCCAGGATATACTTAAAAGTATTGTGTTTCGATCTACCCACCAAAGCTGGCAATCCTAGATAGTTTACATACGATTTGTTTGCCTGGGCTCCCACCATATCAAGGATATAATTTATGGTCTCTCTTTTAGTGTTAGGGCTAAAAAAAAAAGAATGTTTTGGCTTTGTTTATCGGTTGATCAAATGTTGATTCATACAGGTTGAGAATAGCTTGGATGGCTGCCCATTTCACAGCATTAGCTTTATAGAAAAGATCGCTTTCATTCACAAAAAATAAATGACTTATGCTCGGACTCCCCTACTGATTATAGCCATGGATTTGATTGTTAGCCTCAGCTTTTCTGATAAGTGATTCGAGTACCTCAGCAACAATAATAAATAGATAGGTAGATATTGGATATCCTTGCCTAATTCCCCTCGATAGAATAAAAGAAGGTTGAGGGCAGCCATTGATAATAAGAGAGTAGGTAGTTGAGGTCACACAATTCATCACCAATTTTATCTAAGAAGGATGAAACGTCATCTTAGAGAGAACATTTTCTAGAAAACTCACTCTACTTTATCGTAGGCTTTACTCATATCAAGTTTGACAGCCATATAACATTGTTTTCCCCTATTTTTAACTTTCATGGAATGAAGGGTTTTGAAAGCTATAATTACGTTATCTTGAATTTGTCTACCAAGAATAAAAGCACATTGAGGAGCTAAAATAATTTAGGGCAGGAACTTCTTGATTCTATTTGCAATTGCCTTTAAACAATTTTGTAAATCACATTACACAGTTAAATAGACCTATAGTCAAACACAGTCTTCGGATTTTTAGTCTTTGGGATCAAAACAATATAAGTATCATTCATGGAATCCACCCTCCCCCTTTGATTAAAAATCTCTGAAACTGCCTTAATAATATCATCCCCAACTATGTCCCAATGTTGTTGATAAAACACAGGGGAATAGTCATCCGAGCCTGGGGCACCCAGAGAATTCATATGAAATAGGGCATCTTTGATCTCTTCATTTGAATAAGGCATGTTTAATTCACTATTTATCTGAATAGAGACTCTAGGTTGTAAACTACTTAGACAATCATCAATATTAGTAGGATGTTGAGAAGTAAACAACTTTTGATAGAAAAGGTTAAATCCTCACATATTTCTTGCTGGTTTGAGCTTTCAGTACCATCCTCTTTCATGACTTGCTTGATCTCATTGTTTCTATTTCTTTGGATGGTAAAGCTATGGAAGTACTTTGTATTCTTATCTCCATTCCTCAACAAAGCTTGCTTCGATCTTTGCTGCCATTTCACATTGTCTTGGACTAAGTATAGTTTAATATCTCTTTTGAGGGTCTTAAGCTATTCATCATTTCTTCAAGTTTCTGCATTCTGATATTCAGCCAACCTCTGAAGCTTTCTTTGGATTTCTTTGCTTTCTTTTTTAAGAATGTTCCCCTCCCACTATTCTAAAGAAGTACTGCAAGCACCTAACTTTACATGGACATTTCTTATACTAGAATCCCAAGTTGATCTAGAATTATTCCAACTATCTCTAATGATGTCCTTGCACTCTTCATGGAAATTCCAACTTGCTTCATACCTGTAAGTTTTTTCTTTTTTATTTTCCCCACCAAAAGGCATATTTATGATCCCTACCTTGCACCATTTCATCAAAATGGGGCTATGGTCTGAGGTTATGGAAATTGTGGTACTTGAACACTTCAATCCATTTCACATTCCCTAGGACACGATCCAGTCTTTCTTTTGTAAACTGGTCTCCCTCTCTTTAATTACACCATGTAAATTTCAGGCTCTCATATCCTAGGTCACTTAGTTCACAATCATCTATACATTGTCTAAGTTGCTCCATTTGTTGGTATGGCTTTTGAGTTGCCCTCATTTTTTCACTATTGTTGAGAATTTCGTTGAAATCACCAAAACAAATCCAAGCCACATTCTTGTTTGGATTGATACGTCTCAAAGATTCCACCCCAAGGTTCTTCTCTAAGTCTCTGCATTCCCATAGAAACCAGTTACTAGAATTAGGGGTGTCAAATCGTGTTAACAGGTCGTGTTCGTGTCGTGTCAAGACATGTATATTATACTATATAGGTCAACCCTAACCCGACCCGTTAAGCTTATCGTGTCAAAATCTCAAACCCTAACCCGACCCGTTAACATAACGTGTCGTATCGTGTCAACCCGTTATGACCCGTTAGTAAATATTACAAAATATATTAATACGACATAATATGATTTGTTTTAAACTGTTTATGTAAATGAGTTGAATTTGTCTAAAATTAACCCGTTTGACTTAATTAAATTTAGTATAATTTTATATAAATATTAAAATCACAATATCTATAAAACTAATAACACTAATTATAAGTCTAGATTACAATCTAAACAATAAAATATCAAAATTAAAATTCTAACAATCTTACTTTTAAGTATAAGAATATAATTGTAATTTTAACTTTCTTAGCGTGTCATAACGTGTCATAACGGGTTAAAGCAGGTCAACCCGCTATCAACCCGTTAAGCAATCGTGTCATAACGGATCAACCCGTTTTGACCCTAAACCTGTTAAGACTAAACCTTAACCCGCTATTATCGTGTCGTGTTCGTGTTGGGTTAACGGGTCGTGTAAGAAATTGCCACCCCTAACTAGAATATACTGCCTTGCCTCTTCATCAAAATATTCTAGGGATATATGATGCTGGGAATAAGAGTCTAGAGAGAGGTCAGCATTGTTCTTCCACAAAAAGGCCAAACCGCCACTTAAACCCATATTATCCACCACAAAACTAGCATGAAAACCCAGCTGATTTTTTATTTTCTCCACCTTATATCTGCCACATTTTGTTTCACACAAAAATACAGAAGTGTGAGACTTAGACTTTATAAGCAAAAAAAGTCTTCTAACTGTTAGGCAGTTCTCAAGCTCCCTATAGTTCCACGACATGCCAATCATGGCTGCTAGTGGGGCTGCCTAGCAGCCTCCACCATTTCAAATTTTGCACTCAAGTTTGAGTCCTCATACTCTAGTTTAAATTTCTTTTGATACATTTAATTTCTCATAGCTATTCTAGCTTCTCTTTTCCTTTTATCTCTAGGAACTTGTTCAAGGATCATCAAAACATGTGATTGAGTTCCTTTTGCCCTTCTTTTCCATGTTGCCAATTTCTTTGTTATCTCCTCCACATTTTCTATAGTTACATATTTCTATTCTTTTCCTTTTTCGTTACTATTCTGGCCCTACTCTTTCACTGAGATCTCACTTGGTCCTGACTTCCTGTTGTCCAATTGTCTGCTGATAATTATACTTCTATTACCCATTTCCTTTGTTATTTCTTGCTTTAAGCTTGTTTCATCTTGCCTCTCTCCCTGGTGACAGCTTTCCTGTGCTACCTTTTTGCTATTTTGGTACTTTTGTTCTTCCTCAGCAGGTTTTTGCTGCTCATCTCTATTCATGTTCTCATCTCTACCCCCATGTTAAGCTCAGCAGATTGAGCTCTCATCCATGTTCCAAATTAGCTGTTACTCTCCTTTAGATCTTGGTCTTCTTCTCATGGTAATTGGCAAGATTTGGTTCTGTGTGCTAAGGTACCACATTTAAAGCAAAAAACTTGTAATCTTTCATATTTTACTGACATCCAATATCTCTTGTCATCCAATTGAATCTATTTCCCTCGCAGGAGTGGTTTAATTAAATCAATTGCTACCCTAACCCTTAGACACTTGCCCCAGGTTTAGCCATCAGCATCCGATTCAACTTTTATCACATGGCCTATGGATTCAGCTATATCCTTGCCTATTTCATCATTCACCGAAGCTAAAGGGAGCCCAAGTAGTTGTACCCAGAAAGGCTCAAATTGGAATTTAGAATCGTTTAAAGGTACTATCTCATCTATTTCTTGTAGAGAAATTAAGATCTTGTTTGTTTTGGGGGATGAGACCAAAAACCCCAAACATATCTCAAACTCATCATTACATTTTTTCAAATCCTCATATAAAATATAATAAAAAATTCAACTGTTTTAAATTCTCATACCACTTTTTCAAATCTTCATACAAAACTAATATTAAAAAAATATCTTATAACAATATTTTATTTTTTTTTTCATTTTTATCTCATCTCGGAAAACAAACAAATTATAAGTTTCTATTGAAAAACCATGAACGGCCACTCAACACCCTATTCTTGTCTGACTGAAACTGAAATTCTATGAGGAATATTTGATCTCCCAAGTCTTTAAATTTGACCATCCACTTAATTGCCATACTTGTATCATAGTAGAACAAAATGCTTCGCTATTAATATTCTTACCCAACATAACTTCTCATATGATGTTGAGTTCTCTTCGTTGATCTCTGTCCATCGAATTTTTTCCTTTCACGATGAGACCTGACTCTCTTCTAATGAAAGCTTCAATTTTTCCCATCTGCGCGTTAGTTTTTCTTCCATTTACTCGCTCGAAACGCTTGATTAGACTCGTAAGTTACTGATTGGTAAAACTAGGGTTCCTTGTAACTCAAGAAAACTGAAACCTTTGTAAACTTTCAGCCAAAAGTTACAGAGAAGGACCCGATTCCAGTAACCGAAAAGTGGACTCAAAATAGTACTAGATAAAACTGAAAGAAATGGAAAAAAATTACTCAAAACCAAACATGACTTTCTTTAATTATAACTCCACCCCACTTTTTACGTACCATTCCAACCAAGTGTATGTTGTTTAGCCAAAACAAAAATATTTTACATAATTAAAATATATGTAAAATACACATGACTTTCCTCCAGAACTCTTTTTTTTTTCTTCTAAAACTCCAAAAAAAAAAAACACCTTTCTCTCCCTTAACTTGTATGTCTTTGTTGCTTGCTTCCTAACCAAGTAATTAACACGACGGATGCACTTATCCCTCGAGAGGACTTTTTAAACCTTCTTTCCCTAAATAATTGATAATTATACTGTACCCCCAAAAATAATGTATTTATGCTTCAAAGAAAGAACAAAGAAAAGAAATTCCCCTACTCCTCCTACCGCCTACACTACGAGTCTTACACGTAAAAACACGCTGCGACTGTAGCCAAGCTAGCATACTGATGGAGCTTTCCCCTACCTACGCGAGGCTGTCCATCCACGTGTCGGATGACAAGTGGCTTTTTGCGTTAAATTCATTCCTTGTGGACCCACCACCTCCTCAAACACGGAGAACGTAAAGATCTTATTTAATAACAGCTTTTTCATAAGAATAATGATTAGATGAATATTTTTTTTGCTTTGAATTCATTTAAGTTTTATTTATAGTTTGGATGAGTTTGAATTAACAAATAACAAAATCTTTAATTACAGTTTAAATATGAATTAAGTGAATTTCTCTTTTGTTGTTTATTAATATTTGTATTAAATTTGGGGTGAATTCTTTTTCGTTTAATCATATTTGTATCACGATTTATAAAATTTAGAATTATTAAAAGAATTGTATCTGTATCATTTTCCGGTACAATATTAATACTTATGAATTAATAGTTGGGATTCAATTCTGTATCTTGCTTAATAAGTACGCAGTAACCATGACTGGCCTAATGGATTATTATTGATTATTATTATCTAGTATTTTTATGCTAAGATTTTTGGCCTTTGAGTCTTGCCCATTAAAATAAAATAAAATAAGTTTTAGCTACAAAAAAATTATACAAAAACAAATTTATAAATTAATATAATTTGATATAAATCGTCAGTTTATAAAATTATTTTTATTATAAAATAAATTTAATAAATACTATAAAACTACATCAATTTAAAGTTTTTTTTATATTTATAGCAATTCTCGTAAAATAAAGTCTTTGAGAATTTTTAAAATATAAAAAAAAAAAAAAAAATGGTCTTTGAGAATTTTATCTTAAATAATTCGTTGGCTTTAGAAGGATGATGAATTAAATTTGACATATATGGGAAGTAAAAGTAAACTTGAACTAATTAGCTCTCTACCTATGTATCTAAGGCATTTTATCCTGTAAAGCTTCTTTTGTTGTCTTGGGCCCGCCATAATTTCCTCATTCGTCATTGAAGCTTTTTACTGTCTGTTTGTGCGCATTTCAAGGGAAAACAATGATTACGAGGTTAGAATTGAAAACCATGTGTGTAGTACTAGTAAATACGATGATAAAGCGAAAAGTGTCAACATATATTGCTTTTGATCCCTACGAAGAAATTTATGATGACACCATTACACATTTAAAACCCATTGTGTGGCCCCCAAGCAATGACAGCTCAATTTTCAACATTAATAAAACCAATTCCATTCTTCAAAATTTCTCTGAAGATTTTATCTTAAATAAATTTATACGTGCACGTAGATAACTTAGGATCAATAAAAATCATGCAAGCATGACGTTTACGTACGTTAAATGAACAATATACGGGGAAAAATGGAGATATTATCCTGATTTTTTGTCGTATAATATTATTGGGAAGTAGAGATCATCAGAACTCAATAAAAATACACAACTCAATTATAAGTTGAGCCAATTTGCAAAAGTCAATGTATGAACCAAAGAAGCAACAATCATAAATAAAACAAGAACAAAAAAACACAATTCGTGAACCGTAAGAAAAAGAGCTGTCGACTAATGGACAAGACTAGGAAAAGTTGGGATGGAAACAGTACTCAAACATGAACTCTCAAACATTAATTACCCTAATAAATTACTCTAGAGAAAGAAAGCTGGGACCGCACTCCACGCCTGCCTGCCTTGTGCTGACGCCATCTCACAACACAAACAGCCGAAAAGTGTAGAAAGTACGACTTCGATTTTCTCTATAAATTGAACACCTTCGTCCCCCATTTTCTTTCTCATTTTCGTTTGTTTTCTCTTCTTCTACCTCCCTATGGCCAAGGACCTCGAAGAACTCCAAGAATCCGACGTTATTTTTGCTGAACAAGACAACTACCGCCGCCTCAACAACGACTTGACTCGTGAAATGGGGCATCAGAACATCAAGTCCAAGAACAGCAAGCTTGAGAAAATAATGGGAAACTACTCTCTCCCCGTCAATGTCCCGGATAGAAACGTATTCCATCACGCGGTTAGCGATGACCTTGAAGAGGAATATGGCGAGGAAATGGTACCGCCCCACATCATCGCAGGGCGTCGAGTCGCCGGAAAAATGGCGTACTCGGTTTGCACTGGCCACGGGCGGACCCTCAAGGGCCGGGATTTAAGTCAAGTTCGGAACTCGATTCTAAGGATGACTGGCTTTCTGGAAACATAACCAGTACTACTGCAATATGAGTCTATGGCCGAGGCTGTTCTTCAATATCTTTTTTCTCTTTTTTTTTATTTAGAAAAAAGAAAATAAAAATGGAAAGGAAATTCAATATCCTCATGATGCTTATATTTGCTTAGGATTATCATCCATTGAAACGGAAGAAAACCTGGGAGAAGGCCAGAAATGAAATTTTATTTTATGGATATTCACTAATGATTGCTTTTTCTTATGATTTATTATTGTACATATGTGATTGATTTAGTTTTTCGACTTAAAAGGTTTTTGTTTGGTTTTTATGAATGTGTGAATACTGCGCGCACAGCTTATATTACCCTCAGCTTCTCTTTGATCTCCTTCATGATTCGAAGGAAGAAGAATGTGACACTGAGGTCTTGCAGTGTTGGAGCTTTTTGTCTGATCTTTGACAGAGTGAACTTTTAACGGCGCCTGTTTCTGTGTTTATAATTTGTGTGCAAGCGAGAGAGAGACAAACAAAGTGAATGATGTTGTTTTGGGCTTTTGGCTATTTTTTTAGGGTTAATTAATTATTAATAATAATAATGCAAATTGTATTATTATTTTTCCCCAATGGATAATACTGATAGACACTGATCATCCTATTTTTGACTTGGGTTAAACACAATTATATGCTTTTTTTCCTTTTTCAAAATTGTATCGTTATATAACTGGATATGTGGATAAATTCAAAATAAAGATCAGTAGTATTATTTTGTATATGATTTAGTTTATTATTTTTGAAATTGACTTTGATGTTTTTGATACTTGATAGTGTACTAGATGATTTAGATTATTATTAGGTCATGTTTGGTTGTTGAACCAAACTTAACTCACCTAAAATCAATCATGGTGAGACTCACTACTTTTTTAATTTTCCATAAAAAAAAATAAATTCATCTCACCTACATTTTACATTTTAACTTAAAAAAACTTAATTAAACTCAGCTCAATGGGATTTACAAAATATTAATATTTATAATTCAACTCAATTCATCTCAATATTCAAACATAGCCAATTTTATTTGTTTAAGATGGCAAGTACAATCTCTAGCTATTATGTAATGAGTATGGATAGAATAATTAAGCTCAATCGAATGAGTTAGGCCAGAAATCATCATTCAATAATCAATCAAATTATTTTTGGATCCTTTGGTTCTCTAAATATTGACACCAGATTTTCTGGACGCTAAAAGTGATTAAAATAGTTAATTAGGCTTATTTGAAACAGCACCTATATCCACCCAAGAAAAAGAATTGACACATGCAAGCATCTAAAATCTTAGGTCCCATTTAGATATTGAATTGAATTGAGATAATTAATTGAGTTATTTATAAATAGTACTAGTCAATTGAAATGGTAGAGTGAGTTTTGGGGGGCCTACCTAAGATAAGTTTAAATATGTTTAGATGTTAATATAAGTTTCAATGTGTTTGTTAAAAGTTAAAAAAAGGTTAATTATGGGTCTTGCGTATGAAAATATGTTGAATTAAAAAAATGTGTAATTCCTCCGTGTAAAGAGATTTTGAGTTGAAATAAATTTAATCAATTAAGAGTTAGGTGTTTGGATGTTAGACTCAGTTTGAAACTAAACAGAACTGATCTCAACTCAATCTAACTCTCAAACAAAATCTTAATGTCCGAAAAAAGGATGAAATATAACTTTGGCCCCTAAGAAAGGACCAAAATTAATCACTTAACATCTCGAATCTCCCGTGTTCTTGCATGGATCAAGTTAATTAGAATACCATCTATGTATATGGAAGAAATGCTATTTATTAAACCTGTTATCGATCCTTTCATCATTTCCTTATATGTGTTCATGATGTCGAATTATTAGAAATCTATTTATTGTTTCACTTACTTGATTAGAAATCTAACAAGTATAATTTTTCTTTGATCAATTAGAGATTGTTGTTGTTCTCATTAGATAATTAGGACGTTACATCCTAATATAATTAACTTGCTAAAACTTTGGCGAATTGGGCATGAAATTAAGTATTTTAGGCCTCGTTTGGATGCACAACTCAGTTGAGTGTATTTCATTTTTAGACTCAGTCAAATATCCAAATGCATGTTTTATCTTTTCTTAGCGCAGTTCAAATGTGAGATTAATGATTAGGCCCCGCACCTGTTCAGATTTCAAATTGTTGGCTGGATACCAACTGACAAACCCACGTCAACCTTTAACTTTTGTGGCTACAAGTACAACCTCTGTTATTTGCCTTCAATTTTTTTTTTTTTTTTACTATTTTGCTGCAGGTTTGGAGGCGGAAGTGGGACAAAGATGTCATATAAATAGTATTATTATTTATTAAAAATTATTTTATAATCTCTTATAAATATATCTAAATTCATCTTAAGTGTGTCCTACAAAACTCAGTTAACTATCTCAACTCACTACTATTTATAAATAACTTAACTCAGCTCAATTCAACTTAATATCCAAACGCAGCCTAAATCTTAATGTCCAAAAAATAAGATGAATGTAGCATGCATAACTTTGGCCCCTAAGAAGGACGTATAGTCTACGGGAGAATGTGACCCCCCTCTCTCCCCTCTCTCTCTCTCTCAAAATCACCCATGCTCCCTTTCCCATCTCCTTCACGAACCCTAAGACCTTCCCCATCTCCTTCACAAACCTTGTTCTCCTTCATGAACCCCTGCTATCACCGTGATAAATTAGCAAATTCATCATACGCCTATCTATCTTCATAAAATTGTCAAGAATTCACCTTCTTCCTCTATTTCGTATTTTTATTTTTATTTTTATTTCTTTCTTTCAGCTAGACTGTAATTTCTTGGAAAGAGTCATATGCTTGGCTGAGACTTAGATAGCAAGGTGTTGGAGAGCTCCAACGATGCGGTTGTGGCCATGGCTGTAGCCGTGACAAATCCCCAAGGCGCAAAGGTTGGTGGCGTTGGATCAATTTGGAATTCTGAGTTCTTATTGTTATTTGAAACTAAGTATTGAAGTAAGATTATGTTAACAACGTATACCCCAATCTGTTATGTTCATATAAAGAAGAAATTGCTTGGGTTGCCACTACCCATGAAATTATATGTTTTCTCTTGAGATGGAAATTTGGTGGCTTTGTGGGTAGTCTGCTGTGAAGAATAAAGATTGGAAGTTCTCGACACAAATTTACAAAGCAATATAGGGTTGGTATCTCATATGGCTCTTTCGTATAATTGAGTAATTATTCAAAGCTGTTTTTGGGTTTATTTTGAGTTTCTGAATTTTATTTGTTTGTTAAACTCAAACCTAGAAAGAATTAAGAAGAAAGTTGGAGTTTTGAATGTTGGTTGGAAAACAAGAGAGACCTGGTTTCATGTTAAGCTTGGGAATATGAGGAACGAAAGGGGAGAGAGAGAGAGAGAGAGAGAGAGAGAGAGGCAAATTGGGTTAATGGGGTTGTGATTCTCTGCTATGCACGTTTTTTACAATTTGTGGATTTCATTATGTGGCCAGTGGTTATTAGTTTCTGATAAACACTTCTTATAAGTGTCACCTGCCCAAAGGGTTTGTCAAAAAATATTTAGTAAATCATGGCATGAAATTAAGTCAATTAATTCCCATTAGTAAGGGACTAAAAATGGTGAGGTATTTCAAAAGAAGAATTATAGTCATCATTCTACTAAGCATCATCCTAATTGTAATCAAATGATTGAAAGACTATTTCTCAGACTTTTACTTCTATTCCAATCATTCTATTCTAATTAAGGAATATTGATGAGATGATAATGATTATAAAAATGATAAATAGAGATTTTTATTTCAAAATTAAAAAGTCATAGGATGTAATTACTAATCTATTTAAGCTCACATGCACAATATGTGATTTGCAATTGGAATAAATATTAAAATCTTAAGGATTATACTCAATCTGTTTGTAGTCTTCTAATTACTTTGTTTAATGAAATTAAACTAAGGAAGCTTTTATTCATCCTAAGGTCTATTGCTTAATCACACTTGCTAGCATGTCATAACTCAATTATTTAGTAGCTAATATTTAACATTTGATTGAATTTCGAAACTATTTAAAATATGAAGTGTACGTAAGATCGATTCACTACAATGAATAAGGCCATTTGCGACAGTTGCTTTGGTTACAAAAACAAGCAAATGTCGATGCAAATGGTTTAAAGCTTCGATTTTTTAGCGTTTCCTGTTGGATGCCATCATTTGATTATTTCTAAGTTTCCACATCCACTTCCTCAAAGCTTCACAAAATCAAAGTTATTTGCAACGGTTTTTTACTGTCACAAATAGCTCGAAACATGCTGATATTGCTCATCCCAATTTCTGGTTGTAATCATGCCAATGCCTATATGCGTTCACAAGTGCTCGATGCGAAAAGTAATTTTTTTCGCCGCAATTGATGCGGCAGGTTAGCATCCATTGTTCAAATCGTCTTTATTGCTTGTCTATCAGCAACTAATTAGTGTGGTCACAATACGAAAGAATTTGTGCCGAAAATAGTCAGTGTTTACCATCACATTTGTAGATCGTCGATATTTGAATTATGTTACTGTGAGTAAAGTTAGTAGCAAATACATAGTATACATAGTATTTCTGTCGAAAATAGCTTTTCACAACAAATCATTCTCGCCATAATAGAACTTTGGCAATGCATGTTCAGTTGCAATCCTGCCGCATATTCTTACCTCTTCCATCAACCTTAAGTCACTACAAAACACAAATTGCGCCAAAAAAAAAACATTTACAGGCATATTGCACATAATGCCTGTCTCATCCATATGACGTTTCACTACAAATGTCAACAAACCATATGTTGGAATGTCCATTTTAATTTTAAAGTTTGTTCTTTCCATTTAAAGTTGAGGAAATTGGAAATTAAACAAGTCTTAAATATCACTATCAATCCCGAGACTTTCGAACACACCATGGGTCGCATTTGGAGACCTTCCAAGAGTATAAAGTTTCAATCTTTAAACTCTGAGATAATGCTTGTCAAATTTGAGGAAAACAGGGATAAAGTTCAGGTGCAACATGATCGCCTTTGGACCTTTGACAAGCAATTGGTGTTGACATAGGAGTTTGATGGCCAGCTGCAAGTTTAGGATATCAAGATGTACCAGGCGGATTTATGGGTTAGGGTCCATGATTTACCCCTAATGGCGTGTAATGAATATGTGGAAACTCAACTAGGAGAATCTCTTAGCAGATTTTGGAAATGGATTTGGATGATGATGATCTAGCTTGGGGAAAATTTCTCCTGATTCATATTCGTTTAGACGTTAGGAAACCTCTGTTGCGTAGAAAGAAGGTCTCATTGGGAGACAAGAAAGACTATTAGGTGCGATTCAGTTACGAACAACTGCCAAATTTTTGCTACCGATGTGGGTGCCTTGGCCATGGGCATCGTGATTGTGAGGTCTTCAATAAGAGGCTAGTGTTTGCAAAGGTGGAAGTGTTCCCATACAAACTGTGGTTGCGAGCGGTGCAAAGGGAAATTGGAGTGGTAGACAGAAGGATGTGAAGGATACAAACGTTGACCAACAACCTGCAACTGCCCAGGGTACAACTGGAAAATTGCTTGTAACTAGCCCGCCAAAAGCATCGGACATGATCTCGGGTGCTATCCCCACATCCTTCTAGTCGCAGGAGTCCAAATGGGTAATGGGTGTAACTGCTCAAAACTCCCCACCAATTTCGAGATTGCTGGTGATACTTGATTCAATGCGTAGTGAAAGAGATGAGGAAATTCAAAAGAAGCTGTTAAGAGGTGATTATGGGATAATGTTCAAAAGAAAGCCACCCTTGACGTCAATACCAAAGAACCCCTGCACGATGTCATTTTTCAAGTTGCTAGGCCTATTTTTTATAAAGGAATGGGCTGCAAGTCTAATGGAGTTGAGATTAGAGGTGGGCCGAAGGCCAAAATGGGAAGGCCTAAGCTGAAGCCCAGGTTTACTAAAACAAATCAGGAAGCTTCTGGTTTCACTGTGGATTCTCAAAAGCATAAGGAGATCCTCTTAGTGGCAAAAACTAATCTTCGAGTTCGAAAGAAACCATCTTCGCATCTACCGGTGGGTTTGTGCTTAAATCAACATGATTGTTTATCGGCAGAGGTTGTGGTGCGGTTTGTGCTTAAATCAGCATGATTGTTTATCAGCAAAGGTTGTGGTACAGCCTCAGCGGTCGCCATGAAACTCCTCAGCTAGAATCCCCAAGGGCTTGAGAACCCACAGGGGATTCGAACCCTCCATGACTTGCTTAGGAGGGAAGGTCCCGATGTGAAGGCTTGCATTATGAACAATTACAAATTCCATTTGGGCTTTATTAACTGCTTATCTGTTGATTGTTTGGGTCGAAGTGGAGGGCTTGCTCTCTTATGGAATAGCAATGTTGATTTGCATATTTTGAATTATTCCTCTAGCCATATCCATGCCTAGATTAAACATGATACTAATGAAAGTCAAGATCTTTTTGTGTCGGGTATTTATGGGAACCCCGATCCTAATCATAGATGTGAAACCTGGGAGTTAATTATGGGTTTCTCTCACTTTGTTGATAAGTCTTAGCTTTTTTATGGAGATTTTAATGAGGTGTTACTACCCTCGAAGAAGAAGGGAGGAAGATTAAGACCTGGGCCTCAAATGGAAGCATTTAGGGTTGTTCTCAATGATTGTAATTTGAAGGACTTGGGTTATCAGCATAATCGTTTTAGTTGGTGTAATCGTCCTGAAAGGGCAGATTGTATATGGTAAAGATTAGACAGGCGTCTAGCCAACCCTAAATGGTTTAATTTGTTCCCTAAGGCTTCAGTCATTCATGGCTCAGCCTCTTATTCAAACCACATTCCCATATGGCTGGAAACTTCGAGTTTAGGTTAGTGTCAAAAAAGAATGAAACTATTCAGATTTGAGCCTATGTGGATAGGATACTTTGTTTGTGAAAGGATTGTAGATCCTGTTTGGTTTAATGGGTCTGATATATCTATGGCTAGGGTTATGAATACCATCAAAACTTGTGGCGATAGGTTATTTTAGTGGAACTCAAATTCTTTTGGAAATGTCCATAAGAAATTGGCTGAGCCTAGGTTGGCTTTGGTTAGGATTCAAAAGAAAGACCCTGATGTAATTAACACTGATTTCGATAGGGTTGCTAGGGAAAATGTACAAATGTGGTTAGAAACAGAAGAAATGTTATGGAAACAAAGATCTAAGGCTTTTTGGTTGCAAAGTGGGGACTAAAATAAGAAATATTTTCATTCAAAAGCTTCTCAAAGACCAAAAAAGAATTTTATTGACAGATTGCAAGGTGAGAGGGGCATGTGGCTAATTGGTTCCCAGAGGGATAATCTAACTCTTGAGTATTTTCAGTCCCTTTTCACATTTTTAAACCCTAGTAGTTCTCAAGAAGTTTTGGAGGGGTTACTCCTAGGGTCACTACACCCATGAATGAAGACTTGCGTCAGAATTTTACCGTTGATGAAGTTCTTGCTACTTTGAAACAAATGCACCCCCACAAAGCACCAGGTTTCGATGGCATATCCCCTATGTTTTATCAAAAGTATTAGCACATCTTTGGAAGAAAGGTTTCAACTGCTATTTTGGATGTGATTAACTTGGGTGTTTTCCCCTCAGAGCTCAATCATACCTATGTGGTTTTAATTCCAAAGAAGAATAAACCCACTGTAGTTTTTTATTTTAGACTAATTAGTTTATGTAATATTATAACAAACTAGTTTCTAAAGTCATTACTAGTCACTTGAAGTTGGTGCTACCCTCTATTATCTCTGAGACTCAGAGTACTTTTGTGCCAGAGAGACTTATTATTGATAATATTTTGATTTCCTATGAGTTAATTCATTTTCTGAAAAACAAAAGGCAAGGAAAAAATGGGTATATGTCTCTTAAATTAGATATGTCGAAAGCCTATGATATGATAGAACTGGATTTCTTAGAAGACAATATGATCAAGTTGGGTTTTGTCAAAAGTTTTGTGGATCTGGTCATGAATTGTGTAAGACCAATAACTCTCTCTATTATGATCAATGGGATTCCCTCAAATTCTATTGCCCCAGCTAGAAGAATTGTGCAAGAAGATCATCTATCTCTTTACCTTTTCCTTTTATGAACTGAAGGATTAATTCACTTATTAAAAGAGGCTGAAAACATAAATTTAGTGGCTGGTGCAAGGATCTACAGGGGTGCTCTACGTGTTAATCACCTTTTGTTTGCGGATGACTCCGTATTTTTTGTCAAGCTAATACTACCAGTATAATAATATTCAGGCCTTGTCAAAAAGGTACAAGTTAGTGTCGAGTCAAAAGATAAATATGGCTAAGACTTCTATGCTTTTCAACTCTAATGTTCCAGGGGTTGTAAGGCAAGATTTAATGCATAGATGGGGAGGGGCAATGCTGCAACAATAAGAAAAATAATTGGGGCTACCTCTTATGGTTGAAAAAATAAAAAAGGGGGCTTTTGCTAAAATTAAGAGTAGAGTTTGGAAGAAACTCCAATACTGAAAGGAGAAACTCTTATCACAATGAGGTAAGGAGGTCTTATTAAAGGCAGTGGCTTTATCCATTCCTTCTTATAAAATGAGTTGCTTTCTTTTGCCAAACAATTTTGGCAAGGAACTAGAAAGAATGATGGTTGGTTCTAGTAGGGTCAGAATTCTAACGACAAACGGATTAACTGGGTCAGATGGGATCTTATGTGTAATTCAAAGTTTAAGGTTGGACTAGGTTTCCAGGATCTTAGAATCTTTATTATTGTTGTATTCGCCAAACAAGCATGGAGAATCTTAAAAGCTGGAAACTCATTACTTCTTCAACCCTACAAGGCAAAATATTTTCCACGCAATTCTTTTCTTAAGGCAAAGTTGGGTCATCTTCCATGTTTTCCTTGAAGAGGAATTTGGGAGGCAAAAAAGTATCTGTTGAAGGGCTACCAATGGAGAATAGGGGATGGAGCTTCAGTTAGAGTATAGGATCATAGTTGGATTTCTGGGCACAATATTTTAAAGGAAGAGTTTTTAGTGGCTACAGATGTTGATAAAGATCTGAGAATCTGTTCTTTAATTAATTCAGCCTTTGGTTAGTGGGATATTTCTAAAATTTGAGTTCTCTTCAATCCAGTTATTATTATGGTTTATCATATAAAAAAAATTGGGTCGACCAACTTAAAAAAGTGAAATTTTTATACAAGGTATGAGCCAAATTTATCTTGTATATATTATTATTCTTAATGAAATATTCTCAATAGAAATCAAAATGTTACTATTTTATTACGGGATAGTGCCACGTACATAAAATGTTTTATTATTTAACCCTAAAAGAAAACGGAGACAATATTTTTGTATGAAAAGAAATAATTAAACAAAGTACATACATCCGATGAAGGTAGGATATAACATATATGGACTATAAGGATATCATTATCGGTAGAAAAGGAGTACAATTTCAAAAAAAAAAACTAGCTAAAAGAATAATGAATTGATTGAGAGGCATATTGCCATATTATCCTTTGGAAGAGTACTGGGGTGGATCACGTACATTATCCATTGACTGACTAAGGTTGATGTATCTATCACTCAAAAGGAGAGAAGAAAAAGAATTAATGAAAGATGGTTGGTTCAACTAGTTTAATGAATTTTTTCATTAAAAACAAAACATAAGAAAAGAAATTAAGCAAACAAACTGAAACACATAGAAAGAAAGAGACAGCAAGTGGTGTGCCTACGTGTTGGAAAATAAGACATATAAAGAAGCAATTCCCTGTGGGGTTCCTCTACTTCTACTTAAATTTATCCCATTGGATTGCACTCCAATTTCTAGCTTCCTTTTCAAACTCTCATTTACGTTAGCTGGCTACTGCTACTTGCTATTTGATTTTCAACTTTTTGTTCTTATTTTAGTTCTTCATAAACGCAGTCTACTCTTTTAAATAAAATAAATAAATATTAGATCTATATTAAAAGATTAATTTTATAATAATGATCAATTTCACTCTCTTTTTAAAAATAATGCACACATTTACGCAATCCAACATTATATCTAGTATTATTCTCTTTTAAAAATAATGTAGATACAATTATTTTTTAATTTTTTTTTAAATATTATTGTTTGTTATATTTATTTAACTCTGACAGCTTGAATTAAGGAATAGTAATACTATTGTTAAACAGCTATGTCAAAAGGCTAAAACAAAGGAACATTTCAGAGAGACCGTATCAGACAAGACTACATATGAGATGACTATTGATGAAATCACACGTGTCTGTGCATTGATTCAAAAATTGTTTCCATGGCCTACGACTCCCCACATCTTTTGAGCACAAAATATCCTAAACATGTGGAGCATTGAAACGTTAATCTCTCAAACACTATGATTGAATCTTTAAGAAAGACAAATCACTGAGATAGGCATTATCACACTCATGGAAAAATTGTTGCAAACAAACTGTTCTTACATAATTTGGTTTCAACGGAAATGAATCCTTTAAAATGAACACATTAACGCAAAAATGGACAGTACAGAATGTAGCAGACCTTCGAACAAAAATGAATCCTTCACTTTGACCACATAAACGTAGAAGGTGAACAATTACAACTGGGAAGAAATCCAGTTCAATCAGTGTTTGTTTCAACCAGCAACCAGGAGCTTTGTATTAATCAAATGGTCACATCTACCTGTACTTACGGAAATATGATAAGATGACAAACACTTCCATCAGGTAGGAAGCAGTGTAACCAAAGCTCTCCGAGTAATTTAAACCATGCCCTTGAGGCAAGTGAAGTTGAACCCTCTACAGAAGAAGGCAGAAATAAATAAAATGAGAAGAAAAACATCAATATTAGAAAACAGGAGAAAATAAGAAATGATATTAATATTCATAGAGTACGCAAGCAGTACGCAATGTCTTTGAAAAAGTATGTAAATACGGGATACAGGTGAAAAAACTAATTTTTTTAAAATAGATCCCTCTTTTTCAAAGGATTGCGCACACACTCTACAATTATATCTAACATTACTCGAAAGAAATATAGTTGAGTGTTACACTTGGTCTCACAAAAAACAAAAAATACTTTAGAGCACCTGTTGCAGCAACTGAGATGGATCTCAGTAAAACAAACATTAGGATTAAATACAATCTGAATTCAGTCTACGAGCTGCTAAGCCAGCCTTCTGCTTATTTGGTACATATTCAAATTGGCTAAAGTCCACGCCAGCAGCAGGGGGCCTACAGGGAAATACACCAAGTCAAAGATCATAATGCTAGCAGTAAAAGCCAGAAGGGCAGTAATCTTTGGCATTAGGGTTGTGGTATATTACCTATTGGTATGAGTATTTCGAACATCTTTTAGAGGAGCACGGAGGCCACTTGCTCGAGAACCAGATGAAGTGTATCTAAATGACCTTATTCCTGAAACAAATTTTTCTATTGATTTCTCAGCTATTTCAGAATATTGGCTTAAATGGGAAATGTTGGATCCAAACTTTTCTTCAGCTATTGTCTCTGAAGATGTTGCACAGAGTTCAGGTGCATGGTGACCTAGAGTAAAGAAAAACAAACATATCCAATGTTATGTTCTGCCAAGTTTAGGACCATAGTTATCCAGAGTAATAAAGCGTCTAGGAGAATAGTTTTACAGAGTGACAAACCATACAATATATATTTTCTATCATGTTAAAAACATGGCACAAACAGGAATTAGATAATATGGAAAAGGCATAAATCTGTATGAGTTATCTTAGATAAATTATGCTATTTAAAACGGTCCATTTCTAACAGCATCTTAGCTTTTGAGATAATTCTAGTGCAGATTCGTGCACACATGCACCTACATCTGTGAAATTTTTTGAATTAGGCCACATGAAAAAAATTGCTTGATTATTAATAACTTCCTGTTATTTTATGAATGTGGTATGCAGGGAGATCTTAGCAAGAAATAAGGCAAAAGGCAGCTTATAATGAATGAATGCTAAAATTGTAGAAAACGTGTTATTTTTTGTCAAAAGTGATACTGACATATTCATAAAACCAATAAGAATACAAATGTAATTAATTCCTTATATGGAATTCTTCACTTCAATATAAAATATGCCTCATTAGCGTAATATTTATATATATACCTCATGTATCACTCTGGGAAATTAGCAGAAATTCACCATCCTAAACCCTAGTTGATCTCAATATTAACTTGCTTGGGTTTTGTCAAAACTAATGATCTCAATATTAATCCCAGAAATATCTATGCATTCCTCATCTCGTATGCTATATAGACAGGTAATTGCCATTCTAGGAGTTGAAACTGTCTCTATCATATTAACTTTAGCATTCACAAGCAAGGAAAGGAAACTATTAGGCTATATAACAATTATTATGAACAGAAATCCCACATATTACACCTTTTCTAGAGGCAAGGGTTGTAAGGATTACAGCACACAAAAAACTAATAAATAATGTAGGAGTTCGCTAAAATGGCCTTTAAGTTCAACTAAATAGATGTGTATCTCAGCATTGATAAATGTACTTTGGGACCATGACAAGGTTCCTAAGCCATCACCATGAAAATGAATGAAATGGCAATTAAAAACAGATCAATTGATCAAATAACTTATTTATTGGGAAAGATAACTTCATATAGCAAGACAACAAGCATAAGCTCAAGTACTTGCACCCATGCCTAAAAATGTTGATCATTAATGTCTAACTTTTATTTTTATTGAAACCAGATATCCAGAACAGCGTCCCAACTAATCTAGAGGGTGCACAGGCCCTCAGCAAGAAATTTCCCGCTAGTGCACCTCGGTTAATTCAAGAGGTTCAAATCACTCAGTTCAATGGCCCCTAGAGATTGTTTGCACCCAAGGGATAAGAACCTTAGACCTAGGAGGAGCAACACCCCTAAACCCAAAGCCTTTACCACTTGAGCCAACCCCTAAGGGTTAATCATGTATGTCTAATTTAGTAAAGCATAGCTCAGAAACTAATAGCTTTCAACATTGATACATACCATTTTCGGTAAGGGATGCATCTCCATGCCTGTGCTTGGGTTGCACGTCTTCCTAAAGCAGTTTCAACAAATAAAAAATATGAAGATTATATGAGGTATTATCAAGATATTAATAAAAGAATCTATTTAGAGGACCTACTTTTTTAATGCAGTCCCTTAAGGAGCTCTTCCTTTTCCTAACCATAGCCATAACATGGTTATTTCTGAAAGAAAAATCCTCGGGTATGCTATTCTTGTAGATATCAACACCATCATTCTTTGCCTTCTGTTGCTCATTATTTGGTTTTGCCTGGTTTTCTGACTTGTGCTGAAAATAAGAACTCCTTATCACAACCTTCCTTATCTCTGTTCTTGTTTTGCCCTCAACTGCATCTGGAACATTCTTGCACTCACGCTCCTTCTGCAATGCTGTACAAGGTTTATGAATTGAATGCCCGGGTTGTTGTAGTAGAGTTTGTTCTGGACTTCTTGTCTCAGGGCTCATATCTTTTATGCTCATAAAATATAAGGAAGTGAGTATCAAGTAAGAACTCATAATTAAATCTGTAGATCTTTAGAGTAAACCATAACCTTACCATGGGTTGGAGATTCTGAACGCCCTGGAATTTTAGTGGCGAAACTATCTTCTACCTAAAAACCCAAGAGAAACCAATTCTGATATCAAAGTAATGCCCAAGAAGCTTTCAGTGACCAACTATCACATAATATTCAGCTGGAATTTGTCACCAATTCCGCTCATAGCACTCACAGGATAGTTTGCAGGAAGGGCAGTCCCTGTGTTTTTGGAGTCAAGCGGGGATTCTGGCAAGCAGTCCATTTTACATTCAGCAGCTTCCACAATAACATTTTCCTCAGGATTAAAAGCAGAATCATCATCTGTACTTGGATGATTAGGTGATGTCCGAGGAGCCCTGAATTTTCTCTTTGCTTCAAGGGATGCAAAGCCTCCAGGTGTTAAGAAAAAATATAATACTAGAAAGATAAAATGTGATGCAAACATGTGGCAGTCACCAGTGCCATAAACTTATCAGCCGTTATTTAGTTTACTTGACCCTATCCTCAACAATATCATGCATTTTCCTGCCATAAACCAAAGGCGTGCACATACCTGTTTAGCCCCTAAAGCAATCATCTATTATCATTGTTCAATAAAAATAGGACAACAAAAATGAGGTAACTTCCAAATTCGACAGCAGGACATATCAGCCATTGATGCGTAAAGGAAATTGGAAAGTTCATCCATTGTGGTTCCACATAAAATGCTCAGATACATCTCGGATATTTAAAGGAAGCAATCCTTTATGGCAAGGGATGCTTCTAGCACTTTTTGGCTCTGAAGCAGAACAAATAGAAACTACTGTATTTTAAATTTTAAAATGCAATACATGAATATGAAAAAAAAAAAAGAGAGTATAATAATCAAACACGAGAACAAAGGCATCAAAGGATACAGAAATACTTGGTCAAAAGATTCTTCTGCACTGGCAAATCTAGCTTTTTTCCTGCTCTTTCAGGATTGAATTGTTTACTTTGGGAAGTTCTGTCAAGCACCATGGGAACTGTAACATTCTCTCCCTGTTAGTTCAAATCTAAACAATTAGTGAGGAGAAAAATCGAAACAAATGTAACAAAACTAATTAGTTCAATTCCGTAAAGTCAAAAGTATTATTTTCATGTCTGATGCAGTTCAGAATAGGCCAGAAGTATCAAAATGTGTCGCACTAACTTGACATGCTTTCACTATTCTGCTTTGGTACATGAACAAAACTAGTCATACGACAGGTCTAGTCCATTTTGGGAAACTGTTCAACACACACTCTTCATTGTAATTAAAACAAATAAAATTAATTTGCTGCGAGATGAGATTTAGTTGGATACTCAACATGATTTTCATATTGAAAGAAAAAAAATTTTCATAACACCCGTGCTTAATAAAAAACAATCTAAACATTTCAGTATGAAAAAAAAATCATTCACATCAAAATGACCGAGATTTTGGTCAAACAAAGATTTAATAAGCAAGAAAAGTAAATTAACTACCATAAACAAGACTTGTCCGTTCTAATTGTTCCGTTTTTATTCTGATTAACTACCATAAGCATTAAGCCTGGTCATTAAGTTTGAAATTGTTGAGTGGTTTGGCTTCCTCCATGGGTAGAAGCTAAGTCCAACTAAAAGTTGGACTTTTTATTCAATTCAGTTTTGGAATATTGTTATCCTCTGCTTTGTAATGACTGTTACCACTCATTGAATGTGCATGGAACTGAGAAGAGGGAGCTGCATACAAAGATATAGAAAGTCACATGGTAAGAGAGCAGCTTTAGTATTCTGTAAGCCAAAGACTTGTAGGTAAACAAAATCTTGTGCTTTTGTATCTTGTATGAAGGGTATTGGAGTTCTAATTTGATGAAAATGCTCGTGTAGTGAGATATTGACTGATTAGGACTTTGGTATGAGTTATTTTTATTACTATTTTGTATCTTCGCCAGTATATGTAAGTTTTTCAAGTCAAACCATTTATATTTTGGTATTTTGTGTGATTGCTGGGTTTTATTATCATCTCTTTTACTTCTTGGTGATCCTAAAATCTATATTGTCGCAACTGAAGTCTGAAATACTGTAGATTAATTGACAATAAGTTTCCGTGTTTATGGATCCATAGATTTATGTGCCAAGTTTGATTAAATATGCCTCAATAAATATAGTATTAAAAATTTTTACATATAAAATTTTCCTCTTGTATTCTGAATGACTTTCTGCATAAGCTTTCTTTTTCCTTTTTGACATGGGCTAAATGGTAAACAAGAGAAAGCAGTTCAACTGAAGCATCCTACAAAGATACAAAAGCAACAGCATTTGTAAAGGGGGAGCACGCATGAGAGAGAGAGAGAGAGAGGATGTACCTGAATTGGAGTTTTCGTAAATGGATCAAGATTGCCTTCTGCGATGCCTTTTGCTTTATGTTTCGCTATTAATGTGTCCCATGTCAAGGAACAATCTCAAGCATTTTAATTATTAAAGCAGTGTGGGGAGAAATAGACAAATTGAGCTCTAAGTAAAGGATATGGGCCTAGGAAGTCCAAATTATCCCAGCCGTTATCAGATATGTCAGACAAATGAACAACATCTTCATTGACAGGATCATATACCCGTTGATGCTGGAAAGTCAATATTGCTTTCTTGAATGATTCTTCATACAATGGAGGGACAGAAACAGTGCTGTACCTCAAGTGTTTAATTACCTGTATTGAACCAATCACCATTAGGAATATTTCAGAAAAATAAATTCAAAATTGTCCAACAGAATGCAAAGGAATTCTTCTGATAGTGAAAGAATCTGAAGCCAATTGAAAACTATAACTTCATCCTGCGCACAACCAAAAGCAGTTCTTGGTATATCTAAATTTTTGTTTCTTTTTTTCTATTTTTGCCACTTTTTCTTAGTTTCTCTTAAGTTTATGTACACTTTGCATAATGAAGTTATCAGCTGCAACGATCCTACACTCACCTTGTCGTAACTTTTGAATTTCTTGATTAATGCATGAGCCCTTTTCAGGCCCATTCCTGGTAATGACTGCAAGTAGTCACATCCACTCAGAATACACATCTCTAGAAGCATCTGCTTAGTGAAACTGGCAAAACTGAGGTCCTTGTTCTGCTGTAGCATGGAATATCGAAATTCAACACCTTGCCCAAACTTGTCCATTTTAAAGATGATCTGGTTTCAAGAAAGAAGTTCATGCATCCCAGCCAATTAGCAAAGAGTAAGATTTTTCTAGAGGATAGCAGAAATTGTGATGAAATAAGAATTCAGCCAATTAACTTCTATTGAACTCACTCTAGGACAACCAAATGGTATAAGATCTGAGTCCTCAGTAATAACTGCTTCAACATGTTTGCCAATGGCCAAGAAGGTCATTTGGGCATCTGCCTCATAAGGAGCCACAATATAAGATACATTCTCCTGTTTTAACACCTTCCGCATGAAACCGTGTCAGAGGGAGGCAAGATAACATTAACCATCATCGTGTAGAAAATAAATCTAATTCACAAACTGATCCTTCAGGAAATTTAATTTTATCTGGTGCCTTAAAAAGCTTTTTCCTACCTGGATTAGTTCATGTGCAATCAAAGGGGAAATATCAACAGCTTTCTGGTAGCACTCATAAGCAGCAGCAGAATTTCCATCTAACTCATGCTCAATACCACGTGCAAGATTTTCCTTCCTCACCCTGCAGTTGTAGGTAAACAAAAAAAAAATTAGTTCAATGTTTGATGATGCAGTCATTCAGTTATCAAAATCTTAAGCACAATCCTTTAGACAGTCAAATATTACTGGTCTGGTCTTAAAAAGATGTCGAAAGTTCAAACCCATTGGGTCTTAGTAAGGAAAGAACTAAAGAAACAAGACAGAGTGCCCAACAGCAGGGAAGCTCCATATTATGCCTGTTATACAAGTAAAATAAATTTAATCAATACAAACAGAAAGACATAACCCAAGTACACATGACATATGCAAGAGAAAGATACCCATTTAGGAGTTTGAGATAGATATAGGGAAACCGTGAAAACTGAGTCCATTGAAATCCATAGCAATAGCCTAGAGGAACAACAAGTTGACAAAGAAATTTCTAAATTCATCCAGAGAGCATTCCCAATCATCAAATCTCTAGTCATTCATTCCAACCGTATTATATCTTTCCGAGGCAGATCAAAGAAATGTCTAAAGGAGACCTTTCAATAGAAGAAGTGGAAGGAATGTAAGGTGCAAGAATCTAAAAAAAAAAAAAAATCAAGAGCTTAACTTTGCGATTCAATCACAAACAAGAATGTGACAAGAGAAGGTTAAAAAAAGCTAAAACTTATCCGAACTGGACCGCTGAATGTTTAGGTTAGAAAGAATTGCACGATGTAGGGTCACTATATAAATGTTAACACAACCACAAAAGAGACCATCTATACAAAAACAAGAATTTGATCAAAAGTTCCAAATGGTATACAATCTAGAGGAATTGGCATAAAACAAGGATTTTTTTACTCTCTCCTCTCTCTGAAATGACTCACTCTGGTGATCTGTGCTGGAATTAATTCTCTCTTTTGTGCTATTTGGATTTGTCGACGTTTATTGTAGATAGTCTCAAGATAGTGTTCGCAAAGAGGTTGTCGGTGGATACAAAACTTTTATTTTCTCTATTGAGGAAGATAGCTCCATCAAAATCTCAGAGAGAAGTAAGAAAGTTAGTTTATTTTCTTGGGGAGTGTTGATGACATGTTTCACACACCGGTCACCGATCTCAACCACCAACAACATAAGGAAAGTGGGGGCTCTATACAGATGAAACACCTCTAATGCTTAAGTCAGTTTCCAGCTATTAGAGAGAATTTCAATGTATAAGATATTGTTAGTCCATAATTCTAACATGGTACTCGACTTCTATACTACTTGCCGAGGTGGTCCTGTGTATCTTGGGTCAAAGATGTATGTCTTCCCTACAGGGACCGCATTGTGGTCTTTAATGTGACATGGCCACCCCAGGCCATGTCCCTATGGCAGGTTGGTGAGTGTGGCCACCTTCTGTGTGCTCCGTTAGGGGTAAAGGTTTACGCCTTGCACTTCATGAGGGACAGGGGGCCATACCGGGATCCCTTTTTCTCTTCCATGTCTGTCCTTGAGAACAACTTGGCTCTACCACTACGTGTGTGCGCAAGGCGATTTCCAAAATGGCAACGTCTTATCATTCCATGCCCACTTTCTTTCCGCATAGGCCCTGGGTCTCTTTCTCCTTTCACTGGTTTGTGAGTCGATCACACTTTAGTCGTCGGAATAAATGGGCTCCACGTGATAAGTCAGGTCCAACCTAGTAGGGGATGTAAACATCCCTTCCAGAGAGGGTCGTGTTGGAGTATTTGGTAGCTTCACTCGAGGGTTGTATATAGGTTGGGACAAGTAAAGAGTTCTACAAAACTATCAAGATTGATCACATGCTTTTGTGATACAAAGATGTTCGACCTACTTTGGTTGTTTTGTGGTTGTGGTAGAATATGGGAGTGACAGTAAAAGGGATTTTATTATCATTCATGGTAATGGTTAGATGGATTTTTCTGGTTCTCTAGGTGAAGTGTGTTTGTCTAGTAACTCTATTATGTGGTTGAAAATTAGAGGAAAGGCAATGTCGTTTGGCTATTTAGTGGTTTAATAGAGAGAGCCTTTGAAGAGGTTGTAACTTGGGGTGTAATGGGTCTTTTTTGGACATTTTGTAGAACACATCGATATCCACAAATTTTGAAAATTTAAGAACCGATACCACTAAAACTGAAACTTCCAATTTTTCCAATTTCGATCCGAACCTCTTTTTCCGATTTTAAGAATAAACAAAATCATACTCCAACAAAACTTTAGCAAGTGATTATATCTCTCATTTTATAATATTTGGCTAAAAAGTTATAAATTTAAAATTTATATGCTAATGTCAAAATTCAAATGTTATATTAAGAATATAAGATTAATTTATATTATAACATAAATCAAATGTTATATTAGAACTTTCAAGATAATTTAATGTTATTAAATGTCATATTATTTTTTTTACAAGTATTATATATATATTAATATCAATAGGAGTAAGCAAGTACACTAGGCGTATACAAGAAACACATAGCCCATATTAGAGAGCCCCTAATGACCAATAAGCCTGTGAAAATTAAAAATTTGTCCAAAATACACCAAGCCCAAATGGGAACAAAACATACCTCTCCAACCCCAACCACAACCCAATACTCCCTCTACAAGGACCGCTTTATAATACCCTTCCTTTAGTCTTCCCTTGACTCGAACTATCTCCCTTATCATCGTAGTTGATTACCCAATAAAGACACTTTAATTACCTGCTTTTCTTAAATCTTGATTTGGTTTCAAGCGAGTGTCCCGCCTTAATCGTTGCGAGTAGTGCTGCAAATTGTCGCCACATCCCTTATATGAAAGCCCCACACACTGTTGAATCTCGTTAACTGCAAAATCCAATCCACGCACCAACAACAAACCCATAATTTCCTCCTCACCATCTCCTGCATTAACATCTCGAGTCTCGTCAGTAGTTATATTGTTCTTATCCAGGGTTGTTGTCACCATTGAAGGTTCCTTCACCTCCGACATAAGTGTTGTCATTCCATTGACCAAAAACATTGCTTGTAGGTGCACAACCCCCAACGAATCTTGTTGTGCCACTTAGTCAAACCCTACTGCTCCCTCAAGCGGCATAGAATAAATAGGCTAGGCTCATCCCCTCCTCCCGAAACAAGTTGTGAAGCACAACCTTCTATTACACCCTTTTCATGTTATATTAATTAAAAATTAGCATATAATATATATAATATCATATAAAAACTATATAAATAACAATTTATATATAATATAAAAAGCTAAAATTAAAAATATATACCGGTCCAATTAGGTTCAAACTGATTTTCAAAATATGAAAAACCGGTACCAGACCGGTTTAGAACTGGGTTTGGTTTTTAAGAATTGGTTTCGATTCTTAAGAGCTGGTTACAAACCACACTATTTGGTCCCATTAAATTAGTTTACTAGTTTTTTTTTTTACACCCCTAGTTGTACAAAAGTGAAGCTAAGGTGAGGGGCTTGAAATCTTTCAAGGATGTTTTGGTATGTTCGGCACGTTTTTCAGCTATTCATTCTAACGTCAATGGTTGTGGGTGGATGGTGTGGGGAGGGCCAGTGTGCTCATCGTAAGTCACCAGCCAAGTGGGATTGTCACTAGAAAGCTTGTTCTTGAGAGTGGTAGGCATAGTGTCACGTCTGATGGTGAAAGTGAAAGGTGCTGGAATTATTGATGAACTTATGGAGATTAGGGAGAGGACTAACGGTTTTTTATTTGGGGAAGCTAGATAATACTTTGGGCCTAAAAGAGGAGGTGGGCCGGGAGGTGATGGGTACTAGCGAGAAATCCCAATCTATTTCTAAGGTTGTTAATCAGGTGTTTAAGAAGGGTTGTGGTGCTGAGGCCCATGGGCCTTCCCGTTTGGGTGGCTTAAATAGAAAGGAAAAATGTTGGGCTTTCATAATTCTTTACAATGGCGGGCTAAGCATGTTATGGCTTCTTCGCCAAACTCCCGAAATACATGATTCGCTCCCCTCACGGCGAATTTGACACAGAACTCTTTGTCAATGACGTCTAAGCTCAGGATCAACATTCTGACTATGGTTGGGAAGACTTGTAGTGCGGGAGAGTTAGGGCCGCTACCATCCATGGTGACAGAGCCTCCAGACTCAAGATGGCTTATGGTGGTTATTGGCAGTCATCATGGTCTCATCTACTCACAAAGACCAAACCTCCAGACTCAAGATGGCTTATGGTGGAATCCTGAAGGCAGAGGAAAATTCAAAGTCCATTCGTTCTATAAGGTGCTCAGTCAAGGACCGGCGACGCAATTTCCGTGGAGGAATATTTGGCGACACAAAACACCCCGAAAAGCGGCATTCTTCATTTGGACAGCTTCGTTGGGGAAGATTCTTACTACAGACAACTTGAGGAAAGAGGGAATTATTATCATAGACTAGTGTTGTTTGTGTCGCAATGGGGGGGAGTCGGTAAATCATCTCCTTCTACATTGCAAGACAGCTAGAGCCCTTTGGTGTGCGGTCTTTAGTAGGTTGGAGTTAGCTTGGGTTATGTTAGAGACCGTAATGGCAACAATGGCATGCTGGAACTCTATTAGAGGCGAGCGGCATATCAAAGCTGTATGGAAGATGATTCTCATATGTATCATGTGGTGACTTTGGTTAGAACGTAATGAGCGAACGTTCGAAAACAAGGAGAAAACCAAGGAGGAATTGATTGCTTTATTTTTTAGAACCCTCTGTACTTGGTCCATTGCCGTGGATTTCAACGGCATGGACCTACATGATTTCTTAACTTCTAATGTGCCCAGTGGATAGGACATGACTTTCCTTGTTTGTAATTGCCGTGAACCTTTGTAATTGGCTTTTGCCTGGTTTAATAAATTTTTACTTATCAAAAAAAAACAAGACAAGGAGTTAAAGAGAATAACATGTTTTGTTAATTATGATTCGATGGAAGTGTTGATCATAGTAGATCCAATGGTAGGGGGACTAGTTTGTTTTTATAGAGCCAAAGCTTTTATCATGGAATGTTCAAAGGACCAAATGATCTTAACAAACATCTTCATATTGAGAGCTTGTTAACGCTGTGGAAAATTGATATTGTTTGTTTGCAAGAAACTAAGTTGCATTGGGTAGATTGAAGTCTTATTAGAAGCTGTGGGGTTGTTTGTATGCGGGATGGGCCTTTCTCCCTTCTAAGGGGACTTCAGGTGATGTGTTGGTCATGTGGAATATAAGGGTAGTGGAAAATTTGGAGGAATGTATTGTGGAATTTTGTGGAATTTCCGATGGCTTGTCATTTTAAAAGTGTAGCCGGTGATTTCGAGTGGGCCTTCGCTGGAATTTATAGCCCTAATGTGGATAGCAGTAGAAGTTTGTTGCGGGATGAGCTTGCTAGTTTAATTAGTTGGTGCAATGTGCATTGGTGTGTTGCTGGCGATTTTAATGTGATATGATTTTTGAGTGAGAAGTCGACGGACTCTAGCTTTACGCCAATGATGAGAGTTTTCTGAGTTCATTTTTAGGCTGATTTTGTTGATTTACCTCTTTTGGGGTGCTTTTACATGGTCTAATAATAGGACTTGGTCCCATTTGGACAAGTTTTTGGTTTCTCCTTCTTGGGAGTCTCACCTTCTTGAGTTGTACCAAAACGCTTGTCACATATTTGCTCGAATCATTTTCCTGTTATTTTGGATTGTGGTGATATTCAAGGGAGCCGTAGATATTTCAAATTTGAAAATATGTGACTTAAGGCTAATAGTTTCAAAGGCATGGTCAAACAACGGCGATTTTCTTATCAATTTTCTGGTACCCCTAGTTTCATTTTGGCTACAAAGTTTAAGGCTTTGAAAAAAGATTTGAAGGAATGGAATGATAAAGTCTTTGGGAACATGGATAGACATAAGGAGCCTTTTATTGAGGAAATGCAAAGGATGGGAGAGTCAGGCCGAGGGTAGTATTCTTTTAGAGGATGGGGTGTTGAGAAAAAGAATTGCTGGGACTGAACTCAAGTAGTTGATCTTGATGGAGGAGAAGTAGGAGATTTCATGGAGACGGAAATCAAGGGCTTTTTGGTTAAAAGAAGGGGCTAAATGTACAAATATTTTTTCTAGGTAGCAAACTCTCATCAGAGAAACAATGCAATTGAGTGTATTGAGGTTGATGGTGCAGTTTTTTCCGATCCGTCTTATATTAACAAGCATATTTCTCTTTTTTATGAGAAGCTTCTTAGGGAGCAGCATGGTTGAAGACCTAAGCTGGATGGCTTAGCATTTGATGCCATTAATCCTTTGAGTTCTCAATGGCTTCAATGTCCTTTTGAGGAGGACGAAGGTCTTTTTGTGGTTAGAGATATGGTTAGAGATAAGGCTTTTTGTGGTTAGAGATAGTCCAAATGGTTTTAACCATGGCTTTTTTTTAGGATTGTAGGGACATTGTAAGGAAGTGATGAACGATTTTCAGAAATTTACTCTTTTGGTAAGTTTGAAAAGAATCTAAATGCAACTTTTATTGCACTTATTCGAAAAAAGGTGAGAGCTTCTAATGTAAAGGATTTTCATCCCATTAGTCTAGTTAATGGGGTCTATGAAATCATCTCTAACGTCTTGGCCAATCGTTTGAGTAATGTTATGGAGATGATTGTATCAAAATCTCATAAATGCTTTGTAAAAAGGCGACAAGTTTTAGACTCTCTGTTAATTGCAAATGAATGCACGGATAGTAGAATGAAATCAAGTGAGTGTGATATTTTAAGTAAGCTTGATATGGAGAATGGTTATAATCATGCTAATTGGAATTTTCTATTTTACCTTTTGGGGAAATGTGGATTTGGGGGAGCGGTGTGATGGATCAAACATTGTGTTGCAACTGCCCTTTTCTCACATTTAGTGAACGGTTCTCCTGAAGGGTTCTTTGACAATTCTCGTGGCTTGAGATAAGGGAATCCATCATCTTCTTTCCTTTTTGTCATTGTGATGGATGCCCTTAGTCATATGTTGGGTGCAGTAGCTAGTGGTAGGTTGTTATTAGGTTTTGCGTTGGGCGAGCATCAGGATGGTGTGACCATGGTTTCTCATCTTTTGTTTGTTGACGATAAGGGTGGGCAGCGGGTACCCAACCCCCCTGCCCTGCCCGCTTGCCTCACCTACCCCGTGTGGCAGGACGAAGCACCCCGATCGCTGTAGCAGGCCCCGCCCACTTTGGAGGATGAAGACAGTTTCGGGGGCAGGATGGGGTGAACCCCCACCCTGCAAATACCCCGTCCCGCCCCCGCTGCTATAACTTCAGTTTTACTTGTATTGAAATTTCAAAGACATATTTTTGTTGTCCGCCCCCGCTGCTATAACTTCAGTTTTACTTGTATTGAAATTTCAAAGACATATTTTTGTTGATCGATTCTTACTTATCTTTTTCTTGCAGTGACCATTAATGGAGCAACTACTATTTTGAACTGGTGTGAGACTTTCTTCAGAGTTTCGAATGGGTCTTCAATAGCAGAATGAAACGAATGGATCTTCGAGAAAGACAGGTTCTGAATGAATCAAACAACGTCGCTTTGTTATAGTGCAAAACGGCATCGTTTTATGCATGAGATTTTTTTAAAACAACCCAGCATCGAATGGCATCGTTTTGCACAATGACAGAACATTGTTGTTCGACCTTGGGTTGTTTTAAACCCTCCCCCATCCCCCGATTTCCCGAATCTTCCCAACCCACCCCCCAATTTTCTGCCTACAAAAATTCTTCTTCTCTCTCCCTCTCTATTCTAAATCTTCCCAATGCCCCCCATTTCTGTCTTCATGGTTGCCACCTTCATCCCCTTTTACTGCCAAAACTACCACCATGCCTTTAGTTGAAGTAAGTGCCGCAACTGATTTCATCTTTTCTTTTATTTTTTCTTTTCTTTTATGTTGTTTGACTATGAGTGAGCTTTCGGGTTTCCATTTGCCGATGGCCGTTCTAGGCATTGGGGGTGCGGGGAGCGAACGGATAGAAGTCTATCCCCACACCCTGTGCAGAGGACGGGATACCCTGGTCCCACTTGGACTGGGGCGGAGTGCGGGAAGAAATTCCCCACCCCCGTCCATGCGGGGGCAGGGTGCGGGAAAGGGCTGGCCCCGCTCCGTAGGGGGCGGGTAGCACCCCTAGTTGACGATGCTTTCCTGTTTTGTGATGTTAATCCTAGCCATTTGCAATCTTTGAGAGCAATTTTGCTTTGTAGGTATGGGCTAAGCAAAGACAAAAAGGAAGGCTTTTGAGGTTGTTTATGGCCTTAAGGTTAATTTGGGTAAGTTTGTGATGGTTCCCATGGAACAAATGAGAATATGAGAAGATTGGCATTTTGGATTGTCAAGTTTTCTCTTTGCCAATTAGATATCTTGGACTTCCTTTGGGGGCCACTTTTAAGGCCAATCTGATATGGGATGGAGTGTTGGAGAAGGTAGAGAGAAGGTCAACGAGGTGGAAGAGGTTGTATTTATCAAAAGGAGGAAGAATCACTCTTATTAAAAGTACTTTCTCTAATCTTGCTACTTATTTTCTCTCTTTATTTTCTATTCATGTTGTAACAAAGTAGCAAACATGTTAGAGAAGTTATTTTGAGACTTCTTGTGGGGAATTTTAGAGGAGGAAGCTAATTTTCATTTGGTCGGATAAGATTTGTACTCCCTTGTCGTGTGGTGGGTTAGGGTTTAGAAAACTGAATATCTTCAATAAAGCATTACTTGGGAAGTAGTTATGGAGGTATCATTAGGATTGCAAATCCTTATGAAGGGTCGTGATTGGGTGTGGGTGGGTGGGGAGTTGTAATGAGGTTGGAGGCACTCATGGTTTGGGGATGTGGAAGTGTATTAGGAATGGATGAGGTTTCTTTTTTTTTAGGCGATGGTTCCAAAATTTGATTTTTGGAATGATCCATGGTGTGGTGATGGGGTTCTTAGCGTTGTTTTTCCAAATCTCTTTAGTATTTCTCAATATCCGAATGATTCGGTAGCTGATATTTTGGACTCTTCCAATGGTTCACACATAGAAATGTTCTATTTTCTAGAGCCGTTGATGGCTAGGAAATAGGGCTGTTTCTGAATTGTTTGGTTTATTGTATGCTAGACAGCTTAGGCGGGATACATGATAAGATTGTTTGGAGGCACTCAGGTAACAAGAAGTTTTCGGCTTGTACTCTAGACAAGTTGTTTTCTAGGCCCGATGGGGTACACTCCTTTCCTTGGAGGAGTGTTTGGAGAGGTTTAAGGGGTAATTTGCAAATCTGGGTTGGTTGGATATGATCCATTTATGCCTTATGTGGTGTATTTGGGATGAGAGGAATGGTCGGTTGTTTTGAAGATAAGAAACGTTTGGTGGATGGTCTTAGACATTTTTTTCTTTAATGCCTTATTTCAATGGGCTTCTGCTATTGTATTAAATGGAAATAGTGTCCATAATTTCCCTGTTTCTTTTTCTAGTTCATGACTTGTAACTAGGTTCAATTTTTGTACACTTCCTATATACTTGGCTTTGCCTTGCCGCTTGTCTTAATAAAATTTCTTATTCAAAAAAAAAAAAAGTATACAATCTAGAGTTGGATACTTAGCAATCAAAAAGAGCTGAAGAACAAAAGAGCAATCCCAACCAATTAGGTCAAGGCTTTGTTGTAATGTCCAGTAGTAAAGTCAACCGTGCAGTGAATACTTAAGCAAAACAATTGGAACTGAAACTTCAAAAGATGCTAACCCTACCGGGCACGCTTGTTCTCTTGTTCACTCTTCATTGGCAGAAGACCTCCATCAAATACAAGAATAGGTTTAACGCCACAAGTCCGGAGCAGATTCACTCTACGCATGCAATATTCAATGTGTCTGCAGAATGCTGCAGAATGTTAAGTAATTTATAGATATAATCTAATAATCATATTATGATATCCTCTAGATGAATATCAAGAAACTGTAGAAAATAACATTCTTTGTTATTGAATATATTTTTAGTGTCCGAGGTTCTAAAAACAAACAGCTCCAGCCTATTGCAAGTAGCTCCCTTGATTGATTCAAGTTCCTCACAATTGCCAGCAACTGGAAAGCCGTTTAAGATAGGCCTTTCCCCTTCCCAAAGGGGAGAATGATGATAGGCCTCTTGCCCTCTTCCACCGTGTGTTCAGGGCAATAAATGATTACACCTCTAAGTAATTCACCGAAGAACAACTAACAGATTGAACCAGATGCTCCGTTATAGGAAAACCCATTTCCCTATTGCCGCCTCGGTATATACTCCAAACCCATATAGAACAGAAAGATAGCAAGAAATGATTTAAGGTATGGGGCATTGAAAACTGCATCAAATGCCAAAGACAAAAAGACCCATCATCCCGATTAAATTAGCTCAATTTCCGTCCACAATACCCAAATGTCTAAAGCAAAAGCGCCTATCTTATATGACTTGGACACTTACAAAGAAGCAATCATATACCCATTATCATAAATGCCCGATAAACGAAACCCTATCATCCCAAATTTAGCAAAATCAGAGAAACCGTAACGATATATGTATATGTATGTATAATATGGGCACATATACCTGGTGGTGGGTAGGCCTTTGCAGAGTTCTCTGCTGCAAGACAAGGCGCCCTTGTGCAGCCAAGAATAGGTGTCGACCGCAACAGAACAGCCCTCCAATTCCTTGACATGGATTGGGACCATGATCGACTTCAGTAGCGGCAAAAGCCCCTGAATCCCCATGTTTCCCAATCTATACGAGGTTTGAGCAGGGACCCGGTGCTTTGTTTAGGTACTGAGAAAATTGCCCCAGTACCAGACCATTGACAGAGAGTTATAAAGCAAATCTGTTCGAGCGACTGTAACCTTGAGATGAGAATATTGGCATGGCGGGAAATTTCAGCCGGTGAAATTGAAGGAGAGTGCTGCTAGGGTCCGCGTGCACTGGCAAATTTTACTCCTTTTTTTTTATTCATATCTTTTAATATTTTTAAATATTTTTAAAAATATAAAAAAATATATCAATAAACTAATAATCACTTCATTAATCAATAAATAAAAAATGTATATATGCATAGCTGTCCAAATAAGGAGGCAAAACAAGTAAATAAGGAGGCAAAACAGGGGCCTAGAGGTAGTACCAGTTCGGTCCGGTTTTGGACAAAATTTAAAACTGAATCAGTACTACCGATTTTGTATTTTTTAAAACCGATTACACACCGATTACCCTCTAAAATCGATAGTACCAGTTTTACACCGATTCCGATCTAGTTCGGTACGATTTTCCAATTTTAAATTAATATATTTTAGTTTATTAAACTATTAGTATTAGTTATAATAATTCGAATAATTATATATTAGTATTTCTTATAGTAAGTTCAATTTTTTATAACTATATCATTGATAGTGATAAACTGATAGTATTAGTATAATGCTAGTAATATTAATATTACTTCTTATAAAAAAAGTATTAATATTACTATATCATTATTTTATAGGTAATTATTTAGTATAATAATTTATATATAGACTTAAAATATATTATTAATAGTAATATAGTATTAGACTATTAGTATTAGACCATAAAATGTAAATTGTAACTAATTTATATTATATACTAATGTATAAAAAATATTATTTTATATTACATATAATATTAAAAAATTTGATATAAAATATGTATTATATTAAACCAGCCAGATTCGGTCCGGTTTGGTTCTAAAAAATTTATAACCGGAACCGAACCGATATCCACCGGTTTTGACATTACGAGAACCGATTCTGGACCCGTATCGAACCAAAACCGGACCGATTCCGCCGGTTTGGACCAGTCTGGTCCTATCCGATTTTTCAATTTTTTCTTACATCCCTACATGCGCCTAACATAACTGATCTGAATATATTTACTACTCATCATTTCCACACAATATATTTATTTCCACACAATATACTTATTTTTATTATTACTATATTTTTATTTTATATAAATTAATTAAATTATTTTACTCATTATCCCTATATCGCACATTTAGTAAGAAAAAAAATTAAAAAATTATGTGTAGTGTGAAAAAAATGAATAAAAATTTTCTTTTATTTTTAACCCATCACTTATACACTTCTTATAATTAATGTAGAAAGTTTCCTTATCAGATTATCAGTAAAGCATTGGATGCATTCAAAATAAAATGTATATATAAATTTTTTATGTATATTAATTGTTCTCTGTATGTTAATTTAAAAAATCAATTTCTATTATGAAAAACTTGAAAAGGTAATGAAATTTGGTAATAGAAGAATAACAAAATTAATGAAAAGTTAGAAATTCACCATGGATTTTAATTGTATTTTGAAAATGTTTTGCAATGTTTGAAAAAAAAAAATCTCACTCTCAATCTTGTGAATGAGGTAGACCGAGGAACGAGAGTGTTTTCATGATTGTTGATGAACTTTTGGCATACAATAAGATCATGTGGAGCCAATATAGATGCATATAATAATATTCAAAATAACAGGTATATGATGCTTATTTTGGGTAGCATATATGGCCATAATAGGGTTTCCTTCGATCTATGTGTTAATAGTAGGGCTACTCTCCGCTTTATGCAAATGGGCAGCCGCCCAATCAGCTCCCTGTCCCGACTTGGTGGGGATTACTTTCTAGCCCCACTTTCTAACTCGTTCTGCATATGCGAGTACTCTTGTCTAGTTTTCAGGCAACCAAATGGTTTTACAATCTGTCTGAAATCCACCAAATAACTCAACTTCACATATTCATCCACCAAGTCCACAAATCAAGTGCCTAATGATAGACCAAACAAAAAACAAAGCATAGTGGCTTATATGTTTGAGCAAATTAGAACCACACCTACAACTAGTTATGGCTTTGCGTAGAGATCCATGATCCATCCTGGGTGTGATTCTTTATCAAATGCATGGTCACATCATGGCCCATAAATATATCATGGACAATCACCTCAAAAAAGAATATTAAATAAGGTTAATTTGAATTACTTTAAGGGGCAGAATTCTAAATTAATTTGGATCTTTACTTGTATTACAGTTTATGTCATTTAATTGTTTCCACTTCTACATCACTTAGGAGGTTTACTAGGATTTCCTAAAAAATTTCACACTTCAAGATTAAAAGATCTATATGATTTCTCTAGAAAATAGAGAGAGAGAGAGAGAGAGAGAGAAATGAGAGTTTTCACACTTGGAAGTTAATTAACTTTCCTAAAGTTGTGGTAGTGGCAGGAGTTAATAAATAAATTTTCCCACCCATGTGGACACAACATGGGTCATGGAATTTATCCACTGCAAACAAAAATAAAAAGTGGGGGAAGACGAGAAGAGAAAAATAAGAGGAGGATGAGATAAAGAAGATGAGTGGGGGCCTAAAACAAAGGAGAGAGTTAGAGACAATAGGAGGGATTGAGAGAGAAAAGTGAAGTTAAGAAATGAGGAAATTGTTTTTTTTTTCATATATAGCCTATGTGAGGATTAGGTAGGGCTACCCATCCTCACCCCACACTAGCTTATCAATTTTTAACAAAATGACAACCTAACCATCTACTTAGGTTGGGTGGATTGCTCAACCAAGTCCATACGAGGATGACGACATGGATCATATGAGCTAGATGGGGAGGCCTACCCAACAAACCTAATTGCTAAAGTCCTTATTTATGAGAAAACTAGATGTCACTTGAATTTCTTCAATTATAAAATAGGTTAATTATACTTTGCCCCCTCCAAATTTCACTCAATTTATAATGTGACCCCTAAAATAAAAATTACTACACATTTGGTCCTACATACCCTTAAAATTTTCTAATATCCTCATTCCGTCTACCAGCCGCTTTAAAATGAAAGGAAAAAGTGAATTCATGTGTGCCTCACATGCATAACATGCAATACAAAGACGAAATAACCCCTGCATTTCATCCATTTGCTTATGTTTTTTTTTTATGAATTTTTGTTTCAGATACATAAGCGTGGGAGATTCTGAGCTAGTGGCAACAACCTCATTGAGTCCTAAGGAAACCCACAAGAAGGCCCCGGTTGTTCCTCTTTCAATGGACTTGTCTATGAAATTGGTGTTGCTCTTTTCTATATTTAATCATTTAGTCACTTTACTATACTTAAAACTCATGTCTTTTTTTTTTTGACTTCATTGGAATCTAAACCAGAAATTGTTTGGTTGGAAAAAGGAATATAATTATAACTAGTTATATATGTTAAAGCTTTCATAACTTATACGAGGATTGGCATCTCCCATAAGAAAAGAAAAAAAAAAGAAAATAGTATAACTAACATCTATGTGCACGAGAAAAAGGAAAAAATAAAATAATGTAATTAATATATGTGTGCAGGTTCTCTTAAAATTCTACCATGAAGAGGACTAATATTTTTCCAATTCTACCATGATATCATGCATAGACTTTGTTCAAGTCTACTTACCATGTTATATTATTTGGACCTAATACTACCATGACTTAGATTCATAGCTGACTAACACATATTTTTTTACAAGTTGTGAATACACAAGTTTACTGAATTATCTAGCACAAGCTGTAGTGGTAAAACACCACAGGATGATCCATTTTGTCATTGCAATCTGCGGGCATGTGTAAGAATGTTAACTACGGATGATAACTATAAAATAAAGTTCTGAAGATGCTCATATTGGACTCTTGGTTGTCAACATAAGGGTGGAGATAGGTCTTGTACATTTTCTGATTGGATAGATGATAATTTTTGCTCCACGTGCGAAGATGTTGTTAGCCAGATACGAGATAGACTCTGCATACGGACTCGTAAGTTGAAAATTAAGAATCGGATTTAGAGGCTAGTTTAATGATGGAGAAGGAACAAAGGGAGTATGCATATCCAAGATTTATTGTATAAGGAGATGGAACAATCTAAGGCCTTGTACAAAAAATATCTTAATTGCAGATGGTGTAGTGTCGCTATAATTGTTATGGTTGTTACTATTATCTGCATGAAAATATCCCCTAATAGTAATAAAGGTTGCAAGAACTTGATGATAGCGTATAATTGATTAATGTAATTTTGTGGATGTGTTGTTGGTGGCAACAATTGTATGTTTTTTTATGGGTTAGTGGCAACAATTTGCTTGTTGTATTATACACCATCTTTTGTGGCCAGCATTGGTTATTGTTTGTAATTTGGTTATGTACTGAACTTGATAGCAAGAAGTAAGTGTCCACTGTTTGTGATTATTTGATTAGTGAATAGACTTGTATTATCGCATAAATGTATTATATAGCACAAATAAGACTCTTGCATATCACAAACCATAAGACTAGGTTGTTTTCCATCCAAAAAAATTACCTAAATGGTGGTAACAATGATTACTAAAACCAATTCCCATAATGTCTTGGATTATCACCAACAAACCGAAAAAGCAAACTGATAGAATAAATTTCAGTAACCGATAATAATTCTGGTACACACCATAATTCTCCAACTACAACATTACAACCACGTATAGTCTATTTCTGTTACAACACAAGCATAAATGTCCCCGTAATCCTGGACATCATTGTAATCTATTTCCAGTCTCGAATTTCACAAAAGTACTCAAATAAGTCTTTGATCAATGACAATAAAGTAATCAAATTAAGTACTCCAAAAAAACTTGTCTAAATGGTGGTAACAATGACTAATAAAATTGACATTTTTATGTCTTGGATTCTCACCATTAACCAAAAAAACAAACTATTTGGACCATAGACAACAACAAAAAAAAAAAAATATTGACAATTAATTAATATAGTCTTTTTGCAATTCTTGCATACAAAAGTACTTAGTACTATCAGTTTGGTCTCTTCCATTTTCCATTTTCATTTTGTTTCATCCTATCCATACGTGAATATGCCTCTACGCCCTTCCCCTTCTACACCGATGCATTAGTCTTGGCAGGAGTCACTTTGGTTTAGAGTAACAGTTGTCTAACTCTAAATTGCAACCCCTTCCCTTCCAAGATTGCCCCAAAACACAGTCTTTCTTTTACAAAGTTGCTTGTGTCGGCCTTTAAGTTCACAAACAATGGTGGTCGTATGCTAGTATGAGAGATGTGACCCTCAAGTCTTGTAGACCGTCTCGTGGGAGTTTGTTTGGTGATCAACTTAGACACACGACCCACATTGACTTGCAATGGATTGTCTTGATATGCTAGACTTGTGTCGCATCGCATGCTACCTGCGAAGGCAACAACATGGAAGTCTGCATTGTTGGACTTGTTTGGCCTATTGCTTGCAAAGGCGACAACGAGGAAAATGACCTATTAGTATAATATAATGCAAATGAATAACATCAACATGTTGAAAAAATACTACATTAAAAAGTATAGTAAAATAAGGAAGACTAAACCACTAACCAATTCATCTAAAATTGAGGCAGCTTGAGATCCTGCTATAGAAGTAAATGAGGTAGTTATGTTCTTATGCGAACATTTTCTTCTGTTGTGACCAAATTGCTTACACCTCAAACAGGTCATGTACACACCATACTTACTCAATTTACTTGTTACTCGTTGATCGTCTTTATTTCTTCTTTGATGTTTCTTTGACCTCTCGGGTTGTTTTCTAACCGCAGAAGCAATAGGCTTCTCATAGATGGTAGCTAGCTACTAATCATCACTAGGCATAGAGTAAATTAAATACTTGTATGCTGTCCTCCATATGTCTACATTATACTAATAGTGCACATAGTCCTTAAGGTCCTGGTCAGAATACATAATGGATGTGTATGTATGAGGATATAGAATACCTATCATGTCCCGTGTCAAACATGAGAATCTCATCTTGCTCAAACCAATCACATATTGCCTACCACCATTGCTAATCTCAAACTGACCACCTTGTGCATATGTTGGATTACAATATATAAACAGGTCATGCATTAGTTCAAGCTTTGCGATTGCTCGATGTGTCATTGTATTCTCTCGTTTAGCAATTCATTCTGTTTTCACCTAATATTACCTCATCAATTTTTCCTATATCGTCTCCACCATAGTCACAATTGGTTTATCCCGTACTTGTAGGATATACGCATCAAAACATTCACTAAGATTATTCACTATTAGATTAGACTTACAGGTGGTGTTAAATCATGCTCTAGACGATTAAGATGGGTCTATAACCTTTAGGTAATTATATGCAGATCTACTGAGAGTTTTTAGTTCCTCCATAGCTATCTCAAAGTCCCTCTTGGTGAATGTTGTGGCTATCTACCACAATTCCTCTTGGTGTATACATAGCCAGCATCTCAAAAATTAGCATATAAATACTTCACATAATACGACTGTCATTGTAAGGCAGGCATCAACTCCTCCATTACTGATTTTAAACCCTACAAGAAAAATTGGTAGCATGAGTGACTAATTTACAGATTAACTTAACATGATATATGTGTTTGCATTACAAAGTTACCTTTTATCTGTCACTGATAAATGTTCATCCGCATTCAGGTCGTTATCCAAGATCAGATATAAGTGTTTCAATAAACCATCCCCAACTTTAATTCTGCCTCGACAATGGTCATGGCAATTTGGTACATGTTTTTATTTGCATCCCTACTAACAATACATAGGATTTGTCCCTTAAATGTTCTTTTCAAGAAACAATCATTCAAACCAATCAATTGTCTATAACCAGTCTTAAAACTCACTCTACAAGCTATCAATCCTACATACATTCTTTAAAAAGTATGAGGTAACTCAAAATATATTCGTTCCACCCTAATCAACAAACAACTACCTTGATTTCTTTATTTAAGGGTTTCACAATGGTCTTATACCTTAGCACATTGTTCCATATGGCTACCAATATTCTAAAAAAAAATTTAAAAAAAAATAATGTGTTTTTTTTTTAATTGAAAAAATAGGTTTATTTTTTTATGATTTTGTAGGACAATATTAATTTTATTTTGTGTTGTCCCCTCTCTAAAAATTATTTTGATCACCTTCTACAAAATTAATCTAATTTAAAAATAAAATACATCTCATATAAAATAAAATGATATAATAACATGATGACATATTTTTATTATAGATAAAAAAATTTTGATAATTTTTAATATATTTTTAATATGATGACATGTTCTTATCATATTTTATATTTTTTTAATATATAAGTTGTATTATACGTTTTTTATTTTTATTGTAAATCTTACTATTAAATTATTTTATACCGCATAAAAAATTATATATAAATAAAATAAAAAATATTTTATATATTTTATTTTAATTTTATCTGACCCCCCTAACGCAAATTTCTAACTCCGCCATTAGCTATTACGCATTTTCTTCTGAACTTTTGCTTGAGTACGACACAACTTCATATTACAAACTAGGGGTGTAAGAAGACTGAACTGGACCGGACTGGACGGATGAAATTTATTCAATCCGGTCCAATTTTTGTATGGATCGAACATTTTCGGTTCGGTCCCAGTCCAGGGCATTTCTCCCCCTGGACCAAACCGAATGCACACCATATTTATATAAATATATGTATACATAAATAATAGTATATAAATTATAATATTGATATTAGTATAGATTAAGAGTGGTAGTATAACATATTAATATATAATATATACTCTTATAATATTAACATATTATAATTTATAGTAGTTGACTTGTTGTAGTATAAAAATATAAATTATAGTATATATATAGAGAATATTAGTAATAACTTATAAGTAATAAGTGTATTATTATTATTTAATATATTATGATTAATTTATCACTATTTACTAACATATAAATTTATAATATACTAATGCAATATTGTTATTAGTTATAGTTTACCAACGTATGATGTATCACTAAAATACTATTAACTAATTATTAATTACTCTTCTTAATTCTTATGATTACATGTAATAATTCAAAATATTAATGTTATTTTTAACTATATATTTTTGAGGAATGCCATTTATAATCAAGGTGTATATATTCTCAAACGCTCTATCTAGGCGTTCTTTAGTAACTTATGAGGATTAAATTAACTAATCTACTTATAGGGCCATGAGCTATATATAATATAGAATATTAATTATAACTTCTAGTATAAGACTATAAGTATTAACTTATTAAGTCTATAGACTATAAGTTATAACTATATATTTTATTTAATATTTAGATGAGATTAAAAATTAGCAAACATGATTATTTGTTATGAAATTAGTACTAGTATATAATTAATAATTTATAAAGAGTTAATTTCTTTAAGGAGTCAAGAGTCTTAAGGATTGGTTTTTTTTTTTTAGTTTATTTAGACTCTGGACTCTTAAGGATTCTTAAGACTTAAGAGTTACTTTCTTTTTTATTTTATTTGGGTTTTTAAGGATTTTTATTTTATTTAGATTATTTTTCTTTTGCTAATTGTTTTAAGAGTAAGTTTTTTTAATATTATTTGGCTTAAATCTGTGATAAATACATAAATTAAGCTAAAAATAATTAAATTTTGGCTAAAAAATATTTTTTGTCATTGTAAGATTTTGGATTAAATTTAGTCCATTAAATCATATTAGGTGCTCCTGGACCGGACCGAACCACCCCTGGATCGAATTAGAACGGATCGGTATGGACCGAATATGAGTTCGATTCGGTTCAGGGGAGAAAATTCTTGGACCGAATAGAATCGGTCCACTTTTTTCCCGAACCGGATCATTTACACTCCTATTACAAACTTTCACTCTCCAATTTCTATTAATCTCATAAGCAATTGCATGAATATGTATATTGGGTTGGTCATTAAATATGTAACTCAACTTGTCTGCAATCCAAGATAATGTGACAATGGGATTTTTATAACTCCTGCTACACTCATGTCTTGGATTCATAGACTTAACTAGAAAGTCTATTGTCCTCTAATCAAAGACCCATAAACCCAATAAAAATATTTAGGGGTTCTATAAACGACAATAACCCTATTCCATCATTTTTTACAAACTTTATGAACTTACCAATATTTTAGGTTCAACCGTCGTAATGTCTCTCTAAATTGTGCCACAGATCCAAACTTCATCCCAACAGAAATTTTTGGATTCTCAGTGTCAACATAGTGAAATTTAGGAAATTTCAAATCACGATATATTTTCTCATCATTATCAACAAGAGACTAAAGGATATCCCTTGGTGCCATATCATATAAGTTACATGCACAAACCAGGCACTGCTTAGCATCATTCAAGAAATGAACACTCAGATAATAAACCAGAAAATATAGGACAAAAGGGATGCAAAAATTATGTGACTAGAATCTAAAAAACAAATAATACATTGTCATCCTCCTTTGGCCACTTTGAAAATCGATCACTACTTGGACCACAATTGTCCTCACCCTCAGAATCTAAGGGAGATTGTGACTCATTCTCATTACTAATGTATTGATAATGTACAATAGAGAGAATTGATTGTGCAGGCATTAACCTAAACCTTGACCTAGATCGAGATGTTTCCACTGTACTGACATCAATGTCATATAACTCATCATCATTACTTAGCACCACTTTCTAGAAAGGACCATTCAGTCACAGACGACGTGCTTCTACTTCTTCCTCTTCCTTACTAAGATCCTCCTCCATGTCATGATCATTCAACTCAGGCTGGTGCACTTTAATTCGAGAATGGGATACAAGATACAAATCCATTACTTATTAGCCCTCATATGCTGCCATGATAGATAGCATATCATGGTCAGAGGTAAGCAAATTAAGACCATTGTGCATCCCCTAAACCGGGCTATCTATAGTAGATTAGGTTACTTAGAGTATAACCATACTTAGTCACAATTGTCTATATCTCAAGCCATGACAACTCATCCTCATCGTGTGTTTCATGGTACAAGTCAATCTTGTCTCTTACATATTCCCATTTGTGTTGTCTATCTATTACCCTACCATAGTGAAGTTCAAAAAGAAACTAAGTTCAAAAAGAAACTTTCACGTAGCCATTCTATAAAATATCGTCAATAAAATATTTTATCAATTAAAAGTAGTCAGAAAAGTAGTAAAAAATGTATCTTACAAACATAAAGTAAACAAAAGTATAAAGTAAATGGAGTAACCCTACAAATTGTCCTATTTCCTATGAAAGGGACCACCCGACAATGGAAAATTGACTCCACACTAAAGTTATCTTAGTCTGGGATCACTAAAGTCACTGGTATAATACAAGATAGTTTTCTCCCTAAATATTTGTGGACATTTAGACTGTGAAATTGGAACCATTAATGCCACTCAGCAACACACTAAAGACATATAAGGAGACATATCACATTGGACTCATCCATGTATAACATTGGCCACAAACATCCTCAAAATTGAGACATTTGCCATGCATAATTCATATATAATGTATTCAACTTATGTCCATATATTAATATCAGTCATACGCACACATGGAGCAGCAAATAAGCCAACAACTTGGAAATCTCCAATATTACTTGCTAACCTAAACCCTAATTTTTCCTATAGTTAAGGTCAATAATGGCCAACCATCTAACAATATATACGCATGCTGAATTAGTCATTATCACATGAAGAATATACAAACTCAATGAAGACAGAGATAAACTCACCAATGTATGGACTTTCCTTTGTGAAACTTACTGCGCGGGTAAGACACAAAGACGTGTTCAATGGTGTTATACAAAGTAGGTTCTTCTCCCGCTCAAATTTTTGTATAAACCATGAATCATTTACCCAATTTTTCATCCTTCAGATTTGCACTTGAGGTTAGCATTCGATGGTGGTCTAGTATGGAAAGAATACAAATCGCAGATGGTTTTCGTAAAGGTTTGATTTGTGGTTTAGGGAGAAAGAAGTGAAGGGCTTTTTTGTTCATCCAACTCACATTATGCATGAGAGGCACACATAGACCCATTTTTCATTACTTTTGATGCGATTGATAGACAAAAATGGGACATTGTGAAACTTTAAAAGTATGCGGGACCAATGTATTGCAATTTTTAATTTAGGGATCACATTGTGAATTGGGTGAAAATTAAAGAGAAAAAAAATGTAATTAACCCTTATAAAATTGTTCAAGGCTTGACATGTCATGTTGTCAACTTTCCGTTATTGAGAAGTTGGTTTGAAAGGAAACCTCTCCCACCCTTATTTGGATTGGTTAGTCATTTATTAACATTTTCCATCTCTTGTCTGCTTGCTCTTGCTGGTTAAATGGGCAAATTGATTATCTAGATCACCATCTAAGCTCCCACTCAATTAAACACCTTGAGACTCAATATATACATGGTCGCTAGACTCTTTCAAAATCTAAACAAACTCTTTTAGAGTTGAGACAAACTCTTCCATAATCAAACCCATGATCATGATAATTTTTTGTTGAATTCATAACCATGATAGTTGGTTTTTCATGAAAACCCATGATTGTCCGCAAAAAGAGTTAATAAATGACACCAAGTTTCATTAATTTATAAAATTGTTAAGGACATGTTTCTCACCCTTGCATCATCAGTCACTTGAGTTACAAGAACTTGGAGGTCTAGAGTGCCAAAAAATACCTCCAATGCCTAAAAGTTATACCTTTTGTAATGCTTTTATACTTCCCTTTTTCGACAAGGACATTATTTTTTTTATGCTTGGGGTTTCCTTTCCTACCTTGGGGGACAAGCTGTCTTATTTAATGTAGCAATTTCCGTTGGGGACAGGATCCCCTGCTGGGATCTCTTGCAATGCTCCTAATGAGCACAAATTATGCGGTGAGGTTCCCCGTGAGTTATCCGATTAAAGGCCTGCCTGTGTGAATGGAGTCTCGATCTTTATTTTGACTTTGGTTCCTTATGCTTCCTTATTAGTTGGTGGGCTTGCAACATCTGGGTTGTGTGCCTTACTGGCTATGCGTTAAGCTTTATGATACTAGAGGTAATAGGAGACAAGGAGGAGGAATATCCTGATTTGATGGTTTGGGGGTTCTTTTTCTCGCATGAGGTGCAGCACCACAAAGGTGACTATGCAGATCCATTCTCGTAAAAAATATAGGGTCACCCGCATGGAGTTCTACTTTTTCAACTTCAAGGAATGTGTAAAATCTGATACTTGAACAAAGGGAAGAACTGAGGAAAAGAGAGTAACGAAGCTCTGGACAAGAAAGTAAAACTGTATTTCTCAACTTGTGATAGAAAAATGTATTATGTGTTTTCATCAGTGTACAGTGCTATTTATATACACGTGTGAATCAACTAGAATAAGTATACTAAACTAAGTATACATCTGTTATTTACATTCCAAATTACATTGTCACATTAAAACAATTAATTTAACGTTTATTTGATGACTGAGGCTTCATTCTACACTTGGCTTCCCTTGACTTCAATTCTAATGCTTCAATATGAGATTGTATATTCCAACACCCCCCCTCAAGAGGGGAATGGATATTTATCATTCCCATCTTGCCAATTAAATGATGGAAATGAAGAGAACCAAGTGGTTTAGTTAGGATATCTGCCACTTGATGCTTTGAGGGAATATGAATAATTTTGATCAATCCTTCTTGCAATTTCTCTCGGACCAAATGACAATCAAGTTGAATGTGCTTTGTCCGTTTATGTTGAACAGGATTAGATGCAATTTCTGAAGCTGGCTTGCTGTCTGTATACAGTAAGGCAGGTTGGGGGTGTGAAATCTTCAAGTCAGCCAGCAAATAAAATAGCCATTGTAACTCACATGTGGTTGAAGCTAGTGCCCTATACTCAGATTCAGCAGATGATCAACTCACTGTAGGCTACTTTTTTGACTTCCATGATATTAAAGATTCCCCAAGAAACATTGTGAAACCAGAAACACTTCTCTTTGTGTCAACACATCCACCCTAATCACTATCTGAATAGGCTTTGAGATGGAGGTTAGAATTAGCAGACAGAAATATTCCTTGACTTGGAGTTGCCTTAATAACTTGAAGAACTCTTTCAGCAGCATGTAGATGATTATGGTTGGGTTTAGCCATAAATTGACTTAAGGCTTGTACATAATAAGATAGGTCAAGTCTAGTTATTGTGAGGTACAAGAGCCTGCCTTTTAATCTTCTATATTGAGCAGGGTCTTGTAGAAGAGGAGATCCATCATTTGAACTAAGCTTTAGGGTAGATTCCATTGGAAATGCCACAGGTTTACAACTTGAAAAACCACTATCATTCAAGATATCTAAGGCATATTTGCGTTGCCATAATGATATGCCCTTTTCTGACTGAGCCACTTCAATCCCTAAAATATACTTCAGCTCTCCCAAATCTTTAATGGTGAAAGAGTGATGTAAAAACTGCTTAACAGTGGCTATTTCATCAAGACTGTTTGAAGCTAGAATAGAGAAGAATCATATTTGCCTTGGATAAAACCAAATTGAAGTAAGGAAGAAGACAACTTTGAAAACCATTGTCATGAGGTTTGTTTTAAGCCATATAAACTCTTCTTGAGTTTACAAACCCTCTGGTTAGTAGGTGAAGAATATCCTGGTGGTAATTGCATATACACTTCCTCATTTAATTCTCCATGAAGAAAAGTATTATTTACATCAAGTTGATGTAAATACGAATGCTTAGTGGCTGCTATGGATAACAAAGTTCTAACAGTTGTCATTTTAGCCACAGAAGAAAAAGTGTCAAAATAATCAAGTCCTTTCTGTTGGGTGTAGTCTTAGGCTACTAACCTAGCCTTGTATCAATCAATTGTGCCGTTAGCTTTGAATTTAACCCGATATACCCATTTACATCCAATTGCAGTCTTATTTGGAGGTAATATTGTAAGTTCCCATGTATTATTTGATTCAAGAGCTTTAATCTCTTCAGACATGATTGATTGCCATTGAGGGTAAGATTTTGCTTGGTTAAAAGTCTTAGGTTCAAAGGTGAAAGACAAAACAGAAGTAAAAGCTGCACATTTAGAAGATAAATGCTTGGTGGACAAGAAATGTTCAAGAGGATAAGACTTACTAGATAAAGGGAGGCAGCAACTGAAAGAATCTTGAAATGTTGAGTCAGATTTGGTCATGTTACCACAATAAAAATGCTGCAGGTATGAAGGTGGATTTATGTTTCTTTTAGATCTTCGAAGATTTAAGTTTTTAGAATTAGGTTGAGAAGAAACTAATTCTGTTGCCTCAGGAATATATGCAGGAATGGAATTCTGTAAAATAGGAGATGATATAGGTTCATGTATCTGTGGAAAATCAGGAAAAACAAATGGAGTATGAGGAGTATTTGGAATAGAAGGAAATATTGTTTCATGAAAAACAACATTCCTGGACACAAAAATTCTGAGAGTAGTGAGATCAAGCACTTTATATCCTTTGATATTTGGTGGATAACCAAGAAACAAATATTTGGAAGCTCTAGGATCAAATTTGCTTCGACCAACCTTGATTGTGCTAGCAAAATATAAACAACCAAATGCTTTTAGATATTTATATGTAGGAGGCTTATGAAAAAGAAAATCAAAAGGTGTATGGTTATCTAAAACAGATGATGGAGTTCGATTGATAAGGTGAATGGCTGTCAGAACACATTCAGTCCAGTATGTTGGAATCAACTTGGACTGAAATAAGAGAGCTCTAGCAACATTTAATAAATGTCGATGCTTTCTTTCAACACGACCATTTTGCTCAGAAGTTTCTACACAAGATAACTGATGGATTATACCAGTTTCTTGATAGAAGAAATGCATGTTAAACTCTTGGCCATTGTCTGTTCTAAGTGCTTGAACTTGAGCATTGAATTGTGTTTTAACATAGGTGATGAAATTTCTGAGTAAACCTTGAGTTTCTGATTTAGCTTTTAAAAGAAAAGGCCAAGTGAAACGTGTATGATCATCCACAATTGTGAGAGAGAATTTATAACTTGAACATGAAACAATAGAAAATGGACCCCAGATATCACAATGTAATAGCTGAAAAGCTTTATTTGATCTATTTTGGGATATAGGAAATGAAAGTTTCTTCTGTCGAGCTAAAGGACAGATTTCACAATCATGATTATTTAATGATTTTACATCAGAATCAATAGAACTAATGAGATTAAGTTTGGCAGGTGAAAGATGGCCTAAACGAAAATGTCAAATATCTGAACTGACAGAAGAAGTATTTGCTAGAAAAGAACTATTAGAAACAGAGAAATCTTTATTTAAAGTAGTAGAAAAATTGACAAGATGGTACAGACCATTTTTGACTTCAGCAAGCCCAATCATCCTCCATTTGCTGAGATCCTGCAAGACACATTTTGATTGGAAGAAAAACAAAGCAATGGAATTTTATTTAGTCAATCTAGAAGCAGATATAAGATTGACATGGAAAGAAGGAATATAAAGTGCATTATGTAAGATTCAATCAGGAGAAATTTGCACAGTTCTAGTGAAAGCAATTGGAACAGTTTGACCATTTGGCAAATGCACTGATGCAGGTATCTTTGGCATGGTAATTGAGGTAAACAAGTGAGGAGAACAGATCATATGATCTGTTGCTCTCGTATCTAATATCCAAGGAGAATGATTTTTTTTTGTAAGAACATCTAAACAAAAAATAGATAGAGTACCTGCAGTAGATATAGTGTTGGCTGCAGGATTAGGAGTAAGATTAATAAGTGAAGGTGAAAGGTTGTTGGCAAGGTTGATCAGATTCTGGATCTGCTCTTGAGAAAAAGGCATGGGTGAAGGATGTATATTTTGCTCCAAAGAAGATGCAATGTTTGCATTAGGCAGTTGAGTTGAATTAATCCTCTTCCCTCGAGGTCCCTTCCAACCAGGTGGATAGCCTATAAGCTGGAAACACTTATCCACTAGATGTCCAGAAAATCCACAATGGGAATAGATGACATCTAATTTTTCTTTTGCTTTGTTAAACTTGACAGCATTTGAAGAAGATTGTGTGGCAGACAAAGCATGAGAATCACGAGGAAGATTTACTGTATTAGTGAGAGATCGTTGACTCTCCTCTTGAAGTAGTAAAGAAAAAACTTTACTCATTGATGGTAAAGGAGAGAGAAGCAATAGCTAGCTTCGAATGGCAGAGAAAGACTCATGCAAACCAATCAAGAACTTCATGACAAAATCAGCTTGTTGACGAGCTATAAGATTTGTCAAAACAGCACAAGTGCACTTTTCCATAAATCCACAAGTGCAAGTAAGAAATGGACGGTAACTGACATATTCATCCCACAATGCTTTAAAATCACTAAAATACTCAGTAATAGAAGTTGAGCCCTGAGAAATTGAACTTAAAGACCTTTCCAAGGCAAAAACTCGTGGTCCATTACCACGTAAGTAACGAGTTTTCAATTCATTCCAAATATCAACAGCAGTGTTGAAGTAAAGAAGATTACCTCGAATTTCCTTTGAAATAGAGTTCAGAAGCCAAGAAAGAACAAGATTGTAGCTCGCAACCACGCAGTCGTAAGCCAAGCATCATTAGGGTTAGGTTTTGACAGAGTTCAATCGATGAAGGCGATCTTATTCTTGACTGTAAGAGCAATTGAAATTGACCAACTCCAAGCCACATAATTTTTGCTAGGGTGTAGATAGTAGGGACTCAAAGAATCATCAAAAGGATTAACTGTATGAGTGTGTTGAGAAGATTGAACAGATTCAGCCATAGAAACAAGCTTGATTCAGCAGCGAAGATTATTCTCTCTCTAATACTATGTAAAATCTGATACTTGAACAAAGGAAAGAACTGAGGAAAAGAGAGTAACGAAGCTCTGGAAGAGAAAGTAAAATTGTATTTCTTAACTCGGGATAGAAAAATGTATTATATGTTTACATCAGTTTACAGTGCTATTTATATACACGTGTGAATCAACTAGATTAAGTATACTAACTAAGTATACAACTGTCATTTACATTCCAAATTACATTGTCACATTAAAATAATTAATTTAACTTTCATTTGATGATTGAGGCTTCATTCTACATTTGGCTTTCCTTGACTTTAATTCTAATGTTTCAATATGAGATTGTATATTCCAACCGTTCAAGAGGTTTCTCTTCAAATAAGGTAGTGGTTGAAAGTTTTTCAAAGTTTTGAATACCATTTCGGTAACTGTGTCGGCCAAAATATTGAAATGAAATATTTCGATATTTGTATAGTTTCGTATACCCTTTTAGAATACCCATATATCGATAACTTATATATATAATCAATATATAACAATTTTTTAATTTTAAATAATGAACATCACCTAATTTTTTTAATGTTTTGCAATTAAAGTAAAAAATGCAAGGATTTTTTTTTTCGTAAAAATGCTAATAGGGTCAAATCGAAACCTCTCTTCTCGTAGTTTGCAGTCTATCAATTCTCATTTTTTTAATAGACTGCAGGGCAAGACTGGCAGGTATATGCTAAAGTTTTTAAAATCGGTTGGATTCTTTTTTATATCTTTTTTTTTTTTTGTTAAAGTATGAATTTTAACTCTTAAATTTGACTTTTGTTGCTCCCATCAAACTCTAATTATTTTAAAATCACTTATATATAAGTTAAAATAAACTCGAGTGTCCAAAAAAGATACGATCTTTCTTTAATTATGAGTGAAATTGAAAGGAAAAAATAAAAGGTAGTGATGGTTTGTTGAGAATTATTATTTATTTAGTTATTATTTTATAATACAGTTTATATATATATATATATATATATAGATCATTTTAAAACAGTATACGAAGCAATATCAATATCAAAATTTTTCACTCTAATGTCTTAATCAAAATAGTCCTCATAACGGTATTCAAAATTTTATTAGAGACAATTATGTCCCTCCAAATATAATTATCATTTTATTTAATGGAATTTTATAGTTGGAGTTAAATACATAAGAGAAAATATTGGGTGAAGTCAATATTCATCACATTCATTTATATGAATAATACAAATATGTATTCATATAAATAAGTATGATAAATATTAACTTCACTCCAACATCACTCAATGCATAATCTTGCTTATAAAAGACCGGCTCATAATGTATTTGGCGTTGTGTCCATATCAATGATGATATCGACGGTTAGAGCTCCGATGTATACTCCTCTTATCCTAATACCATTCTTTTCGATGTTGACAAAATGACACACTAGGATAGCTTATCCAAATTGTCAAGGGGTCTTTTTCTTTTATATTTTAGGTCCCGCGGATAAGGTTGACTTGTCAGCAATAGCATAATCGGCAGCTTACCCACCGGGGCTTCACGTAATTAGGAATTATATTAATTAACAGCAAATATTTATTCAGCTATGGGAATATTGTGTTCTTGCCTCCAATTATTTATTGGAAAATAATTTATAATCGTTAAATTTCAGACGATAGAAAGCCTTTGTCATTAACTCATGATAAGTTAAAAGACATAAAGGTGCTTAAAAAATGTTGTTATTCTGTGCAGCAATTTGTATGGTTCTCAGTTTCTTTTACCTATTTTTTTTCTTATATTTATAAAATAAAAATAAAAAAATTGAGTTTTAATTATATCGATCACGACAAGATAGGGGTAACCATGGCCAACCAAATATCTTAAATAGTAAATACTTCATATAATTATTTCGCGAGCTATATCCCTGAGGGAGGCAAGAAAGGGACTAAAGATATTACGATTGTACAGCGCCAATATAGACGAGACCAGGAATATCCCATCACCATGAAATTATGTGCTCTTCATGCTAAAGCATCAAATCCTTATGATAACGGCTTTTTCACATTTACTTTGAGGCCCTTGTTTATTTAGATAAAAATTAAATGTTTGCAAATAGCTTTTTCATCTAGGTTAGATTTTATAAAATTCGACTTGATTTAAATATATTTTTTAATAATTTTAATAATTTTATTTCAAAAAAAAAAAATTTTGAATCTAAAATTCGAATTCTCAAATCCGAATGAATAATCCTATTTGCAAATACCACTGTTGCGACCAAAAAAAAATAAAAAATTATTACACGATATTATTGGATAGCATATATTTGAATAGATAAAGATTTATTAATCGAATTTTACTAGTTACAAATCAGTGTGTAAATACATCATTATGATATGATGCATTTCTGATTAAAAAGAATCAAAACATACAAAAATTTATGCTAATTATCGTGACAACTTTTCACATTAATGAATGCATTTTTTTTGCTAATCACAAGACAATCATCATACTTAATAATTCGGTTAGAAATCTCTTTAAAATATAAAATACATAATCTAGTTTAAAATTTCATATTAATTTAAAATTTTAAAATAAGTGATGATTTGATATGATATTAGAACAGATGTTCTTAGTTTAAATTTAACTATATATTCTATTTTATTTAATTAAAGATTTTACTTACTAAATTTATTCTTTCAAAAAAGTTTGACTTATAAGTTAAGAGGAATATTAAAATATAAATAATAAAATTTACATATTTTTATTAGCTTAAATTTATAAAATACGTAATAGTCTCACACAATATAAATGCATAAATATTATTATATATTAGGGGTGGCAATATGTTATACGATCCATGAATTCAACACGAACACGACATGATAATAGCGAGTTAAGATTTAGTCTTAGTGAGTTTCGGGTCAAAACGGGTTAACCTGTTACGACACGAATGCTTAACGGGTTGATAGCAGATCAATCTGTGTTAACTCGCTATGACACGTTATGATACGTTAAGAAAATTAAAATTAAAAGTATACATTTACATTTAAAACTAAAATTGTTAGAATTTTAATTTTGATATTTTTCTTATTTAGATTGTAATTCATGCTTGTAATTAATATTATAATTTGTTATAAATATTGTGATTTTAACATTTGTATAAAATTATGCTAAGTTTAATTAAGTTAAACGGGTTAATTTTAGACATATTCAACACATTTACATAAACAATTTGAAACGTATTATATTTTGCTGTGTTAATTTATTTTGTAATATTCACTAATGGGTCATAACGGGTTGACACGACACAACACGTTATGTTAACGGGTCATGTTAGAATTTGAGATTTTGATATGATAAGTTTAACGAGTCGGGTTAAAATTGACCTATATAATATAATATACATGTCTTGACACGACAAGAACACGATCCATTGACACGATTTAACATCCTTATTATATATCCACCGATGATACATTTCCTCACAATTCTTAAATGCTATATTTTTTTATGAAGAAAATATATTTATAATTGTAATTGTTTAATCCTCATATAACTATTTTAAAAAAAATTGAATTAAACAAGAAATTAACAAGAAAAAATTTAATTTTTTAATAATAAATTTTATTATTTTTTAAAGCAATTATCGATGTTTATCCGATCTCATAATTGTACTTAGAATTACTTGAGGGGGGTGTCTACTAGGCTTCCACTTGAGTCTGTCTAAGACTCTAAACCACAGTTTTGCCAATGCAATTCCTGACCATTAAATAATATTAGGATGCTTTCAATCACTCGATTCCGAAGAAGACAAAAGGAAAAAGGTAAAGTTTCCACGTCAATGGAAATAAAGAAAGAAAAAGCTGTAGACCGTAGATATATATATATATATATATATATGAATATTACAATATTAATATGTCACTCAAGCACAACAATATACAAACATTCTGTGAACAATTTATGCACAAAGGAACAGAGGAGTACAGGGGAGAAACGAGAGAGACAGAGAGAGAGAGAGAGAATTCAGGTGCGAATTGTGATCAGTGGAGTTGAATTATCATTCGAAAATGTTACCAACTGGGCTGTCTTCTGTTTATTCCGTTTGCAGTGAGGCTGCTGGTATTGCTGGTATCCTTTTTCCTCCTCCCACTCTTTTCTGCCTCTTTATTCTTCTTCTGCTATCCGCTTCAAAGTGCAGTTTGATTTGTTTCTGAGATGTAGATGAAGCAAACCCCCTTAATTGATTGCTTCTGGAAAAAGTCTACATCACTTGTGTCCTGAGATTATCTTAGTTATTCACTATTATTTTTATATTGCTTCTTATTTTCTTATTCTTTCAGCTCCTTTGATTGTTGTTCGAATATGTATTTCTTAGTTAGAACTTGCCGGTAGTAAATTTACTCTTACCAATATTTAATATCCCAGAGCAAGGTTGTCTGATGGTAAATTTCATTCTGTAATTTTTTATATATGTTATGATATAGTGTACTGTTTGAGTTTTTTTTTCATAAATTGGCTAATTTGAACTTTCTAAAGGGATGGGAAAGGATAATTGCAGAAATGCACAAAAACAAGGGCTCTACTTGGTTTACATCTCAGAAGAATGTAGGATAGGAAAAAATGTGAAAGAGTCTTCATCTCTTAAAAGATTTAGTCGCTTTCCTTTGCTTCCTATGCTTCTTTTCAAGACTTAGATGGAACATATTAAAAAATATAAAATGGAATTTGCTAAATATGAATTAGGTTTTATCGGATCCGGAGTTATACCAAAAGCATAAAGACTTCCTTTTAACAGTTCACATTCTCTTGAATAGTTTCAAAGCAGCGAGAACTACAGCTAATTAAATAAAAGAGTTTGATCAAGTTACATAAATCCACATATGGAAGGAAAAGGTGAACACCTGTACCGTCATGTTCCATTCATGAAGATAACTGTTGTTTGGTTTGAAATCAAATATGTCTGCAGTTTGGATTGCTAAAGGCTACTATGCTAAATCTATGACTCCTTGGACCATTACATCAAATGAATGTCGATTAGGTTCATTGAGTTGATTGTATATTAGTCCATCAAATGCAAAGAAGACATCACTAAAGATCATTGCCTTCTTCACATGTAAGGGCAAGAAATGACAAGGTATAAAGAAATCGTGTAACCCTATCCTAGTAGGTAGACATGGCGGTGGTTTTGAACTTTTATATAATCACATTGAAAAATTATACTCATCATCCCAACAGCACACACCACACTTGGTTTTTTATTTTTTCTTACCAATGTGTGGTGTATGGGTGATAAGTAGAAGAATTCATTTAGTTTAGCAAAAAAATTAAAAAAAAAAATCACGTATGGTGTGTGGTGTAGGGATGATGAGCAGAAGGGCTCAATGACATTGCGTGATGTCAACAAACCTCTACTGCTCTGACTGTAAATCAATCTAACATGCTGGGTGGTACTATTCATAGAATATCTGAGTACTTACTCTCCAATCAGCTTTGTTTCTCTCATTACTAGATTATGACTACTATGTTTGATTGACAAACTAATACCCATTTGTCATTGCAGGAAACTTTTTTGCTTTTGGGCTGTTTGTGTCACCCATGTAAGTTGTACAAATTTTTCTTGAAAGAAATAAAGGAACAATTCTAAACCCAATAATGATGTTTGAACTTTATGTTTTCCAGACCCACATTTAAGAGAATCATCAGAAACAGGTCAACAGAGCAATTCTCTGGATTGCCTTATATATATGCTCTCTTAAACTGCTTGATATGCCTCTGGTATGGAATGCCACTAGTGTCGCCTGGTATTATCCTGGTCGCTACAGTCAATTCAATTGGGGCAGTTTTCCAGTTAATCTACATAAGCATCTTTATTATGTTTGCTGACAGAGCTATAAAGGTAAGCATCACACCCTGTATCTTCTTTAGCAGGAAAATTTGAATTTCATTTTCATAATTCAGCGTGATTATCTAATCTAATCCTCCATTAAATGTTTCATGCAGCTAAAGATGTCAGGTTTGTTACTTGCTGTTTTTGCCCTATTTGTGACCACAGCGTATGTAAGCATGAAATATTTCGATTCTCATGAAAGGCAAGCTTTTGTTGGACTTTTTAGTGTTGCTTCACTCATTGCCATGTTTGCTTCACCGTTACTAATCATTGTAAGTTCTTGGGAAAAAATCTCACACATTTTGATTTTAGACTGTAGAGTTCCTCCCTCCCTAATGTTTTTGCAATGTTTTGTGCCAGAAATTGGTGATTAAGACGAGGAGCATTGAGTTCATGCCGTTTTATCTTTCCCTTTCAACCTTCTTGATGAGTCTATCTTTCTTTGCATATGGAGTGCTCAAGTACGATCCTTTCCTTTATGTAAGTATCATGTTTCCTGGCCTGGTAGGCATATGAAGATTGTGTTTTCCATAGCATACAACTACAACTCATTGTCTCATCCGACTCATATAATATAAGGCGCATGTTTGAAGGAAAACAGAAAAAATAGCTCTTATTTGATGCTGTTGGATGGTAATTATCCCCACATTACAGCACTGTCCTGTTGCAATGATTTGCAAGATTCATTAACTGACTGAATGAAAACTAGAAGTCCAAAAGACAGCCTGAGTTTTTGTTTTCTATACAGTAATACTTACTGTTTATACTTGTATTTATTTTTGGATGCAGTTTCCAAATGGAATTGGAACAATTTTAGGGCTTGTTCAATTGGCCCTGTACTCCTATTATAGCAATACATTTGGAGGAGACCCAAGAGAACCTCTACTAAATGACAAAATCCATATGCTTGAATGAATCCGTTCATGGAATGTGGTAAAGCTGAATTGTCTTCTTCTCTATCTGTCTTTTTGGAGAAGTCCACCGCCTGAATTTATCATATGATATAAACTGATATCATCATATAGGCTTTAACACTGGCAATCGTGAACTGATCGAGAAAAATGAAGACATGGAAGGCATGGACCACTAAATTTAACAGTTAAAAAGCTCTGATCTTTGGTGTTAGAAGTTTTTTGTTGGGCAACTGAACACAAGTTCAGTTCTTTTTGCTGCTGAAAGCAGTACTGCAGACATTGTCCTTTACAAAACAATGGCCTGCGTGCTTGGTATCTGGGTCACACCAGCCAACTCAGTGAACTCAATCATGCTTCATTTGTTTTTATGGAATGGTCATATTCCTTACCTTGCTGAGTTCTTGTATTTGTTGTAGGTGTAAAGGAAAACTTTGGAGTACTGATGAGTGATGAGAACTTTTGGGTTAGTCCAGTAAAGTCTTGTTTGTTTTACAATTATTCTCATATCATCAAATCATTATAATTTTATCAAATTTCCACACAAAATAAAATAAAAAATTCAACTTTTCAAATATCAAAACAAAAAAAAAAATATTAAAAAAAATATTCTAATAATATTTTATTCAACTTTTAACTCTTATCTCAATTCATCTCACCTGTTTGAACCATATTTTTGATAGATAAATGCTACTTATTATCATTTTAACCATTATCTTATCATTTCTTGAAGTGTTATCATTTCTCAACGCAGAAACTCTTTGTTATTCATATCACATATAAGAGAATGACGAAAAAAGGATAGTTAAGAAAATGACAAATAATATTTGTCATCCGTTATTTGCTTCTTCAAAATTATATGGCCTTGAAATGACATAAAGTTATTATTTGATCTTGCAAGATATAATCAAAGAAACAGGCAAAGACTTCGCTCCTGCATATTTGTAAAAGGATAGATTAAGCTTGTATTAATTAGTCATCAAAGACAGACTCATGCACCTATTTAAAGGCTGAAAATCAGTGGCATTTTATTGAATTAGAGATGAAATTAGTTTTGCATGGAAGGGCTGAGGAGACTGAAACAAAAATGACTTTACAGAAAAGGCAAATAACTCATAAACACTTTACAGGGAAGACATTATGCATTGTTTGAATTTTAAGATGAGATGAGATAAAATGAAAGATGAAAAATTGAACAAAATATCGTTAAAATGTTATTTTTTGATATTATTATTATTTTAAAATTTAAAAAAGTTGAATTATTTATTATATTTTGTATGAAAATTTGAAAAAATTGTAATAATAAGATTGAGATGAAATAAGATCAAACGGATTCGAATCCAAACGAGAGCTACACCTTTGAATCACTAATTAAGCTGCGAGAATCTTAGAAATGTACTCTCTTTATTTTATTTTATTCTCATAACATGTCATGCTATTGAATTGAACTCATAATTTGAATTATAATTGAATTAATTATATATTTTGATTCATTAAGAGTAATGCTTGATACAAGCTTATGGCGTCTAAGTCTCGTATAGTCATTTTGAAAAAAATAAAGTAAAACTCCTGATAAAAAATCAATTTTTTATTTTTTCAAATGGATCTCACATCTTTTTAAGGGGGGCGTTGCATAGATTATATTTTAGTAATAAAAGTATTTAACATTAAATTCTATAATAGTTGGATAAGGATAAAAAAAAAAAAAACAAATTCATATAGGAAGCGAGAAAAATCCAACTAATTGGGCCATCAAGTTATATTGGGAAGATCAGATCTTTACATAAAGAGTCTTTCCAACTGTTGTCAGTTTCACGCCATTCAATCCTAACTACCTTCTTCTAATTCTACTAATCCCACAGTAAGCTAAATCATACCTGATTATTTAAAAAAATAAATAAAAAATCTAATACCAGATACAAACTCTAAACTCCTAAATGCTATTTATTATTAAGAATACTCCTTACTAATATGCTATCTGTCACCTCGAGAAATAGTCAGAATATCACATAAAACATTGATCTACAATCACTTGGGGATGGTGGCCGCACTGGCCCGAGCGGGTGTCATAAAGCAAAACTATATGTGCATTTATTTTTATATATTTTTTGAACAGTACACTATTTGATTGGCTGCATTATTTTTTTAATATAAAATAATTAATTTAGTCAATCATATCGGTAGAATGAATAATAAATATGCAAAAATAATTGTATATAACAAAATTCATCATAAAATTTTCAGATGCTAGTGTGACTATATTTGTCAAAATTTGACACTAGAATAGTCAGATCTGGTTGGGGGTTGGGGATGCTAATAAACCACCTTGACCAGGGTGGATCTAGCCACCATCACTAGGGCAGCGAGAGCCATCTCAAGGTGGCTGCCAACTATCTTAAATGGGGTGCTGGGACCACCTTTGGGCCTTTGGAGAACACTTCCACCCCATTTTTAAAATATATATTATTAATATAATTGTTTAAAATCTTAAGGTTTTAATCTTGTGGGTACCTATTTCATTCTTTAAGCCAGAGAGTGTGCAAAGAACTTGATTTACACCGTGGCTTGATTTTAAGCATTACAATTGGATTTCAAACATATATTATAAGCCAACTAAATAACGATTTGTAACTTTTCAGTACATTAAAAATGACTGACATAATTTATTCTGGACTACAAACCTATCCAGATCACGTCTGAGAGATAGTCTAACTTTGTCCAAGATAGAATGAAAAACAAATCTCAACCCGTTTTAAGACGGATTACACTCTTCGAACAAAAAGTCCAAGAGAAAATACTCTACAGATTAGAGGTCTTAGAAACAATGTGTTTTTAATTTGTTATTATACTAATCAGAAGTACAAAGGCAGAAGGTAAATAGACATGGGAAAACCGAAATACATCTTAGTGACATAGATCCGATTTTCAAGTTTTGAGAAAATTTAAATACACACTAAATACTGCAACTGTGAGTGGCGCGTGAGATACACGTGCTGTTCCTAGAGAGTAGCAGACGGTCAAGGTTGAGGTGTTCGGTGGCCCTGGTTGCAGCGATGCCACGCATGCCAGCTAAAAGTTACCATTGGAGATGGTACGTGGAAAATAGGCTCCCTTTTCAAAATGCGCATGTGGTTCATGCGCCGCTTTGTTCGGCGCGATTCCTTCCTCGATTGAGAGATCGGTGTCTCATTTGGTGCCTAGGACGCTAGAGAGTTTTGGAGCTGTTGTTCACCATTGAAGCACCAAGGACCCAAAAACACCAATGTTTCTGGAAAAAAAAAAAAGGAACAAATAAATAAAGAAAGAAAGACTACAAAGGGGAAGAGATGAGGGTGGGAGGAAAATAGCAATGGAAGGGAGAAAAGAAAACAAATAAAAGTGACAAAAAATGAAAGAAAAATATAAAAATGAAAGAAACGAAGAAGGGAGCAGAATGAAGGATGGAGGGAGATGGAGCTTTCTTCATAAGACTCCAAAAGTTTTTGGAAAGTTATATTGAAAAGTTATTTATATATTAGAGAAATGTTGTGGGGTCCATGTTGGGAGTTGGGATCCCTTTGTGCTTCCATGAAATTTTTTAATATGAAAAAAAATATATATATATTTTATTTTCACACGTTCTTTTATTATTTGTGTAAAAAAAATGAATAAGACAAATGTAAAAAAAAACTTACGCTTCAGAAGCGCAAAGGAATCCCAACTTTGAGACTTCATATCATTGCTCGATATATTATATAGACTAAATGCTTCTAAAGGCTGCCAACTAAAGGCTCCTTTAGACTTTTCTCATTAAATATATATATATATATATTGAAAAGTTATTGATATATCATATTACAAAATGAATGAATGATATCTATTTATTTATTCATCCTCCATGTTGACATGATGATATTTTTAACTTATAATAGAATTAAATTAATAAATCTACTTATGTATCAATTAGTGCTACGCCGGCAATAGAAAGAACATAAATGATAATAAAAATTCTTTGGGTCGGTCTTACCAATTAACCCTAGAAAAATGGATACCAATTAAAAGTAGACACATCAGCTTTTCACAAGATACTTCTTTACACCTGCACACACAAGATCATTAGAAAATTACAGAAACCCCCGACCTCGACCTCCCCTCCCTCCTGTGATTTGATTGACCTCAACTGCGTTGGCATAGTCATCAACATTTTCTTCCCAGAGTCCGTGTTTACCTTCGGCCCAACTACAAATTTAATCGAAAAGAAATGAAAGTTCATGTGACATTAGAAAGCATCCATTTGAGAATACTTTGATCAAAAGAAAAGAAAAGAAAAATACAAACATCATTTATAGAGAGAAATTTCTGCTGCTTTAGAGAGATTCAGAATTTTCTAAACAGTTATTTTATGTCCTAAAAATAGGCCAAATATGTGCGAAACATATCGATGATGCGCATCTGGGTTCTCAAAATCTTGTTCCTGGCTTAACAGATCGAATTTTTTTGAGCCCTTTACACTAGAAAATTTTATTATCAATTGAACTCCACCAAGATCTTTTGAAGGGTTAATATTCACTTTTAAAGATAAAAAATATCTTTATTTCTTCCCTTACGTTCTTCTCTTCATTTTTAATTAAATATGATAAAAAAGTTTTGATATATACAAACTTGTACTTTTTGAAAGAAAATCTTGATTAATCCAATGAGAGTACTCTAATCAAAATTAGGGGTGGAATAATTTTGATGAATGAAATCGAGCCGCATCGAATTGGTGAGTTTGGTTGGATATGGATTTTATTTTTTTCAAAACTATTTGAAAATGATCCGGTTTCAATTTTTATTTTTTTAATACTGGGTTGAATTAGGTCAAATCGGTTCATATAAATATTTTAATTTTTAATAATATAAAATATTTTTCTGTAATTTTTATATTCTATATAATTTATATGTTCAATATTTATAATTATATAAAAAATAATTTTGTATTATATGCTAAATTACTAATTAAAATAAGATTAGATTTTAAAATCCTATAGTTTATATATTATCACTATAGTCTATAATATTAGCAGTTATATTAATACAATATCACTATATATTATAATATGCCACAATATATCACTATATTACATATTTTAATATATTACTATAGTCTATAATACAATTATAATATATATTATAATATATTATCACTATATTATTATATACTATATGTATAGTATATTATATATACTATATATACAATATACTAAAAAATCGAATCGATCTAGACCGGAATAGATAAAATTAAAAGTACATGTTTAGAGATATAATTGGTGTGGTATTGATTTTCAAAATAATTTTCAAAAATGTAATGTAAAAAATTTAACTGAATTAGATTGGTTACACGCCTAATCAAAATCCTCGTGTAATTGCTAAATTGGCTGGCGAATCCAATTCCTATAGAATTGTGTAAACTCCTTACACAATTATATACGGTGAGAGGAAGTCTTTCCCCAAGTCCAATATTGGACAATTTGTATCTTTGTAGCATGCTTTTCAATTTTTTATGAATAATTTAATAAAATAAATAAACCAACAAAGGCTGTTTGGGTACATAAAATAAAGTTATTTCATCTCATATAATTATTATAATTTTTTTCAAACGCTCATGCAAATATAATAAATAAGAGTAATGCTACATACAGTCATAGAGTTACAAACGATATACAGTCATTTTGATAAAAAGTAGGATCTACTGTTAAAAAAATTAAAATTTTTTTTATGTGAGTTTCATACATATTCACTTTTTTTAAAGTGTCTACATGTTGTTTGCAAGTCCACGTTTGCATCTATCATTTCTCAATAAATAATTTAAATTTTTTTAATTTTTAATATAAAAATAATATTATAATAATATTTTATTTAACTTTCATTAAAACATATCTTTTTAATTCATTTTAACTGTGTAATCAAATGAAGCCTAAATCAATTAGTTTTTTGGCTTTATTTGTAAGGATAAAAAAAAAAAAACCTAACAGACCGTTCAATTCAGTCCAGTATTAATTTTTAAAAATCGAAACCAATCCAAAACGAGTTTTCATATGCTAAAAACTGGTTTGAATTGAACCAGATCAATATACTTTTTAATTTCTTTTATATTATATCATATTTTATATCATATGTTAGATTGCTAATTATTCATATCCATTAATCTTATTAACGGAAAATTAGTATAACATTTGATATAATATAAATTTATCTTATAAACTTTAATATAATATTTGATATGACTTAAAATTAATTTTATAAATTTTAATATAGCATTTTATATAACATATTAATTTTTATCTTATAACATAAAATTAATATAATATACAATTTTAATCTTAAATTTAAAATTAATTTTATTTTATTAATATAAATTTATTGAGAAATTCATTGTACAGTAAGTACCACACGTGTAAATAAAAAAACCGACCGGATTTAAAATTGAAAAATATGAAAGTTTATTTTAAAATTGTTTTAACATTTTTTAAATCAATACATATAAGAGACCTTGTCAAACAAAGCAAACTGTCAAAGAAGCTTCGGCGATTCTAGAGAAGAAGAAAAGAAACCGCCCTTGCTTACCATTTCTAAGACAAAGTCACTGTTGAAGGGGGATGAGTGGGCGCCTCGACTCTCTCTCTCCTCCTCCCCTCCCCCTTTCGTGTTTTTCTCTATTTTTCAATGTATTTCTCCTTACTTTGTTTTCGTTCAAGTATGGTTTATTTGGTGATCTACAGCGGTGATGGGCTACCACGTGCCTCACCCTGGGCTTCATCCAGTGTCGATCTCCCAACCAGCCATAGCTTTTGCCATTAGAAGTAGCGATTATAGTACTCGCATGGGACGAGTTGGCGCGCGTGGATCTAATCGCCTCCAACCAGAGCCTGTGATGCTGCCACGTATGGCATCTTGGGGGTCTGTGACTGCCAGGACCTTAAGGATTTGAATCAGTCATCTCTAGTGTGGCTCGTGTAGAACACGCGTCACACAATATACAACATATCAAGACTCCCACCTTTTTGTTGCTTACGGGCAATAATATCACTGAAGACATAGCGTTACAATTTTCTTTTTGTAAGAAATACTTTCATATTTGGGTCCCATATTATTATTTAAAGCCATCTAAAATGTTGTCAATTGGACGAACAGTAATATCGAGGTTGGAAGAGGTGTGCGGCATACTATTATAGAGTTATCTTTTGGGGTTAGCGACAATGATCAATAGTCAATTGGTCAAAGGGTCAATGGTAAACTTATCAAAGGGGTTGGAACAAGTGGGCCGAACTGGACTGGGCTTGAACCAAAGTGGGCCGAAATAAGAAATTGAAAAAATTGGAGAGCTTACTTGGGTTGGGCGAAACTTGGCTTGGATTAGGCTAGACTGAGCTATATTAGGTTGGATTGGGTTTTAAGAATGAGTCTGAAGGCGTGGTGCGTGTGAAAAAATGCTCTGACTAAAGGAGTGATGTATGCGGTTCTAGAACGAGAATTGATTTAAATAAAAACTAGACTCATTTTATGATCGAGTTGATGAGAATATGAGCGATAAATGAACATAAACACGTGAGAAATTCATTGTCAAATGCAGAGGAAGGCATGTGCTATTGTGGAAGAATGAAACACCAAAAGGATGGCTTGCATAGATAGAGATCATAGACACTAAGTTGATGGTGGCTCTAACACGGATAGAGATCACAGACTCATTTTTGTCGTCTGTTTCGTGTAGTCTTTAATTTTGTATTGTAGTTTATATTACATATTAATAAACAAGAAATTATTAGTCTTTTCTTTGTCTCACTCCTCCTTTGGAAGGTGGTAGTATTGATCACCTCCCCTCTTTTGGAGGTTGATGGTGAGTATTGTTTGGTTTTATTCTCTGTTTTTTTATAGAGAGTTATACTCTCTGACAACTCGAGATAGAAGTCTCTAATAAATTTGAGAGTGAATAGAGGCTAAGGGCAGGTTTGGATGTCAAAACATTCTCAGATACTTTCAGTAGTTCATGTACGGTTGGAAAACCTCTTCACCCAAACACAATTCGAGACGTTCTCAAAAGCTTTCTCTAAAAAGCACAACTCCCTCACATGTGCATACTGTTATGGTGAAAGGATGCGATTTTATTTCCCTTTCCCTCTCTCTCGTCAACCTCCCCCCTCCGTTTCTCGTTCTCTCTTCTATCAATGCAATCTCTCAATATCTCAGATCGAATCTCCCCACAGTGCCATACTAAGTCCTTTATACCTCTCCCACTTGAACCGCTCTGTCTATCTCCCTCTTTATCGGCATTCAACATCTCAGATCGAATCCCCCAATAGAGATTCCTCCATTAATTTGAGTTTTCATGGCGTCCAATCTGCAATCAAATCCCTCTCTCCGTCGAGAGTGAATTCTGAGGGCCGAGTGTTCCAGAGCTCCCACTGTCAACGTCTGCAAGATTTCGTCTGCAAGATTCCTTCACAGTAAACCCTTGAGCCTGAATTTTACCCCAATTTCTGTATAAACCAAGCATGGCCAAATGCTCTTCTCGCAGCTCTTGGCTTAAGGTTACCCATCGATCACAACGACATCGTGATACATCCCTCAGCAATTCCGTCACCACGGGCCTAAGAACGCGCTCGTTCAAGGTAACCTCAACATTCAAGTACTGTCATTTACCTTATATGCTATTAATTTCGTAGCAATTTTCAGAGAATGATTTGTGGCAAAATATTATGTTTGAATGAAGTGGCCTCTTTTGTGTTTTTGTCTATTTGAATTTTATATGCTTGTTTGTTTGTGCTTTTGTGTATTTGAATTTATATGTTTTTTTTTTTTTTTTTGTTTTCGTGTCACTTCTTTTTGGTAAACTTTGTGTTCACCTGAGCCTTGTAACGAAGTAAAAAAAAGCCAGGACACTTATGATTGAATAACAAAACGGACTTTTGTCTGCCAAGGTTCATTACACTTCACACCAACTACAAAAGTTTAGTTTTTTTGGATAAAACTTTGATCTTTATTATTTTGGGTTTTTGTTTATTTATCTTTTGGAAGGGTGTATTGTAAAAAGAGGAAGTCAAGAGCGCACCATACTTGCATGTTCCCCCTTTGGTCCAACATCTTTTGCATGATTTGTAGAAGTATCTTGGTTGAGTGAGGTTGTAGTTGTTGTAGTAACAGAACTTGCTGTTTGTGGAATCACATCTTGGACATTTTAGAGCTTGCTCTGGTTGTTGCCTTGGTTTCCTCTGATCAAGCTGTGATTTAAGCATACCATCATGTTTTCCAGCATATGGGCATAACCAAGTCTCTTAGAGAAGCTACTTTAGTGGTTTGAAATAGTAGGAAACACTGCTTGAGGACATGTTGTGCCTTTGACATGTGAGAAAAATTGTATAAATGGACTGATTGTACAATAAGGCTATTTTAATTCTTTATGATGGCATTACGAGTGGTTAGGAAGTCCCTAAGACCCTTGTGTGAGATGTTAGGGATAGTAAGACAATCCATTTTAGTTATGATGTTTGGCATGGGGAGGCTCCTCAAAAAGAAGCTTTTCTAGACTGGGGACCTAGAATGGCATGGGATAGCAAGCTAACTCTTCAAGTAACCTTTGTTTTTTTTACTTTGTTTGTAGTACAATTTATGCCACAAGTGATGAAACCATAGGCTAGAGAATCTTGTTTGAAGTATATGCGGTAGTATTACTACTGGATTTTAAAGATTTTGCCACAAGTGATGACAACTCTCTTTTCTTGGGATTATGGAAAAGTATCATTGTGTTGACATTCCCATAACTAGCTCTCTTTGCATGGATAGTTGCTTTCATGAAGATTCTCATAATGGAGAATCTAGATAAACAGAATAGACCATTAGAAATTTGTGTGGTATGGAAGCACAATGAGAGAGGATGGATCATATTTTGCTAAATTATCATAATCGTCATCATATTTTTGTGAGGAGATTTAGTCTTGTACTTTTTGACATTTTACATCTTTTAACAGTGGTTGATATACATGCTATTGGAAATGGATTTTGAAAGGCTTTTAAGTTCTAAATTTTGAAATTAGTTCTTTTGTGGCGTCTTTGTTGTGAGAAAAAGTTTAAAATACTTTTTTATGGTTTTGAGCCCTTTGTGTAGGCTATAAAGCTCGATGGCTACATTTAAATGTTTTCCTTCTCCCTTTTGTTTGCTTTGTTTCAAATTGGTAGCCTAGATATTAATATTCACTTTCATACACTTTTTAATTATTTATTTAGGATTTCCTTTCACTTCTTGATGATTTGTTATATGTTATCTATATCGCAGCACTGCTACCTCTGGTCTTCAAAATGTACATTTTGGCATGTATTATTTGCATTTTAGCGGTGTACTTTTATCATTACGTTATATCTATTACACATTTTGAAAAAATATCACTGCTTATTCTTGTTTAATGTTGTCCATCGTATTGCTTCCTAGTTTATCCAAATATGTGACTTTATTGAATATACAAAGAGTGTCTATTTTAAAACACTCTAGAATAAGTATACTACTAACCATTAGGCAGGTTAGAGAATTGTTAGATTTTGATTCTTATGTGTGTATTGAGCAGCATTTTATGGTAGATCTGGAGATGAGGCCTGAACTGTAGACTGAGGCCATGGAGAAGACGTTGGTCCAATTACTATACCAAGAGACGATTGATGGACTGTTGGTTGGTTCGAAAATAACCAACCAAGACTACGTCCGACTTGCACGTAAAATGACGGAATCTATGAATAGGCCCATAGACCCTTTGCAAATTTGGGAGAAAATTCCCCTGTTAAGAGCTAGACTCCGCTTGTTTAATGATTTGCTATCCCAGACCAGCATGAGGTGGAACGAAATTACAAAAACTATGACAGGGACAGAGGACTAGTGGGTAAAGGGGCAAGGGCTATATTGGTAATTAATTTCCTAAGTTTACAATTTTTTATAATTTCAGTGATTGTATGTGAAACGTTTGGTATTTTCCACTGTGTGATTATTGTACTAACATTCTGCTTTTCTGCTGTTAAGGGTGTAAAGAATGGCAAAAATTTAGGACTAGCGGATATCCTGACTATGAGCTTCTCTATACCATTTTTGGCTAGGCTACGACAACGAGAGTCATGCATTATGCCTCGACAAAAGAACCCCCATCGCAGGCGGAGGAGGTTTGCCTTGAGCACGAGGCCAGGGCATGGGGTCTTATACTTGGAGATGATGGCAAAGCGTCAATGGATCAAAACTCCACAGATGACGGTGCAATACCAGGTGGGAGAGCAGATAGCGTGTTAGGGAGCGGGAGTCGCCGTAGAAGGGCACCTGTTTGGGGAACCATTTCCCTAGAACTAAGTCAAGCCTTGGTAGTTATGGTTGAAAGCAGCGCTGTTAGGACCTAGTTGGAACAATCTCTTTTTGGGGAATCCAATAGAAAGCGTAGTAAAGGTGATGGGTCTAGTGGTTCAGACACAAATTTCTCTAAAATGGAACAAGGTCTTAAATTATTGAAGCAAATGTCCCCGCCTCTTATGAAATAACAATTTAACAAGGCTACGCTATACATGCTGAGGGATAAGGTGCAGGACATGTTCTTGCTGATGGCCTCAGAGCGGAGATATGATTGGATATGTGGCTTGCCCTGAGCGATGCGTACAATGAAGACTGATGCCGTCATTTTTCCTAGTATGTTTTCATCATCAATTATGTTTGTGTGACTGATGCTTGTTTTTATTGACATTTGTCTTAATGGCTAACAGTGGATGGTTTATGTTTACATTAAATAGGATGGAATTCGTGAGTCATGGTTTGTGACTTTTATCATTTGTTAACGTATCACTTGTGGCTTGCATCATTGAAAATGTCTAACTGAGTTTATTACTAACTTATCCACTTTATTATTGATTGATTTTTGGGCTAATTTTTTAGGTATAGGACATTTTTTATGGAGTGCATTATCGGTCTCCCTACATTTGTGTTGTTTTTGAAACTGTCATGGATGGAGAAAGTGGCTCGGATGATGAGTACATTAGTTTGCCCTATGAGAACAATGTGTTGGATGAAGAGCCCCAACTGGGAGGAATACCAAGAATAGCAGATGAATGATCCATCAAATTTGGAACAAGTGGCCCTACTTATGGCCGCTGCAGTAGAGGAATTGGAACTACCAATAGTTGAGCGAAGGCCACATCATAACATTGGCACCTGCGGTCGAGATTATATTGACAAAATTCTCAATGGTCATCCAAACAATTGTGTAACCATCTTCTGAATGGAGGTATATGCGTTTCAAGTGTTATGCAATACGTTACGTGCGGATGGCTATCTGGAATCGTCAAGAGAGGTTTACGTGGAGGAAGCCGTTGGAATGTTTGCGTTCACCATAGGATATAGTGCAACTCAACAGATCACATCCGACCGGTTTCTGCATTCGATTGAAACCATTAATCGACATGTGGACAACGTCATGCATGCACTATGTCGTCTTGCACTGCAAGTGATTGCAACGACACAAAGTGATGGGGTATCGCCTTATATACTTAGCAATCCTCAACATTATCCATGGTTCAAGGTAAAAATCCATTGGAGCTTGACTTTTTTTTTTAGAACCATTATGTGTATGGTCTAATTTTACAATTCAATGGTTGAATTCTTTTTTCTTTTTAAATGCTCTCAATGATGTTACGGTGCAATGGACGAGACATTTATCGACACAGTAGTGCCCGCGGAGCTAGCTAACGCATATTGGTCACGTCATCACCGAATTAGCCACAACATACTCGTAGTCTGTGATTTCAATATGATGTTCACATTTGTGTACAGTAGATGGGGGGGAACTGCCCACGATGCTCGGGTTTTTATGGATACATTTCATCCTATAAAGGATGATTTTCCATAGCTTCTGTCGGGTAAGACTTTTTTAGTTTAATTAAAATCTATACTGGTGTTAAAACGGATGGTACTGTATCATTCAAACATTTTTAACGTAATTTCTTTTTTAAATTTATTTATCCAAGTGAATACTTAATAGATTCTGCATTTCCGTGCATTAAGGGATTTTTGCCACCGTATCCTAGGGTGCGCTATCACAGGTTAGAACATTATGCAAATAGTTGGTTCCAGGAATACCAAGACTATTTTAATTATCGACATTCTTCCCTACGGAATGTCATTGAGTGGACGTTCGGTGTGCTGAAGAAACAGTTTAAGATTTTGCGATCGATAAATGGGTACATGTTGACAATGCAACGATATATTATTATTGCATTTTGTGTCATGCATAATATTATTCGTAGCACCACCCCAAATGACAAATCCTTATGCAAGTTTACCAATCCGAATCGTTATCTGGAGCAAAGAGTTACAGATAACTCGGACCATGGTAATCTGGGGCTATGGCTTGTACAAATACATAGTGATGTATAAATATATATTTTTTTTCAGGGACAACCATTAATTTGTATTTAAATTTTTTGTGTGAAGTTCTTATTCCAAATATGTGTATGCATACTTAGCAGCATTGTTTTTCGAAAGGGCAAAATCATTGATATATTATTCTTGCATAGGAAATCCATTACTAATATTTTCAAAAGACATGCAAGTAGTAGACATGGCTGAAAAATTAAATGGGTCTACGGGACATGTTTTCATGGAAGCGCTTGACGAGGGGTGGCTAATGTTTGATTTAGTTACACATAGCAACTAATTTCTAGCACTAAATTAAAATCACTTATAGACTAAGAAGTAAAATGTTACAACAAATACAACAGCCAAATAAACTCGTCGGCATAGGGTGCATGCTCTTGCCTCTTGATGTACAAAATGAACAAAATCCACATCTCTATTGGAGAGTTGCAACTCGACGGAGATGAATCTCTCGCTTTTCGATATCAGCCAATGTGTTCTTGAGCTCCTTAATATCGTTTAACAATTCCTTGTTAGTTCCATGGAGATCGGGCATTCTGTATTGACCATCATCTATTCACTTGAAATACTTGTAATATGGTAATCTCTACAGTAGAAAACATGTTGTGGACAAATTTAGATGCACATAATATCAAAATAAAACCTAGTTTTAGTTTGATACACAACATTAATAATTGAACGAAATTAAAAATTTGTTTACTTTAATGTTGTACTTTGGACAACATAAGAAATGTCGTTCTCGATTTTTTGGAGTGTTTGCATATCTCATTTGGGCGGGAACCTCGCAGAAGCATAATTGTTGGGCCATAGTTTGTTTAGCAAACGAGGAAGAAGACGTCGTCGTGGATGATGACATGTTGTTAAGTTCATGGAAGCAACTTGTAATGGAACAATATATCAATTCTGAAAGGTGCCTATTGTAAAAAATATTTCCAATCATTTTTTCCACTTCAGTTAATAATTTGGCAAACATATAAGTCACAATAGTTCTCATAAACAAATTATCTCAGTTTATAAACCTTAATGTATTCTGAAAATGTATTCTAAAACTTTCGCTACCCAAATGTATTCTTAAAATATATCTAGTAAATTAATGTAAATACCAGATATATCATATCACATGAGAGCCTCTCAGTTTATAAACCTTTTGCTATTCAATACAATTACAGTTATAATATACTCCAACAAAGAACTAGTATTTAACAATGGTCTTATCAAGACAAGATTAATATGCAGAACTGGTCAAGATCTACGAGTGAAACTCCAACAGACAATAGTCCTTGTGATGTAGGTTATAGATTAAATCGAGAGATGAAGTGACACAAATAATTACAATTCAGTAAAAAACAAATCGAAAAGAAATATGCATGAGTACTAGGTTAGCCTAAATAAACCCTTCACTATACTGAACAAGTGGTTGAGAATGTCAAAATTGAAGCATAGGAAATGAAGCGCCTAGTCAATTAGTGAATAGTTAATGCAAAACAATTCTAGAAACAGTGGTCATATGTGTTTTAACAGCCAGATAAGTACGTATGTAGCTGATAAGATTAAATTCTTCTACTAAAATTTTTTCCTTTGTGTGCTCCAGCTAAACTTTCTTATGGAAATTACTTTTAACATGGATAAATGAATGTACTATAATTGTGATTATGTGTTAATAAACCAATGTTATTTTCACTAGACTGGGAAAGTCATAACTCACAAGAACTCGCATACCGATTCAGAAAAATTGCCGTGAAAATGCGAGGATGATGAATTAAAACATCAATTTGAAAGATTAGAAAGGGGTTACTAAGGAAAAAACTGGAGTAACAAAATCCAAACATACTTGAGATTAGTGACGTTGAAGATGCAAAGAACAAAGAAAAGAGATGGCTGACATGAAGAATAAGGGCTATCGGGAAAACTTGAGAAGGAGATGCAAAAAAAAGACTGCAGCAAACCTGATTTTTTCTGGGGTTCCTGGTTCTTTCTGCTATGCAAGTTTTTGTGCTCCACGTAGTAGGTAAGTGGCTTCGGTGGAAATTCTAGGATTTGGGAGCTAACGACTGCGTCAATCTAGAGGTGGAACAAAAGTGAAGAGGAGGAAAAGTTAAATAACCTGATGCATGAAACGAGGCCTTTTCCCATGGTTTGAAATGTGTACTTATAGGTAGCGATATACTTACCACTCTATTAGTACTTGTTTACTATTTATAATATATTATATTTTTTTATCATTTTTTAAAAATATTTTTTTAATATCCTTAATTATTAATTTTTTTAAAAATATATAAATTCACTAATAATTATTTGCTTAATCATTAAGTAAAAGAAAAAGAATTTAAAAAATAAAAAAATAAAAAGAATAATAAATGAGTAGTATAGAATAATAAGGCTATTATTATTCTTTTTTTTTTAATTAATGGGGTCCATAGTTTTTATAAATATCAATTTCAAATTTTTCAACATATTTTAAACATTTAAACAACTCAAAAATTTCTCAGTAAGACCTACAAACTTTTTCCACTCTACTCAAATTGTTCATGGATATTTTAAAATTTTTCAAAATTTCTCGATATCCAAACGTAACTTAAGATAATATTCGACACAAAAAATTTATGTGTGGAGTACGTCAATCTGCTTGATTATTTTGACTTGTAAATCTGAGTTTATCTTATTTATTAGGTCACAATTATAATTAATGAAAAGTAATTTTTTTATAAAAAAAATTAAAAAAAAAATGAAGACCTTGTCTATTTTCAACTAGAATGCGTTCAAGAAAATCGGATTGTGTCGGATTGAAACTGGCCCGGTACGCAAAGCGTTTCGTTCGGGGTTGACCTAAAAGTACTCTATTTTCAGAGTCCATGCTACTCCCCACAGTTGTTCGTTTCAGAGGCCTCGTTCTATCTGCGGCGATCGGCAGAGGTAAGTTCTCTAAACCCTAACCCTAATACGTTTGTGTTTTACTTTTTTAGCTGATTTTTCCCTTCGTTTTGCGGTCTTTTTCGTTTTCTTCTTCACCTGGGACAGCTTCTTCTCTGTTCTCCACCAGCATGGTCGCTTCTCTGTTCTCCATCAGCATCACCTTGCGCAATCCATCTTCGTTTGCTTTATATACTTACAAACCCATCTCCCAATAATTCGCTGATACCGTCTTCGCCTCCTGGTCCCTCTCCATCTTCCCCGATCCGCCCTCGCCCATTAAACTCCCCCCCTAAACTCTAACCTCAACTGGAACTAGGTTATTGTTATGTGTTGGAATTGGGTTAGGGTTTAGTTTTGAATTGGGTTTTGAACAAGGGTGGGCTTGCCGGCCTGGATTAGGATTAGGATTATGATTTGAACTTAGATCCGAATTAGGATAGGAATTAGGTTTTGAATTAAGGTTATGGGCTGGGTGGAATTAGGATGGGGATTAGGGGAAACGAGCATCATTTATCTAAATCGTGGGGGTTTAGGATTTAAGGTTTTTATTTACTTGGATTTTTTCTATGCTTTAGTTTTAGACGTTTTCTCACTCTGCGTGTTTCCAGAGAATATGAGGGAAAGAAGACGGAAAAAGTGTTCTTTTTTCACAACACTGGTTTTTCCTAGCTTCCTGAAAAGAGAGAAAACTGGAGAACAAAAGTCGAGAGAAAATATTTGACGTTGTCTTCCTTATTTTATTATTGTTGTTGTTGTTTAGATGTGTTTTTGGCGAAGGAAAAAGACGTATGTATGTTTAAACAACTGAATAACCCATTAATGGTTCCCGAGAATTTGAGAGAAACAATAGGGGTAAAAAAAATTGATAAACAAGAGATGAGAGAGAATGTTTCATGTTGTCTTTATCTAATAGAAGTCTTTTTAGCATTGGAAAGAAGCTAATATAGTTGAAGAACTGAATAACCATTGATTGGTTCCTAAGAAAGCTTGGAAAAAGAAACCTTAGCTTATCTGCTGCTATCTTTCCTCTATTAATTTTTTAACAAGATAGAGCATTGATTGTAATGACCCAATGAACCAATGAAGGTTCAAGTCACATTTATGCCCATACTCCAAAAGGACTAGTTAATTTACCATTGGAGAGCTTGAACATTTCCCTACCAACGAATGTGGGATCCCATTCATCACCTTCCTACACAATCACACAATCTGGAGTTAGTGTGGAACTTTAAATGTGCCACCGATGATGGATTTGGCCTAGCCAGAGAATTTTGCATTTTAAGGGCCTATAATACTCCGTTTGTGTGATTATGTATGGAAAGATAGTGAATGAGATCTCATGTTTCTTTGGAAGGTGAAGTTCAAGCACAAGCACTTTATAATGATTTCAAGTAGCCCCAATTGCAACCTTGGTGACTTTTTAATATGGGCCCATATACAATTTGAGCCTTCCTTGGGTCATCACAAATTGCAGGGTTGTCTCTATGCCTTTTCTTTTGATTGTTGTGCTAGATTTTTGCTCACCTTAATACTGGCCTTGTTTAATTCTTGCAGTTTCTCAATATGATTGCAACTGAAACCATGGTAGCAAACAAGAAGCTCAATATTAAATTCTCCATGAAAAGAATGGATGCCAATCTTGGTAATCAGGCATGTGGGCTGGAGCAGCTGGAATCATTAGTTGATGAGTGGAATCGTAGTAGTTCTGTGAATGGAATTAATGGATCTGAGAGGAAAAAGATGCACAGTATTTGTAATTCTGATGGTACAAAGAAACTGGAACCCGAGTATTCGAAGGAAAAATTCTCTTGGCTGGGGTCAAAAAAGCGTGGACCTCCAGAGTTGATAGTGTGTCCAAAAGAGAAGAGGCACAGGATGGATCGTAGTGCGACTTCTCAGTGTTCCACAATTTTGAAAAAACTGATGTCTCATCCAGCTGGTTGGGTTTTCAACAAACCAGTCGATCCTGAGGCATTGAACATTCCAGATTATTTCACAATTATATCCAACCCCATGGATCTGGGAACAATAAAGTTTAAACTGGAGAAAAATATGTATTTTGACATTGAAGGGTTTGCGGCTGACATCAGACTAACCTTTTCTAACGCCATGCTTTATAATCCTCCGGTAATAGCGTCCACAAAATGGCACAGGAATTAAACAATGTTTTTGAGACAAGATGGAAATCTCTTGGGGAAAAGTGGGATTATGAAAGCTCAAAGGTTGGGCAAAGAAAACTATCAATTGGAAAGGTGACGGAGACTACTGATACAAGACAGGGTGTTCGAAAAGCTTCTCTGCATGATAATTTGTTGATTAAGAAGTCATTGCCTACCATTGAGAAAGATAAGAGTTCTGATGGAAGAGATGTGGAAGTAAGTAATATGCTAATATTATTCGTGATTAGATATGATTTTCTGGACGGTTTTTTCATTTGGATAAGATACGATTTTATGTCCATAAATAGTAAAATGATCTATAAGTCCTTATAGAAATAAATACATAAATAAATGAGATAGAAGTGAACTTTGTGTTGTTTAGCCAATTTGAGTTTCCTGGATTCAACTAACTATTGCAACTTTTGGTGGGTTGGTTGTAGACCTGAGATTGCAATTTTGTTTTTCAATTTTTTGATGAGTTTTTTAGGTTTACATGTCATTTTTCATTTTTATATGAGGGTAGATTTTTTCTGCTAAAGTTTTTTATGATTCTATTCATATGTGTAGGTCGCGAAGATCGCACGGGACTGCACTCAGAAATCGTCAGGAAATGACTCTCACAAAGGTATGAACATACATAATGAAGTTTTTTGTGTTATGGATCACTATAGAAGCTCATTGGCTAATTGTCTTGTAGGAATTGACAATGGTAGTAGACATGCTCGTGCCTCTGTCAATGATGAACCTCTGAAACCTCCTTCAATCCCAATTGCTTGTAGATGTGGTCAACGTGGCGCCATTACATGCCTGTGTAGCCAACCTTGTAATGCAACTAATGCATCCTCAAGTGGTTAGTTAACCTTTCTATGGCTGCGTCTTGATTTTTCCCTACTTAATTGGTTCACAGATTTTCTACTTTGGTTCAGATTTATCTTCAGAAAGATCATTGGACAGAGACCATCGCATTTGTGGTTTTGATGCTTCCAGACAGGTATGCTTGACATCATGAATATGTTCGGGAGTTAGAGACTTTCTTGCCACAAGATAAGTTAAACCATTCCAACTTACAATTGTCAGGCAAAAAGCGGGTCATCATCCCACATAAGCAAGTCAGATCTGGATTCTGATGGTGGGTGTCTGTTTTCATTTGACTGTTAGTGCTGGATATTTTCCAGTTATTTCTTGATGATCTGAGTTTTGGAATGGTGATGGTGATTATGTGAAGGGGCTGTAAGTGCTTTGGATTATGAAAATGCATGCCTTACTTCTCATCCCACGCCTCTTGCAACAGATCCTGCGTCTGAAGGAGGTCAGTCATGCCGTAATCTGAGTGTTATGTGTTACCATTTGCCATGGCACACTGACTGCCTGTAATATTTGCTTTTTCCTGTTTCTTTGTTACAGGATGTTCAGTTTTTGATGTAGAGCTGTCACCAAAGAAGGCTCTACGTGTTGCAATGCTAAAGAGCCGCTTTGCAGAAACTATTCTGAAAGCACAACATAGGAAACTTCTTGACCATGTAAGATATCTGTGTTTCTTTTTATGTTTATTGGATGCCCAAATATGGCAGTCTGGTAATGTAATATTTGTATTTCCTGTGCTTCTGTATTTTCACAGTTGCTCATATTAAAAAAAAATGTATATATTTAGTATGGTTGCTCATACTTTCTTTTTACTTGCTTATGATTAGGGTGACAAACCTGATCCTTTGAACATGCAGCAGGAAAAGGAAAGACTGAAAATGAGACAGTCTCAAGGTGAACTAAGCAAACATTTCAGTTTCATGACTCGTTCATTTATGGATTATGTGTTTGTAAGAATCGCCAGAAGTTTAACCTTATTGTTCGAGGGCATTAGTGCGTCTGTGTAATGCACCCTCTAAATGTGTTTTATTAGCGAAGACATTATTTTTCTGAACTTCTTGTTTATATAGGTAGAATGATGATATAGTTGCTGGTATCATATCAGTGTCCCATTGTCTTCATATCCTATATTATTGTATTATTGGACTTACAGGCATGCTATCAACCAATTTCTTAGCTTCTTAGGCATTGTCATATTTGCCTCCGTTCATTTTGATTTTGAATTTTTACATGTTTTCTAAGTTTCACATGGGTAGGGTGGACCTAACCTCTGGATCTTTAGTTTTAGGCATAGCACTTGCCTGCTATACAAAAATTCAAGTGCACTATGGTCTATCTGTTTGTAAGGGCCATAAAGAAGCTTTGGACCTATAGTCCTAAGGAAGTAGTTAAGTGAATTACAGGCATGAACTGAAGTCTCTGGGAATCAAGTTGCAATCAATGCTCATCAGGTACACTAGTCACTAGAAGTATATGGATTTTTTTTGGGTGCTCCCATGGTAATGGTGGTGTCTTTTCGTGGCTTATTTGGTTGGCCTGAATAGGGCGAAGTGGATTTGGGGTGTTAACCTGGCGAGTTTGTAGAAAGGGGAAATAAAAAGATTTCACCTTTCTACTATAGCCTATATTTGGGGCCAGCACCTGTGAGGATTTGTTTTCAGTCTTTAAAGTAGGTTGGATCCGTATTCTTTATTTTGCAAATTGCAAATGTGTTAGTCTGGTAGTGTTACCCCGGCAATAACGACCACAATATTTACACTTGGATGAACAAGCCTCATATTAATCTAATGATCCTGGTAGGGTTTTTCCTCATCTTGTTGTCCCCTCTTTTATTTCCTTGTGGATCTTTCTTGACGGGGAATAATAATCATTCTTTCAGAAGCAATATGCTATATTTTTGGTATTATCTTTTAATTTGGAGATATATTTGGTTTTTCTTTGTTTGCTTTTTCATTTCCCAGTCTGTACTATTATTTCTTTTGTATCTGAATGGTTGATTGTGTGTGTATGTGTGCGCATGTAATGTTGTGTCATTTTTAGATTCTTCTTAGATGATGAATATGAATGATTATTTGTAGAGAGGGCTAGGATTGAAGCTCAAATGAGAGTGGCAAAAGTGGCCTCAAAAATAAAGGAAGAGGCTGAGCAGAAGCAGCAGCGTGAAAGAGAAAGGGAAGCTGCTCGAGCTGCCCTTCATAAGGTTTACTATTGTTTAGTAGATTATCGCGATTTTTATCTCAAGTAATTCAATTTTTTTTTGTACTGGGGAGATGTATCTGATGATCACCTGTATGCACAGATGGAAAGGGCTGTTCATCTTGAGGAGAATTTGTGGATTCAGAAGGAACTTGATATGTTACTTGGCTGTTCTCTATCTCGCTCGCGAGGCCTGTTGGAGAAACTAGGTTTGTTTATTAAAGATGAATCCATGGAGGATGATGAGGTGAATTTGAATGTAGACGGGGAGGAAGGGGAGATTTTTTCATGAGGATGAACCCTACTCTACTCTACTCCTCTCTACTCGATACTCTATAGTTCAAGTCTTCCTTTTTGCCTGCCATGCCTGTTTATATCATTATAGTGGAGGAAAAAGGGACTGACTATTTTTTTACCGGCTCGGGGTAATGGGAAACAGTAATAGTGTTAGCGTTTATAAATTCATATAAGATGCAGTTTCAGTTAGAGAATGTTGTTGCACCCGTTTGTCGTACCAGGACTTCTCTTTCTGCTGTCTCATGCTTTCCATCATGTGGTATTGCTGTTTATTGTAGTTGCAAAAATAAAATGAAAGAAGAAATATTAGGAGTTGGTTAATTCTGGAATTATCTTGGGCGGGTTACCTGTAACCTTATTCATGCTTTCTTCCTCGATAAAGTATAATCATATCACATATTAAAAAGGGGAAATGCATAGCCAATGCAAGACCTGGAATTGAATCCCAGTTGCAATGAAAAACTATACACGGTAAATAGCTACTCGTTGCCCATTGCCATTTAAATATTTTTAGGCAAGGAGTATATCTAATTCTCTCATTCAAATATTTTATCATTCTAATGTCTTTGTATTTCTCCCCTTTTCAAGTCGAGTGTAAAACAGCAAAAGGCAGACCCAACTCAAAACTTTTTTGAGTCCCTAGGCACGGTAAGTAGTATAAGGCTGCATCAAGAAAAAAGCTTTAGCATCCACTAGAGATGTAAAGAGACAACACTGATCATATCGTGTAGCGATTCGTGGCAGCTCTGCCTAGTCTTTTTGCTTCCTCCTGCGAGAGCAGATGAAGAACGATTACTTCCCGAGCCCATAACCTATCATAAACTGAGCCAAACCAATAGAGGAAGAAGAAACTATTACATGCTTCAAAAATAACATCCTTACATGGTACATAAAACCAATGGTCTCATTGTAATCAAGAAACTCCTTCCACTGTTTTCCGATGCTCATCTGCAAAATTTCACACGTGATGCTTGCGGCCTTTTTTAACAATCATAATCAAACCATCCATCAAATTACACAATCATATTTCAACCACGTTTTTCTTTTTTCTGTTTCAACCAGGCTCCGAGTTTGTTAAACCTAATAAACATTACATTCACTAAATCGAACCAATCATCAAGATTGCGCAATGACATATTTCAACCACCTAGTTTCAACCGGGCTCCGAGTTGGTGAAACTTATTAAACATAACATTCACTAAATCGAGCTAAGGAACACTATCATTTCCTACTAACATCTGAAGTACTACCAACGCTTAATTACATTAATATTACAAGGTTCCAAATGAAGACAATGTGGTATATTAAGAGGCCAACTTATTCTTTCCTTTTAAATCATATTAGAATAGCCAACAACATGGAGAATAAAAAATATGAACAGGTTGAAATATGTCCAGAAGGTGATCTCGTGGGCCAAAATAACGTATGTACACCAAAAAACAAACAAGTATAATTGAGGTGGGCGGTTTTATTGTTTACTCAATAGAAGTTACCTGTGCAGCTTCATTCTTAGCATTCTTGGTCCACAACGCTATTCTTTCCTGCCTCGCTCTGACATTTACAACTGCTCCACATATTTCATCTCCATGATCAAATTGTTCTCCAATCATTGCTAGCAACTAAGACCGGTCCATTCAGAAAATTAGTTCCCACAGAGAATTTTAATTCAGTCTCACAATACAAAGAGTCCGAAAATATACAGTATACAACCAACAGGTGTCAGATTTCCCTCTAGCAAAGGTGGCTCTCCATTTCCCTCCATTAGCACAAACAGGGTCCTCCCATGTTGGCTCTATTTTATGTTTGAAACAATGGAAGTCAGCTCCCAAGGTCAACTTGCTTGGATGAGGGATATTATTGTAAACGCTGTACATGGAATGAATTTTGCAGGCAAATTTGTCATTCATCTTGAGGATACAAAAGGAGACATGACATATAGATAATTCAAGGTGAAATGGAAATCAGAAATCAAGGCAGAGATAAAGGTATAGGCGGATCCCCTGACAAGGATAATCATTTCTTCAGACCATAATGCATGGTAGTTCAGGAGAAATTTATCACTATTAGTTGCAGCTACTTGAAACTACGATGACATGAATTAGCCTAAATCAGAAACTCTTCAAAAAGAAAATATTCATTTCTACAACCTCAATAATCATTACTAAATGATGTCATATGTACTAGATAACTTGTAAGAAATGCAACTAATGAGAAACTAAGTGATGAAGTCGAGACTCAACCTGTCATTCAGGAATCCAAACACATGCTAGAAAAGGAAGACTTTCCTTTTAGTTGTTTATTTTTGCAAATAAAAACAAGTAAAGGCTTTCATATTACTTCTGGCCATCCCCAAGGATTCATTCAAACTCCTTGTGCCAATCATCCATCTGCATATCATCATAAAAAGGATCCATAGGAACACCTTCGTTCCCTCCACTCCAACCAAAATTCTCAAAAACAGAAACTTATAAATACAGTCATGATCTAAAATATATAGACTGAGAGGTTCCCTAAAATTTAACTCAGGTTTGAATTTCATTCTGAAGTTTAAAAAGGTGCATTTGTGTCGAAGATTCTAAACAGTTCCAAAAAAAGTAATGTAACAAGAACATACAGATAGACCTCTGCGTGATAATGACATGCAATGCACAATCTTGAAAACGGTATGAAGCCAATATTATACCCCAACTTATTAAATCTTAAATGCAGGCAGAGTCAATAAGGAGTGGTTTTGAGTGCAAGATCCCCATGAACTTGCCCAAAACCTGAACTGTTGATCAGGACAGTTCATGTGAAATTATCCAGAATACTTTATTGTTCTGTTCCTAAGAGAAAGCTCCAAACAAACACAATGTTCCGCTCAACTGTGCCAAAATGAATGTTAATGAGTTTTTGAATACTTTTCAGCTTGCTAGAGTGTATTTAGGTATCACTTATGTATACTTTCTGTTTACTTGGGCTTTGCCTAGTTGCTTTCAATCTTATTACTTATCAAAAAAAAAAAAAAAAAAACTCTGCCAAAAACACAACATTTGCCTTCAATGGGCCAAATCACACATTCTTTTCTTTTAAGTAGAACCAAAAACAAACATCAACAACACAAGATACCAAAAATTCCTATTCCGCTAATACTCATCCACCACAAATAGGAACCCGTACGATCACCTCACAAGACCGGTAGACTTCTTCCTACATGATCCGATCAAATCGATCAGACCCAAAAAACTTCAGTTATTTAAATTGCATTAGCATCAGAACAGCACAAAACACCGGAGATCTAAGCAAAGGAAAGTCTTTTTTCTGAATTATCTTAGCAATTACTTAAGTCAATTAAAGTTTCTCGCCATTTTCCACTTTCAACTTTCCCATTTGCACCCCCGAAATCTAAATCTTTCCCATATATATGTATATATATACACATATAGTCATGAATATATACGTATGTTATATAGAAATAAAAAAATATTTTACCCCCAGAACTCTTCAACGGTAGAGAAGGTATGGATCGGCCTAATGGAGCTACCCCAAGCGGCCTGCCTGGACTTGGCGGAGGGTTTGTCGAACCAGAAGGTCCACGAGTGCTCTAGCGGGTGGGGCTGGGGCACCACCGTCGTTGTCGATTGCTTCGATTCCCCATCTCCACCCACGATCTCTCCCTCCTCAGGCTCCTCTTCCTCTCCAGGTCCGCCTGACCCATGGTTGGGGTTTGTGTTCCTGTTAGTGTTCATGTTACTGTTGGTCTCTTCTTCTTCAATGTTGCCGACATTAGTGCCATTTTCCACATTTCTCTTAGGCCCCGCTTGATTAAGAGATAGTAATAGTTTTTTGGGGCGTTTGTCAGGCTTTCTCTGCCTTCCTTTCTCCGATTCCCAGACACAGCGCGATAAATTTATGATAGAAAAATGTAGTACGTGTTATAAAAATTAAAGAAAGAAGTTATTATTGCAATTGGAAAATATAAAAGAAAATTTTTTGAAATTTTTTGAATTATTTATTTTTTTATATTTTTTTATGAATTTTATAACAACTAAAATCTATATTTATAGGTTTTGAAATTACTATACAAGTTACTATAGAAGTTACTATGTAAGATTTAAAATAATAGTGATGGGGTCATTCATATAATTTTGGTGGTGGGATAAGGAACAACAGTCGTCCTTCCAATCTCAAAGGTTTCTTTACACTCCTCTTTAAATAACCACACGTAAAAAATCTGCTTCGTTAAAACCTTGCCAAGGAAAAACCCAATAGGAAGAAAAATTAATGGCGAAGGAAAAAGAGTACAGTATTCTTATGTACTGCCAATTGCTTTAAGATTGCCTTATTAAAACCTTGCAAAGGAAAACCCAGTGTGACAAAACTTTAGCGAAGGAAAAAGAGTACAATCAGCACAAGTCTTCAACACATTTACTCCTCCTAAAAAGTGCATGACAATAGATCTTTGAATCTTTGCATTCCAATGTTATGCACAATCTTCCTGAATGTCGCAGTTGGTAATGCCTTTGTAAATAAATTTGCCAAATTATCACTAGATCGTATCTGCTTGACATCAATTTCACATTTCTCTTGAAGTTCATGAGTATAAAAGAATTTAGGTGAAATATGTTTGGTTCTATCACCTTTGATATATTTTACTCTGATTTGAGTGATACAAGCAGTATTATCTTCATATAAAATTGTTGAGCTATTATTGATCATGGGAAGTCCACATTTTTCTTGGATATGTTGCATTACTGATTTCAGCCAAATACATTCTCGACTTGCTTCATGAATAGCAATGATCTCTGAGTGATTTGAAAAAGTAGCAGATAGTGTCTGCTTAACAGATCTTCATGATATGACAATATCTCCATAAGTAAATAAATATCCAGTTTGAGATCTACCTTTGTGTGGATCTGAAAAATAACCTGCATCTGCATACCCAATCATTGGAGTACTCAGGGGATGAGATTTGTCCATATAAAAATACTTCAGGATTTTCTCAGTATATATGGACTGATGAATAAAAATTCCATTTAGCAAGTGCTCGAATTGCATGCCGAGACAAAATTTTGTTTTGCCAAGATCTTTCATTTCAAATTCATTATTTAAATATGTAGCGATTCTTGAGATCTTTTCAGGAGTTCTCACAATATTTAAATCATCAACATAAACCGCAATAATGATAAATCCGGATTCTGATTTCTTAATAAAAACACATGGGCATATATGATTATTCTCAAATTTTTCTTTCAATAGATATTCGCTTAAACGATTATATCACATACGTCCGGATTGCTTCAACCCATATAAAGATCTTTGTAGTCTGATAGAGTACATATTTCTAAATGTAATTGTAGATGCTTTAGGCATTTTATATCCTTCAGGGATTTTCATATATGTCATGGTCTAAGGATCCATATAAATATGCAGTGACCATATCCATTAACCGCATTTCTAATCCTTTTGTAACAACCAGACTAATCAAAAATCTAAATGTGATTGAATCCATAACGGGAAAATATGTTTCTTCATAATCAATCCCGAGTTTCTGCAGGAAACCTTGTGCGACAAGCCGTGCTTTGTATCGCACAATTTCATTTTTCTCATTACGTTTTCGTACAAATACTCACTTATATCCAACAGGCATTACACCCTCTGGTGTTTGGACAACAGGTCCAAATACTTCTCACTTTGCTAGCGAATTTAATTCAGTTTCAATGACTGTTTTCCATTTTGGCCAATCATTTCTACGTCGACATTCTTCGACGGTTTTTGATTCACTTTCTTCATTACTTTCGGTAATGTCAATGGCCATTTTATATGAAAATATGTTGTCGACAACAGCTTTATTTCTATCCAGAATTTCTCCAGTATTCATGAAATGTATTGAGATCTCATTATTTTCAAGTACCTGTTCCTCTTCAGGGAAAAACATTTCATGAAACACCTCTTCAGGAGGTCTATTTTCAGAAGATTTATATTTTTCAAGAGTTTCCTCTTCAAGAGGTTTTGGAATAGAAGATTTGAGCTCTTTAAGAGTACCAATTATATTTGTAGCCTGTATTGTGGGTATGTATTTTTCAGGAATACCAAATTCATTTTGTATTCTTTTCCTTCTAGAAATTTTGTCTTTTGCACCAATAGGTCTTCCACGCTTCAGGCGCGTCTTAGACTCACCTATTGCTGTTTTGACAATTTGTTCTTCAGGGATTTCAATCCTTGCTGGAGCATTAACAACAGGAATATAAGATTTTACTACACCTTTAGTGTCAGTAAATACATCCGGTAATTGATTTGCAATATTTTACAAATGAATAATTTTCTGAACTTCTAGTTTATATTCATTTGTAGGAGGATCAAATTGAGACATGGTCTTATTATCTTAAGTAATATCTTGTCGTGCTTCAGGCACCGACTTTTCTTTACCTATTAATGGAAAAGTGGATTCGTCAAAGTGACAATCCTCAAAACTTACTTTAAACATATCCCCTGTAAGGGGTTCAAAGTATTTAATAATAGATGGAGAATCAAAATCAACATATATCCAAAGTCTACATTGAAGGCCCATTTTTGTACGTTGTGAAAGTACAATTGGAACATATACAGTACATTAAAAAATATGAAGATGAGAAATATTTGGTTGTTGATCAAATGCAAGCTGTAATAGAGAATATTTATGATATGCAAATGGTCTAATGCGAATTAAAGATACTGCATGAAGTATAGCATGTCCCCAAGCAGAAACAGGTAATCTTGATTTCATGAGTAAATGTCTAGCGATTAATTGAAACCTTTTGATCAAAAATTCAGCTAAACCGTTTTGTGTGTGTGTATGGGCAACATGATATTCAACATCTATTCCTATTGACATTGCAATAATCATCAAAAGTTTGAAATGAAAATTCACTTGCATTGTCTAATCGAATGGTCTTAATTGGATACTCAGGAAATTGTGCTCGTAGTTTGATTATTTGAGCAAGAAGTCTAGCAAATGCAACATTTTTAGTAGAAAGCAAACAAATATGTGACCATCGACTAGATGCATCAATCAAAACCATAAAGTATCTAAATGGTCCACTTGATGGATGAATAGAACCATATAAATCTCCGTGAATCCTTTGTAAAAAGGATAGAGATTCAACAATGACTTTTGAGAGAGATGGTCTGATAATTAATTTACTTTGAGAACATGCAGAGTACGGAGATTCATTGGGTAGAAATATATTTTGATTCTTTAAGGGATGCCCATGCGAATTTTCAATAATTCGTCTCATCATTATAGATCCCGGATGTCCAAGGCGATTATGCCAAGTCAAAAATATTTTTGGGTCAATGTACTTCTGGTGCATTACCACATATGATTCAATTGATTTCATTTTTGTATAATACAATTCAGAATATAGAGCATACAGTTTTTCTAATACGAGCTTCTAGCCCGATATTATTTTAGTAATAAAAAGATGCTCTTTACTACTTTTATTAATCGTTTCAATATAGTAATCATTACGACGTATATCTTTGAAGCTCAATAACTTTCTTCTAGATTGTGAAGAAAATAGAGTATCATCAATACAAAATTTGGTGCCATTAGGCAACACAATATAAACTCTTCTGGAGCCTTCAATTAAATTTGATGAACCTGATATGGTATGGACATAGACTTTACTTAGTGTTAGATTTTGAAAATATTTCTGTTCTTTAAAAATTGTGTGAGTTGTAGCACTGTCAGCGAAACATACATCTTTATCATTCAATTCAGAGATAAAAAACTCATCAACGTGATCCATGATTTTACAAAAATATACAACTTTTATTACAGATAATAGAAAGAAAATACATTAATTGAGTGGAATACTTCTATCTCCAATTAAGTAGTCAATTCTATCTTCGGGATGATTAAAGAAATCAGAGATATCAAGATGAGTAACATCTACATCTACTGAATCTAATAAATCATCTGATGGTTCTACTAAATTTGTTTCATGCATTTTATTCTTTCCTTTAATAGATGTTTGATATAAATCAGCTAAGTGCTTGGCCGTACGATAGGTACGTGACCAATGTTCAGTCATTCCACATTTATGGCACACCTCTTCACTTCTCTTTGAAGAATTATTCTGTGGGCTTTTACCCCTTTCTGAGTTGTACCACTTCTGGTGATACGGTATCTTATTATCCCTTTTAATGTTGTCACTTTTGAGACTAACATTTTTATAATTTCTCTTATTACGTTCACGCCATCGATTTCTTCTAAAGGATGCACCATTCATTTCTGAGAATAATGCAAACCTATTACCATTCACTTTAAAAAATGATATTGAGCTAGTAGGGTGTAACTGATGGTTTTTTAATAAGAGCTCATTATTCTGCTCAGCTACTAGAAGACATGATATAAATTCAGAATATTTCTTGAACTTTCTCTCTCGATACTGCTGCTGCATGAGCACATTCGAGGCATGAAATGTAGTATAAGTCTTCTCTAGCATATCATCATCGGTGATTTTCTCACCGTATAATTTTAGTACTGAGCTTATTTTAAAAAGTGCGGAATTATACTCACTAACACTTTTATAATCTTGCAACCTCTGGTGCAACCATTCAAAACGAGCTTTTGGGAGGATGACAGTCTTCTGGTGTTCATAGCTCTCTCTTAAACTGTTCCACAAAATATAGGGATCTTTTATTGTAATATATTCAGTTTTTAATTTTTTGTGAAGATGGTGGCGAAGGAAAATTATTGCTTTAGCACGGTCCTGCATTGATGTTTGATTTCCTTCTTTAATTATTTCACCTAGGTTCATCGTATCAAAATGAATTTCAGTATCAAGTATCCAAGATAAATAATTTTTCTCAGATATGTCAAGAGCAACAAATTCTAATTTTATAAGATTTGCCATTTTCTACACATAGAAATAATGAAATAAATATGTGTATATTAGAAAATATATTTATAAATTCACATAGATTTAAAATAATAATTATCAATAAAATATATCAAAGATTTCAAATAATATATTGAAAAACTTATAGAGAAATAAGATTAATAGCTTCAGAATTGGTAGAACCGTCGTGCTGATAATGTGTTATAAAAACTAAAGAAAGAAACTACTATTGCAAGAGAAAAATATATAAGAAACTCTTTTGAAACTTTCTGAAACTTTTTTCTCTCTATATTTTCTTATAAATTTCATAATAACTGAAACCCATATTTATAGACCTTGAAATTATTATACAAGTTACTATGCAAGATTTAAAATAATAGTGGTGGGGTCATTCACATAATTTTGGTGGTAAGACAGGGGGCGACAGCCGTCCCTCCAATCTCAAAGGTTTCATTACAGTATGTATTTGATATCTTTTTGATATTTCTTATATTTTATTATTTTTAATATTTTATTTTATTTTATTTAATAATTAAAGAACTAATTATTAATGTTTTGATATTTTTTAAAATTTTTAAAAAATATTTTAAAATGATACAAAATAAAAAATAAAAAATAAAAAATAAAAAATTATTATTTTATTTTTTTAACAATAGCTAGATTTATTCATCCACATTCTAGATCTGAAATTTTCTTAAACTTCTTCAATGAAAATATCAAAATTATTAAAAAATAATGACAATTTCAAAACCTACTCGGCCTGGATGAATAGGCCTAACAATAGTGGTATGCTAAAGCACTACTACAAGTGTCACCCTTTATGTTAACTTGTTGGGTGGCAACCAGATTTGACTTTTTATTTTTTAAAGCAAGTGAAATATATTAAATTAAAAAAAAAATAATACAAGAGGAGGGGGATGGAGTTCCAACAATTGGTTTAAAGTAATAAACTATAGTACAAATGTGATAGAAAAAAATGGATTTATTTGGAACTAATAACTTGATCCCTATTTATGTCATACGAGAGGACGTTGTCTGACATAAAGACGGAGATAAAGTGTTCGCATAAAAACGAACTTTGGAACCACTACTGGAGACAATGGATTGGCTGCACGAAGCAAAGATGGTAGTGGGTGCACTGTCGTTTGTTATCCAAAAATACTAGTTGAAGAAAAACACAATTAATTTTTCAAGATCCACTTGTTAGGGAAAACAATAACATGAAAAAGTCGGACTATGGACCGAATCAACAGCAAAGGACTAACAGTGGAGTTGGCACGTGCATTACACATGCCACTGAAAAGAGAACATGAGTGGCTAAATCTGGAGGATCTCAGACCGCATATGGCATTGGAGCTGCGCGTGACCTCCAAAACGACTCTAATATGCTGCCGCATGCAAGCTACTGCGTGGCCAGGGCTGCGCGTGTGGCATACGTGCCCGACAAAAATGAGAAGTCCGCCCCACGAACTTGAAGACTGACATTTGTAGTGGCTGAGGAGGCGACGTGTATTGGTCTATAGGTGCTGGTATGCAAAAGATCCGCCAAATACAATTTGGACATAGAATGAAAACTATCGAAGACAGAAAACAGGCAAATTGAACGGAAAAAATATAAATATAGACATCGGAATAGAGAAAGGACAGCACGGAGGTGGTCGGAGCCAACTCCCACCTGGAAAAAGAAAATGAATCTTGAGATTTTTGGTTGCCAAAAATGGGAGAGAGAGGGGGAATATATGAGAGAGAAGGATAAGCAAGGCATAAACTCCTCACCGGATTGGACTCGGCTTCTCATTTATTTATTTTTGACAAAATACATAAATCTTTTATGAGCCAATGCTACATAGTACTCATATTCCATCACGTAAATGTGACAATTTTTATTTCTATTGTATTGTCCTTTATTGTTATTAAAAAAAATTTAAAAATCAATGGACAATACAATCTCATCAATCATAAAATAAAAATAAGGTAAGAATGCGATATTCCGTATGTAGAATTTTATTTTTATAATTTGGTGTCGGACAAGGTATGACCTGCCACTTAAAATAAGAATAAGGTGTTTGGGAATGAGAAGCGATTGAAAAATTTGTGTACTGCAGTGAAATGATTTGTAGGTAATAGTGAAATTGTTTGATTTATGATATTGTATGAGATTTTGGAAAATGAGAAAAAATTTGAATAAAAATATTATAAAATTAAAATATTGTTAAAATATAATTTTTTAATATAAACTTTTGTTTTGGAATTTGATATATATATTTTTTAATATTTTGTTTGAAAGTTTGGAAACTTATAACATTAGATAAAGTTTGGAAACTTATAACATTAGATAATGATTAGATGAAAAAATTAAAATTTGAAATTAAGAAGTGTTTTTGTTTGAGGTTTGGGTAGAAAATGAGATGGTTTGAGATGAAACCATCCCATCTCCTAAACAAGCCCCATGTGTTGTTAAATGTAGCAATTGTTATAGATAAATTCTTCACAAGTTATGGCAATCCATTAGAGAGAATCACCTGGATAATGCTGATACTGATAGTCAAAATCTACAGCAAATTGTTCTTAAAGATAAGCAACCACTTGACTATAGATAAACATTATAGCATTTGATTATAGCAACTGGCTTATCTTATCAGATGGTTGCCTTATGTCTTTGCACGCTTACCACTTGTAACTTTCTTATCCGTGTAATCTCAATATGCGAGATGTGGAGGCTGTCATTTGTAATTCTCTATAAATTAAAGCTATTATACTTTGTTTTGATAACTTGATCAAAGCAAATATCTTTAGCTCTACTTTATATAATACAATGTTGAAAGACCACAAGATTCTAAATTTTGGAAATCCTAATGTTGTAATATATCCTAATGTTGTATACATATAAATAATACAATGTTGGAAGATCACAAGATTCTAGATTTTGGAAATCCATCAGCTCTACTTTATTGGAGGTCATGGATAAAATGGTGTCTATTTGTATGTGGAAAGCTTGGTTCAATGGGCTTAGTGTGGATGAAAGGGTGCAAAGTAAGGGAGTGTCCTTGGCTTCAGCTTGTGATTGTTGTAGCCAAAAAAATCAAGAATCTATTGACCATGTGTTATCTTCAGGTCAATTAGTAGAAGAGGTATGGAATCGAGCTAGCGCTAGTTTGGGAGCTCATGCATGCGGCAGAGATATTTGAAAGCTCGGCTTTCAGCATGTTTAATTTGTGCTAAAAAGGCAACTCCAAAAGGCATACTCACTGGTATTATTCCTTGCCTGATTGTTTGGATCCTTTGGAAAAGATGTTGCAAGGCGAGGATGGAAGGGGTGAAAGATAGTACTGATCAAGTTTGGAGGATGGTGAGATTTTGGACGAAATCTCTTGCGAGAAAAATCTGTTACTCTCAATCTCTATCTTCGCAAGATCTTCATTTGTTGGATGTGTTTCGACTAGAATGGCCGGCCGGTTGAATAAGAAGACAAAAGTTAGTCACATGGTTGAAGCCTCCGAGGGGTTGAATTAAATTGGATTGTGATAGTAGTTGTCGTGGAAATCTAGAAAGTTCGGAGGGTGGTGGTATAATAAGAGATGACAAGGGTAACTTCAAAGGGGCTTTTTCAAGCCACTTTGGTTTTGGTACTAATAATATGACTGAACTAAAGGCACTTTGGAGGGAGTTAGATTGTGTGAAAGGCCGTTCTATGTTAATATCATTATTGAAAGTGATTCTAAAGTAGCAGTGGAGTGGTTCGAGTCAAGGAAATGTTCTTTGTGGTACTTACACGATTTTTGGGATGAGTTAATATCAGAGAATGAGGGGCTTAATATCAAAGTGATCCATCAACATTGGGAAGCAAATCAAGCAACAATTTTTTTTGACTAGGCAAGAAGAATTGTGAAGAAATATTATTTATGAGGGGAGTCAACAAATTTCTCCGTTTTTAAAAGGTATTATTTGGGTGGATAAGGTGGGTTTTCCCGCCATTCATTTATAAGTTTTTTAGGCCTATTTAGATTTTATATTTTGTTGGTCTTGGTGGACTTAGATTTTAGCTTGTTTAGATTTTATTACACTTTTTATTTATGCCTGTTAGATTTCCTTTGTGTTATTCTTATAGGCTTGTTTAGATTTGTTGTTTCTTTGATTTCTTGTTTTGGTTTTGTTGGTTTGTATTTGAGAGGTTTTTATTTTCTTAATTGTAAGCTTCCAGATGATTGACTTGTAACCACGGTATTATTTTGCCCAAAACAAGGGCTCTTTAATAAAATTAGAGTATGGGCCATTATTGGACATGTGACCCTGACTCTTCTCTAAAAATAAATGTTTTAAAAATTTTATGACATATAATATAATGTTTGTATACATATATATACATACACACATAATGCATATATATATATGTATGTATGTATGTATGTGTGTGTGTTTTTGAATTATTAGGACCTTTTGTTTGAATGGTTAATGCGTATGAATTGTTTGAATTTTGTAAGATAAAGATTAGTAATGAGAAAGATACTATCATTTAATTTTAATCTTATATTAAATGAAGACTATTTACATAAAATAAATATTTCAAAAGGAATGCATCAAGGTCCAAATGAAGTTACTTTCGAATTGTATAATATAATTGAGATAGAGATGAAGAGCAATGAAAAAGGTACCATTATGTTTCAACGTAATATTAAATGAATAGCATTTATATGAAATATGAGATATTTCAATAAAGATAACTTAAGTTGCCAATCGTTATAGAAGTATTATTAATTCATACAAATAGTACCTAAATTCAAAATAAAGTTAAGAAAAATCATAAATTCAAATAGTCACTTTACACTCTGCTCACGTGTGCGCAATACCAACTTAATTAATGGGCTCAACACATAACATATTTAATTGAATATGATAAAGTGTAGAGTAACTTTATATTGATCCCCCTCACAACTGCACAAGACTCATCTTCAATATGCGGGATCCACACGGAAAATATTTAATTGATTAGAGTATTTGCTGTATTTTTTTTTTTCCGGGCAGGGAAGTTAGGTCGCAAAATAACACCAATTACAAGACATCCTACAATTTCTGTCGATTTGGTGTATTCCTTGAAATACTTATCTATTCCGGTGGTTGTTAGTCGCAGCAATATAATACATATAGTATAATATAACTAATATTATATTGATTTATATAATAATTTATATAAACTTAAAGCATTAGAGTGTTAGAATAAGACCATAAGGTATAAATTGTAATTAATATACATTAATTATATACTAATGTATATTAGTTTTACTAATTTACTAATATAATTATCAAAATAAATATATTGAGAATTTATTAAGCGACAAAATGTTATTAATATATATTATATTTAATATATATGAATAAATTTCATATATTATTTTCTCAAAAAAAAAAAATAATAATAACATTATCGTATTGTGCGATTACAATAAAATTATCTTATATATTATAAAGAATAATGTATGTAATATTATTAAAAAGCCCAATATTTCGTGCTCTCTGTTATGGGCTCAATTTTAACATCCTGCTCATCTTCGGGCTAGTAATTTGTTTGGCGTGCTCTGTGTTATCGGTTCGTGCTAGGCGTGAATGTTTGGCGTGCCCAATATTCCACTGTTAATTAAAGAGAAATCCTGGGGTCGGTCGGGCCGATCCCCCATTAAAAGAAGTCTGTCGCCCCCTGTGACAGTGGGCGACAGCACCCATGCTATCGGGACTGGCTGGTTTTGACGGGCTCTGGCAAATTTACCCCTGCGACGGCGACTCCCGGCAACTTCCGGTGTGCCCCCGGCAATTTTAAATCCAAAATGGGTCTGTGTCTCAATGGCATGGGCGGTGTCGCCCACCGCTACCGGGGGCGGCTCCATTCAACTGAGGGCCGAATCTCCCTTAAAATCATCTTTATTTTATTTTTTTATTGTATTTTTTATTGTATTTTTTATTGTGTTTTCTTCATTTTATTTTTTTATTATATTTTTTATTATATTTTTTTCATTTTATTATATTTTTAAAATTTTTTTTATTATGTTTGTTGTATGTATTTAAAGCTGAGCTGCCTTTGCTGCTGGAGACAGTCCGACTGTCCCAATGTCACCCTTAATTAGAATAATATGTTTGGATTTAATTATTTTGACTGATAAATCTGGTAATTTGTGACTATAGGAAAATGTACGTGTACGTCTTATGCTCTCAAATGCTATGAAAGAAATGTTTGTAATTGAGCTGGATCGATCAAACCAATATTTCAAATCCAGCTTAGCTTCCGTTTGTAAAACACACAAACTTGCAAATGCTGTTCATATTGTTTTCATGAGTAACATATATAATCTGCTTCTTAAAAAAAAGTTACACATATTGTTTTTTCTGTTCTGTAATGTCATTGTTAACGCTTTTTTCCCCATGAACTCAAACATAATTATGAAGTTTTCCTGAGAAAAGGAAAAGGAAAAAACCTTATTCGAAATCATGGGCTTATAAGGAAAAACACCTTATTAGAAATCATGGGCTTATCCAATCATGAAAGGCCACAGACATGTTCTTAACTATTGTCTGTTGATGTGGTCAGAAAAGGGAGGTTTGGAGAAGTTAATCTTTTTTTCATCAATTAAAGAAGTTGTCTACCATGTATTTCTCTGGAATTGGTGCATACGTTAACATTTTCCTTGATTAATTACTGATCGTTGATAGCCTGAATGGTTAAGAACATGCACCTCTAAATATGTTCCTTTTACTCATCATTATATTTCGCATTCCAGCATGAATGTCAACGGGTGGGAAGCCATGCTGTTCATTGGAATAAATGCAGTTGTAAGGTACATCAGAGCATTCATAATGGAGTAGTTAAACATATTTTTATTGTAAAATTTAGCTCAAAAATACAAAAAAAATACAAAAAAAGGACTCCAATAGACTCTTTAAAAATAAAAAAATTTTGAAGATGAACAGTGTTTGTACTACAAATAGCGCAATACTGTTTATCCTTCAAATATTATTTTAATATATTTTGTATGAACAGCGGGCTTCGGATTGATTCCAGCTTCGTTTGGCAGTGGGCTTCGGACATCACCGGCGTTAACGCTGGCCACTACTAGAGACACCGCCGGCTTCACCGGCATCGCCTCACGTCGGCGATCATTCTCTAGCGATTCCAACTCCGGCGATGGACCATTCATCCCCCACGCATCGATCGAATGTCGAAAATGGGTTTCAACATCACCGGTGTCGTTGGACTCACCTTCGGCCACTACGCGCTACATTGCCGGCATCACCGGCATCATCTCACTTCAGCGACCATTCCCTAAAAATTTCATCTTCGGTGAACCAACTGTTCATCGGCGTGCTGCTCTTTTAGTTCCGGCGACCATATTTTTAAAATAAAATATAAATACTTTAAAATAAAATATAAATATTTTAAAAGATATAGAGAAAAAATAAAGATGTTGATGAATGGTAAAATGTAAAAGTGAATAACTAAAATGAAAAAAGTGGATTTTTAACTTTTTAAAATAGATAAAAACTAGCTCCTTTATTGAGAGTGCTCTAACAAAGTCTCAAAGGTAAGCATTTAGTTGGCTGGCAAGGAAAGGTGATGATAGGACATATGACTGGAGATTCCAGATGTTAAATGTTCAGTGCAAAAGTAAAATGTTTGTTTTTCTTCTTGTCTCATAGCTCCTGTCAAACCGAACAGAGCAGTAGGGTATTTGTTAATTTCCCCATGGTATGCTCTGTTTTTTGGGATTCTAAGCAGGATATATATAATTAATTTTGTAGTTGATTAATTTTACTTCTAGATTTTGTCTGGTTAAACACGATTTCATGGGTATTGGTTTTCTTTTGATTAGGAAGATGATAAAATTAATTGGAATTACCTACATGATTCAAGTAAATAGTTATTTTACAAATGAGATCCAACCTTTCTTAGATTTATGAGGCATGGTTCACTCGCATGACATGTTTGCACGTAGTGTTTCATAATTACTAGCTACCTTGTTTTGTATGACGTTACAAGTTTCAGAATGATAAGTGTTATAACTTGGACTACGTTCTAAGAAAATATAGCATTCATTTATACATATAACCTGCTATGCTTTACTTGCCTTTGTCATGCCTCTTTGTTAATTTAGTAAGACTTTTTTGATCTTTTTTAGGCTCAACGATTGCATAACAATTTCAAAGAATTATTGGATAAATATGAAGAAGAACTACCTATACAAGGAATGGTTCTAAAGCTAATGACAAACACAATGTGAAGAAGAAGAATTATCCATGAAGCTCTTTTATGTGATTTGATTTGTAATTCTTTTGTTTATATGAATAATGACTCATTATATCACATTTATTATTAATTTTCATTATATTTTTTTATTGTGGGATATCATGTCATTGGTACATTCTAAATGTGATTAATTAATGTAATGTGTTGGCAATGTATTCATAGCAGCATTTATATTATGTCGTTCATTTAATATATGCGCTAGCAACAAACTAATGGTGGGCTGGTGGCGTTTACATTACGCTGTTAATTTATGCAATGTAGAGAAAACAAACTTGTGGCGGAGTTTAGATAAATGCCATTAATAAATTCAATGTGCCAATATTATTAGTGACATTTAAATAAATGTCGCCAATTTGTATTGCGCATTGGTAAAGCACTGGCAGTGACGTTTATGATAATGCTGCTATTTTAATCATTAGCGGTGTTTAGATAACTTTCGTTACTGTATGAAAGTGCCAATGCAAATGTACTATTAGTAGCATTTAAATAAATGCTACCAATTTGCATAATGTGCCAGCAACATACTAGCATCGACGTTTGTGATAATGCTGATATTGTAATCATTCGCAGTTAGGGATGTAAACGGTCTGGTTTGGTCCGGGAAATGTATGGATTGGTTTCATTCGGTCAAAAGATTTTTCTACCCTGGACCGAACTAAACTCCTATTCGGTCCAACTGGTTTGGTCTAATTCGGTCCAGGTCCAGTTCAGGCTCAGTCTAGGGGCACTTGATATGATTTAATGTGCTAAATTTAGTCAAAAATCTTGCAATGATCAAATCTATTTTTTGGTCAAAATTTAATTATTTCAAAATACTTTACGTAGTTATCACATATTTAATCTTAAAAAATTAAAAGAAACTTACTCTTAAAAAGTTTATATAATAATAAAATATTAAATAATAATAACACACTTATTACGTATAAGTTATTAACCTATTATTAATACTCTATATAGATATGCTATAATTTATATTTTCATACTATAACTATTATAATATGTTAATATTATAAGAGTATATATTATATATTAATATGTTATATTACAAATCTTAATATATATTAATATTAATATTATATACTATTACTTATAGGATATATCATATATATATAAAATATATATATTTTTTTAATTGTAGTATTTGGTATGGTTTGGTCCAGTCCAAGAGGAGAAATTCCTTGGACCGGGATTGGACTGAAAGCATTTGGTCCTTAAAAAAATTAGATCAGAATGGACCATATCACACCTAGGTCCGATCGGTCCGGACCAGAATTCTTACACCCCTATTTGCAGTGTTTAGATAAAAGCTTTTACTATATTCAATGTGCCATTAGCACGTAATATTAGTGGTATTTAAATAAATGTCTTCAATTTATATGATGTGTCGGCAACGTCCTAGTAGCAGTGTTTATGTTAACGTTGTTAATTTATTCAATGTGTCCCTAACATATTATTAGTGGCGTTTTTATAAATGTCATCAATTTATATGATGGGCCAGCAACGTACATTCAATTACGTTTATTGTAATGCCGCTATCTTATGCAATGAGATGACAACGAATTATTGGCGGCATTTAGCTAAACACCGTTAATTTAGATAACGTGGTGACGTTTAAAAAATGTTGCTAAATTCTATACAAACCCTGCTAATGAAATTTTCAAGTTTCAGCGGTTGAACAAACGCCTACAATGTGAAAATAACGATCCCTAAATACCAGAGGACACTTAAGCCGGGAAAAAAGTCGTCAAGTAATTATCGGCCTTTTTTTGGACTAGTGTCGACACATATCAAACACCGCCAATTCTTGATTATTTTTATTATATATATTTTTTTTCTAGAGAATGAGGAAACAAAATGGAAGAAGGAGAAGATTCATTTAGCAGATAAAAAACTCTATAAAAAAACTCTTTAAAAGCTCCAATTGGAGAGAAAAATCAAACATTTTTCTGACTTATTAGACAGATTTCCTGCTTAGTTTTTTTTTTTTTGGAGCCTAATGACATTTGTCCAGATTTCATAAGAAAAAGAAAATATTCAAGATCAAATTCCCAACTCTTTATCCAATAAAAAGATAAATTTCTTACAACTTATTTGGGGGCGAGAGGGGGTTAATATTTGGGGCATCTTGTTGCTGTGTCCTGCTCCACATTTTTTTTTTAATTTAGTGATTATTAATAATATTATACATTTTTTATTTTTTTAAAAATATTTAAGGGTGTTCAATAAATTATGTAAAAACAAAAAGAAAGGAAAAAAACCGCACTAATGGATCACAAAAATAGGGCTATTGGGGGAGCACAATGATATATACAATCATCAAATAGAGACTGCAATGCAAGTGTAGGTATAAAAAGTTTTGAAATTATAATAATATTATTTTTAAAATAATACTTTTTTTCCTTTTACTCTTATTTATCAGTGAGGCTACAATGCAATTCCCTACTCAGGACTACAAATAGAATTTTCATTGAGAAATCCATTCGAGCGCTAAGTTCTATTCAGTTTTTTTGGTTGATCTGTTGAACAAATGCAAGCCCAGTCCATAGTTTTTAATGAGAAGGTTGAAAATGTTTGTGTACCCGCTATAATAATAAGTTCACCAAAAGCTTATTTGAGATTAGGTTTTAAATATTAAAAAATACTTTTAGACAATTAAAAACACTTTAAAAAAAATGATATATTCAATTAACTTTATAAAAAGAACTTTAGTAGGTTGAAATCAAATTAGAGATTTTATCAAAAAATTCTTACCGATAAGTATATATTTTGAAAAAATTACTATAACTAATTTTAAAAGCGCTTTAGGTATATATTTACCAAACATTAAACAACTTTTGAAACATAAAACTTATTATTTAAGTTATAAACTATAAACTCTAAAGCTATAAATTACATTTTCCATTGCAATTCTAAACATACACCAAATCTAGAATAAAATGTGTGTAAGAGAAATTTTTTCTTTAAAATTACACACATAAAGCAGGAGAATGCAAATCCTTGGGGATTCGACAACCAGATGGAGGCTGCCAACTAGGCTACAAGCTCAAGTGTCATTGATTAGCATTTGCAATTGAGAGAAGACAATGTATAACGCATTGCCAAGACCAAAAACAAATAGCTACTCATTGCCCATTGCCATTCAAATATTTTTAGGCAAGAATCTTTCATTCAAATATTTTATCATTCTAATTTCTTTGTTTTTCACCCCTTTTTAAGTCAAGTGTAAAACAGCAAAAAGCAGACCCAACTCAAACTTTTGAGTCCTAGGCACGGTAAGTAGTATGGGGCTGCATGAAGAAAAAAACTTTAGCATCCACTAGAGATGAACACAGACAACACAGATCATATCGTGTAGCGATTCTTAGCAGCTTTGTCTAGTCTCTTTGCTTCCTCCTGCGAGAGCAGATGAAGAACGTTACTTCCCGAGCCCATAACCTATCATAAACTGAGCCAAACCAACAGAGGAAAAAGAAACGATTACATGCTTCAAAAATAACATCCTTACATGATATATAAAACCAATGGTCTCATTGATATCAAGAAACTCCTTCCACTGTTTCCCGATGCTCATCTGCAAAATTTCAAAAGTGATGCTTGCGGCCTTTTTTAACAATCATAATCAAACCAATCATCAAATTACGCAATGACATATTTCAACCACCTTTTTTTTGTTTCAACCGGGCTCCGAGTTGGTGAAACCTATTAAACATAACATTCACTAAATCGAGCTAAGGAACACTATCAATTCCTACTAATATCAGAAGTGCTACCAAAGCTGAAATACATTAATATTACAAGGTTCAAAATGAAGACAATGTGGTATGGCCAACTTATTCTTTCCTCTTAAATCATATAGAATATACAACAACATGGAGAATTAAAAAATATGAACAGGTTGAAATATGTCCAGAAGGTGATCTCGTGGGCCAAAATCACGTATGGACACCAAAAAACAAACAGTATAATTGAGGTGGGCGGTTTTATTGTTTACTCAATAGAAGTTACCTGTGCAGCTTCATTCTTAGCATTCTTGGTCCACAACGCTATTTTTTCCTGCCTCGCTCTGACATTTACAACTGCTCCACATATTTCATCTCCATGATCAAATTGTTCTCCAATCATTGCTAGCAACTAAGGCCGGTCCATTCAGAAAATTAGTTCCCACAGAGAATTTTTAATTCAGTCTCACAATACAAAGAGTCTGAAAACATACAGTATACAACCAACAGGTGTCAGATTTCCCTTTAGTAAAGGTGGCTGTCCATTTCCCTCCATTAGCACAAACAGGGTCCTCCCATTTTGGCTCTATTTTATGTTTGAAACAATGGAAGTCAGCTCCCACGATCAACTTGCTTGGATGATGAATATTATTGTAAACGCTGTACATGGAATGAATTTTGCAGGCAAATTTGTCATTCATCTTGAGGATACAAATGGAGACATGACATATAGATAATTCAAGGTGAAATGGAAATCAGAAATCAAGGCAGAGATAAAGGTATAAGCGGATCCCCTGACAAGGATAATCATTTCTTCAGACCATAATGCATGGTAGTTCAGGAGAAATTTATCACTATTAGTTGCAGCTAGTTGAAATTATAATGATATGAATTAGCCTACACTAGAAACTCTTCAAAAAGAAAATTGTCATTTCTACTTCCTCAGTATTCATTACTAAATGATGTCATATGTACCAGATAACTTGTAAGAAATGCAACTAATGAGAAACTAAGTGATCAAGTTGAGACTCAACCTGTCACCCAGGAATCCAAACACACGGTAGAAAAGGAAGACTTTCCTTTTAGTTGTTTATTTTCCAAATAAAAACAAGTAAAGGCTTTCATATTGCTTCAGGCCATCCCCAAGGATTCATTCAAACTCCTTGTGCCAATCATCCATCTGCATATCATCATAAAATGGATCCATAGGAACACCTTCGTTCCCTCCACTCCAACCAAAATTCTCAAAAAAAAAAAAAAACTTATAATTTCAGTCATGATCTAAAATACATAGACTGAGAGGGTTGCCCTAAAATTTAATTCAGGTTTGAATTTCATTCTGAAGTTTAAAAAGGTCCATTTGTGTCTAAGACTCTAAACAGTTCCAAAAAATGTAATATAACAAGAACATACAGATAGACCTCAGCGTGATAATGACATGCAATGCACAATCTTGAAAACGGTATGAAGCCAATATTATACCCCAACTTACTAAATCTTAAATGCAGGCATAGTCAATAAGGAGTGGTTTTGAGTGCAAGATCCCACAAGAACTTGCGCAAAACCTGACCGTTGATCAGGACAGCTCACGTGAAATTATCCAGAATACTTTATTGTTCTGTTCCTAAGAGAAAGCTCCAAACAAGCACAACGTTCCGCTCAACCGTGCCAAAAACACAACATTTGCCTCCAATGGGCCATTTCTTATAAGTAGAACCGAAAACAAACATCAACAACACAAGATGCCAAAAATCCCTATTCCCCCTGATATGTCATCCACCACAAATAGGAATCCGTTACGATCACCTCACAAGACCGGTAGACTTCTTCCTACATGATCCGATCAATTCGATCAGACCCAAAAATCTTCAGTTATTTAATCTGCATTAGCACCATAACAGCAAAAAACACTGGAGATCTAAGCAAAGGAAGGTCTTTTTCTTAATTATCTTGGCAATCACATGAGTCAGTTAAATTTTCTCACCATTTTCCACTTTCAACTTTCCCATTTGCACCCCCGAAATCTAAATCTTTCCCACATATATATATATATATATATATATTATATATAGTCATGAATATATACGTATATTATATAGAAATACAAATATTTTACCCCCAGAAGTCTTCAACGGTAGAGAAGGTATAGATCGGCCTAAGCGAGCTACCCCAAGCGGCCTGCTTGGACTTGGCGTTGGGGTTGTCGAACCAGAAGGTCCACGAATGCTCTAGCGGGTGGGGCTGGTGCACCACCGCCGTCGTCGATTGCTTCGATTCGCCATCTCCACCCACGATCTCTCCCTCCTCAGGCTCCTCTTCCTCTCCAGGTCCGCCTGATCCATGGTTGGGGTTTGTGTTCATGTTAGTGTTGGTCTCTTCTTCAGTGTTTGGCGACTTTAGCGCCATTTTCCACTTTTCTCTTAGTATTTTGCGGATATTCTTTGCGTTTCTCTGGCTTTCTCGGCCTTCCCTTCTCCGATTCCTCAGTTCCGACTTCCGAGATAGAAAAAAGCTATAATTTTTAGAATAATGATAGAGTTATATTCATTTATTATTTATTTATCATATTTTTTAATTTTTTTAAAATATTTTTTTACTTAATAATTAAGGAATGAAATATTAATAAAATTATATATTTTAAAATTTTTTTCTTAATCATTAAGAATGTTAAAAAAATAAAAAATAAATAAATACAGATAATAAATAAGTTGAAATGAACGAACGAAATTTATCAGCCGCCCCTGTCCTACCACTAAATTATGTGAATGACCCCACCACTATTATTTTAAATTCTGTATAGTGACTTGCATAGTGACTTGCATAGTAACTTGCATAGTAATTTCAAAGCCTATAAATAGGAGTTTCAGTTGTAATGAAATTCATAAGAAAAAATAGAGAGAGAAAGAAAGTTTCAGTTCTTAAGAGTTTCAGAGAGAATTTCTTATTTCTCTTTTGCAATAGTAGTTCCTTTCTTTAAGTTTTATAACACGTTATCAGCACGACGGTTCTACCAATTCTGAAGCTAGTGACCTTATTCCTCTAAAATGGCAAATCTTACAAAATTGGAATTTGTTGCTCTTGATATATCTGGGAAAAATTATTTATCCTGGATACTTGATGCTGAAATACATCTTGATGCAATGAACCTGGGAGAAACTATTAAAGAAGGAAATCAAGCATCCCTGCAGGAACATGCTAAAGCAATGATTTTCCTTCGCCACCATCTTCATGAAGAATTGAAAACTGAATATCTCACAGTAAAAGATCCCTATATTTTGTGGAATAATTTAAGGGAGAGGTATGAACACCAGAAGACTGTCATCCTCCCAAGAGCTCGTTCTCAATGGATGCACCTGAGGTTGCAAGATTTTAAAAGTGTTAGTGAGTATAATTCCGCACTTTTTAAAATAAGCTCAGTATTAAAATTATGCGGTGAGAAAATCACCGATGAAGATATGCTAGAGAAGACTTTTACTACATTTCATGCCTCGAATGTGCTCCTGCAGCAGCAGTATCGAGAGAGAAAGTTCAAGAAATATTCTGAACTTATATCATGTCTTCTAGTAGCTGAGCAGAATAATGAGCTCTTATTAGAAATCCACCAGTCACGCCCTACTGACTCAATATCATTCCCTGAAGTGAATGGTAATAGGTTTGCATCATTCCCAGAAGTGAATGGTGCATCCTTTAGAAGAAATCGGAGGCGTGGACGTGGTAGGAGAAATTATAGAAATGTTGGTCCCAGGAGTGACAACATTAAAAGGGATTATAATATACCATATCACCAGAAGTGGTACAATTCAGAGAGGGGTAAAAATCCTCAGAATAATTCTTCAAAGAAAAGTGAAGAGGTGTGCCATAGATGTGGAATGACTGGACATTGGTCACGTACCCGTCGTACGGCCAGGCACTTAGCTGATTTATATCAAACTTCTATTAAAGGAAAGAATAAAGTGCATGAAACAAATTTAGTAGAACCATCAGATGATTTATTAGATTCAGTAGATGTAGACGTTACTCATCTTGATGTATCTGATTTCTTTAATCATCCTGATGGTAGTATTGAACACTTAATTGGAGATGGAAGTGTTCCACTCAATTAATGTATTTTCTTTCTATCAGTAATAAAAGTTTTGTATATTTTGTAGAATCATGGATCACATTGATGAGCTTTTTATCTCTGAGTTGAATGATAAAGATATATGTCTGGCTGACAGTGCTACAACTCACACAATTCTCAAAGAAAAGAAATATTTTCAAAATCTAACACTAAGTAAAGCCTATGTCCATACCTTATCAGGTTCATCGGATTTAATTGAGGGCTCCGGAAGAGCTTATATTGTGTTGCCTAATGGCACCAAATTTTGTATTGATGATGCTCTATTCTCTTCACAATCCAGAAGAAATTTATTGAGTTTCAAAGATATACGTCGTAATGATTACCATATTGAAACGACCAATGAAGGCAGTAAAGAGCATCTTCTTATTACTAAAACAGTATCGGGCCAGAAGCTCGTATTAGAAAAACTGCCTGCTCTATGTTCTGGATTGTATTATACAAAAATGAGAACAATTGAATCATATGTGGTAATGCACCAGAAGTGCATTGACCCTAAAGTATTTATGACTTGGCATGATCGCCTTGGACATCCGGGTTCTATAATGATGAGACGAATTTTTGAAAATTCGCATGGGCATCCCTTAAAGAATCAAAAGATATTTCTACCCAATGAATCTCCGTGCTCTGCATGTTCTCAAGGTAAGTTAATTATTAGACCATCTCCCTCAAAAGTCATTGTTGAATCTCCATCCTTTTTACAAAGGATTCACGGAGATATATGTGGGCCTATTCATCCATCAAGTGGACCATTTAGATATTTTATGGTTCTAATTGATGCATCTAGTCGATGGTCACATGTTTGTCTTCTTTCCACTAGAAATGTTGCATTTGCTAGACTTCTTGCTCAGATAATTAAACTACGAGCACAATTTCCTGAGTATCCAATTAAGACCATTCGATTGGATAATGCAGGTGAATTTTCATCTCAAGTTTTTGATGATTATTGCATGTCAATAGGAATAGATGTTGAACATCATGTTGCCCATACACACACACAAAACGGTTTAGCTGAGTCTTTGATCAAAAGGCTTCAACTAATCGCTAGACCTTTACTTATGAAATCAAGACTACCTATTTCTGTTTGGGGACATGCTATACTTCATGCAGCATCTCTAATTCGCATTAGACCATCTGCATATCATAAATATTCTCCATTACAGCTTGCATATGGTCAACAACCAAATATTTCTCATCTTCGTACTTTTGGATGTGCTGTATATGTTCCAATTGCACCTCCACAACGTACAAAAATGGGCCCTCAACGTAGACTTGGGATATATGTTGGTTTTGATTCTCCATCCATTATTAGATACCTTGAACCCCTTACAGGGGATATGTTTAAAGCACGTTTTGAGGATTGTCATTTTGACGAATCAAATTTTCCGTTAATGGGTAAAGAAAAGTCGGTGCCTGAAGCACGACAAGATATTACTTGGGATAATAAGACCCTGTCTCATTTTGATCCTCCTACAAATGAATGTAAACGGGAAGTTCAAAGGATTATTCATTTGCAAAATGTTGCAAATCAGTTACCGGATGTATTTACTGACACTAAAGGTGTAGTAAAATCTTATATTCCTGTTGTTAATACTCCAGCAAGGATTGAAGTCCCTGAAGGACAAATTGTCAAAGCAGCAATAGGTGAATCTAAAATACGCCTGAAGCGTGGAAGACCTATTGGTGCAAAAGACAAAATTCCCAGAAGGAAAAGAATACAAAATGAATTTGGTGTTCCTGAAGAACACGTACCCACAATACAGGCCACAAATATAATTGGTGCTCCTAAAGAGCTTAAATCTTCTATTCCAGAACCTCCTGAAGAGGAAACTCTTGAAGAGTATAAATCTCCTAAAAAGGGACCTCCTGAAGAGGTGTGTCATGAAATGTTTTCCCCTGAAGAAGAACAGGTACCTGAAAATAATGAGATCTCAATACATTTCATGAAAACTGGAGAAATCTTGGATAGAAATAAAATTGTTGTCGACAACATATTTTCATATAAAATGGCCTTGACATTACCAGAAGTAATGAAGAAAGTGAGCCAAAAAGCGTCGAAGAATGTCGACGTAGAAATGATTGGCCAAAATGGAAAACAGCTATTGAAGCTGAATTAAATTCGCTAGCAAAACGAGAAGTATTTGGACCTGTTGTCCAAACACCAAAGGGTGTAATGCCTGTTGGATATAAGTGGGTATTTGTACGAAAATGTAATGAGAAAAATGAAATTGTGCGATACAAAGCACGGCTTGTTGCACAAGGTTTCCTGCAGAAACCCGGGATTGATTATGAAGAAACATACTCTCCCGTTATGGATGCAATCACATTTAGATTTTTGATTAGTCTGGTTGTTACAAAAGGATTAGAAATGCGGTTGATAGATGTGGTCACTGCATATTTATATGGATCCTTAGACCATGACATATATATGAAAATCCCTGAAGGATATAAGATGCCTGAAGCATCTACAAGTACATCTAGAAATATGTACTCAATCAGACTACAAAGATCTTTATATGGGTTGAAGCAATCCGGACGCATGTGGTATAATCGCTTAAGCGAATATCTATTGAAAGAAGGATTTGAGAATAATCTTATATGCCCATGTGTTTTTATTAAGAAATCAGAATCCGGATTTGTCATTATTACGGTTTATGTTGATGATTTAAATATTGTGGGAACTCCTGAAGAGATCTCAAAAACCGCTATATATTTAAAAATGAATTTGAAATGAAAGATCTTGGCAAAACAAAACTTTGTCTCGGCCTGCAGCTTGAGCACTTGCCAAATGGAATTTTTATTCATCAGTCCATGTATACTGAGAAAGTCCTAAAGCATTTTTATATGGACAAATCTCATCCTCTGAGTACTCCAATGATTGTTCGAACACTTGATGTGAAGAAAGATCCATTCCGTCCTTGTGATGACGATGAAGAAATTCTTGGTCCTGAAGTACCATATCTCAGTGCAATTGGAGTTTTGATGTATCTTGCAAATTGCACTCGACCAGATATTACATTCTCAGTTAATCTGCTTGCAAGATATAGTTCTGCACCAACTCGAAGGCATTGGAATGGCATTAAACATGTCCTTCGTTACCTTCATGGTACGGTTGATATGGGATTATTTTATCAACATGGTTCAAGTCCAGAATTGATTGGGTATGCAGATGCAGATTATTTTTCAGACCCACACAGAGGTAGATCTCAAACTGGATATTTATTTACTTATGGAGATACTGCCATATCATGGAGATCTGTTAAGCAGACACTATCTGCTACTTCTTCAAATCACTCAGAAATCATTGCTATTCATGAAGCAAGTCGAGAGTGTATTTGGTTGAGATCAGTTATTCAACATATCCAGGAAAAGTGTGGACTTCCCATGATCAATAATAGCCCAACAATCTTATATGAAGATAATACTGCTTGTATCACTCAAATCAGAGGAGGATATATCAAAGGTGACAGAACCAAACATATTTCACCGAAATTCTTTTATACTCATGAACTTCAAGAAAAAGGTGAAATTGATGTCAAGCAGATACGATCTAGTGATAATCTGGCAGATTTATTCACAAAGGCGTTACCAACTTCCACATTCAAGAAGATTGTGCATAACATTGGAATGCGAAGACTCAAAGATCTTTTGTCATGCACTTTTCAGGGGGAGTAAATGTGCTGATTGTACTCTTTTTCCTTCGCTGAGGTTTTGTCCCACTGGGTTTTCCTCTGCAAGGTTTTAATGAGGCAATCTTAAAGCACTTGTGGATACATAAGAAGACTGTACTCTTTTTCCTTCGCCATTGGTTTTTCTTCCCACTGGGTTTTTACTTGGCAAGGTTTTAACGAGGCAGATTCCTTATTGGCGGTCATTCAAGGGGGAGTGAAATGAACGAACGAAATTTATCAGCCGCCCCTGTCCCACCACTAAATTATGTGAATGACCCCACCACTATTATTTTAAATTCTGCATAGCGACTTGCATAGTGACTTGCATGGTAACTTGCATAGTAATTTCAAAGCCTATAAATAGGGGCTTCAGTTGTAATGAAATTCATAAGAAAAAATAGAGAGAGAAAGAAAGTTTCAGTTCTTAAGAGTTTCAGAGAGAATTTATTATTTCTCTTTTGCAATAGTAGTTCCTTTCTTTAAGTTTCATAACATAAGTGATAAAGTGATAATAATTCTATTACTATTCATAATATTAGGAGAGGAGACCACGTGCCTAGCACTTGGATTTTAATTAATTAATAAAATATATTTTCTTATTTTTATTATATACAGTATAATTATATGTGAATTTTTATGTCAACTTCGTTTCTTTAACATTGATTAATGTTAATAATATTTTCTTAACTATTCAACTTGTTTGTTAATAAATTATGTTATATAAGACTATATTAATTAAGACAATTTTATATACAGTCTAAAAAATTAAATTTTTTTGTAGTTCAAATAATAAACAAATAGAAAAATCTTTATTTTAGAATAAAATTAATTAAAATACCTTTATTTACAAATAAGAAACTTTAAAAATTTTAAAAATTCATTTCATTTAGTCATAAAAGGGGAGCGTTTTTATGTAGACTGCAATGTAGTTTATCAAATATAGATTGCAAAAAAAATTATTCTATTAATTAACATATTAAGTGATTTAATAAATAGGTAGACATGTCTAAATTATGAATAAAATATATTTTCTTATTTTATGTTAATTATATTATATATTAATAAAACAATTTTTTTAGTACAGATGATGTTATTAATAACAACATTAACATTGTTATTACTCCTATAAAAGAAAAATACATTGTTATTACCATCAAATTTATTAGTAACATACAAATTAATATTTATTAATTGACCTGATGTTAATTTTTTTTATTAATAAATTTTGTTAAATAACATTATTGCATCAAATATATTAGGTGATCTTTGATAAATACTTTACTTTATAATTCTATTAATAAACCAATTATTATTTTTTTACAATCACAACAGTTGTCTTTATTAAAATTTTATGAGCAATTGGCACATTAATTAAGAAAAAAATGAACAGACAATAAGATAATAGTGAAATTCAAAGTCAGTCTTTTTTAAGACTATATATATTTTACATTTAAAGCCCAAAAATAAAAAGAAATGAAGTTCAAATCCTCTCCCCAATTTTGTACCAACCGAGCCCTTCCCACTCCAACCCTTTACGACCTTGTTTCGACAGGTAGAAATAGTCTTAGAGCTCGTCTATATTGGAAACTCATTTCAACTCATTATTACATTTTTATAATTTTTTATATAAAATACAAATTTCTATACATCTTTTTTAAATCTCAATACACTTTTTTTAAATTCCAATACACATTTTTTAAATTCTAAAATAATAATATTATTAAAAAATAAACTAAACTCATCTCAACTCATCTCATCTCTAAATCCAAACGGGACCTTAATAACAATAATATTAATATTATTATCAATATGACATTTGGTAATAATATAAAACTTAATATTCAACAATTAACATAAAATTTTGAAAATACTGAATTGTTATTAATAAATTATATCAAGTAACAGTATATTAAAAAATTGATTTAATAAATATGTACATCTTTTTAAATTATTAAAAAAAATATATTTTCTAACTTTACGAAAATTTATAATTACATTGATAAAACTAATACTAGTAATTTTAATAATTATAGCCGATTTTATATGTCGTATATTTATTACCTCCAAAAGAAATAGATAACGTGTAAATTTTGAACTTAGGAAATACATTATTAAGACAAATAAATTAATGATATAATTATTACAAATGCAACAACTCGGTGAAAACAGAGGGACAAGAAAAAAATAAAAATATGGAAGAAAGGAAAAACAAATATAAAAGCAGGTGCAATTTTGAAGATAAAATTAAGGGAAATAGAGGGAAAATAGTTTAAAAAATAGGGGTAAAAATAAAAAAATAAAATTAAGGGGTAGAGAGGAAAAACAGTTTCACAAGTAGGGATAAAAATGAAAAAATTCTTGTTCAGTACCTGTTGCTTAATGGCTCTTATTATATATACGATATTGTTATGAATTATTGGGAGCGGCTCCTGTCCCTCTTAATTATTTTTGTGAATGACCCTACCACCATTATTTTAAGTCTTGCACAGTAACTTACATAATAATTTCAACGCCTATAAATATGAGTTTCATTCGTTCTGAATTCATAAGAAAAATTTATAAAAAGAAGAAGGTTTCAGTTTTTTTTTTTTTTTTATATTTCTCTTATAATAGTAGTAGTTTCCTTTTTAGTTTTATAACATGTTATCAACATGAGGTTCTACCGATACTGAAACTAGTGGTTTTCTACTTCAAGTAAGTTTTTCAATATATTATTTACAGTCATCGAGATAAATATTAAAGGTAATATTGCTGAATATTACTTGATAAAATTCTATTTTTATTCTCATGATTATGTGAATATATTTCTTAAATCGACAAATTTATTTTTATGATTTATATATATAATGTCAAATATTGAGATTTATTACTATTTACATTTCTAGAAAAAATTATTTATCCAGGACCGTACTATGTATCTCATGGTGAAAAATCCTTTTACTGTGTGAAATAATTTAAGGGAGAGATATGAGTACCAGAAGATGTAATCCTCCCAAAAGTTTATTATGACTTATTGCACTTGAAGTTGTAAGATTTTAAGAGTGGTATTGAATATTTTACACTTTTTAAAATCAACTCAATATTAAAATTATGCAGTGAGAATGTCACTGATGATGATATGTTAAAGAAAATATATACTAATTTTCATACATCGAATATGTTCTTACAGTAGCAGTATCGAGAGTGAAAGTTTAACAAATATTTTGAACTTTTATTTTGTCTTCTAGTGATTGAACTAAATAATGAGTTTTTGTTAATAAATCACTAGTTACGTTCTATTAATGATATTGAATTTACACCATTCCTAGAAATGAACAGTGCATCATTTCAAAAGAACTAAGGGAATAGACATGGTAGAAAAATTATAAGAGTGTTAGTCCCAAAAGTGACAACACTAAAAATGATAATAATATACCATATCACCAGAAGTGATCCAACTCAGAGAAGGGTAAAGTTCTTCAGAATAATTTTTCATAGAAAGATGAAGATATTTGTCATAGATGTGGTATGACTGAATAGTGGTTACGTACCTGTTGTACAGCCAAGCACTTGAGTTACTTATACTAAACTTTTATACATTATAGTAAAACTTTATCATGTTTTGAAATAACAAAAAGTTGGTGTCTGAAGCACGACAAGAAATTACTTGGGATAATAAAACCCTGTCTAAATTTGATCCTCTTACAAATGAATATGAACCAGAAGTTCAGAGGATTACCTATGTACAAAGTGTTGCAAATAAATTACTGGATGTATTTATTGACACTAAAAGTGTTATAAAATCATATATTACTGCTGTTAGTTGAAGTCCCTGAAGGATAAGTTGTTAAAACAGCGATAGATAAGTCTAAGACACACCTGAAGTGTCGAAAACTTATTAGTGCAAAAGAAAAGAAATCGGTACTCCTGTAGAGACCGTACCCACAAAACAAGCAATAAGATTTATCCAAACTTTCTGTATAGAAAAAGAAACTCTTGAAGAGAAAACCTTCTGAAGAGGTAGCTCTTGAAGAGTATAATTCCTGAAAAGAAAACTCTTGAAGAGTACAAACCACCTGAAGATGAACTTCCTGAAGAGGTGTTTCATGAAATGTTTTCTCCTGAAGAGGAACAATGAGATCTCAATACATTTCATGAGTACTGGAAAAATTATGGATAGAAATAAAACTGTTATCGACAACATATATGATGACCCTTGACATTACCAGAAGTAATGAAGAAAGTGAGTCAAGAATCGTCAAAGAATGTCGACATAGAAATAATTGGCCAAAATGAAAAGCAGTTATTGAAACTGAATCAAAATCGCTAGCAAAGCGAGAGGTATTTGGACCTGTTGTTCAAACAATAAATGGTGTAATGCCTATGAGATATAAGTGAATATTTATACGAAAGCGTAATGAGAAATGAAATTGTGCGGTACAATTTATCGTACAAAGTTTCCTGCAGAAACTCAAGAGTAGTTATGAGGAAACATATTTCCTTGCTATGAATGCAATCACATTTAAATTTTTAATCAGTTTGATTATTACAAAAGGATTGGATATGCGGTTGATGGATGTGATCACTGCATATTTATAAGGATCATTAGATCATTACATATATAAAGATATATAATACTTGAAGCATCTAATTCAAGTACATTTAGGAGTATGTACTTTATAAAATTTCAAAGATCTTTATATATGTTAAAACAATCCGGACGCATGTGGTATAATTGAATCGGCGAGTATCTATTGAAAGAAAGATTTAAGAATAATCTTATATGCTCATGTGTTTTATCAGAACTCGGATTTGCCATTATTACAGGTTATGTTGATGATTTACCTTATTAGAACTCTTGAAGAGATCACAAGGGCTGCTATAAATTCAAATAATGCATTTGAAAAATGAAAGATCTTATTATTCAAATGCTAGATAAGTTACAGAAATTTGAGACGTCTAGCCTCATCTCTCAAATGTATTTACTCTTCATAAAGAAACATATCATCCTTATCTAAAGGATTAGGCAGTTGAAATGAAGAGGTAAGTAAGAATTTTAAATCCTTATTCTCTTACTTTAAGTCTACTATTTTTCTGTTAGACTCTTGAACGAGTCGTTGAAATACGAAAACCTTCTCGTTAAGCTCCCCAATCTCACGATTTTTGGATTATAAACGGTTGGAAAATCCAACAATAGAGGAGGAGTATCGAGTACCAAGAGTCACCAGCTCATAAACAGTTTCACGATTTGATCTATTAGCCAGATCATTCGCTTGCTGCAACATGACACTTGCGGAAGATGTAGGAACAACTTGTAACTGAGGTGAATGATACATCATATGTTGATACAGATGAATTATAGATATGAAAAGAAGATTTGATGCGTACTAAATGAAGCTAAAGATGGTTCTTATAGAAATGGAAATAAGAACAAGACAAACCATCATCTCTTCAAATCTCACTTAGTTAAGATTACAAGATATGCTACATGCATAATTTCAAAAGCCAGCGAGATTAATTGCAGCTATCCCGATTTTCTTGTAAACGCTGAACCTTTGCCATTAGCTGCTGTTGTTGACTTTGTATTTGAGCTCTCTCTCGTTCTAGCTCTTCTATTCGTGTTTTCAGGTTACGAGAATACCAGTCTACAAATTTTTTCAGCTCCTTGTTTTCTTGTCTTAAATTTTTATTTTTTCTATCTTTTGTTGCAAGCGTTTGATACAATTCAGATATTTGATTTTTAAGATGATCAACCTCACTTGTTCCCGCTAGTAGCCTCTGAGATATGGTTGTAAGAGATACAACATATTGAGCACTGAGGGTTCTTAATACTGCAACAATTTCAGGATTAGTTTTACTAGAAAGATATATCTCTGCTCCTATCATGGTATTTATAGTCTAAGGAGAAAATATGAGTGGTTGAGGTATAAAATGTTCATGGTTCAAATCTAGAACATTAACAAAAGAATTTATATCAGACATAATATCGTTCTGGATGAACAACAACTGAATCTATGAAGAATGTAAGATCTTTTTGCTGGAGTAAACCAATGGTAAAACTGATTATATTTAAATAACCCGAAGCTTTCAAATCTCTTTAAGATCTCGTTTGTCAATAATATTAAGTGGATTTGATTTTCCACTGAACCAATAATATTAGACCCCAAACTTTTATAGCTTTTATTATACATGGATGGTTTCCAATGCTATTTCCACCGTATATAAACAAGTTTTCCCTAATAACGCCGAATGAGAGGGAGAAAATTTTAGATGAAAATATTATCATGTTCTCTCTAATGCATTATTTAGATGGAAATCATGTTTGAATTCTTAAGCTGTTATATATGCTAAAATCATGTTTGCTTATTACTTGAAACACTAACGCATATTATCAGGGAGAGTTTAAGTATTATTGCAGGTATCAGATTTCTGCTAACTCTGTCAAGCGCCTTATATGTGAGATTCCCTCTACCTTGTTCGACGCATTTTAAACCCATAAGGCACTGAAGTGCCAAAGAGGACAATATCGAATAGGGATATGTAGCTGCTTGTATATGCCACATCTTCAAATCACTCAGAGATTATTGTAATTCATAAAACAACTCGAGAGTGTATTTAGCTGAGATCAGTGATTCAACATATTCAAGAAAGTGTCGTCTTTAATGATCAATGATAGCCCAACAATTTTATATGAAAATAATACTGCCTATATCAGAAGATGATATATCAAAGATACGATCAAGTGATAATCTGACAGATTTATTCACGAAATCATTACCAACTGCAACATTCAAGAAGATTGTGCAAAACATTGAAATGCGAAAACTCAAAGATCTATCAACATGCACTTTTCAGGGGGAGTAAATGTCCTGAAGACTTGTGCTGATTGTACTTTTTTTTCTTCGCTGAGGTTTTGTCCCACTGGATTTTTCCTTAACAAGGTTTTAACGAGATCGATTCTTTATAAGTGGTCATTCAAGGGGGAGTATTATGAATTATTGGGGGCGACTTCCGCCTCCCTTAATTATATTTGTGAATGACCCCACCACCATTATTTTAAGTCTTACACAGTAACTTTCATAGTAATTTCAATGCCTATAAATATGAGTTTCATTCGTTCTGAAATTCATAAGAAAAATTTATAAAAAGAAGAAAGTTTCAGTTCTTAAGAGTTTCTTTTATATTTCTCTTGCAATAGTAGTAATTTCCTTTTTAGTTTTATAACAGATATATATATTTATATATATTTATTTTTTGACAAAATAATAAATTGTTAATGAACCAATGCTACTAGCACTCGTATTCCATCGCGTAATTGTGACGATTTTTATTTCTATTGTATTGTCCTTAATTTTTTTTTAAAAAAAATTAAAATTTAATGGACAATACAATCTCATCAATCATACAGGTATAAACGTAAGAATGTGATATTCTGCATGTAGAATTTAATTATTATAATTTGGAGTCAGAAAAGGTTTGACTTGCCGCTTAAAATAAGAATATGAAACTGTTTGAGAATGAGATGAGATTAAAAAAATTTGTGAATAACAATAAAATGATAGTAGATAATAGTAAAATTGTTTGAATTATGATATTTTATGAGATTTTTAAAAATGAGAGAATAATTGAATAAAATATTATAAAAAATAGTGTTAGAATATAAGTTTTTAATAAAAATCTTGATTTTGGAATTTGATATAATTTTTTATATTTTATTTGAAAGTTTGGAAAGTTATAATATTCAATAAAGATTAGATGAAAAAGTTAAAAATTTGAATTTAAAAAGTGATTTTGTTTCAGTATGTTTTGGGTAGGAAATGAGATGGTATGAGATGAAACCATCCTATCTCCCAAACAAGCCCCAAGTGTTGTTAAGTGTAGCAATTGTTATAGATAAATTCTTCATAAGTTATGGCAATCGATTAGAGATAATCACCTAAATAATGCTTATACTTATGATCAGAATCTACATCAAATTGTTCTTAAAGATAAGCAACCACTTGACTATAGATATAGCATTTGATATATAGCAATTGGCTTTGCACACTTACCACTTGTAACTTTGTACTTATCCGTGTAATCTCAATATGCAAGATGTGGAGGCTATCATTTGTAATTCTCTATAAATTAAAGCTTTTAAACTTTGTTTTGATAACTTGATCAAAACAAGTATCTTCAACTCTTTCATCGTTACTTGTTATTTTCCCTCGCTCTGAGGGTCCTCCATCTTTGCCCTAGTTTGGAGTTTTCTTTAAAAAGTCTTATTTAGCTCCCTTTGGTGTCTAAGGGGTTTTTGATCTACACTATGGTTAAGATGATGGATTCAAGGGTGGCAGATCTATGTGAAAGGTTATCTCTTTCTAAGCAAGAGATCGGATCCTCATGGAAGAAGTCTTACTGGATGAAACAATTGCGAGGGGTGAGAGATGCTTGATTATATCCCTTCTTACCGATCGGCATTATAATAAGGAGGTTTTCAAGCAAACCTTGAAAAAGATATGGAGACCCGTGCATGATAGTTTTTTAAAAAACATCGGACCCTTGTTGATTATGGTCGAGTTTGAGGATTTGTTTGAAGGTCCATGGTCCTTTGATAAAAACTTGATCCTGATGAAGGAAGTGGAGGGAGACCTAAAGCTTAACCAGACTATTTTATGAGAGGCATCCTTTTGGATACGATTGCATGATCTTCCACTGCATGCCATGAATGAGAAGGTGGGTAGCTGTGTTGGGTCCTCCCTAAGCCTCATTGAGAAAATAGAAACAGAGGAGGGCAAAGGCGTTTGGAGGAATATATGAGAATAAGAGTGAAGTTGGATATAACGAAACCATTGATGTGGGGGAAGAGGGTGAATTTGGGCACTTTCGAAACTCACTGGGTTCAGTTTTTCTACAAACGGCTGCCCAATTTTTGTTATGCTTGTGACCTCCTTGGTCATGTACATAGAGATTGTGATGTGTGGAAGAATAGTGGGGGGTGTGGTGAGGAGGAGAAACTCCTTTTTGGGTAGTGGATGCGTGTGAACGATAGCTTAGGTAAGTGGAATGAGCGATGTGAAAACATACTTCCTGTAAAAGGGAGGACCTAGGGTACCGGAGTGGAGGTAGGTAAGTCGGGAATTGAGCAACTACGAGGTAGTGTAGAAGAGACCCCATTGGCGAGAAAGTTCAGAACTCTCATAATCCTACAGCAAAAGCGACAACATTTGCTATAGTGTTAGGTGAGAGGGCGATGCCTTGTTACACTAACATGACACAAAACAATCTGGGTTTGGAACAATTACTACTTCTCAACCAACACTCAACTTGGCAAGGTTAATGGAAAGAATGTTTTAGGGGGACAGAAAGCTGCAGGAGACCCTTTGGCGGGGAAGACCTTGGGATGAGGGAGTGAATGTTTTAAGGAAACAAGACTTTGTATGTCAGAATAGGTTGTTGGATCATGATGGGGGAGTTAGCAGACTGCCCTATCTCCCTATTTGAGGCCCAACCCACTCACCCAAAGGAAGCTAAGGGGCCAAAACTATGTAGAGGCCTAGAGGCTCAGTCAACAGATAGACAAGGCTTGCGGGTTCAAATTAGAAAGAGCAAACATTGTAAAGGTACATTGGAGGACTCTCATCTGAATGATGGGAAACTAAGTAAGGTGGTGGACAATAGCAATGTGAAATCAAGAGAGCTATTGGTGGAGGCTAGTAAATAGCCCTACTGATTTCCATGAAACTTGTGAGTTGAAACTCCTAGGGGCTTGAAAACCCCCAGGGAGTTAGAGCCCTTAGTGACGTGGTCAAGAAGGGAAGTCCCAAGCTTGTGTTTCCTCAAGAGACTAAGTTGTTAGCTACAATAATGCAATACTTGGAGTATGGGTGGTTTTTGATTGCTACCTAGCAGTCGGTTATGAGGGACGAAGTGGGGACTGGCCATGCTTTGGCAAAAGGAACTCAATGTCTCTATTCTGAACTACTCATGTTTTCACATTAGTGTCTCTGTTACCACAAATGATGGTGACGAGTAGTGGCTCATCACATGGGTATACGGACACCCTGAGACCTCAAGAAGAGCCGAAACCTGTAGCCTCTTACGGTCTTAGGTAGCTATAGGAAGCTCTTTACCTTGGCTGGTTTTGGAGGATTCCAATGAGATGCTGAATAGGGAAGAAAAAGTTGGTGAGAAAACAAGACCTGAAAGACAGCTTGAGGCATTCGACAATACTTGAACTGCAAAGCTGGTTAAAATGAGAGAAAATCATGTGGCGACAATAGTTGAAGTCACTGTGGCTGAGTGAGGGTGATTGAAACACCAGGTATTTCCACCATAAAACCTCACAATGCAAGATGAAGAATTTCATCGAAGGGGTACTTGACGAGGGGGGAAGCTAGCAGGTGGAGGAGAAGAGTGACGAGGTGATCTTGGACTACTTGTGGGACATTTTCTCTATATCATCCCAATATGAGGTAACAAAGGAGAGACTACATTGTGTTGAAAGTTGGGTGGGGAGGATCAGCGTCGAGATGAACCAGGCTCTGCTTAAAGACTTCAGCAAGCAAGAAGTGGTCAAAACACTCCATTAAATGCATCCGACGAAAGCACTAGGGCTCGATGGAATGGCTCCCATCTTTTACCAAACTTATTGGGAAATCATAGGCAAAATAGTCACCTTGGCAATCCTTAAGGCCCTTAATATTGGTACATTTCCCACCTCCCTTAATCAGACATTCATCACATTGATTTCCAAAAAATTGAAACCTGTTAAAGTGGCATATTACCACCCCATTAGCTTTTCCAAGGTCGCCTACAAGTTAATGAAAAAAGTTCTGGCAAATCGACTTAAAGAAATGCTTCCCTAAGGAATCTCTAAATCGCAAAACGCCTTTGTCCTCGGAAGACTCATTAGGAAAAATATCCTTGTTGCACATGAGGTAGTCCATTTCCTGGGATTAAAAAGAGTAGGGAGAGCTAGGTTCAAGTCACTTAAGTTAGACACGTCCAAGGCGTACGATTGGGTTGACTAGTCGTTGAGATGATCATGCTGAAAATGGGTTTTCAGGAACAATGGGTGAGCACTATTATAAATTGTGTTCGATCAGTGACATACTCGATTCTAATTAATGGTATCCCCATAGGTCATTTATCTCCATCATGAGGGTTGAGATAGGGTGATCCCTTGTCACCCTAGCTCTTCCTCTTTTTGCACAGAAAGTTTTATCTTTCCTTTTCAATAGGGCAGCTGCAAGCAACTGCAACTTGATCTCAGGTGTTAAGATCAATATAGGAGTACCTTGCTTGAATAACCTTTTATTCGTAGATGACATCGTTCTATTTGGGAAGGCCACTCTTCATGAATGTGCAAATATCTAAGCCTTCCTATGAGAGGTCATCGGGACAAAGAGTAAATTGAGATAAATCTGGTCTCTTTAGCAACAACGTGTAGGTACCTCAGCAGCAGGCCATTCGCGACTTTTAAGGAGTTCAATGAACAAACCACTTTGACAAATATTTGGGACTTCCTCCTATCATTAGTCGTACCAAAATGAGGCATTTTCTAATATAAAGTATAAGGTATGGATGAAATTAAAATACTGGAAAGAAAAACTCTTATTGCAAGGGGGAATGAGATTTTAGTGAAGGCAGTGGCACTTTCGATTCCTACTTTCTCCATGAGTTGCTTCAAACTGTAGGGCTCTTTGTGCACATAATTGGAACAACTCATGGAAAGGTTTTGGTGGGGGCAAAAGGGGTAAGAAAGGAAGGTCCATTGGGTGAGTTGGTCGCGTATGTGCACCCTGAAAGCGATGAGGGGCTCGGGATTCAAGGATCTCCGTGACTTTAACATGTTATTACTCGCGCTAAACAAAGTTGGCGTATCATGCATGAATAGGTGCCTCTGTTGCACCATATCTACAAGGCGAAATATTTCCCTCGGCATCATATCTTTCAAGCCAAGCTTGGTCAGAGTGTAAAGAAAGCCTCCCTACTTAGAGTAACTTAAAGACTAAGAAAGTCCTATCAGATGACCAGTGCCTGTTATGCCATCTTTAAATAGAGGATGCATATCATGCCTTGGTGAGGTGTCCTAAACTACATGAAGCATGGAGTCGTCTACCTCAGCCGGTGACTCTGGGTGCTTTGGAGAATAGCAATTGTTTTACAGATGCACTATACCGACTCCATACTAGGGGCAAGAAGGATGGCATGAAGATTTTTGACGACATGGAGCTTCTGGCATAGGAGAAATAAGAGCTTTCATGAAGGTGTTTGTTTCCCTGCTCCAATCTCTTGAACACACCTAGTCTTACTCCTTATGCACCAAAAAACTACTGGAAGGGCCAAAATGGCAGTGCTGCTTCCTGTGAGTTGATGCAAACCTTCCCAAGGGGTTTTAAAGATGACATTGCTAGGGCTATTTTCCTAGACCAACACAAAGCTAGCATGAGAATTATTCTCAGGGATGATACAGGGTTAGTACTGATGGTAGCTAGCATGAAGGAAACTGAAGTGAATGACCTAGTGGAGATATAGTTGGTGGCAATGCTAAGGGGTCTCCTACTTTGTTTACTAATGGGCATTGAAGACCTTATATTGGAGAGTGACTGCTTAATCATGATAAGCCAGATGCATGGGACAACAAATTCATGGTCTTTATTGGGCAACATTATCAAGGAGACAAAGCTTCTACTCTCAAGGAATAGGAGCTGCACTATAATACACATTGGGCGCATGGGAAATCCGGCTACCCATAGGCTAGCAAGGTTTGCTTGGCATATCCAAGATGTATTAATGTGGTTGAGCACTTGTCCAGATTTTGTAAAAGATGTCATATGGGTGGACAATGATTTGTAACACTTTTATTGATGCAATGATAATGGGTTTATGCTATCAAAAAAAAAAAAAAAAACTCTTTCATAATACCAGAGCCTTGCTAGGCTTATGCCCTTACGATCTTGTGGCCATGTCGAAGTTCAAAACCCATCACTTATTCTTTCACCTTTCCTAACTTCACTCACTTAATTTCCATCAAAGTTGATGTAAACAACTACCTCTTATGGCTATCCCAACTTGTTATTGTTTTGAAGAGTAATAACTTAATGGTATTGTTGATGGATCTAAGCTGTGCTCTCCTTCGACCATTGGTGACACCTTTGGCAAGGAAGTTTCCAAGCAAGATTATGTTCTCTAGGCCAAAAAGGATCAATTCATCTTGGGCTAGATCAATGTCAATCTTTCAAAGAAAGTATTTTCTATTGTTTATGGAATTCACACCTCTAAACAAGTATGGACTACTCTAACAAATTGATTTGCTTCATGGTCCTAGTCTTGAGTTTCTCACCTTAAGCAACAACTCTCAAGCTTGTATTAAGGATCAAAGACTTAGCTTGTATTAAGGATCAAAGACTTGCACTGAAAGAGTCTTGGTCAATTCAACTTCTTGTTGTTGGCAAGGTCACTTGATGATGAAGATCTTTCCTTCATCATCAGTGGCTTTAACCGCTTTAATAGCTTCATCACTTTTTTCACCTTTGCAACTAGAAACAATCTCTAACATTTGATGATTTTCAGGATGAATTGCTTGGCCAGGAGATGTTGCTGAATCAGCATGTAGCTTCTATCGAGTCAAATAACTTTGCTCTATTTTTGAATGCAAAAGGCCTCAAATTCCAACTCTAAGAACTAGGTTTGCTACCCGCATCGTGTGGGGCGGGTACCCTTACCCCGCCATCTGCTTTGCATTATGGGGGTGGAGGATTTCCTCCGCCTCTCGCCCCCCATGTGCGGGGACAGGTACTCCGTCACGCTAGCGGGATGCGGAATTTTCTTTTTTTGGGGGGAGGGGGGATCCATCCACTCCCTATGGACCCAAAATGCGTTTCTAGGCTTCCAATGGCCTAGAAACACTATAAAATAACTAATTCTTGGAAATTAAATAATAATAATAATAATAATAATAAAAACCAAAGGTCCAAAATAAATGGGGGAGAAAAGAGTTGGAATAATAAATTTAGCGAGTGACTTTGGTTGCGGCGGCTAGACTTGGACTCACAAACTTAGTGGCATCGGAGGATGACAAAGGCAAGGGGTGTTGCTCTTGGTCATGATGGTAGGGGGTTTTTTTCTCAGAACTTTTGAGAGGCAGTAGGATGAGAGACTTGGGAGAGGGAATGAATCCAGGAGAGATGGTGGGGGGGGGGGGGACTGGATGGGGAATTCCAAACAAAAACGCACCTGGGTTAGTTAACAAAAAAAACGCAGAGGCAAAACCCCTAGACATTTTGCCTTTGGGGTATGTTTTTTAATATCCATATGTCTATATTATTATTATTATTATTATATTTATATATTTTATATATATGTATAAAGGGTGTGGGGCGAGAGAAAATGGGGCGGGGGTTACTAGCATCCACCCCACACCTTCGCACGTCCCCCCAAAACGGGGAGAGGTGCTCTGTTTTCAGCCATGCAAGGCAGTGAATCCACCACATCCAGGCGGGGGTAGGGAGGGATAGTGGGGTACGAATACCCTGCCATCCAACCCTACCAAAAACAAAAGAAAGAATTACATATTCAACATATTCTCTTCACGAGGAATATGAAATTAAGACAAGACAACTACAACCTATAGTAAGGCCCTCACAACTCTGCTGGACACCAAACTTCAAAACAATCTATCTCATCTGCAGTACCTCAACCTCCTTGGTAAATTTTTGGAAAGACCAATCATCAGGCCTTGATTGCTACCAAAGGATGGGCTACTTTTACCTCGGTCGACATCCTCCTCCTTAGCTGGCAAGCATGGTAGTTGAACAAATACTGCAATTGAAGAACAAGAGTGGTATGCTAGCAGTGAAGAGAATCCCACATTACCAATGACCTCAACAACTTGCATATGTTGTAGCCTTTTCAAAGCAATGATATGTTGTTGTTGGAAATGGTGAACTATTTTCTATAAGAAATAATAGTTTAGCTACTTTCCTTTATTCCATCACTTCTCAACCGACATTTTCTCTTAAATTAGTACTTGATTGTCATAATGCAGTAGGTAACTTATTGTTTATCCAAAAGTCTATCCTTGACAAGAATTGTTACATTTTATTAACCTCTTCTAATTTTTATATGAAGGAAAATTAGATGGATGCACTCCTCCTACAAGGCAAGAGTAGAAATGGACTTTTTTTAGCCATATTTTTCATCTTTCTTATTAATAAAGACTAGCCTCTCGAGTTGGCACATGACATTAGGCATCCCTCCAATAAGGTTGTATCTAGCACTATCAAAACTCATCATTTGCTTTTGTCCAATAATTATATAAAATAGAAGTGTTTACAATGCTTTCCAATTGGGGAAAAAAAATAGTCATTTACTATTTTCTAGTTTTACTCATGTTTTCTCTCAACCACTTGATTTAATTCACAATGATGTTTGGCATTCACCTGTTCAATCCATAAGTGGCTACAAATACCATGACATCTTTGTGGATGACCATTTTAGATACACATTGCTATACCCTTTACGAAGCAAAGTTGAAGTTCTTGGAGTCTTTGTAAAATTCAAGCTATTAGTTGAAACTAATCGACATTAAAAATAAAATAGCTACAAATAGATGATAGGGAAGAGTATTGTTTCAATCAATTTCAACACTATCTCACTCATTGGAATAATACATTCCCAATCATGCCCACATGTAAGTCAACAGAATGACTTAGCTGAATAAAAGTTTAGACACGTTTTTGAGACTGATCTTAGCATGTTGGCTCACTCCCATCTATCAAATAAATATTGAGTGGAAGATTTTCTAACAAAAGTCTATACAGTCAATAGACTATCTACTCCAATCTTAAAGCATCAATCCCCACACATCAAATTAATGCTACATCAAATTAGTGCTACCCACTGCTGGACCTTTCAATGGTTACAAGCTCCAGTTTCAAAGCTCGTCTCTTCCTAGGCTATAGTCATGATGGACATAGGTGTCTTGATCTAGTCACTAACAAGCTTTATCTTTTTAGGCAAGTGGATTTTTATGAGAAGTAATTTCTTGCACTGGATCTGGCTCATTCTAATGATAATTCTAAGTTGAATATTGTAGATGATTCTCCTTTGTTCATGTCTCAACACCTTAGCCGCAACAATACTCACTACTTGCTGCTTATAACACCTCATTAATCTTCCCAAGCAATGACTATCTCCATCTCAAGTCTCCCTTCTGAACCTTTCTCACCTATAGCTAGTTCTTCTAACTAAGTAAGCTATTTACACAAGTCATTGTTAGTTGCCTTCAATTCCACTAGCAGCATAAAAGCCCAAGACAACCATCAATATAGCTCCCACTCATTTGATGATTACTCGGGCCAAGACCAACTCCCTCAAACCAAAAGACTTCCGAATTACCACTTATATTGTTCAACAAAGCATCCCATAGCCTTTCATACCACTCTCATTGAGATTACTCCCACCTATTACACCAAGGCAGCAACTAATGCATGATGGAATGATGTAATGGAACAAGAATTTGAAGCTCTAATGACCACTATTACCTAGTCCCCATGTCCTTGGCCCAAGCATCATAATGTCATCAAAACAAGTGGGTATATTATATCAAACCAAAATCTGATGGCATCATTGATAGATTCAAAGTCCGGTTGATTGCCAAGAAATCTGAGCAAAAAATATCATGGGGGTTGACTTCACAGAAACTTTCAGTCATGTGATCAAACTACCAACTATTTGAATTATATTGGCTTTGGCATTGTAGTTTGATTGGGTAAGGAAAACTTGGATATCTCCAATGCCTTCCTACATGGAGCACTATTGGAGGATGTTTACATGGAGCAACCTTAAGGGGTTTAAAGCCAAGAGCATCCAAATTACGTTTGTAAATTGAATAAGGCCATCTTTGTCTGAAACAAGTTTTAAGAGTTTTACAAAAAAATTTGTAAAACTCTTAAGAGTTTTACCAAACCCTCTAAATCACTAGTTTCCAATAGAAGTAAACTTTTACAATTTGAAGAAGAACCACTACATGCTCCAACCTCTTCTCATTGGGTTGAAACAAAAAGAGTTCTAAGATATCTAATGAACTTTGTTGATCATGGCTCTAGGCTTTCATGGCTATTGGTTTTATATAAGTAGAGAGAGAGAGAGTTACCTTAAAATTCCTACCTTTTAAATACTGAAAGATTTCGCAGTTAGTTTAGTCCACTGAACAAATAGAATACCTATAACTAGCTTACCTTAAACTTTCCATGGTAAATGTCTAATTCCATGAAACACTAGTTTACTTGACCAGCATGGGAATAAAAATATGTATGGTCTAGAAGAAAAGATCAGGATGCATGCTGGAGGGAGAACTAAAAAAATATAATGCAAGCCATTAAAACTTGAAAATGTCATTCAAGAGTCTAGTTTATAGGATACAAGCTTGTGTGATCCTAGCACTATTAATGCAGAAGATATTTCAAGAAATATTAATAAGGAAATAGCTTAGCTAGCAAGATGTATTTTGAAGTCCCAACTGTGAATATACTCATGTTCTCCTAATCTATTACAGTATTTACATGATAACAATTTCCTTGTATAAACTCTCCAAAAAGGGTTACACTTAGTTAGTGTTTTGAATATATATGAATTTTAGAACTCTCTGTATCTTTAAATTCTCATAAACATCTTCATGGTATAAGAGCATTAACAAGTAGATAGAGATTTATTTTTTCATGGCCTCTCCTTCTGATCCTTATCCTTATCCTATTGCATAGAATGCTTCCAACTATGTTTTTATCAAACTCACCCTTACAAGCTTTCTTACTTGGGAGACTCAAATGTTGAATATCTAGCTTGTTGCCAAAGAGAGTCATTATGACCCTCACGATAATTGGGAGGTTTGTAAAGGGTAATAAGAATAGAGAAACCGTGATAATCATGAAAATGAGTAGGAGGAACACTTGCTTGACTTGAACGAAGGGGTTCAGGGAGTTGAGAAGGCTTAGGAATGGATGATGTTGTAGTCAGTTCATCAAATTCATCAACTATACTGGGAGTAGTGGTGGAAGAACTGTCTGAGCAGCTAGGAATATCTACAAAAAAGTAAGAAAAAAGAGTAACAGAGAAATCAATGAATATCAGTGATTGGGTGAAAGAGTTAGGGGAGAATGTGGATAGGCTAGTAAATGGTTTTCATTCTCAAAAGTCAAAACTCCACATGATGAGAGACTCAAAGAAGGGTGGTGATATGGTCGTAGTAGCGATAACCTTTTTAGAGTTAAGCCATAACCAATAAAAGGGCATAACCGAGAGTGAGGTTTAAGTTTGGTCTATTCATGAGGAGGAATAGTAACAAAAACATGCACAACAAAAAACTCAAGTAAGGAGTAGTTAGGAACCATACTATAGAGAAGCTCATATGGAGATTTGTTGTGAAGTATGAGTGGAGGTACCCGATTGATTGTGTACACAATTGTAAAAGCAGCTTCACCTCCATAATGTTTTAGGTACAGAAGTAGAAAGTAAAAGAACTCTTACAATTTCAAGGTTATGACAATATTTACATTCTGCTCAACATTTTGTTAAGAGATATAAGGATAATAATGTTGTGACAATGTACCTTGTTGATTTAGGAACTCAAGGAGAGACTTCTTGTTATATTCCATGGAATGATTTCAATGAAAGACTAATGGTAAAAGAAAATCAGATTCGTACCATTTGTGAAGACTATGATAAACATAAATGACTTTAGATCAATGTTGTAACTTGTATAGCCATGTATAATGAGAATAATCATTAATAAAGATAACAAAATAACAAGATCACCCCTCAGTAGGAGTGGATGTAGGACTTCAAATATTAGAATGAATCAAATCAAAAGGTGCAGATAAAAAAGATTCACTTAGTTTTAGCAATACCAAGCTTGAGGAGAAAGCTATGGATGGATGGAAAAGAAGTGTTGATAAACCAAGACAAGCTTTTGTAGTGAATACTATTCCAATCTTCAAGGTAAGCACCAACATACAACATATCAAGACTCCCACCTTTTTGTTGCTTAGGTGCAATAATATCACCAAAGACATAGCGTTACAATTTTCTTTTTGTAAGAAATACTTTTATATTTGGGTCCACATATTATTATTAAAGCCATCTAAAATGTTGTCAATTGGATGAACAGTAATATCGAGGTTGGAAGATGTGTGCGACATACTATTATAGAGTTATCTTTTGGGGTCAGCGACAATGATCAATAGTCAATTGGTCAAAAGGTCAATGGTAAACTTATCAAAGGGGTTGGAACAAGTGGGCCGAACTAGACTGGGCTTGAACCAAAGTGGGCCGAAATAAGAAATTGAAAAAATGGGAGAGCTTACTTGGGCTGGGCGAAACTTGGCTTGGATTAGGCTAGACTGAGCTATATTAGGTTGGATTGGGTTTTAAGAATGAGTCTGAAGGCGTGGTGCGTGTGACAAAATGCTTCGACTAAAGGAGTGATGTATGCGGTTCTGGAATTAGAATTGATTTAAATAAAAACCAGACTCATTTTATGATCGTGTTGATAAGAATCTGAGCGATAAATGAATATAAACATGTGAGAAATCCATTGTCAAATGCAGAGGAAGGCATGTGCTATTGTGGAAGAATGAAACACCAAAAGGATGGCTTGCACAGACAGAGATCATAGACACCAAGTTGATGGTGGCTCTAATGCCATGTAGAAATAGAGTGGGTTTTGGAGAATAATACGTATATTTTCTGTGCATATAAAGCTATACAAAGTAGACTTATATATAATTGAATATGGCTAAATTAAATAAGGAAATACAATAAAGAAGGAAATATTCTATGCTAGAGTTATTATAGAAAACTAAGAATATTATCATAATATTTTAAGAATATTAGGTATAACCTATGATATATAATATATATACACACTAACATTTTCAAAATAACGTCTCTTCATAGACCAAATATTTCTAGTTATATATAATGATAAACACACATATTTTAACATAATACGTCATTTATATATGCGTGCTTTTGGTATAATTATCTGCTATAGGACTTGCCCACCTCCAATAATGAAGTACTTGTTCTTATTGCTTCTCACTCTATAAAGATGAGGGCTACCTGTTCAGAAATATAATAAAAATGCTAAACTTATGTTATATACATGCTTTCTATTTTTCTACAACAAAAATCTTAACCTCAATTAACTAATTCAAGAAATTCATATTTTACCTGATATGATCTTTATCTCATGTTTTAGTATTTTGTTTAACATAATTAAACTTTAAATTCATGTTTGATTGCTCTTAATTACTTCTTGTGGGGTCTAGCCCATGTGAAGTCTAAGGCCTCGTTTAATTGTTAGAGTCAACTGATATCAATTCAGTTGATTTAATTTTAAGTTGAGTCTAATATCAAAACACTTAATTCTCAAATTATAGCTCATTTCAACTTAAAATCTCTTTAAACGTGGGACCCACAACTTTTTTCAATTCAATCTTTTTTTACATGTGAGATCTACAACATTTTTCAACTTCTTATATATATATATATATATATATATATATTGAAATTCATCTTAACATCTAAACACATTTAAACTCATCTTAGGTGGATCCCACAAAACTTACTCTACTATCTCAACTCACTATTATTCATAAAGAACTCAACTAAGTTCAACATTCAAACATAGTTTAACTCTAAAAATAGATGAATTCTTAGTGTGGAGGAGCCCAAATATGTTGACTAAGTTGGATCTTTTTAGTGTGAGTGGAGGCAAGTTTATGGTCTAGCCTATGCATCAACTCATAAGCTGATGAGAAAAGCCCAACCCTCCCACCTAAACGATGTCGTTTTGTGTAAAGATGAGAAAATCCTAAAAACATTCATCTTCCTCCCTCTTTCTTCCTTATGCCACTCCCCTTCCTCGGTCCCTTCTACCCATCTACAAACCAACTTTTTCCATCGTCCATTCCCTTGTTGTCGCCATCAACATCTTCACCTCGCCATCTCTCATCTTCGATAAACCGCTCTCCCTATCTGCCAATCTCGCTCTCCCTCCCTCTGATTTCGTTAACTCTTTCTGGCACTATCTTCACTATGTGTTGCTGTCATTCCCATAGCTGTCGTTGGTCACCTCGGAGGAGCACCACGTTGAGCCACTTGAATTTTTTGTTTCTACTCTCAATCTCCTGCACCACGCTTAAGAGGTAGTGGTTTGAGACCCATAACAACTCAACAATAAGATTTGCCTTGGATTTTGGCCAACCACTCGATTTTGGTGTCGCACGACATCCTTCTTGCCCAAGCCACTATCCCGTCGATTTCTTTTACCAAATTCATCTCCCTTACATTTTTCAGTACTTCTCTCTCTCTCTCTCCATCTTCTCCACCCATGGTTTGTCAAAATTATACAACTCTCACATAACTGGGCCTTTACACTACCTTGACTTTTGTCGTTGCACCACCGTGAGCACCACCCTCATCCTTTAAATTAATCAGATACGCCACCCATAAATTCTCATACATGGAGTCTTGTTTTGCCAAAAAAAGTCATTATTCACTGTGACTCGCCACTGCCACTACCATCACCATGCTCCACCCCTTATAGAGCTACCATAGTAAGTTGTGTGCCACTCTGTTTTTGTAGTAATCTTTAAGCATCATCAATTTTAACTAACTTTTTTCCATCTTGCAATGACGTGCATGCATACACGAGATACCTTAGGCACCACGGTCGATCATCCAAGGTTGACTTCCACTTTATAAGTAAAATTTTAGACTCACCATTGGAATACTGACATTGGAAAAACTTTATTTTTAATTTTTTATTGCAGTCAAGTTGTGTTTGGTTTAGTGGCCAAGGGCTTATGGAGCATTGGGATAATAACTGTAGTTGATGATGAATTGTTGGTCGAGAGCTATATTAAGCGTTATAAATCGCATGTAGTTATGAAATTATGAAATTTGTGTTATTATGTTGCGTTTGTTGTTGTATTTTGCTATGCCATATCATCCAAATAACTGCTTGTTCTATAATTAAATTTTGTTTATTGCATGTCATTAAATTGTGTGAATTCTACTGTTTTGTGGGTACGTGAGTGTGTATATCACGACTCGAAGTCAAGATGGAGTATTATCGGTGTGGAACTGTCCATTGCTCGTTGGAAAATCCATGTTATTATTAAATGGATGCGTACAAAATGGATATGAGGATTTCTGAGTGTGTGGTTTTCTTCGATTATTGAGAAGGAAATTGGTTGGTTATAGTTTTGGTAAAAATATCATGCCTTACATGAGCTTGGAGGCAATATCATTCCTCGTCGCTGTCCCTACTATTGCAATTAACCCCGTACACTATCATATTAGCTCTTATAAGCGCCCAAACCTTCCATGCATCCCTAGCTTTTCAGTTTAGAATAAAACAAAGCCATTTATAAAACACTTGCGTACGTATACGTGTACGTAGATCATGCATTTGGCCGCAAACAGCTGATCGTGGAGGAAATATATATGCATCACTGACACTGATGACGATCTCTGAGGACCACAAAAGTGGGTTTGAATTTGTATCATAAATGGGAAGTGTTGTTGATTATTAAACTTCTGAGCATCACTGATGACGACGATCTGAGCATAACAAAAACGGGCCGTTTGAATTTGTGCTGCAAATTTGTCCAAAAACTTGCACATCATCTTTACAAAATTAAGCACGTTTTTGACAAGTTACTTGCAATATAATATAATTCATACTCTCTTAGAAGGCCTTACATAACCAGAAAAGAAAGCAGAAGTAACTACTAATTGGGTGTTGACAATTTCTAGAATTTGATCTTTTAAAAATATATAAATGTTAGTACACGTCACAACTTAATTAATTTCCGATTGAAATACCAAATGTTGTTATATATATTAGTAGTAATTTATACACACTGATTTGAGAATATAATTTTGTATATTAATATTTCAAGTTTGATTATGATCGTTAACAAATACTACAAGAAAAATAGTTTTTTGCGACGCCAAATTTCATTACAAAAAATAAAAAAATTGCTACAAAAAGTCATTTTAGCGATTTAAAATCGACGCACGACAGTTGAAAAAGTATTGATTTAAATGTGCAATTCTAGCAAAACTCAAAAAAAGTCGCAAAGAAGTGACTTTTTGTGACGAATAAATATCGCTGCAAAAAGTCCATACATACGCTCAGTTTAACTTTTTAACCTGGTTAAAACTATTTGCAGCGACTTCTACTCGCTGCAAATAGTATTACAGGTTAAAAAAAATGCTTTCGGCTATAAAAAAATCGCCGGCAATGCCCCTTTATGAAATTTTAAAAAATAAATACATTTGACAAGATCACACTACATGAATTTTCATATCAGTATGCAATACAAAATTAAATTTCACATTATCGTAATACTTCTAAGAGAAGTATTGAAGAGTTATAATAAAATAATAATGAACAATTAGTGATTTAAACACTAGAAATTAATCCAACCATCCAAAAGAACAATTACAATGTTTGTAGCATGCTACAAAACAATGCTTACAGATTGAAAGTGTCATATCCACTATATGAGGATGACAAAAATTAACACATATTAAGACCCTAGTAAATAATTGAGACATTAATTGAATAAATTAAACAATGAAATGTCAAAACATACTTGAACAAAGAAATTCCATCTAATTGTATAACAGAAAATTATCTACTATCTTCTCCACCTCTCTCAATGAAAATTATTTAGTTATTATATATATATATGTATATATATATGCACATGTATAAGAAAAATCAAGTTAAAAATGAAAAAAGTACTTGCTAGTTCTTTGCAAGCCGTACTCTAACCAAAATCTTCGTTAACAAAGTTGCTGTTATATGTGGCCTGCGAGAACAAAGTTACTGCAATAAGGCAGCTATTATAGCGATTTTTATTGCAACAAAAAATAAACCGATGCAATAGGTAGTTTTTCTTGTAGTGAAAGTAAATTATTATGGTCTCTTTCGTGCATCTCATATATTTAATTACAAGTTTATTATGATTTCTTTTTGATCATCCTCATCTAATTAAATCTCCAAAATCTACATTTTAATTACGACTTAATGCGGCCGGTTCATGGTTTCACGTACGTAGTTGAGCCATGATCAATAATAATAATAATAATAATAAAAAACTTGAAAGTGGAGTTTTTGAGCCGACAAAGGTGAAAAATAATTTGAAAAAGATTAATGAATATTTAGGAATCGTGTGCGACCGGGTAGGTGTTACTCATTCACAGTAGGTACGTTACTTCGACTATATAACATTCATGTATTTGCATACATTTTTAAAGAAAATAAGCATTTGTAATTTATTATTTATGATAAAAATAATTATTTGTGATGAAATAGACTAATTTTAATAAAAAATAATTATTTTTATAAAAATATAATTGACCATAAATTATAAGTGATTTTCTAATAATGTATATAATTGAAATGTATATGTATGTTATATACACATATACAAACACAATCCTGCGTCATTGATGACGATTTCACTACACAAACGACTTTGAATTTGTACCATAAATTGGAAGTTGACTGGCTCAACCAGAAAACACGTGCTTAATTGGTTTGTCGAGAAAGATTAATAAAAGCTTATTGATTGCCAAATTCGTCAAAACCATATGCTAGCTCTAATAACATACATATGTCAAACCTTGGATAAATATAAGAAAATGAGATTTTACGCACGTTTCTGATGCGTGTGTATATATATATATATATATATATATACAAAAAATTGTCATGACTTTGGGGAACATTAGGTAGATTATTAACACTATAAGAAAATGATGACGCTAGAGTGCAGTCAGACTGTACCCTAGTATATTTGTAGCCCACCCCCTAAACTCTCTTAAACTCCTATAATTTATATGAAAATACAATAAAAAATATTAAAAAATACAATAAAAAATAAAATTTAGAAAACACAATAAAAATACAATAAAATAATAAAATGAAGAAAATATAATAAAAAAATAATAAATAACACAATAAAAAAAAAATGAAGATGAATTTTTAAAGGAATTCGGCTTCAGCCCAACCCTCGCCGCCGCTGGTGGCAGTAGGTGACACCGTCTAGTCCATCAGAACTGGAGGGAGCTGGTGACCCCACTCCTATGACGGCGAGTTCTAACGACCTCCAGTGTAGTCTTGACGACCTTAAATCTAAAAATTAGTCTGTACTCTGGTCCCGATAGGTTAGGCGATGTCGTCCATCACCGTTGGAGACAGCAAAAGCTTCAAAGAGGAGAGATCTAGACCAAACCCTAGAATTTTTCATAAGAAAAAGATGGAAATAATCATTCTATTTCTTATGCACATATTTTTATATTTTTTAAATGCAATAAATTGATTATTATTATTATCATTTTGTATTGTATAATATAGGTTAAGAGTAAAAAAAAATAAAAAAAGATAGAGCATGCATCACGCAAGCAAGGAAGGACATGGAAGAAACAATTGTGCACGTACTTGTGCGTTGGGAAATGGTCCATAATATCTTGGTCATGTCTTGACTAAAGCGTGGTTTAATAATTTCTTTGTAATTTATTATAAATTCTTTATTGCCACATGTGCTTATTTTCCGTATATAGCTTTCAAAATACATTGTTCGGTTCTATGTGATATATTCTCATCTTATTTTAATTTTATTTTAGAATTTATTTTTTGCTTGAAAAATAAAAAGTAAATAAATTTCCTTCCGAATCTTGGCACACTTTAAATTATAAATGTGTATATAATATATTGTGAGGAGCTGCATCACATGATATAGTCCCTTATATATCAATTGTTCGATGGAGCTGATCTGATCTCCATCTATTACAAAATTAGCGTGAGATTGACAACAAATAGCATCTATATATATATATATATATATTAATTTGTTACTTGCCTTAATTAATAATTTAATTACTAATTGTGTAAATCTGTTTATTAAAGTACTGCATAGATGATAAATATATATCAATGATTCCAACAAATAAAATTAAAATATAACAGAATAATGATCCTATATATGCTGCCTCACTTTATCCTCTCATTTTGATCGCTCTTGTATTTAATATTTTTTTTTAATTTTTTTATTTAATGGTTAAAAAAGTGACTATTAGTGTATTGGTAATTTTTTTTTATTTTTTTAAAATTGTTTAAGCATGTTTATAAAATGTTTGAAATGAAAAACAAAAAAAGAAAAAGAATATGAAATTTGCATTAGGAGGCATACAAGCTAATTAAATTGATCATATATAGTTACGTATATATATATATATATATATATATATATATATATATAATAAGAGAAAAAAAGATCGTTACGTATCATGTGGGCTAGCAGCGATATATTGAAATTTAATTGCATGCTTAGGCAATTAAAAGCTAATTGGAACCTTCTACATAAAGTTAAAAAAAACATGCATGATTGACCAGTACGGCTATTATTCCACATGATGATGATCGAAATTGTAGAGAATTATTATAACTGATGCATCATAAAATGTTTTTTCGAGTCCCAGCTGCATGCATGATTGTACATTAGATTCTATGCACTGTGAAAGCATATATATAATATTTTTTATTTTTAAAATTAATGTTATGGGGCATTTTCCGTTTAAATTGCAGTAATCAAGGGTATTTAATTATTATTCTCTATGTTTGGTCAATACACACACATACATATATGAATATATATATATATATATATATATATATATGAGTACTAGGAATTAAAGATTAATCTTTTCACTCTCTTTTCACTTGAGCAAACTTCGGAAGGTTTGATCTTAATTATTATATAATATTATTGGCATGGATCGATCACAAAAATTATATACTAATTACTTATAATTTACGTACGTTAGATCAGTATTTTCATTTCATACGTGTACTTTAGATCAGGAAGGTCGACAAACGTTGACTTTGAGCATGGAATTTCCACATGCAGCTAGGACCAGATACGTACATACATGATACATTATACATACATAACATATATATGAATGTATATATATATATATATATTATATATATATTAGGTGCATAAAATTTCAGTACCTCAAGCGTAAAAGGGCAAAAAAAAAAACGAGATTCTTATAAAATATTATTGAAGGTGGTGGGCAAACTATCTAACTAGCTCGCTAACTAAGCGGTGTAGGACACGTAAGTCAATCTGCATGCATGAAAAGTGCCACAACTTTTGCATACGTTACTCACGAGTTACGGCCATCAATTGATAATTAATTACGGACAGCAAAGCGTTAACGTTAGTACCAGAATAAAAAATAACCAATTAATTATTTTTAAATAGGGTGGTTATAGAGCCAGATCTCAGTCCGCCAAGTGTAATTTGTTTTTATAAATATTTTAAAAAATTAAAGAAATTACATTAACATTACTAAAAAATATATCCTTAATTATATATTAAGTAAAAAAAAAAAAAACACTAAACCCACAATCAAAATACCAGGCCAATCGAATTCCGTTTGTGGATTCAATATTTCTCACACATCATAATTATTATTTCTTATCTTTCTTGTCCTAATACTGACCTAATTCCTTTTTATTTATTTTTTATTTTGCCACAAGTTCTTTCAGGGCCTCAGGCTATATAAAGGCCATTGCAGCGTGGTAAGAGGTGCAGACGGCGGTAATTAGATCATTATATGCAACAATATTGCAAAGTACTGTAACAATGGAGGGAGTTGAATTTTCAAGCTCAAATCCAGTTCTCATGAATGTCAGGGAGTTCTCCAAAGCGCTAATGTCGACAGCAGCAGTCCCACATCGCTATATTTGTCGAGATCAAGAGCCTGATCTTGCTCTCTCTGACTGCCCTACTAATACCTTGGCTGTAGTGATCCCCACAATTGATATGCAAAAGTTGGTCTTCGGGGAGCCCACAGACTGCCATCTAGAACTTCAGAAGTTGCATTCAAGTTGCAAAGATTGGGGCCTCTTTCAGGTAATTTTCTTCAATACTTTTAAACCATTACCTTATTTGTGGAAAAAAAAAAACCCTTGGACTAAACTGATCAATTTCATGACTTGGAACAATTATCGAGAATAAAAATTGAAGATCAATGTATATTGATCAAATATTAATGGTGTGTTATAATAAAAATTATAACAACAAATTAATACAATAAATAACAGAGGACTGAATGTCTCATACTTTAATTTTGTCGTTGTTGTTGTTCTTTTTTTTTTTTTCCTGCATAGCAAACACAAATATTGGAATAGTACTTATATAATGTGTTGTTGTGTATAAAGTACAGATTGTGAACCATGGAATTAGCTCTTCACTACTAAATATGCTAAAACAAGAGATTGAAGAATTCTTCAATCTTTCCATGGAAGAGAAAACTAAATACAAGGTAAGGCCAGGTGATTCTGAAGGTTATGGAACAGTCATCCAATCCAAAGATCAAAAACTTGACTGGGGTGATAGATTCTACATGCTGATCAACCCTATTCAGAGAAGAAAGCCACATTTATTCCCAAAGCTCCCTTCTACTTTGAGGTAATTCTGTCTCCCTTTTCTCCCTGATCATCAGATAAAAACCTCAACTTTTGTCATATTTTTCACTTCTTTCAACAGGAACACCTTAGAATCATACTTCTCAGAGTTGCAAGAACTTGCCATGACACTTATGGGGTTAATGGGAAAATCTCTGAATATAGATAAGAGAGAGATAGATGATTTATTTGCAGATGGTATGCAAGCAATGAGAATGACCTGCTATCCTCCGTGCCCACAACCAGAACTTGTTGTTGGCCTTACCCCTCACTCCGATGCCAGTGGTATAACCATCCTTCATCAAGTCAATGGAGTAGAAGGTCTCCAGATAAAGAAAGATGGGGTTTGGATACCGGTGAACTTCCTCTCAGATGCCTTAGTTGTTAACGTAGGAGACATTATGGAGGTAATTTGTCATAGAGAAGTACCGTTACAAACACAAAAAAGTTACATGAAGGAAACCAATGAACTGATATAACTTCGTGAAATCTATTAGATTTATTTTATAATAAAAATAATTTTATTATAATTTCTTTGTTTTGTGTAAAGTAACTTTAACTCATATACAATATCAAATTACATTAATTTATAGATTTATTAATTTTATATAATTTCTTTATAGCAAAAATATTTTACTTTGTCATATATACCGCCTTTGGCTAGCTCTGATCTGCCTTTAACCCATCTTTAATTTCTAAAGAAAATTAACCTCGATAGACTGACGTATATATGTTTTTTTTTTCCAAATTTTGACGTATATATGTTAAACATGATATATAGTCTAGATTTTGGAAATTAACCACCTTGGCAATCTTGATCAAACTTTTTTTTAGTCTAATATAATATATTTTCTTGTCATTTTAGATATATAAATTCATATAATTAGTTGTATATAATGAGTAAGTACGCATGGATGTATATATATATATATATCTTTATATATATAAAGTGGCTATCTAACGAAAATTCTTGTTTTAACAGAAATTTTTGTTTTTCCGTTAAAATGAACATTTTCCGTCAGTTTCTGTTAAAATTAATACTGCATCTAATGAGAATTACCGTTTTAAACACAATTTATTAAATTTATTCACTGAAATAATGTTCTTGGCATTAAAATTAATTCCACCTCTTCAACTTTCTACAATAGTAAACTTTTCATTTAAAACTCATTTAACATCTATTTAATACTACTAAATACTTTAAACACAATTCATTAAGCCCATAAATAATACTAGAAATTTCTATTTTAGAATTCCTACTTAGGACATATTTTTTAATTTTATTTTATGTAAAATAAATATAGAATAATAATAATTGATTAAATAAATTTATATAAATTATAACTTATAAATTATAATATAACATTCTTATATAAATTATAAACTATATAATTTATTTTTTCAAAAAAACTCATATTATTTCTTAAAAATAATTACATAACTAAAAAAATATAGATATTTTAATGTCCTTTGTTTTGAGGTTGTACAAAATAATACAAATGTTAAATTATCATCTTAGAATTAAAAAAATATCATATATTGAACTAACATTTTATTAAAACTTTAATCAAAATTATCTCAAACAAGTTTGATAAAACTATATGTTATGTTTATTTATGAAATTATCTTATTGTTTTTATTAATTTTTTTTATAATATATGAAAACGTATAATTATTTATCATTTACTTAATTATAAATAATCATTAGATTTTTATTAAAAATTAAATTAAATAAACGTGCTTTGCACGTTATTTCTATCTAATATATATATATATATATATATATATATATATATATATATAGAGCGGCGGAATAGAGATTCTAGTCTGCAATTTACTAAACTCATGAATTGGCCAATAATTTCAATATTCTAGAAAGATATATAAAACATATCATGATTTGGGTCCTACATAATTTAATATTCCACAGCTTCTTCATGAGAAGTTAAATAATATTGTGTCAATCTTTTCTATATTCACCAAAACACGTGAAATAAAATTCTACGATCTAATCATGCAAATCGGGAATTAATATCAAAATGGATAATTTCACACACTTTAAATCTTTGTAACTGATCTGCCGCCCTTGACTGCAACGATGAGTAGTACTACTTTAATTTGCCTGGTTAGATTATTTATCTTTAATTACTTTTATTATAATATAGATCTACAATTTATATAAAATTACATCAATTTATATGATTATTGTTATACTGTAATTTTTTCACGAGTGTAGCACTCCTCTAGTCAATATAATCAGTAGGGTGTCTAAATTCATCAGGCACCACGTACGTACGATAACTGGTATTATGAATTACCATACGCTTCTTTTCAAGGTAAGATCAGACACTTGGCAACCTTAAACAGCTTATTTGGCTCCCAAGCACAGGCCATGCATGAGAGTTACCCCAGCAGGATCAGTTTATCTGACCCCAAGGACTTTCTCGTGAACTCTTAGCTAGCTGGGAATCATATCCCATGTGAATATGAATTAGAAAATCAAAGATTAGCTAAGCATAGCAGCCATGCATGCATATGTTATCACGTTATTGGTATCCACAAATAAATTATGATTCCGCAATCACAAAATAAAAGTTCTCATGATGATCTTCTTGCTCATGTACGTAGGATCTTTCTTTAGCACAAAAAACTCTCTTCAAGGCGGCATCTCATGATCTCTCGACTGCATGCAAGTCGATTTTCCGTTTATTAATTTTCTTTTTCTTACACTGTAATTAATTTTTATTTTGAAGTTTTTGTTGGGATCCTACATATATATAATATATATATATATAAATATATATATACACACACACATCCCGGCCTCGTATTGTAGTTTTTTTCGGTTAATAATTTGAAATTGCCCATAAAAAAACAAAATGATTCCTCAATCAGAGAACTAATTATAAAACATTGCAGTTATGTGTATATAATTAATGTACTCGTGATCATGTGGTGTTTCATTTTGCAGATCTTGAGCAATGGGGCCTATCAGAGCATTGAACACAGGGTTACAGTAAATGCAGAGAAAGAAAGGATCTCCATCGCCATGTTCTTTAACCCCAAATTCGAGGCAGAGATTGGGCCTGTTAAAACCCTATTGAATACAAATAGCCCACCACTATTTGGAAGGATCGGCATGGAAGATTATGTCAAAGGTTTCTTTTCTCATTATCTGAATGGAAAGTCAAATGTGAACAAAATGAAGATCAAAATCGGGGAGGGCAACGTTACTACTGCTTGAGGTCATGTATTTACGAAGTTAATCATATATAATATATATATATATATATATTATATGTTTAATGTTATGGTTGCGTCTGTATTTATCATGATCATCATGATGTGTTCATGTTCAGGGTTAGACACATGATCGAGAGATGTCTGGCCTGCCAGTACTGTTGAAATCATGTCCCCTGTTGTCATTAGTGTTGTGTGACAAATAAAAAAGTCCGGTTTGAATTCGTAAACAAAACGAATTTATTTTAAATTTATTATTATATATATTTTTAAATTTTTATATAAAATCTAAATTTTAATATAATTTTTTCAAATTTTAATACATATTTTTAAAATTTTAATTCAAAATTTTTAAAAATTTAAATAATCTTAATATTAAAAAATAAATTAAATTAATCTCAATTCTTATCTTCTAATCTAAATTAGGCCTAAGTCTTGTATGTGTCTATCTTGGATTCAACGTGCAGAAACCCAAGTCATAATTGTGATCTTATTGCTGTTCATGAACTAGTAATGTTGCTAGATATCTGCCATTATGGTGTCGTACTGAGGCAAATAAACATCCACCCTGGTCTTGTCTTGCCACTCGCGTGTTGAAATGACCCCACTTATAAGCTGGATCGACTACAGCTTTATCGAGTCCAAATCCGACCTGTACGTATAATAAAGTTTTGTAAAGAACAAAATTCGAAATAACTCACGATTTAAATGTAATGGATATATATATATATATATATATATATATGCTGATCTAATCATCATGAACAGTTTTAAGCTAGACTTGGCGTTGAAAATTACATAAGAAAATACTATCAATACTTATATTTTTATTTACATAATCATACGTATTAATGTGTCGACATCGAAATGATAAAAATTTTTAAAATCAAAATCTGAAATTAAAAGATATCGATGTAACGTCTGCCCCTCAATACATATAATATTGTACGTAAAATTTAGCAGTACTACTCAACTACATATATAATATATTGCTTCTCTAAAGAAAGTGTTGTCTAGCAGTACTTGTGTTGCAGTATATGATTCCTATCGAGTGAAACACGTATATTAAGTAAGTAGCTCTACCAAAATCCTACTTTTCATATGATACATGATATAAAAAACTTACTTTTCATACGAGGTAATCATACTTTTTATATGATATAACTCTATTTTTTCTCAATATCTAGGATTATTATAAATATATATGATTTTGTGTATATAATCTTATTTTTTTTATAATTGTAAAATCTGGCTATCGCTCATTTTTATAAATGTAGACCTACTATCAAATCATATTATATTTTTTAATGATTTTCACTTATTATTATTATTTTTATTTCTTATTATGTATCGTAATTACCGCACGTTTCAACCACTTGTACAGGCAAACAAAGTAACAATACAAATTTTTTTTAAAGTACTATACAATATTATATTCGTCAATAGAAGTTATCTACAGAAAGCAGTTAAACCATAAGAAAAACTACACTTCTCATTTTCTGCATTACACACGAACATGAAATTTTTTACTTTTATCGTTCCATTTAAACACGCTGCATATATATTAACGTGCAACATGATTTACACATGAAACCTACACTAGTGCACAAGCACGGCAACCAAACTCTTAAGAGCCCAATACAAAAGTACACTAAATGCAGGTGCATATATTATATGCTGTAATATTTCAAACAAAATACATAGAGCAAATAAAAGCAATAAACATGTTGGTCAGAACCAAATCATGTACGCTGGTAGCAAACTAGCAGATCAGCTGACCCAAACACGAGAGAAATTTAGAAAGCTATCTGCTCTCCAAAATAAACATGACATTAGTAAAACAAAGATGAATTAAGATCTATACACAAATAAACTTAAAAATGCCACAGCTTTATAGATGAAACAAAGGAGATCCATTATAGTTATGCTAATTCTCCACACAGCATCAGACAACCAAAAGTACTGCATGTACATGCATAGAACAAAGACAGCTTTGGATATCGATGATCCAATATTCATTTGAGGAGAGTAAGGTATGTGGGCTGTTGAGATTAGTGAGTTTGATTTTAAGACTCCGGTTAATGAGATGGACCAAGAAAAGAATGGTATGCCCGATGGGTTTACAAGTATAAAATGGAAGAGGATGTTGTTTCTCATCGAGATGACAGACCCTATCCCTTTGAATGTGCAATGGTTACTTTGTTCTAAGAAGAGGAAGCTGGAGACAAGCAGGGATGGTGATGCTAATGGAAGGTCTTCTAAAAGGGGAAATTTTGAATTGGTCGGGCTGGGTGATCAGCAGTGGCTAGTGCATGGGCTAATACCGATATATCGGCAATGGTTATTGCTTAGCCTACCGAGAGCAAGAAAAATAGTGAGTTGGAATGTCTATGGACTTGGGGACGCATGGGACATTCAATCTGTAATTTGCTAAAGAGGGAAGCGCCTGCCATTTTGTATTTGTAGGAGACTAGGCTCAATGTTTGTGAGATTGAGATCTGTAAGTACAAACTTTATTTTTTGAATTGTTTAGTTGTTGGTTCTCGTGGTAGAAAGGGTGTAAATGCCTTGTCATGGGGAAGGGATGTTAATTTGTCCATTATAAACTACTCGAAGGGTCATTTAGATGCTGTTATTAAGGAGGACGAGTCTAGGCAGGGTCAATGGTCTTTAATTGGGATCTATGGGTATCCAGAGACAAGTCTTAGATATAAAACATGGAATCTATTAAGGCCTCTATGTAGGAAGAATGGGTAGGCTTGGTTAGTGATGGATGATTTTAATAAGGTTATGCATCACCATGAAAAAAGGGGAGGTAGGCCTCGACTAGAGAGGTAGATTGCTGCTTTTAGGGAGGTTGTTAGTGAGTATGCTCTGAGAGATTTGGGCTTTAGAGGTCAACAACACACTTGGAGTAGTCGAAGAGAAGGGGCTCATTGCATAAATGAGAGAATTGATAGGTTTTCGGCTAGTTCTCAGCGTTGGAGCAGGTTCCCTAATGCTACTAGTACCTGTGTTCTGGTGGCATACTCAGATCATATCCCTATATGGGTCGATACTGAAAGGGAAGTGGAGCCTAGCAGAACAAAGAGATTGTTTAAATTTGAGACTATGTGAGTGGAAGAAAAGGCTTGTGAGGATATTATTAAAGGCGCTTGAGTAGGTGTACTAAGCATACTAATATGGGTGAGGTAGCATATATGATTAAGGACTGTGGGCAATAATTGGATATGTGGAACATGCATTCCTTTGATAATGTGCAGAAGCAACTTAAACTTAACTTAGCTAAAATGTTACTGCTACTCGAGAGGGATTCTATGGGTGTAAATAGAGAGGTTCATAATCTATCTAGAGAAGAGGTACATAAATGGATGGAAAATGATGAATCACGTGGTGGCAGAGATCCAAAGCTTTGTGGCTAAAATAAGGTGATCAGTTCTTTCACATGAAGACTTCTCAGAGGTGGAAAAAGAATAGATTGATGAAGATATAGGATGATAGTGCACTCTGGCAACTATAAGATAAGGTGATCCTTGATTATTTTGATGATCTATTTGCAAGCTTCAATCCGAAGGGTTGATCGAATTTTCTGGAACCTTTAGTTGATAGATTTATAAGTCAAATGACTGAGGAGTTGAGTAAGGATTACACAGAAGCCAAAGTATTGGAATTCCTGAAATCGATGAATCCATTTAAAGCTCTTGGTCCAGATAGCATGTCACCCATATTTTTTCAAAAGTATTGTCGTGTGGTGGCAAAATTAGTGATCTCAGCTGTGTTGGAAGCTTTGAACTCAAATCAATTTCCATCTAGTTTTAACCATACTTATATTACTCTTATAACAAAAAAGAAGTCCCTTGCAAAATTAGCTGATTATATGCTCATTAGTTTGTGTAATATGCTTATAAATCGATTTCTAAAGTTATTATGACATGTGTAAATTATAATCAATCACCAAGTTCTTTAACCCCAAATTCGAGGCGGAGATTAGGCCTATTAAAACCTATTGAATACAAATAGCCCACCACTATTAGGAAGAATTGACATGGAAGAATACGTCAAAAGTTTCTTCTCTCAATAATAGCTTTGGTATCCCTACATATGTGGGGGTGTTTTGAGTCTCTTACATGAGTGAGAGTCTTAGTTTTTTCGTAAGCGTCGAGATGGACGATGAGGAATTAGCTAAGTGATGGGAAAACCTTAACCTATCATCAGAGGACACATCTGTCTTCAAAGTTCTGGTGGAATCAAGAAAGGTGATTTACATGGCAAGTTTTACATAGTTGGATGGGTTATGGCAGAAAGGAGTCTAAATAGTAAGGCCTCTAGAGTGACTATGTCTCAAGTATGCATACTAGAAGTTTGGGTGCAGTTCAAAGAATTGGGGGATTATAGGTTCCTGATAGAGTTTGAAAAGCTATTTGATAAAGAAAGGGTCCTTAGTGGAAGGCTCTGATTTTTTGGATAAAAATCTTGTATCCCTCCAAGAGATAGATGAAGGTGTTTCGCTACCTGCTATCCAATTTTTATATGAACCCTTTTGGGTTCAACTACATGGAATGCCTTGGGCATCATTGTCAAAAAAGATTGGTGCTCAATTATGTTCATTTATTGTCCTTGTTATTAGAGTGGAAGCTTATTCCAATGGCAAGGCTTGGGGTAAATGCATGAGTGTTAGAATAGTAGTGCACTTGCATAAGCCATTGCTTTGAGAAAAGTGGCTATAGTTGAATGACTAGAAATTTTAGATTTCTTTCAAATATGAAAGGCTTCAGACATTTTGCTTTCAATGTGGTATCCTTTGTCATAAAGGAGAGTGGTTTAACAAACAAAGAGCAAATAGTTAGGGGGATGACCAGAGATAGTTTCAGTATGGTTCATGGCTTTGAGCACAACCTATGAAGTCAATTATTTATTTAATTTTTTTTTTAAAAATTTTAGGAGATATGGTGGTGAAAAAAACTTTACAACCAAGAATGATGGTGGCAAGCTGAAGCTCCTGGTGGTGGTAGGGATAAAGCTAATTCTGGTAAGCATGTTGAGCAAGAAAAAAGTCAGAAAGAAGTTCAACCAATTCCTTCAATTAAGGCCTCTTTCTTGGGAGGAATGAATCATGCATCAGACAAGGTTAGAGAGGAGTTAGATTGTCCAAAGAGTGTTTCTTTTCTTAAAGAGGAATTATCGGGTGGACACCCTGCAATAGATAGGAGTAACAACTGTTTAAAGACAAAATTACCATCTATAGAATCTGTGGAGTCAAAAGGTGAGGGTTTATCTTTCCTTATGGAGATGGATCCTCAACAGGCCTCACTGGTTAGTACCCCTTCTTGAGTCTGTAGTCTCCCTAATGTGTTTTTCTCAAGATCAATATGTTTCCCCTAATTTATCCTTGCCAAGTGGAGGTGTGGGAGCCAAAAGGAGGAAGAGTGCCACGTGGAAAAGAAAGGCTAGGGAGGTAATTTGACAGGGTTCAATGGAAGTGGCCACTACTCCAAGGGAGCTTAGGAGGAGGGTAACAGTTGTACCAGTGGAACACTCACTTTCCACTAAAAAGAAGAAAATTGTGCATGATTTTCTTTAAGCAATGGTGACATTGAGTTGGTGGAGGCTATTTTGCAACCCCACCAATAGCCATGATTGGCCTTAGTTGGAATTGTAGAGAGGTTGATAACTCCCAAACAATTCAAGAGCTTCACTTGCTAGTGAAGCCAAAGTGTCCCAGGTTTTTATTCCTCATGGAGACTAAGTGTGGTAGAAGTAAGGTGGAGCAAGTAAGGAATATGGTGGATTATGACTGTAGTTTTGTGGTGACAGTAGAGGGATTAGTCGTGGTCTAGCATTTTTGTGGAATAACAACGATGTTTTCTCTCTTGAATCATCCTCCCAACGCCATATCTCTATGCTTGTTAAACTAGAAGAGCAAGAGGTTTTACTCTCAGATTTTTGTGGTAACCCTAATATAGCACATCGAGCAGAAAGTTGGAAGCTTATTAGGTTACTATAGCCTAAAGAAGACAAACCATGGATATGTTTCAGAGACTTTAATGAGATAATTCTTTAATCTCAGAAATATGGGGTTGCTAGAAGACCTTACCACCAGATGGAGAAGTTTAGACTAAATGTGGAACTAAGTGAATTGAGTGATTTAGGTTATGATGGACCTAAATTTACTTGTGCAATAATCGAGAGGGTGCCCAATTTACTAAGGAGAGACTTGACAGAGTCTTGGAAAACTTGCTATGGTTTGACCTCTTTCCAAATTGTAGCATCAACTGTTCTAACATCAGACTATAGTCCACTCTTATTAACCATGAAAAAGAGAAGGAGAAAAATGGATCCTGAAGTAAGAAATAAAGAGAGGGTATTCATATTCAAAGCTAGTTGGAACTTAAAGGAGTGTTGTCACATAATTACTGAATCAAGCTTAACGCAATTGTCTAACATGGAGGGTAGTGAATTATGACCAGTTCAAAAAAGGTTGGGGAGGTGCAAGGAATCATTGATACATTGGAGCAAGACTTCTCTTAGACAGAATAAGGAAGGAAGCTCAGGTTAAACTTAAGTAGCTGTCTAAGTTGCAAAGTTCCAATGCAGGTTCTAATACAATGGCTATAAAACCTTTGTAGCAGCAGGAGGATAATCTTAAATGGAAGCAAAGGGATAAACAAGCATGGCTCAAAGATGGAAATAGGAACACAAGGTGTGACGCCCCCAAATTCCCCTTAAAATAATATGGGAATCGATGCGTCAGGATGATGACAACACGAGTCACACATCCCAACAACAAGTGTCAAATGTGTATGCACACGTGACATACATATATAAAAGCAGCGGATAAATTAAGTCATTAGCTAAGTACCATAATTTTTTAGAAAATATTTTACAAATCGGTTTGACATAAATTCTCCATCAGGAGATTTAATATAGTTATCCGAAATATAAATTAAACAAATACATATTATAAAAAGGGGAAAATAATTTTCCAAGATAAAAAATTTTATAATAGGAATACTTTAACAGTGGAGTCGCCTCCTCAGGCTCAGCCTTCACAAAAATCTGCATCTAAAAACTATGACGCTAGAAATGGCATCGCAGGTAAGTATAATCCAAACAAACCAAAAGACAGAAATATATTCATGCAACAACACTATGCATGAACAGGACACCGTATGCATGAAACTTAAAATCATCTTTATCAATGCAAATACAATAACCACACACGCCAAAATCTCAATTTGGCCCAAATAAAACTCCAATAAAATCATCCATCATTTTTTCAGAAAATGATGTCCATAAATCTATTAAAACCACAACCATTTTCCCAGAAAATGGTCAACATAAAACCAATAAATACAACCCGCTACTTTCCCATAAAATGGCCTAAACATCCGTTTTATTAACTGTATGCACCATGATCTCTCCTAGGGACCATCTGCACACCCTGACTTTCATCATCACACCAAAAGTAACGATCATGCATGTGACTTCGGAACGGGCGATGTCCAGCTAACCGCGCCCAGCACGTACTATGACCAGGTATCCCCTAGCCCCCGTCAGCAAAGGAGCCACGGAGTCGGCACGAGAGCGTTACCATCCCGTCTGATCCCGTCGTCGCTCGGTGATGACCCAGGGGACGTCACTCAGTATATTCTGCTCCCGAGTGACCAGAGGAGCTCCACTGAGATAATACCCCGTCTTGGCTTGGGGTTGTGATACACAGGCACCCGGAAGCCATTAACACATTTGAAAACCCAGTTTTCAAATCCAATACATAGATATCCGAAATTATGCAAAAATCTAATTTTCAAATATTTTCATAAACATGCGCGTAAATACACAATGCATACGACCATGCACCAATTAGCCCACAATTAATAAATTCCAATAATGACCAAACACAACATTTGTTGATGCCAAAAATATATTTAAATTTAAAAGTTTATTTGGATCAGCGGTAAAAGCGTAAATCCTTTTGTAAACGTCATTCCGCAGCGCTCGTAGCGGTTACTTGTACATTAGGCTAAAGTACTCAGTTTGACACCAAAATTTAGGGAGGTACTCTTTGGAGGGTGGGGAATCTCATGGAGGTGGTGTTGTGGCGGCACAACCACCGGAAGGTGGCGGATCGAGCTCCAAAAGGGTGGAAACCCATTTTCGGGTTTAGGGTTGCACCGGGAAGGTGGGGCCGTGTATGGGGAAATTAAGTTAGGGGGATGACCGGCTGGGGTAGGGGAGTGGTTTGGTGGCGGAGGTGAGATGCACGGCGGCCGGATGGCGGTGCGGTGAGGATAAACTCATTTAAAGACCCATTTAGGGTGGAGGAGCAATCGGCAGAGCTGGGTGGCTTTGGGCGGTGGGTTATGCTCGTCAGAGTGAAGGGAGGCTGTTGGTAGGTCGCCGGTGCCAAGGGGTGGCCGACGGTAGCCGAAAAATGCAAGGGTAAGCAAAATACCCATTTCGGGTTTGTGGCCGTGGAGGGGCGGTGGGATGGCCAGAGGTGATACCACCGGTACCATTGGACTCGCCGGCATGTGGAGGTGAGGTTGGGCTGGGCAGTGTCGCCGGTGGGTGGCCGACGGCCGCCCTGGGTGGAGATGGGAGAACCGGCTAGTGAGAGGAGGTAGGGGAGGCTCGTGGGTCTGGGACCGAAAACGGGGAGAAAAGAAAAATGAAAGAAAAGAAAAGAAAAAGGAAAAGAGAAAAAGAAAAAGAAGAAAAAAATAGGACTACTAGAAAAAGTACAATAAATTAAATAAAAGCCGATTGAAAATACTACCATTCAATATCAATAAAATAAGATATTTAAAGTCCAAGAATAAACTAATTTCATTTAAAGAACAATTTAATTATAGAATACTAATTATTATTAAGAAAGCACATCAAATAAAATCATATAATAAAATAAAGGAATTTAATTACAATTATTAAAATAATTAACTTACATTAAAATTAATAAGAAAAGCAACGTAACTCAATATTTAATTATAAGAACAACATAAAACTAATATTAACTAATCAATAGATCAAATAAATATCTTAAACAAATAAAACATGACTAATAATATTATTAAAATAAATTAAAATAATCAACAAAGAGAATAAAATAATATGTAAAAATACACGTAAATCTAAGATCTCACATTCCCCCCTTAAAAAGAATTTCGTCTCTGAAATTCTCTCAGCTGCAATTAATAAAAACTCTAATGCTCACTTACCACATAACTCAATACTCACTCCAAGCATTAATACAATCACCTATTTTCCTCAAACATAAATGAATGTTATTTTATCATAAACGTATAGTCTCCAAGTATCATTCCATCTTTAGGACTTCTAAGGTAACAATGTAATCCGAAATCTTCATAGGTACACAGACTTTAGTACAATCTCGCAAAATTTTAACGTTCAATAACTCCATACAACAAATCATGCCACAAAAAAAAAAAAAAAACACTCACAAGTTTAACTTCCCATCTTAACCATCAATAAACCTAATTTACCCAACAAATGATAAATGTCCCCTTACAAGTACCGTTACAAATTTTAAGTCACCACTAATTCCTCACAACCAACATAAAACTTGAATCTCCAATTACATCGCAAATCTTCACGCTTTCGCGTGCATTCTGATAACTTACTAAATGCATAAAAATTTAAGTCCTCATAAATTATCACCATAAGTAAAAATTGGCTCATCACCTATTAACAAGAAATCCTATACCACTCTTCCAAATCCTAAAATTTTAATATCTTATAATTTTGATTATACCAATACCTAAACTCCAACGTATATCACATAAAAATCCTATCACTCTATTCAACTTAATTAGCATGATAACCACAATACATATAGCTTTCCCAACCGGACCTTCAATACTCATGAGATGGAATAATCTCAAATATTTTAATTTCTATGCGACCTTAAGTCTTAACTAATTCCTTAAGATATCTCGACAAATGTTGCTAACTATTAAATTCTCCAAATATCATACTTAAATTATCCACTCTAAAAAATTCGCCCAGTAGTCTAAAATTTAGATCTCTTAAATTTATTTCCACCATATCAATTCAACTCTATCACTTAACAAAACAACTTTTATCAAGTCAAACACAAATCAAAGACAAGTACTCTCCAAAAATTTACACACATAATTATTATACATCAATCTCTAAGCATCCACAAATAACATCAAAACTTCACCAAGGAAATAATCGATCGCCTACTATCATAAGCATTACTAAAACAGATTCCATAACAATATATCAATGACCAACAATTTCACACTCACAAGAAGAGTTTATCTAAAATACAATTCCAACAATCTCCCAAAAATAAAATTAGAACTTAGAAACTCTAGCACTCAGTGAGATGCAGCTAATACATATAAACAGCATAGGAAATATCAATAAGGAAACACAATTACATAAATGCCAATAATTTATCCAAAAAAATCCATCTCGCAAAGATATAATAATATACCCAAGCACTAAATAAAACTCAAGTAATTCACATAAATATCATATAAAAACACAACGGAAAACAAAGATCTAATAAACAAATAAGTAAAAACCATTCATTTAAGAAAGCAAGACTACTTCCTTTGGTAAATACAAATCACCAAAAGCTTTTACTAAATAAAACAAGGAGATTGAATTAAAGTAAGAACAGCAAATAAAATAATAAATAAAGTTTTGAAATTCTCCACAAGACCCAATTCTTAAAAAGATTTATTGTAGAAATCTCCAGAACTTAAAATCTTTAAAAGAAATGAACCATAGTAAGATAAATAAATTAATAAATAATACTAACAAGTTGTCAAAACAAATCCACTCCTCAAAATAAACAGATAAACTTTTAAAATAAAAAAAGCGAAAAGATGAAAAGATAATAAATTTAAAAGCTTACCTCTATGCATGTCTCAAAAAGGAAAACATAGCAGCGATTTCCTTTAAATTTTTGTTACAAAGAATCCAAAGTCTCAGAAATAATTAAATGACAAAAGCCACAATTGAAATAAAAAGATAATAAACAAAATCCAAAACCATCTTGTAGAAATTTATGAACTGAAATTAAATAAAACCAGATCTATATGATAAATGTATAAAAGCTTAATAAAATAAAATAACCCACAACAAACTAATAACTTTAAAACAAGGAATTTCATAATATAATTATTTAAATAAAGATTCCCTTAAAATAAAAGATATAAAATAATAATCTGATCCGAAAGATCCAAATTTCAATTTAAACAAAACAAAGACATATATATAAATAAATGCTCAACAACTTAACTAAATAAAATCAATTAATTAAAATCTTAACTACTATCCAAAATCACATTAATGAACAAATATTATAATGAAATAAAGCAAAACAAATCAACCATCCAGAACTAAAATAAACCTGGAAATAATAAACAAAAGGCACATTAAAATAAAAAGTACAGCACGATGAAATAAATATCGATAATCTTATCATATAAATTAGTAGGAAAAACTTAGAGAACAAATAGATTAATAAAATAAAATAACATAACGAAATAATAAAACAAATAAATTTTTAAAACCACAAACTTTTCTGGTACTGTCCCTAGGTAACTTGCGGATTTACCCAGAGCCCAATTGCTCTGATACCACCTGTGACGCCCCTAAATTTCTCTTAAAATAATATGGGAATTAAGGCGTCAGGATGATGACAGCATGTGTCACACATCTCAATGACAAGTGCCAATCGTGTGTGCACACGTGACATACATATATAAAAGCAGCGGATAAATTAAGTTATTAGCTAAGTACTAGAATTTTTTAGAAAATATTTTACAAACCAGTTTGATATAAATTCTCCAACAGGAGATTTAATACAGTTATCCAAAATACAAATTAAACAAATACATATTTATAAAAAGGGGAAAATAATTTTCCAAGATAACAAATTTTATAATAGGAATACTTCAACAGCGGAGTCGCCTCCTCAGGCTCAGTCTCCACAAAAATCTGCATCCAAAAGCTATGACGCCAGAAATGGCATCGTAGGTAAGTATAACCCAAATAAACCAAAGACTTAAATACATTCATGCAACAACAAACGAGATGAGACAAAGGAGCACCTGTTGAGACTTGCTAGCATCAAATCTACTAATTTTTATGAAAAGTACCTTAGACACCTTGCTTTAATTGGGAGGTCCAGGTTGGATGCTTTTAAAGGTATCTTGGATAGGGTTAGAAGCAAAATCAGTAACTGGAAGACTAAAGCACTTTCTCAGGCAAGAAAGGAAATTCTTTTAATGGAAGTGATCAAGGCCCTTCCACTTACTGTATGGGGTTCCAACTTCCAAAATCACTATTGAGAGAAATTAATAAAGTGATGCAACATTATTGGTAGGGGCATCAGCAGCAAGAAAACAAAGTCCATTGGATCTCATGGGGTTAAATTGGGACAGCAAAACAACTTGAAGGCCTAGGTTTTCATGATCTAGAGAGCTAGGAGGCCAAACAAGGTTGGAGAATCCTTAAGTAGCTTGAATCACTAGCTGCTCGAGTCCTGAAGGGAAAACACTTCTCATGTTCTCAATCTTTAAAGGCTAAGGTGGGGTCTGGGCCCTCTTTTATCTGGAGGAGCCTTTGTGCAACTAGAGGTTTGACTGAAAAGGGATTTATCTAGAAGGTAGGTGATAGAAAAAATATAAAATTTGGAAACATAGATGGTTGCCCCAACCAACTAGGAATATGGTCCAACCTCCAGTGAACATTCTTCATGAAGAGGCAACATTGGTAGCCCTTATCAATGGGGAGACAAAACAGTGGGATAGAGGTTATTTATGGATATTTTTGGGCTTGAGAATGCATCAATTATTCAGAGAATTCCCATTTGTTTCACTGGGGTGAAGGATTAGCTTATATGGTTGGGAACCAAAGATGGCGATTTTTCTATTAAAAGCTCCCATCACTTGCAGAAAGAACTGATTTAAGGGCGAATCTTCAATAGGTTGTCGACAGTCTCACAAATGGACTAAATGCTGGTACCTGAAGATCCTAAGTGCTACCAAACAGTTTGTATGGAGGGCCTACCTTGAATTACTTTCCACTAAACTGAATTTGTTCAAGAAGAAGATAGTTGACTCTCCTTTATGCCCTATTTGCTGTAATGAGGTAGAATCAGTAGCTCAAACTCCTTGGACCTGTAGTTCAGCTATGGATGTGTGCTGTCAAGGGCCTAATTTTTTCCAAAAAAGCACCTTGAGGTTAGACTGTCATAAAGAGATTTTCGAGAGGCTTAGTGCCAATTGTGATCAAAATTTTATGGAACTCTTTGCAGTGACAGCTAGGAACATCTGGTTTAGAAGGAACAAATTGATCTTTGAAGGTTCCTTTTTTCACCATACTTAGGTGGTTAAGAACTTTACAAAGTCCTTAGAAGATATTACAGTTGCTCAGTTTAGATCACAAGTCAACAACGCCAAGCCTCCTAACAGAATTATAAACTAAGAACCTCCTCCTGTAGGACTCATCAAGATCAATTGGGACAATGCTTTTAGTGATGGTATGGGAAAAATTGGCAGATTGGTGGCAAGAGAGTTCAAAGGATCTATCTTAGCAACTAAGAAGTTTTCTAAAGCTGGTCTTATAAATTCTTTGTTGGCAGAATCATTCGGGGATTATTATGCTGCTGTGATGGCCTCTGAATTGTGCTTCAGTTTTGTCATCCTAGAAGGAGGCTGTTTATAGTTGGTTCAGGGGATTTCTAGAGGTGATCATGATTGTGGAGATCAAGTGGGTATGATATGTATAGAAACTAGAGTGTGGCTGTCAAAACTAAGGTAATGGAAAGTTTTGTATACAAAGAGAACTGATAATATTTTTGGCTTGTCTAGCGAATTAGAATTCCTTAGAGCTAGTTGAGGACTTGGTTGTACTGGTTATTAGACTAGATTGTAATCATGTTTCTTGTTTGAGTTGAGTTTCTTGTTTCTTTTCTTGGTATCTGAATGGAAAGTCAAATGTGCAGGCAAAGTGAAGATAAAAATCGGAGAGGGCAACGTTAATAGTAATACTATTGCTTGAGGTCATGTAAATTGATGTAATTGGGATCATATATATATATATATATATATTATGTTTTATATTATGGTTTCGTCTTGTATCTATCATGATCATCATGATGGGTTCAAGGGTTACTCACTAATGAGAAATGAGACCCACCAAGTGTTTGATAGAAAACGTAAATGAAAATGGAGATGTTGTAAATGCTCTGTTTTTCCATATATGGTTTATATACAGAATGACAGTATTTATAGGCATATTGCCTTAACAGAATACACTCAAATAAATGCTAGCTCATCCTTTCGATTACAAAAAATATTCACTTAGTTGTCTCGATTCTTCAAGAATATGCTATAGGTCAGTCCTCCTTTAATTATCCATGTGTATACTAGACGGTGCTCCTACCTTAATATCCCCTGTGCTTCAAGCGTTACTAGGTGTATTGTGAGGCTTGAACGAAGTTGTGCATGTCAAGGAGCTGATAAGGGTTTGATCATGATATTTGCTATTTGTTCTTTACTTAAGATAAAAGAGACCATCAAAGACTTGGCTGCAGCCCTTTCCTGGACAAAATGGTAGTCTAGCTCAATATGTTTGATACTAGAGTGAAGAACCAGATTAATAGACAAATATGTGGCAATAATGTTATGACGCCCCCAAATTCCTCCTTAAAATAATACGGGAATCGAGGCGTCGGGATGATGAAAACACGGATCACGCACTCCCAACGTCAAGTGCTAAGTGTGTGAACATGTGACATGCATAAAATAAAAGTCGCAGCAGATAATAAAATCAATATCTAAGTACCAAAATTTTAAAATATTACAAACCAAATTAATGTAAATTCTCCAATATGAGATTTAATACAGTCATCCAAAGATCAAATAAACATAATATACAATCATCAGAATTAAGTAAACATCATCCAAGGAAACTAACTATACTAATTCACTCCAACGGCGGAGCCGCCTCCTCAGGGTCAACCTCCTCGTTCTCTGTATCAAAATCTACAATACCAAAAAATGGTACTGCAAGTAAGTAAAAATCCCAAACAAAATCCACGATATTAAATACATTTGTCTAACAACAAAATGCATGAACAAGATACCATATGCATGAGTCTTAAAATCAATTTTCTCAAATAAATAAATAAAGCACACACTTCAAAATTTTAAAGTAAAACTCTAATGAAATCATCCATCATTTTCCAGATCCAATTATAGCGGGCGTTACGTATCACCGTCCCCGATATGATATACACACATCACCAATCATAATGAGCGTTACGTATCGGCGTCTTCATTATGACTCATACACACCATTTCATAGTGGGCGTTACGTATCGCCGTCCCCGATATGAAATACACACACAATGACCATAACGGGTGTTATGTATCACCGTCCTCATTATGTCATTCACACCCACTGATCATAATGGACGTTACGTATCGTCATCCCCGTTATGACTCAGTTAAAAACCATTAAAATCCATAAACCCAATAATACTATTTCTCACTTATAAAACCCTTCAAACAAATCATTTTAATATACCATAACTCAAGTTTCACGTAAAAACTTCAAATATCTTATATACACATGAACGATCGTGCAATTCACAATACATGTCACCATGTACAAATTATCTAATATTCAATAAACTCAATCATCAACCAAACACATAGTTGTTATGTAAAAATATATTTAAATCTCAAAGTTCGTTTGGAAGGTACTTACAGTATGCTCGCTAATAATTTCTGAAGTTATTGAAAAAGCCGAACAGCGATTCCGAGCTTCCAACCGTGTACTCGCCGCTAAAATCAAACCCAAAGCACTAACATATATAGATCATCACAAATACATAAATAGTAATATCGAAAACAACTAAAATAATTAAAAATCAGACTTAATTAAAACACCAATAAATTATAATAACATCAACGAAACCAATAAATAAACCTAACAATTTAATTAAACCAATAATGTAAATAGAACAATATATATATATAACCAATTCAAATATTGCAACCAAATAAATTAATCATTACTGTAAATAAATAAAATACAATTATTAACTAACTAAACTAAATACTTGATCATAAATAAAATCATACCACAAAATAAATTAAAATCAACACATAATTAATTAAACATTAAAACGAGTAAAAAACTTACCGAAAGATATTCCAAGCGCTGAAATACGACGAATGAAATGATGATTAAAATACTATTAAAATCTCACTTGAAATTTCTGGATTACTAGGGTTTGAAGAAGAGAAAACTCAAGTCTAAGTTGTGGAAAAAATGAAAGCTCAAAATTAACTTAAAAGGAGGCTAGAACATGGCATTGAGAATGATTTTCGGCATGTGTTTTTCACAAGGGTCGACAGGTATTTTATAGGCATGAAACCGCCAATAGATCACCGATCTTGGACGGGATAAATCATGTGAAAACTCACCAAGATGGAACCAAGACAACCAAGCTGAAAAAGGAGAAGAAGCATCAACCTTACAGATGAAAAACTAGAGAGAAACAAGGCTGGATGCTTATTGTTTGAGGAGAAAACCCGGGCATGTGATGCACGGATTGACTTCGAAATTTGGGGGGAAAAGATGCTCACTGTTTGAGGAGAAAATCCGGGCATGTGATGCACGGATTGACTTCGAAATTTGGGGGGAAAAGTTCATCTAGGTACTAGGTGTTTGATGAGGTAACACGTGGATGAAACACTAAAGCAAAACGTTGCAAGATTGAAGCTTGATTCACGGGTGTATAGAGACGGGAAGAAATGAAGCTGCCTCCGTCCAGCAAAATGAAGGAACCAAAAATCACTTAAAAGGCATGACTAAAACGGTGCCATTTCATGAGTAAAAAATGGGGCTGGGTTGCTAACAAACGGGCTGGACTACTCCAACGGGAACCAAAAATCACTTAAAAGGCATGACTAAAACGGTGCCATTTCATAAGTAAAAAATGAGGCTGGGTTGCTAACAAACGGGCTGGACTACTCCAACGGGAACCAAAAATCACTTAAAAGGCATGACTAAAACGGTGCCATTTCATAAGTAAAAAATGAGGCTGGGTTGCTAACAAACGGGCTGGGCTACTCCAACGGGTTGCGCTGGGCTTACTTGGGGCATTTTAAGACAATCCAACTCAAATATATAAATATACATATATAATAATAAATTTAAGGCTCAACCTGAAACACAACATAAATTAATTGAACACATTAAATTAAATTTGAATATTCTACAATACATTTAATTCAAATAGTAACATAATAACATAATGAGATTAAACTCAAGCCTTAACTTAAATGCATCACAATAATATAATAAGAAAATAAATTAACTTATAATTAAATCATTTAAATAATAATGTACGCCATCTCATAACACCCAAAATTAAATTAGTAAATAAAACATATTTAATATTAAAATATTAAATTACATAGAGAGTAAAATTACGAGTTCTCACAATGTTGTCACACTACAAGGTTGGAATGCTGCTAGGAATATGCTGAGTTCACTCAATAATGACTGTAACCAAAGAAGCTCACAAGTAGTATTAGCAATAGATTTATATTTAGCTTTGGTGGATGACCGAGCCACCGTAGGTTGCTTCTTGAAACCCCAAAAAACTAAATGATTTATAAAATAACATAATAATCGTCTGCAGATCTACGAGGATCAGGACACTCGACTCAGTCTGCATAAAAAAATGCTGATAAAGAAAAATTAGAAGAAGCTGAAAAATGCAACCCAAAATGACGAGTGTGATTGAGATAACGTAAAATCCTTTTGACAGCCTTCCAGTAGGGAAGACGTGGGCTATGCATGAACTGACATACTCTATTCACAACGAAGGAAATATCAGGTCTGGTGAAGGATAAGTACTGAAGACTTCCTACAACACTACGATACCATTGAGGGTCTTCAAAAGCATTACCATCAATGGCAAAAAGTTTTTCAGACGTCGACATTGGAGTGGTGATAGACTTGCAGTTATGCATATTAGTACGAGTCAGAAGATCAACAATATATTTATTTTGAGAAAGAGACAGACCACTATTAATTATTCTGAATAACTTCAATTCCAAGAAAATAGTGAAGAGGCACTAAATCCTTAATAGGAAAATAGGAACTGAGAGATGTAGTGAAGAGATCATGTGTGATGATTAGAACTCGAAACAATGATATCGTTTACATAACCCCCTGGAAGGCTGCTTCATGTAAACATCTTCTTCGAGGTCTCCAAGCAAGAAAGCATTCTGTATGTCAAGTTGATGCAAAATCCAGTTAGATGAAACATCAAGAGAAAGGAGGAGACGAATCATCACTGGTTTAACTACATGACTAAATGTCTCTATATAGTCAATACTAGGTTGCTGACGGAATCCTTGAGTAACAAGACGAGCCTTCCGTCGCTCAAGAGAGCCATCAGCTTGACGTTTAGACTTGATGATCCATTTGGAGCTGAGGAGATTGTAGGAGGGAGAAGGTGGGATTAAATCCCAAATTTGATTTCAGAGCAAAGCAGTGATTTCGGAGTTCATGGAAACATGTCATTCATGATGCTTAAAGGCTTCAGAGAATGAACTAGATTCTTTGAGCACAAGAGGGGATGAGGATTTTTCAGTAAGAGAAGTCGAGATGTGAGAGGAAGGCCATGGTATCGTTCCATCTTGTCGGAGTTTAGGACATTAAATGTGAGATTTCGAGCAAGTGATCATCTCATGATGAGAAGGATGCAGGTTGGGTTGGGAAGACGATGGGATGTCAGTAGGAATGGAGGCACTATGAGAAGGAGGCAAGATCGAAGAAACCCTAGATTCAGTAGAACTATCGGGAAAGGAAATAGAGTGAATGGAGGATAGGCTAGGTGATGAGGATAAGTTTACGGGTGGAGTAGAGGACAAGTTGGGCCATTGGATATTATGTGAATTTGGGCCGGAGTGAGAGGGTAGTGGAATGGATAAGTCGTGCATGGTAGTGGTTTGAGAATTTTGTGGGCTAGTGACAGAAGCCAAATTTTGAAAGGAAAAACTGTTTCATCAAATGTTATGTCCTTGGAACATAAATGCGACCAAACTCTATATGAAGTCATAAATAACCCTTGTGATCTGGGTTATAGCCCATGAACACATAGGGTTTTGAGCGATAATCCAACTTATGTTTGTTAAAAGGATGCAAGTTGGGCCAGCAAGTAGACCCAAACACTTTTAAAAATTGATAATCTGGAATTTGGCCCATGAGCACTTTGTATGGAGACTTATTTTACAAAATTGGCGTGAGCATGCAGTTTATGAGATATGCAGTAACTCAAAAAGCATCGGCCCAATACTTGTGAGGAACCGAAGTATGAGATAAAAGGGGAAGACCCGTCTTGACAATGTGCTGATGATGACGTTCTATATTCCCATTTTTTTGATGGGAGTAAGGAAAATTAATTTTATGAGTAATGCCATGAGATTGAAAAATGGGGCAGAGGGGTCGAAATTCCCTTCCCCATTCTGATTGAATCACAATAATATTTTTTGGAAAAGTATTAGTGACAAATGACAAAAATGCAACCATAATGGAAGTAACATTTGACTTAGACTATATTGGAAATAACCACAGGTATTTTGAATAATCATCCAATATTGACAGATAAAACCAAGAACTATTTGTAGATAATAAAGGAGTTGGGCCCTAAACATCCAAAAACACAAGTTCAAATGGGCCGTGGGATTGGGAGGGGGAAATGGGATGGGGAAGTATATGTGCTTTGGATTGGGAGCAAGTCGAACATGGCTGAAATGAAGAAATGGAAGATAAAAGCATATTAAAATGTCTAAGGATAAAAGCTGTAGTGCAAAAGGACGGGTTCCTAGGCGAGAATGCCATAGTTAAGAAGATGTGTGAGTACCGATGGGGGCTTGAGTCGAGGTGGAAGGGACAGATTGAGTAGCAACTGGTAGAGTATGAGACCATTGTCAAGGACCCCTCGAAGAAGTGTTGCCTGGTAATGTGTATCCTTCACAAGAAAAAATGTGGAATGAAAATTCAAAGAATACATTATTATCAAGACAAAATTGATGACCTCACAACAAATTTCGAGAAATAGAAGGAACATGAAGAATAGAATTTAAAGAAAAATTTCCACTGGGAGTGGTCATCTGAGAGGAGCCAATGTTGTGGATTAGTAGAGTTGAACCATCGCCGATGCTTACTTGGTTGGATCCCTGATAAGACATAGAATCCATTGTGAGATTATTAGCATCTACAGTAAAATGATGTGTAGCTGTTGTATCTGGAAACTAGGTGGTGCTAGGAGTAGATGAGTTAGGAACAAAGGTATAGTTTGAAGTGAATAATGGGGGAGGAGGAGCTTGATATGACTAGTCTAAGCGATAATAACAAGTAGTGGCATAATGGCCTGGTTTTCGACAGAATTGGCAAATTGGGAAAGGAGAGTTAGGAGATGAACCACAAGGAGCAGTAGAATTTCCACGGTTGCCATTGCGACCACGGCCTCAGCCTTCTCTAAAATTACCATGCCCATGAGGAGTTGTAAAATTAGGGGGAGAATATGGGGTAGTCGTATTGTTGGGAGCAAAGGTAACACCAGATAGTAGGGATTGATTTTGATGATTAAGCCGGGATTCATGATTAAGGAGATAACTATAGACTTGGTGGGGTGAGATGGGTTTAGAATGAGTGGTGAGAGAGGTCACCAAAGACTCATATTCCGTGCCAAGACTAGCAAGTAAATAAACAAGGAACTCAGAATTGTAAATAAACAAGTAAATAAACAAGGAACTTAGAATGAGTGGTGAGAGAGCATGACCAACGGCACCAAGTGCAGATGAAAGAGCTTTTGCTTTGTTAAGATATTCAATGATTGTTACGGACCCCTTTTTTAGTGTGGCTAATTGATATTGGGTATGAACAATATGAGCTATAGATTTGGTTAAAAAAAGATTCTGGACTGTGGTCCAAAGATGAGTAGAAGAGGTGTAGTTGAGCACCTGTGCCAAAAGCTTTTAGAGAGAGAAGAATAGATGGCAGAAACAACCAGGCTATCTTGTTCACTACAAGAGAATAGGTTTTTTGGGAAAAATCATTTTGTCTCAAAAAGTAGATTTTTTGTCCCAAAACATCTTTAGAGACAAAAAAATTTCTTCCCAAATTTGTCTCAAAAAGCCCGTCTCAAAAAATTTTTAGGGACGAAAAGTGATTTTCGTCCCTAAAAATGATTTTTAGAGACGAAATCTCACTTGCCTGTCCAAATTCGTTCGGACGGGTTTTTTTATTTGAGACAAAAAAAATTTCATCTTAGAAATCCATTCGAACAAAAATTTCAGCCGTCCGAACTGACAGTTTCTGTTTGAACTGATAAATATTTCGTTCGAACAGATTGCCTTATTCAAACAAGGCTAGCGTCCGGACGAATATTATCTGTTCGAACGAATAAATTTATTGGAATATAAATCTTATTCGAATGGACTCTTTTTAGTTCGGACGAATTTTAAATCATAATTTATCATTCGAACAAATACAAGAGTTGTTCGAACGATACTGCTATACAGATTACATTTAATTAAAAGATGCATTACTATTACAATAAAAATGTAATTTGCACATCAAATGTGTTCAAATATTATTGTTAAACAGAATAATAAATGTACAATTAATAAAAAAAATAGATTTTAAAATCGTGATGGTGGCATAATGTTTTGAGACATCCTCTACCATTCTTCAAATATTACTCGAGTCCTCGACTCTAGTCTCTCTTCTATTCTTGACTCTAACTCTGCTGCTTTATCTAATCTGATCAACAACTCTTATTCCTTGGACTTCAAACGTTCTATCTCAAGTTTTGCTACTTCTAACTCCTTAGTTTTGTCTTCATTAGATCTAGCCTTAGAAAAAGATGATGAACTGGAGGATGGCTTCACACAATGCCCTAAGCCCCTCAAATATCCAGAATGTGATCCGAGAACTTCAGATAGGATCTGAGCATCATTGACAGATGATTCATCAGATGGATTTACAGTAGCGTCCTTTAGAGATTTCATCTTTTTCTACAAAAAAAAAATATATATATTAAAGTTAGTATAAATAATAGGAATATTCTATTAGACTTGACTTAATATACTTAAACTTACATAATTTGCCTCAGCTTCAGACTGATCCAAACATCATCACGATTTTTATGTGCTTTAGCATATAAATGGGTTAGATCAAAGTCACATGAACTTTCAGCTTGCTGCAAAAGAAAAATTAAATTAGAACTTGAAAAAAAAAAGTGCATATTTTAAAATGAGACCGAAATTAGTAGCACTGACCATTTTTTGATGCAAACGATGAAAAGACTGAGAACCCGCATGATGGTGAATCTTTAAACTTGATCTATTTACTTTGTTCATAGCATTTCGTTGCTTTACCAAAAAAAAAAAATATTATAAATTTCAGATTCTAATACATATGTAATTTTCTATTAGAAAAATATAAATGTGATATTACCTTATAAGCAGAATTTTCAAACAAATCACAAACCTTCTGCCACTCGGCTGGTGGTATTGCTTGGAATGGATTTTGGCGTGCCTCTGCAGCAGTGCTGAATTTCTCAAAATGTGCATGGCACCGACCTTTGTACCTCTGGAATGCACTCAACATTAGCTCCTTAACTGTTTTTCGATGCTCTCATCGACTAAAATCTAGATCAAACTCATTCTTGAAAAAATTATAAATAATTATTATAAATACAATTAACATTAAATTTGAATTTTCTTGGGATGTAGCTCATTACCAAACATCGATTTTTTATGTGATCTTTTACATCTTCGGGAACGTTAACCCAGTAGGCTGCTGGCATCGGAGCATACGTGCGAGTGAGGGCACCAACATAAGTATAAAGCCATGCTTGTGAATCACTATGCCCACCAGTGTAACCCTCTAATATATCAACTTTAATTTTACCATTTTTTCTGACTTTCTATGTAGACACCCCTAGTGATGCCTCGCCCTCGGTGCTGGCTTACAACTACAAGTAAAATAATTAGAACACATATATATATATCATTTGATAAATATATATTAACCCATGTGGTAAATACCATAATTTGACAAAATACCTGGCACTAGGTCTGGTGATGCTGGTACACTATTGTTGGCCAGTGAATCACGTGCATGAGAGTCAATAATGGGTGGGGGTGGGGGTGGGGATGGTGCACGAATAGCTTTGCGTTTGTGAGGCATATTTATTTGAAATTGTAATTAATTAAATATATAACCAGATAGATATTGTTGATATTTATCAAATTTATACTTACACATATATTTTAACTCATTGACTATCAGTTTTGCTGGACCAGTCTTCTTCATCTTCACTAGACACGTCAGTAGATTCATGTTTTTTCGACATTCCACCCTTAATCATTTTTGGTGCAACATCTTCTCGACGGAGTGGGACCATGTCATACTGACTCAGGTCAACAAATAGATTGATCACTGGTTCATTTTCTTGATATGCTTCTTTATTTGTCGAACCATTGAAGTCTTCATGTGGTTCATCTGCCTCTGGAATATAATCATATATATTTCTTGGTGCCACTTCTCCACCACTCGCCATGGGTTCCCGTATTCCGGATCATCTAAATAAAAAACTTGATTTGCTTGACAGGCGAGAATGAAAGGATCATCCTCGTACCAGGTTCGGGATGTATTCACACTAACAAAACCCCCATCTTTACGCACTCCCAATCTAGGATGTGAAACATCCCACCAAGTACATCTAAACAACCAAGCAATATAACCTCCCACATACTTTAACCCTATAATATCTTCTACAACTCCGTAAAAGTCAATGTTATCATCTCCATGGCTCCCTTCGACTGAGACCCCACAATTATGAGTTTTTCTATATCTTTCTTTATCATGTGTGTAAAATCTATATCCACGCACCAAGCAACCCGAATACTTGATAGCCCTCTTGCTTGGACCACATGCTAGTGCATAAAGTTCTGGTGAGATCTCATCGGGATTTGTAGCATATTTTAATTTAACCTACATCAATAAATATATTTAGTATAAGATTAAATATCAATAGAATCCATATTAATTATTTAATATTACCGTATGTTCGAACCATGAGGCGAACTTCTCTTCATGCTTCTTTTGTACGTCAGCTCCACCACCAGAGTTAAGTAGTTCTAAATGTTCATTGCATGTTTTCATATGAAATATCAATTTATATGAAAATACTAATCTCAATTATTTTAGTTTTACGTAAATTCATTACTAACCTCAAGTAGTGCTCAATTTCTGCACAGTTATTTAGGACATACCATCGAGCTCTCTTGGCATCTCGTCCACACAAGTCGTAGCCCCCTTGTGCGCCCATTGGACGTATAGTTTGTGACAATACAGAAAATGATGATGAGACACCCATCTGTTCACTTTCATAATTTCGATCCGGTCTCGTAAATCTGGTATCAACCCCACGAAAATACATTGAACAAAAAGTGTGCCATTCATTATCAATGTAGGACTCTACAATCGAACCTTCTAGATGAGCCTTATTTCCCACACTTCGCTTAAGCTTTCCTAAAAATCACTCAATTGGATACATCTATCTATATTGAACCGAGCCAGCAACTAAAGCCTCATGAGGTAGGTGAACAGCCAAATGAATCATTACATCAAAGAAAGAAGGCGAGTACAAACTCTTGAGTTTGCACAATATCACTGGGATCTCAGTCTCCATTTTTAACAATGCGTCAACTTGTAACGTCCTATTACAAATGCCACTGAAAAATGTCCCTAACTCTGTAAGAGCTGTAAAAACATCCCGAGTAAGCTTTCCACGCAGACCAACTGCCAACAAACGTTGTAAAAATATATAACAGTCGTGACTTTTAAGACCAGTTATCTTCCAGTCATGTGTTCGCACGCATCTTGACATGTTCCTAGCATACCCATCAGGTAATTTGATTGATAATAACCAGTCACAAAATTTCTTTCTCTCATCACTTGATAATGTATACCATCCAAGATGCATGATGGCTCGAGACCCATTATCTTGTAAATGCAACTCTGGTCTTATTCCCAACTCCTTTAAATCTTTACGGGAGTTAACTATATCTTTTGTTTTCCCTTCTATTGACATGAGAGTACCCAAAATATTTTCACATATATTTTTCTCAATGTGCATGATATCTAAATTATGGCGAAGTGTCAATGTAGACCAATATTGCAGCTCGAAGAAAATACTTTTTTTTGTCCAATTGAATTCCACTGCATCTCGTTTCCTTTTTCGCGCTCGTGTGTCCTTCCCAAATCTATTTTTTGGAATCTTAAGTAGTTGTGCCAGAATATCTTCGCCAAACAGTATTGGCAGTGATGACCTCCGCTCAGTCTTCCCATCAAATATTGTCCTGTTCGAACACCATCTATAATTATTAGGTAAATATCGACGATGGCCCATAAAACATAATTTTCTTCCATTTGTTAGCCAATGCGACTGTGTATCTTTATTGCAAACAGGGCAAGCCAATTTACCTTTTGTGCTCCATCCAGACAAGTTTCCGTATGCTGGAAAATCATTTATTGTCCATAAGACTGCATCATGCATATTGAATTCCCGCGACAAGGCCGTATCATACGTACTGACACCCAGTTTCCATAACTCTTTCAACTCTGCTATTAGTGGTTGTAGATATACATCTATGTCGTTTCCTAGTGACCTTGGTCCTGGGATCAATAAAGCCATCATAAAATAAGGGTCCTTCATACACTTCCAAAGAGGTAAATTATAAGACATTAATATCACAGGCCACGTACTATGCGAAGTGCTCATATTATCAAATGGATTAAAACCATCAGTTGCTAACCTGAGGCGTACGTTCCGATGCTCTTCGGCAAACTATGGATACTCTCGATCAAACTTCTTCCACTGTAAGGAATCTGCCGGATGCGAGAGAAATTGATCATTTTGAACTCTTTCTGGATTATGCCAAGTCATATCCTTTGCAGTCACTTGAGAAGTAAACAACTGTTGAAGTTGAGGGATCAAGGAAAAATATTTCAACACTTTATTCGGTATATTACGCTTATCTGAAGTCCATCTTGACTCGTGGCACATTGGACATGAATCAAATTCTGCATACTGCTGCCAAAAGAGTACACAATCGTTCTTACAAGCATGGATAATATTATAATCAAATCTCAATCCTCGCTTCAATTTTTTCACCTCATAAAAGTTACGAGGCATCACATTATTTTGTGGTAGAGCCTTTTTAAAAAACTCAAGTAGCATGTCAATGGCCTTTGCAGAAATCCAGCATACTGACTTGATATGTAGCAACCTCACTGTGAATGACAATTGACTATGGCGGGTACACCCCTCATACAATTGTCGTTGTGCATCCTTTCACAGTCTTGCGAAGTTCTGGTTTCCCTTAAAAAATTGTGAAGATGTTCCTTCTCCATCTCGAACACCAAACATGCCTGCGCCAATATCATCTAACATCTCAGTGATATTCTTTCCATTATCATCACTATCATCCGAAACAACCACATTTGTATCGTCGATATCGATTTCGGCATCAGTTTCCTCCATTCGATTGGAATGATTTTCAAATCTAACTCCTGTAGGAAATGGTTCGCCATGTAGAATCCAATGCGAGTATTTATGATCTATCCCATTAACGAACAAATGAGACTCCACTACTACCATATTTAAATAACTCAGGTTTTTGCACTTCTTGTACGGACATCTTATAAAATCCCGATTATCAGCACTGTCTTTCGCAAACTCTATGAATACTTTCACCCCTTGTGCATACTCCTTATAGTCTCGCCCAAGTCTATCTTCCAATAGCATCCAACTTTTGTCCATTATATTTTCGTTATCCGTCCACTGCCTATTAAAAAAAACCTAAATCATTTCATAAACATCATCAGTAATACTGTAATTGATATCCTTATAATACTATTTATTTATTCTGTCCGCATGAATTCCATTCGAACGTATATTTTTACGTCCGGACGGACATCAACATTCATTCGAACGTGAACAGTTTCGTTCGAACGAAAATCGTGCAGACAACATACTAGAACCAATCCTCACCATCAACTAAGTAAGCAACAAATACCCAAATAAACAAATCATGCTCGAAATTGGTTATATAATAAAATACCAAATATCAAAATAAGTATGCAAAATCTATATAAAATCACCCCAAAATATCAAAATAAATCTATAATCTTTAGACCCTAATAATTAGAAAACTAACCTCAACTTTTGCACATCCAACTTCAAAACTAATTCAACAACACTGCCTACAATTAAAAATCATAAGATGAGAAAATTATCAACCAATTTTAATGTTGAAAAATATACAAAAAAAAAAAAAAATATTGAGAAATGAGATTTACCTATTCCCTCTCAAGAATATCAAGTCTTCCACACTTAAAAATCTTCCTATAATATGCAATTTTTCTCTGCCTCCCTTTGTAAAAAATAGCTCAATCTCGAGTAAGAAATGAACTGAAGAGTTGGTGTTTAAATCTACGAAGTTGCGTTTGAACGTAAAATTTATTCGTCCGAATGCCAAAATGTCAAATTGCCGCTAATTTTCCTGCGAGGAATTTTCAACTTTTTGCGTTCGAACGGATAATTTTGGTGTTCGGACGCGTTATTCTAAACATATTTTGAGTATTTTCCGTTGGAACGCATGAGAGACGGTTATGACGTATAATAAGTGTTATATCTTATAGAATTACACTAATATTATAATACTAATATACTAGATAATATTTAATTATTATTATATATGTATATACTGATATTACTAATACTATTCTAAATAATTTATATTATAAATTGTATAACCTCAATAAGTGATGACACTACAAATTATATATTAAGTAATCTAAGTAACATGAACCTAATTATTATAAACTAAGCACTACATGTAAATAGTATAATACTTATGTTTTAACTAATATATACTAGTATATACAAAATAATTGATATATATGAAATTGAAGTACTTGATATATATTTATTATATATAACATTATCATTTTAGTGTTATGTATAGTGCATGTATATTAAGTAATCTAAGTAATATGTACCTAATTATTATAAACTAAGCACTACATATAAATAGTATAATACTTATGTTCTAACTAATATATACTAGTATATACAAAGTAATTGATATATATGAAGTTGAAGTACTTGATATATATTTATTTTATATAACATTATCATTTTAGTGTTATGTATAGTGCATGTATATTATAAAGACTACTTTTAGTATTTTATTTTTTACTAAAAACTTTATAATATTATTAGTGTCGTATGGTACATAATAATATCGTTATAACTCGCCGAACTGATAGCGGATTGCTTAAACCCCAAACTCTTTTCTTTCCGTTCGAACAGATACACCTCTATCTGAACATATACCCTTATTGTTCGAACGCTCAAACTCGTTCGAACGAGAAATATCTCGTCCAAACGAGTGTCGGGGTATATATGCCCAGCCCTCGCCGAACGCCTCATTTTTGCATCAAACGGCAGATTCCAAAACTCAGTCCCATTCGAACGAGAATCACACTCCACCTTCCCGAAACCATCATCTACAGTGAGATATATAAGGTATGGTCTTTCTAACCCCTTTTATTGGTTGAAAATGGGTTATGAACACCCATTTTTGTGTGGGTCGGATTTCAAATTGAATCCGACCCATTTTTCATAGTTTTTATAATTTATTTCCTAGTATTCATTGTTTCGAACCTTTAGGAGTGATATTAGGTTGATTTGATCCGAATAGATTTGAGTTTTGTAGGAAAAAAGTAATGGCCGAGTCAACTCAGCTATTTCTCTTCGCAGGGGTTTCCGTTCGGACGGGAATGACCCCCGTCCGAACAAGATGTAGGGGATGATCTTGTTTGTTCGAACGGGCTTATAACGCGTTGGAACGTGTTATTTGTCCGTCCGAACGAGTAAGTTCCAAACAGAATAGTTTGATATACATATTGGTTTCATTTAGGTATTTTGGGTTCCATCAAGCCTGTCTAACTTCTTCTATCACTTATTTATATATAGTATACGAATGGCGGGTAGAAGTCAAAAGCGTGGAAGAGATCAGTTGAGCGCTACTAGGCCTGTGATCGCAGATCCAGTTGCCTAGACTCCCGTCTCTCCCGCTGCTCCTAGTGCTCCTGTTCGTAGGTCTGTTCTAGTAGAGCGGCCTATCAGTTTGGATGACTTCAGAGAGCTGGGGTGGGAGGGACACACCATTCACTAGATCTTCACGGAGAGAGGATGGAGTTCGATCTGCACACAGGAGGGGATCGCATATCCTGATATGGTATGTGAATTCTATCGGGCATTGGGAGATCAGCTTGGAGATATTCACCACTACGTACTTATGGTGCAGGGAGTCAGCATCACCTTCTCTCCTCGGGTGATTGCAGAGTATTTGGACATCCCGCACATGATGGACGCATATCCTCATCCATCCGCAGCAGCAGCATCTAGATCTGTTAGGGCAGACATGGAGGCTGAATCCTCATCACCTTTCGCTACATGGACTGCCGATGAGTTGGGTACTGGCTCAGACGCTGATGATAGTGACCAGGAGTACGTACCTGATGATGGTCTTACAGACAATCAGGTACGTGAGCTATTACGGCATCCCGAGGCTCCTGCATATGATGGCGGGAAGGCCATCAAACAGGTTGACTGCATTCTATTCTTCAGATTGTTGAATTTGATAGTCGGGTACAACATAGACCCGAAAAAGCACAAGACAGATTTCGGGATGGATCGGGCACGACTTCTGGTGCGGGTAGCGAGGGGGGACCCGATTGATCTAGCACTGTATATTTTCTTCCGCATCTGATAGGAGTCAAGATATGGGAGTGGAGGCAGTTTACCATTTGGATTGTTAATATCTGACCTCCTCTTTCAAGCTAGAGTTACAGAGCAGATTGGTGAGAAAAGAGAACTTTAGATGGGGTTTCTCAACAAGATATCTATCAGTAAGAGCAAGAGGCACCCCTATGTACGTATTCCAGGGTCGACGGATGCTACTACTAGTGCTGCTACCCAGCCTGCTCAGAGCTAGCCCGCAGGATTTACACTGGAGCAGTTGGAGGCGATGGTTGAGTGCGTGGTGGAGAGAGTGGCGACCCGTGTGGTAGCAGAGGCTGAGGACCGCATCATGAGGAGGATAGATGATGTAGAGAAACGGATTAAATCTATGCAGGAGGACATAGATTTGATACCGATGTAGTATGAGTATTCTTATTTTATGTGTTGTATCGAATAATATTATATATATTTTGAAATGTAATTAGTATTTTCTTTTATTTTTGGTATTCATAACAATGTTCTTTTTTTATTTTCGTCATTTTACTTATTGCTTGTGATAATAAAATAAAGAACATTTTTAAAGTAATTACATAAAATAAATTTTTGCATTTATAAATATTTTAAATGTTTCATAAATCATAAAATGTAATATAAACACATTTTTTATATTTTGAAAATGATAAAATAAAATTAATAGAAAACAATATATATATATATATATATACACGTAAATGAAAAGTGATAAAAGAAATTAATCATTTATAACCTGTTGTCCATCCAAACAGTATAATTTGGGTTCGGACGGACTTGCAATTCCACCGCCACATTTTCCTCCAAATATATTCTGTTTGGACAAATATTTCTTCGTTCGAACGTATTTTTACGCTCGTTTGGACGGATTTTTCTCCATCCGAACATATTTTGCAACTCGTCCAGCTTTTGGGACGAGTTTTAAAAAATGTCTCTAAAAACCACTTTTAGGGATGAAACTTATTTGGTCCCTAATAAATTTTGTCCCTAAAAATAAAATTTGTTGTAGTGTTTGTAGCTAGTGCTTGTATGCTAGATTCGGTTTGTCTTCCAGAAGTGGTGGGGGTTTAGGAGAAGAGCCATCGACGAACACAAGAAGCTGATATCCCCTAAGGAATGAGACTATTTTTGCCTTCTAAAGGAGATAATTATCGATGTTGAACTTCACAGTAATGAACAGAGGAGCAGAAGAAATAATGGAGGTATTTGGAGTAGGATTAGAATTTTTAGGTGCCATGGAAACTGTTTGTAAAAAAAAAATCGGACACAGGTCCTTTCTAGGCTCCGATTGCCATAATGAGGTATGAAACCCACCAGGCATTTGATAGAAAACGTAAACCAAAATAGAGAAGTTGTAAATACTTTGTTTTTTCATATATGGTTTGTATACAGAATGACAATATTTATAGGCATATTGCCTTAACAGAATACACTCAAATAAATGCCAGCTCATCCTTTCAGTTATAGAAAATATTCCCTTAGTTGTCTCGATTCTTCCAGAATATGCTATAGATAAGTCCTCCTTTGAATGATCTGTGTGTATACTAGACGGTGCTCCTGCCTTAATACACATGATCGAGACATGTCTAGCCGGCCAGTACTGTTGAAATATGCCCATGCTGACATTGCAGGTGTCGTGTGACAAATAAATTAGTCTTATGCGTATCTATCTTGTGTTCAACGTGTAGAAACCCAAAGCCATAATTGTCTTTATGTCCGCTGTTCATGAAGTAATGTTGCTAGATATTTGCTGTTATGGTGTCGTGAGGCAAATAAACATGCGCGCACCCAAGTCTTGTCTTGCCCGTGTTGAAATGATCCCACGTACTAAGCTCGATCTACAGCTTCATTGAGTCTAAATCCGACCTGTTCGTATAAAGTTTTGTACAGAACAAAATTCGAATAAATCACGATTTAAATGTAATGGATGGATTTATATAATATGCTGATCTAATCATCACCAGTTTAAGCTAGACTTGGCATATATTAGAAAATACTATCAATACTTACAATTTTATTTGCATATATTAATTACATGCTGCAATATTTCACCAAAATACATAGATCAGCAAATGAAAACATGCTGGTCTTAGCCAAATCACGTACGCTGCTAGCAAACCAACAGATCAGCTAAACCAAATACAAGAGAAAGAAAGCCTGCTGTCCAAAATAAACATAACATTAATAAAACAAAAACTTATCAAGATTTATACACCAATAAATTAACTTTAAAAATCGCATGAGAGATCCATTATAGTAGTAATGGTAATTCTCCACACAATATTAGACAACCAAAACTACTATATGCATGCATAGATGATAGAACAAAGACAATTCTGTATATATAATTACAATATTGGATAGCCCACTGATCAGATCATATAGGGCTGCAAGGGGCATCTGTAGATCATGGTAAACCACCAAAAAGGATCAAGACAAAGCATACAGAAAACAAAATGCACAAGCTAGAAAAATCCCACTACAAGAAATTGGGGTTTTTACCACCAATATTCTTTTCCGCGACATACGATCATGGCAAAAAGTGATTTATTGGGACCAAAAATGCTTGTGGCTATAAAATCGTACTTGTTGCCACGATTTTTTTGTTGTGGATAAAAAGTGGTAAGAAAAAATAATTTACCACGAGAAAAGAAGTTATTGCCACGAGGTTAATTTTTACTACAACATTTATCACTTTTTATCACGAATTTTTTTCCCACGATATGAGCTCATGAAGAATACTTCTTATTGTGACAAATTTCATCCGTGGAAAAAACGTTTTTCAATTTGCCACGACTTCACATCCGGATAAACAACCATTTGCAACGAGTTGAAGTTGTGACAAATACAACTAACCTTTAAATTTACTTTTTGCATTGACGTCTTCTCATGACAAATAAGTATTCTACATTACTACACATTTTATTTTAATTTTTAATAATAATATAATTATAAAATATTATTTTAATTTTATCACTTATTTAATAATAAAAGATAACTATTTTTATAAATTAAAATTAATTTTTTATGATATGATATTAATATTTTAAATTATTTATTTTAATTAGTTTAATTTAATATTTAATGATTACCGTTGGATTAGACTTGAAAATGATCTAAGGGTTCACATTAAAAACCTAAACACCCAACCTTTTTCCCTTCTCTGTTTCGATCCCCGTATCCCCCCCCCTCTTCCTTCCTTCTCTGTTTCGATCCCCGTATCCCCCCCTCCATCTCGCTCTCTCTTTTGGTTCTAGGGTTCTCACAGCCGGCCAAATCGCTGGATAATCTTCTTCTTCTTCTTCTTCTACACACGCCGGCCTTTCGCCACGCACGGCAGCATACCCTTCCTCTCCTTTCTCTTCCCATTATTTTCCTCCCCCCTTAGCCGAGTATCATCCATCGCACATGAGCTCAACGATGCCGTCTCAAGTGAGAATACTTCTCTCTCTCTCTCCGTCGCCTCTCTCCTACACTATCCCTAAATATCTTTCTCTCGCTCGCTCTCTGTCTTTGTCTGTCTCTGTGTCTAGGGTTTCAGCGATTTGGGTTCTGTTAAGCAAAGTGTTGCCGCTACGCACAGCCGCCTGAGACGCCTCTGCCGAGCCTCCAGGTAAGCCCCACAATTTTCCTCGGATTTTTTAGTATTTGGGATGATCCATTTTTGGTTTCCTTGCGCCGGGTTGAGTGTGGTACTCTTTCTCTCTCTCTGTTTGTGTCTCTCCCTCTCTCTACTCTTGATATTGTGGTTGAATGTAGGGTTCATCAGTGATAAACATGGGTAAACTTATGTATTTTGGTTTTCATTTTTGGGGTGGTTATACACGAAATGGAAAACTAGGGCTACTCTGAAAACTTTGTTTTACCTCCAGCCAAGATTCCTTCTCCATTGCTTCGGATCACACACTTTCATTTTGCTTATTTAATGTTAGGAACTTTAGAATGGTTTTTGAAGCGATGGAAGGTGTTTCTGAGTTACATAAGCTCTTGCATCATTTTTTGTTTCCCTTAGTTTCGGTGTTGCAAGCTCTTGTAAGATAGAAAAAAAATTGCAAGTTAACCATTAGTGCATTGGTAAAAACTTGGTCTATATGTCACTGTTAGCTGAGCTTAGTATGTTTACTTTATCAGGTAGTTTTGGAAAATGTTGCAAGCTTAGAAAAATGATGCGAAGAGGAATTATGATATTGTTGATTTCTCTTGAATTAATTATTTTTTTAAAAAATAATTGAAGTCAGCTCCAGTTTAATTTTTTTTCATGATGTTGCTTTAAAATTATGTTTTTGTGAGTATACATCCAGTGCAGTTGATTAAACTGTGTAGTGCAGTAAGATGGGGATGCATTGGATTAGTTGAAGCCCCAAAACAGAGTAGCCAAAACAAACTGCTTCAACCAGTCCATTGCATCCCCAAAGTATAGTTCTTTCTTTCTTGTTCATCAAGTATTATATTGTGCTAATTTCATCTTATGGTTGTTACTTTCTATTGACATTGGTTGTTTTAACTTTTGCATTTGTGAGGATCAAAATTTTCATTAAAAGCTTTGAATTATTAAGTTATTTTTGGTTAGTTTTATTTTCTTAACAATTAATTGTTATCGTCTAAACTGTAACTTATTTATCTGCAATCTGTTAGTAGAGAATGTGAAGAGTTGCATGCAGTCTGTAAATTCCCATGACATTGCTTTTTATGCAGTCTGTTATCAACTTTTCAGCGCTTGTATTGTTTGCTGGCTTTGAAGCTTGTTAAACATTTGTAGATAATGTTTAGTTTCAAATGTGTCTTTAAATTCAGATTGATCTTAGTTGTCGAAAACTCTTATGCATCCTCATCTGTTAGGATTTTCTTCTCTAACAGTGTTAAATTTTCTGTTAGGATTTTCTGATTTCATGTTGATGATTGTGAATTATAAGATATTATTAATGCTATATATATATATATATATATATATTCTGATAGCAAGCCCAACCTTTTATTTTTACTTAAAAAAAAAATAAAAAAGAAACCAATCTAGAAGATAGCATAAGTGAAGTAGCTATGTTAACTAGGGTAGCCTTTTTATATTGATTATTACTTAATTTTTTTGGTATACAAACAGGGGTTAATAATGGGTGGGTAATTTTCCTTAATTTTCCTTTGCAGGGAGAACTATGGGTGGGTAATCTTTGGGTTATCTTTTGTGTCATGTTTAACTCAAGTCGTAAATTTTAATTACTTGCGGGTTGCTTTGATTGCCTCTCCCATGTTGTTTATCTATGATTTTCTTGCTGGTATGCGTTACATTTACTGTGAAGTGAATGGTTTGTGTATGAAAAAGTTTTTTGGAAAAGGTATCTTGCTGCTATGCTTTACATTTTGTTGCTGCTATATATATACTTGATCCTTTTAACATAACTAATAATAATAACAAATATTAGTGATTTATTTGCTTGCTCTGTATTTTGCAAAAGACTTGGGTGAGAGATTTGCCTACACTTGAGTGGCTTTGGGTGAGAGATTTGCCTACTTGTAAATTTTAAATAGCATTACTACATTTTCATGTTCATTCTTTCTGGTTCTAAATAGCATAACAATGTTAGTTTCATTACTTTTATAGTCATAGTTTCCCTTGATTGTTTTAAAAGAAGGATGGAAGAACTATTGGGAAAAGCACATGAATGCCCACAAACAAATTATAGGGTTCTATGGTGTAGTGGTTAGCACTCTGGACTTTGAATCCAGCAACCTGGGTTCAACTCCCAGTAGGACCTTCATAACTTTTACTGTCTTTATTTTACCAAAGGAGGTGATTGTACTTCAAAAAAAAAACATATAAATGAGAAAGCTGGTGAAATGAAGATGAGATCTTTAACCAGGCTTGATTAGGTATAATAGAATTCTGCTATGTTTTGGTTTAGGCAATTTGGGTTCTGTTATAGTTTATGTTATAGATTTAGCTCTATCATTTACTCTAATTGATTATGTTTAAATCTTCTATATTCATTTCATTATTCAGATTCTGTTTTATGATTTCTACAATTATTTTATAGAAGCTGTTTTATGATTTCTACAATTATTTTTATATATTTTTTTTCTAAAATATTTTAGTATTTGCCGTGAACAAAACTTGTGGCAAATACTTTTGCCCACAAAAGGTTATTTTTTGCTATGAAACTTCTCTGTGGGCGTATAGAAGGGCATACGATTAGACTTGGTGGTAAAAGAATATTAGTTACAAGTTGAAAAGAGATAGTCTGGTGGCAAACTTTTTTTTACTACGACTGTTTCATAGTTCAAACTTATTAGCCACGACAAGATTTTGTAGCAAAAGACTAATAGCCATAGGGTTATTGCATTTTTAAATTTTATTCCCGCGAGTAAAATTGGCTATTACCACAACAAATGCCGTGGGGAAAAATATCTATTTGCCACGGAATTGTATGGTTCGTGGCAAATGCTCTTTTATCGCGAATTATATGCCACAGACGTCCCACGAGATGAATTGGTGGGAAAAAGTTTTTATCCACGAAAATGCTATTTTTGGCCACAACTACCGTTCGTGGCTAAAACCCGAAAATCTTGTAGTGTCCTATCTGACAAGGAAAAAAGTGAAGCATGACGCAGGAAAAGAGCTAGACCTTATAAAGTCATAATATATACTCATTTAACACGTCGTACGCCAAGTTCTTATGCCTGCATTGTGACACCCCGTACTCGTAGGGGGTCCTGAAAATCAACCTGTTTGACTTTGCCCTGTTCTCGTTCACCCAAATTCGCGCTGGTAAGCTTGATGATCTCCTCCTTGCTTTAAATTTCTTCCGTCATTATACGATTTCGATATGGGGTTCTTGTTTTAACATTGATTGCTTGGGGGGAGATACTCTCGGGCCGATAGGCCATCATAGCAGAATGTAGGATTTTTTTTAACTTCTCTTCTCTTTGTTCCGTTGTGTTTTTCTTGTGGAGATTAGGGTAGTTACAACTCCAGATTTACACATCGGCAATTTATCCTCCTTTGGCAGTGCGTGACTCTCGGGTTCCAAAGCTACAAGTGAATTGAGGTATTTTATTTTCAAGGCCTTTCTACTCTATAATGCATGCGAATAAGGGTAGGAGTTTCATGAGTAGGTTAATGGATTTTGGAAGGATTCAAAATTTTATGGCTGTGTTGTTGGGCTGGTTGGTCTTAATCGAGTAAAAATGTTGTTTGGCTGGTTGGTTTTAATCGAGTAATATGTTGTTTGGCTGGTTGGTTTTAATCGAGTAAACCTTGAAATGCTTTGTAGTGGGCTGGTATAAAAGTTTTATTAGACGCAAATGATCTTTCGGCCGTGTTCTTGTTAGGAGACTTATGCCGGCAGTTAAATAGATATTGGTGGCTGTTAGAATTGGGATTTTTAGTTCCAAAATTTTATCGTATGCTTTTATATCAGGTTGTGGTTATCTGAAGAGGCTTGGGCCCTTTGTTGAGAAATATTCTTTTGATGGCTGGAGGTGTAATAAGGGGCTGATTACATTGAAAGAATGAAACATGCTAAAACGTATTTTGGAACATTAATTTATAATGATTTTCTTGGAGGGTTGTATAGCTGGTCATTGATATTTAGTGAAAATGTTATGCGTAGGTGACGAGAATCTTAGAGATTGGACTCAAAACTTTGAATATACGTCTTAGGAGTCAGGTAAGCGGGGCTTCTATCCTAGATTTACATAAATAGAAAATTGGCTTGAGGTTAGTTTTATAAAATGTGCATGTTTTGCTTTTTAAAGAAAAATATGAAAAAAAAAAAAACAACCTCAGTATATGTTTTATGCATTCGCTCATGAAAATTTATACAATAGAGAAAATTTTCTTTTGACATGAAATGTGTAGACATGAGCAATATTTGACATATTTCTGAACTATGCATAAGAGCGAACATGAATTTTGATGCCATCTTGTGCATGTAAAATAATATATTTTGTTGTGTTTTTGGGCTTATATGGAAATGGATAAGAAAGTGAAAAACAAGTGGCTTAATATGATATGTTCACGGAAATATCTTTGGCATACTTATCTGTTTGTCTTTATTTCTGAATATGGTTCTGACATGATTATATGGATTCACGTGATATGGTTGGTACCACCATGATACGATATGATAGGAGTGCAATCACTTTGGAAACAAAGTGATCCTTTTTATGTGTTTCTTTCCTATATGCACACTCGGGGCTCCGAGAACGAATGAGGAAAAGTCTCACAATATGATACTGCCTGGTTTGGTCACCAGGGATAGCACAACCCTACCACGGGAGTTAAACATGGTATATGTTTTGGAAATGTTGATGAGATGTTACAGTTATTTTTGCCAAAGTGTTTTGGGTATAAAAAGTTGGTTTTGTGTATACTTTATGAAAAATAAAGGTTCGCTCAGCTTTTGGTTGGTTTATAAGTTTTGGAGTTGTTTTCTTTGAATAAAAGTTTTTCCGTTACATGCTTAAGAGTTTTATTAAAAATGCTCATGATTTACATACTAGTATAGGTGTTTTGCTTACTGAGTTGTGGATGAACTCACCCCCTTATCTATATACATTTCAGATGAAGTGGAGGTCTCGACTGAGGACCAAGGTTAATATGTTGGGACCAGGATAGGCGGTTATCTTTTGGGTTGAAGTGAAGACGATATTTATTATTTTGTTGTTACGTTATTTAGCATGAATAGATCAAAGTGTTAGTAGGATATTTTTTTTTTATGGGGAGTTTATGGACCCTATGTAATGGCATTATTTTGTTTAATGTATGAACTTTATGGATATTTAGGATTTAATTGTTTTAAGATTTGGAGATGAGGAATTATATGTGGATTATTGATTAAATATTTTTAGATAGTATTTGTAAATGAAAACAGGTCAAAGTCAAACAGGTTAATTTTCAGGACCCCCTACGAGTACGGGGTGTCACATGCATCCATTAGATTCCTAGTTTATATCCCTCTCACTGATCCAAATAAAATAGATGAACCGCAAAAATTAGCTTCCCTACGAGACTAGGCAAGACTAGGCATGGATGCACCCCATTGATCATCAAAACACGTACCAGAGCCTGGAAAATAAACAAACTCGATCGATCTAATAATCAATTTCCGCAGACTGTGACACTACGCCACCGTACTTCCTTCCGGGCCATCGAGAGAGATTCCCATGCTGTTAGTCATTTCATTCATCCCGAACTCGAGCGGCTAGAAGTTTCGATCGCTTAGTCATCTGGTGTCGTTTTTATATAGGAAGCACAGAAGGTTTCATGGTTGAGGGCTTCCCACAATCCGGAACAGTGCAGGGCGGCATCAAACTAGACTTATCTGGCAATTCCATCCTGTCGATTTATCGATCACACATTTCAGTTTTTTATACAAATTGCTCGTGCTTGGACCATGGTACTACTACTATATTTAATCATCATGATTATCCTCATATTTGGAGGAAAAGAAAATAACTGGCTCTTAGAACTTGATCTCGTAATATATGACATGGAAACTCGTTGAAGTGATGATTTTGGCAAGTTGCATGCGGACCTCATAGAAAGCAACTTAAAGGAAAAAGATCTCCCAAGTAGTACTAGTACTTCTTACTCAAGGGTTTCAAGTGGGAGGAAGATCGGAATATAAAAGAAGTCTTATAATATTTATTGTTCATTTAATATTATCGGAAATATATATTTATATACATATATATACTAGGTTGAAGCAATGTGCAAAGCACGTTTGCTTAATTTTTTTTTTAAGAATTTTTTTTATTAAGAATTAATTTTTGATTAATAACAATCCAATGCTTTTTTGGGTTTAAATTTAATTTCTAACTTAAATACAATAATATAGTCTCATAAATACAATAACATAAAATAACATAGTCCCATAAATAAACATCTCTCATAGTTTTAGAATACTTGTTTGAAATAATTTTGATTATATGGTGATTCTAGGATGACGATCCAACATTTCCATCATATTGCATTTCCTCAATAGTGAAAATATTAAAATGCCTATATTTTTTTTCTTTTTTAGTTTCTCAAGATTTGCATAAATTTGAATCTTTCACATTTTTGTTGATCATTTCTCCACAATGCTTTTAATATATGATCAATATTCCTACAAAATAAATTTTTAATATGTTTTCATAATTTATAAAAATGTATTTTAGGTTAGGTATTTATTTTGAAGTTTTACTCATTAGTTATTTATCAGTCATATTAATGAAACAACACTTACTAAAAAAAATAGATTAACTAAAAATTAGTTTTTATCAGTTATTTCAACTTGGCTCTATTTGAACTCAAATAATCGGTGAAAATGTAGAATTTATCATTTTTCCCAATTGTTTTTAATTTAGAAGATGAAAAAATATTATAAACTACTTGTGATAAAATTTGTAGATGAGGTAATTTTTAAGATGGTTTAATTTGTAAATATGAGGTAATTTTTAATGTTAAAAGCAATTACACGAGATTAATGTCTTAAATAAAGGCAATTATGAGACGGAAATTTTCTTGAAATGTATATCTACCTTATATTTATTATCAGGACGTGCAGGACGTGTATAAAAACAATTACACGAAAATTTGTAGATGAGATTAATGTCCTACTTTTTAACGCTTCCTATTCAACCGAGATTAGGGCTTTTCCCTATGTGATTATTGATATAATGAATGAAGAGAATGCATGGTAGATCGAGGCTTGCATTTCCAAGACACATGCTATGATGTGCATTGATGTTGAGGTATCTTCATAGGCGTACTACCAAGATATTGCATTAATTTTCAATACAAAGGCTATAATAAATGGAAGATAAATGCTATAATAAATATTCAGCCAAATGTATATAAACGGAAAATGATAAAAATTACTGTTCACAGATGGAAAAATAAATTTTTTTTGTAAAAACATGATTTTCTGTTAGACAGCCACTTTATATATATAATATATATATATATATATATATATATATATATAATAAATACTATAACGTGATCTGTTTATGTGTTTATCTCTTTTTGATCTTCAAGTTGGAACAAGAATATTTTGAGGGGAGTTAATGCCAGTACCCTAGATGTCCAAACTAATTAATTTCCCTTCTCCCATAGTTCTTTAATTAATTAACCAGCACGTTGCATTCAGATTTCTTAAACCCCAAGGAGATCAAATTAATTAGGAGCCCAATAATTAGGAACCGAAGGGAACCTTAATTAATTTGTTAAACCCCATCAGGCACCTATGCAGCTGTCTGGGCTTTAATGTTCATTAAGCCCCCACATTGACTAGATGCCAGATCATGCAGGTCTCTGTCCTCTACAGTAGTATGTCTAAGGTTTTCTAACCTTGTTCATTTATCACGATTCTCTTGAGACTCACGAGTCCAACCCGGTATTAGTTAGTGGTTATTTTAGGGAATACACCAACATTACTTAGTGATAATATATATATATATATATATATATAAAATGGACTTGATGATTAATCTGGTCATGATGATTAGTACTTGTAAGGAGATTTTCCTCCCAATAGGCCCGCAAGCCCCTATATATGAAAGGCGAGTGGGCCGTGAGATTCCTTGGCCAAGCTTGATTGTGCCCCCGAACCCTCCCGAACAAGGTTGGTGGATCTCTGCAAGGTACTTAGCCCAAGGACAAAACTCACGTGTAAAGTAATCCGTACAAAAGGTAAACAATCAGTACCGACTCATGGGATACGTCATCCTGACACCTCTCTATGATGTCCCACTCATATAGATTTGTGATATTAGATAGACAAAAGGGTAAGGAGAGTTATTGATCTTCTGATAGGAGGACATTGACTGGCTACTAAGGAGGCTTACAAGATAAAATAAGTCCGGAAATCAAACTGCATTTAAAGCCGCACTACTTCTCGGATAATAAGCCGCATTAATGATGCCGTCGCTAAGGCTACACCGTATTAAAAGATCTTGACATAAGAACTCTGATAAGAAATGGACCACACAGAGACAAGTACGGTGTCCCACCCCCCTCCCAAAATCCTAGTACAAATAGCAATCCTTAGGTACAAAAAAACTCTCTCTGGACTCTACTTAAATAAAACTTTTAAATGAAGATATTGACTTGGGCATAAAAAAATTATCTGCCCTCACTAAGTTGCGTTTGGATAGTGAAAAGTGTTGAGAAGAGTTGTACAATTACAAAAAAAATGAGTATTTGTGACACTTTAATTGCAATCAAAATGACTATTTGTGACGAAAATATACTATTTTTGTTGTAAATAATCATTTTAGTTGCAATTAAAGTATCATATTAAGTACTTAATTTTTTGTAGTGTGTGTATAGTAGTAAAAAAATAATAATAAAATATTAAATAATAGTCAAAAGTAATAATAAGCTGATAATAAATATAGTAGTAGATTATTTTAAGAATACTTAAAAAGAATTGTGTAATCAAACCTAGTTTTCTTATTTTTAGAAGAGTTGAATGTGGGCCTTATTTTGAGAATACTTAACAATAAGGTCTTCATTCTCTCTGTTTTCTTCGTGTCTGGAGGTCCAAAAATAGAAGAGATTCGATTGCTGAAACTTGACCCAAAAAATGTATGAAACACGACGCTAGGAGCATACATCTTCAAAAAAAAAAGAAGAAAAAACATGCAATACATGTCTTCAAAATATACAGTATCTATCAAATTACGCGTCCGACAAATCAATATTTTGGTCAAATAAGTACACCTACCTACCATTAACGCAACATTAAGCCTAACATTATTGCACGTCATAATATTGTACTATGAATTTTTGCAGTAATTAGAAAGATTAATTCCAAGAATAACATGATTACAATATTAATTCTTCTATTTTTCTATGTTGGGGCAAACCAAGTTTATGTACCCTGTCTTTGGAGCACAAAAGATGAAGCATATAATTAATTTATATATAGTTCAACCAATTTGGATTATTTTAATTTAAGAACTAGCCAGGTAGATGCACTTCAACCCAATATGTTAATCATTGAGATTTGTTAGATCCATGTAATATTATCGAATTACTTATGTTTATATATATATAATATATATATCAAAAGCTTGGCCACCTGCGCGCTGCGCTCCACCCATACTGACACGTACAAATTACAATCCATTTCGCCTACAAACTTCTATTTGAACTTCCATAATGCATAATACATCATTGATGACGACTTCATGACCTTGTATCATTTGTCTTATATCATGTTAATTAAGGATTAATTAATTGCTCTTCGAACTTGATTTGTCGTAGCCGCAATAACCCTGCTGCTCCACTTTAGTTTTTATATATAAACATCAAGAATTGGATTATTATAGCCACGTTTTGTCCTGCGCGCCTAAGCGAAAAACACAGTGCAGTATATGAAAATTACATAAATCATCAGGCGTGACGCACGCAATCACGCAACTGGCTTAAACATTGCTGAAGTTCAGAAGTAAATGAGATGAGAAGGTCGCATGGACACAATTAATTTTGGTCCAGACATGACATACATGGCTTTCCTAGCTCCTTAGTGGATCCATATCTGCTGCTATATATATATATATATATATATATATATATATATTAGATCTTAAATATTGCGCGAAAGATTCAATTAAAGTTAGCCGCAAAATAGATGCATGCTGCAGACTAAATGCGAAAAGAACTTTCCTCCTTAGTGGACTCATGAACTAATGGCCGATTAATTAATTAGCGGGTACCATAAACTAATATAATATGCATGTCTTATTAATGTCAAAGAAAATTGTCTTATGTTGCGGCGATAAAATTAGTCATGCTGTGGTTAATCTTCTCTCATTATTATATCTAATTATTAATTCCACTATCTTTTATTTACTTCAATCTTTAAAGAGCCATATTTTCAATAAATTCACGTGCATGACGTTGAACATTATAAAAAAAAATTTGTACGGCATCATTATTCCAAACAATATATACCGTTAATGAAAAGTGGCTCTTAGAATCTATTTTGTCTCTTAGAATTTATAAGTAGTCTTAAACTAAAGATTCCAAACTGTACGGAATACATTAGAGTTTTTTATTAATCAGGTTTTGATGATCTCTTATGGAGTAATTTTAAGAGGAGTCGGTTTAAGGAGTCGAGAGGGAGTACGTAGGTTTTAGTTTAAAAATTATTTTCCTATTTTCAACATTGTTTTTATGAATCTAATGAATTCTATTGGTTTGTTTTCGTATAAGAATTGAAAATAAGGTTGAAAATGAGAAAAACAACTTTCTTTCTTCATTTTAGACCTTGTTTTTAATATTTTTTGTCTTCATCTTCATTTTCAACCTTGTTTTTAGTTTACTTTTTTTCCTCATTTTCAACATTATTTTTATAGATCCAATGAATTCTAATGATTTATTTTTGGTATAGGAATTGAAAACAAGATTGAAAATAAGGGAATTGTTTTTTAAACTAAAGCCGACTCACCCTCGACTCCCTAACACTAACTCCCCCTAGAATTACTAATTTTTAAATATTTTAAATAATATTTATAAAATTCATTTCATAATGATTCATTTATGATTGAATTAATGTTGCGGATGATTATAACAAAATATGCATATCTTTTATAATATATTGTGTCACTCCAACTTGCTCAGTCTCCAACTGAATTGATTCAGGTCTAGAGATTGCCATTAACACTACTTTCCCTTTATGGTTCCTCAGAATTGCTCCTAAGCCGGCTTTATTCTGATCAAAGAGTAGTGCTTCATCAATATTAAGCTTTAGTGTACCTTTAGGTGGTGAAGACCAACAATACCTCGACTCCTTTGAAGTCCTGTTCACTGATATAAGCTTTTGTGAAAGAGATAAGCCATTGCTTTGCTTAGGAGGCAACTCGATCTGCTTATGGATCTTTTTGTTTCTACTAAACCAAAATCCCCAAGCTATCAGGATAAATTCAGAAGTGCTTCCCTTAAAAATACGCATAGCAGTATCAAGGAATGAGCAGTTATGAGATTCATCCTTTAGCATAGGGAACTTTTTTATCCAGTGATCATGAGTAGAGGGGTAGAAGATCGAAGCATGTAGTAGATTTTCAACCTGACCATGGCAGAAACAACACTTATCATTTAGATCAATCATCCTTTTGATTAAATTACACAATGTAGGAAGACTCTCCTTGCAAGCACAACAAGTAAAAGCCTTTACTTTATTAGGAATTCTGAGTTTCCATTGAGTGCTCCAAAACTTTTTCATCTTAGTAATAGTGGATGGCTCTCCCCTATTTTCTGTTAAGTTTTAAAAAATTTATCGTCACTCTTAACTGAATATTTTCCTAATTTCTCATGCTCCCACATCCACATATTAGTTGCACCAGTAGAGCTTGGAACTAATACAAGCATCACTTTAGCCAAGTTTGGATTGAATTTCACCAACGTGAATTCCACCAATGTGAAGATGGATTGAGTAAAGAGGAAAACTGACCTTGAAGTAGATGAATTTGTTCCACATAATGGGATTGAGACATTTCATCCATCAGCTTTTTAACACCAAGGATCCATTTCCCACTTGCCATTTACCACCTTTCCCCAAAATTTGCTTTGCTTCATATATTCCCCTCCAAGCAAAATATGGGTTCACACCCAAATTAGTAGTTAACATAGACCCTCGAGGAAGGTATCTTGCAATATATATCTTATGAAACAAGCTGAAATACAAGAGTTTTTGCTAAGGAGTGTATTTTACAATATGCTGATGGAGTTATTTGTGATAGCTATGATATATACTTGGGTTTGCCTACTGTGGTAGGTAAATCTAAGTATAATACTTTTCGAGGGTTCAAAGACAAGATATGGAAAAAGGATTAACAAATGGAAGTCAAATTTACTCTCAACTACAAGGAAGGAGATCTTGATAAAGAGTGTATGACAGGCCATACTAGCATACACAATGAGTGTATTTAGGTTGCCAAAGATTTTACTCGAAGAAATTGAAGCTATAATTAGTAATTTCTGGTGGAACCATAAGAAGGATGGTAAAGGAATCCATTGGAAATGTTGTAACAGTTTAGGTGCTACAAAAATCATAGGAGATTTGGGTTTTTGTGACTTAAATTGTTTTCATAGGGCACTTGCTAAAAAAGAGTAGAGGATCATTCAAGAACCCTTCTCATTGGTGGCTCGAATCTATAAAGAAAAGTACTTTCCAACATGTCACATTGTGGATGGGAAATTAGGCTATTGTCCACCGCAAATTTGGAGGAGTATTTGTTTTGTTATGGACTTGGTAAAGGCTGGATTTGTTTGGAGAGTTGGTAGTGGGAAGAAAGTAAGGAAAGATAAGTGGATTCCAATTCCTTCCACTTTTCAGATCCAAACTCCTATTTCTACTTTGGAGCCTAATGCAACTGTTGATGTCTTGATTGATGAGGCAAGTAAAACCTGGAAAACATATGTCATTTATGTTATGTTTAGATAGGAAGAGGTTGATTGTATCTACAACATACCTATCAATATTAGGGGAATGAATGATAAAATAATCTAAGGTTTATCAGCTAAGGGAACCTTTCTAGTGAAGACTGCTTGTTTTGTTGATCTTGATCAAAAAAATAAAAAGAATGGGGAGTCTTCAACTACTAATTATGATGTGGGACTACGGAGGTAAGTATGGAATATGGAAAATTTAGGTAAGGTCAAGCATTTAATCTAGAAAGCTCTTAATGGTATTTTACCTACCAGATGTAAGTTGTATAATAGAAGGATAGTAGACAGTCCAAAGTGTCCAATTTGCAACACTGAAGATGTATCTGTTAGTCATATTTTATTGTAATGCCTTGTAGCTGTTGATGTATGGGGAGAGCACCGTAGTCCAGTCAAGAAATGAAATCGATAATATAGTGATTTTCTATCCCTATGGTCTAATCTTATAGCTAGATTAGATGTTGTTATTATAATATATTAGCTGCTATGTTCCATGGGCCTTGGAGGAGAAGAAATGAGTTTGTGTTCAATGATCAGTTCAAAAATCCTTCTATTATGTTACAATTGGCAATATAGAATGGTGACGATTTTAAGATGGCTCAAGCTACAAGTGGTGAAGTCCGGAAAGTTTAAAAGATGATGTTAGGCAAATTTGGAGACCTCCAAAGATTGGAAATCTAAAGAATAATGTAGATGCATCTTATGATAAAGAAAAGGAAATGATGGGAATTGGCAGTGTGGTGAAAGATTTTGGGGGTGATGTTCAAGCGGTGTTTGCTGCTCCCAAGATTGTTGTCAAATTAGCTTTTATTGCAGAGAGTTTGGCTTTGCTTTGAGCTATTACACTCTGTAATGAGTTAGGCTCTATATAGGTGGAATTGGAAGGGTGCCAAAGTGGTGGATGCAGTTAACAACACTTTTTATGATTTCTCATGAACATGGCAAATTATTGAGAATATCAAGTTTTGCAGAGGATAAAATCATCTCTTTAATAAATACCAGCTCACAGCTCCAATACCTTGCTGCTATCACGTAACAGAAATGGTAGGTCTATGTTTCATATTCTTTTTGTAACAACCTCACGTTGTATCAATCTAAAATATTCTCAAACTTGCACATATTGTAACTAATTATTCGTTGGCTCGATTCTATATATAGAGCACTCTGTAATAGCTAATTCATGCAATGAGAAATACTGAACTTCATTTCTCTAACATGGTACCAGAGACCACAAAAGACTAGAGCCCATGGCCTCTCCTTCGAAGCCTTCTTCTTCCCCTTCCCCTTTCCATCCACACCCAAATCTATCCCATACAATTTCTGTCTAACTCACACCTAAAAATTACTTCCTGTGGAATTTCCAATTAGTACCTTATCTTCAAGGTCAGTGCCTCTAAAAGTATGTTGATGGCACCTGCCCTCTTCCTAAACCCTTGTTTGAAAATTCTACTTCCAACCAGCAAAACTAGTTAGTAATTTTTGCCTTAATTTCCTCATTCGAATCCATCATGGCCTAGGTAGTTGGTTGTGCCACAGCTCGTGCTATGTGGCTCTCTCTCTCTCTCTCGTCTACCTTGCCTCTATTTCTCAATCTAGACTCTTTCAAACCCAACTCCAGCTTGCTTCTCTAAAAAAGGGTACAAACTCAATTTCTACCTATTTTTGTAGGGCTAAACTCCTTGCCGATACCATGACTGCAGCAGGATGTCCTCTTCCTCCTACTAAATTCGTCCCTTACCTACTTGCTGGTCTTGGGGTAGAATATAACCTTTTAGTTACCTTTGTAACCACTCGGCTTGAGCCTATTAATCCAGATGAACTTCTTGGCCATCTACTTGCTCATGAAGCACGCCTTATTCACCACACTCTAATTCCACCCCTTCTCCTCAAACCCTACAGCAAATTACTCAGCCAATAACTCATCTAATTATCGAGGGCGAGGCTTTCGAGGGGGTAGAAATCATTCCCGTAGTTGCAGTAATGGTGGTCACTCTAATTCCCAACGAGGACAAGGTCCTCCATCAGGTAATGGTGGTAACAATTTTTCTCCCACTAATGAATCTCATGTGGTCTGTCAAGTCTGTAATCGGCCTAGACACTTAGCAGTTACATGCTGTTATCGGTATGACCAGCAAAGCTCCAACATGCCTAAAACCATAACCAACTACTCTTCCAACTACCCAACAGATGCCTCTTGGTATCTGGATACCGCTACTACTAATCACATCACTAGTGATTTCTCTAGATTGAATATGCATGCTGCGGATTACAGTGGTGCTGAACATCTCAAAGTTGGTGATGGATCTCTTGTTCAAATTACTCACATTGGTTCTGCCTCTTTCTCTACTCCTCAATCCAAATTTTTTCTGAACCAAATTTATGTGTTCCCTCATTTTAGAAAAATCTTATCTACGTCCACCAATTTTACCTTGATAATAGCGTGTACTTTGAATTCTTTTCTGATTGTTTTTTTGTTAAGGCTCGTCACACGGGGACAACATTGCTTTGAGGGACCACTAACAATGGACTCTAGGCGTTTTCACCTTCCTTTGCTATTCCATCTACTTGCACCGAATCTCTTTCAATTCCAGTGTGGCATCATCGGCCTAGCCACCCCTCAATAAAACTTGTTCACACTATCCTTTATCAGCATGGTCTTCCATATGATCGCTCTATGTTACTAAGCTTCTGTGATGCATGTGCCAAAGCCAAATCTCATCAGATACCAGCATACTCACAGTGTCAAAAATCGTCTGCTGCTTTTGAACTTGTTTTTTCTAATTTATGGGTCCTTCCCCTGATGTATCACCAGAAGGTTATTGGTTTATACTAGTTTTGTTGATGATTTTTCTCATCATACTTGGTTGTTTCCCCTTAAAACTAAATCTCAAGCATTTGATATATATTTTTAAGTTCAAAGCACAAGTTGAATTACAATTTAATACAAAAATCAAGCAATTTCAATCTGATGGGGAGGAGGCGAGGGGTTGAACATTCTTTACCTATCTTGCATCGTTTGGAATTAACTACCAAATCCCATGTCCTCACACGCATGCACAAAATGGAATTTTCAAGTGTAAACACATCATATAGTTGACACTGAATTAGCTGTATTGCTCATGCATTTGTTCCCCTCATATTTTGGCCTTATGTTTTTCTACATGTTGTGTATCCCATTACTATGCTGCCTTCACCCACTTTAAACAATTTATCTCCTCATTGTTTACTAACTAATCAGTACCTAGATTACACTACTCTTTTAATGTTTGGTACTGAATGCTGGACTCTCACCACTCCCTACAATCTCCACAAATTTTCCTTTCGCTCCGTGTCTTTTGTCTTCCTTGGCTTGAGCCTGAATCACAAAGGATTTATATGTTATCATATTTCCACAAGCCGAGCTTACATTTCAAAGGATGTTAAATTCAATGAATCTAAGTTTCCTTTTGCAAGCAAGCCCATTCTCAAGCCCAACCCAAATTCCACCCGCGTGGCCCTCCCTCTTTTTAATCTCCCATCTGTAAATTCTAATAATACATCTTCCTTTCTTGGCTCACCACCTGTTCCTTCCTCTTTATACTCGTCACCTTCACAAGATCCTCCTTCTTCCATTCTCGGCTCGCCACTTGGCCTTCCCTCTTCCTCATTGTCACCCTCATAGGTTTCTCCATCACCAATTTTACAAGATGTTTCTTCACCAATTTTGTAGGATGTTTTATCACCCATTACTCCTCAGCATGTTCGTTCAATGGTGACGAGATCACAAACAAACAATCTCTGCCCTAGCTAGTTCGCAGACGGCGCCATCAAATGGCCACCTCCACGTGCTCTGCTCACTGAAATAGAGGCTATATTTGAGACACCATTGCCCAAAAGTATCCTGAACGGAGGACGACCATGGAAAAGGAATTCAACGCCTTACTCCATAACAACACCTGGTCATTAGTAACCTATTCTTAAGCAAGTAACATCATCACCTGTAAATGGGTGTTTCGAACAAAACGGCTTGCCGATGGATCTATCGAAAGAAGAAAGGCGCGTTTGATTGCAAAAGGATTTCTTCAATAGTCTGGCATTGACTTTGAGGAAACTTTCAGCCTTGTTGAAAAGGCCACTACCATCAGACTTTTTGTTACATAGGTTGTTTCCAATCATTGGCATATTACGCAATCTGATGTGCAAAACGCTTTCTTGCATGGCCCTCTTATCGAAATAGTGTTTATGGCTCAACCTCTTGGATTCACTCACTCTCACTTCCCGTCTCAAGTGTTCAGGTTAAACAAGGCAATTTATGGTCTTTGCCAATCACCAAGAGCTCGACATTCCCGTTTAAGCAGACAACTGGTTGAACTTAGTTTCAAGATCTCTTCTGCTAATCCCTCATTGTTTGTGAATATTAGTGGCTCAACTACCACCTTTGTGTTAGTCTATGTTGATGATCTTCTAATAATCGAATCCTCAACTCAGTATATCAGCCATTTGCTTTCATCACTTCGCCATGATTTTTCCCATAACTGATTTGGGCTGGCTAAATTTCTTCTTAGGCATTAAAGTTACAAACAACTCAAATGATTTTCTTCTCACTCAGCAGGAATATATAACGGATCTCCTACTTCGGACCAACATGCACCTGGCCAAGCCCATTAAATCTCCTATGGCATCTTCAGGAAAGCTTAATGCGTTTGATGGAAGCTTATTTGAAGACCTGACATGGTATTGTAGCACAATGGGTTCATTGCAATACCCGTCCTTCATGAGATCGGACCTTACCTTTGCCATTGGCAAAGTTTGCCGATTTATGGATGCCCCAAGCACCACACATTGGAAGGCTGTCAAATGTATCTTGAGATATCTCAACTATACACCTACTGTTGGGCTTCAAATTACTCCTTCATCCAACCTCAACATCACTGCATTTTCAGACGTCGATTGGGCTGGTTGCCTTGACCAACGACGTTCAACTAGCGACTATTGTATCTTCCTTGGTCACAACTTGATATCATGGTCCTCAAAGAAGCAACATACAGTGGCCCAATCCTTAACCGAAGTTGAGTTCAAAGCAGTGGCAAACACTACTGCTGAAGTTAACTGACTCCAAAACTTATGCCATGACCTTGGTCTCTCCCTTACTCGACCTCCTCTCATTTACTATTATAACATCAATGTCATTTACCTTTCCTCTAATCCAGTCTTTCACGCACAGACGAAACATGTTGAGATTGATTTTCATTTTGTCTAAGATTGAGTACTGGACGAGACTTTGCATGTAAATTTCATTTTATAAAAGGACCAACTCGCATATTTACTTACAAAACCACTATCAGCTGCTTGATTCTCTACATTTGGTCCAAGCCTACGCCTACAGCATCTAGAGCTTGACTTGAGGGGGGATGTCAAGAATAAAATCGTCTCTTTAATAAATATCAGCTGACAACTCCAATACCTTGCTAGTGTCACATAACAGAAATGGCAGGCCTGTGCTACATATTCTTTTTGTAACAATCTCATGCTATATCAATCTAGAATATTCTCAAACCTGTACATATTGTAACTAATTATACGCTGGCTCGATTTTATATATAGAGCCCTCTGTAATAGCTAACAAGCTTATTGGTCTCTAACATACACAGGTGGAGAAGGGAACAAAGCAGCTGATGCAGCTGCAAAGTTAACATTTTCTTTAATTGATGAACATGAATGGATGGACATGGGACTTGCTGAGCTTCTTTGTTTCATAAACTATGACAAGTCTTATATTGTTTGACAATTTATAAATCGAAGTTTCATTTCAAAAAAAAAAAAGAAAAAAGAATAACATAAGTCAAGCGCCATTGCGCCACCCTTTTCGAGATTAATTCCTCTCACTATCTAATCAGGCCTAAATATCTTCTTCGTTCTTTTCTACTACCGTATTATTTTCCATCAACAGTATTTTGGGCCCGCCCTTGGAGTTATTTTCGGTTTTCCAAGATTGCAAGCATACTACTCAATTTCTTACTAAAATAATAATTCAAATCAAGAAACCCTAGTACCATCTCAAGGAATTAGAGCCTCCACTGGATCATTGGTTGGACGTGTACGTTAATTTTCCCAAGTTCCATTTTTCTTACCTAAGCTATAAGAGGCGCAACAAAAACGTTTTTATTTAGACTTTAGCGAGTATATGCACATGCCATTGAAGAAAAAAAAGATAGTTTGAATTATAAGATTTCTTTGGTCTAGATTAACTTCCTGTTTGAATTGGACTCCTTGGATTCACACCACGTGACGGTAATCTAAGGAATCGGATCGGATTCTTAACATGTTCGGTACCCTTGTTTTTTTTTTTTTTTTCATAGTCAATGAAAAAGTTCATGATAATTATACCGCTAACTTCTATACCTAGACATTCATGCATAGTGTTCGCCGAGGGAAACTGAACTTGACCTTCTCTAGCTCTCAAATCAACATTTGTCGGCCAAAATTTCAAGGTATTAAAAGCTAAATATATATGATACATGCCAAAATGTTAAGATTAATTATAAAACTCATCGTTTACATGATGATCCTTTTGACGTGGCATGCATTACCATATGGTGTCACGTAATTTAATTATTAAAAAATTAAGAATACAAACACAAAAGGGACAGACAAAAATAAAATTTCAGTTTTATTCTTTTTATATTTTCGGGTTTTTTTCTGGTTAGAATATAATTTTTTATTGATTTTTTTATTTTTAATTAATCGTGTTTTTTAAATAAATTTCAAGAGAGTAATATGAATAATAAATTTCAAATACAATATTATAAGTAAATTACTTATTTGCGATCAAAATTTTCTAATAAATTAATTATTTTCAGCTCAAATAAATAGTAATTTGATCCAAATAGTAATTTTTAGTCACAATATCTATACTACTCCAAAATGTTATATAAGAAACCTGATCAGTAAGTTGCTTAAAGTGTCGTTAGAATAACCTCCTCTTTTAATTTGAACAGATCAATAAAAAGTCGGTAATAAAATACTTATCAGTTTGCAGATGTTCTGTCTGTATTCGAAGACGAAACAAGCACATCTTAATTTATTTTAAATTTATTATTATATATTTTTATAAAATATAAATTTTAATATATTTTTTTAAATTTTAATATAATTTTTTTAATTTTTAAATCAATTTTTTTTAATTTTTAAATAATAATAATATTAAAAAATAAACTCAATTCAAATCAATTTATCTGTCTCTTAAATCCAGACCAGCTTTATTTTTTCGAAAAAGCTTTGATTGGTCATGCGTCTTGACAAAACGTTATGGAGACATGACTCTGGCCCGCCAATATAATTAGTACCAGTGCTACTTAGGGACTAGTAATTCAAGCTAGCTATGATACGGGAATTCATCTTGAAGGAAGATAATAACGTACGACCTCTAATTCTTCCCTAATCCTTCTTCTTTAATTAGTATTAATTCATCAATTAAAGATCAATTAATTTTTTTGTTGATGATATATATAGACGTATTAATATATTATTAGGTGTAAACAACTTACAAAGCACATTTGCTTAGTTTATTTATAAAATTATTTTTAAAAATTGATATTTGTTTTATTAGAAATAAATTTTGATTAACAATGCAATGCTATTAGGGAAGAAATATAATTTCTAATAAAAATTTGACAGTTAATCATAATTTAGTTAATGATAAATAATTATACACTTTCATATATTGTAAAACAAAGACATTAATTAAAACAATAAGATAGTCTCATTGTAATTCGATAATATCTACTTTTTAATAAAAAATTTTAAATAGATATATGCTGCAAACCTCCAAAATTTAGACTTCCAAATAAAAGGCATGGATGGAAATGTATAAACTACGAGAGATGTAAAATACAATTTTTAAAAAATTGAAAATTGAAAATATACATTTTCCTACCATTTTTGAAAGTTAAATTTTTGTTTTCCTTCACTCATGGCACATGCTTGCAGTACATGCAGAGATATTCTTCCTATGCAACATGCAAACCATATTTGTTTAGTTTTATAAAGCGTTTTTTTTTTTAAAAGATGATATTGTTTTTATAAAAAAAAAAAAAAAAATCGATCAATAATATAATGTATATTTTATAATTGTAGCAAACTTGTTTATAATGAGACGTTTGATATAATAGTTGTTTGTAACATTATATTATAATTTGTAATATGAATTTTTAGTCTTAAATAGATAGATTTATCTGATCATATATATATATATAATTAAATATAAAACATATATAATATATTACTTATATTTATTAAATATTTAGATACATTTATTGAATATATTTGATATGTGAATAAGTTAATTATTCTATATATAGTATATAGTATATTTTAATCTTAATTATTTTACTTAGATTTCTTTGTTAATTATTTTAATTGTTATTCTACTTTTTATTTAAAATTAATTATAAAATATATGTAGTATGTTAATTATATTTATTGGCTGCTTATTTTATATTATTATGTTATTATTTATTTTTTTCTCTTAATCGATTTGGGCTTTGTGTGTTTATTTATTGTGTTTTATCTTTTTGGGCCGTCTGTGAGTGAGTGGGTTGGGCCCAACATGCGCCCATTTATTCAGCCCCTCACCAATAGGCAAAACGTTGCCATTTTGTGATGTGTATATATTTGAAAAGCTAGGGCTTGCCTTCATCTCATCTGACTCGAGCCGCACTTCTTCTCTTCTTCTCTTCTCATCTGACCTGTTGAAACCCTAATTTCTAATCCCCCGTTGCAGCGTCGCTTCTCGCGGCCTACTCAACCACCTCAACCTACACCACCTCTCCCACTTCCCAACCCGTGAGACCTTGCAACGAAAGTTTCCCCTTCCCTCTGCAAAACTGTGGCTTTTTCAGCCATGGTAGCCATTCGATGTGTCTTCTAGCTCGCTGTCTAGCTCCACTCAACCTAACTTGTCTCTCTATTTCGATTTTGGATTTTGTTTATAGATAGTTTAGCATATTAGGATTTGTTTCTCTTCATTCTCGGTCTCTTTTACATTCCTTATTTTCATTTGACTTATTTCTCTGTTTCGATTTCAGTTTTGTTTAGATAGTTTGGCATTTGAGGGTTTTTGGGTTTAATGACTTTGATTTTTTTTAATATTTATTTACTTCATTATTTTTTAGGAAATTTAAATCTAGGATTTACTAATAATTTAATTTTTCGGGGATGGTTTAGATTTTGGGAAAGCATTAGTTCAATCCCATGTTTACTTTATTTTTTTAATCCCATAAGATTTTTTGCTGTTAATATGAGTCGATGTTTAATAATTTGTCTCGACTTGAATCTTTCTCAATTTTAGATTAGGTGCTTGATATTGAATGTGTACTCGACCATCCTAATGTGGTTCAACTGAAGCATTGTTTCTTTTGAACAATAGGCAAAGATGAGTTGTATATTAACCTTGTCCTGGAGTATATATCTGAGACTGTCTACAGATATTGGTACATATATGAGTGACGCTTTTGTTCTGGTTGGTCACATATATTACTTGCGGTTGGGAATGTAAGTTGTCAACTAATCTATAGTCGAGTTTTTGTTTCTTTTGTTTGACCTATTTGAATTTGAATTAAGATGGTTATTATGGATTATTAGGTTATGTCAAATTGTTGATTGGTTGCCCAGTAATTGACTTGATTTTATTTTATTTTTTAACTTAAATACTATTTATGTGCAGGATTATTGCATGAAATTCTACGGTCAACAAAAACATGGGATTTGAAATCAACTTAAAAGGTACATGCAGTTTGTAGTAGTTTTTGATACATTTGAATGAGATTTTTTTTTATACCACGTATCGTCATGTACACACACATTACTTCTATCAATTACTTCTTCATGTTCACTATATATTTTTCAATAGGGACTTGGCTTGGCTATATATGTTCCTTGCGGTCTTCTAATCTGGTCTACTGGTGTTGGTCCCTCCAAATCTCTAAAGTCACTTAATCTTCCATCCTGGTATGTTTTACAATATTTATGTAAAAAATAGTTTTCTATTGTATTCCTCTGTTTCTCATCGTGGTCGTGGTGTCGTTGATGCTGTAGTGTTGATTTGTTTAGTAGAAATTACAAAAAAATTGAGTTGTTTATTTATTTTGGATCCGTATGTTAGAAGTAGACAAATAATTTTGGTGTTGGTTATATCTTGGAATTTAGTGTTGTTGGAATTTAGTCAGCTTGGAAGTGTTGCTGGAATCTTGTTTTGGTTTGAAATGTTTCTGGATGTTTGAATCTGAATGATGTTTCTTAAACTGGGAGACAAGTTAGGTACCAGTTCATGCAAGAAAAAAAAAACACTAAACAATGTATTGAGTTATTGTATTGAACACAAAAAGCTACCGTCAACAAAAGAATAAAAAAGATAAATAAACTGGATTAAAACATAGATATAAAAAATAAGGAATTACTTAACTAAAGTGTTGTTTCATAATATATATTGGCAACTATGAAAAAATATTGCCTCAAATAAACTAAATAATGTAGTAACATGAAAGGAATACTTCGTAGCTTGTCAATAAGATATTTCATAGTAGTTGTTTGCTTAAGATTCAGATAAAACCTGAAAGAAAAAGGAAATTATAAGAAGAAAAAAAATTAATAAATCACAACCAGATTATAAAATGTGTTTACAAACAATGAACAAAATAAGAAAGTGAAGAATATAACTTCAGAATTCCCTGCACTTCACCATTTGGTCTTGTTTAAATATTACCTACGGCAGTAAATTAGAGTAAGCGCCTATTGGGATGGGTGTTAACGCAATTAATTTTTATATTAAATTTATGTTTAATTACGGAATCAAGAGTCATTATTTTATTTATATTTGTTTGGTTTTCTAAGAGTAAGTTGCTATTTTATTTGTCTTTGGATTTGCAGGACGCGCGTGTGCATTGGAGAATGTTAAAAGCAATTGCATTTTCAAGAAGAATACAGATATTTTTTCATGAATTGGATTTTCAAGGAATACGGATAGATAAATGGATGTGAATGATTGCATTTTGAAGGAATATGGATAGACTTTTAATAGATGGATGTGAGCAGACTTAGTTGAAATTAATTACAAGAATATATTCTTGAATTGCATTATTAAGACAATTGTGAATTCAATTTTCGATTGAATACCGACGTCATTGCAGCCATGTAACAGACAGAAAACGGAAAAACAATTGTGAATTCAAATTTTATAACAAATCCGTTAAACTAACATTTTTCTATTAAAACAACAATTTTATGTTAGATAAATTCTTTATATATAGAAAGAGAGACAAGATCATGATGAAAGTTATTGGTCATGTAATTTACAATCTTGATACTCAACAATTGGTCCAATAATTCATGTTTTATCTTCTTTCTCAGTATTGTGGTACTGGTGGCCGTTATATTTGTGGATAGGGGTGAACAAAAAATTCGTTATCCGTTACTGCCCGTCGTGCCGACCCGACCCAAAAACCTTGACCCGATAAGATTGTTAACGGAAGCCTTGCTTCCAATACCCGTTTCGTTACCCGTTTTCAAATGAGTAAATACCCGATATCCACATAATCATCCAAAAGTCTACAACATCAAAGCTCCATTTCTTGCCCGATTTTCTAGTATCGGGAATTATCTGTAATTCTGTACCATCCATGACAATAGTATTATTTTTATCGTTGCTGGCAAGGTTGAATCGGAGTGCTAATTCTTGAATCTTCTTCAAGAGCCATGCCATCGCCACGGGAGTTTCGTTGTCTTGTCGAAGATGAGATCACTGCTGAGACTAGGGTTGAGACGAGGAAGGCGAATGAGGAAGAACTGATTGTGACCAGTGCAAACAGGTTGTAGCTACCTTCACTCCCATTTCAAAGTAATAGTAAAACAAAGTGAACAAGCAGAGAGAGTTCAGAAACCTCAAAGCAATCCAAACCCCATAAAAAATTTGTTCTAAAAAGAGAAAATAAAAAAAAATCTCCTACTTTTTTAATCAGATCCATGTAAAAAATTTCGCCTTTATTCCTTTAACCTTACTCTTAACATGGAACAAACAAAAGAAAAAGAATACCGATAAGGATATCGGAATGGGTAATAAGCTAAACGGCTTATCGGCTTAACGACGCAGTGTATTAGCGGGTTGGGTTGGAAGGTGCAATAGCGGGTCGGGTTGGAAGGTGCAATAACGGGTCGGGTTGGGTCGGGTGTTCACCCCTATTTGTGGATATCCATATATAGCTAACTTGTTAAAAATATAAAAGTACGACTATTAGTAATTTGTACTGGTTCGACACTAGAAAAGTTGCGTTAGTTAAAAGTATGAGGTACGAGATATACGACAAATAATAGTACTGTTTAATAGATGCATTCATCCTATGATCTTAACCTTTTTCTTAAATTAAAAGTACTGGAGGAAAAATAAAAAGAAGATGGGAGTTTTCTCTACAAAAATGCTATGCGTCCCGATAACTTCTCCCGACAGTGGTTTCGACTCATTTTTATTTATTTATTTAATGCTTAAATAAGTATTTTTTTAATAATATTGTGAATTATTATTATAATTTTAAAGTGTATAAAAAATGTGTGAAAAAAATTAAGAAATTGAAAAAAGGAGGTATATATTTAGCCTTCTCGAAAGAATATATATGTTGGCCTACATCCTCGTTTCATGTAGCAGGACTCTTTGCTCTATCGTCCCTGCTCCACTGTTTGAAAATGTCAAACCCACCTGTCTTTTTAACTTTCGGTCTTTCCTTTATGTCTTTCTTGTTGTCACTTTTTATTAGAATTTTAGGAGGTGTGGGGTGGGGTCCAAATTAAACAGGATTGATCATGAATCCTAAATCCTGTCCCTCCCAACAAAATTGAAATGGCTAGGCCAATACGTAGAGTGTAGACGTACGTGGCCCATCTCCTACATATTGATTTCCACAGGCCATGAGTTGGGTAGACTTCCTGTAAGAACGTATTGGAATTAGATGTCATCGTGGATCTTGATTCCGTTTTTGACCAATCCCTGGCTATTCGATCGGAAACGTGGATTGTCTGTAAAATAATAAACTCATCAACCAGGAGTAAAACTACATGAGACTTGTCAAAATCTGATCCCTTTATGTATATGTATATATATATATTAATTATATATTTATTGTATTCACTTTATGAAAAGCTAGCTAGGAGTTGATAATTATTACGCACGTTTTTAAACGTCTATGGAATTAATTAGGTCATGTGTATGCATGCGTGGCTAGCTAGGTAACTCAAAATCCATGCCTTGCAGGTCCCTAAGCAACCCGTCATAGGTGAAATCAGCATCCATTAATACGCAACCTTGACTCGTCGAGAAGCCTTTGAATGCTGTCTTCTTTATATATAAATAATTCATATATAATTTAATTGACATAGATATAAATACTAGAGTATAAATTCTCCATATAATTTAATATAAGAAATTCTCAATAATATATATATATATATATGTATAAATATTTTAATAATAGTTTTTTTTATTTAAGTTATGAGACTTCTAGAAATCCTATACGCCTTAAGAAAAAATTCATCGTGGTCTTTATATGGAATTATTCAACTTCTCCTATTAGGTCTTTTAAGGGAAAAAATGTGTATTTCTATATGGTATCGATGATGGGCTCCTGTAACCTATTTATGATGATGATACTGAAAAAATTGGCTCATACATGACGGAGCATGTTAAGAACTCCCACATAGTTTAGGAACAAACCCATCATGGTCTTTATAATTAAGAGTTACCCCACTCTTCTTAGTTGGCATTTTTAAACGGGAAAAAATGGACACTTTAATAAAAATAAATTCACAAAAAAAGTAATTAACATGTACTGATCTTTAATATATATCTGTATATATATACACATATATGTATATTATTTTCCAATTGAAATACATGCATACTTGGTATGATGTATCAATCCCTTTTTGGCAATTACTAGGAATACTAGTTTAATTTACGGTCATCTAGAAGCTGATATATGTTTGGGTATTATATTATTTAGCAAATGCAAATTGCGCTTTCCCTTAGGTGCATCGGATTATAACCTATGAACTTCAATTCCAACTTTTGAAAGCCACCCACTCACTTTTTTTTAATTCATTCTGGCACATATATAGTTCACACAGTCTCCTTTTAATTAAAGGTTACGTACGCCATTACAACTACCCATGAGCTAATATTAAAATTATAGAAGTTTTATGTATAGTAATTTTTTGCCTATATCTTGTGTATTCTACTAATGTAATTAGTTTCTTTATTTTTTAATATAAAATAATTATTTATCCAATTTTATCAGTAGAGTGCGCAGAATATATGTAAAAGAAACTCTATGTAACAAATTAACTCTTAAAATTATAAGGTAAATCAATTGTTCGTTATGCCTGATAGAACCTTATATAATTAATTAACCATAAGGAGTACTTAGATTCAAATTAATTACTCATTTGAATATTTTGTCCAACCTGAATTTAGAGCCTAGTAAACAAATGGACGCATATATAAAGTGGATATATGCTATATAATATTTATCGGGTATTAATATTATTCAAAAAATTCATTTAGGCAGTTTTAAATTAATATTAATTAATTGTACGTAAAGTTTATTTATATGTCTATCTATGATCTCATACTTTAAGTCCTAAAATTTAGATAAAAACTTTTAAGGGATCTTCAACGTCATGATAAAGGCATCGCTATAAGTATTTTTGCTTTTTTCTTATCCAATTAATTTGAAAAGGAATTGTAATCAGCTTAATTATCAGGGGAGCCCAAAAGAGTATATTAAAAAATCTCGAATAAAAACTATTAACTAATAATTTTGCATGGCTCAAAAATAGTTTTCCAATATATATAATATATATTATTATTAAAAAAATAAGTATATATAATCAATTAATTTAATCCAATGACTATTTTCATTGTAAATAGTCTGTTTTTTTTTTATAAATAATTTTTTCAGTTTTAATTAATTATATATATATATATACCTATTTTTTTTATAGTGTGTATTCAATATGAGATTTTATTATGTCACTATACCAGCTAGCATTGAAAAACAAAAACTCATTTTCACTTTTTCTTCTCATAACCTTAAGCTTATATATATTAATATTAAGCCGCCCTAGAATATTGACTTCTAATTCCCAAATTAGTTTTTTTCTTTTTAAATTTTTTTTGAAAGGCCCAAATTAGTTTCTTGAAGTCTTGATCAATGATCCATTAAAACACATTTATATATCATCAAAGAAAAACTCAAAAACATTAATGTTACAGCCAGCTAGTTAATTTATTTGACTCACGTTTTTTTTATGCTTAACACTAGTACAGTAGTACTTCTGGTCTAATGCTCCAATCTTATTATGGGGTATGGCTATATATGCGGCCACCATCACGTACACATGGGTGGAGGTGAGCTTTGCGCATTAGCTGCACTCAGTACCTTGGCAAAGCAAAAATGGAATCACAGCAACTAGTCGGTTTGATCACTAGTTCTGATCATTTAGTGCTGAGCATCGACGAGGAGCTCCGCAAATTAGACCCCAAGATCAAAGTCCCAGAACGCTTTATTCGCGTTGGTCAAGATACCTCTCCAGTTCTAGGAACCACTTTCCCAGAGATCCCCTCTGTTGACTTGAAAAAATTGGTTTCTGAAGATACCAAAGTCTTTGAACTCGAGAAGTTGCACTCCATTTGCATCGAATGGGGCCTGTTTCAGGTCTGCTAGCTAATTCTTAATTTTTTTTTTTAGTTTTCTTCTTTCCTATATGCGATTGCTAGGATTAGTATACAATATATATCTAGCTTGCATGTGTTGGCTTTATCATTTTCAACTCTAATATTGAAGAAGCTCATGATCAAGCTAATTACGTACAGTTTTTATGTTGTTCTTGTCCAGTTGGTAAATCACGGAGTTAGTTCTTCACTGGTGGAGAAGCTGAATGATGAGATTGAAGGATTCTTCAAGCTTCCTGTGGAGGAAAAAATGAAATTGAAGGTAAGACCAGGTGATGTTGAAGGCTTTGGAACCGTTGTCCGATCCGATGAACAGAGACTTGATTGGGGTGATAGGGTGTATATGATAATTAACCCTATTCATAGAACAAAGCCATATCTCTTCCCCGAGCTTCCTTCTTCTCTGAGGTTCTCTCTCTCTCTCTGATACAGTAAATAAAACTAAAATTCACATAAAAAAATTAATTTTCTAATAATAAATCTCTCTTTTTCAAAACAATTACACGACTACATACTTACTGATTGTACTCATTAATTAATCTGATAATTTCGGCAGAGAAACTCTGGAGACTTACATATTGGAGTTGCAAAGACTAGCTATGACACTGTTCGATTACCTGGGAAAGGCGCTAATGCTGGAGAAGGAAGAGATGGGGGAGTTGTTTGAAGATGGGATGCAATCTGTGAGGATGACATACTATCCACCGTGCCCACAACCGGAGCTTGTTGTGGGTCTCACGCCTCATTCGGACGCAACAGGAATCACCATCCTTCACCAGGTTAATGGAGTCCAAGGCCTTCAAATAAAGAAAGACGGGGTTTGGATTCCCGTAAGCTTCCGCCCGGATGCCTTTGTTGTCAATATTGGAGACATTCTAGAGGTTTGTCATCGTTCCTCTCTTTATCGCCATCTATATATATACATACATACATATATATACATACATACATACCATATATATATATATACATATATATATATTTCAAAGTTTGGTATGAAAAGAAAGATCAAAGAAATGAAAAACGTGCATACTGAATCGACCAGTCCTCCGCTTTTCTGGAAACTAACTCTTAGGTCTCGTGTTCAAACTTTGTAATTCAGGAGGCCGATCTAACAACTAAATATTAATTCTAACGTACTAGTCTTAATTATAGGAATTAATATATCTTTTATGGGTGCCTTCAATTTACGGAACACGCGGGTTCCACCGTTTCTAGCTAGCTACTGCGACGTACTTATAGTAATTAATTATTTCATTATTAGGTATATATAGCTAATTAATTGTAATCAAAATTACTGTTTTAGTTATAAATAATCTGTTTTCATTGCAAATGGTTTTTTGATTATAACTAATTAATTATATATATACCTTTTTTTTGTAGCGCTTTTTTGATATGCTTATATTTAACATGATTGAAAACACGCATTTACTATTAGTGTACTTTATATGATATTCCGAAAAAAAATATAAAATGTAGCCGAGATATATGATCTATTTGCATTCACATCATAGTTATGAAAGCACAGATCAGATCGTACAATATGGTCTAAATTACGATTGATCGATCCGGATCACAGACAAAACTAGGTATAAAAATAAAAAAAACTTGCTATATATAATTTGCATTCCAATCTTTGCTACAGAAGATGCTTACGTCTTCTTCTCTCTCTCTCTCTCTCTTTTTTTTCTTTTAATGTTATAAAAGTATTTAACAATATGCATGGGAAAAAGTTAAAAAGCTACTAAAAAAGGTATATATATGGTATATACCCATAGAAAATCGAGGCCGGATCAGGGTGGAGGCCAACTCATTGAAAAATATCCCTTAGCCCACAATTTATTTTTAAGGCGGCCACCCGATTGATTACTTGGTGTGTATATATATTATTATTTTTTCACAATATATATTTTGCTATATAAAATATGCTACAAGATCAAAAATAGACTTTTGTGATGAATTAATCACAATGAAAAAATTATTTATAATTTATTTTTTCTATAAATAATCATTTCGTTAGAATTAATTGACTACAAAAAAAAAAAATTATCTTGTAATAGTAATATAATGCATAATAAAGTTATAATAGATCATGTAATTCAAAGATTAAAGGAATATACATTCATGATCACCATATGCATCAACCTAGAGATCAAAAACACTAAATGAGATTAACCCAGCTGTTAGGGAAGATTGAACGTCAAGCTCATGAAATGTCGACCAAATTATCATTACAAAAAAAATAGGTAATAGTGACTCAACATTTACGATGAAAATGATTATTAGTGATTAAAACAGACTATTAAAGATTAAAATGGATTATTTACGACTAATAAATTATAGCAAATAAATAATTTTCTTACGGCATACCGATGCTAATTAAGTCCTCTTTGTGCACTGCTACTCATCACAAGAGAAGTCATGCATGTCATCACATTACGTAGGACCATGACTTGAGCAATATTAATTCAACATATCATGTTTTGTACATGTGACAATTTCATAATTATTAAAAAAAATGAGTATTTATATTAAAATATTTGTAATGATAATGATTATTTATGATAAAAATATACTCATTTTAATAATAAATTATCCGTTTAACAAAAAAAATAACTAACTATAAATTAATATTAGCACTTGGGAATCTTAATTCTCATGTACAATATTCCTAAACTATAGGTATGAAAAAATTTACAAATTTTTAGGTGGTGTACTTTGTGTTTGTACGGTATATAAGAGTGACGAGATCGGTAAAAAAAAATCTAAGTCGTGAGTATATTTTTTAGTTTTGTTTTTATGTTCTGTATATTTTTGTGAAATTTTTTGATAGGTTCCAGTAAACTTACGACGGTATGAAAATTTTGATGGGAAGAAGAAACTCATGATGGAAGAAAAGGCACAATACCTTTTGGTTGCAAATTAAATATATATGACCATGGTTATAATAATTTGAATATTATACACCAACTTAATTTCTAAGGTGTATTTTATTATATACAAATTAATAATATTTGAACTGATCCCCAAATTCTAAAATATAATCATTTTTATTTTAATTAACCGAGTGCGGGTATTTAAATGATTTTGCATGCAGATATTGAGCAATGGGGTATATAACAGCGTGGAGCACAGAGCAACGGTGAATTCAAGGAAAGAGAGGATGTCAGTTGCTTTATTCTTCAACCCAAAATTCGAGGCAGAGGTTGGACCCTCAAATACATTGTTAAACCCAAGTAACCCACCATTATTCAGAAGGGTGGCAATGGAGAAATATGTGAAGGATTTCTTCTCCAGGAGTCTCAATGGCAGGACTTACTTAGAGCATATGAGGATCAAAACCGGACAAGCTGGCAACACTGCTACTAGTTCTTAGATCTTAATCAATCGCCCACCGCCCCAATCATCATCATGTACACACACACACCCCACACACCCCACACACTCACATATTTATAATGTCTCAAGCAATAAATGAATCTGATCTCTTTTTCTCATGTAAATTGTTCTTTAATTCCGAATATTGCCGGATAACTGATCTAGGAGTACCGAACCAGATCAGTCGGACAGTGATTAATTTCAATGTAATTATCTTACTATCCCTATAAATTACGTCCCCCTAAATTTATCACACAATTTGTTATATATATATATATATATATATATATATATAGTACTTGCTTCCTAAACTCTCCGGCAATTACACCTTCAAACTATCCAAATATATGTATATATACATATATAATTTTAAGATTATGACGGATCTATGAAAAAATCTTTTATTTACATGTAGAATGGCATACAAAGTTTGTTATAAAAAAAAAAATGGTATACAAAGTCAACGACTCTCAATGAATACAAAATCGGATTTATGGTTATACAAACCATTGACGATAGTTCTAGATCTAGTCCAAGACAAACTATTATTGGGGTTCATTTATTAAAATTATTGAATTTGGAATATGGTAAAGTAGCTCCAGATTGGGAAAGTACTACTCTAAAGTGCGAAATTTCCTACCCGAAATCTCCTTCCCCTTTCTCCCGAAAACCCCTCTCCTTCCCTTACAAAATCGAACCAACCTCTTCGGAAACCATCTCCTCCTCTCCTTCCCTTGAGAAATGAAAGAACCGAAGTCCCTCTTACTCTTCCTCCCTTCCCATCGACCGTCTGTCAAGGGTGGGCAATTTTTCCATGAATTCTTTTTTCTATTTTTTTAATACCTAATTTTTTTGTAATGCCTAATTTTTGGTAATTTTTTGTTGTTGTAGATTTCTCACTGATCCACGTTTGATTTTCCAAAATCAAAATATGGTAAACCCGCTTGCTATATCTACCATTTTAAGATTGTTGGTTGTGAGTATTTAGTCTGTTTTAGTCAATTTTTCAATGTGGATTAGAGTAGATTGTACATACCTGTTTCAATGGATTAGAGTAGATTGTCTATTAATTATCAAGAGCTGGTCTTGACTTTGTTATCCTCATGTATATACCTGTTTGAGTGGATTAGAGTAGATTGTCTGTTTGGTCTGTTTGCATGTTGATATCTATTTGTACATTTACTTGCTTGCGTGGATTAGAATAGATTGTACATTAATGTGGGTTAACTATTAAGTTGGTCTTTACTCTGTATTCCTGATAATTGATTGTCTATTAATTTGGTTTGTTTGCATGATGTTTGCATTTTGATTTATTTAAATTTGTTTCTGAATATTGAGTTGTTTTGCATGTTGGGATGAAGGATTTTGGGTGGAGTTCGGATAGTGATGATGTTGAGATACTAACAAGATCTTGTCTTCTTGGTCCAAAATCCGTATATATGCAATCCATATTAATATAATATAATTTTACGCAAGATCCTTTTGAATTTTACGAATAAAAATATATAAGCACAATTATTTTATTCCAAACCTTACTCATCAAACTAAGGAACCAGAACAAAAAGCTTTCGAATTGAGTCCCCAATTTGATTAACATGTCTTACAAATTTAACCCAAAATATCAATAAGACTTACACATTCAAGTTTCTTCTTAACATTGGCTGACGCACACAATTCTTGTTCAATTAAAAAAAAAATACATCACAAAGTCCAACAATACAAAATGATAAAAATAATAGAGGATTTCTAGTTTCCTTGTACTTTTTTTCCCATAGCTTTGAATTTTGCATCTTCAGTCATCACACGTTCTTGATTCATTCTTTCATTCCTTCTTTCAGATAAATCCAATGTCATTTTGCAACAATTGTTTTGTATTGTCTCCAAATCAATCCACCGAAAATATTTGCATTGTTTGCCCATCCTATAATTTGTAGAATTGAAAAACTATCTACCAAAACTAGAGACTTTGCCAGAAATCCTTAGCTTTGATGGGATCCCATAGTGGCAAAGTGGTCTACCCAATTCACCATTATCCTTTGCTCTTAAAGTTCAAGATTGAGAACTAGCACCGTCAGACTGCATTTTTTGCATTAATTAATGAACATAGCAATTCGGATAGGTACAAACATTTTACAATGATAAGCCACGGCCAATTGAAGGGGCTAAGGCACTTAAAAAAGGTTTTTATTTTGTATGAAATAGTAAACTTGTGCTGCAGAAAAGAGAATGACAATTGAACATTTTGGAGTCAAGTAGAATGTTGAATAAGCAAGAATCACAACCTAACCCATGAGATAGCGGCAATAACTCTTAAGATGATTGAATTATAACTAGAAGATATACATGCAAAGAAGTAATTGGGAGTCCATAAAAGCTTAAATTTAGAAGCATTTGTTAAAATGAAAAGCATAGAGGGAAATAAAGATAATGCAAACAACAATTTGTTAGTCAATAAAAATGAATGAAAGGCCAACAGACATTAAAAAAATATACTGTCTAAAGTTGGAAACATATAATGGTTAGGCTAAAGTTGGAAACATAAAAACAAATGAAAGGCCAACAAAAATTAAAAAAAAATATGGTGAGTTGTTAAACATAATGCAAACAACAATCTTCATATACAAGTAAGGAAGAAATAATGCTCCTCCTATATATGCAGTATACTGTGTTAGTCCCACCACTACACACTAGTTGCCATCTCCTATTCCCCCATTAAATGCCATGATTTCGGATTTCAGTATTCTTTTAGGCAAACAGAGAATTATTAAAAAAAAAACCTAGGGGCATACTAAATCAAAAAATGCACAAACTAACATACTATACCAAAACTCAATCCAATTAAAAAGCAGGGGCATATTCAATCCAAAAATCCACAAACTCAATTTATAGATGCTGACAAAAATATTCACATTTAATGCAATCAAGAAGAAATATTTTAGAGCAAATAATAAATTCTAATAGGCAAAATTGATTTTTCCATGGTCTGTTCGTCATTGTGATTAATTGAAGTAGCACACTACAAAAAAACACAGACAATTGAAATTAGGAATTACAAAAAATTAGAGATTAAAAAAATGAAGTGAAACTCAAACTAGTCACTGGGTTAACTAGTTGCTTGAGAGATTAGGGTAGTTGCAAATAGTGCAAAAAGGCTTCCTACTAGACTTGGGTTAATAGTGCGAAATGGAGGGGAGAGATTGTGAAATTATTAGAACTCTCGAAACCAAGATGAAATAGTATGAAATGGAGGGGAAAGAGAGCTGTTAGGGTTGGTCGAGATGGAAGGGAGATGAACCTGAGAGATGTTAGGGTTCAACAAGAGGGAAATGGGAGGGTGAATGAGAGGGAAGAAATGGTTTCGGGGTAGGGGCGGGGGCGGGGGGTTAGAAATCATCTTGTGCGAAAACGCATACTGTATGGGTAATGCTCTAGCTGATTAATCTAACGTGGCATATGGTGATTGGCCTCCGATAGATGGTATATTAAATTAATTGTAAAGTTTCTTTTATTATAATATAAATCTAACATATTAGATCAAGTCATATTTGTTTGTAAGTTATTTTTATGAAGTTTTTTTGTGACTATAACAATAGGTCTTAAAAATAGCAAGGCGCCCCTCTTTGATTTCTCCCAAGTCAAGGTTTCATACCTCTCTTTGTATAGGCCTTAATGTTGCAGTCTTATTTACATAATTGATTCTTTCGGATGGAGGAAAATTTTGAGTAACTTTATAAGTGATTGTGTTTGACGCAACATGAGTAGGAGAAAAGTCAAGTGGAGACCCAAAAATTGAAAGATGCTATTGCTCCAGGTGGTAATTCCTTTAAACAAGCAATGAAGAAAACATGGAGACCTGTGAATAATTTTTGATTTAGAGATTTGAACTCAAAATTGAATGATGGTATTAGAATCTCAACTGATAATGGAAGACGTGGGAGCGGGTTAAAATGATTCCATGAAGGATTGGAATGCTGATATTACGCAACAAATGGAGTTAGAAGACTTCCAACAAGAAAATATAAGACTAGGAAATAATTCAACAGTGAATCGTGTGGTTTAAAAGATTGTTTAAAAGATGGTAACGTTCGGCCAATTGATTGCTTTGGGGCATAAGCCAAAGCTGATGATCTCTTGCTAAAAAAAAAAAGGCCCACAACATTAAAAAACCAAATGTATTAGAAGGACAAAAATGGAAGCATATATCCCAATTATTAAGGCCTAACAGCATAATGTTTAGTTGAAGGTGTCTAATAGGAATACAAACGAGTCACGAGAGCTTGAGGAAGATCACTTTTGGGCCTTGATGAAGAGGTCTCAAGTTCAAAAGCAAGTTAATGGTGCTTAAAGGGAGAATGAACATATTCTATTGGGAGCCAATCCTGTCGGGAGTCATGAAAACTCTCAGTTAGAATGTCTATGGGCTTGGGAAACCATAGGGCATTTATACTCTTCGTGATGTGATAGTGAAGGAAGCTCCCAATATAGTATTCTTACAAGAAACCAAATTGAAGGCTCGTGAAGCTAGGAAATGAAGTATGAACATGGCTTTGCAAGTTGTTTAGCAGCAGACTATGTGGGGACAAAGGGCGGTACATCTTTACTATTGCATAAGGATGTTAATCTTTTTAGTAAAAGTTTCTTTATAAATCATGTTGATACTTTTGTTAAGAATTTTGGATCAAATAAGAATGGTTAGCTATCTCAAAGCAGTAGCAATGGGCTGGCTATAGCCCATTGCAAATCTAAAATGAAGTTGACTTTGAAGAAAATAGCCTACATTGGACTGGCTATCTTGTAAAATATTTAGACTTGATTAACAGTAATTCAGCCCCTCTCTAAACATAGTGAGTTGCTGTTCACTATCTATCTGAATAATTTATTGCGTTTAATTCATAATATTCAGCACGAAAGACCTATTACTTCCCTTGAGTTCCTTCCGTCTCCCTTTCATCTACCACATGGACACCTCGTGACCTAGTTTCTTCTCCAGGGAAATTTTCTTTTCCCTTCATCCAAACGCGCGAAAGTTCATGCCCTTCTTCACCGGACGTTCCTCTTTCCTTCTTTCATCTTCTTGTCTTGGTGAATAGTAGCTCTTCCCATTGTTTTTTTTCTCTCTCATTTTCTCTTCATTGATCGAAATTTCTTTAGCCAACTAACACGAGTAACTCGCTATTTCCCCTTCTTGTGCTCTGGTGCATCGCTGATATTTAATCAAAGAGAAAAAAGTTTACGGCTTTTAGATCTTGGTGGATATGCTTATGCTTTTAGGTACAGGTCTCTGCCATTTCGGATCCTTACACTTTCAAATCCCACCTACTACTTTGCTTTCAGATTTTCCAACTCGGTTTTCTCAAGAAAGTGCCTAAGAAAACTTGGGTCTTGCACGTCTTCTTTTATCTACTATAAGATTTTTATTTTTGTTTTGTGTAACATGTTGTGCCTGTTAAATATTTTAACGTGACATTAATTATTGGATCTTGAATTTTTTATGATCCACAATAATAAAATAATAAGATGAAAGACGTACATTTCTCTATCTAACTGATGAAGAACTGATCTAATTATGAGATAAGGATTACCCTAACAACTTTGCCTTATAAATGTCTCCCGATGGCTGAAGGCCTTTTTATGTTGTAGGTGAGAACGCTTGAACCTCCCAGTACTATTTATAAACGTCCCACTATCAAGAAATTTAAGAGTTTGTGCCTGACTATAATTAGAGATATAGAGCTTTAATCTTATCTCTTAGGTATAATTCTTATCCCATCATAACTCAAAATGTTAACCGATAAGATTTTGAATTATTTCAAACTAATAAGATGGGTGTGTGGGATACAGAGTTTAAATACAAGTCTTATATTCTCCCACTTGGACCATACGCCCATAAGATAATATTTTTCGTTCATGGACTTATAACGGGAAATTAACCATACTGCGTAAATACATTTTCTAAAACTTTTCATAGCTCAAAACACATTTTATAAGTTCTGTAATATCAATGTCAAACCAGCTACTAATGCGAGTCATGTCAATCCTCTGTTAGACAATCAACAAATTCCCTTCCATGTGCCACAAAACTAATAACTTAATTTAACATAATCTTTAATTGGGATAATTAAGGCTAATAGAGTAATGTCTTTGGGTTTCGATTCATGTTTATTGTAGATATTATCTTGTTATCATTCATCCATGCCATTTAATGTACATATAAAATGGAAAGACAAGAAAATAGAAACAAAATAATCATAATTGATATCATTAAGTGTCCAAATAGAATCATAACATTTACAAGCCCAATAACATGTTTACATCATAAGAGCCATACTGTTAACATGTTCTTTAAAGTGCTTCGCTACCAGACCCTTTGCTAATGGGTCTGCTACCATAAGCAAAGTACTAATATGTTATATGGATACTGTTTATTTCTGTACTTCCTTTTTTATGCTTAGGTATTTGAGCATCATGTGCTTAGCACCTTTAGAATACCTATCATTTTTGGAGAAAAAGACTGCAGAGGAATTATCACAGTAAATTCTTAGCGGCCTGGCTATAGAGTCAACAACCCCAAACCCCGAGATAAAGTTCCTCAGCCATAAACCATGTACTGTGGCCTCAAAGCACGCCACAAACTCAGAGTAACTAGTAAAATTAGAGTCTGAGTATCCAATTACCTCTAAACTATTAGTTATTCTGAAGGTAAGCTAGTAATCCTTAGTTCCTTGCAGGTATTGTAATACCCACTTTACTGCTTTCCAGTAATGAACAACTTTTTATGTCAAATTTAACAAGAATTCTTTCTATGTAACTTTTCTAAGATAATACCAACAGTCCATGTTTTCGATCTCGAAAAATTTCGATTCCGATCACAAAGGATGCCTCACTCATATTTCATTTCAAAGTTCTTAGAGAGAAAACTCTTGGTTTCATAAAGTAAGCCAAGATCACTACTAGCCAACAAGATATTATTAATATACAGGACCAAAATTATGAACTTACCCCCACTAACCTTTAGGTATACACACTGATCAACGATGTTCTCTATAAAATCAAAGGCAGTAATGATATCGTTGAACTTGAAATGCTATTGTCAGAAAGTTTGCTTAAACCTGTATATCGATTTCTTTAGCCTACATATTAGGTTATCTTTGCCCCTTTCTGAGAAGCCCTCTGGCTGGTCCATAAAGACTACTTCATCCAAAATTTCATTTAAAAGAGCTATTTTTACATCCATCTGATGTAAATCTAAATCATAATGAGCCACCAATACCATAATGATTCTAAAGGAGTCTTTTTTAGATATTAGAGAAAATATCTTTTTGTAATCAATGCTTTCTTTCTGAGTGATACCCTTAGTAATAAGTTTGGTCTTATGTCGTTCGTTGTTACCTTTTGAGTCGCGTTTGGTCTTAAGGACCCATTTACACCCGACTTTTTTACTCTCTTCAGGCAACTCAACGAGATTCCAGACTTGATTCTAATCCATGGATTTCAACTCTTCTTTCATGACATCATTCCATTTACTAAAATCACTTCTCTCTATGGCTTGTGAAAACGTTAATAGATCTTTATTTGTCCAAATGTCAAATTTAGATTCTTGGAGATACACCACATAATCTGTCGAAATGGCAGGTCTTTGATCTCTCTGAAATCTACGCAAGACAATCTTTTCTGATGACTCTAAACTTGGTTCATCAATGATATTATCATTTTGAGATGGGTGATCGTTTACTTGTTCCATGGTATCATTATGATGATTAATTAGAGGAACTATTATCTATTCTGAGAGTGCAGGTATAAGGATATTTACTTGTACTTCCTCAATGATCACATATCTGGGTTCAATTCTCCCACTGATCTCGTCAAATTCAATAAATTTGGTATTTTTTGTTTCCACAATTCTCAGACTGTGATTAGGACAGTAAAACTTGTACCCTTTGGATCTCTCTGGGTAACCAATGATGTAACCGCTTACTGTTTTAGGATCCAATATGTAGGTATAAGGACATCTACCTGTACTTCCTCAATGATCACATCTCTAGGTTCAATTTTCCTACTGATCTCGCCAAGTTCAATGAATTTGACATTTCTTGTTTCTACAATTTTCGGACTATGATTAGGACAGTAAAACCTATACCATTTGGATCTCTCTGGGTAACCAATGATGTATCCGCTTACTGTTCTAGGATCCAATTTATTTTCTTGTAAGGCAATTCCAAACATGCATATGTCTCAAACTTAGTGTCCTACCAGTCTATAGCTCAAAATGAATGTTTGGAACTGCCTTACTAAGAATTCGGTTTAAGATATACATTGTTGTCTTAATAACTTCACCCTACAATAATTTGGGTAAGGTAGAATTACTTACCATGCTTCTGACCATATCCAATAAGGTCCGATTACGCCTTTCAGCAACTCTGTTCTGTTGTGCTGTTCCAGATATCGTGTACTGTACAACAATGCCACGCTGTTCAAAAAGTTTGGAGAAAGAGTCTCTATTACGGCCTGATTCGTCATACTTCTCATAATGTTCACCACCTTTATTTGGTCTGATGATTTTCACATTTCTATCTAACTGTCTTTTCACTTCTATGATAAATACTTCAAGTACCGATGCAACTTGAGATTTCTCATGTAATAGAGAGATATATCTAAAACGTGAAAAATCATCAATAAAGGTGATAAATACTTTTCTCCACCAAAACATTTTGTGAAGAATGGTCCACATATATTTGTGAATTATTTCAAGAAATTCTTTACTTCTTGTGGCGCCTTTCTTAGTATGTTTGATTTACTTTCTTTTTATGCAATCCACACACATTTCAAGTTTAGTAAAATTAAGATGCGGAAGTGTCCTTTCTTTTACTAATCTATGTAACCTTTCTTTAGAGATTTGTCTTAATCTTTTATGCCACAAGTTATCAAGTTTCTTTTAGTTCAAAAAAAAAAAGTTTCATGGTGTTGGGTGTAAGAATTTTTAATAAACTTACTATTGAGACAGAATCGATAAAGACCATCAGAGAAAAATCTGAACCAATAAAAATATTATTTTAAATGTACTGAAACTAACATTATGGAATGATAAAAAATAACCATCATTTTTTAGTAGACAGGAAAATCAAATTATGCCTCACAAAATTGCACATATATTTTGTTATGAAAATCTAAACAATGATCGATGCTCAAAATTAAACAAAAAGTTCTAGTGGCTAAAACTTCAAATTTATTCTTATTTTCTATAAAGATAAATGCTCGTTGGAGTTTAGTGTTTAGCTTGTAAGGTATCCTTCATGGTTATGAAAATACAAGCATTAGCACCTGAATCTAGCCACCAAGAATTACTGAGAACATTTACAAAATTTGATACAAGACATACAAAGGTAAGTGACTTACCATTCTTTTCAAATCAAGCCTTACATATTAGACACTCAACTTTCATGTGTCCAATAGTTCACACAAATTTAGCATTTGCTACTATTATGCTGAACCTGATTAACTTTCACAGGTTTCTTTCCTTTTGATGGTCTAATTCATTTCTTTTTACCATAATGATGCATTTTCTTTTCAGCTTCTTTATTCACAATTTTAACAGAGTAATGTTCTTGTTGTTTCAACTTAACCTTTCCTGAGCTACATTACTTGCCAACTCATTCACATTCCATAAACATTTAATAGCATTTTAATGTATCTAGAATTGACCATACTGAGGTGGCAATAAGTTCAAAATAAATTGAACAATGAAAGACTTTTATACTTTCATTCTCAAGGTTTGTAATTTGACAATAATAATTATCATATAATGTTTTGAGTTAGACACTTATAAACTGTAATCAGAATTTAAACAATTATAGATGAACTAGTAGTGTCATCATGACCTTTCTTTAGGAGTAAATCTTAACACACGAAATGTTCTCTCCGATATTAAATTCTGTAGATGAACTAGCTGAATCATCAGAATTCTCTTTTGAGAGTAAACTCTGACATACAAAGTATTTTCTCTAACCGTACTTTTATAGATGAACTAGTAGTGTCATTAAGACCATCTTTTGGAAGTAGATCTTGACATACAAGGTGTTCCCTTCAACTTTACTTTTTTTGGATAAACTAGTAGTGTCATCAAAACCCTTCTTTGGGAGTAGATATTGACACACAAAGTGTTCCCTCCATTATATCGACCTTACTATGGGTTTAATGATTTGTTACTAAAATTAAGAAAATATTGTACCTTTGGACAACCAATCTTTCATTGATTTTGATGTAAACCATTTATCCCATGTTGGTTATACATGGCATGATAATAAGAGCTAAGAGGCAATTCATACATGTTTAACAATGATAACATGTATATAAATTAAATAAACATTTCATACATACATGTAAATAGCCCTAATAACATGTACATAATTTAAGTGCATGCATATAACAATAAAGTATGCATATAAGAGAGGATAAACAAAACTTTAATCAAAACCTTTCAATGCCTTGATGAATTTTATTGCAGATATAAATAATACTACTAAGTAAGTTCCTAGGAAATATTGATCTTTCCTAGACAGAATTTCAAGATTCTCAAAAAAGATTGGAGGGTCATAATGGACACGCTTAAAATTTTCAATCTTCTAGACATAACTGCCTTAGCTTGTACATATCCACACCCCCACAACAAAATTATAAAATATTTCTTATTTAAACCAAAACTGATTTTACAAGAAAATCACAATAATAACATTATAGAAATTTAATAAACTTTTCATACATGTACGTAACAATTATAACATGTATATAAAATTTAAGACATGTATTTAACAATAATAACATGCGTATAATTTAATACGCAATAACATGTAGATAAAATAAAAATTTATACATGTATATAGTAATAATAACATGTATAACAATAATATGCATATAAGAGAGAGTAAATATACAAAATTTTAATTTTATTATTATTATTATGGCTAGTACGGGTCTGAACCAGACCAATTCAGGAAACTAGGTGGACCCAATTCCTTTCAATTATTAAGCCTGAACCTTCCTCTCTCTCTCTCTCTCTCTCTCTCTCTCTCTCTCTCTCTCTCTCTCTCTCTCTCTGTGTGTTCTTTTATATCGGGCTGGGCCACTCCCATTAGGCCTCGTTGGTTTGTTTTAATATCGAACTAGGCCATAGCCAATAGGCCGACCCAGTGTCCATAACATTTTTTTTAAGACTTGGATTGGGCCAGAGCTCATGGCCCAGCACAGAGGCCCAAAGCCTTAAGTGAAGAACGAAACCCTAGTTTCCTTTCTTCAACCTCCAACGCCTGTTCAAGCCTCAGCTGGCCGCCGCACTGTGTTTCCTCAAGTCCTTGAGTTGCCAGTGCTACGTTATGTCCCCGGCGAAAGGACGACAAGGATCTCCGCCCAACTCCAGTTGCCGGCAACTTTTAGGTCATGCCCCACCTTTTTTTTTGTTCTTGGCATAGATTGCCATGGCCAGAGATCTTGAGGGCCCTCTGTCGACCGTTACAAGGACTTCGGCGAGGAGTTATCCTTTCGGCGCCGATCTCACCTTGAGCCGATGAGAACCATGGATAACTAGGGGCAGTGCCCATTCGGGACTACACAACCCTTTTGCATCATTCCTCAAAACCATTCCTTTACACTGTCGCAGGTGAGCTGTCGTCCACCATTCACACCGCACTTTACCTATAGCCTGTGGTTTTCACAATACATGGGCTAAACATGCAGTGGTTCACGTGATTCATCCTTTCTCCATGAACACATACACCTCTCAACTTCCTTTCTCCATTTCACAATATAGTGGAATAATTAAAGGAAATTTACAGCAATGCACAATACAATAGAGAAAGGTGAAAATAAAACCCGAGCAAGAATGCATCAATATGTGAGGTAGTTTCAATTTCTTGCACAGATTCAAAATGACGAGGACGAAATCCTTATTTTGAAAAGCAAATACATAATAGATAAAAGAGAATATAATCATAATTTCTATTTTAGATCAAAACAACTATTCATTTTTATCTTTCACAACATGTGATAAAATCATATATACGAAATCACATATAAAATATTTATTTTGTTTATTTTATTGAAGCATAAGGCAAGTCTTTGCTTCTGGGATTTGTGAGCTGCTTTTACTTATTTTTCTTTTCTTTCTTTTTATGAATTTAATTAGGAACTTTGTGTCCATTACGCCACTCGTTGTTATTAGATATAGGTATACACTATGATCCGAGATTTAAATCGAGAAGTTTGTTATCTTAATGAACATGCACTAATCGTTCCAGTAAAGCAGCAATGATCTTTATGATGTGAACTCTTTTCTAGAATTGATATCTCACATTACATGGAATGAGTTTTTCTGTTGTCATTATTGGAATGGTCTTGCTTAAAGCCACTTTATTGAAATAATTGGTCTCTGATTTTGGTTTACATGGTATAAGGCATGCTTGACCAAGTGTGTTGGGTTGAAAAATAGGAGCGTCTTAATCTTCATTTTTCCTGGATTATGGCCATCAAAATTAACCATCTTCCCCTACCAATCTACAACTGCGGCATCCTTTCATATAAATTTACTACTCTCCATTTTTGTTATCTCATAAGTGGAAAACATCAAGTTCCTCTCACCTTTTTATTTTTATTTTTGTAATAGCAACATCAAAATCATTGAATTGCACCTCCACCACCAACAACCACACCAATTGTAACCATCTTAGGAACCAAGCTACATTTGGACTTGTTCTTCAATGGGAATAGTCAATGTTACTAATGGAGTCCCTTAGAATTATTAAGGTCAAGAACTTATCCCCCTCAATGTGGGATCTCATTTACCCATCTCTATACTCAATCTGGGTGCTTCTTCATTTGCACCTATTTTTCTATAGATCATCTGAAAAGTTTGTTTTTATCTCATGGTGTACATGTGGTTAATTGGAGATCATCTCTTGTAGTGGAACATATATTATATGCTCCCAAGTGTCCAGTTGTAGACTTGTTAGTGGTGTTCTTATGGATGATGGCTGTTGGAACAATTTTATGTGCTTCATGTTGGTCAGCATTAATTAGTTCTCAGTAGAGTGATGAGCGGTACAATGAACTATCTCCAAAGGTTTCTTGTTCAACCCTCTACTCATTGTCCATAACTTTTGAACTTAAAGTTGGATTATTGTCACATATTTGACTTGGTTTATGTCATCATAGGAGCTTGGTTATGAAAAAAGACTGTTTGGTACTTGATATAAAGTTTAGTGCTAATGGATGCCTTTGTCTGTTTAGAGTCTGAAATTACTATAGGATGATGTAGACAAAAAAAATCTAGAATTTTTACTATACTCTATCTCTATACTCTTGGAAAAGAAATGTTCATTTGAAGCATTCTATCGCAAATGGAAAAGCATAAATAATTTATGCTTCTCTAAGGAGAGAAAACAAAGAAAATTTTGGCTCCATTCGTCACACCATGGGCAATGACCGTGCATGTGACTTCGTAACGGGTAATGCCCAGCTCCGCGCCTGGTGCGTATCATAACCAAGCATCCTCTAGCCCCTACCAATGAGGGGCCACGAGTCAGGTCGAGAGCGTTACCATCTTGACGAATCCAACTGTAGCTCAGCGATAACCTAGAGGACGTTACATCAACTTATTTCACTTTCGAGTGACCAGAAGAGTTCAACCGACATAATATTCCATCTCGGCTTGGGGTCGTGAAACATATACATCCATACAATCATTTTATTTTTGCATGCACCATGATCTCCCCTCAAGATCATCCGCATACCCTGACTCCCTTCGTCACTTCACGAGTAATGATTGTGCATGTGAGTTCGAAGAGAGCGATGCCCAATTCCACACCTAGCGCGTACCATGACCAAGCATCCAATAGCCCCTGCAAGTGAGGGGCCATAGAGTCGGCACGAGAGCATTACCAGCTCATCTGATCCAGTTGTTTCCCGATGACAACCTAAGGGATAATATGATCTGCACACATCACCCAAGCCCAGCTTGGGGTCGTGATACACACGCACTCATATATCAAACCAGTACACATCGCCTAATCCCCAAACACAAAGCATGGCAACACAACACAATTAAGTAACTAAAGCAACTAAATAAATGTGTGTATGGATGCCTCGCAAATATTAGATGACATGGCAGATCCCTCAACAAGTAAATGCATATTACACAACAATCATAAAACAATTCTACAAACATCTCACCAACACGGTTTCACAAACATGATTTCTCAAACAGTTTTACAAACAAAGTTTCTCAATTACAACCAACTACATGTGTTTTCTCATCTTTCATTACCGGCCTCAGGCCCCAATCAACCAAATTACAGTTTATAACCTAACGGGCCCTGTCCAACCAACTAGACTGCAGAAAATGTTAGTGCAAGAATATCATTTTCAAATCCTAGAGTTACATCGGAAGATTACTTACAGTGCGCATAAGCAAATATCTTGATAATCAAACGCGCGTCGCTCTACGGTGTCCTGCAATTGGACGAGTGCGCACGCCACGACTTAGGCGAACACCAAAATAATAGTGAAATACTAAGAATGCAATTGATACTTAAATTAATTAAAGTGAGCATAATTGCTCACTGAGTTGACGCCAAATGTGGAAGAACAACAACATGGAAGTTGACAACAGTAGCGGTGATGCTTGGCATGCGTTAGGTAGATGTATCTCAAGTGGATCAGAGAACCACCGAGAAATGCTAGGGCCACAAACCAAGAAAAATGAATTGATGGCAAGGTGGTCCAGCGAAAACACTACGCAAGATAACAAATCCGAGAAGCACGATGAGATCCACGGCAGATTGAACTCCAGAGACTTCAAAGCTCTTGAGCCACCACCTTTAACGCATAAAGGAGATCAAAGCGAAGAAAAGGCTCAGCATGGAGTGAATCCTTTGCTCTAGAAACAATAAGGAATAAAGGTCAATTACTAGTGAGCAGGGCGGTTTGGAAATTTCAAGAATATCTCAAAACATCATTAAATAATACTTTGTAAATGATAATGAAATAATAGTGATTGAATAGTCTGAAAATATCACAAAGTACTCACTACTGTATTGAAAATCTAGCACCAACAATATTGAATCCTTACAGCAGCATATTATAGGTTGAAATGGGTAAATACCACATGCATGATTTTTGTTTGAAATAGTAAGTCTGAGAACAACAAATGTTGAGGGCCGGCTTAATTATTTGACAGTAATAAGAACCAAGGATTAATGATACCCAAGAGACGGCAACAACAAAGGAGATGTTTGCGAGAAAGAAATCAGAAAGGTAAAAAGAGCTTACCGATGAAGGGAGGGCGAGAAGGTGGCTACTGCTCAATGAACTCCTGCAATGGTGGGGCGGCGACACCAACGACAGCTCACACCAGTTGCAGAGAGAGACAGAGAGAGAAGAAAACTTGCATGGTGGAGAACGGGATGCCGAAATGATTGGGACGACAGTGCGATGGGAGGAGTGATCGGCGCAAGGGAGAAACAAAGAAGATGAAAATAAACTTAGGGTTTCTCTATCTAGATCAAAATGCAAAGCTTAAAGGCTACAAGGGCTGGCTCTATGCACATGGGTTGGGCCCTCACATACCATCAACCCACTAGAAGACAACACAATCACAAAACACACGCCCAACCCACTCCAAAAGTCAAGTAAATAAAACAAAGGCATATTAAAATAAATTACACATCTAAGTAATAATAAAATAAAATAATTAAAAACTCTAAAATACTACTTAATAAAAATAAACCAAGAAAAATCAATATAATAAAATAAAGTAAAGTAAAATAAACAAATAATAACACAAATAAATACACTACACAAAAAGTGAAAACTCAGAATTACAATAGAGGGAACATATTCAATAAATTAAATTAAAATATCACAATATGAAATAAAATAAAATAGTGTGACCCAAGAATTTAATAAGTTAAAATAAAGGAACTAATCTGAAATGATCCAAGAAGTAAAATGCTCATTGTAATAAAAAAAAAAACAAATTAAACAATAATAAAAAAAACAATTAAAACCAAAATGATAATAATAGTGATTTGAATATAGAGAACCCCTAATAATAATTAAACTAAATAATTGAAAACACTATAATTAGATATTCACAAACAACCAATAACAATAATAAATAAAATAGCAATTAAAATGAGATAAATGAACCACAAATAATAAATAAAATAGACCACTAATAATAATATTAAAATAAATTAAAACAACCAATAATAAGAATAAAATAATATATAAAAATACACAGAACTTGGGGTCTCACAATAAGGCTTCTTTATTTATGATTATTTTCTATCGTAGAATGAAGAGGAAATAGATGTTTAATTATTCAGATATTTTTAAGGTTTAATCTTATAATTGATTGGAGAAAGTATGTGAGAATCAAAGTATTTTGTAGAGTAGCGATATTTTAGGGTTTTGAGGATATTAGACTTTAGAGAAATACAAATTTTTAATATCTCAAGTTTTAATACGAAATACGTGTTCAATTAAAAATTTATGTAAGTTACGTAACTATTGTATAGTTGATTATTTATGAAATAAAAAATGCGAGGACTTAGGTTGATTTATGAAAAATATGCATGTTATGTTTTGAAGAGAAAACTTGAAAACAACCTTAATTATGTGTACTGTATCAGTCATGAAATCTATATAAAAGATAAAGTATTTTTTTATGAGTGATGTAGACATGAAGAATATTTTAGCATTTTGTTTCTGAACTTTTCAAAAAGAGCGAATATGAAATCTGAAAATTTGTGTATGTGATGTGAAGATGTTTAAATTCTATTTTTGAATATGTGAAATTATTTGAATTTATTCAGTACTCCATTTTGATATGATGTTGCATCTAAAAAAACCTTTGGCATGAATTTCTGATTCTGTATTTGATTATGTCTTCATTTTGTAAGGCCCTGCCATAGGTATAAATATAGTGATATACCGCGCTACCACAGATATAATAGTGGTATATGGTCCTGCCACAGATACAATAGTGGTACATGGCCCTACAACGGGTAACATAGTGTTACACAGTCCTACTACAAATATAAATGGTATACGGTTCTACCACGGATAACAATAGTAGTCTTTGTTTTGATAAGATGGTGACTTAGTTATGATATGCGAAAGTACTTTTGAATAAGGATATTTCTAAAATTTTCGCTATGATATTTTGATAACATGTTTTAGTTTTGCATTATAAAATTAAATAGTTTGTTCTGCATTCCAAAATCTGTAAATACTCAAGTTTATAAACTAGAATATCTTCTCGAGTTACTGGATTGTTGATAATTCATCTCTTATCTCCGCAATATTTTAAGATGTTTTGAATTTTTCAGTTGAAGATCAAGATTAGGGAGCATGAACGAAATTATTTAAGTATAGTGAATTAAGCACAAAATGATTCCCTGTTATCAAAGAATGTTATTCGAAAAAATTTTTGTATTCTGATGACTTGGTATGTGAGAGGGTTGACATTTATATTAAGACTTTCTGGTATTTTTAGATTAATTATATTGAAGTAGTTGGATTGAAATAGAGAGTTTGTATATGTAATTAAGAAATTTGTGTTTAAACCTGTACTCATGTGATATATAATTTTAAATGATAATTAGTAACTTTCTGACCCATGCGAGATGGTATGTTACAATTGTTCTCACATGTACATCATGTGATCAAACTTGTGGTTCTAAATTTAAAAAGAGATATTTTTGTAAAACAGGTTTATACAGGATTTAATGTTGCATGCTCATGTGTATTTTTCGAATGGTATTATTAGATATTGGTAAGCATATAATACAAATAATTAAATTTATTTATTTCTATTTGTTGTCTAGATGACTAACACAAAAAGGAGAGTGAATTGAGTTATATTAAAAAATTAACACTTATAAACCAAATACATAATATAAACTATAAACAAAATACGAAACAATGGGAAATATAAAGAGTAAGGGTAAAAAGAAGCAAACTTAGTATTTTAACAAGGTTCAGCCCTACTGCTTACGTCATCGCCTCAAGCTACCCCTTGAATATCCCAAATTCACTATTCAATCTCCTTTAGGTGGATATAGAAACTTATTATACATTTGAGCAACACCGCTACAAAGAATCCGTGTAGAACACCCTCTACACTTGCAAGCACCTCACACTTGGTGATTCAACTATTTCCTGTGTAGAACATATTCTACATACACAAGGGTTATACGCACCCTATTACAAATACAAAGGCTGATAGTGGGTAGGTTATCAGAATACACTCATCAATGAGTGAGATAAAAATAATACAACACAACCTATATCTCTCTCAAAATGAATAAGGATTAAGACACAAAATTTAGAGAAGAGAGAATGAAGGTTTTGAAAGAATGATGCAAAACTTAGTAATTGATGTGTAAGCTATTGTTGGTATTTTTTGCAAAACTCAAGTGAGATATTTATAGGCAAATGAGTCTTTATATTCAAATTTGAAAAGGTTCACATGTCAAATAAGAGCACTATTAACTTTTTAAAAAATTCAAATAAAAAAAAATCTTATTTTTACATTTGTCAAAGACAACTCCATTCATTTTTCAAAGAAATAAAATCTAATCTTTTACTTTTCATATATGACAAAACGAGCATGATTTATTTTTCAAACTAAATCATATTCTTTTTACATATATCAAAAAAATATACAACCACCCTTCAAGATTTTCAAACAAAATTATCTATCTTTTGCATTTGTCAAAAGAAGCATAACCACCCTTCAAGATTTTTAAACAAAACATACAAATGTCAATGATAACAATCAATCATCTTACAAATTCAAATCTTTATGCATATGTAAAAAAAAAAACAATTTTCGAAATTAAACATTTTAATAATGTTATGCAAATGTAAAAAATGCAATTTGATACTTTATGAGAAAAGATTAATTTTGAGATTTAATCCAATCGCAAATTTTAATATATGTACAAAATTATTCTATAAGTTTCATTTGTAAACTTGTTCTTCTTCTTACTCATACTTGATTTCTTGATGTGTTTGGCTCCCTTCATGCGTAGACAACTTAAACTTGAGTTTTGAATTTATTTGTTATCATCAAAATCTATACGTAAATACGAGATTTGAAACTTTGGGTTCAACAATCTTTCCATTTTTTATGATGACAAATACTTGGTAGAAATCTGTGACCTATAATAATATTTTAAACTCCCCTTGAAAATATGCGTTAGTTTTTCAAGTAAAATATAAATATGATTCTAGCATATATAACAGGGTAGTATAATACTAATATAAGATTTCTCCCCCTTTTGGCATCATTAAAAAGGAACTGCAATTGGCTTTAGTAAGATTTCTTCACGCAATAACCAATAACCAAATAAAACGGTGCATCAGTAGAAATTGTAGAGAGTTGAATAATTGGAGCCACCCGTGTCCGACAAAAGTTGCAAAGGCTGAGGCCTAACTTTATCGTCTCGGTGCAGAGATTTGAAATCCGCTTGATGTTATTGACAAATGAGATATTACCGAGATTTGAAATCGTTGAGTTGTTGTTTAAAATACCATTTTCACCCATTGGATAATCAAATAAAAAATCTTACATTTCTCATTGATCTAGTATCTGTTTATCCAAAATAATAGAGTGGCAGAGAAAATTTTCTGGTAATCTTCTGGATTTGAACCAAGAACCATCTCAATCAGTAATCTCTCTCGTCTCATCTAGCATATCTTGTAAGTTTGACTAAGTAAGATTTGAAGAGATGATAGTGTGTCTTGTTCTTATTTCCGTCTCTATAAAAGCAATTCTTATTTTTATCTAATTCGTATCAAATCTTCTTCTCATCTTTACAATTTGTTTGCATTCTCATTCTACAAATTTTTAATGGTTTGTCAATTTTCCTTCAGTACTTCTCGTGATCAATTTATTTCTACATCCGTCATAAGTGTCATGAAACAACAAGAGACTGATTTGGCTAATAAATTAGATCATGACGCCATTTATGAGCTTGTGGGTCTCGTACCTCGATACTCATCATCTATTGTTGCTTGTTTCACTCAGTTGCAGTCCAAAACTCGCAAAATTGAAAAGTTTAGCGAAACGGTTTCTGTATTTCAACGACTTGTTTATGAGTCAAACAGAAAAATCTTTGCTTTAAAGCAACAAAATAAGAATTTAAAATCCTTGCTTGCTTCTTCATTTCGACTACCTAATCCTTTAGACGAGAATAACGTGTCGATCTATGAAGAGCAAATGCAGTTTAAAGATGGGGCTAGAAGTCTCAAGTTTTTTTAAGTCATTTGAGATAATGGAATAAAAATATTCAACAAATATTCATGACATGCATCATTCTTATTTCTCTTCTAATCTGCATAATCTATCTTTTAGTAGGAGTTTTGTGAAAATGTCCGCCAATTGATCATGTGTGCTTGTGAATTCTAGTACAATACGCTTAGTTCTAAAATATTGTATTGGGTTCTTTGAAAAATATATATCACTTGTATTATCACATTTGATTGGAATGTGATTGTACATAAGTTTAAAACCCTCAAGTTGTTGCTTCATATAGAGAACTTGAGCACAACAACTACCTGCAGCAACATACTCTATCTCAGCAGTAGATAATACAACAGAATTTTACTTTTTACTAAACCGTGAAACAAGTGCATAACCTAAAAAATGATACGTTCCACTAGTACTTTTTCGATCAACTTTGCAACCAACATAATTGTATCTGAATAACTGATAATGTGATGCCCCCAACTCCTATGTACGGAAACACGAGAATCGAGTCATCGAGATACTAACAACACGGGTCACGCACTTCAAAGATGAGTGCTCAAGTGTGTGCAACACGAAAAAAGTGCACAACAAAAGTTGCAGTGGTTAATTAAAAGTTAGCCAACTAAGTACCAGAAATTTAAATACAAACTTTCAGATTAAAAAGCCTTTAAAAGATATACAGTTACCCAATATAAATATACTACAAACTAAAGTATAATAATCAAAAGCAAAGCTTAAATCTCATCTCACGAGAAAGTGATCCCCGATCACTCCTCCTACAGAACCGCAATCCCAGGCTCTACATCCTCAACTACATCAAAAACTACGATACCAAAAATGGTACCGTAGGTAAGTAAAATCTAAACAAACCAATAGATAAAGATATATTCATGCAACAACAAAATGTATGAACGTGATACCATATGCATGAAGCTCAAAAAGCATATTTCTTAAAAAAACAGCTCCACTCACGCCAAAATCTCATTTGGCTCAAGTAAAACTCCAATAAAAATATCCATCAGTTTCCCAGAAAATCAAACGACATTGTAGGCGGGAATCGCAGATGGGACTCTACCACCATCCCTGCTTACCACCATCCCTACAGTATCATTTATATAAAACCATTTATCCACAAATTCATTTTATAAACTGTATGCACAATGGCCTCCCCTAGGGACCATCCGTACATCCTGGCTCTCTTCGCCACACCGTAGGTAACGACCATGCATGTGACTTCAGAACGGGCGATGCCCAGCTAACCGCGCCCAGCACGTACCATGACTAGGCACCAACAAAATGGCCGCAGAGTCGGCATGAGAGCGTTATCATCCCGTCCATCCCATTGTCGCCCAGCGACAACTCAGGGGACATGACTTAGTATATTCCGCTCCTGAGTAACCAGAGGAGTTCCACTAGAATAATGCCCCATCCCGGCTTGGGGTCGTGATACACACGCACCCGAAAACCATTAATACATGAAAACCCAGTTTTCATTTCCAACACATGAACATGCATGCAAAATACAAAAACTCAATTTTCCTTTAAAAACATGAACATGCGTGCACTATGCAATGTATACGACAATACACAAAATATCCAACAACCAACCAATATCCAATATTTGTTATTGCAAAATATATTTAAACCCCAAATTATTTTTTGAAAAAATACTTATAATGGGTAAAAACATAGATCTTCAAACAAGCGTCGATCTACAATGCTCATAGCAAGTCGTTTCATGCGTTGGGTTAGGGTGCTCGGTTTGACACCAAAATTTAGGAAAATACTCATTGGAAGATGGGAAATCTCATGAAGGTGGTGGTGAGGCGGTGCAACTATCGGAAGGTGGCGGATCTAGCTCAAAAGGGGTGAAAACCTATTTTCGAGTTTAGGCTCATACACGGGAGGTGGGGTCATGGATGGGAAAACTGAGCTAGGGGGTGGTCGGCTGAAGTAGGGGAACGTTTTGATGGTGGAGGTGAGACCCATGGTGGCCGGACGACGGCACAACGAAGATAGGCCCATTTGGAGACCCATTTCGGGTGGAGGAGGAATGGAGGAGATGGAGTGGCTACCGATGGTGGGTTTTGCACTCCTAGGGATTGAGAGTCTAATGGTGGTGGTGGTGAGCCAAGGCGGCCAGTGGTGGCGCCGAAAAATGGAAGAAAAGCAAAACCACCAATTTCGAGTTTGATGCTCACGCGCCGGCTAAGAGATTGCCGGAGGTGCACTACCGATGGGGCTATGCTCGTTGGCAGTAGGGAGTCCAGGCGGGACTGGCAGTGAGGCATGGCGGCCGACGGTGCTGGGCTGGGCTTGAGGCCAAACGGGCATAGGTGGAAAAAGGGGGAGACGTGTGCCCAGGCCGGGGGGGGGGGGGGTGGTGAATGCAGGTGAGAAAAAAGAAAAAGAAAGAAAAGAAAAAGAGAAGAAAAAGAGAAGAAAAAGAATAAAGAAAAAAGGAAAAAAAGAAATAAAATCCAACTAGAAATAGAGCACAATAAATTAAACAAAAGACAACTGAAAATACTACAATTCAATATCAATAAAATAAAATATTTAAAACCCAACAATTAATTAATTTAAAATTAAAGAGCAATTTAAATATAAAACATTAATTAATATAAAGAAAGTACATCAATTTAAATTTCACAACTTAAAATGAAACACAAATAAAACAATGAAAAACACATTCAATTTAAAACAACAGAACCATTAATTATAATAATTTAAATAATACTTTAATAAAAGTATATGTAAATACGGGGTATCACAGATAAGATCGAAAGAAATGTGCTTAGGATACCATAACCCTAGGTCAATGTTACCGGTAATATATCTAAAAATACGCTTGGCTGTAATCAAATTAGATTGTTTTGGAGATGATTGAAAACGTGCACATAAATATACACTGAATATAATATTAGGTCTACTAGCTGCCAAATATAATAAATTACCAATCATACCTCAATATACCTTTGAGTCAACTAGCTTACCGCTTTCATCTTTATCAAGTTTGGTGGTTGGACTCATTGATGTTCCAATTACCTTTATACCTTCCATATCAAACTTTTTGAGTAACTCTTTGATATATTTTAATTGATTAATGAATGTTTCACTTTTTGCTTGCTTGATTTGCAATCCAATAAAGAAAATAAGTTCTTCCATCATGCTCATTTCAAATTCTTCCTGCATAAACTTAGTAAAATTTTGGCACATATTTTTATTAATAGCACAAAATATTATATCATCCACATAAATTTGTATTAGAAGAATATCATCTTGTTCATATTTGATAAAAAGAGTTGTATCGATCTTTCCTCTTGAAAAATCTTTTTCAATCAAAAAATTACTAAACCTCTCATACCAAGCTCTAGGAGCTTGTTTGAGTCTATATAATGCTTTTGTGAGCTCAAAAATATGATTAGGAGAAATATGATTTTCAAAACTTAGAGGTTGCTCAACATATACCTCTTCATTTATAAAACCATTTAAGAAAGCACTTTTAACATCCATTTAAAAAAACTTGAAATCTTTATAATATGTATACACAAGTAACATTCGAATAACTTCTAATCTTGCGATAGGTGCATACGTCTCATCATAATTGATTCCTTCTTTTTGGTTGAAATCTTGAGCTACAAGTCGAGCCTTGTTTCTAGTGATGATTCTAGACTCATCTTTCTTATTTCTAAAAACTCATTTTGTTCCAATAACAGCATTATTTTTTGGTCTAGAAACAAGTGTCCAAATATCATTTCTTTCAAATTGATTTAACTCTTATTGCATAGTTATAATCTATGATTCATTAAGCAGTGATTCGTCAATATTTTTGGGTTCGATATGAGATAGAAAAGCAGTATGATTGCAAACATTTCTAAGAGATAATCGAGTACTTACACCTCGCGAAAGTTCTCCTAAAATTTGTTCCACTAGATGATCTTTCACATGTTTCTACTGTTTGGTTGTATCTTGTACTAAGTTTTGTTTATTTTTTCTGATATCTCCATGTTGGATTTCTTCCATTGTATTCTCTTTGTTAAGATTGAGACTATTTGTATTATTTGTACCTTCTGTTTCTTCATCAAAAGATTTCTTAGAGAGTAGAGGATTAGATTCGTCAAATACTACATGCATAGATTCTTGTATAGTCAAAGTCTTTTTATTGAATACTTTATAAGCTTTACTATTTGTAAAATATCCAAGAAAGACACATTCATCAGATTTTGCATCAAACTTTCCTAAAATATCTCTGTCATTGAGAATAAATAAAACATTTGTATCCAAATACATGAAAGTAACTAATGTTAGACTTTTTTCTATTCCAAAGTTCATAAGGGATTTTATCTAATTTAGACCTTAACATAACTCTATTTATAATATAATATGTAGTACTTACCGCTTCGGCTAAAAAATAACTAAGTAAACTATTTTCATTAAGCATTGTTCTTGCTATTTTTTGAAGATATCTATTTTTCCTCTCTACTACCATATTTGTTGAGGAGTTCGAGTATAGATTATTTAGAATAGTATTAGTAATATCAGTATATAAATATATAATAATAATTAAATATTATATAGCATATTAGTATTATAATACTAGTGTAACTCTATAAGATATAACACTTATTATACGTCATGCGGGTCTCTCATGCGTTTCAACGAAAAATACTCAAAATATGCTTAGAATAACGCGTTCGAATACCAAAATAATCCGTTCGAACGAAAAAAGTTGAAAATTCCTCACGGGAAAACTAGTGGCAATTTGACATTTTGGCGTTCGGACGGATAAATTTTACGTTCGGACGCAACTTCGCAAATTTAAACACCAACTCTTCAGTTCATTTCTTACTCGGGATTGAGCTATTTTTTAGAGTGTGGAAGACTTGATATTCTTGAAAGGGAATAGGTAAATCTCATTTCTCAATATTTTTTTTTGTATATTTTTCAACATTAAAAGTGGTTGAAAGTTTTCTCATCTTATGATTTTTAATTGTGGGCAGTGTTGTTGAATTGGATTTGAAGTTGGATGAGCAAAAGTTGAGGTTAGTTTTTTAATTATTAGGGTTTAAAGATTAGAGATTTATTTTGATATTTTGGGATGATTTTATATAGATTTTGCATACTTATTTTGATATTTGGAATTTTATTATATAACCAATTTCGAGCATGATTAGTTTATTTGGGTATTTGTTGCTTACTTAGTTGATGGTGAGGATTGGTTCTGGTATGCTGTCTACACGATTTTTGTTCGAACAAATGTTGATGTCCGTCCAGACGTAAAAATATATATTCGAACAGAATTTGTGCAGACAAAATTAATAAATAGTATTATGAAGATATCAATTACAGTATTACTAATGATATTTATGAAATGATTTAGGTTTTTTTTAATAGGCAGTAGACAGATAACGAAAATATAATGGACAAAAGTTGGATGATATTGGGAGATAGACTTGGACAAGACTATAAGGAGTATGCACGGGGGGTGAAAGTATTCATAGAGTTTGCGAAATACAGTGCTGATAGTCGAGGTTTTATAAGATGTCCGTGCAAGAAATGCAAGAACCTGAATTATTTAAATATGGTTGTAGTGGAGTCCCATTTGTTCGTTAATGGGATAGATCATAAATACTCGCATTGGGTTCTACATGGCGAGCCATTTCCTTCAGAAGTTAGATTTGAGAATGATTCCAATCGAATGGAGGAAACTGATGCCGAGATCGATATCAACGATACATATGTGGTCGTTTCGGATGATAGTGATGATAATCGAGAGGATATCACTGAGATGTTAGATGATATTAGTGCAGGCATGTTTGGTGTTCGAGATGGAGAAGGAACATCTTCACAATTTTTTGAGGGAAATAAGAACTTCGCAAAACTGTGGGAGGATGCTCAACGACAACTGTATGAGGGGTGTACCCGCTATAGTAAGTTGTCATTCACAGTGAGGTTGCTACATATCAAGTCAGTATGCCAGATTTCTGCAAAGGCCATTGACATGCTACTTGAGTTATTTAAAGAGGTTCTACCGTAAGATAATGTGGTAACTCGTAACTTTTATGAGGTGAAAACATTGAAGCGAGGATTGGGATTTGATTATAATATTATCCATGCTTGTAAGAACGATTGTGTACTCTTTTGGCAGCAGTATGCAGAATTTGATTCATGTCCAGTGTGCCACGAATTAAGATGGACTTCAGATAAGCGTAATATACCGAATAAAGTGTTGAGACATTTTCCTTTGATCCCTCGACTTCAACGGTTGTTTACTTCTCGAGTGACTGCAAAAGATATGACTTAGCATAATGCACAAAGAGTTCGAAATGATCAATTTCTCTCGCATCCGACAGATTACTTACAGTGGAAGAAGTTTGATCGAGAGTATCCATGGTTTGTAGAAGAGCATCAGAACGTACGCCTCGGGTTAGCAACTGATGCTTTTAATCCATTTGGCAATATGAGCACTTCGCATAGTATGTGGCCTGTGATATTAATGCCTTATAATTTGCCTTCCTGGAAGTGTATGAAGGACCCTTATTTTATGATGGCTTTATTGATCCCAGGACCGAGGTCACCAGGAAACGACATAGATGTATATCTACAACCACTAATAGTAGAGTTGAAAAAGTTATAGGAACTGAGTGTCAGTACGTATGATGCGGCCTTGTCGCGGGAATTCCAAATGCATGCCGTAGTCTTATGGACAATAAATGATTTTCTAGCATACGGAAATTTGTCTGGATGGAGCACAAAAGGTAAATTGGCTTGCCCTGTTTGCAACAAAAATACACAGTCGCATTGGCTTACAAATAGAAGAAAATTATGTTTCATGGGCCATCATCGATATTTACCTAGTAATCATAAATGGTGGTCGAACAGGACAATGTTTGATGGGAAGACTGAGCGGAGGTTATCACCGCCAACACTGTCAGGCGATGATATTCTGGCACAACTACTTAAGATTCCAAAAAATAGATTTGGGAAGGACACACGAGTGTGAAAAAGGAAACGATATGCAGTGGAATTCAATTGGACAAAAAAAAGTATTTTCTTCGAGTTGCAATATTGGTCTACATTGACACTTCGCCATAATTTAGATGTCATGCACATTGAGAAAAATATATGTGAAAATATTTTGGGTACTCTCATGTCAATAGAAGGGAAACCAAAAGATATAGTTAACTCCAGTAAAGATTTGAAGGAGTTGGGAATAAGACCAGAGTTGCATTTACAAGATAATGGGTTTCGAGCCATCATGCCTCTTGGATGGTATACACTATCAAGCGATAAGAGAAAGAAATTTTGTGATTGGTTATTGTCAATGAAATTACCTGATGGGTATACTGGGAACATGTCAAGATGCGTACGAACACATGACTGGAAGATAACTGGTCTTAAAAGTCACAACTGTCATATATTTTTACAACGTTTGTTAGCAGTTGGTGTGCGTGGAAAGCTTACTCGGGATGTTCGTACAGCTCTTACAGAGTTAGGGACATTTTTCAGAGGCATTTGTAATTGGACGTTACAAGTTGACGCATTGTTAAAAATGGAGGCTAAGATCCCAGTGATATTGTGCAAACTAGAGAGTTTGTACCTGCTTTCTATCTTTGATGTAATGGTTCATTTGACTGTTCACCTACCTCGTGAGGCTTTAGTTGTTGGCCGGGTTCAATATAGATGGATGTATCCAATTGAGCGATTTTTAGGAAAGCTTAAGCAAAGTGTGGGAAATAAGGCTCCTCCAGAAGGTTCGATTGTAGAGTCCTACACTGATAATGAATGGCACACTTTTTGTTCAATGTATTTTCGTGGGGTTGATACCAGATTTACGAGACCAGATTGAAATTATGAAGGTGAACAGATGGGTGTCCCATCATCATTTTCTGTATTTTCACAAACTGTACCTCCAATGGGCGCAAAAGGAGGCTACGACTTGTGTGGACGAGATGCCGAGAGAGCTCGATGGTATGTCCTGAATAACTGTGCAGAAATTGAGCACTACTTGAGGTTAGTAATGAATTTATGTAAAACTAAAATAATTGAGATTAGTATTTTCGTATAAATTGATATTTCATATGAAAACGTGCAGTGAACATTTAGAATTGCTTAACTCTGGTGGTGGAGCTGACGTACAAAAGAAGCATGAAAAGGAGGTCGCCTCGTGGTTCGAACATACGGTAATATTAAATAATTAATATGGATTCTATTGATATTTAATCTTATACTAAATATATTTATTGATGTAGGTTAAATTAAAATATGCTACAAATCCCGATGAGATCTCACCAAAACTTTATGCACTAGCATGTGGTCCAAGCAAGAGGGCTATCAAGTATTCGGGTTGCTTAGTGCGTGGATATAGATTTCACACACGTGATAGAGAACGATATAGAAAAACTCAGAATTGTGGGGTCGCAGTCGAAGGGAGCCATGAAAATGATAACATTGACTTCTACGGAGTTGTAGAAGATATTATAGGATTAAAGTATGTGGGAGGTTATATTGCTTGGTTGTTTAGATGTACTTGGTGGGATGTGTTGAACCCAAGGTTTCAAGTCTCGTATTTACGTATAAATTTTGATGATAACAAATAATATTGAAAACTCAAGCTCAAGTTGTCTATGCATGAAGGGAGCTAAACACATCAAGAAATCAAGCATGAGCAAGAAAGATATCAAGTCTACAAATGAAGCTCATAGATTATTTTTGTACATCTCTTGATAAAATTAGAAATTGGATTAAGGCTCCAAATTATTCTTTTTTCTCATAAAACATCAAATTACTTTTTCCACATATGCAAGACATTTTTAAATGTCTTAGTTTTGAAAATTATGTTTTTCACATGTGTATAACACCATCAAACAAAATAATTTCGAAAATTATATTTTATAAGATGATTGATTATCATATTTGACATGTGCATATTTTGTTTGAAAGTCTTGAAGGGAGGTGGTGTGTTTTTTTGACTAATGCAAAAGGTAGATGATTTTGTTTGAGAATCTTAAAGGGTGGTTGTGTGTTTTTTTGACAAATATAAAAGATAGATGATTTGTTTGAAAATCTTAAAGGGTGGTTGTGTGTTTTTTTGACATATGCAAAAAGAAGATGATTTGGTTTGAAAAATAAATCATGCTCATTTTGTCTTGTATGAAAAGCAAAAGATTAGGTTTGATTTCTTTGAAAAATGAATGGAGTTGTCTTTGACAAATGCAAAAAGGAAATGTTTTTATTTGAATTTTTTGAAAAGTAAATAGTGCTCTTATTTGACATGGGAATCTTTTCAAATTTAAAATTGAAGACTCATTTACCTATAAATAGCTCACTTGAGTTTTGCAAAAATCACAACAAGAGCTTACACATCTATTGCTAAATTTTGCATCATTCTTTCAAAGCTCTCATTCTCTCTTTTCTAAAGTTTTGAGCCTTAATTCTTGTTCTTGTTGAGAGAGATATAGTTTGTGCTGTATTGTTCTTATTTCACTCATTGAGGAGTGTTTTCTGATAGCCTACCCACTATCAATTCTTGTATCAGTAAGAGGGTGTGTATAACCCTTGTGTGTGTAGAAGGTGTTCTACACGGGGAATAGTTAAATCACCAAGTGTGAGGTGATTGGAAGTAAGAGGGTGCGTATAACCCTTGTGTGTGTAGAAGGTGTTCTACACAGGGAATAGTTGAATCACCAAGTGTGAGGTGATTGGAAGTGTAGAGTGTGTTCTACACGGATTCTTTGGAGCGGTGCTGCTCAAAGGTGTAATAGGTTTCTATCTCCACCTAAAGGAGATTGAATAGTGGATTTGGGAATCCTCAAGGGGTAGCTTGAGGCGAGGACGTAGGCAGTGGGGCTGAACCTCGTAAAAATACTGAGTTTGCTTTCTCTTATCCTACTCTTTATATTTCCTACTGCTCTATATTTTGGTTATATTTTATATTGTATATTTAGTTTATAAGTATTAATTTTTTAATATAACTCAATTCACCCCCCTCTTGTGTTAATCATCTGGGCAACAATTGGTATCAGAGCTAGAGCTCTGTTATAAGATTAACTATCTTTTGAGTTAAGATCTTATGGCTAACATTGCAGCTTCATTTGGTGAAGGTCAATCTAGCAGTCGGCCTCCACTCTTTTACGGAGACAATTACTCATTCTGGAAAGTTAGAATGAGAATATTCCTTCAGTCTCAAGGTCGAGAAATCTGGAAATGCATTGTAAATGGACCTTATATTCCAACAAAAGTGGTTGATGGAGTAAAGGTCAGAAAGGAAGAAGAAGAGTTTGATCGTGAAGACGATAGACTTTATACTTTGAATTTAACTGCTATGAATTTATTATATAATGCTCTTAATGGTAATGAGTTTAATAGAGTAATGACTTGCACTACAGCAAAGGAAATTTGGGATAACTTGGAAGTTACTTATGAAGGAACTTCTCAAGTCAAGGAATCAAAAATTTATATTCTTACTCATGAATATGAAATGTTTAAGATGAATGATGATGAATCTATTTCTAGTATGCACACTCGTTTTACTAACATCATAAACAGTTTGACAGCTCTTGGCAAAGTTTATTCCAAAGTGGAGATAGTAAGAAAAATTCTCAACTCTCTACCAAAACGTTGGGAGTCAAAAGTGACAGCGATTCTTGAAGCTAGAGACCTCAAGAAGCTCGAAGTGAATGAACTCATCGGGTCACTTATCACCCATGAGTACACATTGAAAAGAGGAGAAGAAGAAGGAAATTCAAAGAAGAGTTTGGCACTTAAAGCTGTTCCACATGAAAGTGAAAGTGATGAAGATGAGGAAAATGACGACAAAGATGAAGAAGTTGCGATGATAATAAGAAGAATTCAGAGGTTCTTAAAGAAAAATAAAACTCCTCCAAGGAAATCCTTCAATAAGTTTTCCAAGAAAGATTCAGGTAAAAATGACACTTTAATTTGTTATAAATGCAATAAACCTGGTCATATCAAGCCAGATTGTCCTCTGCTAAAGAAAGATCGAAACAAAGGCAAAAAAGCAATGAAAGCTACGTGGAATGATGATTCAAGTAGCTCAGATAGTGAAGCAAGCAATGGAGAATCAGCAAATCTTTGTCTTATGGCTAAAAATGACATTGAGGTAACAAATTTTGATAATATTGAAGATCCTTCATATGAAGAATTGCAAAATGTTTTAGAAGAGGTATATGAGGAATTTGAAAAATTGGGTATCAAGTATACTGCTTTGAAAAAGAAAAATTCTTCTTTAACAAACGAAATTGATATTTTAAGAAAAGAAAGTATTGTTTTGAAAGATGAAAATCTTGAGTTGAAGAAAAAGAAAACTGATTTAGAAAATATTATTGAAAACTTTACGAATGGAAAAAGAAATTTTGAAAAACTTCTTGGTAGTCAAAGATGTGTTTTTGACAAGGCAGGCTTGGGATATATGCCAAAACAAAAATACAAATCTTATAAAAACTTCTTTGATAATCCTTCTACATCAAAGTCCAATATTCAAAATTCTTTTCATAAAAATAATTTTGTTAAAAAAGGATACTATTATAATCACTCAAGTTATTCATATATGTCACATGCTATTTGTAATTTTTGTAATAGCAATGGTCATAATTATCATGCTTGTCCTATTAGAAGAAAACATACAATGACTATTAGGGCCATATGGGTACCTAAAAATCTTGTTTATTCTAATACTAATAAATAAAGGACCCAAAGAACTTGGGTACCAAGAATTGTTTTTAATTGCTTTTGTAGGTATGCATGAAGTATTCTACATGTAAAAATAAATGGTTTTTAGATAGTGGATGTTCAAGACACATGACGGGAGACGAGACTAAGTTCTTTGATCTTAGATCTAAAGAAGAAGGACACGTGACATTTAGAGACAACTCGAAAGGGAAGATCGTGGGAATAGGTAAAATATGTTGAGAACCTTCAGGTTTTGAAAATCATATTTCTCCAAATCATGTTTTCAAACTCACAAAAGTACTATATGGACTCAAACAAGCTCCTAGAGCATGGTACGAGAGACTCAGTGGTTTCTTGATTGAAAAAGGCTTTTCAAGAAGAAAAATTGATACAACTCTTTTCATTAAATAAGAAAATGATGATACTCTTTCGATTCAGATTTATGATATAATATTCGGTGCTACTAACGAAAATATGTGCCAAGTTTTTGCTAAGACTATGCAGGAAGAATTTGAAATGAGCATGATGGGAGAGCTTACATTCTTTCTCGGATTGCAAATTAAGCAAGCAAAAAGTGGAATATTCATCAATCAATCAAAATATATTAAGGAATTGCTGAAAAAGTTTGGGATGGAAGGTGCTAAGGAAACTGGAACACCAATGAGCTCATCCACTAAACTTGCTAAAGATGAATCCGGTAAATCAGTTGACTCAAAGGTATATCGAGGTATGATTGGTAGTTTATTATATTTGATAAACTAGTAGACTTGATATTATGTTCAATATATGTTTATGTGCACGTTTTCAATCATTTCCGAAACAATCTCATTTGATTGCAGTCAAGCGGATTTTTAGATATTTTGCCAGTACCCTTGACTTAGAGTTATGGTATCCTAAACACACTTCTTTCGATCTTATTAGTTATTCAGGTACCGATTATACTAGTTGCAAAGATGATCGAAAAATTTTTAGTAGAACATGTCATTTCTTAGGTCATGCACTAGTTTCCTGGTTTAGTAAAAAAAACAAAATTCTGTTGCACTATCTACTGCTGAGGCAGAATATGTTGCTGCGGGTAGTTGTTGTGCCCAAGTTCTTTACATGAAGCAACAACTTGAGGATTTTAAACGTATGTACAATCACATTCCAATCAAATGTGATAATACAAGTGCTATAAATCTTTCAAAGAATCCAATACAACAATCTCGGACCAAACATATTGATATTAGATATCATTTTCTTAGAGATCATGTGCAGAAGGGCGATATTGCATTAGAATTCACTAGTACACATGATCAATTGGCAGACATTCTTACAAAACCCCTACCAGAAGATAGACTACGCATGATTAGAAGAGAAATAGGAATTATGCATGCCATCAATATCTGCTAGATACTTTTATTCCATTAACTCAAATGACCTACAGAAACTTGAGACGTTTAGCCTCATTATTCAAATGCATTTGCTCCTCATAAATCATCATGCCATCCTTGTCTAAAGGATTAGGCAATCGAAATGCAGAGGCAAGTAAGGATTTTAAATCCTTATTCTGTTGTTTTAAGTCTACTATTTTTTTGTTAGACTCTTGAACAAGTCGTTGAAGAATATCGATCTTCTCATTAAGCTTCTCTATCTCGCGGGTTTTGGACTGCAACCGAGCGGAAAAAGAAACTATGGAAGATGAGTATCGAGTCCCGAGACCCACAAGCTCGTAAATGGCGTCATGATCTGATTTATTAGCTAAATCAGTCTCTTGTTGCTTCATGGCACCCACGACAGATGCAGAAATAGATTGAGACTGAGGTGAAGGATACCTCAAATCTTGATCAAGAGAATCACTGAAGGGAAATCTACGAGCCATTGAAAATTTGTAAAGTGAGAATGAAGATGAACTACAACAATTAGAAGAAGATTTGATGCGGATTAGATAAAGCTAAGGATTGCTTTTATAAAGATGGAAATAAGTAAAAGACAAATTGACATCTCTTCAAATCTTACTTAGTCAAGCTTACAAGATATGCCGGATGCATATTGTCAAAAGTTACCGAACTAAGCTAGCGAGATTAATTATAATTGTCCCTGTTTCTCTCGTGAAACGCTGCCATTATCTGCTGATGTTGACTCTGTGCTTGAACTCTTACTCGTTCCGATTCCTCTATTTGAAGTTTCAGAATACGAGCCAATTCCGTCAAATCTTTATTTTCTTGCTTTAACCTCTTATTCTTTCTGCCTTTATTTACAAGCTTTTGATGCAGAACAGATATTTGATTGTTAAGTCGATCAACCTCATTTGCCCTCGCTAGTAATCTCCGAGACATGGTCGTAACAGAGGCAGCATATTGAGCACTGAGAGTTCTTGATGCTGCAACAACCTCAGAATCAGTTCTATTTGAAAAATGCATCTCTGCTTCTATCATGGTATTGACAACCTCATGAGATAAAATGACTGGTTGAGACGGTTCCTGATTCAAATCCGGAAGATTATTAGATGAAATTTTCTCCGCCATTCTATCGTTTTGAATAAACAGAAACCGGATCAATGAGTGGGGTGAAAATTTATTTGAGTATCCAACAGGTGAAAACGGTCTTTTAAACGACAACTTTCAAATCTCGATAATATTTAATTTTTCAACAATATCACACGGATTTGAATCTGCTTTCGCACCGACTGCTAGAGCTAGGCCACCTTTGCAGGTTTTATCAGACACGCGTGGCTCCGCACCGAACTGTCAGAGTTAGACTTCCAACATTTGCAGGTTTTGTCGGACATGCATGGCTCTGCACCGCATTGCCAGAGCTAGGCTTGCAGCTTTTGCTGTCTTTGTCGGACACGGATAATTTTAATTATTCAACTTCAAATCTCTGGAATATCTAATTCGTCAATAACATCAAGCGTATTTAAATATTCTTCCGCACCGAGATGATAAAATTCGGTTCCAACTTCTACTCTCTAACGTACCATTTTATTTGATTATTGCTTAATACGAAAAAAAAAAAAAAAAATCTTATTGAAACCAATTACGGTTCCTTTTTAATGATGCCAAAAGGGGGAGAAGTCTTATACTAGTATTATACTACCCTGTTATATATGCTAGAATCATGTTTATATTTTTCTTGAAATACTAACGCATATTTTCAGGGGGAGCTTAAGTATTACTGCAGGTCGCAGATTTCTACTAAGTATTTGTCATCATCAAAAAGGGGGAGATTGTTGAACCCAAGGTTTCAAGTCTCGTATTTACGTATAAATTTTGATGATAACAAATAATATTGAAAACTCAAGCTCAAGTTGTCTATGCATGAAGGGAGCTAAACACATCAAGAAATCAAGCATGAGCAAGAAAGATATCAAGTCTACAAATGAAGCTCATAGATTATTTTTGTACATCTCTTGATAAAATTAGAAATTGGATTAAGGCTCCAAATTACTCTTTTTTCTCATAAAACATCAAATTACTTTTTCCACATATGCAAGACATTTTTAAATGTCTTAGTTTTGAAAATTATGTTTTTCACATGTGTATAACACCATCAAACAAAATAATTTCGAAAATTATATTTTATAAGATGATTGATTATCATATTTGACATGTGCATATTTTGTTTGAAAGTCTTGAAGGGAGGTGGTGTGTTTTTTTGACTAATGCAAAAGGTAGATGATTTTGTTTGAGAATCTTAAAGGGTGGTTGTGTGTTTTTTTGACAAATATAAAAGATAGATGATTTGTTTGAAAATCTTAAAGGGTGGTTGTGTGTTTTTTTGACATATGCAAAAAGAAGATGATTTGGTTTGAAAAATAAATCATGCTCATTTTGTCTTGTATGAAAAGCAAAAGATTAGGTTTGATTTCTTTGAAAAATGAATGGAGTTGTCTTTGACAAATGCAAAAAGGAAATGTTTTTATTTGAATTTTTTGAAAAGTAAATAGTGCTCTTATTTGACATGGGAATCTTTTCAAATTTAAAATTGAAGACTCATTTACCTATAAATAGCTCACTTGAGTTTTGCAAAAATCACAACAAGAGCTTACACATCTATTGCTAAATTTTGCATCATTCTTTCAAAGCTCTCATTCTCTCTTTTCTAAAGTTTTGAGCCTTAATTCTTGTTCTTGTTGAGAGAGATATAGTTTGTGCTGTATTGTTCTTATTTCACTCATTGAGGAGTGTTTTCTGATAGCCTACCCACTATCAATTCTTGTATCAGTAAGAGGGTGTGTATAACCCTTGTGTGTGTAGAAGGTGTTCTACACGGGGAATAGTTAAATCACCAAGTGTGAGGTGATTGGAAGTAAGAGGGTGCGTATAACCCTTGTGTGTGTAGAAGGTGTTCTACACAGGGAATAGTTGAATCACCAAGTGTGAGGTGATTGGAAGTGTAGAGGGTGTTCTACACGGATTCTTTGGAGCGGTGCTGCTCAAAGGTGTAATAGGTTTCTATCTCCACCTAAAGGAGATTGAATAGTGGATTTGGGAATCCTCAAGGGGTAGCTTGAGGCGAGGACGTAGGCAGTGGGGCTGAACCTCGTAAAAATACTGAGTTTGCTTTCTCTTATCCTACTCTTTATATTTCCTACTGCTCTATATTTTGGTTATATTTTATATTGTATATTTAGTTTATAAGTATTAATTTTTTAATATAACTCAATTCACCCCCCTCTTGTGTTAATCATCTGGGCAACAGGATGTTTCACATCCTAGATTGGGAGTGTGTAAAGATGGGGGTTTTGTTAGTGTGAATACATCCCGAACCTGGTACGAGGATGATCCTTTCATTCTAACCTGTCAAGCGAATCAAGTTTTTTATTTAAATGATCCGGAATACGGGAACCGATGGCGAGTGGTGGAGAAGTTTGCACCAAGAAATATATATGATTATATTCCAGAGGCAGATGAACCACATGAAGACTTCGATGGTTCGACAAACGAAGAAGCATATCAAGAAAATGAACTAGTGATCAATCTATTTGTTGACTTGAGTCAGTATGACATGGTCCCACTCCGTCCAAAAGATGTTGCACCAGTGATTGAGGGTGGAATGTCGGAAGAACATGAATCTACTGACGTGTCTAGTGAAGATGAAGAAGACTGGTCCAGCAAAATTGATAGTGAATGAGTTAAAATATATGTGTAAGTATAAATTTGATAAATATCAACAATATCTATCTGGTTATATATTTAATTAATTACAATTTCAAATAGATATACCTCCCAAATGCAAAGCTGTTCGTGCACCATCCCCACCCCCACTCATTATTGACTCTCATGCACGTGATTCACTGGCCAGCAATAGTGGACCAGCATCACCAGACCTAGCGCCAGGTATTTTTTCAAATTATGGTATTTACCACATGAGTTAATATATATTTATCAAATGATATATATGTGTTCTAATTACTGTACTTGTAGTTGTAAGCCAGCACCGAGGGCGAGGCATCACCAGGGGTGTCTGCATAGAGAAAGTCAGAAAAATTGGTAAAATTAAAGTTGATATATTAGAGGGTCACACTGGTGGGCACAGTGATTCACAAACATGGCTTTCTACTTATGTTGGTGCCCTCACTCGCACGTATGCTCCAATGTCAGCAGCCTACTGGGTTAACATTCTCGAAAATGTAAAAGATCACATAAAAAATCAATGTTTGGTAATGAGCTACATTCCAAGAAAATTCAAATTTAATGTTAATTGTATTTATAGTAATTATTTATAATTTTTTCAAGGATGAGTTTGATCTAGATTTTAGTCGACGAGAGTGTCGAAAAACAGTTGAGGAGCTAATGTCGAATGCATTCCGAAGGTACAAAGGTCGGTGCCATGCACATTTTGAAAAATTCAGCACTGCTGCAGAGGCACGCCAAAATCTATTACAAGCAATACCACCAGCCGAGTAGCAGAAGGTTTGTGATTTGTTTGAAGATTCTGCTTATAAGGTAATATCACATTTATATTTTTCTAATAGAAAATTATATATGTATTAGAATTTGAAATTTATAATATTTTTCTTTTTTTTGTAAAGCAATGAAGTGCTGTGAACAAAGTAAATAGATCAAATTTAAAGATTCACCATCATGCGGGTTCTCGGTCTTTTCATCGTTTGCATCAAAAAATGGTCAATGCTACTAATTCCGGTCTCATTTTAAAATATGCACTTTTTTTTTCAAGTTCTAATTTAATTTTTTTTTTGCAGCAAGCTGAAAGTTCAGGTGACTTTGATCATTTATATGCTAAAGCACATAAAAATCGTGATGGTGTTTAGACTAGTCCTGAAACTAAGGCAAATTATGTAAGTTTAAGTATATTAAGTCAATTCTAATAAAATATTCCTATTATTTATACTAACTTTAATATTTTTTTTTTGTAGAAAAAGATGAAATCTCTAAAGTACGCTACTGCAGATCCATCTGATGAATCATCTGTCAACGATGCTAAGATCCTATCCAAAGTTCTCGGATCACGTTCTGGATATCTAAGGGGCTTGGGGCGTTGTGTAAAGCCATCCTCCAGTTCATCATCCTCTTCTAAGGCTAGATCCAATGAAAACAAAACTAAGGAGTTAGAAGCAGCACAACTTGAGATAGAACGTTTGAGGTCCAAGGAATAAGAGTTGTTGATCAGATTAGATAAAACAGCAGAGTTAGAGTCAAGAATAGAAGAGAGACTGGAGTCGAGGACTCGAGCAATGTTTGAAGAATGGCAGAGGATGTCTCAAAACATTATGCCACCATCACGATCTTAAAATCTATTTTTTTTATTAATTGTACATTTATTATTCTATTTAACAATAATATTTGAACACATTTGATGTGTAAATTACATTTTTATTATAATAGTAATGCATCTTTTAATTAAATGTAATCTGTATAGCAGTATCGTTCGAACAACTCTTGTATTCGTTCGAACAGATTATATCCGTTCGAACAACTCTTGTATTCGTTCGAACGATAAATTATGATTTAAAATTCGTCCGAACTAAAAAGAGTCCATTCGAACAAGATTTATATTTCAATAAATTTATTCGTTCGAACAGATAATATCCGTCCAGACGCTAGCCTCGTTTGAATAAGGCAATCTATTCGAACAAAATATTTATCAGTTCGAACGAAAACTGTCAGTTCGGACGGCTGAAATTTTTGTCAGAACGGATTTCTGAGATGAAATTTTTTTGTCTCAAATAAAAAAACCTGTCCGAACGGATTTGGACAGGCAAGTGAGATTTCGTCTGTAAAAATCATTTTTAGGGACGAAATTCACTTTTCGTCAATAAAAACTTTTTGAGACGGGCTTTTTGAGACAAATTTAGGACGAAATTTTTTTGTCTCTAAAGATTTTTGGGGACAAAAAATCTGCTTTTTGAGACAAAATGATTTGTCTCAAAAAACCTATTCTCTTGTAGTGATTTAACCATAAACGTATATAAAAGATACAGTTTTAAAATTTGGATTTTTTATTTCTTTACGGATTAATGTGGAATACTATTAAGTTTAATACAACATAAACCAAGCAGGAAAACAATAAAATCTGAACAAAAATAAATGAATGAAATCGAAGAGATGAAGATACAAAATAAATTACATCATACACTTACAAAGATAAAAACCACAAATATGTAGCTCTGAAAGTCCCCAACAAACAAGACTTGAAAATAAAATCCCTTTATACTAAAAAAAAACAAAGAACACATATCTTAGAAAAGAAATAAAACTTTATACTAACAAACACAGAATAAAAATATACATCGCTGATCTAGAACTATACCAGCCAAATAAATATATAATCATAAATTCCGAACAGACCCACAAAGAGAATGATTTAAAAAAAATGAGATTTCAAATAAATACATTGAGCAATCAAGTGCTTACCACTAAAACCAAATATTTTAAACATGGGTAGGGCTGAAAAAACCTCGGGAGCTCGAATCTGTTCCGTTTTCTACCACAAAACCCTCGAGACAAAGCAAACACAGAATAAGTGGTCATATATCCGTCTTTCCCGAAATAAATAAAACTTTATAGTAATAAACACAGAATAAAAAAGAATAAAAATATACATCACTGATCTAGAACTATACCAACCAAAGAAACACGGATTCATAAATTCCAAACAAACCCACAAAGAGAATGATTGTAAAAAATATAAGATTTCAAATAAATACATGGAGAAATCGAGTGCTTACCACTGAAAGTGAAGATTTTAGACATGGGTACATATGAAAAAACCCTCCAGAAAAGCATAGAAAAACCAGTAAATAGGCAAAAATAAAGGTGGATTGAGAAGAATAAAATACTAATCAGTCACAAATGAAGAAGGTTTATCCATTACTCTACACACAGAAAGAAAAAATATATATAGTGGCTGAACAAGAGGTAGGTGAGAAAGGGCTGATCAAATGGTAGAAGGCGAGAGGAGAAGATGAAGGAAAAGAGGAAAAGAAAAAGGAAGACCAAAAGAAGAGAAGGCTCTAGAAAAGGGGGAGGCCGGCGTAGAGATGAATTTATAGGTAGATGGGTTTTAGGTTTTAATTTAAAATTAAAATTATTTTATTTTAATTAAAAAAAGTTCTCAATCATGAAAATTAAAACTTAATATTTATTTGTTATTACTAACCATCCTTATTATCTGCTTATTTTCAACAGAGATAATATAGATAGAGAGAGAAAGAAGTATATACAATGTAATTAAAATTTACAATGTCTTTTATATTCAAACAGGGATTATTTTTTATATCAAGATATCTCAATATATAAAAGAATCTCCACTGTTAATTCAAAAACTTGTAAGTACATTTGTTTTATATTGTACATTAAATACAATGAAAGATTCGTTTGTATATATTACAAAAACCAAGAGATTTGCAAATCGCGATATGTATCTTCCAATTTTAATCTTCCAATTTTAATTTATAATTGATGTCTAATTTAATTTAGAATTCAACAATATTCAAATTAAAAATAAAAATATCATCGCATTTATAGTGCTCGGGTATATGTTGAACTGGACAATGCTACTAGAAAGCTAGCTGCTACTATGTTTGGTGAAATAGCATAAAAGACATTTGGTTGTTCAACAGTTGAGTTGATAGAGCATATTGGAGAGATATCTTTTAAAATTTTAATTCATAAATTTAGTTTGCTAATAATGAGTTAATAAAAAGGGTTTTTATAAACTATGTAAAGATTTTAATAATTTATTTTGTAGGAACATTGACCATATATTAAAAGTGTTGTCGAGAAATTACCAATAAAATTGTGGAAGATTCAAGTTTATGCAGATCTAGAAAAATTGAAGGAGAAAAAATATAAACATTTTAATGTTCTCACTATTGAGGAAATGCAAGATGGGAGAAATGCTAGATCGTCATCTTAAAATCATCCTAAAATCAAAATTATCTCAAACAAGTATCATAAAACTATAAGGAATGTTTATTTATAGGACTATGTTATTATTTTTATTAATGCTTTTCTTTTATAGTATATAAAAATGTGTAAGTATCTTTCATTTAAAATATTATGAGTAAGCATCAAATTTAAGTTGAAATTAAAATTACAACCAAAAGCATTACATTATTATTAATCAAAAATTAGTTCTTATTAAAAATAAATTTAAAAAAAAGTAAAAATTAGATAAACGTGCTTTGCACGTTGAATCTACCTAATATATATATATATTATGAACAGTGTGACCATTCCGAGTATTCTAGATTTACCCCAGTACTGTACTTTGACATTCTTCAAGATAATAAAAATCTTTAGAAGCTCAGCAGATATCGGCATCTTGTCGGACCATATAAATTTTCTATTATGTGTTGTTTATTTCTTTGTTTTACTTTTCAGTTATTGTTTTTCACAATAGTTAAAATTTGGTTGGTAGATATTGATGTATATATAATAAATATTAAGTAATCCACTTTAAATTTTGTCTATCTATCAATGCCTTGAAAAACTCCGAAATAAGGTCTTGATAACCTGCACGCTGCCGCATGCAGCATGGTACTTGTTTCTTTGGGCTAAACTTCAAAACTAATTCATGAGTTTAGTAACTCATGAATTAGTTTAGGAAATCATAACTCATTGCGAGTCCTGATCAATACAGCTTCGTCTCCTCTGGTGTCAAAGTCAAAAGCTGGGCGGAGACAATTACAACCAAGGTTGGAAACTTGCGAAAAGTACGTAGTAGTATTTATCTAGCTTCCTGCTGCATATGCACGTGCAATCTCGTACTCTTCTACCTTCTTTGCTGAACTCTCAAGTCATCTTAATTCGTTCTTTCTAGGGCATAAATCAAAGTTTTATCCCCTAAGAAAAAGCAGCTAGCCTAAATATGGCGCAGTACTTCAGGTGAACTTGTGAATATATATATAATTCTACACATAATAGAATAGAAAATAAACGAAATACAGCTAGCTAGCAAGCTTCTCCTGATATAAACGCGTTCAAGGCCAGATATCCACTTGATGCGCGCACCTTATTTTCCATCGAACGCATTGCTTTAAATTGTTACTAATTTCGCATTCCTGATCTATCATATTAATTAATGTAGTAAGGGTGTTTGAATAAAAGTATATATGAGGTCTCGTCAAAATTGTTTTTCCATTTCTTGCTTTTGTGACATGATATTATGTATTATATATTTAGGAGAGAACGATTACCACGCGTGCAATCCTACTCTTTGTTTTTTTTTTTTTTTTTTCTAGGAAGAGGAGGTACCTTAGACTATCATGGTTACAGCAGAATATCTATAGGGTATATATAACGAGCAACCTAATCTCATACTGGCATGGATTTAACATCTCCAATCATCACTTCTACTAGTATTCGATGTGGACACATTAATCGCTTATACATGAGTTGATGTGATTAAAGATGACAACACTTCAAATAAATAAATAAATAAAAAACATTGCTTATACCACATTTCATGAGATCATGAGATGGTCTACTCAACTTGATCAGTAAGAGTCACCGAGATGTATAAAATTTCCAGCACTATACCTAACCACATTTCCATAAAGTATGGATGAAGGTCACTATTTTATAATATTGTATCTAAGACTATACATAATTATCCATAACTTTCAAATTGGGGAAGGTTGCAACACATACACGCACATATATTGGCCTATCATATATATATATATATATATATATATATATATATTCACATAACATGTCCGGCTGGGTACAATATTATTAATACAATATAAAACCATGGACGACTGATCCCGGCCCTTTAATACAAATTAAGGCACCCAACGCATAATTAAAGTCACTTATAAACTGTTCTGAAGTCACTTATTCCCCAAACTCTCTTCCACAGATTTCTATTTTTTAGTTAAACCTACTCCATTGCCAACTCTATTCCCTCTGTATATATGTTGCATGGTGTATGAGCATTTTAGTAGCATCCTACGCCATTCACCCATCTCTAGTTCTTCTCTCTCCTTACACCATTTCCTATATAAAGCCTTAACATTAATTATATCTAACCATCAAATTCCAGTTCTCTCTGAAGATGGAACCACAGTACATGGCCTACCTTGGAACTTCAGGGATATTGTTGTTGCTCTCTGTATTTGTGAGTTCCTTCGTGGGGTCTTTTGCTGGTTCTTTTTATGAACATTTCGACATAACTTGGGTGATCATCGTGCTAAGATACTCAACAAAGGGAACCTTCTCACACTTACTCTGGACCAGGTATCTGGCTCCGGTTTTCAATCCAAAAGAGAATACCTATTTGGAAGGATGGACATGCAGCTCAAGCTCGTCTCCGGCAACTCTGCCGGCACTGTCACGGCTTACTATGTATATCATCTCTATCTCTCTCTATTTTCAGATATCCAAACTCCTTCGATCTGTTTTCAAGTGAAGTGATAATGCATCATGTTATGATTCAATATCATGAACTTCTGCAACTAGCTAGCTTATAAGAAAGTTTCTTCAATATTATATGTTATAGAAATAATATTTGTAGTCGTATAATATACAAATACCGTTCAATTCTTTTAAAAAAAAAGTGAGTAAATACAGAATTCATATTATAAGAAACTAAATTTTTAACAATAAACTCAACTTTTTTTTTTTAAAGATTGAATGTCACTTTTGCATTCTGATTATACGTAGCATTACTTATATATTTTTTGCTTTATTGCTGCATGCAGTTATCTTCAGAAGGGCCAAACCATGACGAGATTGATTTTGAATTCTTGGGGAACCTTAGTGGACAACCGTATATCGTTCACACTAATGTGTACACCCAAGGGAAAGGGAACAGAGAGCAACAATTCTACCTCTGGTTCGACCCAACAAAAAATTTTCACACTTATTCCATTGTATGGAATCCACAACACCTCATGTAAGATTTCCATCATCACATTCACACCAATGTTTAATTGTCTTAATTTTGAAAGGATCAGAAAACACGATCACAATTTTTTTATAGATATTTTCAGTACATCTCAATGACTATCTAGTATATTACATCTCTAGCCTGATCTCCTTAGAGTGGCAAAGGGAGTACGAATATCATAAGATATGGAACTGCAGTCCTATATATGCATATTTCTACAAATTAATTAAATGCCTTGGACACTACATATGCATGTATAATATGTAGAATTATTTGACCATTATCTCACATGAAAACAGAGAGAATGACATTTTTCATGAAAAAGAGAGAGAGAGAGAGAGAGAGATTGGATTTACTAATTTTACCCAAACATTTTGAAGATCCAACTCCCAATTTGGGAACCATATTATATACATACATATATATATATATATTATAAGTTGGTTATAATCACATGCATCTTTCATGATCTTTGTGCATGCAGTTTCTTAGTAGATGAGATCCCCATAAGAGTATTCAACAACGAAGAATCCATAGGTGTTCCCTTCCCAAAGAAGCAGCCCATGAAGCTATACTCGAGCCTGTGGAATGCAGAGCAATGGACAACCAGAGGTGGGCTCGTGAAAACTGATTGGTCTAAGGCTCCTTTCACTGCCTGCTATCGCCACTTCAATGCCGATGATTCCGTCTCAAACAATGGTTGGCACACGCTGGGGCTCAATGCGAGTGGGCGAAGAAGACTCAGATGGGTGCAAAAGTACTACATGATTTACAACTATTGTACCGACTTCAAGCGATTTCCTCAGGGTCGCCCACGCGAGTGTCGTCGGCACGTTTATTAGGACGTTTCAGCTTGGATGAGACTTTAATTTATCTTTTCATGAGTTTGTGAATTATTGTAATCCTTATTTATCGTAATCTTCATTTGCGGATTGCTGATGTAAAAGAAAAATAAATATAAATATTCAAATTATACATGACTTGAATTTTATTAATATATATATATATATATATATATATATACATATCTCTTTATATAAGAGTCTATCTAACAAAAATTATTAGTTTAACAAAACACCGTTAATTTTTCAGCCACAAGTCAAAATAGCTAACGCCGTTTACAGAAATTAAATTGCATTAATTTTTCTATTAATTACATGTGTTTAACGTCAAATTAGGATATCTAACGTCCTCGGGCCTGCCAATCAATGGATAATCATAATTAATCCATTTATTACAATGGATTAATTAAATATGTTGTGATTAATAATTTTTACCCAGCCTACGAAAGAACCTTTGAACGGAAATAAAATTAAAATGCTTTTATTAAAGATGAATATTAAATATGAATATATCTTAAAGATGAATATAATTTTACGATGAGATTTTCGATGGAAAAAATATATATGTTTATAAAATGATTTTTTTTTCTAAATTCATGTCTAATATTCTAATTTCTGTCGCATTCTCTTATTCATTATATTTCCATTTATTTCTTTAAAATTCACATTTACACATAACGAAATCCTATTATTTTGTGAGAATACATAAGAAAAAAAATCATAAATAGAACAAAAGTACTGAAAACTTATAATTCTCAAATCATTTATGTCCATCTTAATTATAAGATAAATTTATCTTTAATTCATGTCATATATTCCAATTTCTGCCAATCCAACGCATTTTCTTATTCATTGTATTTTCATTTATTTCATTAAATTCACAATTACATGTAATGAGATCCCATTATTTTCCTAGAATACATAAGAAGAGAATTAGAGAAATAGAGCATGAGTATTGAAAATTTATAATTCTCAAGTCATTCACGTCCATCCTTTTCCAGAATCACAGGCAAGGTTTTATTCTGTATAGAAGATATTTATCTATATCAATCACCTTTTGTTATTTCTCAAATTTTCAATTATTTCTGAAACATATGGTTTATGTTTATCTTATATTTTTTAAAAAATACTAACAAGTGAATAGGATATAAAACTATATAAGAGGTCCCATTGTTCTCCCAAAATACATAACAAAAGAAGAAGGAGAAACTCTGTTCAAGTACTCTGTTCAAATTTACAAGCAAGCAATTACTCTGTTCAAGGTATTCCATCTATATTAATCACCTTTTATTATTTCTCAAATATATCTTATATATAAGTAACTCCTTCTCGTCCACCTATGTTCAGATTCAGAAGCAAGTAATTACTCTAATTCAAGGTATTCCTTAAACCTTCTAATGTTCGTTTCTGTTGATATTTTTCAAATATATTTTTATTTATCTTAATTCATATTATGATTTTAATATGCATCTTCATTTCACAACAGATGAATAGTTTGTCAAATTTATGAATAGTTAAACAGCAGAAAATAATACCCAAACAAAAAAGAGACAACAAAAATTTGGAATATGAAAGAAAAACATCAAAGACATGCACAATCAAACAAACGAACAAAATACCCAAACAAAATTATGGTTTTAACATGATTTTAAGGTATTCATATGTATCTTTTTAATATGTTCTCTAATCTCTTAAAATATATTTGCCGTTTAAAATTTTAATAAGCTCACGGGCTGGGCTTCTTTAGCATTTTGGCCTGGCGTGCATTGGCTTTTTGGGCTCCAGATGAGAATAAAAAATTGTTGTGTTTATGGATCACAGTTTATTTAAATTTTTTTAATTAATATATGAATTGCACATAAAATTATACTGTTATGCAGTTCACATTATAAATCCTAAATTCAAATAAAAATATGATAAATTTAATTGAGAAATACAAAGTATAACATATATACATTCTACTTGATCCATACACACAATCCCCTAAACCCAGGAAACCCATCTTAAGAACCAAAAAAATTAAACAAGTACCTGAAACAATCGAAAACTTACCGCTAAAACTGAAGATCTTACGCATGGGTACGGCTGAAAAAATCCAGGGAGCAAAAAAGAGAAACCCAAAGAAGATGACGACCAAAATCTCTTTCGTACAGAATTTTAGGACAGAAGTTCATGAGAGAAACGGAACTACAATGACATGAAAATCCTATGAGATAGAGCAAAAAAAAAAACAGTATAGCAAAAAAAAAGAAAACTCTTGTTACAACCGGCCTAGAGCAACTTTTGCGTAACCGGCACACTTTTTGATAATTTTTTCATTCATTTTATACTTCACTTTTTTCCATTTCGTTCCCACTCTCTTATTACGCTTGAAAGTACTTAACAAAATTCAATTTCTTTGAAGTGTTTCTTTCACTTTTTACATTGCTCCTGTTCTGCCATCTATAGCCATTTAAACACAACCATATATTTTCCAGAAAATCTCTTCCGACATCCTCAATTCCTTTATCTTCTTTCCAACAATAGACTACCCAGAAAATTTTTCTGAAACTTGGATTTGCTGAAAATTATTGGAAAGAATGAATTGAACCCATCGACAACTTCCTATACAAAAATACCAAAGACATCACCAATCCAAAAATAATAAGGCATTCATTTCAACTAGTCGAGAATCTGAAGCCTGAGAATTAAGCTGTTTCATGGTTGTTGTCTTAATTAATCTTCTCGAATGTGAAATGGTTGAAGGAGTTACAAACGCCATGAATTTGGTGGTGGAAGTTTCAAAGGGGTAGGCCAGAAATAATTTGCAGAACTCACAGCAAAAATCCTATTAGATAGGAAGGAAGATGGTTACACTATAAATTACTAATTCAGTGATATTTGTTTCGCTCAATCCTCAAGTTGATGTGATTGATGATGTCAGCTTGCCAAATATAGGCTAGACAATCAAACATCTGTTTCGACCTTTTCATTTTACCGATTCAGTGAATAACCATCTATTTTTATGTCATCTGGTTTCTCTGCGGTTTCGCGAGGCCGGTTGTACGTAGCAGTCCGGTTGAAGAAAGAGCATTGCTATCAATTGAAAAGTGCAAGTCTCTATTGAAAGTCCCGTCCAAAAATAAAGTGCTACAAGCTGTGTATTGTTCCGCGTGGCTGGTGGGCCTCTCCTGAACCGAAAGTGTGTGGGGCCTGATAAATAAAGTGAATTGAAGTCTTCCTCTTAAGAGAGGGAGGGAGGGAGGGAGGAGGGGGGCACATTATTATTTTAGTCTTTGGAATTCATAGCAAGAAGAATACTTCAATTCACTTTATTTAAACAAATATAGCTCAACTAAATCACAAGTTATAAAATTAAATATAAGTCATACTATAAGCTAATTTAAATCACAACTTGTATTTACACATCTTAATTATTTTTTCATCTAAAATCAATAATAATATTATGCAATAATCAAAATATATTGATTCTAACTAACTAAAATATGCATTAATTCAACTCAATTAATAACTGCTCGCCACACCCAACAACAAAATGACATGTCTAAAAGACAACATCGTCATCCTGTTAAAACTGGCCTCACACTTCTCATAGATGCTCATATGTCTCTCTCATACTGGCCGTATGCTTTTCAAACTGATATCTATCTCATAAATAGGATGTCCACCTCCACGTTGCAGAATCAATCTCCAATTGAGAAACTGTGTAAGCAAACCTCAAATTACATGAAGTTTAAGCAATTTGATTTTCTATGTTATCCATTAACTAGGCCTTACAACTATCATAAACTTGAGCCCAAAGCCATGCCGAGCACATTTGTGAGCTGTTCACTTTCTCAAAATGCATACATATGCATTAAGCCCAAAACGTGATGTCTTTATCACTCTTGGCATGTCATATTCAATGAAGGCACTTTCCCTTTTGGGAACCCAAACGCTAAGACTCCCGAACAACCACTTTCCCTTTTGAGTTTGGGTGAACAAAATCCAGCCGTGATGATTTCCTTGCCAAAATTAGCCAATGCACTATTACTAGCTCAGGATTCTCCAGCATTGGAAACCAACTCTCTTCCATCGCCTGCGATTAGGTCCTCCCCTGTGTTGAATCTCCTTCAAGTATGTGCTTCTTTTTCCTCCCCTTTGATTTCTCAACAAATACAATCATCCCACACTTAGAAATGCATGAATCTGCCATACCTTCAAACACTGATGTTCGCACCCACAATATGATAACCCTGTTGGGTTTGCTCTTTTTGGAGTCCCACATCGGTGGGATTTGATGAGGGGGCAAGCCCATGTGATTATAAAAGGGGGTCTAACATTCTTGGTTAATTACACCAATCAGAAACTTATCTAGTAACTTTTGACTTTAGTAAAATTCATCTATTGTCTTTTTTGTATGTAAAAGGAAGAGAGGTGAAAGTTAGAGTTTTACTAGTGGCAGAAGTTTTGTGGGTGTCGTTGGGGTGAGGAGAAAAACTGTGTGATTGTAACAATTTTTCACATAGTATATTTTCTTTTCTGGATCTGGTGGTTTTTCTACTATTTTGGGAGTTTTTCACGTAAATTCTTGTGTTGTGTTTATTTCTCTATTTTTCTTGGTATTCTGTCAAAAGTAAATCCTGGTGGGGAGAATTTGGGAGTTCTAGATTCCCAACAAGTGGTATCAGAGCCACTAGATTCTTTTGGTAGGGTGGAGTTTTAGTGTGGTAGTGTGGATACGTACAGTCTAAGGAGGTTCTGTTTAGGAGATTGAGAATTTTAAGTGTGTCCATTGTGACCCTCCAATCTTTCCAGAGAATCTTGAAGTTCTGTCTATGAAAGATCAGTCTTCCCTAGGAACTTACTTAGTGGGTACTATTCATTTCTATGGTAAAATTCATCGAGGTAATGTCAAGAATGGAGTTAGAGAAATTTGATGGGAGAGTCAATTTTGACTTGTGGCAAGTGCAAGTCAGAGATATTTTTGATTCCATCAGGATTACACAAGACGTCGACCAACCCATGAAGTCAGCAATTTGCTAGGTGTGTGGACAATTTAGGCACGTCAAGAAAAGTTGTCAACAAGCGTTAGAGCAAGTTCGGCAAGTGGCTCCAAGTCAGTAAATGGAGATAGTGGTATGAAGCTAACGTTGTGTCTCTCTCCATGGAAAAAAGAGACATGTACATCCTCATGGCATGCCGCTAATCTCAAAGTTGCCATGATAGAGGATGTGTTAATGTTAACTGTTTCATAAGTTTACACACGAGCTTTGGTTTGGCATTGATGCAGGGTGTGTGGTGAAAATTCATGTCGATGGCTGATGAACTTCCAGGAAAGCAAACGTGGAAGTTTCACCATAATTTTTCAGCAAGGTTATTATTTTCGACATGAGCCGAAGTAAAATATTTAGAATTGGTTTATTTTGAGTGAATATGCTTTATGGTGGAGCATGATAGCGAAAGTTATGAAGATCTTCATTACGGTGGAGCGTGGCTGTGGGACCAGCCAAAGTTGCAAGGTGGAGATTGTTGGGTTTTCTCCTTTTAGAGTCCCACATCGTTGGGATTTGATGAGGGGGCAAGCCCATGTGATTATAAAAGGGGGTCTAGCATCTTTGGTTAATTACACCAGTCAAAAACTTATCTAGTAACTTTTGACTTTAGTAAAATTTCTCTATTGTCCTTTTTGTATGTAAAAGGAAGAGAGGTGAAAGTTAGAGTTTTACTAGTGGGAGAAGTTTTTGTGGGTGTCGTTGAGGTGAAGAGAAAAATTGTGTGATTGTAACAATTTTTCACATAGCGTATTTTCTTCTCTAGGTCTGGTGGTTTTTCTCCTGTTTTGGGAGTTTTCCACATAAATTCTTGTGTTGTATTTATATCTCTATTTTTTTTTTGTATTCTGTCAAAAGTAGATCCTGGTGGGGAGAATTTGGGAGTTCCAGATTCCCAACAAACCCGCTCCACGAAAAACATTTATAGACAAAAAAAAAATCATTTTTGGTCACCTAGCACCCAATCCCTCCTTCCTTAAAACCCACTAGTGTAACAAAGGCACTCTCTAATTCATGATGGCGTGATTCCATGTCCCCTGTATTGACTGCTCTCATGCATCATGATACATGACAACTGGTTCCACCACCAAAAGAGTGCAATACTATTGGATGTAAGTGGGTCTTTCGGATTAAGAGACACGTAGATAGTTTTATTGATCGGTTCAAGGTGAGGCTTGTGACAAAAGGTTTAATCAAAGATTTGGTCTGGACTACAAAGAGCCTTTCAATCCTATAGCCAAATCGCTCACAATCCACACTGTTCTAACCTTTGATGTGATGCAAGGTTGGTCCCTAAGACAATTTAACGTAAACAATGCCTTTCTTTGGGCATCTCATGGAGACAATTTATATGAAACAACCACCAAGTTTTCAAAATCAAGAAAAACCAAATCATGTATGTTGTCTTCGAAAGATAATATATGGTCTCAAACAAGCACCTTGTGCTTGGTACTCAGTCTCAAACAAGCATTGTTGGAATTTGGTTTTGTTAATGCTAAATTTGATTCCTCACTCTTTGTGTATTTGGATGGTTCTATACTTGTCTATTACTTTGTATATGTCGATGATATGATTGTCACAAGAAATAGCTCAACATTTGTAGCAAGTATTATTGATCAACTTGGAAAAAAAATATTCTCTCATAGATTTGGGAACCATGCACTTCTTTCTTGGCATTGAGATTATCCCTACAAAAGATGGATTGTTTCTAACTCAACACAAATACATCCATGATATCCTTGCTAAAACTAGTATGGATGATGTCAAGGATGTGACAACACCACTGTCCACTTCAGTTCCCCCAAAGTTGGTTAATGGCTCTTCATCAGTTGATTCAACGGAATATCAAAGAGTTATTGATGCATTGCAATATTTGTCGTTGACTCGACTTGATATAAGTTTTGCAGTCATCACAACTCATGCACTATCCAACCACAACTCACTGGACTGCAACAAGACGTTCTTGCATTGCTTGAAGAACACCATCTTTCATAGCATAACCATCAGAAAAAAGTCAATCCAACCCTTACATGCTTCTCGGATGCAGATTGGGTAGGTAACTTGGATGACAGAACCTCCACATCAACTTACCTAATTCGACTTGGATGACCTTTTCTTCATGGTCACTCTTCCTACCCATTTGAGGAAGCCTCACTTGTTTCCCAAGCTCCTTCTCCCTTTGAGGTAATTCTCTCTCTAAATATACACGTATTCAATAATTGGTTTTTTAATAATAAAATAGTATACATAGTTTCATGCAAATTAATGGAAAAAATTAGTCATATATATTAATTGAACTTTTTATTCTTTAGATTTCCACCAACCACTAAATTAATTACTCACTATATTACGTAAATGAATAGTTAGAAATGACTGTATTTGCCAATTGAGTATGGTAAACTTCATATATATTACATGGATTTTAATATTGAGGCACAATTTTTATATCATCCAAATTAATTAATGAAGACCAACATGATCAATATCAATTATATATATATATATAATTATTAAGGTAGATTTTATTATTTATTTTACATGATCTCAACGTTTTTTTCTCTTGTGTGGGGCACTAGATGCCTCTCATTCGGGTTTAAGAAATCAACTATGATAGTATATAATATTATTGCCAGTACTTATATAATTAGTTATTAACAATCTTTACAATTGCATTTCTTCGAACTTTAGATATATTAACTAATTAGTTAGTAATTTGATCTATCGAGTATAGGATCACTAAAGCATATATTATATATATATATATATCTTCTTTGCAAAGAATATTTAGAAGCTTACTGATCAGGGTGAATTAAAAGCTCTTGCCATGAAACCCTTTGACCTAATGGCAAAAGCTCTGAGAATGGAAGATAAGGATTTGCGGGAGGATATAAGGGAGTTGATTGAAGAAGGGTAGAAGGGTGGCAAGGCATGAGGATGAATTATTATCCTCTATATCCACAGCTAGAGTTTGCAATGGGTCTCAACTCTCACTTTGACTCTGTTGGCCTAATAATTCTGCTGCAAGTCAATGAGATGGAAGGCCTACAGATAAGGAAAAAGGAGATCTAGATTCTTGTTAAACCCCTACCTAACGCTTTCATTGTCAACATTGAAGATAATCTGGAGGTAAGTATCCCAAGATCTCGAAAAGAAATGAAAACAAAACAAAACTCCTTTGTCGCCAGTTCAACGTAGTTTTCATATTCTTTTAGATGAATCATTACATATATAAACACATACTTTATACAAAAAATGTGACAAATTGCCTAGTTTGGATTCAAAGTTGAGATGAATTCATCTCAACTCGTCTCAAACTCATTATTATACTTTCTCAAATTTCTACACAAAATATAATAAACAATTCAATTTTTCAAATTCCAAAATAATAATGATATTAAAAAATAATGTTCCAAGAATATTTTATTTAACTTTCAGAGCCCATCTCATCTTATCTCTTAAACAGGTCTCAGTATCAGGCTTATGATCAATAGTTATGGGGAACAGGGCACGACTTTTGACAAAGATATATATTTATATATATATATATATGTAATTAAGCTTGTGTTCCCTTATATGATATATATTTTATATGTATATAATAAGAGAAGTATCATTGTGATAAAGAGATTTAAAAATAATAATTGCAAAAATTGAAGTTGTTTCATGCAGTACATTAGATGTATTTTATAATAAAACTAGCTTTATAATCTAATGTACCACATCTAATGTGTATATTTCACTAAAGTAAGTTCATAAACTAACATCATAGTTTTATTAGTAAATTCATAAACTAACATCAAACTATGATGTTACTTAAGAATGTGAGAGTCACTATGATGTTAGTTTATGAATTTACTTTAGTGAAATATACACAATTTCTTGTATTAGAAATTAGTGAATAAGGATATTCAAAAGCACTTAAATCTAGGGTTGGGCAATGGGGCCCACACCTGGTAGGGCAAATATATATATATATATATATATATATATATTTATATAGTGACTCTCACATTCTTAAGTAAGACTATTATATTTGCCTTGACGTCTCATATAAAGATTGGCGTAGGAGGTCAAAGCAATATAATGAAGTGAATACAACTTAAACAAAATTTGAAAACTATCTTAGTAGTTTTTAATTTATGGTTATATTTACAAATTTTTAATTTACAATGTAAATTATGTGATAATTTGGATTTAAAAAACATTTTTGAACCCAGAAATAAGTTTTAGACCCAATAGGCAATGGGTACCATTGGATTCGGCGGCAGGGCGGATGAGATATCTGACCCCACCCCCTAACGCTGGAATGGGGTGCAAGGGTGCAAACCCTACGCCTGCCCATGCGCTAGCACCTCTACTTATGTCCTCTTACTAGAGCCTTTTGTGAATACAAATATGTGAAATTTAAGGGGGTTTGCTACATAAGGTACATGCAAATTGTGCAAATGGAACAAACCAAAGCAATGAGCATCGGGCGAGAATGAACTTAAAGAAGGAAAGTCTCTCAATTGCTACATTTTACAGTTCAAAGCTGGATGGAGACATGGGACCAGCACCAAGCCTTATTTCTCTGGAGAAATTAGTACCTGCTTTGTTCAAAACATTAGGTGTTGCCAATTACTTTAAGGTTTGGATAGTAGTAAAAAATAGGTGTTGCCAATTATTTCAAAAGAATAGATCGTTATTGAAGGGAACTCCATGGGAAATCAAATTTCAGTACCATGAAGATCATCCAAGATGAATTGATACAAAAGCATTTAAATTAGTACTCTACATGATCTACTTATTCGTAATCAGCACCAATAATAGATCAATATTTGCCCTCGCTTCCACTTGATCTTAGCAACTACGGGGGAGATCTAGGATTCCATCTTTGATCGTTGTCAATGTCATTCATATTGTAATAATAATTAAAATACTTCCTATCTATTTGTAGTTCTGTAAGTTTTGGTTTGACTCGATGAATCACTACAAGAAAAACATGTATTTGTGATATTTTAATTGCAAGCATAATGACTATTTGCAACAAAAGCAAACTGTGTTTTTATTGCAAATAGTTATTCTGGTTGCAATTAAAATTTCACAAACACATGTTTTTTTGTAGTGTTAATAACTCCTATTTCATCAATGAAAAAAGCAAATCATGATACTCATGATCACCATATTATTTGACAACCCAACTTGATGGAATTGAATAAAAATACTATTTCCACTACAAGAAAAATTGGTATTTATGATTAAATATTTGCGATAAAAATGATTATTTGTGACTAAAAAAGATTATTAGCAACTAAAATAGACTATTTACTACTAATAAATGATCGTAAATAAGTAGTTTTCTTATAGTGTTTTTATCCCATATTCTTGAAGGATAAAGAATTTCTATCTGACTTTTCTTCTAAAATTTTGAAAAATGAGAAAAGTAAATATTATATAATTTTCGTGCCTGATTCAGTCAAGTTGAATTGTCAAATGGTATGCTCTGTCGAAGGATTTTGGAGAATGATAGTTATCATGCGTACCATTTGACACTCAACTAATTGTCTAAATTGAATATTTTTCTAATATATATTTTTTCAAGTTTTTGTATTTTCCTGATTAAAAGTGAGTTTCTAAATGACATTCCTTATGAGCAAATTATTTAAAACTTTAAAAAAATAAAATAAATTTTCTTGATTCCATCAATTAAGTTGAGTTATCAACTTATTTGCACCCATATCGAGCATGTCAATTGATAAAAAAGAATGCTAGTTACTTCCATAAATTTTTTCTTTTCAAAGTTACTATTAGTATATTTGAATTTAAAAGCAACAAAATAGTTTTCTCCCTTTTTCTCTCTAGGAAAAAGGGGTGAACTAAGATCGTGCTAGGCAAGCGGGGTGGTTATAATGGTTTTTGAAGATTCTGGAGGTGGTCCCAAGGGGGACTAGGGCTGTGTTGACATAGGGGGTGGGCGTGAAAGGGATATTTTGGGTGGTTATAAGAGGTTTACGTCGTGCAAAGTGGTGTTTTAGTGAAGAGTTCGTCTGAAGGGGAATCTCATGGATTTCTGCTTGGATATGGAGGAGCTGGCGGGGGAATGAGATAAGCTGAGGCTCACCGAAGAAGAGGATCAAGCATTTGTTGTGGGTGCATATATTTCGATGAAGTTGGAAGCTAAAGGTGAGAGGAGTTTAGTGGGAAGAGTCTTATCTAATAGAAACATTGGGAAGGGAGTGCTAGAATCAACAATGGCAAAGGTATAGCGAGTATCTTGGCCAGCTTCTTTCCTAGAGGTTAGGCCGAATACTTTTGAAATCACTTTCGCTACGCTGGATGACAAATAGAGGGTTTGGAATGGTAAACTCTAACTTTTTGATAATTAGTTGATGGTCCTGAACATGTATGATTGTTTTATTCAACCCGTGCATATGTCTTTTGCCCTAGAAAGCTTTTGGGTTTAACTTCACGATCTTCCCTTTGTGTGTATGAATGAGAACCATGGAATGGAGATAGGAGGGGTGATTGGGAAGGTTCTATAGGTGGTAACTAGCAATGATGGTTGTGGATGGGGTCAATTCTTGAGAATGCAAGTGGAGGTCGACTTGATGAAGGCTTTGTTGAAGGGTCGTATGATTTTAGTGAAAGGTAAGAATCTCTGGATTCCTTTTAGATATGAGAAACTTCCAAGGATATGCTTTGATTGCGGGAAATTCTCTAATTATGGGAACGGATGTATGAAGATGGATGAGGGGTCTCAGTTCAAACATGAAGTGGTTGGGCAATATGGGTCCTATCTAAGGGCAAATTCTTTTGCTAAAAATAGTGGAGGTACGAGTTTTTGGAAGGAAAAAGGGACTGCTATTGGGGAAACTGGCCAAGAACATCCAAGTGAATCTTCCAAAACTCCATCTAAAAGGGGAAGCCCTTCTGAAAGTAATCCGGAGGAGTTGCACAAGCAGGTTGCAAACACAAGCCTTAGTAAAGCAGATGAGACACCAATGAGAGGACTAGGAATGAATGAGGAAGGGCAATGCAATTCTACTGGATTGCAAGAGTCACTAATGCCTGTGCCTTTAAGTGTTGAGTTGGATGGGGAGCGAGAAATAGAGAGACCAGTGGTGTGTGTTTAGAGCAGTATCACTCATATGCTATCAAAGGTAGGGGAAAAGGGAAGAGGAGGGCAAGGGAGAAAGAAGGGTCCTCTATGATGATCAAACCTACTTTGGAACCTGAGAGGCAAGGCATGGAGGCAATTGAGAAGGAAGGAACAAGGAAGAAAAATAGAATTGAGGAAGGAGTAGCAGAAAACTCTCTTATATTGGCGGTGGCTATTGAGCATCCCACCAATCACTATGAAACTCCTAAGTTAGAATTGTCAATAGCTTGGAAACCTTCCGATAGTTCAAGACATTTGCTCTTTAGTGAAGGATAAGTCACCCAACTTTATCTTTTTAATCCATAACAGGAGGATTGATCAGTTAGTTATGTTCCTAGAAAGGGTAATTCTATAGCCCAGTTGTTGGCGAAATATGCTTTAATTATGGGTAAGCATAGGGTATGGATTGAAGAGGGTCCTTTTGTAATCTGCAATGCTGTGTTGTAGGACAAACTTTGTAATGTTCCATCATGATTGAAGTAATACAAGTCAGTTTCATTTAAAAAAAAAATCATATTTGAATTCTATTTTTTAAATAGTTAAATATGTTACTTTTTTTTTTATAAGTATAATATGTTACTTTTCTTTTTAAAATAGAAACTTGAATGATATTCATCAACCAGTACATAGTTTGTCCTGTTGGACATACCTATCAATTATAGATGGTGGTTCTTCCATTCAAATGCATTCAACTTCATGAATAAAAGCATGTCTAGCTAGATTATGTGCTACACAGTTAGCTTCTTAAAAAGCAATTAGACTTTCTAAGTAGGTATCTTGCTAAGCCAGCTTTCAAATTGTTTGGGCTTGTTTGTGGGAAAGTCTGACATAAAGAAGTCAATATAACACATGCAAAGTCTCTAAGGATGAAACCAATCCCACCTTTCTCTCTTTTCCAATAATAGCATCATCTCAATTAGTCTTAACCTCCAAGGCACTCGATTTCTTCCACTTTGCCAAAACCCTCCCACTACTTGTTATATTGTGACACAGGTTGGACACATTCGAAGCCTCCTTAAAGCTCCCAAGTTCATTCACTACGGCTATAAGTAGTTTATTAGGTGGTTCAAACTGGTTATCAAAAATTACATTATTTTTTCTAGACCACAATACTCTTCTAATAATCATGACAACTCTTTGTAGATTATCACTTGAGAGCTTTCCAATCAAATTTTGCCATAACTCCATGAAATTGACTTCTATCTTTGACCACTTATGAACTGGGCTGCTCACATTACACCAGACATCACTAGTTGCTATACAACCCCACAACACATGACATGCAATGTCCTTTTCATATAGACAGATATGTAGACAGATAGGACAATTTGGTGAACCCACACAATTCTTATCATCTAATTTCCATTTGGTGGGTAGAATTTCATGGATAGCTCTCCATGTAAAATGCCTAGCACGTCCAGGTACATTTAAACCCCATATATGCCGCCAAACATTGCTTCTATCAGCCTGGTTTGAGGACTCACATTCAATAGCAATTTTATTGTCCATTTCTTGGCGATTTTACTCTTGAGGACACGAAACTGCATCTAACACTTGCTTCTTCCTACATCTAGTTCCGAGTCGGTTAGCTTTGCAACCTTAGCAATACCTTCAAGCAACTGTGCAGGTGATTGCACTTTATGTGTAGAAGTTTTCGGTAGCCATGGATCTCCCTAATGCCTACCGTCCACATAACACCATCTTCAAACAAATCCAAAAAGTGTCACATGCTTCTCCATATAAAACATGGACCATGGCCTAGAGGTGCTTCAAACTATTTTTTGTTTTTACAAAATTTTTCCATCATAATCTGAGTAGCCATAGAAGTGGAATCAGCCAACAACCTCCAAGATTGTTTTGTAAGCAATCATTGTTGAAGTATTCAATATTCTTACACCCCAACACTCCCCTTTTTTAGATTCTTCCATTTCTAGCTTTTCCACTAAATTTTCTACTCATTTTGTCAGGAGCCCACTAGTATTTTGACCTCATGACACTAATCTTGTTACAAATCTTTCTTGACAATTTGACAATTTGAATACACTACGTAGTGATAATTGGATCTTTTTCCAACCTCTATTGTAGAAATGGTGTGTTCAAACTTTACATTGCATGAACATTTTAGATTTAGATCTAAGAAAAATATCCCAATTTTTTAATCAAATATTCTCAATTTTCTTTTAATTTTATTATTGGAAGGGATATTTAGGCCCCCTTGTGACCCTACCTATAACTAATAACTCAATCCTTGAAGGGCTCGGCATCTTGGGGCTTACGGTCGAGGCTAAAAGGCCAACATCTCTAGCCACAGAAGGCATGCCATTCAAAAGGCTAGAAATTGATATCAGCAGTTACAATTGCCATCTGGATTAAGATCATCATTCTCAAATGCGAATTATCTCAAGAGAAATAACTCATAAGTAATAGGTATTATCCACCCAACATCCAAGGATAACAAAGGATATGAATTCAAAATGATAACCCACTGTGGTTATCGTCTTCTCCTCAATTCCCTATAAATAACCCTTAAAAGGTAACAAAATGATAACCCACTTACACTAAGGGACTGGCACGCGAATGGTTTGGGACGTTACACCTAAGATCAATCAGTAGTTTTGATGAATAGCAAAGCCGTTTCTCACACAATTTATGGCGAGAAGGAGGTGGTGCAGACTCGCGGATTTCTTACAAATTGTAAAGAAAAATGAAGGGGGAGCCCCAAATCTTATTTGGTACATTTCAACAAAGAGAGCTAACAACAGACGATCAAGATGAAAAGCTCACCTTGGCTGCCCTTTTAGGCAGGATAAGGCCTAAAAAGCACTTTATGGCCGAGATAGCCAGAAGAAACCCCTCCCCCTTAAGGGAGTTCATGGACTGCGGTAACGAATTTGTCAATGCGAAATATATGCCGTGATCCTTATTATAACCAAGGAAACAAGAAGCAAAATCAGAAGAAAAGGGCCATGACAATTCCAAAGAGAAAGATATAAAGGCACATGGGCGGAACCATCACGACGCGAAGCATGAACGGTTCACCAGTTTGCTAGACCAAAGATGCCGTCTAATCCATAATAACCACAATGTCCGAGAGGACAGTTGTATGACCAAAGAAGAGGGTCGTTCCTCAGGCAAGAACAAACGATACTACAGATACCAACAAACCTACTCACACATAATGAAGGAATGCTATACTTTAAAGAAGTGGATCCAAGATATGACAGGAAGTGGTGAATTGAAAAAAACATTAGCCTATTTTATAAAGTCGCAAAGAGGAGGAATGTGAACACGAACAAAGGAGGAGTAGAGCCCAAGGCGCCAAAGACCAAAAAGAAAGAAAAGGGATCTTTCTCCCCGCCCACAGAGAAATCAAGAATAGGCTCCACATGACGAAATTTGCACTATAGTAGGTAACTTTTTAGGGGCGGCGCAACATAGTAAAGTAGGAGGGCCCACGCACGTAAAACTAGATACCATGAGATGTACGCAACAGATTGGCTTTGCAAATAAACCAAAATAAGAACCACCCCAAATATTTCTTTCGAGGATGAGGACTGTGAGGGAGTTCTATACCCCCACAATGACGCTTTCGAGTTTCATCATTACATTGTTGATTGCTAACTACACGACTAGGAGAATTTTGGTCGACAATCGAAGTTTAGCTGACAATCTATTCTGGGACGCATTCACCAAAATGAGCATTAACCTAGATAGGTCACTCTTTTCGCTTACTCCAATAAAAGGATTCTCAGGAGAAACCGTCAGACCCATGAGTACAATCACACTTCCGATCGCCCTAGGCCAAGGCAGCTATGTGGCATGCCGCCACCGCAATGACGGACTTTCTTGTTGTAAAGGCTTCATCTTGTTGTACGCAACAAGAGGGAAACACCTAGCTTCACCACCTCCTATGGATGAGGAGCAAGAGGCTGAGGCTAGGGATGAGAATGACCTATTACAAGCAAAAGCAAATGAGCTATTGGAAGTTATAAATTTGTATCCATATCGCCCGACTCTAACACCAGACCACCAAGAGGCATTGAAGAGACTACTAATTAAACATAGAAAAATGTTTGCTCATTTGCTTTTGCTTGTAGAATGCCATGCAGAATGCCAGGGATTGACAATATTGTTATCAAGCATAACCTTTTTGTCGACCTAGGAGCCAAAAAAGTTTGACAGAAAAGACGGTCATTTAGAATAGAGAAATGCACGACCATATACGTGAAATCGACAAGCTCTTGGTTGCAGGGTTTATTAGGGAAGCACACTACCCTAATTGGCTTTCCAACGTTGTCTTTGTTAAAAAGGACAACAAAAAATGGAACATGTGCGTAGACTTTACCAACCTCAACAAGGCATATGGAGATGATTCACACTCCCTCAGATTGACATAATAGTAGACGCCACCACAGGGCATGGAGTGCTAACTTTCATGGATGCATACTCTAGATAGAGCCAGATCAAAATAAATAAAGCTGACAAGGAGAAAATGACTTTCATAATCGATAGGGCACTATATTGTTATCGAGTTATGCCTTTTGGGCTAAAGAATGCTAGCGCAACATACTAGAGACTGATTAATAGGATGTTCAAGGAACATATCTACAAAACCATGGAGACGTATGTCGGTGACCTTCTAGTAAACTGGAAAGAGGTTGTCCAGCACTTGAAAGACCTTCGAGAATCCTTTGCTATGCTACGCAAGTATAAGGTGAAACTAAAACCAATAAAATGTATGTTTGGGGTCTTCATAATATCAGAGAGAGGCATAGAGGCCAATACAGAAAATATAAACGTGATTTTAAACATGGCACCACCTCGAACCATTAACTACATCTAACGTTTGGCAGGAAAGGTCACCGCCTTAAATAGATTCATGTTGCAATCGCCAGACAAGAGGCTCCCTTTCTTCCAAGTCTTGAGGAATGCGACCGAGCTCTCCTAGAGTTGAAAAGGTATCTATCCAACCCCCCTCCATTAAAGCAATCCATCCAAGGAGAAACCTTGTATGTATAACTAGAAATGTCATCATACAATGTCTTTGCCACCCTGGTTAAAGAAGATGAGGGAAACTAGGCACCGTTCTACTACACAAGTCGCACCTTAAGTGGAGTTGAGATCTGATATCCGCGAATGGAGATGTTGGCAATTGCACTAGTGGTGGCCACTAGAAGCTTACGACGATATTTCCAAACCCACCCAATCAAGGTGTTAACAAAGCACTCCTTGGAAACATCTTGCAAAAAGCTGTACTCATCCAAGCATTTAGTTGCCTGGTCAATCGAACTTAGCGAGTTTGAGATGATCTACACACCCCAGACTGCGATGAAGAGGCAAACCCTCATAGATTTTATAGTCAAATTCACCAAATTCCCATAAGAAATAGCACCAATCGAAAGTAAGCCATGGACCATCTTCGTAGACGAGTCTGCCTACCGAGCTGGGGGCAACATTGAGATCCACATAATCAAGGAAGAAGGCTCGGAATACCATTACATGGAAATGCTTGCCTTCAAAACCACCAACAATGAGGAGAGTATGAAGCCTTGATAGCAAGATTGTCAACTACTAAAGCTCTGGGTGCCAGTTAGGTCATAATCAAAGCCAACTCATAAATAGTGATGAATCAGGTTGAAGGGAACTTATACCACCAAGGGCGAGAAACTAAAGAAGTATCTGGAGAAAGTCCTTGCGCTCCATGACCAAATCACGTATTTCTCTACATGACAAGTACCAAGGGTAGACAATCTAAAAGTGGATCGATTGGCAAAAGCGACGTCAGTTGGAGATAATTAAGAGTTACCATGGGAGGTGTAGAGGAAAATGGTGGAAGTGCTAGTAGTCGAGACCACAGAGAAACATGTGAGCCTTGGTACACCAGAATGGGCTAAGGAAATATCCAATTATCTAGAGGTAGGAACCTACCGAAAGGAAAGGAAGTAGCAAGAAAAGTCTGAAGAAAAGCAGCGTGATTCACAAAGGGTGATGACGTTTGGTATAGAAAGGGCCTCACCAACCCTTTGTTGCGGTGTATATCAGTTGAGGAGGCGTAGTACAGCCTTGCAGAGATAGACAAAGGCATTTGCAAAAGCCACTTGGGCGGAAAAGCTTTAGCGGGTAAGGCACTAAGGATGGGTTACGACTGGAAAAATGCGATCAGCATCAAGCCTACACCCCAGTTCTGCACTACCCCTGTGGAATAATTAACCTTCATCACCACGCCATGGCCTTTCGCTCAATGGGACGTCGTTTTAGTCGGCATATTGCTGCTCGGGAGGGAGACGTAAAACACTTAGTAGTAGTAGTAGATGACTTTCCTAAGTGGGCAAAAGCAGAAGCTATGGCGACTATAATGGCCAAAGCCATCACTAGCTTTTTATGGAAAATATAATGTATAGGTTCGAGATCCCCAACACTATAATATCAGATAATGGTCAATAGTTCGACTCAGAGCATTATAGAGAGGGGTGCTAAGGACTCAGGATCAAGGTAAAGTATTCTTCTCCCAGACACCCCCAAGTAAATGGGCAAGCTAAATCAACGAACAAGTCCGTACTGGGGATCCTGAAAAATAAATTGGGTATTCAAAAAAGGGAGTGGGTGGAAGAGTTTTTCGGGGTGTTGTGGGCCTACAGAACCTTGGTAAAAATCCCAACCAGAACAACACCTCTCCCTTTAGCATTCAAAACCATGAAAATTACCTCTATGAAAGTTGGTTTGCCTAAATATAGAATTAGCCATTTGAACCCGGCAAATAACGACCAAGATTTTTGCAAGTAGCTGGATTTACTGGAAGAAATAAGGGAGACAACAGATGCCTAGAATGCCCTCCACAAAAATAAAGCCGAGGTGTACTTCAACAAACAAGTAAGACCTCATTTAGAAAATGAGCGTCATCATTCAGGACAAAGGAAAACTTGACCCACAATGGGAAATACCCTATGTGGTAATCGCCAGCAATTACCCATGGTCATACAGACTTAAGGATAGTAAAGAAAAGGTGCTTCTACATCCATGGAATGCTAAGCATCTAAAAAGAATTTAACCATAGTAGTTGTTTTATGTATTGTTTTATTGTTTTGCTATCATTTTTCGTTGAATTATCAAAGTATCTAGAAGCAGTTCCTTCCTTTATCAATATTTTCTTGTTACCATGCTCTATCTTGGAAAAATATAGAACCTATCCATGTCTCGTAGGACAAGCTCTTGCAACAAAAATGACGCCTATAATGAAATAGACGTGGAGGTTAGAAGGCCTCATGACCTTTTCCATACTTAAGCACTCACAAGGCAACCTCTAGCAAGAAAAATGTCACCAAACGTAAAAAGGCATCGAGGCCAAAAGGCTCCACAACCTTCTTCATACTTAAGCGCTTGCAAGACAAGCTCTTACAATAAAAATAACACACAATGAAAAAGGTATCGAGGCCAGAATTCCCCAAGGCTTTCTCCATACTTAAGTCATTACAAAACAAGCTCTTACAATAAAAATGACGCACAAAGAAAAAGGCAGGAATGCCAGAAGGCCTCAAAACCTTCTCCATATTAAGTCACTTGTAAGACAAGCTCTTAAAATAAAAATAGCGTACAAGGAAATGGCGTGGATGCCAGATGGCCCCACAACCTTCTCCATATTAAGTGGTTTGTAAGACACAACTCCCAAAAAAATGGCACAAAAGGGAAAAGGCATGGAAACTAGAAGTTCCCACAACCTTCTCCATATTTAGTCGTTGGCAAGGTTAAACTCTAGCAAAGTAGCATCTAAGCAACAAAAAGGGTGTGGAAGCCTGAAGGCCCCACGACCCTCATTAGGGCATGAAAGAACAGTACAAGTCAAACACAAGCGGTAGTATGCCTCAACCAAACTCTAGCATAAGTAAAATTAAAAAGTTCATGAAAGACATAAGCTCCCATTCATACAACAATATGCAAGAAAGAAAAAGAGACTAAAGGCTTAAAATAGGAGCTACCTAATATTCAGAGAAAGGAAAGAGCAAAATTAAAGGCTCAAAACAGGAGCCAATTGATGTTACATTACTTGAAATTACACAAATCATTTTGTGAGGGTGGGTGCAGAAAGGCATCAGGCATCTCTTCTCCCCCCAAGGTATCCCAGTATTGGAGGGCGGCTACATCAGGCCCTAAGTCATCAACTTTTAGGTTCCCCAAACTCGTACAGTGATTGGCCAATAAGTGCGCTTGAAGTCAAGCCACTCGAGCCCCCTATCCATACCTAAAGGCTCAGTCTCAGATAACTCGGGCGGCAAACACCTAAGGCTGCAAGCACACCACCTCATTGTTAGCGGTAGCCAACGATGACTCCAACATGGTTTTATCTTTATTTGTCTGGTTATATGTCAGAATCAATCGAGCATACCTCTTTGCAGTTTGATCCTAGTTCTTATCTAACTCAATGCACTCTTTGCGGTACTTCTCATACTAATCCCCATCATACTTCAAGTCCCCCCCACAAGTCGCCAATTTGGATGGCCATCTGCCGTCTCTCCTCATACAACGCTTTCTTCTTAGTAGCCAACTCCTAGGCTACCTTAACGCGTTGCTCCTCCTTCACCACCAGTGGAGTGGCGGACTCTTCACACCGCTTTTCAACATCGTCAAAGGATCTGCGAGCCGCCTTCAATTCACCCTTGGCCTATAGACGTTCTTCTCGGAAGACGCCCTTGTCGTTTCCACACTCTACAAGGCAAAATTATCGCAGGAGTGGCAACTCATAATATGGAGAAGCTTAGTCCACAGATTGTACAATTCTTCCCTAAGGAAGATAACGTCTTCCTCCAAGGCATGAACGTCACCATCTACCTGATCCAGGTAACATCACAATTTAGCATTCACCCTAGTAAGATGGTGTATCTCCTTCCTGGCCACATAAGAAAAGACCCACAACTTGTGAACCTCTGTCTCTATGGCAGCCTTGTCACTAACTAGCCACTCCACCAACACGTCAACATTCTACACGCCCATTAGGAGAGAATCATAAATAGTACCTAAACCAGATGAATTGTAAACAAACAAAACAAAAGCCAAAGATGAAACAAAGAAAGTCTTATGTGGACCTCTGAAGGAGCAGGAAAGCATTGGGGGTCCACATCTTCTACATCATTTGTGCCCCACCTAGAGGGGGTTCCCTCCTTTGGCAGACACCCCATGCTCAAGATAGGAGCATCTGTCTGCACCTGTCTCTCCTAAAAAAATGTGTGCCACCAGCTCGACATAAGCCACCAATTGTGTTAGCAGAATCTGTAGAAGCTTGGTTGTGGGTGCTGGTCTCCTTACTCGCGGGAGCTTCCGTTTCCACCTCTAAAGCTATGTTTTCTTTTCTCTCGACGAAAGTAGTTTCATTTCCGCCCTCAAGAGAAATCGTACCTACTTCACCGTCATGAGAAGTTGTATTTTCAAACCCCCTCAGTTGAGTATCAAAGCCACCACTTCCCTCATGAGGATTTGTGTCACCATCACCACCGAACAAAGTAGGGAGAGGGGGATGGAATGGATACCCTCTCGTGATTAGCTAAAGGAGTCTCACTTCTTGACGTGGTACTAGGCAGAGTTTCACCACTAGACAAGGTGCAATCATCTTCCCCTTGCCTCAAGCAGCAGCAAAAGTCACCTCGGGGACTTTACCTCTAGAGAGCCCTAGGGCGAAAGCAGAAAAAATCTCATTGAAATCCATGTGAGGCATGAGTGTGGAAGAAGGGACTATGGGGAATTTAAAGGAAGAAGTGCTCGCATCATCACCTTTGTGATGAAATTCAAGGTTAAGTCGTCGACAAGTCTATGATGGCTTGTTTCATGAATGCAACCAAGCCACCGAAACTCGTGGAAGTTTGGGCCAGGCATAGCCCCCCCCGGGCGAGAACCAACAGCAACATGTGCGATCCCTCTTGAGCTAGCAACACCCTTATCGTTTCTCTACACTACTTCTATAGTAGAACCAGATTCAATAGCACCACCCTTGGTTCCTCATGCTACTTCAGCGGCGGAACCAGAATCAACAATTTTAGTGCTCTCACTACGGGGGTGCTTTTGCTTAGGCCCCTCAACTTGAGGGGACTTCTTTTCAAAGAAGAAGGGACAACCTTGAAGGCGTGTCCCTAAACATGGCCATGGCTTGGCATAGTCAGAACCTGTCTATCTTGTTAGTGGAAAGGAAACCATCTGGTCACAAACCGGTCTCATTGTTTTTTTTCACCTATTTGAGAACTAACTCAATGAGAGAATGTTGTCTCTTGTTTAATCCTAACAAAAGACTCTTGTCTTCGAGGTCTTCTTCCTAGTTATCCATAACAGGGTAATATTTTATGGCAGACTCATCGACAGAAAATTCCCAGTTGTCGCTAGAGTTAAAGATTTTTTTCTTATTCCATTGTTTGGCGTTAGAATAACACCCCTTGAAGGTAGTCAAGCACTGCCCTTGAATTCAAAAACTGCAAATATTATTTGGCAGCACCATCATGCTGTAGAAAGCAAGAAATTCATTCGTTGTCAGCCCAAGATATTCATCCCCCAGGAATTCCAACACTTTGCGAAAGACTACGCATGTGTACATGAGCACACTCCATGCCTTGCTATATAGCTGAGCAGGAGCAATTGTGAGAAAATCTAGGACATCACGAAGTGGATGGATGAAAGTGAATGCAAGGAGTGGAGGTTTTTTGGGAAAGTGATGTTGCAAATGGGTTTCAGTTCTAAATGGGTTCAGTTGGTGATTTTTGTGTCAAGACTATTTATTTTTCAATTCTTGTGAATGGTAAGACTAAGGGACCAATTGTTCCAACACATTGATTGAGACAAAGAGATCCTATTTCTCCTTATCTTTTTCTACTTTGTATAGAAAGTCTTATATCTTTGTTGGACAAGGCTAATGAACATCAATAGATTAAAGGCATTCAGGTATGTAGAAGGGCACCTAAGTTGAATCATCTTTTGTTTACATATGTCATATTTTGTAGAGCTACTTTGCAAACTATTTTCAATTTGCAAGATAAGCTTGCTATCTATGATAAAGCTTTAGGACAGAAGATAAATCAAGAGAAGACTTCCATGGTGTTCAGTCATAATGTTCCCTCGGCACAAAAGGTGGAGATCATGCAGTTTTGGGGTGTTACTCATTTCTAGTAATATGATAAATATTTAGGAATGCCACCTATGGTTGGAAGAGGCAAATATTAAGCATTCTCAGCCTTGAAGCATAGAGTGTGGTGTAAATTACAAGGGTGGAAAGAAGCTTCTATCACAAGGAGGGAAAATAGTTTTATTGAAAGTAGTGGTCCTTTCAATACCTACTGCGCTATGAGTTGTTTCAAATTGACAAAGTCTTTATATTCAAATCTAGAAGGATTGATGGCTAACTTTTGGTAGGGTCAAAGAAAAGAAGAAAGAAAGCTATGTTGGGTGAGTTGGAGAAAGTTGTGTGCTTCAAAGCAAGAGGGTGGTATGGGATTCAAGTGTTTACAAACTTTCAATAGGTTTCCCTTAGCAAAGCAGGAATGGGGGATAATGAAAGATGATTTTACTTCATAACATTTTTAAAGCTAGATATTCTCCTACATCTAGTTTTAAAGATTTTAAATTGGGTGGCAATCCTTCTTATGTTTGGAAGGATATTTGGGAAACCAATCATAGCTTATTATATGGCTTTACATGGCAAGTTGGCAATGGATTGTCTATTAATATATGAACTGATTATTGGCTTTCAAATCATGACTTGTTGTCTGATTTGGTTGCTGAAGCTGCCGCCATAGAATCACAGATTGTGGCTTTTCTTATGAAGGATTATAGAAGATGGGATGTTGAGAAGGTGAGAAATATGCTGCCAGTAAGGGAGGCAATTGAGATTCTAAGTATCAGGTTGCCAACAAATAATGTGCCAAATTCACTTATATGGGAGCATGAGAAAAGTGGAGTATATAGTGTAAAAAGTGCCTATGTTTTATTTATAGTTCTATGGAGCCAAACAAAATGGAGGCAGAGAGCTCTAGTTCTACAGATTTCAAATAGCAGTGGAAGCATCTTTAAAAAATGCATGTCCCTTAAAGAGTTAAAGTGTTTGCTTGGAAGGTATGTAAAAATATTCTCCCTACTTTCAACAATCTGAAGGCTCGAAAAGTGATTGAAGAAGCAAGCTGCTGCTGGTGTGCTCATGGTTTACTATCCTCCTATTATGGATTGTTGGATTCAACTATTTCCTTCTCTCAAAGATGCAGCAAACAGGTTAGAGTTCACACAAAAGGCTCTATCTGTTATTAGAAGAAAAACAAAGGGAGATTTAGAAAATTCGTTTCTAATAGCATGGGAACTTTGGTATAAAAGAAATTAAAAAAAAAAATGTATGAGGGCAATGTACTATCAACTGATCTTCAAGTTATTGAGCACGCTTTCACTTTATACTAGGAGCATAATGCAGCAGTAGAGGCAACGAGAATGGGAAAGAGATACAAGTGTATTTGGCAACCTTCTCCTTCAAGTGTGTTAAAGCTCAATGTGGATGGATCTATTTTTAGTCATCAAGTCTGGAGTTGAGTGGTGCTACGAGATCATGGAGGTAATGTGCTATTTGCTACTAGTAAACTAGAAGCAATTCTTGCAGATCCAATAGAGATTGAACTCGTTGCAATTTTAAAGGGTTTGCAGCTATGCATATCTTTAGGAATTGTAGAATTACAAGTGGAGTCTGTAGAAATTCATGAGCCTAACTCATCTCATAAAACCGGTCCAATGAGAGAGGTTTGCACATTGCTTATAAGCATGTCCAAGACCTTGTCTACAGGCAATATGAGATTTATTCCTCAACACCCTCCCTCACGTGCAGGCCAGTAAATTTTTCGGTCCTTGTCACGAGATAAATAGTGTGAGCCCACATTCGTCCTGTGGCAAGCTCTGATACCATGTAGAAATTCATAAACCTAAAATCGATACAATGAGAGAGGTTTGCACATTACTTATAAGCATGTCCAAGATCTTGTCCATAGGCAATGTGAGATTTATTCCTTAATAGAGTATGATGCTTTGTTAGCCGTGCAAGAGTTGGAAAATGAAGAATACAACTTTGTGGGGTGGTTTGATTCAAGAAATTAAACACCTGCTCAATACGCATTACTGTTGGTCTGTTCAACATAGGAGACGTGAAGCAAATGGTGTAGCACAATTCTTGACTAGGTTTGCATGGAATCTTGATGATATTGTGCTTGGTGGGATTCAATTCCTCAATATATTTTCCATGCTATTTGGGTTGATGTAAATTTGTAATGTTTGACTTTGATGAATAAAGTTCCACTTTGATATATATAAAAAAAAAAATTGAATTCTCACACTTAAATTTGAATTCAACTCGAATGCAACTTCTATGTTTAGGCTTATCAGTTTCCAAAGCCGAATAATGACGTCAAGAAAAAGACATTTTACCGAATATCAGACTTTTCAGTTTCTGAGTTCCATTATTTTTTCCAATGGCTGCATGGACCTTATAAGCTAAGTTCTTAGACTTGTAATGAAGTATATCCCACCACTACAAACAGCGGCGAGACCGGATCATCACATCTCTTCAATTCTTGCTTGTCAATCATTTAATTAATAGTAACGTTTTTAATTTGCAGTATAATTTAAATATTTACGCTGCTATAATATTATATAATTTAATTATTATTTTATTTTTGAATTCTTTCCGTAGATTTAGTAATTTCCTATTTAAAAACTAGTTTTCAAAATATAAAAATATAAAATAACGTTCTATGCGCGCCGACCACCCATACTTTCAGGCCATATATTAGATAACGATAGCTACTAGTTAGGCCGGGTGGTTAATTAGAGTCTATAAGGCCTCATTTATTTTTAGAGATAATATGAGATGAGATAAAAATTAAAAAATAAAATAAAATATTATTATAAAATATTTTTTTAATATTAATTTTATTTTAAAATTTAAAAAATATGTTTTAAAATTTGAAAAGTTGATTTTTTTATAATATTTTATATAAAAATTTAAAAAAATAATAATTAATTTTTAATTTTTAATTTTATTTTCATAAACAAACCAGACCTAAACTAATCCTAGTTGTTCTTGTTGCAGCGTGTATGGTCCCTGGTTGGACCACCCTTAACTAATTCCCACGGATTTGTGTGGACGTTAAAATTAGTTCAGTATTGATCTATACATGGTTGGGCCGGTTTGTTTAAAAAATAAAAAATCATTGTTCTAAAAAATGAGAAGAATATTTAGGCTACATTTGGCACAGAAAATGTTCTCAAAATATTTCACTATTATTCATTATTTGATTATTACTTTTCACCTATTTTTATTACTATAAAACACAAATTTCAATATAATTTTTTCAAATTTCAATATAATTTTTTCAAATTTTAAAATAATAATAATATTAAAAAAATAAAATTTTATTAAACTTTTAAAATTTATATCAACTCATCTTATCTATCTCTCAATCTAAACCACCCCTTAATAGATTACCTTATACTATTTATCTAAAAAAAACCCCTATAATTCAACTTATAATAATAATAATAATGATAATTGTTGTGGTTGAATCTAGCAAGATGTGCACGACTTTAGGATAATTCAATTCAATTATCAAGTTCTTTGGCTGGTCGTAGTCACATCCACCGCTATTTATAATAAGTACTCTTTTGACTTTTCTTACTTTCTTATTTCTTTTTTTTTTATCTTTTTTTTTTTTTTTTGTCTTTGACCTAAGTAGCTAGTTAGTACACTTAGAGCATTCTTAAATGAATTTTATAAAATTTAATTTTATATAAAATTTGAAGTAGCCTAATTGCCTCCAATAAATTATGTATTTTTATATCTATTTTATATTTTGTAATAGTGTTCAGCTATAAGTGATATAAACTGTTCACAAATGTAAACAGGTTTTATTTATTCCCTTTCTTTTTATGTACTTTATCAACCACAATAAGTTCTTTCTAATTTTTTTTCATGTATTTTCTTTCTCGTACTTTTTCTCTGATAAAATATTAAATAATATAACATTTAAATTATATAAAGAAAAAATAGATAAATTGATATATATCATATATTGTAAAAATCAATAATAAAATATAAAATAAATTTTAATGATGTATTTTGAAAAATAAGATACATAATGTTAGATATAGTAATCAAGATGTCGATAAAGATTCCTAGATTGCAGCTGACTCACTTCAATCTCAAGCTGTCATACAAGACTTTCCAAAGCAAGAGCCGAATCTTGATCTCCTCAATCTCTTCATAAATCAGTGTGATGTGTTTCTCATGAATTTCGTTTGTATTTCCTTTTCTTACAATACACATTTACGTCTGTAAAGCTGTACCTTCCATAATTAACATTGTAAAGTTGAATCAAAACAGAGGAGTAACCAAGTTGGCCTCCCAATTCTTTTCAAATTCGTATTAATTTGTCTTTCACATAAACCAGTAGAAGTACTCGATAATATTCTAGTATATGGCAACTTTAGCCATCAGGGAAAGTAAAAAATCTTATCCTTAAAGTCAGGAATTATCGTAAAGTTACCATAAATACCCATTTTAGAATTAATTAGAGGGACTTGTTTCGCACCATTTAGACATGGTGTTTAATTTGAAGTTCTCTGCCGGATAAGATAATTTTCATTGGATTATATATACATACAAATCTAATAGGATGTTTGATTAATAGAGTTTCAAAATATTTAAGAAATTGATTATTAGTGTATTAAAATTTTTATATTTTTTAAGAACATTTTAAAATGATAAAAACAATATGAGTAAAAATATTACAGAAAAATTAAAAAAATAATAATTTTAACCTAACGATAAGTTGGAGGGGTGCTTCTCAAGTTATATAGAATAGCACCGTTCTATATACAATAATAATTAGACCACATTTAGATGTAGAGTTGGTTTCACCTCATTATTGTAGTGTTTTTAAATTTTCATAAAAAAATATAATAAATAATTTAAAATTTTCAACTTTGAATGTTGATTTAAATTATATCATGTCGTACCATCCAAATGGTGTCTTAATGTGATTTGTGTGGTTGAGGTAATTCAGGATCGATCCTGACACATTGCTTGTATGCAATTGGAGGGGCAGTATGCATTTATGGTTGGTAGGCCAGGCACATTTCATCAGAAATTGCTCTTGCTTTGACCTCACCAATTTTTCTAATTTAAAAGTGGTGTTAATTTGATCTCACCAATACAAATTTATTCAACAACTAATTAAATACTTATGAACATAAGAACATAAAATCAATCTATAAGAACACACTCCACTCATAATACTATTTCTGAATAACCTCGATATTTTTATAAATAATTAAAAATAAATAATAAATGTGGATCAACAATTCATGAATTACACGAATAATCTTCTTTCAAAGAAATTCACGAATTGCACCCTAGAAAAACCCAAGTGTTAAGTACCGAATCCAAACTACAAGAGATATGGCCGGCCTAACTCTTTCTCAATAGCAAATTCTAAAAGTTAATTCTCCAAAGATAATGAAAATGAAATTTAGAAAATCTACTTAAAGTATCTTACAACTTGGAAACTCCCATTAGATTCCTTATTAAAAAGAACTAATTACTAAAATATCTAATGCAATAAAATAATAAAATAACATAAAAATAAATGAAAGTGACGTCACATGCATGGTGAGGCCGTGGGGTGCTAGTGGCCCAGGGTGGGTTGGCGTGCTGCTACCTCCACGGTCAGGCTTGTCTCGTGCACTCTCGCTGCATGGCGTCTGGTGGTGCGCGGGGCATGGCTCTATGCAGGGCCAACGAATGGTACTCATGACAGTGTGCTATGCATAGTCTTGGTGGTAAGCACAGGGTTAAGCCATGTCGTTTTGATACTGCCCAATCAAGGTGCTCGGGCGGTGGTCCTGCATGGCTCGGGCTGGATGCTGGGGTGATGTGCATGTATGACCCAAACTGACGGTCTGGGCACAGACTGCATGGCGCAGACTGGTGTCGCGCGCTAGATGACATACATAGTGTGCATGCTACTGGCCTACTCTGCAAGGCGCAGGCTGGTGCCGCGCGCTGGATGACGTGCCTGTGAAGACACGTCACTAACCTCGCTAAGTAGGGCTGTGGTGCGCAATGATGCATGCATGGTGGGGCGCAAATGCATACGCACGCATGTGCGCAGGTGAATGCGTTGTGGGGCGCGCTTATGTGCACACAGTGCTGTGCGCATGCACTGTGCATGGCTAATAGCCTCGCTGGACACTTGCTGTGTGTCAAGGTCTAAGCCAAGGCATGTCTACAAGCTAGCCAAAGAACTGTTCTAGCCCTCTAAGGCCTGAGTCAGGACCTGATCCTGAGCATCTCCTCTAGGGGTTCTGACAGGTAGTCGGGACTCGCCGTCGCACAGGTAAGGTCGCCAACTCCCTCTGGTCCCGATAGGATTGTGTCGCCTACCGCCACCAACGGTAATGGGGGCTAGACTGAGGCTAAATTTCTCTTAAAAATTTATTTTCATTTTATTTTTTTATTGTATTTTTTATTATATTTTTTTATTTTATTATATTTTTTATTTATTTTATTATGTTTTTTATTATATTTTTTATTATACTTTTATAAAAATTATAAGAGTTTAAGAGGTAGATTATAAAAATATTGAGATGCAACTCAATCGCACTCTAGCATCACCCAATTTAGGATAGCTTCTGGATGGTCGGACTGCTTACTTGAGTATAGCAGCCCACCAATCATAATATGTCACGCGAGATATCTCATATCTTTTTCAATAATCTCATCCGCACATAATAGCTTGCGAAAAAGAAATCAGAAATCACACAAATCACACACTGCTATTACACTCAGATCTCCCTTTCTCACCCTCAGATCTCTTCGTTCCCAATAAGCCCCAGATTGACCGTCCGAACTCTGCAACTTTTTTGGAAGCCATGGAGAGTAAGCTTGCTGGTTTCGAGCCGATGACAGGGAGAAATGTAAACAGAGGATCTTCGCATCTTATAAAAGCAATTAAAGTAAATTCTAAGAAGGAGAAGAAGCATAAATTTGTGATGCGAAAAAAGTCCGAACAAACCGGTGGATAAAACTTCATAACTTACAAACTTTCCTTTTTGTACATGCCTCACTCAAAATTTGTAATTATTTTGCTTCAGCTCTTGCCATTACGGTATGACTCATTGAAGGGATTGCTTTAATTCATGAGTAATTACTGCCTTATCTGAACACTGGGTGAGTATATATTGTTGATCAGATTATTCTGCTGAGGATGCTTTCTCTTTGAATTTACCAACAACTTTGAAGTGTGTTGGTCTGAAAGTGCAGGAAGGTATTCTGAAAAGAGAGAGAGAGAGGAGAGTGAGGCGAGAGGTTGGAGATGAATCCGGAAGAAATCTGAATCAAGTGAATCGCGGTCAGAAAATTAGTAAGTTAAGATACTACGTGGCGATTACTCGGTAGAGGGCTGTTATTTGGGATTTAAATCCCCAGATATTCTCTTTAATTTTAGGTTTTCATCCGACAAAAATGACTTTTTACCACAAGATTTCTGTCGCCGGAAATGAACGATAGCCCCAAATGCTATATTTAGTGTCACATCTCTTCAATTCTTGCTTTTCAATCGTTTAATTAATAGTAACGTTTTTAATTTGCAGTATAATATAAATATTTATAATATTATTTCATTTAATTATTATTTCATTTTTGAATTAATTATTTCCGTAGATTTAGTAATTTTCTATTTAAAAACTAATTTTCAAAAAATAAAAATAAAAAATGGCTATGTGCGATGACCACCCAGACTTTCAGGCCATATATTAGATACCGATAGCTACTAGCTAGGCCGGGTGGTTAATTAGAGTCTATAGTACATGCTTGGACCGGTTTGTTCAAAAAAATATTTATTTCTCTAAAAAATGACAGGAATATTTAATAGATCAATTCCTTATAATTCAACTTATGATAATAATAATAATATTAATTGTTGTGGTTGAACCGTTGAACCTAGCAATATATGCATGACTTTGGGATAAATCAAATCAATTATCTAGTTTGGCTGGTCGAAGTCACATCCATCGCTCTTTATAACAAGTACTATTTGACTTTTCTTGGTTTTTTTTTTTAAAATTTATTTAGCTAGCTAGTTAAAGAATAATGATAACTTCTAACTCTATTATCTCTTATCTTATTTCATACTCTACATGTACTCAGATGCTCAGATAACACGTTTTATGTGTTGTTTATATATAAAAAGAATAATGATATACACTATATTCTTATTTTATTTTTATAATATATTAAATAAAATGTGATGCAGTCGTCACTATTAAATAATAAAAAAAACATATAATAAATAATTACTCAATAATAATAAATGAGAGTGGACAATTATATATATTATGATCATTGTGGTTTTTGGTCTGAGATATGTGTTAAAAGCTATGGATCATCAAGATCAAAAGCTAGAGAGCCTGGAGGGAAGATCTCTAGTAGTGCCATGGGTTCAAGATCTGGTGAAGGAGAAAATGTCTACGATTCCACCACGATATGTGATACCCCATCAAGATCCTCCTCTCATCATCTCAAATGCCTCCTCTTTACCCCAACTCCCTGTCGTTGATTTCCAATCCTTACTTTCCAACAATGACGATTTCTCAGAGCTCGACAAGTTGCACCTTGCTTCTCAGGAATGGGGTTTCTTCCAGGTATTTTCGAGCATCCAGATCCAATTGACTTAAATTTAAAAAATTAAAAATTAAAAATTGAAAGAATTATGGATTAATTATATATATATATATATATATTACAGCTGATAAACCATGGGGTGAGCAGTTCGTTGTTGGAGAATGTGAAGTCTGGCGTTCAAGAATTCTTTAAACTCCCAATGGAAGAGAAGAAGAAATATTGGCAACTAGGAGGAGATATGGAGGGATTTGGGCAGATCTTTGTCGTCTCTGATGAGCAAAAGCTTGACTGGGGAGACATGTTCTACATGGTCACTCTTCCTACCCATTTGAGGAAACCTCACTTGTTTCCCAAGCTCCCTCTCCCGTTGAGGTACTAATTCGATCTCTTTATATAATTAATTTACACATTTCAATAAGAATGAAACGTGCATTTCTCCGAACCTTAGATGTATATATTAATTAAGGCATAATTTGATCTATCGAGTAAAGGATTATCATGAGTACTGAAGCATATACATCTTTTGCAGAGACAATTTAGACGCTTACTCAGCTGAATTAAAAGCTCTTGCACTGAAACTCTTTGACCTAATGGCAAAAGCACTGAAAATGGAAGTTAGGGAAATGAGGGATTTGTTTGAAGAAGGATGGCAAGGCATGAGGATGAATTATTATCCTCCGTGTCCGCAGCCAGAGCTTGTTATAGGTCTCAAGCCTCACTCTGATTCCGTTGGCCTAACAATTCTGATGCAAGTCAATGAGATGGAAGGCCTACAGATAAGGAAAAACGGGATGTGGATTCCTGTTAAACCCCTTCCTAACGCTTTCATTGTCAACGTTGGTGACATTCTAGAGGTATGTAGCTCAAATCTCGAAGAGAAATATAAAACTAAACTAAGCTCCTTTGTCGCCAATTCAAGCTGGCCAATTAAAGACTCCGGACTTAGACGTAGGGTTTGTTTGTTTGTTTTTTAAAATTATCTCATTTTTATTTTAAAATTATTTTTATATTTTTTAAAATTTTCATATAAAATAATCTAAATAATTTAATTTTTTTAAATTTTAAAATAATTTTTTAAAATCATAAAATAAAACTAACATTAAAAAATATATATTATAATAATATTTTATTTTCTTTAACTTTTATCTTATTTTATCCCATATTATATATGAAAACAAAGCAGCCCTCAATCCAAGTAGTTTTCATATTCTTGAGAAGAATCATTACATATATAACCACATATTTATACATAAAACGTGACAAACTAAGTATGAGCCTGGTGATCTAAAGTGATAGGGAAAAGGGCACGATTTTTTACTTCCCTTTTACGTATTAATTAAGTATGTGTTCACCTATATAATAAATAAATATATATATTAAAAATACTATTTGTATATGATTGGTATACATTTTGTATACATATCCTATAAAATATTATTTTTATATATCTTCTAATTTAACTACTCGTATTTTTTATTTTTGTTTTTCTCTTATCATGTTAATCATTTTTTAAGTATTTTTGTTAAAACCAATATTATTGTCAGGTCACTAATTCCTTAGAAGATATACGAGGCCATGTCTCTGTAGCATTACTCTAATATAACATACATATACATATATATGTATAAAAGAAAAGTGTTATTGTGAAAGAAATTTCACAAATTAACGTAATTTCATTTAACACATTAGATTATATATTTTATAATAAAACTAATTTTATAATTTGATGTACCATATCATATTAGTTTATAAATTTACTTTTGTGAAGTATGTAACGTTTCTTCTCTAAGAAATTAAAATAGTGAAAAATGACACTTATGTCGAGGGGTGAGCAATGGAGGCCCGCATTCCGCCACTCCACCTATTTATAAATATAAATATATTTAAATTTATATAATGAGTCTCTTATTACTTCAATAAAATTATTGTATTGTCTTGACCTCATATTTAAAGATTGGTTTAAGAGGCCAAAGAAATACAATGAAGTGAATACTAAACTTTACTAAATTTAAAAACTGAACACAGGTTTTAAATTTATAGTTATATTTATAAATCTTAATTTACAAATTATGTCATAATTTGGGTTAAAGAAAACTTTTTTAGATACATAAATAGGTTTTAGACCCAATAGGCCATGGGTACCATTAGACTGGGCGATGGATAGGGCGGATGAGGTATCCGATCCAGCTCCCCGACGTCGGGGCGGGGTGCAGGGGTGCAAACCCTACTCCCATCCATGCAAATAGCACCTTTTTGTGAATACAAATAAGTGAATTAAAAGTGGTTTCTACATGAGGTACATGCAGATTGTGACAAATGGAACATACCGAAGCATTGAGCATCGGGCGACAGTGAACTCAGAGAAGGAGAGGCTCTCAATTGCCACATTTTATAGCCCAAAGCTGGATGGAGATATGGGACCAGCACCAAGCCTTGTTTCTCCGGATAGATCACCCGCTTTGTTCAAAAGAATTGGTGTTGCCGATTACTTTAAGGATCATTTCTCAAAGGAACTCCGTGGGAAATCATATCTCGATACCATGAGGATCATCCAAAATGATGAAGAGATAGAAAAGTCTTTAAATTAGTACTTTACATCTACTTATCCTTGTAATATGGGGATTACATCTCTGATCCTTGTAATAATAATTGAAAAACTCCCTAGCTATTTCTAGTACTGTACGTTTTGGTTTGGTTTGACTTAATAATAAATCCAGATTAAGAAAAGGCAAATCATGATCATACTTATCAGCATATTAACTGACGACCCAACTTGATCGAATTGAATAAATTAAATACTATTTTTTTTATCCCATTTTCTTGAACGACAATATTGATTTTTGCAACTGACTTTTCTTCTTAAGTTGAAAAATGAAAAAAAACTAATAATATATATAATATTCTTTATTCGGTCAAGTTGAATTGCCAAATGGTATCACGCTCTGTAGAAGTATTCTGGAGGGTGATACTTATCGTACGTACCATTTGACACGCAACTAATAATATTTGTCTGAATTGAATATTTTTACATGTATGTTTTGTTTTTCAAGCTTTTGTACTTTCTTAAATATCAAAACTGAGTTTCTAACCGGCAGTTCTTATGAACAGATTATTTAAAATTTTGAAAAAATAAAACAAATCTCCTTGATTCCACCAAGTTGAGTTATCAACGTTGTCGAAAGTTGCACCCATATCGAGCATGTCAATTAAATGACAAAGAAAAATGCTAGTTAGTTCCATAATTTTGTCTTTTCAAAGTTGCTATTAATATATTTGAATTTTCTTTTTTAAATAGTTAAAAATATTGCTACTAGTAAATTTGTGAATTTCTTTCAATCTATAAAACACTAATTTAAATTACTGATAAATTTTAAAATCAAGACAAAATGATGGACCTGAATAGAGCATCCATTAAGAAAACCGTGTAATGTATGAAAAAGGACCCCATATGGACGTTCCAGATGATCGCCTGCTTTTTATGGCTACTAATTAATAAGATGCATTATTTATTTATTGCCATTTTTGTTGGGATCGGCGGAAGCTCACAAAATTTATGGAGACCAGAATTTAACGTGGTTCGACCAATTTGGCCTACGTCCACACCCACAGAGTGGAGAATTTTGTATTAAACAACAAACCAATTATTTACAATGGTTTCCCTCACTCTCACTGCCTCCAACGAACCTCACATCACGCTCATTCATCTCATTACAATCTTACATGTATTTATAGGAGAAATAAATAATGTGAACGTGTAATGACGGTGAAAACCGAAATTCCGGCGGCCTACATTTTCAGGCGGCGGCTGACATTTTCAGGCGGCGCCGACCTTCCAGCTGCATCTATTCGGTACCTACCTTCACCTTCCAGAAGCCTCCAGCTTCTTCATTTACGTGTGTGTGTTGATTTCTAACAATCTCCCCCTCAACACCAAACGGAGGATATCCTGTCACATTTTAATTCAAGATACTTAACGTGGCTATGTCTCTACATAGCTCAAGTTTTTCGTATGTGACTACCTTCGTTAACATGTCCGCTGAATTCTCCTTTGTATGGTTGCCGTGAAGAAATGCTGTCTTCACATCCATCTGTTCAAGCTCCAAGTCAAGACTTGCCACCAATCCGAGTACCACTCGAATTGAAGTCATTTTCACAACAGGTAAAAATACCTCATCAAAGTCGATTCCTTTCTTCTGCTGGAATCCTTTGACGACCAAGCGAGCTTTGTGCTTCACCTGCTTGCCATCATTTTTCAGTTTGAACACCCATTTGTTTCTCAGTGCTCTCTTGTCTTTTGGAAGTTTCATCAGCTCATAAGTCTGATTCTTCTGTAACGAGTTCATCTCATCCTGCATAGCCTGCATCCATTTGTTGCTATCTTGATGAGATATTGCCTCCTGGAAGTTTTCTGGCTCCCCCTCATCTGTAAGAAGAATATAATCTGATTCCGGATATCTTCGAGACGGAATCAACAATCGCCCTCTAGAGGATCTGTCCTGCTGAGGTTGATCACCTGACAACCGTGGAAACTCTGCAGTTTCTGATGGAGAAGGAAACTGCTCCCCCTGCTCAGTAGTGGTTTCTCTGTTGTCAGCATCCTCTTCTTCTTCTGGGGAAACTTCCTGTCTATCTTCAGTGTTTGAGGCAGACTGAAGTGGTAGTGAACTCGGAGCTGGTTCTGGAGCACTTGAAGTTGTTTGTTCTGATCCAAACATCTGGTCTTCATGGAACACAACGTCCCTGCTTCTGATGACCTTCTTCGCTTTTGGATCCCATAATCTGTATCCAAACTCTTCATCTCCATAGCCGATGAAATAACACGGAGTAGACTTTTCATCAAGTTTCTGTCTTTTCTCCTTGGATACATATGCAAATGCTTTGCACCCAAATACTCTTAGATGAGAGTATGAAATCTTGCGGCCTGACCACACCATCTCTGGGACTTCGAACTGCAGTGGAACTGATGGTGTTCTGTTGATCAGGTAACAGGCTGCTCTTACTGCTTCACCCCAGAATGGCTTAGGCAACTTTGCCATACTCAGCATGCATCTGGTTCGCTCCACAATGGTCCGGTTCATCCGTTCTGCTACTCCATTGTGTTGTGGGGTGTAGGGGACAGACTTCTCGTGTCTGATGCCATGTCTGGAGCAGTATTCCCTAAACTCTCGAGAAGTGTATTCACCTCCATTGTCTGTCCGGAGGCATTTCAGCTTCTTGCCTGTTTCTCTTTCTACCATGGCATGGAAGTTTTTGAATTGCTCAAAAACTTGATCTTTCCCTTTTAGGAAATACACCCACACTTTTCGTGAAGCATCATCAATAAAAGTAACAAAATATTTGTTACCTCCAAGTGATTCAACTTCAAAAGGGCCGCAAACATCAGAGTGTACCAAGCTCAATAACTCTGATCTTTTTCCAGTAGAAGTCTGGAATGAAACTCTATGCTGTTTCCCAAATAAACAGTATTCACAAGGGTTGAGAGCAATACCTTTGTTTACTGTAATCAATGATTTCTTTGCAAGCATAAACACCCCTTTTTCTCCCATGTGGCCAAGTCTCCGATGCCACAAGTTTGGTGATGTATCATCTTCAGCTATGTTGAGACTGTTTGCACATATCTTAGCACTTGATTTGTACAAAGTGCCACAGACATGTCCCCGTGCAAAGACCATTGCTCCTTTCTTCAATTTCCAGGCATTGTTGCTGAAGATGCTCTCGTAACCCTGTTGATCAAGGGTTCTTATTGAAATCAGGTTGAGTAGGAGATCGGGTACGTGCCGAACGTCATTTAGCACCATAGTACAGCCAACACTAGTTTTTATTCTAACATCTCCAATGCCCACGATCTTTGAGAAACTCGAATTTTCCATCTTGACTGTACCGAAGTCTCCTGCCTTGTAAGTACTGAAGAAATCCTTACAAGGAGTGGCATGATAAGATGCTGCTGTATCTATTACCCACTCGGTCTCCTCGCTTGAAACGTGCAAGCAAGATTCTTCACCAGCGGAAAGGAGTACACAATCTCCAGAAAGCGTCACTGCAGCTTCGCCTTTTTCGTGCTTTGACTGATTGCTTGGCTAATTCTGCTCCTTCTGCAGCTTTCGGCATTCCCTTTTAAAGTGGCCTTCAATACCACAATAAAAGCATTTTCCCTTCTTTCGCTGTTTACCGCGACTTTGGGATCTCCCTTTGCTTTGACTCCTGTTCCTTTCTCGACTTCTTCCTCTACTATTTCTTTGATGCCTTCCTTCTGTTACAAAGGCATCTGTCTCGTCTCCTCCAATCTCCTTTCGTCTAGCCTCTTCATTAAACAAGGCGTCTATCACCATTGACATGGCGAGCTTTCCATCTGGAGCTGAATTACTGAGTGAGACCACTAGCATTTCCCAGCTATCTGGTAGGGAACTGAGAAGTAGTAGAGCCTGCTCTTCATCTCCGAGCTTAAAGTTTACGGATGCAAGCTGATTTACAAGATTCTGAAACTCGTTGGTGTGTGCGGCCACTGAGATGCCGCTTTTGAGTTTCAAGTTGACAAGGCGTCTCATTAGTAATGCCTTGTTCCGAGCAGTTTTTGCCTGGTACATGCTTTCTAGCTTTTTCCACAGCTGATAGGCATCCGTTTCCTGTGTAACATGATGAAACACACTATGATCAATCCACTGCCGGATCTGACCAATAGTTTTCTTATTCATCTTATGCCAGTCTTTTTCCGCTACATCATCTGGCTTTACGCTTTTCTCTTCAATTGGATCGAAGAGATCTTTACAATTCAGGAGATCTTCCATTCGAGGTCTCCATAGTGCGTAATTTGTAGATGTTAGCTTAATCATCGCACCTGCTCCCGAATCCTCCATCAGTTCGGCTTTAATCTTTGATTTGACTGACCTTTTCTCAACGTTTGGAGTCGAATCTCAACAAACGGAGCTCACCGTTGCGTCCGGAACGGTGGAAAACCTTGGAAACGACTCTTGTCTCGTTCCAAAACGATCAAAATTGCGCCGAAAACCTGAAAAATAAGAAAAAACAGAATATTCCTTCTGAAACGGAATATTCCCTGACGTCACCGGAATATTCTTTCGTCTGCCGGAATATTTCCCACTGTCTACCGGAATATTCTCTCACCGGAATATTCTCGACGGCGACGGAATATTCCCACCGTCACCGGAATATGCTCGACGGTGACGGAATATGCTGACGGAATATTCCTTCCCTGATGGGTTGCTGGAGCGGGTCGAGAACCGGGTCAAACCGGTTCGGGTCGGATCCCCAAATTTAGCGGGTCGGATCTCGTCTTCTTCCCTGGCACGCGCGTGGGGCGCGTGGGACCCGTGACCGGTGCGTGGCCGTCGCCGAGTTTGCGCGTGTGGAGCGTGTAGCTTCGTCCGGTGTCCGTTTGAGACGAAATTTTCACCAGAATTTTCGTCTTGACCTGAGGAATCTGATGGTATCCTCCGAACTTGATTTCGATCAAGTTTCAAAATGGGCCTCTCACGAAAATTCACATATCCGGCCTCCTACCGTCTCTGATACCACTTGTTGGGATCGGCGGAAGCTCACAAAATTTATGGAGACCAGAATTTAACGTGGTTCGACCAATTTGGCCTACGTCCACACCCACAGAGAGGAGAATTTTGTATTAAACAACAAACCAATTATTTACAATAGTTTCCCTCACTCTCACTGCCTCCAACGGACCTCACATCACGCTCATTCATCTCATTACAATCTTACATGTATTTATAGGAGAAATAAATAATGTGAACGTGTAATGACGGTGAAAACCGAAATTCCGGCGGCCTACATTTTCAGGCGGCGGCTGACATTTTCAGGCGGCGCCGACCTTCCAGCTGCATCTATTCGGTACCTACCTTCACCTTCCAGAAGCCTCCAGCTTCTTCATTTACGTGTGTGTGTTGATTTCTAACAATTTTCATAATATATATGTATTGTTGATATCGTATTTCACCGTTTGGGCAACTCCATGTTGTTGGGTTCAGTCGGGAACCTACAGTAATAGAGAATGAGGCACTCTAAAAATTCAAAGTTTTGGATTTAAAAGTAGAATTTCTATAAGTATAAGGATCTCGTGAAAATTCCATAAGCTTTCACGAATCGTCAAATCGCGTATGTTTTAGTTTGTCAGCATAGTTAATGTTATTACTCACTATGGTATCAAAAATACAATTTTATTTATTTGAACTAGTTAGAAATGTCAAAATATGTTGTGGTATGCGTCATTAGACTCCATTGATTATTTAGGATTTTATGACCCAATAATCATATTTTCAGTTTTCAGTCGATATGCTTATTAGAACTCGCACTTTGATTTTTTCGAGGCACTCCGAGATTAAATTTCATTAGAAGAATTACACTTTTAGCTTAATGTTATTATTTATAATTTTTCAGTACAAAGTTTAATTTTCACTTTTTTGGAGTAATAGTAATCTTCTTAGTAGCACCTAGCATAGTATTTTCAGAATCACAATGTGGGACGTCTAAATTAGGTTGAATAAGTTTTATTTGAATACTTGGAAAGATTTTAGTCACTTGATGAGTGGTATTTGACATTTGGTACCAAGAGGAACCAAAAAATGTTTTGAGAATGAGTCAAGGTATGAGACCAAGCCACCTAGGCAAAATTCTATTTTTCAGCTGACCATTCAAATTATGCCAAACTAAAGAGGGTTCCAACCTTGTCAAAATTCTAAATAGTGAGAATCCAATTGAAGCATAAAATCTTGGTTGAAATCAAAATTTTAAACGGTTTCCTTAAATCCTAAAGTTAGCCTACAAATCTATTTTTATTCAGTGTCTAGTATTGTCTTTAATCACTTAATTAAATCGCTTCCATGAGCTATTAGTTCTGCAAATTCTTATTATTACATCATTATTCAACCTTTTAAATCTTGAAAATTTAATTGGGCCAAGAAAAATTGAATTTGAGCTTGATAGCATCTTAAACACTAACCAAACTCCATTTAAACTCCAAATTAAAGCCTACTTGGTAGAGGCCTACTAAGACTCACGAAATTGGCCACCTTAGCAAAACTTCTTGAGGAATTTCCTTTCGCCACGTGACAGTCCCACCGCTGCTCTTGGCTACACTCAATAGTACCATGATGTGAAGTACAAATCTACCTTACCTCGAGCTCTCTCCATACTTCACAGCTGCAGTAACTAATCATACTCCTTACAATTCTTTACTATATGTGACCTAATCACTTTCAATCAAAAGTCATTCAAGACTATAAATTTTTCCTCCAAAGGTCTATGGTCATGCAAGACCCCCTTAATATCATTTCATCATCTTTTCACCATACTTTTAAAGAGAAATCCGTAACAGCTCTCTTAGACAGATTTCTTTATATTCTTGCGTGGTAATTTCAGACCCTTTTTAAGTATTTTCTTGCTATAAAACTTTCATGAGAGTTGTTCTTCCTTGAGTCTAGTTTCCGTGGATATATTTTTTGTTTTATTTCATAGTCATTTGATTGGACAAAATTAGTTTTAACCAAATATAGGTCATTTTCGGTGTTAAGCTGGAGAGTGAGTTGTATTTTGACGTTTTGAACAAGCTAATGAACATATCTTGGTTCGAATATTTTATGGAGTATTGTTAACATGTGTTTATAAATGATCATTATGATTTTGTAGCATCACTAAAGCTTTTGATAATATTTTTCCTTAGATCTAGAAATTTGAAAACTGGAAGTGGAAAAACAATTAATATTTTAAGTTTGGATATTTCATGATCTAATCCTATTCCAATGTCTTTGATAATTTTATTGAAAGATCCTAAGTCTCTTACATACATGTTATAATGTTATTTTGAAGATATTTTATATTGGTTTTAAAGATATGGAATTTGATGCAAAGAAATATTTGGATATGTCAAAGTGTTGAGGTTCTTGACTAAATTTATATTTTGGTTTATTTTTAATCATGTGATCCTGAGTTTGAAGCTTGGATCTGTTTTAGGACATCTTTTTAAACTATGTGATGTTTGGATTTGAATATCACTTCTTTACAAGTCATGGATCAAGAGGTTAATCAAAGTAAGTTAGAAGTGAAAATCTATTTTTGAACTTAAAGAAAAGCAAATAACTTCAAGTATTGTTTTAGTGATTTTGATAACTTTTGGTTGATGATTCAAAGCACGATTATTCTTATGAATATGTTATAATTATGTTAGATGTAAAATTTGGAGTTTTTGAAGATCTTGGAGATGCGTTGAAATAGATCAAATCATATGACTCAAGGTTATTCTTTCTAGTTAAAAAGGTTGAATATTTTCCTAAAAAGTTTGGTGTTGATAACTAACATATTTATAGTGGATATCTTAAGTATATTTCTAAACTTATGACATGAAGATCTTTATTGCAAAAGTTTGGTTTGATCATGAATTTTAAAATTGGAAGAATCGCAACAAAAATCAAAGAAAAAAGCATATGCATGTTTTCAGCTCCTATAGATTTTTCATGGTTGTGTTTTGCTTTAAATTTTTCTGAGTTGATAGTTGAGTTTAGGACAAGATTTACATGTAGAATGTAAATTTTGGTAATTTTTGGAGTTAGAATGTGAAATCCTTAAGTTAAAGGTAAAATGATCATTTTCCCACATGTAAAGGGTAAATGGTAATTTTTTCTAAATTAGCATTTCTTTTGGTATTGTTAATCGTTAGTGACTAAATTCTAACTTGTTGAATCCAAGGTTTCAAGTTTCGTATCTACGTGTAGATTTTGATGATAACAAATAAATTCAAGTCTCAATCTCAAATTATCTGCGCAATGGAACGAAGCGCACATCAAGTATAAAAGAACAAGTCTACAAATGAAGCTCATAGATTATTTTTGTACATCTCTTGATAAAATTCGAAATTAGATTAAGGTTCAAAAATTAATATTTTCTCATAAAGTATTAAATTGCATTTTTTTATGCATGACATAAGCATGATATATGCATAACATCATTAAAAGCTTTAATTTGGAAAATTATATTTTGCATGTGCATGACATATGCAATGATCTCATTAAAAGCTTTATTTTCAAAAATTATATTTTACATGTGCATGACATATGCAATGACTTCATTCAAAAATTTGAATTTTGAAAATTGAATGATATATGCAATTACTTCATCAAAATTTGAATTTTGAATTTGAAATATGGTTGAGTAGAACTCATTTGCCTATAAATAGCTCACTTGTGTTTTGCAAAAATAACAACAACAAGAGCTTACACATCTATTGTTAAGTTTTGCATAATTCTTTCAAAGCTCTCATTCTCTCTTTTCTAAAGTTTTGAGCCTTAATTCTTTTTTTTTTTAGAGAGATATAGGTTGAGCTGTATTGTTTCTATCTCACTCATTGAGGAGTGTACTTTGATAGTCTACCCACTATCAACTCTTGTATTTGTAAGAGGGTGCGTATAACTCTTGTGTGTGTAGAAGGTGTTCTACATGGGGAATAGTTAAATCACCAAGTGTGAGGTGATTGGAAGTGTAGAGGATGTTTTACACGGATTCTTTGGAGCAGTGCTGCTCAAAAGTGTAATAGGTTTCTATCTCCACCTAAAAGAGATTGATTAGTGAATTCGGGATTCTCAAGGGGTAGCTTGAGGCGAGGACGTAGGCAGTGGGGCTGAAACTCGTAAAAATACTGAGTTTATTTTTTCTTACCCTATTATTTACATTTTTTACTGCTTTATATTTTGTTTATATTTTATATTGTATATTTGATTTATAAGTGTTAATTTTTATAATATAACCCAATTTACCTCCCCTCTTGTGTTAGTCATCTGGGCAACATAACCTTTAAAATCACTATTTTTAGTTTCTTGTATTTTGCACTTTATTCTCATAAAACGCGACGATCAATGTAAGTTAGCTTTTAATTTACTAACAACTTATTGTGTATGTATAAAGGGTAAGGGAACTAGAGTTTATGTATGTATGTTATCATATATGTCATATCATGCCATGTCATTACATATTTATCTATTATACAAATTATGCTGTCACAAAATGCTTATTAGTTACACAATCGATTTTACCACATATGTTATTTATTACAAGTATGTCATATTACGTACTCTATCGGTTATATGCATGTCATAACATGTAATATTCTCTATTACATGTTATGAAATGTTATCTGTTACATCTTATGCCATGTTACAAAATATTTTCCATTACATATTATGTCATGCTATGAAATATCTTTTATCTCATAGTACGTCATGTCTTTCGTTTCATATCATATCATGTCTCAATTACAGAGTGTCTATAATGCGATATTCTTTCAATCATTCATACTTGTGATACTCACGACGTAATCATTATGATTGTCCAAGCATTTCCATTTATAATTCACCCAAGGTACTTCTGATGTAATCATTATGATTGTTAGAATACTTCTACTCTAATGCTTATGTCATATTCATTTTGATTTCAGAGCATTATTAGGTACTCCTGGTGTAATCATTCTAATTGCTAGAGTATCTAATGTAAAATACTCATGGCGTAATCATTCTAATTGTCTGAATATCTCTGACAAGATAAATTGGACGGAATCATTTTGATTGTTCACCATTCCTAAGAAGACAACTGGCAGAATGATTCAATTGTCATTGTTATTGTTTACGTTTACGTTTAATTAAGTTTAAGTTTACGTTCATACTAGGTTTCAAGTTCACATTCATGTTATGTTCAAGTTCATGTTTTGTCATGTTCAAATTCTCTTCAGTTATGCTGTAATCAAATCTCATTGTTGTAATCTCAACTATCATTCCTCCCAAATGGTAGATCTTATTGCAGGACTCGAACAAGAACTGGGATTCGAACAGATAGATACGGTCGACTGAATGACGGTGCGATGTCAATATTAAAATAATAGTTAACTTAAATTACTACTTATATTTTGGAGTTGTATCTCCAGTACTCTTTGATCATATATAGCCATTTTGGACTAATGTTATGATTTCAGTTATCTATTATGTCTTTTTATATGAATGATTTTTTAAGTATTTGGAATATTTTTATTTTGCTAAAAAAAAAAAATTATCCACTTTAATTATTGCATATTGTTAGATGTATAGTAGGTGCATTGCATCTTTATTTTTCATGAACAAGGGTAAATAATCTTGTGTTTTATGTTCTGAAGCTTCAGATGTCCGTCCAATTCCAGGCGAAATTTAGAAGCTTCACATACGTCTTGTTGAGGAATAAATTTCATATTAGATGTGGACAATATAGTAAATTTTGGTGAGTAATTTGTTCAATAAATACTCTAATCCTGTCTCTTTCTTCGGCCAGAGAAGACATATAAGTTTTGTGTGAAGGCGAATGATAATGCTTTCTAATCTCGCGAGGCCCCTTTTGGGGTGGAAAGGAGAATGGGTAGGGTTAACAAAAGGGGTCTTGAACTACAATAATATGATACCTTCTTCCCTTAGTCTGGGAGATAGGTTATGTAGGCAACAACTATTAATAGGTTGTTTCAATCCCAAAGGGCCAAATAATCAATGAGTGGTATGCCTAGTAAGAACCTTCTCAAGTAGAGAAAGATTAGTCGAATTTATTATAAGAAAGATGCTAAAGCTGATATTCCTAATGTTAAGAAGGACCTCTCCTCTTAACGAGGTCCTTCTTAGCGTTCAGTTTATCTTCTTGTATAGCTATGCTGTCATTACAAAAAAAATTAAGTATTTGTAATATTTTAATTATAACTAAAAAGATTATTTGTAATAAAAATAATTTATTTTTATCACAAATAATTATTTTGATTGCAATTAAAACTTTATTTAGATTCAGAGATGATATGTGTTGAGATGAGTTTAATTTATTTTTTAATATTATTATTATTTTAGAATTTGAAAATGTTGAATTGAGATTTGAGAAATATGTATTGATATTTGAAAAATGTGTATAGAGATTTGTGTTTTGTATGAAAATGAAAAAGTATAATGATGAAATGAAGACGAGTTGTGAATCTAAATCGAGGTTAAAATATTACAAATATTTATTTTTCTTGTGGTGTGTGACTTATTAAAAAAAATTAAAAATATATAAATTAAAAATAAATTAATTTCAAAAAAAAGAAAAGAAAGAGAGAATGGCTTAAATCTTAACCGATTAGGTTAATCAACTTCATCAAATTGGATAAGGTTCAATTCCCTCTGTCCCGACTCCCAATACCTTTACTTCCCACCGAAATAAAACGCATCTTATTCCCAATTAGGCGGACTAGAAATTTTTTCTTTTTGATAAGACTAGAAAATTAAGCAGCGTAGGAGTGTAATTCGGCATCGATCTTTGCCACGTGCTTTTACTCTGACTTCTGCGGATGCATGACGACTCTGATCACTTAAGAGTTTATTTAGGCCCGTTTGAATTGAGTTAAGTTATTTTCAATTCATTTTTATTTTATTATTATATTATTATAATTTTTTTATATAAAATATAAATTTTTATACACATTTTTTAAATTTTAATATATATTTTTTAAATTCTAATACATATTTTTCAAATTCTAAAATAATAATAATATTAAAAAATAAATTAAACTCATTTCAACTTATCTCATCTCCAAATTCAAGCGGAACCTTAAATTTAAAAATAAGATAAAATAAATTATGAAGAATAATAAAATAAATAAATTAATTAAATTAAATTTAAAATGAATGATTGAAATATATTATAAGAAAAATAGATTTTTGAGATCAATTATATGCTATGAACATGACTATTCGAGATGAAAATAAAATTATTTTCATTTTGAATAGTTTTGTTCGTAACACTGCTCTCAAAATTTTTTTTTTTTGTAGTGATCAGTTAAAAGTATAAAATAAATTATAAATAATAAAACTTAATTTTACAAATAAACCGGACCTTAATTTCTACGTGTGGCGGCGTGGGGCCTCACATGCATTGCATAATTGCAAGGCGGCCTAACATTATCACTAATCAATTTTTATTTGAGTAGTGATAGCGATATTACTATTTTACATATGTGTATTTGAATGTTTTTATTTTTTTTTTATTATTTTAATTATTTTTTAAAATATTTTTAATCATTAAAAAAAATGAAACTTTACTAATATTCATTTTCTTAATTATTAAGTAAAATTAAAAATTAAATACAAAAGTAAATACAAAAAATTATAAATAAGTAGTAAAATAGTAATAAGGATATTATTTTTATTTTTATTTAATTTAATTTTTAACGTAATTCATCACATTTTAACTTAATATACAAATTTATCTCTAATAAATTCATTTCGTTTTAATTTATCTCGTACTTTTTTTTTTAATTTCCCATAAAAAAAATCTATTTAAACATTTTTCATACATATTATGAATTTAAAAAGTTAAATATATCTCAATCTAAAAAAATTAAATTCATCTAAATTAAATTAAAAAAATATTACTATTTGCCACTCAAATCATCTTATCTTTAGCATCCAAACCCAACTATACACCGACAGCTTATAATATCTAAACCTTACTCGTGTATAAATAATACTTGAGTAATAAGGTAAACAAAGTTAACAGAGAGAGAGAGAGAGAGAGAAGGGAGGGAGGGGAAACATATTACCTATAGTTATAGACATCATTTTGGCTTTTTGGCTTATGGATCATAAAGATCTAGAACAGCTGCAGAATCTGGGAAGATCTCTTGCAGTGCCATGGGTTCAAGATCTGGCCAAGGAGAAAATGACTACAATTCCACCACGATATGTCAGGCCCCATCAAGATCCTCCCCTCATAATCTCAAATACCTCCCCTTTCCCCCAACTCCCTGTCATCGACTTCCAATCCATTCTTTCCAACAACGAAGATTTTGCAGAGCTCGAAAAGTTGCACCTTGCTTCTCAGGAATGGGGTTTCTTCCAGGTACGTATCTTCTCGCAACTAGAATTATCAATCATTTAAAAAAGAAAATTGGTGATGGAGTACTACTAGTTTACGTTATCTTAAAAGAACATGGATTAATTAATTTTATATATATATATATATATATATATATTACAGCTGATAAACCATGGGGTGAGCAGTTCGTTGTTGGAGAATGTGAAGTCTGGCATTCAAGAATTTTTTGAACTCCCAATGGAAGAGAAGAAGAAATATTGGCAACAAGGAGGAGATGTAGAGGGATTTGGGCAGGCCTTCGTCGTCTCTGAGGAGCAGAAGCTTGACTGGGGAGACATGTTCTACATGGTCACCCTTCCTACCCATTTGAGGAAGCCCCACTTGTTTCCCTGCCTCCCTCTCCCATTGAGGTTTTCTCTCTCCATATATATATATATATATAGAAAAATAATAATTTTATAATTTTTTTACAATTATTTTTTTAATTTTTAAAATTTTTTAAATATACTTAATGTGTAAGTAAGTGATTACTAATAAAAAGAATTTATTTCTTTAATTTTTTTAATGATTAAAAATATTAGAAAAATATTTTTAAAAAATAAAAAAAAAATAAACACACATAAAATATTAAACAAATAGTAATTAAATTGCAAGAGTATCATGCACTATCCTATATATTATACGTACGTACATACAAAAATGTTAAAGTCACTTTTCAAATCGCAATATCCCACAAATTCCGATTGGCTGTTTTTATTTTTTATTATTTTTTTACTTAGTATTGAAGAATTTCATATTTAATGATGTGTGATTCTTATTTATTTATTTATTTTCCTTAGCAGAATCCCGACTTATTTGTGGCGGTAGACAGTGGCTCCGGGCTGGGCCCCTTCCCCAAAATCTGAAAAAATTAATATATTAATTTTTTTTATAAAAAAAATAATATGTTAATTTTTTTATCAGATAATATTAATTTTATTTTATGCCAGTCTCTCTCTAAAAATTATTTTGTCTCTCTTTATAAAACTTAATCTAATATAAAAATAAAATAAACAAAATACATCATATATAAAATAAAATTATCTAATAACATGATGACATATTTTTATTATAGATAAAAATAAAATAAAAAAATAAGTTAAATAATTTCTAACGTATTTTTAATACATTTTTATACTAATAAAGAAATTAATACATTTTATGATGACATATACTTCTTGATAAAAAGTATATTATCATATACTTTTTTAATGCATAAATTATATTAAAGTATGTGTTTTATTTTTATTGTAAATCTTACTATCAGATTGTTCTCTACCGAAAAAAACTGTATAAAAATAGAATAAAAAATATTTTTTATGTATTTTAACTTTGCTTGACCTCCTAAAATAAATTTCTGAGTATGCAACTGCTTGTAGATGATCAGCTGCTCGTAAAATATGTATGTATATATATTTTTATATTATATACTATATCAATTATCTCTAAATTCGCACAATTCAATAATTGGTTTTAATATTGAGATAGTATATGTAGTTTGCTTAACGGAGAAATTAGTCATATATTCATAGCCAAAAGGATTAAGGGAGACCAGTTTCTAATAAAGGCTTTTTCGATATAACAATGAGAATATCGATATGGCCGAGACCGAATCCCATTAAATCTAGACGCAAGATATTTAGTATTTAACACGCCTAATCATACATATATATATATATATATATGTGTGTGTGTGTGTGTATTTTTTTTTTTTTTGAATCATCAACCGCATCATTATAATTATCTTTATATTTAGAGAGTCTACACACACATACACACACACTTATCTTTATATTTAGAGAGTCCACACACACACACACACACACACACACATATATATATTTAACACTACAAAAACAATAAATAAAAATAATTAATCAGTTGCATTTAAAAGAAACAAATAACCACAAGATAGATCAACATGGAATATGCAGGCAGAAATTTGGATAATATGATCCATATTGTTTTCATCTTAGCATGATAGATATGGTACTGTCATCATTAGATGATAAATAATCATCCAACAAAACATTAACTAATAGTGATAAATATATCACATCATCTTTCACGGTAGAATGAGAGTAAAATGATAGCTAGTAGTGTATTCCTCCGAATTTTAGATATAATATTAGTTAATTATGCACTTGATCAATCAAGTAAAAATCACTAAAGCATATGTTTTTTTGCAGAGACAACTTAGAAGCTTACTCAGCTGAATTAAAAGCTCTTACAGTGAAAATCCTTGACCTAATAGCAAAAGCTCTGAGAATGGAAGCGAAGGATATGAGGGAGTTGTTTGAGGAAGGGTGGCAAGGTATGAGGATGAACTATTATCCTCCATGTCCGCAGCCAGATCTTGCCATTGGTCTCAATCCTCACTCTGATCCTGTTGCTCTGACAATTCTCCTGCAAATCAATGAGACGGACGGCCTACAGATAAGGAAAAACGGGATGTGGATTCCTGTTAAACCCCTACCAAACGCTTTTATTGTCAACATCGGTGATATTCTGGAGGTAAGTAGTCCATGGTTTCGAATAGAATAATAAAAAATATATAAAGACATATTTATCTAAATTAGCTTCCCTGTGAAGACTCACTTAAAAGTATTTTTCATATATTTTTTTAGATGAATCATTGCATATATAAAGACATATTTATATCTAGAACATGAAAACTTAGACTTTAGGCCCTGTGATTGATAAATCATCTCAATTCATTATTATATTTCATTTCATCCTTAATTTTTTTGAATTTTTATATAAAATATAATAAAAAATTAATTCAACTTTTTTCAAATCTTAATTTAACTTTTTAAAATTTTTAAATTTTAATAATATTAAAAAAATACTATTTTATTATATAATATTTTATTCAATTTTAAATTTATATCTAAAATTATTTTATCTAATTTCACAAGCCAAACGGAGTCTAGTACTACCTAAATGGGCCTATGGTACGGTTTGAATAGTGGGATAGAAAATGAGATCATATTTAGATAAAATTTAAAATTTAAATAAAATATTAATAGAATATTATTTTTAAATGTTATTATTATTTTAATAGAACATGAAGTTTATATGAGGCTGATCATGATGAGAAGTACTAGTCATGGCGCAAAGTAGGGCACAAGTACTCTTAACTGTCCTTTTACACATTAAGTTATATATGTGTTCATGACTTGTATATATAACATATATATATAGATAAGAAAAGAAACGTTATTGTGAAGAGATTTAATAAAAATAATTTCATAAATTAATGTGTTTTATGTGATATATTAGATATATTTTATAATAAGTTAATTTTACAATCTTATATAACCTATCAAATATTTCATGATCTTGCGAACTTATTTTAATAAAATATGTTAAGAAAATAGGGAAAAAGTAGGAGATTAAACTTTAAAGCACTTATGTCCGGTAGTGATTAAAGTAAGCCAGCTTTTGTCGATACATAAATGTGAAATTAAAGGGGCTTAATTTGCTACATGACGTACATGCATGCAGATCGTGACAAATGGAACATACAGAAGCATCGAGCATCGGGCGACGGTGAACTCGGAGCAGGAGAGGCTGTCTATTGCCACATTTTACAGCCCAAAGCTGGATGGAGATATGGGACCAGCACCAAGTCTTATTTCTCCGGAGAAATCACCTGCTTTGTTCAAAAGAATTGGCGTTGCCGATTACTTTAGGGCTTTTTTTTCGCGGGAACTGTATGGGAAATCATACCTCGATACCATGAGGATCATCCAAAATGAAGATCAGGCGAGCATTTAAAGTAGTACTGATCTACATCTACTTATCCATGTTTAGTACTTATTGTCATATTTATATAATTCGATAATTAATTAAGTACCACGAATGGAGTTCGTTTAATTTCTTTTGTTAATAAATTATAATCAGAATATATAATATGTTGGAATAATGAGATGAGATATAATATTTTCACTAGTTAAATGAGGCTTTATTAAAAAAGTATTGATTTTTTCTTTCCTTTTCTTTTTATGGTGGAATTTACTTAATTTTTATAAAATACCAGTGCAAGACTTGTACATTTAAATTAATTTATATATACAACAATTCATCAATATATACCACTTGAGCTACGAAGGGGCTTCTCAACTCTCAACGCGAGCAATGCTATTTATCAATCGTAAGCACTTGTTTGAGATTATCGAGCAAGGCCAATCTCAACAAGACCTTATAATTAATTACCGAGGACAAAGGTTCGGGATTAACACGTAAGGCCAATTTTTAGCTCGAGAAATTTGAGCTGCAAACAAGTTGGCACTTGCTCAAGAAATTTGAGTGAGACTGATCTATACAATAATGCAGGAAGGCAACAAAAAATAATTTAAAAAAAAAGGCCAATCTCTAAAAGGTGGAAATTAGAAGGTGCACATATGCAACCTACGCCAAATAATCGAAAACACGGGCCACAAAGGCAATAAAAAGACCTCCTTAGAGGCATCACACAAGGCCTCGACATTTGAGATCAATGGGTGAGGCCAACAAATTATGGCAAGATTCTCTATTAAATTATTTTTATCAAAAATAATTTGGAGCATCTACATTCATCACATTCACACTCACACTCACATGAACAGTAATATGTTACTGTTCATGTGAGGGTGAGTGTGATGAATGTAGATGCTCCCTAACAATGCTCTTAAATTATAATACTTACTAAAATGATTGGAAGCATTCACACTCATCACACTTATCCTCACATGAGTGTAAATGCTCCCTAAAAATATTTTAGTACTTATTGATCAAATGGAATGACATACTAGTATTGGATCTTTCGAAAGTGACATACATATCAACCGCATCACGTACTAGGTAGGAGCTGGCCAAAAACAAAAGATCAAAGATAAAAAATGTCTTAGGCATAAAATAATAGAATAAGGCAAACATATCTAGCATGCAAACACACACAACATTCAAAGCATAAAACAAGTCTTGAGAACGGCACAATATTGGACCCCATGGCCATTTTGTAATAGGAGAATTCAAGCTCTGTAATTATTGCCTCTAGACTTGTTGGGAAAGATCATATCGAATGATAAATTTGAATGTATCGCAACAGAAAAAAAAAATAAAAAAAAAATTCCGCAATGACACAAAGAACAAATGATTTAAATGGTTCGGCTCAATGTGAACCTACGTCAATTGTTAGAGCTGATCGGAATGAATTCACTATAACAAAAAAATGGAGTACAAAGAAACTTTTTACAAATTCTTACAATCTCAAAGCCCAAATACATCCAGTGCACTCTCAAGACTGTTAATAAGAGAAATATCTCTCTCACAAATGTTTGGCTACTCTCTAAAAGTGTCTCATCCACTAATTACAATGAAAGAACACGTATTTATAGTGTAAACGGCACGAAGTCCTAGAAAACGGCGGCTTGCTTGAGGGGAGTTAAATCTCGCTCGAGCGACAACTAGGATTTTGTATCTCGCTCGAGCGGAAGATTGAGCGAACTTTTAGGTGCAAATCTCACTCGAGCTAGAAGTTGAACAAAAGTTGAGCAAAGTCATGGGTTGAGGTGCTTCTAAAAATATTTAAGCCACACTCAACAAATCTCCACCTTGACTTGAATTCTATCAAACCTCACATAAGCCAGTCTTCACCAAAGACCGACAAATCCTTCAACCAAATCACAAAAGAGAATCATCAAATCCGAACACATTGTCTATCCCTGAAGAACTCAATTTCCACACAAAACTCTTCAACACCATTAATGATTTGACCAAATTACAAGTTTGGTCCTAATGAAAAATCAATATCTTTACACAAACGACAATGCACCACTAGACAGACTGCTTACTTGAACAGCGACTTCTAAATACACACGAAGACTACCAACAAATATTCTCTACCAAAGTAAGATGCCATAAAACTTGCATAAGCATAGCCCAAAGGAGACCACATAGCCCACTTTATCTACCAGATGAAACTATAGACTTGCTCTCATTGTGCGCCAATGCCAAAATCAGAATCAAAATTATACTTAATCTCAATAGTATGATTTAGAGTACTACATGCACTCTATTGTGAAGCTCTCTCAGCAACTCTACTTTCTTGCTATAACTTTGCTCTCATTTCCTGTAGAAACAACTAAAAATAAATTATAAAAGGAGAAAGTTCACCAAGTAGCAAGTTGTGTTAACCGCTTCACCCAAATCTGTAAATAAGCTTGGCAAAATCAATGCATACTATGAACTCTCACATACGAGTCTATTTCATTCTATTTAGCTACTCCATTTCTCAGGAGTGGATCCAACTGTACAGTTTGAATAACGTTTTACTTTCTTGTCTGTAGATCACTAGTGTTCTTAAATGCTTGAACACATCAAACGCATCACAAAATAGATAAACAAATCTAGAATCTTTTTCAAATGGTCATCAACAAATATGAGTACAGACAGAGCACAACATCACACAAGGTGTTCCCAAAAAATCAGAAAGAAATAACTATATGAAACCTGATTCTGCACTGCTTTATAAGAAACACAATGCAAATAAAAGAATCAAGATTTTGTCTTCTAATCACTCCAAGGAAAAACTGCCTAATTATAAATGACCACACCCGTTGGCACAATCAGATGTGCTGAAAGTGAGTAATACTTGAATCTGAATATCTGAAAATACTTCACCAATCACTATACTACCTTAAAGAAAGTAAAAATCATCTGTCTTTTTCCATATCATTACCACCAAAGAGCTCTTGTAGACTCGGATGACTCCACCTGCAGCTGAATATTCATAGTCAAAGGAATCAAGAACGCCCAACGATATGATATTTTTCTTCAAAGATAGAATATGTCGAACGTTAGACAAAGTTCTAACAGTTCCATCATGCATCTCAATCTCGACTGAATCGATTCCAACAATATCACAAGCCATATCATTCCCAACCAAAGTGGAGTCATCGTTGATTGATTCATAGGTAGTGAACAAATCTATTTTGAAACACATATGGAACGTACAAATTGAATCCATGATCTACTTGTCACCAAAACAACTGTTGGGGCCGCTGACTGTCAGGACAATATCAGAGTTGTTAGAATGTTCTTCAATGCTAACAACATTGGAGGAATTTTCATCTTCCTCCTGATTTTTCAATCTGGGACACTCATTCTTGTAATAACCAAATTTGTGACAATAGTGATATTTAACATTTTTCATGTTAAACTTAGAGCTACGACTAGAATTATCCCTGCTCTTTTTTGAACTTCTCTATTCAGATCTATCACTAGAGAAACCTTTCACAAACAAACCAATTGGTCAACTAGAGGTGTAAGGTGCAGGCGGCATTGTAACATTGTCCTTTTTTAGTTTTGTATGATAGATGTATTAAACATATACTTTAGTGTCTTTTTTAGCAATGGAATATTGTGAATAAAACAAATAAATCAAATTTAACGATATACCATCATGTAGATTCTTAATCCTTTCATCATTTGTCTAAAAAAATGATCAGTTATTCTACTCCCTACTAAATATTAACATATTCACTTTTCTTATTTAAGTTCAAATATAGATTTTCCTTTTACAGTAAGAAGAGAGTCATGTTAACTATGATTTGATCCAATTGTATGCCCAAGCAAATAATAAACGTGATAGTGTTTGGACCAGTCCCTAAGTAAATAAAAATTATGTAAGTTTAAGTCTATCAATTCAAATCTAATACAATATTTTTGTTACTTATACTAATTTTATTATTTTTTTTAGGACAAAATGATATTTTTTAAGGAAACTGTTGTGGATCCATTTGATGAATCATCGGTCAACGATGCTTAGATCTTTTCTCAAATTCATGGATCACAGTTTAGATATTTGAGGGGTTTAGGATATTGTGCGAAGCCATCCTCAACATTATCACCATTTTTAAGCCAGACCAAATGACGATAAGACTAAGAAATTAGAGGAAACAACACTTGAGATAGAACGATTGAAAAGGGTTGCTAATCTATTTAGTCAAGCAACGGATTTAAAGGCAAAATTAGAAGAGAACATGCAGAAGATGCTAGTATTGAATAGCCAAAAACTGCTTGAATAGTGGCAGTCATTAATGTCCTTAAACTCTATGCCACTATCACAATCCTAAAATTTATTTATTTTTCTTTAGTTGTCTTTCTATTATAATGTTTTAAAATATTTGAACAATTGTGATGCTTGAATTATAATTTGTCTAATATTAGTATCGTGTTTTTAATTAAATTCTCTTCTATATGATAATTACGGTTCGAATAGTAAATAATTAGCTTGAATGGTAAATTACCATTTATAAATCCATTCAAATAAAAAAAGCCCATTTGAACAAAAACTAACCCATTCAAACAACAACCGAAAAATACAGTCCGTAGGGTCAAGCAAACAATAAATATTTATTTGAACAACATTAATAATCAAAATCCCGTTCAAATGGATAAAATTTTTGAAAATAAAATGTCTGTTCGAATGGATAGAGTTTATGGTTGAACACAAGTCATTTGAAATATCTATTAGTTCGAATGCATAAAATCTGTTCGAACACTCCGTCTATTCGAACATGATCAAATACCATCATTTCAAACGGGTTTTTTGAGATAAAAATGGTTTGTCTAAAAACAAGTCCGTTCAAATAGTTTTGACTGGTTCCACTCAATTTCATCCCTAAAAATTATTTTTTGAAAAATTTTTGTCTCCAAAAATATTTTGAGACAGACTTTTCAAGACAAAATAGAGACAAAACTTTTCTACTCCAAAAATTTTTCGTGACAAAAATTGGATTTTGCAAGACAAAATGATTTGTCCAAAAAAAACACAATCTATTGTAGGAATATTAGTAACATGTAAGTAATATATTTGTATTATATATGTCCTATTAGTATTAGTAATATATTAATATTATATAAGTAATATATTAATAATATAATATATTCTCTTAAACATAGTAATCGTGAGGCATTTAATCCGTTTCTAGTTAATGATTTTACAGCAACTTGTACTAATAATCCAATATGTATGAAAGAGTATTTTTGCTCTTTATGATGTTTAGTAAAATCCTTATTTAAAATAATAATTTTTTTTACAATTTTGATGGTATAATTAGAAAGAAATGATAATTTTGAAGAAAATGCACATTGTTTGTAAATTTTATTTTTAGGAACAATATATTAATTATATAATATATTACTAATATTACTAATATAATACGAATATATACTATTATATACACTATATATACACTATTATTAGTTAGTAATATATTAGTATAATGTTCGAATTGAAATCTTGGCAGTTTGAACGAAGTTAATGCATAAGCATCCGCTTGAACGGCTTGTAATTATATCGTTCGAACGCAACTGTTCGATTCAAATACCAGTTCGAATTCAAATGTCAGAAACTAAGCTCATACTGTTCGAACCAAACGATTCCAATTCGAACATTGTGGAAAAAAATTCCCAACAGGTTTTTTACAATTTGCCTCCAAACTAATTGTTCGACTGAAAAAATATGTTGTTTGAACGTGTTCGAATCAAATTTATCTCCAGATTTTCCTCCGATAAACTTTTGGTCGAACATAACATTTAGTTCGAACGGCCTTGAACTTATTGCAGTTAAAGTATATGTACTTTCCGGCCAAAATTATTATTTGAACAAAGACTAAACTTTGTTTATATTTAAAATTTATTTTAATTCATCTTTATTTTATTATTATATTTTTATAATTTTTTATATAAAATATAAATTTCTGTACACTTTTTTCAAATCTCAATATACCTTTTTCAAATTTCAATACATATTTTTTAATTTTCAAAATAATAATAATATTAAAAAATAAACTAAACTCATCTCGACTCATCTTATCTCCAAATCCAAATGAGACAAATCATTCGAACAGATTTTAACTCTCTATGTGAAGGTATCTTTATTTGTTCGAACATTTTTAATTTTTGAGATGATATATTTCGTCACAGAATATTTAATTCAAGCGTATATTTATCGATTCAAACTCTTTGTGAATTTCATCAATGTTTTGAGACGAAATTTAAATTTTATCACAAATAAATATTTTTAGAGAGAAAATTTATTTGTCCTTAAAAAAATTGGTCTCGAAAAATAAAATTCGTTGTAGCGTGGACTTGATTAATAAATCCTAATCATGATACTGATCAGCATATTATTTGATAACCCAACTTTAAAAATACTATTTTTTTTTAATCTTATTTTCTTGAACAATAATGAATTTTCTGACTTTTCTTATAAAAATTTGAAAAGTGGAAAAAGTAACAAATATACTTTTCTTGAATCGGTCTAGCGGAGTTGTCAAATGGTATGTATGCTCGGTAGAAGGATTCTGGAGAGTGATACTTGTCAGAAGTACTATTTGACACTCAACTTTGTTGAAAGTGTGGCGTATATATATTATTACTCAATATACAAATGTCTTAGTAGTTGTTATGAATTGTAATGAACGAATGAAACGGCAGCCGCCCCCTGTCCCACCACTAAAAATTATGTGAATGACCCCACCACTATTATTTTAAAATCTGCATAGTGACTTGCATAGTAACTTGCATAGTAATTTCAACGCCTATAAATATGGGCTTCAGTTGTAATGAAATTCAGAAGAAAATATAGAGAGAGAAAGAAAGTTTCAGTTCTTAAGAGTTTTTTTTATATTTCTATTGCAATAGTAGTAGTTTTCTTTTTAGTTTTATAACACGTTATCAGCATGAGGTTCTACCGATACTGAAGCTAGTGGTCTTCTACTTCAAGTAAGTTTTTCAATATATTATTTGCAGTCCTTGAGATAAATATTAAAGGTAATATTTCTGAATATTACTTGATAAAATTTTATTTTTATTCTCATTATAATGTGAATATATTTCTTAAATTCACAGATTTATTTTTGTAATATAATGTCAAATATTGAGATTTATTACTATTGACATTTCTGAAAAATGTTATTTATCCAAGATCCTTGATGAGATCTATTTGGATATGATGATGAACTTGAAAGATACAATCATAGAAGAAAATCATGTGTCCCTGAAGGACCGTACTGTGTATCTCATGATGAAAAATCATCTTACTGTGTGAAATAAATTAAGAGAGTATATAAGCACCAGAAGATGTAATCCTCTCAAAAGATCATTATGATTTATTGCACCTGAAGTTGCAAGATTTTAAGAGTGGTATTAAATATTCTGCACTCTTTAAAATCAGCTCAATATTAAAATTATGCAGTGAAAATGTCACTGATGATGATATATAAAAGAAGACATTATTTTTCATACTTCGAATGTGCTCCTGCAGTAGCAATATCGAGAGTGAAAGTTCAACAAATATTCTGAACTTTTGTTTTGTCTTCCAGTGATTGAGCTAAATAATGAGTTTTTGTTACACCAGTTACGTCCTATTAATTATATCAAATTTACATTATTCCCAGAAGTGAACAGAGCATCCTTTCAAAGGAATTAAGGGCGTAGACGTGGTAGAAAAATTATAGAAGTGTTGGTCCCAAAAGCGACAACACTAAAGATGATAAAAATATATCGTATCACCAGAAGTGATCCAACTCAGAGAAGGGTAAAGGCCCTCAGAATAATTCTTCATAAAAAAATGAAGATGTTTGTCATATATGTGATATGACTAAACAGTAGTCACGTACCTGTTGTACGGCCAAACACTTGATTTACTTATACTAAGCTTTTATATATAAGCTTATTAATATTTCATCATGTTTTGAAATAATGAAATATCGTTGCCTGAAGCACGACAAGAAATTACTTGGGATAATAAAGCTCTGTTTAAATTTGATCCTCTTACAAATAAATGTGAACCAGAAGTTCAGAGGATTATCTATCTGCAAAATGTTGCAAATCAATTACATAATGTATTTACTGATACTAAATGTGTTGTAAAATCATATATTACTGCTGTTAATGCTTAAGCAAGAATTAAAGTCCCTGAAGGACGAGTTGTTAAAACAGCAATAAATGAGTCTAAGATACGTCTGAAGCGTTGAAGACCTATTGGTGCACAAGAAAAAGAAAAAAAAAATCGGTGCTCATGAAGAGACCGTATTTTCTGTATAAAATATAAACCTCCTGAAGAGGAAACCTCCTGAAGAGGTAACTCCTGAAGAGTGTAACTCCTGAAGAGGTAACTCCTGAAGAGAAAACTCCTGAAGAGTATAAACCTCCTGAAGAGGAACCTCCTATAGAGGTGTTTCATGAAATGTTTTCCCCTGGAGAGGAACAATGAGATCTCAATACATTTCATGAGTACTGGAAAATTTATGAATAGAAATAAAACTGTTGTCGACAACATATATGATAACACGTGACATTACCAGAAGTAATGAAGAAAGTGAGCCAAAATCCGTCGAAGAATGTCGACGTAAAAATGATTGGCCAAAATGGAAAGCAGTTATTAAAACTGAATTAAACTCGCTAGTGAAGCGAGATGCATTTGGACCTGTTGTCCAAACACCAAAGGGTGTAATATCTGTCAGATATAAATGAGTATTTATACGAAAGCGTAATGCAAAATGAAATTGTGCGGTATAATTTGTCGCACAAGGTTTCCTGCAGAAACCCGAGAATAGTTATGAGGAAACATATTTCCTTAGTATGAATGCAATCACATTCATATTTTTAATCGATTTGGTTATTACAAAAGGATTAGATATGCAGTTAATGAATGTGGTCCCTGCATATTTATAAGGATCATTAGATCATTACATATATAAAGATATACGATACTTGAAGCATTTAATCCAAGTACATTTAGGACTATGTACTTTATAAAACTTCAGAGATCTTTATATGGGTTAAAGCAATCCGGACGCATGCGGTATAATTGAATCAACGAGTATCTATTGAAAGAAGGATTTAAGAATAATCCTATATGCCCATATGTTTATCAGAATCCGGATTTGCCATTATTCCAGTTTACATTGATGATTTACCTTGTTAGAACTCCTGAAGAGATTACAAGGGCTACTATAAATTCAAGGAATGCATTTGAAAAGGAAAGATCTTATTATTCAATTGATAGATGAGTTACAAGAATTTGAGACTTCTAGCCTCGTCTCTCAAATGCATTTGCTCTTCATAAAGCAACATACCATCCTTATCTAAAGGATTAGGCAGTCGAAATGAAGAGGCAAGTAAGGATTTTAAATCCTTATTCTCTTGCTTTAAGTCTGCAATTTTTCTGTCAGACTCTTGAATAAGTCGTTGAAGTACGGAAACCTTCTCGTTAAGCTCCTCAATCTCACGATTTTTGGATTGTAATCGGTTGGAAAATCCGACAATAGAGGAGGAGTATCTGGTGCCGAGAGTCACCAGCTCATAAACAGCTTCACGATCTGACTTATTAGCCAGATCATTTGCTTGCTGCAACATAGCACCTGCGGAAGATGCAGGAACAACTTGTCATTGAGGCGAAGGATACCTCATATATTGATCGTGAGAAATAGTAAAAGGAAATTGATGAGCCATTGGAAATTTGTAGAATAAGAATACAAATACAGATGAATTATAGATATGAGAAGAAGATTTGATGCGTACTAAATGAAGCTAAAGACGGTTCTTATAGAAATGGAAATAAGAACAAGACAAAGCATCATCTCTTCAAATCTCACTTTACAAGATATGCTGGATGCATAATTTCAAAAGCCAGCGAGATTAATTACAGCTATCCCTATTTTCTTGTAAACGCTGAACCTCTGCCGTTAGCTGCTGTTGTTGACTTTGTATCTGAGCTCTCTCTCGTTCCAGCTCTTCTACTCGTGTTTTCAGGTCACGAGAATACCAATCTACAAGTTTCTTCAGCTCCTTGTTTTCTTGTCTTAAATCTTTATTTTTACCATCTTTAGTTACAAGCGTTTGATGCAACTCAGATATTTGAGTTTTAAGATGATCAACCTCACTCGTTCTCGCCAATAGCCTCTGAGACATGGTTGTAAGAGAGGCAGCATATTGAGCACTGAGGGTTCTTGATGCTGCAACAATTTCAGGATCAGATTTACTAGATAGATATATCTCTGCTCCTATCATGGTGTTGACAGCCTCAGGAGAAAATATGAGTGGTTGAGGTATAAAAGGTTCATGGTTCAAATCTGGGACATTAGAATTTCTATCAGACATAATATCGTTCTGGATAAACAACAACTGAATCTATGAAGAATGCGAGATCTTTTTGCTGGAGTAAACCAATGGTAAAATTGGTTATATTTAAACAACAACCCGAAGCCTTCAAATCTCTTCAAGATCTCGTTTGTCCACAATATCAAGCGGATTTGATTTTCCGCCGAACTGATAATATTAGACCTCAAAGCTTTTACAGCTTTTATCATACATAGATGGTTTCCAATGTTATTTCCGCCGTATATAAACAAGTTCTTCCTAATAACGCCGAATGAGGGGGAGAAAATTTTAGATGAAAATATTATCATACTCTCTCTAATGCATTATTTAGTTGGAGATCGTGTTTGAATTCTTAACTTGTTATATATACTGAAATCATATTTGCTTATTACTTGAAACACTAACGCATATTATCAGGGGGAGTTTAAGTATTACTGCAGGTATCAGATTTCTATTAAGTCTGTCAATCAGATATTATTTTTCATCTTCAAATCACTCAGAAATTATTGCAATTCATGAAACAAGTCGAGAGTATATTTGGCTGAGATCAATGACTCAACATATCCAAGAAAAGTGTGGTATTTCATAATCAATGATAACTCAACAATTTTATACGAAGATAATCCTGCTTGTATCATTCAAATCAAAGGAGGATATATCAAATATACGATCAAGTGATAATCTGGCAGATTTATTCACGAAGGCATCACCAACTGCGACATTCAAGAAAATTGTGCAGAATATTAAAATGTGAAGACTCAAAAACTATCGTCATGCACTTTCTAGGGGGAGTAAAAGTCCTGAAGACTTGTGCTGATTGTACTCTTTTTCCTTCGCTAAGGTTTTATCCCACTGGGTTTTCCTTTGCAAGGTTTTAATGAGGCAATCTTAAAGCACTTGTGGATACATAAGAAGACTGTACTCTTTTTCCTTCGCCATTGGTTTTTCTTCCCACTGGGTTTTTACTTGGCAAGGTTTTAACGAGGCAGATTCTTTATGGGTGGTCATTCAAGGGGGAGTGTTATGAATTGTAATGAACGAACGAAACGGCAGCCGCCCCCTGTCCCACCACTAAAAATTATGTGAATGACCCCACCACTATTATTTTAAAATCTGCATAGTGACTTGTATAGTAACTTGTATAGTAATTTCAACGCCTATAAATATGGGCTTCAGTTGTAATGAAATTCAGAAGAAAATATAGAGAGAGAAAGAAAGTTTCAGTTCTTAAGAGTTTCTTTTATATTTCTATTGCAATAGTAGTAGTTTTCTTTTTAGTTTTATAACCGTAGTAATATTTTAACTATTTATAAAACAAAATTCAAACATACTAACAGTAACTTTGAAAAGACAAAATTTATGGAACTAGCATTCTTCTTTGACGTTAACATGTTCGTCGATATGGGTGCAAACTTTCAACAAAGTTAACTTTTTTGTTTTTGTTTTTGTTTCAACAAAGTTAACTTGATGGACACAAGATAATTTATTTTATATTTTCAAAGTTTTAAGAATAATTTTATACATTATATTCTCATTTTATTTTCTTCCTATTAAATAAGATTTAACATATTTATCTTTATTAGATAATAAAAAAATATATAATAAATAATTATTTAATTGTGAAAAATATGCAGCTACATTTTATTTAATAGGGTGAATTAAAATAAGATAGTAATATAATATATAAAAAATTTCTTGTATATTTCTTTTCAGAGGTTTTTTGAGAGTCGGTCGGGCCGGTCCTCTCATAAAAAGCAGCCGTCTTCAGTGGCGATGGCTCTGTTCGTCTGAGGGTCGAATCTTATCTTAAAATCATTTTCATTTTATTTTTTTATTATATTTTTTACTATTTTTTTATTTTTTTATTATGTTTTTTTTATTGTATGGTATTTTATTTTTTATTATTTTATTATTTTATTATTTTATTATTTTATTATTTTTTATTATTTTATTATTTTATTATTATTTTTTATATTTTTATATTTTTATATTTTTTATTATATTTTTTAAAATTTTTTATTATCGTTGCTTTTGACAATAAGAGCAGCCGGACTGATACCAGCATCTCAAACATAAAAAAAAATTAATTTAAAATACTGAAGACAAAATGATGGGACTGAATAGAACACCCATTAATGAAACCGTGGAAAGTATGGAAAAGGCCGATCCCATATGGACGTTCTAGATCGCCTGCTTTTTAAGACTAATAATTAATGAGATATTGCATTATTTATTCAGCCATGTCGACATAAGAAAAGTGAAGATTGTCTGAATAAAAAAATCCCGTTTGAATTTAAAAGTGTTAACTTAATTATTTTTATTTTATTATTATATTTTTATAATTTTTATATAAAACATAAATTTCTATATATATTTTTTAAATCTTAATACATCATTTTTAAATTCCAATACATATTTTTCAAATTTCAAAATAATAATAATATTAAAAAATAAACTAAACTAATCTCATTTTCGAATCTAAACAGGGCTTAAAATATTAGTATAAATGTAAAATTAAAAACTCAAATTTAAATTACTAATCTAATATTTATAAGATGAGATAAAAGTAAAAAAAAAAGAATAAAATATTAGTGTAATATATTTTTTTAATATTAATTTTGTTTTGAATTTTGAAAAAAAATAGTTTTTAGAATTTGAAAATTTTAAATTTTTATTATATTTTACATAAAAAATTTTAAAAAAATATAATTATGAGTTTGAGATGAATTTAAAATTTTGATTTTATTTTCTAAAACAAACGTGGCAATATTTTAGTGAGGATGACCAGTTGCTGCCATATAAAGTTCTTGTAACATTTGGAGTAATAATCAAATAAGAGTAAGGCCGGTTTGGTTCTCAAATCCAACCCAATCTACTTTATTTTAAAATTAATTGGACATCCAAACAAACTTTTAAACTACTTTCAGCAAGAATTTTAATATAAGCATAACGTGGCCTCCATACATATACTAGCTGATATGTCAACTTGTTGCAGGTTGATGTAGCATTTTTTTTAAGCTATCTCTCTCTCTCTCTCTCTCTTCCTGCCCCCAACAGATCGGCCTGACCCACATTTATTTATTTTTCTTCTCTTAGCAGGTTGCACACGTGTAGGGAATTAAAATGCTCTCTTTTTTAGTGATGGGCTTAACAGATTTGACATTTTAATAAATTTATCTAAACTCATTTAATCATTTAAATATATTTTAAATTAATTTAAATAAGTTTTACAAAATTATTTCAATTTACTATTATTTATAAAAAAAATAAGATCAACTAAACTTAATTCGACATTTCAAACAAAATCTTAAACGCCTCATACAAGACAAAAAACTCATCATCGAACTCTGCCAAATTCCTAAGGATTGGGTTTCAGTAATCTCCTCTGTAAATTTGGTGTATGGGAGACAAAAATGTATTGTAAACAATAGTAGATCTCAATTAATTTTTTATTTTTTATAAATATATTTCAATTTATCTTAACATTTAAATATATTTTAACTTTATTTGAAATAAATTTTATAAAACTTACTAAAATATTTCAACTCACTATTATATATAAAAAAATTTAGATCAATTCAAGTAAGCTCAATATATAAATCTACAAACGCAGTCAAATATATGTAGGGGCGGACATGCCTACTAAAATAAATTGAGCAACGTATTACCATTTGAATTGGTTGTGTGAATGTGATGTGCTGGCATGGGGTTGAATGAGGGGAACCTAGAGTTCCATTTGGAACTCACGAAGGAGGTGCCGGCGAGACTTTGCACTGTGAAGGCAGCAGAGTAAAGTAGGGCAACTTGAGGCAATTCGAGTAATTGGGCTTATGGGCCAGGTCTTTACGGGCTTACATTTGTACTGTTAGCTGCTTTTAGGGAGGCTGTAATAATAATTCATCGTCCGTATATTTGGACATGCGAATAATTGCATTTCATTTGTATGTGAATTTTAGTAGGTTTAAGTCGGTGACAGTTGGTATAAATAAAGGAATGGGAGAAAACTGTAGATCATTCTAAAAGTAATTGTGAACGTGAGTTTCTAAAGAAAGTCTTCTCTCTAATATCACTGTTTTCTCTTAGTTCTTAGGAACATTACAGTGAAGGAGGTACTTCTGCATCAACTTAGCTGCTTTTATGATTCTGACTTCTGCGACATGATGACTCGAACATAAATTAGGAGAATTTTTGTTGCGTGGTATGATACAACCTTACAGGCCGGCACATGATTTCCAAAAATGCTCTGATATATATAATTTCTAGTACGTATTATATCACACTTATTTATTTTTAATTTATTTCTTTTTTAAATTAATTGAGTTTCTACTCATAGTTATGTACCGCATATTCGATAAAAAAAGAATAAGAAAAATGTAATATAGAAAAATTATGAGTAAAAGTTTTTAATTAATTGCAGTTGCTTGAACAGGTGGCATATGAGTAAAAAATTTGAGATGAGTTGAGACGAGCTTGTCTTGTCTTTGATTAGGTTCGAAACAATCTTTTGCACCCAACCAGTCAGCACCACGTAAGCATTTCAGTTTAAATCCCATGAACTCGCCCGCATTGAATCCATTTCAAAATTCACCTTCTCTTGTCTCCCTCAATTCGAAATCCAACGTTTGCAAAACTCTCGTCGGTCTCTTTCTCCTTCGTCTCCCTCTCCCTCTCCCTCTCCCTCTCCCCCCCTCTCTTTACAAATCTTTGCTACTGAATAACCCTGTTATTGCAATCATCTTCCATTGAGTCAAATGGGCTTGTCATACTTTTCACTTCCTCTTCTGTACGAAAAAGTAGGTATTGGGAAATTTGTGGGAACCAAATTCGATGTGTCATGAGATTATCACTCCAAGTGTAGCTTCTTCATCAACTTCTTCCTCCTCATCTTCTTCTTCAATTTCCTCGAACTTATTGCAGAAGTGGTCAAAACAGTTCTAGGATTAAAAAGAAAAATTCAAACAAAACCTAGATAAAGACATATATCTTACCCACTAGGGTAGACCCATATAACTCCCCAAAATTTTTCAAAAAATTCAACTACTATATGTAAGTAATATATTTAAATATATATATATAATTAAATTACCCCTCAAATTATAAAAAAATTAAATATTACCCTCTAAATTTTTACTAAAATTATTCTCTCAAATCCCAATATAAATCTAGTTAGAATAGTTTTATTCTAACTTTTAAGTTTACTAAAATCTAAATTTCAATTCACTTAGTCTTATAGTTATTTTAACAATCTAATTCTAACAAAATAAATGATTATAAATTTATATGATTGTCAAAATTAATTGATTATACTCACTTATATAGTCTCATTCTAACTTGTATGATTATGAGATATAGTTAATTAAAAATCTAACAGCATTCTATCGTTAGTTATTAGAAATTTCTTAGATTTATTCTTAATCTATAAATTTTTCTTAAATCATAAAAACATCAAAGCAAATCAAGAACAAATGATTCTTTAGAAAAAAAAGATGTGGACAATTTGAAAAGTAATATGTTTAAAGAGCTTGGTAACAAAAGGAGAGAGAGAGAGAGAGAGAGGTTACAAGCGATGCGGGTGGGAAAGGGAGAAAGAGAAGAGGGGAGAATAGAATGATCTGCTGCATGTGGTATAGATTTTGGTTTGTTGCACATCTTATGTGGCTATTCTTTATTGAGTAGTGTTAAAATGAGATTTGCACCCATCTGGATTGTAGCTTCTGTCATTACATTAACTTAGAAAACCGAATGATGAAATTAACCTTGAGTTAGAATTTTCAATCAGAATTTCAGCTTCTTGTACAGTGCTATATTCATGCATCCCGAATTGCAAGGCGGCCAAACACCTCTATCAACTTTTATTTTATTAACTCTTATCAGAATTCATCTCAATTTAATTCACTATCTAAACTTCTACTTTGGCCTTATTTGAAAACTAAAATCAAATAAAATTAATTTAATTCAATCCAATTTTAAATTGAATTTAACTTGCATTTCTCCGAACTTCAGATATAATAATTATTGCACTTGATGATCAATTGAGTAAAAGATCACTGAATTAAAGGATCTAACACTTAAAATCTTTGACCTAATGGCAAAAGCTCTGAGAATGGAAGGTAGGGAAACAAGGGAGTTGTTTGAAGAAGGGTGGCAAGGTATGAGGATGAATTATTATCCTCCATGTCCGCAGCCAGAGCTCGCGATGGGTCTCAATCCTCACTCTGATCCCGTTGCCCTAACAATTCTACTGCAAGTCAATGAGATGGAAGGCCTACAGATAAGGAAAAACGCGATGTGGATTCCTGTCAAGTGTTAATAAACCACTACCAAACGCTTTTATTGTTAACATCGGAGATATTCTGGAGGTAAGTAGCCCAACGTTTCGAATAGAATAATACAAAACCGCTCCTTTGTCGCTGGTCAATTCAAGCTGGCAATAAGACCGGCCACTTCAACCATTTTTCATATTTTTTTAGATGAATCATTGCATATATTAACACATTTATATTGTTGCGCACAAACAATACCATCCAGAATCACACAAGACGATATTTAAGTGATTTAGTAATTTGCCTACGTCCACTGGTGTCAAATTCAATATATTTTTATGGGATTATAAATAATCAACAAATTTCTCAAACAAATTTCACGTTCCTATTTAATTTGCACACACCCACTTTTAACACCATTGCTCCAATTTCCTACATCAGAGTTCTCCTTTTATAGGAGGGGTTTTATAAAATACAACAACTAATTCTAAGTATGTGGGATGGTAGGTGAAGGGGGGTAGAAATGGTGGGTGGTGTAGCCATGGTGGGTTGTAGCAATAGTAGACTGCACCAATGGACGGTGCAGCCATTCCAAAACATTCACACTTATGCATTCACACAAGGTGGCTGTTTTCAACATATATATAGAACGTACGTGATTAACTTAGGCAAGAGGCCCATTAATTTGGATTAAGAAATTAAACCATTTCAATTCATCTTATTTAATTGCATTTCATTATTAAAAAATTTTCAAATTTTCATATAAAATATAATAAAAAATTAATTCAACTTTTTCAAATCTCAAAATAACAATAATATTAAAAAAATAATAATTTATTCAATTTTCAATATTTTCTCATTAAGAAAATAGGGAAAAATTAGGAGATTGAAAATTAAAGCACTTATGTCCCAAACTGATTAAAGGAAGATTTAGTCGATTCATATATGTGAAATTAACGGGGCTTCATTTCATACATACCGAATTCGGAGAAGGAGCATCGGGCGACAGTGAATTCGGAGAAGGAGAGGCGGTCTTTTGCCACATTTAAAAGCCCTGAAGCTGGATGGAGATATGGGACGGGCACCAAATCTTATTTCTCCGAAGAAATCATCACCTACTTTGTTCAAAAGAATTGGTGTTGCCGATTACTTTAGGGCTTTTTTGTCTCGGAATTCCATGGGAAATCAAACCTTCATACCATGAGGATCGTCCAAAATGAAGAGGTGAGCATTTAAAGTAGAGATCTACATCTACTTATCCGTATTCACTTATTGTCACATCAATCAAAATATTAAAAGAAAAATGTAGAAAAGACAAAAACATGATGAGATCAGTGAAACAAAAATCAAATTCAAGAATAGTTAAATTAAAAAATTGCATAAAAATAGTATATTTATACTATGTGTAAAAAGTATATAAGTTGTATACAAATAACATATTTGTTGTCATATATATAATTTGATAATTAAGTACCATAAATGGAGTATGTAGTGATCTACATCTACTTATCCATATATAGTTCATGATTTATTATCATATTGTTCACTTTTGTTAATAAATAACGACAATAATATGTTAGGATTAATGAGATGAGATATAGTCGAGCAAGGCTAATCTCAACAAGGCCAATTTGTAGCTCGAGAAATTCGAGCTGCAAAAAAGTTGGCACTCGCTCAAAAATACTAGTGAGACTGATCTATACAATAATACAAGAAGGAAATAAAAAAAAAAAAAAAAAAATTTAAAATTAGGCCAATCTCTAAAAGGTGGAAAGAACGTGCATGCAACCTACGCCAAATAATCTTTGTGGCTTAAGCCTGAAGCCACAAAGCTGGCAATAAAAATTCCTCCTCAGAGGCATTCAGACAAGGCCTGATCATTCGAAATTGATGAGTGAGGCCAGAAGTTATGGCAAGATTCTCCATTAAATTATAGCATTGATTGAAATAGAATGATATACTAGTATTGGATCTTTCGAAAGTGACATACATATCAACCGCACCCTGTACTAGATGGATCCAAAAATCAAAAATAAAAAATGAAAAAAAGTCTTTGGTATTAAGAATTAATTGGAGGAGCGGCTGCCGCCTCCTGCCTCACCACTAAATAATGTGAATGACCCCATCAGAATTATTTTAAATCTTGCATAATAATTTGCATAGTAATTTCAAAGCCTATAAGTATGAGTTTTAGTTGTTATAAATTTCATAAGAAAATATATAAAACGAAGAAAAATTCAGTTCTTGAGAGTTCTTAAGAGTTTCTTTTATATTTTTCTTTTACAATAGTAGTAGTAGTTTCATTTTTAGTTTTATAACACGTTATCAGCACGAGGTTCTACCGATATTGAAACTAGTGGTCTTCTACTTCAAGCAAGATTTTCAATATATTATTTGCAGTCATCGAGATAAATATTAAAGGTAATATTGCTGAATATATTTCTTAAATCCTCAGATTTATTTTTGTGATTTATATATCTATATAATGTCAAATACTGAAATTTATTACTATTGATATTTTTGGAAAAAGTTATTTATCCAAAATCCTTGATGAGATCTATTTGGATATAATGATGAATTTGAGAGATACAATCATTGAAGAAAATCATGTGTTCCTGAATGACCATGTTGTGTATCTCATGGTGAAAAATCATTTTATTGTGTGAAATGAATTAAGAGAGAGATATGAACACCAGAAGATGTAATCATCTCACAAGATCATTATAACTTATTGTACTTGAAGTTGCAAGATTTTAAAAGTGATATTGAATATTCTGCACTCTTTAAAATCAGTTCATTATTAAAATTATACAGTGAGAAAGTCACTGGTGATGATATTTAAAAGAAGACATATATTATTTTTTAAATCTCGAATGTGCTCCTGCAGTAGCAATATCGAGAGTGAAAGTTCAACAAATATTCTGAACTTTAATTTTGTCTTTCAGTGATTGAGCTAAATAATGAGTTTTTATTAATAAATTACCAGTTACGTCATATTAATAATATTGAATTTATACAATTCTTAGAAGTGAACAGTGCATCCTTTCAAATGAATCAAGGGCATAAACGTCGTAGAAAAACTATAGAAGTGTTGGTGCCAAAAGCGACAACACTAAAGATGATAAAAATATACCGTATCACCAGAAGTGATCCAATTCAGAGAAGGGTAAAGGTCCTCAGATTAATTTTTCATAAAAAGATAAAGATGTTTGTTAAAGATGTGGTATGACTAACCATTGGTTGCGTACCTGTTGTACGGCCAATCAAATGATTTACTTATACTAAGCTTTTATACATTATAGTAAAATTTTATCATGTTTTGAAATAACAAAAAGACAGTGCCTGAAGTACTACAAGAAATTACTTAGGATAATAAAGTCCCGTCTAAATTTGATCATCTTACAAATGAATGTGAACTATAAGTTCAGAGGACTATCTATTTGTATTGCAAATCAGTTACAAGATATATTTACTGACACTAAAGGTGTTGTAAAATCATATATTATTGCTGTTAATGCTTAAGAAAGAATTGAAATTTCTGAAAGACGAGTTGTTAAAATAGCAATAGATGAGTCTAAGATACGCCTGAAGCGTTGAAGACCTATTGGTGCAAAAAATAAAAGAAACGGTGCTCCTAAAGAGACCATACTTTCCGTATAAAATATAATCCTCCTGAAGAGTAAACCTCCTGAAAAGATAACTCCTGAAGAGTACAAACCTCCTGAAGAGGAACCTCCTGTAGAGGTATTTCATGAAATGTTTTCCCCTAGAGATGAACAATGAGATCTCAATACATTTCATGAGTACTGAAAAATTTATGGATAGAAATAAAACTATTATCGACAACATATATGATAACACTTGACATTATCAAAAGTAATGAAAAAAGTGAGTAAAGAATTGCCGAATAATGTTGACGTAAAAATGATTGACCAAAATGAAAAGCAGCTATTGAAGCTGAATTAAAATCGCTATCAAAACGAGAGGTATTTGGACTTGTTGTCCAAACAGTAATGAGTGTAATGCCTATAAGATATAAGTGAGTATTTATACGAAAGCATAATGAGAAATGAAATTGTGCGGTACAATTTATCGCACAAGGTTTCCTGTAGAAACCCGAGAGTAGCTATGAGAAAACATATTTCATTGTTATGAATGCAATCACATTCATATTTTTAATCGATTTGGTTATTACAAAAGGATTAGATATGCAGTTGATGAATGTGATCATTGTATATTTATAAGGATCATTAGATCATTACATATATAAAGATATACGATACTTGAAGCATTTAATCTAAGTACATTTAAGAGTATGCACTTTATAAAACTTCAAAGATCTTTATATGGGTTAAAGCAATTCGGACGCATGTGGTATAATTGAATCAACGAGTATCTATTGAAAGAAAGATTTGAGAATAATCCTATATGCCCATGTGTTTTATCATAACCCGGATTTGTCATTATTGCAGTTTACGTTGATGATTTACCTTGTTAGAACCCCTGAAGAGATCACAAGGTCTGCTATAAATTCAAAGAATGCATTTGAAAATGAAAGATCTTATTATTCAAATGCTAGATGAGTTACAAAAATTTGAGACTTCTAGCCTCATCTCTCAAATGTATTTGCTCTTCATAAAGCGACATGTCATCCTTATCTAAAGGATTAGACAGTCAAAATGAAGAGGCAAGTAAGGATTTTAAATCCTTATTCTCTTGCTTTAAATCTGCAGTTTTTCTGTCACACTCTTGAACGAGTCGTTGAAATATGGAAACCTTCTCGTTAAACTCCTCAATCTGACGATTTTTGGATTATAATTGGTTGGAAAACCCGACAATAGAGGAGGAGTATCGGGTGCCAAGAGTTACCAGCTCATAAACGGCTTCACGATCTAACTTATTAGTCAGATCATTCGTTTGCTGCAACATGGCACCTGCGGAAAATGTAGGAACAACTTGTAATTGAGGTGAAGGATACCTCATATGTTGATCGTGAGAAATATTGAAAGGAAATTGATGAGCCATTGGGAAATTGTAGAATAAAAATGTAAATACAGATGACTTATAGATATGAGAAGAAGATTTGATGCATACTAAATGAAGCTAAAGACGGTTCTTATAGAAATGGAAATAAGAACAAAACAAACCATCATCTTTTCAAATCTCACTTTACAAGATATGCTGGATGCATAATTTCAAAAGCCAGCGAGATTAATTACAGCTATCCCTATTTTTTTGTAAACACTGAACCTCTGCCGTTAGCTGCTGTTGTTGATTTTGTATTTGAGCTATCTCTCGTTCCAACTATTCTACTCGTGTTTTCAGGTCACGAGAATACCAGGCTACAAATTTCTTCAGCTCCTTGTTTTTTTGTCTTAAATCTTTATTTTTTCTATCTTTAGTTGCAAGCATTTGATGCAAATCAGATATTTGATTTTTAAGATGATCAACCTAATTCGTTCTCGCCAGTAACCTCTGAGACATGGTTGTAAGAGAGGCACCATATTTAGCACTGAGGGTTCTTGATGCTGTAATAATTTCAGGATCAAATTTACTAGAAAGATATATCTTTACTCCTATCATGGTGTTTACAGCCTCAGGAGAAAATATAAGTGGTTGAGGTATAAAAGGTTCATGGTTCAAATCTAGGACATTAGAATTTCTATCAAGGATCCTGCTAGGTACAGTCGAAATGTGCAAGCGGCAAGTAAACGGACAGTGTACGAGAAGATTAAAATAATAAAAAGGATAGAGTCATAGAGTTCTTTCTCTCTCTTTCTTCTTTGTTTCTTCTCCATATTCCATTCACTAAACCCGAATTTTGCTGTATTGGTAACCGGTAAATAATGGTTTAACTAAGCCATTGCTTCATTTAAACTCGGGGAAATTCAGATTCTTCCAAACTCGTATATTTTTACTATCTGAATCCTGTGTATAACAATCCCTGGAAACTACTAGATAATATATGTGATCCTCTTCGTGTACGAGCGAGCCAATAAAGTTTTGTAGATTGCAAGACATCGAGACATGTACAAGCTTATTTAGAAGTTTTGTTTCACTCTCCAAATATTGAACTCTAGATTCACCAGGTCTGGAAATCCAACTCCCATATTCTAGTGCAGATTGTGATTGAGACATTTTCCATTCAATAATGGCATTTAGAGAAATTCTAGCTCAGACAAGCATAAAATGAGAAAGGCAATAAAAACTCTGTTTGCCCTTTGGTCTTTGTTTTTGCTTAAACTCCTAGATTTTGCTTTTGCTCTTCATCTTCCTGTGGGAGTGCCTCTAGTTTTCATTTTTGTTATATGCTCTGACCCACCTACAACGCGGACCATTTATGATTCCTAGCTAGCTCTTAAGTCCAATGCATCCACTCTTGAATTTTTTTATATAACATAGAAAAAAAATAAGAAAAGAGAAATCATGTACTGATAATTCACAAAATGCCAAGAAACTCAATCGAAAAAAAAAATACCAGCAAAACTATGATCTTCCTCTCTTTCTCTCTCTCTCTCTAAATGACAAGAAGAGAGAAATCCATTTGGTTAAGACCCAAAATCTTATTCCGGATGATCTCCAATTTTGGTTCATGTTGATTTTTGCCTCGTCGACCATGGAGTCGCAGCGGTAGTTTCTAAAAGAGATAAAATGGATGGATTATTTTTTGGGAATAGATTATCTCATTGGACGACTTTAACAAGGGAATAAAAACTGCTCAAAGTTCCAACTTCAGCTCTAGTGGTTGGTTCTGAGTATGGCGCAAGCTCTTACATCACTGAAATGAAGAAGTTTAAAAAGATGGAATCAACCAAAAATGAATATGGAAGTGGTGAATATGGAGCCACGAGCAACTATGGGCTCAACCCTTCCTCCTCAAGCAGTAGTGATCACTCTCAAGAAATGGGCAGGAATAGATGGGGAGCTGGAAGCAAGGTCACTGATCAAACTCTTGACAACGAAGGGAGGGAAATGGATGGTCATAAAGTCTGACTCTTTTTTTTATCAAAAGGCGCGTTGTTTGCACGACGTTTACTCTTCGACCCTTGCAACCAGCATTCTCATTCTATCAAACATAATATCGTTCTGAATGAACAACAACTGAATCTATGAATAATGTGAGATCTTTTTGCTAGAGTAAACCAATAGTAAAACTAGTTATATTTAAATAACAATCCGAAACCTTCAAATCTCTTCAAGATCTCGTTTGTCAACAATGTTAAGCGGATTTGATTTTCTGCCTAACCGATAATATTAGATCTCAAGCTTTTAAAGCTTTTATCATACATGGATGGTTTCCAATGTTATTTCCGCCGTCTATAAACAAATTCTCTCTAATAATGCCGAATGAGGGGGAGAAAATTTTAGATGATAATATTAAGATGTTCCCTCCAATGCATTATTTAGATGGAAATCTTGTTTGAATACCCTTTATATATGCTGAAATCATGATTGTTTATTACTTGAAAAACTGACGCATATTTTCAAGAGGAGTTTAAGTATTATTGCAGATTTTAGATTTCTACTAAATCTGTCAAGCACCTTATATATGGGATTCTCTCTACTTTATCCGACGCATTTTAAACTCGTAATGCCCTGAAGTGCCAACACAGACAGTATCAGATGAGGATATAGAGTTGCCTGTATCTGCCATATCTTCAAATCACTCAGAGATTATAAAATAATGCTGCTTGTATTATTCAAATCAGAGGAAGATATATCAAAGATATGATCTAGTGATAATCTAGCAAATTTATTCACAAAGGCATTACCAAATGTGACATTCAAGAAGATTGTGCAGAACATTGGAATGTGAAGACTCAAAGATCTATTGTCATACACCTTTCAGGAGCAGTAAATGTCTTGAAGACTTATGCTGATTGTACTCTTTTTCATTCGCTAAGGTTTTGTCCCACTGGGTTTTCCTTTGCAAAGTTTTAATGAGGTAATCTTAAAGCACTTGTGGATACATAAGAAGACTATACTTTTTTTCCTTCGCCATTAGTTTTTCTTCCCACTAGGTTTTTCATTGGCAAGGTTTTAACGAGGCAGATTATTTATGGGTGGTCATTCAAGGGGGAGTATTAAGAATTAATTGGGGGAGCAGTTGTCGCCCCCTGCCCCACCACTAAATTATGTGAATGACCCCACCATAATTATTTTAAATCTTGTACAGTAACTTGCATAGTAATTTCAAAGCCTATAAATATGAGTTTCAATTGTTATAAATTTCATAAAAAAATATATAGAACGAATAAAGTTTCAGTTCTTGAGAGTTCTTAAGAGTTTATTTTATATTTCTCTCTTGCAATAGTAGTAGTTTCATTTTTAGTTTTATAACATTAGGCATAAAATGATAGATTAAGGCAAACAAATAGCATGCAAACACACAAAACATTCATGGCATAAAACAAGTCTCGAGAACAACACATTATTGGTCCCAGCCATGGCCATTTTGTAATAGTAAATCAATTAGAGCTATGGAAGCTGAAAAAAAGGTGTTTGGGGGCGCTCTCTGAGTTCCATGTGTTTAGGAGCTGGCAAAGGACAAGCCAAACGTAGTGCCACCGCACTATCTGAGGCCCAATCAAGACCCTCCCTTCATATCCAACTCCACATCTTTTGATCAACAACTCTCGGTCATCGATATGCATCTCCTATTTTCCCCAGATTTTATGGACTTTGAGTCTGATGAGTTGCAAAATTTGCATTTCGCATTCAAAGATTGGGGTTTCTTCCAGGTCAATTTCATCTCTCTCTCCCTCTCTCTCTCTCTCTCTCACACACACACACACACAACATAGTTGTAGATCAAATATATATAGCATCTGATGATAGTCTGTGTTGCCCTAATGACTAATATAAGAGGAGGGTGAATTGGGTTATAAAAAAAATTAACACTTATAAACTAAATACACAATATAAAATATAAATAAAATATGAAATAACAGGAAATATAAAGAGTAAGGGCAAGAAGAAGCAAACTCAGTATTTTAACGAGGTTCAACCTCACTGCCTACGTCCTTGCCTCAAGCTACCCCTTGAGGATCCCAAATTCACTATTCAATCTCCTTCAGGTAGAGATAGAAACCTATTACACCTTTGAGCAACATCGCTATAAAGAATCCCTGTAGAATATCCTATACACTTGCAATCACCTCACACTTGGTGATTCAACTATTTCCTATGTAGAACATCTTCTACATACACAAGATTTATACGCACCCTCTTACAAATACAAAAACTGATAATGGGTATGTTATTAGAATACACTTCTCAATGAGTGAGATAAAAACAATACAGCGCAACTTATATCTCTCTCAAAATGAACAAGGATTAAAACACAAAACTTAGAAAAGAGAGAATGAAGGATTTGAAATAATGATGCAAGACTTAGCAATTAATGTGTAAGCTCTTGTTGTGATTTTTACAAAACTCCAGTGAGCTATTTATAGGCAAATGAGTCTTCATATTCAAATTTAAAATGGTTCACATGTCAAATAAAAGTACTATTCACTTTTCAAAAGATTCAAATAAAAACACCTCATTTTTATATTTGTCAAAGACAACTTCATTCATTTTTCAAAAAAATCAAACATAATCTTTTACTTTTCATACATGACAAAATGAGCATGATTTATTTTTCAAACCAAATCATCTTCTTTTTGTATATGTCAAAAAACACGCAACCACCCTTCAAGATTTTCAAATAAAATTATCTATCTTTTGCATTTGTCAAAAAAACACACAACCACCCTTCAAGATTTTTAAATGACACATGCACATGTTAAAAATAACAATTAATCATCTTACAAATTCAAATATTTATGCATATGTGAAAAAAATTGAAATTAAATATTTTAATAAAGTTATGCAAATATAAAAAACGCAATTTGATGCTTTATGAGAAAATATTAATTTTGAGCCTTAATCCAATTTCAAACTTTAAGAGATGTATAAAATTACTCTATGAGTTTCATTTGTAGACTTATTCTTCTTTTTGCTCATGCTTGATTTCTTAATGTGCTTAACTCTATTCATGCGTAGACAACTTGAACTTGAGTCTTAAATTTATTTGTTATCATCAAAATCTATACGTAGATACGAGACTTGAAATCTTGGATTCTACAGTCTGTAACTTCTTTCAACCATTGACCTTGTTTGGATTAAATGAGCATCTTAATTTATCTCTCATATCTTCACAATTTTCTCAAATTAAAAAATATATATATTTTTTAATCAATTTTCATTTCATCTTATTTACTCTAAACTCATTATCTAATTGTTATAATTTTTTTAAAATTCAATATAAAATATAAAAAATTATTCACTATTTTTAAATCTTAAGAAAAAAATTATCTAAAAAATTTTTATTTATATAATATTTTATTTAACTTTCAATTCTCATCTCATCTCATCTCATCTCATCTCACGATCTGTATAACTAACCAAGAACCTAAATAATTTAAGAAAATAATTATAAAAATTATAAATAAAACCTCTTATAAAAATTCTAACTTCTTTATGATTACGTACTCTCACTATTTTTCTAAATAAATACGGGTGGCTCTACGACCATCGCTTCCAGCTACATATTGCGGAGAGCCACCGATCATAGTTGTAATGTAATTTTTCTTTTTGTTGCATTTTGTTACATGTATTTTTTAACATTATAACTATTTAAAAAAAATCTCAGTAGTATTAAAAATTACTTCCCCAATTATTAAGTTAAGAACACAAATAAAATAAAATAAAAAATCAACAATAACACTGAGGGAAAAGAATGAGTGACAAAAATAGCATTTTTCATATTGATAAATCTTACAAGTACTATATTCAGCATTATGCTAATTTTATAAGAAAAATGTTAGATATCCCTATTTTTTGATCCCTATTTTCGAATTCTTATTTGGGAATTCTTACTTGAAACTTTTTTTTTTAGTTTTTTATTTTACATGATTTTTATATAAGTATTTTAAAACAATGTTGTGATTTTTTCATATTTTTAAAAATTATTTTAAGATATTAAAAAAAATCATGTAAAAAAATTAAAAATTTAAATGTTTTAAGATGTATGTTTTATTTATATGATTTTTTTTAACATTTTAATCATGTTTTAAAAATATAAAAAAACTACAATATTGTTTTAAAATACTTATATAAAAATCATGTAAAATTAAAAATTAAAAAAAAAATATCCCAAATAAAAATCTCTAAATAAGATTTTATAAATAGAAATCTCAAAATAGGAATCTATCATTGCTCATTTTATAATTAGTGTGTCAACGCCTACTTTTTGAAAGAGAAGAAATCATATAGAGGTGCCTAGAAAAAGGTGTATTGCTGCCTATAAGTATATTATGATTTTATTTTTAAATTATACGATTATATTTGTTTTTTCATAATATATAATTAAATGAAATGGGACAAATCGTTTTCGAACCAACTGCATGCACCCATAAAATGAAGGGATATAAGTTTTGTTTTAAGTACTATTCAATCGTTTGACAGATGCATGACTTCAACATGTGGGGATATTGCAATTTTCTTGCAGTACAAATCATACGAAAATTTGTTTTTAATATTTATAATTTTTTTAATGGGAAAATGTTTTAGTAGTTGGTAAATCATGGGGTGAGCAGTTCATTATTGGAGAAGGTGAAATCTGGCATTCAGGATCTATTTAATATGGAAATGAAAGAGAAAAGAAAGTGTTGGCAAGGTGAAGGAGCAGGAGAGATGGAGGGATTTGGACAGAGCTTTGTTGTTTCGGAGGAGCAAAAGTTGGACTGGGGTGACAGGTTAAGCCTTATCACCCTCCCACCTATTTGAGGAAGCCCCATTTGTTCCCTCGCCTTCTCCTACCACTCAGGTTCCATCCCTTTTTTTCACTCACATGCTTGCATGATTTTTTAAAATATAAATTTTATTTGCAGTCTTAAAGTAAGCGTATTTCTTTTTTAAAAAAATTAAATGTTAAAACTTTTTTTAATAATGGATATATTCTTTTCAAAATAATGCACATGACTTATACACTTTAACATTATATCTATTATTACTTTTAACAAAATAAGTAATTTTGTACTTATCATAATTAATAGTTCAAATTGTACAAAAGTATCAGACCAACTATTTGTTTGAGAAACTCTTGGCAAGCAATTTTCATAAATACATTTCAGATAATTTAAAATTAAATATATATATATATATATATATACATATTTAATCCAAAGAAAACACTAGAGCCACACACAAATTCTACACACAAATCTCACACAATGACATGTCACTTTTTCATTTGTTATCTCCCCTCTCAACTTTCTTCTTCATTTACTCTCCCCTCCCTAGCGCTCTCTCTCTCTCCCCTCTCCTGCGCTCTCTCTCTCTCCCCCCTCCCCGTCCCGTCCCTGTCCCTGTCCCTGTCCCCCCCTCCCCGACTATAGAGTATTTTCTTTTCTTATTCACATGACTCTCTCTCTAACAGTGAAGGGATGATTAGTTTCACACATTAACAATGAAGCTGATTGGGAGCGTAGCGGTCAAGGGGCGACTACAACCACACTTAAAGAAGACAAAATAAAGAAAAAAAAAGAAGCATAAAGAAACGAAATGTAAAGTGAAATGTAGTGATGATGACTCACGTACTTACAAAGTGAAAATGGTGAAAATGGAGCCAGAGATCAATCGCGCACGAGAGAGAAAGAGAGAGAGAGAGAGAGAGAGAGAGAGAGAGAGAGAGAGAGAGAGTCAATGGAGAAAGGAAACGTTATGTAAAAAGATCCAACCAGCAAAAGATTGATCATGTTATGGCCTAGAAAAATAAAAAATAAAAATAAAAAGATGATGAGGCATAAATGTCACGTCAATTTGTAGGATTTTTTTTGGGAATCCTATTGTGGCTGTAGCAGCTCCCTTCATCCAATAGTCACAAGAGAGAAATGGCAATCAATAAAAAAACAGAGCAACAGTCATCCGCATATATCACCATTTTATTTCTTTGTTAAAAAAGAAATGACACAAACTCCAGCAATTTACAACTTTAAAAAAAAAATTAGTAAATCTTTATTTTTAATTCCAACACTTCGAATTCAAACAAATTTCAAATAAATTCAAACGATAATGGTTTTAATTGTGTAAACTAAAGTTCTAAGACAGATATGTCTATATTATTTTTATTACTAGAAAGAGTTTTGAAAGACCCATAATTATAGTTATTCAAAAGTTAAAATACCAATATTTTTCATCACTATGGTCCTATGGAATCTTATGGCAGAGATAACTTAGAAGCTTACTCAATAGAGCTGAAAGATCTGGCCATGAAAATTCTAGATCAAATGGTAAAAGTTTTGAGAATGGAAATTAAGTGGTGACATGAGGTGCTTATTTGAAGAAGGGGTGCAGACAATGAGGATGAACTACTATCCTCCATGTCCACAACCAGAGCTTGCCATTGGCTTAAATGCTCACTCCGATCTTACAGGCCTAACAATCCTCCTCCAACTCAATGAAATGGAAGGTCTCCAGGTTAGAAAAGATGGAAAGTGGATCCCTGTTAAACCCCTTCCCAATGCTTTTATAGTCAACATTGGAGACATTTTGGAGGTAAATCTTGGAGACTCGTATTACCCTTGAATTCTTTTACATTACATGATACAAACATTTCTTATGATTTGCAAAGACACGGACAAAATATATGAAGCCATATCCAGGGCTAAAAGCTTTAATCAAATCAATATCCAATAGTGTTGAGATGTGGCTTGAATGAAGCGCATCAGATTGCACTTGGAGTTTTCAACTCGTAAGTTCGCTCGACCCTCGCTCGACAGTCGCTCGAGCGAGACATCAAACGGAGCGTTTTTGGATCCAGGCAGTGACTTCGCTCGACTCTCGCTCGACCTCCCGCTCGAGCGAGAATCAATCTAGGGTTGCATCGCTTCCAGAAACTAGGTTTAGCGCAGTCTGGAATAGTAACTCGCTCGAGCGAGAATATCTCGCTCGAGCGAGATACAGCCTATATAAGGATCGAGGGCCATTTGCGCACGAGAGAGAGCGGAAGCAGAGAGCTATGATTGAAGGCGATTTCGCTCGAGCGAGAAGGGCTCGCTCGAGCGAGATTACGAACACAGGCGTTCCGTCTCCCATTTTTCTCCTTGTTTGAGTTTGTAGATCAGAGAGAGCCTACTTGTAAAGGGTTTGAGAGTCTTGAGAGAGAGAGCTTTGTAACCTCCCAGAAGTGTACTCCATCTTTGTTTATTATAGTGATTTAGACCGACCCAACAGTGGATGTAGGCTCAGTTTGAGCTGAACCACTTCATATCTGGTGTCCATTTCTGTTCTCCGTCTTTAGTTTTATTTCTCTGTGTTTGAATCCGCTGCGTGGCTCCGAGTTTGCTGTTTGTCTGACGGCCGGATTTCCCCAACAAATAGTAATATATTTTTTGGATCAATGTTGGGCCTTTAACAATTCGTATATATCAAAGCGGAGACCAGGTTACAAGTTCAATTCACAAAGAGAGCAACCTATAGGTTAGATTAAAATGCCTTGGTATTATGTATGGTGACATGGTGTTAAGTAAGTGAATACTGATAGATCATGAGTGAAGTCGCCAAAAGAGAAATTAATGGCTACCATCGGGTTAGTGCCGATAGAGTATTGAGCCTTCGTGGATGTAAGATTCGAAAGCATTGTAAAATGTTATGATTCCTAGGATTAAAAGCTTAACCAAACTATATTATCCAACAATATAAAAAAATTTGGGTCAATGACTTCGTATTTAACCAAAACTATCTATTAAATTCAATAAAGTTCATCAGGTAGTGTATACATATCTTTACTATGGTAAACAAGTGTTTGATTCTAGTTTTCAGTTGTTGGATACATTCTCAACCATGAATGATTCGACAGATTTTGACGAATGGGATCTACCGTAGCATCGAGCATCGTGCGACTGTGAATTTAGAAAAGGAGAGGCTGTCAATAGCCACATTTTTAAGCCCAAAACTGGAAGGAGATTTTGGTCCAGCATCAAGCCTTGTGAATGCAGAGTCACCGGCACTGTTCAAAAGAATAGGACTTGTAGATTACATGAAGGGTCATTTCTCATGCAAACTCGTCGGGAAGTCATACGTTGATGCTATGAGGATCTAAGAAATGAGGCCAAAAATACATGCTCTTGATCATGAAGACCAGGTTTGACTATTTATTAATTACGTACATTGTTTTGCCGAAGCGGGACCAACATAAATTTGTAATTCTTCAACAGTAGATATTATATCTATGCCCTCCATAATTTCTAGGACATTCTAGTACTATGCATATCTCATAAAGCACAATCTTTTAATTTCTTTTTGTTTGTCTAAAGTCAAATTAAAGTGAATGCAGTGATCTTCTAAAAAACTATTGACATGAGGCATTCAACTAAGGACTTGTTTCGGGGAATTATCCCATGCTCCCACGGATTCCTCTACCCTTTTTTCTAGAGTCGATGACTACACATTCGGTAGCTTTTCTGGTGGGATTCCAGCTTGGTGGATGCATGATATTTTCCATCTTGGGTTATGCTATTTATCGTTCAACACCATACACCATACACCATGAGACATTCAACTAAGGATTTGTTTCGGGGAATTATCTCATGGGTTATACTTGGATTCAGAGATGAGATGAGATGAGTTATGAATAATAATAAAATAAGTGGTTGAGATGTATTGAAATTTAAAATGAACGGTTGAAATGAGTTGAAAGTACGAAATGAGATGAGATGAGTTGAGATGACTTTCCAAAACAAACCAGGCTATATTAAAAAGCACAACGAAAAATAGCTCAAACACATCTCTCTATCTTGTTCCACAAGTTTATTTACCCTAACAAATCTCAAGTGTTTTTGCCTAGTGGCAAAATTTACTACGTAGTGTTCAACTAGACTAACACTCGATACGTTCAAAGTCTAATCACTATTTCAAAAAAAACAAAAAAAAAAAGGCCCTGCTCCCGATTTGGACTTTTTTTTTTTATATGATTTTTAAATAATGCTTTGATTTTTTTGTATTTTAAAAAGTCTTTTAAGATGTTAAAAAAATGATATCATTACATTATTTTTATAACATCTTAAAAGCTTTTTTAAAAATATAAAAAAAAAATCACAATATTATTTAAAAATACTTACTTAAAAATCATATAAAAAGATTAAAAAAAAATTAAATACATGTCCGGATCCCAAGTAGAGACAAATAATATTTTCTTTCAAATAATTACCAAGAACCAAATGAGAGGGGCTATATATAACCCATCGTACATGACTGGCCTTGATGGCCTGCCTTTAATCTGCCATTCAAGGGGCAGAAATGCATGGCTTTAAAGCCATGCCTTATGCATTTACAAGCAATGTAATGCATGAGCCCTCCACCTCTCCTTGTAACACAGACTCTATCATTTAGAGTCATGCGTTACATACTTGTAATGTAGGAAAGAGGGGTGACATGTGGCGCCCCAACATCTCCCACTTGCATATAGTTGACAAAATCTACAAGATCCCGCCTAGTGTTAGGAATTTTTTTTTCCATTTCTTTTATATTTATTTTTAATATTTTTAAATACTTATAAAAAAATTAAAAAAAATTAAATAATATATTTTTAATTATTATGTGAAAAAATAAATAAATAAAAAATACTATTTCCACAGTCGGGAGTCTCATTTGTGAGAATGATAGTATTTCTCTAACACAAAACTAGCGTTCTCAAGATTTTCTGCCCAAGCAAACTTCCACTTTCAACTAAAGATAAACCCATGACATCGATGGATTTTAGTCAAATAAGCACAAGATTTCTACCATGTCACACAGCAACACCCAATATGTATATATAAGGGAAGAATGCGTGAATCAGTCTCAAACGTATGTATATATAAGGGAAGAATGCGTGAATCAGTCTCAAATAAGCACAAGATTACATAGCTGTACATAGTAACAGTATCTTAGATAGAGCTCTAACGTATGTATATTTCCTAAATTAGTCTTCTCTTCTGTATATAAGACAGATTTCTTATCTATGAAAAGTGTGGAAAATTATTCATTGAAACTATAGCAGTGCCTATTCTCTCATAATATGTATGTAAACCGTGTGTTGACTAAGCACCATGCCAAACTTGAATTATGAAAGCTACGTGCGAAGGGTGCTGTCCATACAGCTCAGCAACAACACTGTCAGCATTTTTTGTGTCTAAAAAAGTTGTTCAGTTACCCCACCACCATGGCCAGAGTGCCCCTTGTGAGGGGACAATTACGATAAGGGATAAGGTAATGGACGCACTTCGTAGTGGCGCCCGCCTATTACTCCTCTTTCGAAGATTTAGAAGGAATTGTATTATGTACGATTCCTTCAGTTGGATTCTAAGTCCTCCCTACTCAAACTGAATTCCTCCCATGTGAGCTCCTACTATATAAAGACGATAAATTTAGGAAGTTCGTCATAATTATCCCTAACACATTGACAGTATGGTGATCAGAATTCATATAAACATTTGATGCTTGGCAGGGTAACATATCACATTAAATGCGGTTTGCTATAAATATCCAAAGATACCTACTGATTGCTCGGAAGTAATCATATTAATGGAGATATTATTGAGAAGAAACAAAACCAATAACTAATCTCAGAAAACCTAAGATGTAAAGGGGAATAATCTGCTCCCCGATAGTCCTGGATAATTACATGTGTGCCTAATCAACACTTCAGCCCATAAAAAGGAAAGAATGGATCACTTGGAAAAGGTATGAACATCTATCAAAAACTTTTTTCTCAATGTTGTCTTTAATATATCTAAATTCTCTAACAAAGGCATCGAAGAGTTTTAAGGGTCGAGGAACCCAACCCTCAATCTTTTTTGTTGCAGATTAAAACCGGAAATCAAGACTCAACCCAAGAGTGCAGAACACACATCAACATTGGCGCTGTCTGTGGGATCCGATTTGGTGTTCTCTGCAAACCAGTCGCATTGTGATTACTAGGTAATAACTACAACTCAAAGTACATTTCGATGGAAGAACGACTAGCCGCCTTGGAAGCAACGATAAGGGAGCTCGCTAGAGAGAATGAGAAGTTGCAAAAGAATAATGAAGAATTGACTACTCGTGAAGAACCTTCCGTTAGTAAATGCGTAGAATCTCACCGAGTCAATGAGCCTAGTCATGAAGAAGTAGATGAAGAGAGACGTAAAATGCAACTGGAACTCAAAGAACAGGAGGACAAGTATGTAGACATAGCCAAGCGTATAGAAGCCGCTTCCATTACTGGGCAATTACGCAACCACCTCGGCACTCCTTATAGTGCAAGTGTCATGGCAATTATGCAACCACCAGTAGATCAGTATCGACCGGGAAGTATGTACTGCGAGTATCACAAATCTACTGGGCACAATACCAGGGGCTGTCTAACCTTGAAGAGAAGAAATGAAGAAGAAAGGGAAGAGTCACTAAAAAAGGGGGGGTATCCTAACAGTAAGCGTAGTCGAGCCTTCGGAAAGAAAGAAGCACCAAAGACTCGTCTCAAAGGGGGGAACCATTAGGTGAAATATGAACTATTGCCGGAGGATTACCGAAAAGAGGGGAAACTTCAGCTTCAAGAAAGGCATATGCTAGAGAAGCGCGCTACGCTAAGGTGTTCGCCATGTCAAAATTCACTCAAGACAAAGGGCCTTCTGAAGATGTCCCAATCATCTTTGATAAACAGGATGAAGGAGTGATGCAGCCTCACGACGACGCTTTGGTAGTCACCATGCTAGTCGCCAATTTTATAACCAAGAGAATCCTTATTGATAATGGGAGCTCGGCAGACATCTTCTATTGGGATGCCTTTGACAAAATGAGGATCCGGCGGGACAGGCTAAGGCGAGCCCCAACATCCCTTAGGGGATTCGCTGGCTAGATTATACAACTCGAATGAGTCATAACTCTGCCTATTATGGCCGGCGAGGTACCTAAAACTTCAATGGTTATGGTCGATTTTTTAGTAGTCAAAGCCTCTTCTTCGTATAATGTCATACTGGAGCGTCTTGCCTTAAATCGCCTAAAAGTTGTGACTTCAACGTACCATTTGAAAGTAAAGTTCCCAACTCAAAATGGTATAGGGGAAATCAAAGGTGAGCAATCCTTGGCCCGCGAATGCTACTCTCGCGAGCTAAAACCTCTAATCCAAATGATGATCGGTGTCGCCAAAGAAGGTTCGAGGCACAGTGAAGTGGCAGCTAAGTTACCACCTCCACCACCTCTGACACGATGGGATGAAGACTTTCGAGATGAACAAACCATCAAGCAAGCCGAACCCAGAGAGCCATTGGAGCTGGTAGCCTTCGACCGGGCGAAGCCCGAGCGGAAGGTTCGAATAGGTTCCAATCTGGAGCTTACCCTGAAGCAAGAATTTAAACAACTCTTGGTTGAACATCAAGACATATTCGCCTGGACTCATCAAGATATGCCAGGTATAGATAATAGTGTTATTGAGCATCATTTATGTGTCAACCAGGAAGCTTAGAAAGTTAAACAAAAAGACGTAGCTTTTGCGCCGAGAAATATACTGCTATAGCCGAGGAAGTAAACCGCCTCCTAACAGCGGGCTTTATCAGAGAAGCCCAATATCCAGAATGGCTGTCTAATATAGTGCTGGTGAAGAAGGCGAGCGGTAAATGGAGGATGTGTGTGGATTTCACCGATCTAAATAAGGCATGTCCGAATGATAGCTTCCCAATCCCTTGTATTGATCTGATCGTGGACTCAACAGCCAGTCATCCGTTGCTTAGCTTCATGGATGCGTACTCAGGGTATAATTAGATCAGGATGAATCCAGATGATGAGGACAAAACAGCTTTCATTACAGACCGGGGGTTATATTACTACAAGGTGATGCCCTTTGGGTTGAAAAATGCAAGAGCTACATATCAACGTCTGGTTAACTGGATGTTTAAACAACAGATTGGGAGGAATGTCGAAGTATCGTTGATGATCTGCTGGTCAAGAGTAAAATGCCTGGGCAACATGTGGAGGACTTGCGAGAAGCTTTTAAAGTCTTACGTCAATATAAGATGAAGCTTAACCCAAGTAAATGTTCTTTTGGAATGGGGTCGGGGAAATTCTTAGGTTAAATGGTCTCCGAAAGGGGAATCGAAGCCAACTCTGAGAAGGTGAAAGCCATATCTTACATGGTGGCACCCCGTAATCATCACGAGGTGCAGCAATTGGCGGGCCGAGTCGCTGCCTTGAATCGCTTCATAGCTCAATCCACTGATAAATGCTTACCTTTCTTTCAAGTGTTGAAGAAAGCATAGGAATGGAACTCTTATTGTGACAAAGCCCTAGATGAACTAAGAGAATATTTAACTCACCCGCCATTGCTCAGCCAAACCGAGCCCGGTGAAACATTGACTGTGTGTCTGGCCATCTCGCCCAATGCAACCTTTGCTATTCTAGTAAGAGACACGGCGACCGGGCAGAAACCAGTATACTATATAAGTCGAGCATTTCAGGGGGCAGAAGCCAGATACCCTAAGCTGGAAATGATGGCTCTCGCCTTAGTGGTAGCTACTAGATGACTCAGGCCGTACTTTCAAGTTGTACAAGTACTTACCAACCAGCCCTTGAAAGCTGTTTTACAATGACCAGAGGCCTCGGGAAGATTAGCAAAGTGGGCCATAGAACTTAGCAAATTCGACATCCAATACGCCCCTAGAAAGGCGATCAAAGGACAAGTACTCACTGACTTTGTAGTCGAGCTCATTGGCTTCCCAGAATAGATTGTTCAGACACCCCCCAACAAACATTGTATATGTGGACGGATCGGCATGTAAAGCGGGAGGAGGAGCAGGTATCCATGTCATCTCTGACAATGGTAGAGAGTATAAGTACGTTGTTAAGATCACTTTCAAGGTTACCAACAATGAGGCAGAGTATGTAGCACTTTTAGTTGGCTTGAATGTTGCTCGCCTTTTGGGGGCTAAGGAAGTGATGGTGCATGCCGACTCGCAAGTGGTGGTTCACCAAGTGACCGGTACCTTCGCTGCTAAAGGAGAACGACTCAAGAAGTATTTTCAGTTGGTTTGCGAAGCGCTAAATTACTTTCAGTATTCTTCCATTCAACAAATCCCGAGAGTCAATAATTGCCAAACTGACCGCCTAGCTAGAATCGCTTTGGGACAAATGGATGTCCCTTTTCCCGAAAATACTGAAGTAAGGCAAGCAGATATCCCTTCTATTAGGAAAGAAATGTTCCAAGCAGAGACAGGCCAGCCCGGATGGGCTAAGGATATAATAGAATTTCTGCAAGAGGGTAAGCTACCCAATGATGCAAAAGAAGCCAAAACGATCAAAAATCGGGTCGCCAGATTCGCTATCTTGGGGGGGATATTATACAGAAAGGGATTCTCAGAACCATTACTCAGATGTTTATCGGCTGAGGAGTCTCAGTATGTATTAGCAGAAATCCATGAAGGTATTTGCGGAAGTCACTCTGGAGGAAGAGTTTTGGCTAACAAGGGTAGGTCAAGCGGGGTATTACTGGCCGAACCTTCTTAGGGATTCAAAAGAATTTACCCAAAAGTGTCCGCAATACCAAATACATGCCAATATCTTGCACCTCCTGCCTACAGATTTGACATCTATAATGGCAGCATGGCCTTTTGCATAGTGGGGATTAGATCTTATAGGTCCCCTTCCCGTGGGACGAGGAGGAGTTAAATTCATTATAGTAGCAGTCAATTATTTCACAAAGTGAGTGGAGGCAGAAGCATTATCTACTATAACCTCCCAAGCCATTACCAAGTTCCTCTGGAAATTTATTGTGTGCCAGTTTGGCATACCCTAGAGTTTCATATCCGACAATGGAGGTCAGCTCGACTTTTCGCACTATCGACAGTAGTGCGCCGAGTTGAAAATCGAAGTGCGTTACTCATCGCCCGGACATCCACAAGCAAATAGCCAAACAGAGGCAACTAACAAGACTATTCTATCTATCCTTAAAAAGAAGCTAGGAAGCTGTAAAGGAGCATAGGCAGACGAACTCCTCGGAGTATTATGGTCCTACCGTACCACTGTTCGAACCCCCACAGGAGAGACCCCTTTCGCTCTTACATATGGCAACGAAGCTGTCATCTCTGCAGAGATAGGAGTCCCTACTTCAAGAGTAAAAAATTTCCATCCAGAAGACAATGAAATAAAGCATCTACAACAATTGGACCTTGTAGAAGAAAGGCGAGTAGAGGCGGCTGTAAGAGTATAACACTATAAACGCATAGCTGAAAAGTGGTTCAACAGGCGAGTCAACCCAAGATCTTTTAAACCTGGGGACCTAGTGTTGAAGCGCACAGGAATAACCACCGCTGAAGAATGCAAGTTAGGACCTAAGTGGTAGGAACCCTACATTGTCATCAGGAGTACTCGACCAGGATCATACAAACTTACAGACAGTAAAGGCAACGCTCTCTCTCACCCATGGAATGCGAAACATTTGAAGAAGTATTATGTATAGTTCGGTTTTGCCTCACTGGAATTATATAATATGAAGATTATAAATTATTATTTTATGGCAAACATGTTCAGTCATCAAGCTGGCACCTCACGGATCGCGGGGTCGCCTAGGCTCTAAGCCTCGCCCTTCAGTTCGCTTGCCGAAGAAAAGGAACATGTTCCTTCACCTTCGCCCTCCTTCAGACCGCGGGGTCGACTGGGCTCTAAGTCTCGTCCCTCGGTTCGCTCGCCGAAGGAAAGGAACCTGTTATTTCACCTTCGCCATCCTTCAGACCGCGAGGTCGCCTGGACTCTAAGCCTCGCCCCTCAGTTCGCTTGCCGAAGGGAAGGAACCTGTTCTTTCGCCTTCGCCATAGGTCAAACCGTGGGGTCGCCTGGACTCTAAGCCTCGCCCCTCGATTCGCTCGCCGAAGGGAAGGAACTTGTTCCTTCGCCTTCGCCATCTGTCAGACCGCAGGGTCGCCTGGGCTCTAAACCTCGCCCCTCGGTTCGCTCGCCGAAGGGAAGGAATCTGTTCCTTCGCCTTCTCCATCCTTCAGACCGCGGGATCGCCTGGGCTCTAAGCCTCGCCCCTCAGTTCGCTCGCCGAAGGGAAGGAACATGTTCCTTTGCCTTTCCCATCCTTTAGACAACGGGGTCGCCTGGGCTCTAAGCCTCGCCCCTCGGTTCGCTCACCGAAGGGAAGGAACATGTTCTTTCGCCTTCGCCATCCTTCAGATCGCGGGGTCGCCGGGCTCTACGCCTCGCCCTTCGGTTCGCTCATCGAAGGGTTCCTACTCGGCGAAGGAAGGGAACTTGCTCCTTCACTTTCGCCTCACCTCCTGATTCGGTATCAAAAGAAAATGCACTCCATCACCACTCACCAAATCGTCTGAATGAGAACTTTCAATAACAAGGCAAAGTGATGCTACCCACGATTCGCCCACGAATCATCACACTCATGGGTTAATAAGGTACATGCTCGCTTAAACCTTACTCGCCTAATCTTCCTAGCGGCCAGATAATAGTAAGAACTTGTGTATTATTATAAATCTTTATCACTAGCTCGTTCACCTGCATTGATAAAGATTCGCGGGGTAGTGCAGTCTCCAACAAACGACCATATTCGGTTGTTTAATAATTTAAATCACAATGTTCAAACTGATTATAAGAATATGGATCATGGATATCTGGAATGCGGCACATCAACATGTATAAATTTACATCAATCTTTATTAAGAAATGGCGAGTTGATCCAACCACAATACAAAAAAGGTAAATATACAGCAAAAAGAATAATATATTGACTGATACTCTTTACATTTGACTATACAAGTCTGTACAATACATTTGACTATTAAGGAGGCAATCGTATGCGGCACTTTGGTGTGCCAATCTTGGCAACCTCTGCCTTTGCTATAGGGTCGGGAGCGAGATGCCGGGGATCCATGCCGGCCACGTCGAAAGATGGGTTCCGAACAACTTCTTACCTCAGCCGCCTCAAACCCTTCACATAACCTTGACTCCAAGCGGCTATGCAGAGGGAACAATGCTGAGTTGCTTGACGCCTAAGAAGTTCAAGCTCAGCGTTCGCCTCGCCTAATTCTCGAGAGAGAGTATCATGTTCGAGCTCAGCTGTATCGACCTTGGCTCGGAGGGTCTCCAACTCCTCTTCTTGAGTGGCGCATGAGTGCTCGAGGATGGTCAAGTTAGACTTCAGGCTACTCATCTCTTGAGTGGTAAGGGAAAGTTCTTTCTCCTTGATGCGAGCGTCTGCCCAATAGACTCTTGACCTCAAAGGAGGTCATCCCTGCTCGCCTCTAGGATCTGGTTCCTCTCTTTTAATGTCGCCACCTCTCTTAGCATGGATTCATGGATTTCTGAATAGTGATCCCGCTCCTCCTCTAGCTCCATAACGGTGGCTTTAAAAAGATCTCTATCTTTTGTAAGCTGGCAAACCGTAGTACCAAGCTCTCGGTATTTCGCCTCTACTTCTAGAAGCTGTTCTCGAGCCCTTTTTGCACTCCCATTTAATAGCCTCATCACTTCAGAGCCGACTGACCCAATAATTTGGTCGGAGGCCTGAACAATAATAAGTAGTTAGAGAAACAAAAGAAGTTCAAACTAAAAACAGAATCTTGAATGAGTACCTGCGCCAAAAGTGACTGAAGTAAGTCGACCACCATCCCCGCCTACTCGGGACATTCAGGAATAGAAGTAGTTGGAGGTGAAGGATGGGTGGAGTGTTGTATCACCCGATTGAGAGAAGATCCCATCGTTGATCTAGCATCACCCTTAGGAGACCGAAGAGACTCCCACCCCGTATTCTCATTAGTTTCAGCATTAGTAGAGTCTAGAACGGAATGCCTTGATCCCGTGCGATGGTCTATCTCCCCGTACTCAATCGCTGCCATCTCTTGCCCACCAGAACCCCAAGTAGAAGGTTCTTCTCCCTCGCCCATTTCAGGGCGACCCTCTCTAGACGAAGAAGGGTGTGCTGAGTGGGGAACATCCTCCCGAGCAGGTGCCTGTGCAAACAATAACATAGACGCCTGGAAATAAGGAGTTCCCGTAGCATAGGCAGGAGGATTCGATAGGGCGTTCAAAAATGCCAACTCGACCTCATCTATGTTCTTCCCAGAGGTCGAAGGCAGGGGCCTATCATTTGGATGAGGCTGGTGATCTGAAGGCAAACACACCGCCAGTGGTTCTGGCGTTCTGGCCCTCTGCCCTTCCAGTGAAGGGGACCTTGTATGCTGGCTGCTCCCTTCACTAGCAGGCGCCACAAGTACTGGGGAAGATTGAGGCTGTACTGGAGAGGATTGGGCTCGACCTTCATGTGAAGGGCGAGTAATCCTTATATCATGACGAGCCTTAATTCGCCTTTCCTGAGTAAAGGTAAGAGCAGGAGGCTCAGAGATCTCCACAAAGACTCACCCGCCACCCTCACGGCGAGATTTTGTACGCTTTTCTTTGAGTGGAGGGGCGATGCGTTTGCCAGCTGCAAAGGGTCGATCAGGCGTTTCGGCAGCCGGTATGCTAGAGAAATCTTGAAATTCAGCATAACCTCGCCGTGACTCGACTAGGTAGGTGTTGATGTTTTGGTCGGTCAGAATGAGATCGGATTCCAACCAGTGAAAGTGGCGCTGTGCCTAACGTATCACTATCTCCACTCAAGCACGCTCCCTTTTGTTTAAATCAATGTCCAGAAGGGAGGCTGGAGGCAACTCGCCCCAATTTATCTGAACAGGGAATTCCCCTCTAGTCTCGTCCTTGGGGAATTGCCATTTATCGCCCTTCACGTAGAATATCTTTTTGTGATAATTTTTTACATTAGAGTATCGACTCTCGAGAGTGCACAATTTTATCTCGCTGTCCCGAGACTGAAAACCAACCAAGCTTAAGGAAAGTTTTCTAATTAGACGGTAAAAAGAGAGGAACTCTTGAGCCGTTAGGTCAGGATACACCTCTCCTACCTCTAATAGCAACGAACGAAATACTATACAAGAAGCTAATAGTATTCGCCAAGCATTCGGTAGTAATTGAGCCGGGGCATAGCCCAGGTAATGAAGAAATTCGCGCACTGGTCGGATAAAAGGAAGACACAACCCATTCTTGAACATGGCTTCATACATGAGCACATGCTGAGCTTGCCCTTCTGCGTCACAAGGACGCTCTCGAACGACTCCAAAACTCGCCAAAGCCGGAATGTAACCCAGATCACGAAGATGTTGGATGGCTGAAGGGGGTAAGATGGTACCCATTGATGCCCAGCATAGATAGAACCAGCCCCCATTGAAGCATAAGAGAAATGCGAAGAAAAGTCGGGTTGAAGATGAAATGGTAAAGAAAAATGAGGCAAATTTTCAAGAACCAAAACGGTAGAAAAAAGTGAACCATTACGGAAAACGGGTATTTATATTATAGATAGTTAGCATCATGGGGAAGGTAAATGATATAATTAGCACAATCTTCGGGAAGTGAAACGGCACGACTGATAAATGGAGAGCAACTGTGAAATTGCTACTCAGCGCGTGGATGGCACGTCTCAATTAATGAAGAAGTAACTGACAATAAGTATTCGAGAAACTGCAAAGCCAGACGGATAATGATGGAAATGATCCGTAAATACAGCGCACGATATTTCATGTCATTATGGCCAAAAAACTGCCTCTTTTTCCCATGCCCAGTGAGCAGAAGCCAAATCGTCACTGTTAGAGAGCCAGCAAGTGCTTACATGTCTATTTTGTCCCTACTCTGCCCATTCAAATTTTATTTTGCGCGGGATAAAATTTCACGAATTTGGGCAATAAGAATGAAATAAATCTCAATTGAATGGTATTCGATTAGGATTTGCGGGGTACTATGAGGGGACAATTACGATAAGGGATAAGGTAATGGATGCCCTTCGTAGTGGTGCTCGCCTATTACTCCTCTTTCAGAGACTTAGAAGGAATTGTATTATGTACAATTCCTTCAGTTGGATTCTAAGTCCTCCCTACTCAAACCGAATTCCTCCTATGTGAGCTCCTACTATATAAAGATGATAAATTTAGTAAGTTCGTCATAGTTATCCCTGACACATTGGCAGTATAGTGATCAGAAGTCCTATAAACATTTAATGCCTGGTTGGGTAACATATCACATTAAATACGGTTTGATATAAATATCCAAAGATACCTACTGATTGCTCCGAGGTAATTATATTAATGGAGATATTATTAAGAAGAAACAAAACCAATAAATGATCTCAGAAAACCCAGGATGTAGAGGAGAATAATCTGCACCCCGATAGTCCTGGATAATTACACGTGTGCCTGATCAACACTTCAGCCCATAAAAAGGAAAGAATAGATCACTTGAAAAAGGTATGAACATCTATCAAAAGCTTTTTTCTCATTGTTGTCTTTAACATATCTAAATTCTCTAACTAAGGCATCGGAGAGTTTTAAGGGTCGAGGAACCCAACCCTCCATCTTTTCTGTTGCAGATTAAAACCAAAAATCAAGACTCAACCCAGGAATGCAGAACACACATCAACACCCCCCCCCCCACCAAAACACCTAGCACCTCAAATCAAAGATATTCTCAATAAGTGAATTAAGCAAAGACATTTTCGAGCTAAATTTTCTAGACCTAGCCGAGAAAGCTAGTAACTTTTACATGGACAAAGAAATATAGGAGCCCTCTTTGAGCACACACCTTTTCATGCCGAGCATATGAGCCAACTTTTCACAAACTGAGCAACAAAGTTCATTCGTCACCTCGGTTTCATAGAGAGAAATGGAAATCATCTAGTTTTCCACAATAGTATTGCACTAGTAATTCAGATACAAAAATTATGAGTAACGTCCCAAGTTCGAGCTAGCTCGATAAATATATATCTAGCTATATAAAAGTTCAAGATCAGAGTCTGCAAACATTCTCAAATACGAACACTATATATAACTACTCATTTCATCATGAGTTTACAAATATTCTCGATATGAGCACTTCAGTTCCATAGAAGTGATTGTCAAGGAGCTCCCATTGGTTCCTACACATATCAAAGATTCGAACAAAGTTATGGTCTGTTTCTGAGCAAACTTTCTCTTCGTAAGAATACGTTGGCAAGGTTATATTCTATGTTCAATCATTTTCGTGCCTATTAGATGTTTTGCTTAATAGCTAGGCAACCATCCTAAATCGTTGTGACCAACCATTTAGGCACCAGTAGATCAGTTCACTTGCAAAACTGCTCAGTACGAATACTGAGCAAATCAAGAAGGCCGCAATCAATAATCTCAACCTTGCTCGAATCACCAATTGTGGCCTCTCGAAAATATGTAGGAAGAAATTAAGCTTGTGCTCAAGATTACCAAACAAAGCCAATTTCTACAAGACAACATTTGCGATCACCGATCTAGAAAAGAGAAAACAAATCCTTGCTCAAAGTTACTGAACATGGCCAATTTCTATCTCATGATTACCATGCCAGAAGGAAATAAGTCCTTGATCGAGATCAACGAGTAAGCCAGTTTTTAGCTTGATTTTGATATTTGAAGAATTGATACCACACCAGTTAAACTCCTAAATCGGTACTGTAGCGCCTTCTACTCCCACTTGTGATTTAGTGGGACTCGCGATATCGGGATGATAACTGTACAAGTCACACACCCCATCGCTAAGTGTACCAAGTGTGTATGCATCAAACATCAAATGTGCAAGTCATATTTGCAGCAGAAAATAAAAGTGTTACATCTAGTATCAAAAAATTAAGGTTTACAACTCAAAATAAAAATAATTCTTCAAGAAGAGATTACACATTCATCCGACATAAAACAATAATTAAAAAAGAGATAAATAACAACATAGGGGGGATTTAAAATCCCATAGTCATAGTCATCATCAACAAGTCACTCCTCCGATGGAGCCGGCCTCTCAGACTCAACCTCATCGTTTGCTTCAAATTCTACAGTTCCATAAGACTGAACCGTAGGTAAGAAACCACTGTGAGACGATAAAATCTCATTAAGTACCAATTCAAAACATTCAGGGTTTCATAGAAAAATGACATACAAACAGGGCAATCAACGTGTTCTCAATCAAGTACAAGTAAATAAGAACCAATTCGTCCTTCCCCAGAAAGGAATACATTTATCCGTATGCGCCAAAAACCTGATTTTTAGCCTACAACACAAACTCATTTTTATTAAATGTACACCATAATCTCTCCTAGGAACCATCTAAATATCTTGGTTCCCTTCGTCACACCATGGGTAACGACTGTGTGTGTGACTTCGTACGAGCGATGCCCAGCTTCGTGCCTAACGCGTACAGTGATTAGACATCTTCTAACCCTGGCTAGTAAAGGGGTCATGAAATCGACACAAGAGCGTTACCGTTTTGTCCGATTACATCGTCGCACAGTGATAACCCAGAGGATGTCACTCAGATTTATATACTCCCGAGTGACCAGAAGAGCTCTACCGAGATAATGTCTCATCTCGACCTGGGGTTGTGATACACCCGCACCCATATGTTTTGACCAATGTCACCAATCACATCACCCAATTTACAGACATACACCACAGAATCATAGCGCAGTTTATAATGACAATAATTAAATAATGAGTGATGCATTATGGACAAGTAATGGATGATATGGCAATGGCACCAGAGAAGCAAACGTGACATCAATATAATTACATCAACATTTCCACAAATAAAAGTGCTCTACATTTTTAATTCACAACCGAATAAACTACAGGGTGATCCCATCCTCCACTTATTGGCGTCGAGCCCAACCAACATACTCTTGTTTTATTAATATTAATTAACACTTTACGAGGCTTGAAGCCCATTCCAACCAACCATGCTGCAAAAAAACATTAGCAGATTATATTATGTTAAATAAAACCCTAGATTGCATTGGATAGCTACTTATAACTCGGTCAGATAAATTTTTGAAAGAACACGCGAGTGCCAAAATACTATCCCGGATAACTTCGAGTGCACGTGCCACTACGTCGCGTATGAATTAATAAGCGTTAGTTAAATATGATATAAAATATAATTCTAAGAAAAACCCAAAAATCAAATCGACTCACTGAGACATTGCTAAGGCGTAATGGAGGGACAGCAGCAGCAAAGGGCTTTTTAAGCTCTTGGATTGGGGGTCTTTTCTAGACTTAAAGGTATGGGTTTTTCAGGTGATGGGGTTTCGGGTGATCACGCAACCTCCCTAAGGCACTACAAGGTGGAAACTTGCGGCGGTGCACAATGGCTCACGGAAAAACTCACCCAAAGGTTGGGGGAGACTTCGAGATGGTGTTTAAGAGGTGGGGAAGCTTGAATCCGTGTACTAGTGGAGGATAGAACTCGGTTTTGGGATGAATTACGAAGGGTGGAGCTCGACCTATATATAGATCGAGATGGGTCACTCAGACCTTGTGTCTAGGTGAAGATAGCCACCGTGTGGCACACAATGGCTCGCCTAGGGTAGTGGGATGTTGCCATGGCCAGGGAGGTTGGCTTTTGCAGACAAAAACCAAGGTCTAGCTCGCGGTTTAGGAAGAAAAGATGTGGGTTTTCAAGCCACGATGCTCGCGGGAAAGGGGGAGAACAAAGGAGCATGTTTGGATACTTTGTGTAGGACGTGTGGCATGGTGGAGGTGGGGAAGAGGGTAGCGGCATAGAGTAGGCTTGGAGCTCTAGAGAATAGAGAAGAAAACCTAGAAAGAAGAAGAAGAAATAAAGAAGAAGAAGAGAGGGGGGTTGCAGCAGCTTATGCGATGGAAACTCTAAAAGCATGTTTGGGATTGCGTTTCGAGGATTTAAAAGTGCTTTAAAGCAGTTAAAAGGACTTTTAAAGAAAAATGACATGTTTTGGTAACTTTATTAAAAGCGTTTTAGTCGGTTAAAAAAGCTAAAAATCAACTTTTTTCAATAAGCACCAAATTGAAGTTTTTATCAAAAAACTCTTATAGATAACTATATATTTTTAAAAAACTACTGTAACTAACTCTAAAAGTATTTTAGACATATGGATCCCAAACAGTAAATAATTTTTTAGTAATAGATCTTGTTACATTAAAATTTAAGCTATAGGCCTTAAGATAAAAGTAATATTTCTCAGTGTAATTTCAAACATACACTAGGTATTTTCTCTTCTCCTAATGCGAAACAACATCATTTGGCTAGAGTGAATGGGCTGGCTTTCTAAGTTGCGGGTTGGGCCACACACACACACACACACAATGCCCTAATAACTGAAACACACACTCACACACTCTTGGGCCTCCCAAATCGAAAAGGGCTTTAACAAAAAACATCAAACCAAAAAAACACAAAAAGAACAACAATAGCCACAAAAGGGAAAATACTACAATTTAGGCAAAAGTTAAATTGAAATAATGCAACCATAAAATACTAGTAAATTTAAAGTAAGAAGTCCAATATTTAAAAAACAAAACATTTTAAATATTAGGAGAACGAAAAGACAGGATCTTGTAGGTACTTTGGAATTTACTAGTTTGGCCCATTTTTTCGATATACTATATAATATATAAAATAGTATATTATGATATATAATAATATAGTGATCATATATTGTAGCATATTATAATATATTATATGAACCTGTTCAGTTTGGTCTGATGTTAGAAAAAGAAAAATCAAAATCAAACCAATTTTGAGTAATTTTGGGAAAAAGAAAACGGGTACGTTTTAATCCGATTTGGTTTACTGGTTTGATCTTCTCATCACTAGAAATACCTCTTCAGTCACATCAGACAAGACCTCATTCAAGTTCGATGAGTGAGGCCAACAAGTTATAGCAAGATTCTCCATTAAATTATAGTAGTACTGATTGAAATAGGATGATATAATAGTATTGGACCTTCCTACTAAGTGACACGCATATCACCCGCACCAGGTAGGTCAAAAAACCAAAAAAAAAAAAGCACTTAGGAAGAAGATATAATAGAATAAGGCAAACTTATAGCATACAAATACTTAGAAAATATATATATAGCATACAAATATGTACACACGTTCAAAGTATAAAACAAGTCTTGTTTCGTAATAGGTAGAATCCAATTGCTCTGTAATTGCCTTTGGACTTCTCATCTCAGAGCTATGGAAGCTGAAAAATGGGGTTTGGGAGCTCTCTCCAAGTTCCTTGTGTTCAGGAGCTAGCAAAGGACAAGCCAAACGCAGTGCGACCGTGCTATTTACGGCCCGATCAAGACCCTCCCTTCATATCCAACTCCACATCTTTTCCACAACTCCCAGTCATCGATATGCATCTCCTATTTTCCCCAGATTTTATGAACTCTGAATTGCAAAAATTGCATTTCACAAGCAAAGATTGGGGTTTCTTCCAAGTCAGTTTGATCGCTCTATTCAGATTTTAGAAGATATGTTGAGGGCATGTGTGATGGACTTTAAAGGAACTTGGATACAACACTTACCATTGGTGGAATTTGCTTATAATAACAACTTCCAGACTAGTATTGGGATGGCACCGTATGAGGCTTTGTATGGCAGAAGGTGTAGGTCCCCTTTATATTGGGATGAGGTTGGTGAAAGAAAAATACTGGGACCAGAGATCATTCAGAAAACCACATAAAAGATTGACATCATTAAAGCTAGAATTAAAGCAGCTCAGGGTCAACAAAAAAGCTATGCCGATAACCGATGTCGTCCACTAGAGTTTGAAGTTGGAAATGAAGTATTCTTGAAGATAGCACCAATGAAAGGGGTTATGAGATTTGGAAGTAAAGGCAAGTTGAGCCCTAGATATATTGGGCCCTTTGAGATTCTTGAGCGAGTCGGACCACTGGCATATAAGTTAGCACTTCTTCCGAATCTTGCGGAAGTGCATAACGTATTTCATGTGTCCATGCTGAGAAAGTATATTCCCGATCCAACTCACATCATTCATTATGAGCCGCTACAGATTCAGGAAGATATGACATATATTGAAGAACCAGTGCGGATCTTGGAAAAGAAAGCACACATGCTGCGGAACCGTAGCATCCCCATGGTTAAAGTTTTGTGGAGTAATCATGCAAGCAGTGAAGCTTCCTGGGAACTCGAGGAAGAAATGCCAGAGAAATACCCACACCTTTTCAGTGAAGATTTTGAGCTCTTGTAGCAATTTTCGAGGACGGAAATTTGTTTAAGGGGGAGAGGATGTAACGCCTGGGCCCAAAGCCCATTAACCAGCCCAGCCCACCCAAGCCTAGCCCGGGTCTTCAACGGCGCCGTTCCACATTTTAGGTTAGTTTCCTTCTTTTCATTTCTCTTCCTTTCTTCTTCTGCCTCCTTCATCTTCTGCCCGACGAGTACTCTGTTTCCGTTGCCACTTCCAGCGCCCACTCCCCCACGTTCTCGGCAGTTACCGAGCTCATCAGAAAACTCAACGGAATATTTATCTCTCTCTCCCTCCCTTCGACAGATATTTTTCTATTTTGGTCTCATTCTCCGTCGTTCCCCCTCCGACTCGCCCATCTACAGAGCACCGGTAAGTTCTCTTTTCATCCCATTATTTTCTCGAAATTCTTCTATCCATGGGTTTCGGTTTTGGTACTTATAATCACTGTTATTTTTGTGGGTTTTTCGATGGGTGAAGCAGAGCATAGGAGAGGCGAAAATCAGACTTCTTGGCCTCTGCTTTTCCGTGTGGGTTGTTGCCTAAATTTCGTACAATAGGGGCTGTTTCGGGTAAGAAATTAAGGATACTATGAATAGATTCTCTCCGTAATATTTTATGGAATTTTTCTCTAATTTCTGAATCCATTTTTCAAAGTGATTTTTGGTAGGTGTTCAAGGGTTTGTTGTTTAAATTTCTTTTGCTATTTTGGTGCTGTCGATGGGTTGTTTGGAGCGTTTTTGTGTGATATAAAATGGTTGGGTTTGGTTATGTTGAACGTATTAGGATACTATATTTGTTGGGTTGGCTTTATCAGAGGGATGCTTGAGATGTTTTGGTAGTGGGCTGAAATGATTGTTTATGTATGGAGTGCGCTGGTTTGCTGGTTGGAGTGGATTATGGAATTTCATGTTCTTGGCTGTGTTAAGTTAAATGTGTTTTGATTAAGAAAATAAACAGTAGCTGGTGGTGTGGATTTAAGGAGATAGATTCAGTGCATCTTAGAGATTTTAAAATGATTAAAATATTGGTTTTTCCGTGCATCTTTGGGGGCTGTCCAGGTTACGTAGTGGCTGGTTGCTTGGGCTTGATATGCTAGAAATTTATGATTTTAGGCAAGCAGCGTAGTTTAGCTTATAATTTTCAGATTAAAACTTCTGGAGTAGTCTTTAACATTAGGGATTATGTTTTTATGAATAGGTGACGAAACTCTTAGAAGTCAGACTCAAAGTTTTGATAATTCGCTGCAAGAGTCAAGTAAGCGGGGTTCATATGCTTGATTTTTAAACTAGACGTAGACTGAGGTTGATTTTCAAAAAAATTGTGCATGTCTGGTTTTGAATTGAGAACTTGAGAAAAACCAACCTCAGTTAATTATTTGCATTATTCATGAAACTTGTATGAAAAAAAAAAGAAAAAAAAAATATTTCTGTCATGCATTGTGTAGACATGAGCTGTTTTTTTTGTCATGCTATTTTTCTGAAATGTGAAAAAAAGTGTTTGTCTATCTGAGAAAAATTATGCTTTGAATGCGTTGACTATGTTTTATTTATATAAGCTTTATTCTAAAAATAGCTTGGAACTATGTGTCTTTAATAATTCTGAAAACCTTTGGCATAGTATTTCTGGTTGGTATTTGATTCTATCTCTGCTTGCTCTGCTCTGCTCTGTCTATGTTCGGTTTGGATTGGTACCAATTTCCTATCTCTGAGTGCACCCATTTTGGAAACAAAGTGGTTTATTGTGGGCTTTCCTATGTGCACACTAGGGGCTCCGAGAACGAATAAGGGAAAATTCCACATCTGTCTCTGCCTGATTTGGCCACCGGGATTTGCACAACCCTACCACGGGGGTTAAATATGGGCATTGCTTTGTGAGATGCTCTGTTTGATATAGTGATAATACTCAGTTTTGTTATGCCAAAGCACTTTATGATTTAATTGTTTTGAAAATCATTTGTTTCTTTTATGCATAATTATGTTTCGTTCCGTAATTTATTACTTGACAAATGCTCATGTTTACAGGCTTGTATAAGTTCTTCGCTTACTAAGTTGTGGAAAAACTCACCCCCTTATCTCATATATTTTTCAGATGATTTGAATGTTCCATCAGAGGACCAAGAGTAGAGTATTGATCAAGTTTTAAGCAGTTAGAGCCACAGGCTAGATGAGGGAAAACAATTAATTTTTTTATGTTGGGTTCTAGTTTCATTGGATTTTTAGAATGTTAGTTATTCTTTATTGTTAAGCTTTTTGGGAGAATGTGAACCCTCTCATTTATGATTTATTCATATTCTTTTATTTATGACTTGGGGGACATTGTTATATGGATTGGGATGTGAAAAATATTTTTATTTGAACATGGTCGGAGACCTATTTTTTGTAGTTGAGAATGGATTATACCAAACAGGTTGAGCTTCGTGACCCCCTACGAGTATGGGGCGTTACATTACATATTAATTATGAAAACATCAATACCGTCATAGTAGAGACATCAGCTCGTTTCAAATTTCTACTGATAGCCAGTTCTGATATAAGAGTTTTATGTCAATAATCACCAGCAGAGAAATCTGAATAGTTCATACTAAAGAAAGTCCCCATACTAAAGAAAACAAAGGGCAGTAGGACCCTAAAAAGGTTCCTGTTCATAATTTACTATTTCTCGTCACATATGGAAGTTAGAACTAGTGCATGTTCAACCCACTTATGATTCCTTTCTATGATCTATATTCATAAGCTCAGCTTCCTTAGCTGCTGTTCTTTTTGTTTCATGAGATCCCAACTTATTCAGCTTCGAGAACATGTTGCCATAAAACTTTGCCTTTCTTTTATTATACTTGTTGAGAGGTGGCTTAAATTAAAGCACCTTCCAGTATGCTCTCTTGTCTCGCTCGACTTCTAGCTCGAACGAGATTTCAACCCCAGAGTTTGATTGACCCTCGCTCGACATCCAGTTCAAGCGAGACTCTAGGCAGAGAGTTCGATCGACTCTCGCTCGACATCCAGCTCGAGCGAAGTACTAGGCAATAAGTTCGCTAAACCCTAGCTAGAGGTCTAGCTCGAACGAGATGCCACCCTGGACATTCGCTCGAGGTCTCGCTTCGAGCTAATGTTCTTTTGCTAGGGTTGGCGCTGTTTACAACAATGTCTCGCTCGAGTGAGCGAAACTTATATAAAAAGGACGACGTTCATTTGAATGTCGTTCCACTACTGCCTCTGTTATTTATTTGTTATTTTGAGAGCTTTGAGAGATAAACACAGGAGTGAGAGTTATACACGTGAGGTTGAGTGATTTCTTTGTAGAATCTTATGATTCAATCTCTGTACTTCATCTTTATTCAATAATGAAAACTTGAGACCAACCTCACAGTGGATGTAGGCTTGTTTTGAGCTGAATCACATATATCTATGTGTTCTGTAGTATTGGTTTTATTTTCTCCTTATTGCATTTGCTGCGTTACTTCCTATTTTATTGTTTGTTAACCAGTCGATTCACAACAATACTCTTTCATCTTCTCCTTCAAGGTCTTGTAGTATTCTAGCTTCATGACATCCCTATTATCAAGGTCAATTTCAAGAGCTTTCTTGATATCAAAGTACTCGGCCAAATCCAGGTCAGCCAGTTGAATATATGCCTGAGCCCTTCATGCGAAGAGCCTTTACATTTGTGCTCTCAAGTTCTAACACCTTGGTGCATAATTTTTCAGCTTCCTTGTATACATTCTTTTAACTTCAACTTGCAAGCCGCATTGTTCAGATATTGCTGGCAACCTTCACTCCCTTGGCCTGTTTTTTCTCCTCCAAACATAAGAACGAGATTACCAGATGCATGAATTACATTTCAAACCGTTCATCTTATGATCGAAGAAGCACATTAATTAGTTGAAAACAGACTGCACAAAAAAAATAGACTAATTATTGATAAGCGTTGAATTTATGATCGGGAAAAGATAGTGAAAGAAGATCGATTAATTGATCTTTAAGGAAAAATAATAAATAAAAGCAAAATTGATTGAATCGCGCAGTTGAATAATCAACGCAAAAGTCAAAGTTAGGTGCGAGAGAGAGACTCGGGACTTATCCACTTGTCTTCTGGGTACGTATGGCCCGCAGGTGAATGTGTGAACAACTTTTTCTACTTCGGCATGATTGTTTTCTTTTGGTCTTATTTTCTTTCATTATTTAATTATTATATTTCAATAAAATTAATTTAAAAAACTAAAATAAAGTTAATTTTATACACCAATATATTTATATTGGCTGATCATATTTTTTATTTTAAAATTGAAATTTTTGACTAATCACATTAAATAAGTGTTCATATTGGTAGACAAAATTAATTATAATAGTTTTCTAAAAAATTATTCATGAGTTGTAAAGTCATTTCTATCCTAAATCACCAATTTATTTACCTAATTTTTCTTGGTCCAAGTGTTGTTCTGTGTTACATGGTCCAAATGCTCAACTTACCTCTCAACTTTATGAATCACAGAATGGGAGTGAGGGTGGGGTAATCTATTAGAACAATCACTGAGGTACAAGTCCAAGATGGGAATGTGGCATTGGGGAGATTTATGTGTGTAAGGATTGAATTGGATATGAGGAGAACTCTAGCAAGAAGAGGAACGATCAATCTTCAAGGGGAGAAAATGTGGATCCTCTTTCAGTATGAGAAATTACCTCGAATTTTCTTGAAGTGTGGTCGTATAGTGCATGGGGCACAAGGATGTGTAAATATCAAAAGGGGTTCTGGACAATATGGTCCCTAGATGAGGGCAAAGGTGATAGGGAGGGGTCAAGTGGATAGGGGAGGAAAAAGAATGGGAGAGAGTCTTTTCTGAAAATATTGGGTAGAATTAGGGGGTCCAGGAGGTGGGTCTTGAAATGCTACAAAGTGAGGTAGAAAGGAAGGCGAATGAGAGTAGAGGAAGGGAAGCCTTGAAGGTAAGAGAGGGGAAGTTGATGGCGAGTATAGAGGATAAATATCTGGGACCTCTTCCTACTACAATAGCTAATAATAACTTTATTAGCTATGGGAAGGAACACTATCAAGGAAACAATAATGATGAAGGAAATATGACGGTTGACAATGACAGGGTTGTGAAAGGGAACAACTGGAAAAGGAAAATAAGAAGGGTGTAGATTGGTGGTTTCCATAGGTCAGTTCTCTCACAAAGGCTAGCAAATGGAGGTGAGGATAGTGTACTTGAGGCTGGCAGCAAGAAAACAAAAAGGGGGAGTGTATGCAGCTATTTGATGTTGAGGTTATGGCAGAGGCTACTATGCAGCTCCACCCATCACCATGAATTGCCTAAGTTGGAACTATCGAGGGTTGGGCAACCCTCGAACAATTCAAGACCTTTGCCTTATGGTAAAGGTGAATAAGCCTTCTGTAGTGTTTCTTATGGTAGTGATGATTAAGACAACTAGAGTAGAAGCTTGAAAAAGTAGTTTGGATATGGAAGGATGTTTAGTTGTGGAAACAGCTGGGAAAAAGGGTGGCTTAGATCTATTTTGGGATCGAGGTCTAGATTTGGAAATCCTTCATTATTCTCAAGGGCATATCAGTAGCATCAGAAGGAGGGAAGGTGGTTTAAAGAGTTGGTACTTCACAGGTTTCTATGAACATCTTGACTCCTCAAAGAGGAAGATGTCTTGGGAACTTTTTTCCTCTTTGGAGCCTAGAAAAGGGGAGGCGTGGTGTGTAGCTGGTTATTTCAATGAGGTTTTAACTAACGCCGACAAGAAATGAGGTAAACTAAGAGATGAGATTGGAATTGGGCAATTCAGAAAGGTCTTGACAGAAAAAGGGCTAACTAATCTAGGCTATGTGGGCTATCCATTCATATGGAGTAACAAGCATGAGGACCATACCTTTAGAAATGAGAGGCTAGATAGATATGTAGCTTGTCCTGAATAGAGAGATATGTTCCGAAAGGTAAAGGTAATGGGATTGACTATCCTTGCTTCAGACCATTGACCTATTATGCTCACAGTGATGGGGAACTACTCTAGTGCAGTTAGAAAATGTAAAAGATTTAATTTTGAGGCAACTTGGATTAAAGATGAGGAGTTTGAGGAGGTAGTTGAGAAGGTTGGCAGCTATAGAAAATTGTGAATGAGCCTATTTGTAAGGTTAAGTGTCTTCTCAAATCATGCAATGGTAGATTAAAAGAGTGGGCTAGTGATAAGGAGAATGGGAGAACAAAAGAAACGGAGATATTATAAGGGAGATAAAATTGCTGCAAGACAGTGAAGGACCTGATAATGCTGAGGCTATCAAGAGGCTCCAAAAGAATATGGGGATTTTGCTAGAACAAAAAGATCTTAAATGGAGACAGAGGGCAAAGAGAAATTGTTACAAACTTGGGGATAGAAATACTAAGTTCTTCCATACTTGTGCCTGTCAAGGAAGGAAAAGAAATCAGATAAATAAAGTCGTTGATTCTAATGGCAAGGTATAGAAGGAGCAGGAGGAAATCGAATAGGCTTTCCTGAATCAATACACTAATGTATATCAATCAACCTATCCTTCGAGTGAGGCCATTGAGTCTTGCATTTCAATTATGGAGAGCGAAATCACAGATGAGATGAATGAGGAGTTGTTGAGGGAATTTACCAAATAAGAGGTGGAGGAAGCAGTGCATCAGATTGGTCCATTCAAATCTCTAGAATTTGATGGTTTTGGAGTAGCCTTCTATCAATCATATTGGAAGATAGTGGGGGAAGAGGTGGTAGAGGATGTGCTTAGCTTTTTCAGAGGGACATGTAACTCTATCTCCTTTAATCACACACATGTGGTCTTGATTCCTGAGTTGAAAGACCCAAAAACTATGGGGAACATCAGACCTATAAATCTTTAGAAAGATTGTGGGGGAGTGCTTAACAGTGTAATATCTTTGAATTAGAGTGCCTTCATACTAGGGCATCTCATCACTGATAACATTATAATAGCCTATGAGATTCTCCATTCATTGAAGCTGAAACAAAGGGGATATAAGGCAAGTATGGCACTTAAACTTGATATTTCAAAAGCTTATGATCATGTTGAGTAGGGGTTCTTGAAGGCAGTTATGCTAAAAATGGGGTTTGGGGAGAAATGGGTGGCTCTAATCATGCAGTGTATTCAATCTGTCTCCTATGCCATTTTGATTAATGGAAAATCTGGTCCCTCATTCCTTCCTACTCGAGGATTAAGGCAGGAAAATTCACTGTCTCCCTACCTATTTCTTTTATGTGTTGAAGAGTTAAGTAACCTTATTAACCAAGCTAAGAGTAGGGAGAACTTAAAAGGGCTTGTTGTTACTCGAGGGGGATGTAGAGTTACACATTTACTGTTTGTAAAAGATTGCTTAGTTTTTGGGCAAGCTTCTTGGCAGGAATGGTTAAAGATCAAAGAGTTGTTAGAGATATATGAAAGGGCTTTTAGGATTGTGCCTAAATAGGCAAAAAAACATCTCTCTTCTTCAACTTAAACATAAAGGAGGATATAAGGAGGATCCAACAAAGTTGGAGTGGTGATTGAACATAGTTGAGAATATTTGGGTTTTCCTATGATGGTGAGGATTCATAGTATAACACTTTTAGAAGTATCAAAGACAGAGTATGGAACAAAATCAGCAGATGGAAAAACCACTTCCGCTCACCCTCTAGAAAGGAAGTTTTGCTGAAGGTTGTTAATCAAAATGTGCCCACATACCATATGAATGTGTTCAGGCTCCTAGTGAAATTGCGTAAGGTTTGGAACCTCGATACTCTTGAAGTGGTAAAGATGTTTATTTGGAAAGTTGTGGTGAATAGCCTACCTATAAAGCAGAACATATTCAAGAGGAAAGTGGTGGATAATTCTTTACAATCTTTGTGTGAAAGAGAGGATGAATCTGTATGCCATGTCTTGTAGAGTTGTAGTGCAGCTGCATGTGTGGGCTGATAAGGCTAGTCCAATTCAAAAATGGGTGAGGCTTGAAGAGGACTTCATGGATTTGTGGCAGTTGTTGACTAAGAAACTGACACAGATTGAGTTGAACTTGGTGGCCACTATGATGAGGACCATGTGGTGGAGGAGAAATGCATTTGTCTTTGAGGAAAAATTCAGAAGTCCATCTCAGTTGTTCCTACAAGCTTTAGACTATCTCGGTAGCATTGCAGAAGCTAGGGCAGAGAAAATTGGGGTCATAAGAAGAGGAAGTGAGCAGAAGATGATGGATAAATGGAGGAAACCAACGACATGCTTTGTGAAGGTCAATTAGGATGCTAGTCTTAATGTCGAAAAGAAAAGAATGGGAGTTGGAATTGTGATGAGGGATGAGGACGGAGAGTTATTGGTATCACTATGTAAATTTGACATGGGAGTGAGTACTCCAATTGTAGTAGAATTGCCAGCTTTATGCTAGGCTCTTCAACTTTGGTAGAACTTAATTGGCCCAGGGTCATCTTTGAAGGTGATTTTTTTGGAATTATTCAAGCTATAAATAAAATTGACTATTGTTGGGAGTGGCATGGACAATTAGTAGAAAATATCAAATAGGTTTTATACAATAGAAGGAACTGGTATATACAACGCACAAATAAAGACTATAATAGAGTTGCTCATACTCTCGCTAAACTGTCCATAGACTTAGAAGAGGAATTAGTTTGGATGGAAAGGGAGCCTAAGGCTATTGAGTCCTTTGTAATTCAAGACAAAAGTTATAATCATCCAATTTTAAGTAATACAGCAAAGAGGGGAGAGGCTCAACTTCTCCCTTCCTCTTTCAAAAAACAAGTAAATTGTTCTGTAACACTTCTAATTGGTCTAATGCATACGGTATTAACTTAAGGATTTTCTTTAATTGTTGAATATCAATCCCAAGCATTTCATAGCCATCACAATATATGGCGAAATGCCCAAGTTTCATAAAGAATCTTTCACTGCTACCATCCCATTTTTAAGGGTTTAAACTTTGCAGCTCTAATGGGTGATGTCAAGGTTAGAGTCTACCTTGAATTGTTAGTCTCGGGTGAGGCTGATGTTTATAGTGGTCTTCCATTTAGAAATACAATTTTCAAAAATAGAATTTACCTCTACAACGACTGCGTGGTCAATGAAAAAATGAAAGGGGAGGAGGGGAGAAAGAGAGAGGGTAAGGGAAGGAGGGAAAATGAACGAGAGAAGGAGAGAGCTGGAGGGGAAAAATGGACACGTGGCATACTGATAATGTGTCACATCAGTGTGTGGGATTCCTTTGTCACTAGTGGGTACTTTTTTGAAAGAGAAGAAATTATAGAGATGGGTGGAAAAAGGTGTATGGTTGCCATATGTATACGATTATATTTGTATTTTTTTCATATATAATAAAAAAAAAATGAAATGGATAAAGTCATTTTCAAACCAATTGGATTGAGTAATCACCCATAAAATGAAGGATATAAGTTTTGTTTTAATTATTCAATCGTTTGACATGTATGACTTCAAAATTTGAAATGTTGAACTTTCCTAGAAGAACGAATCATACAAAAGTTTATTTTTAATATTGATAATTTATGAGGAAAAATTAATGTGGAAATTTTTTTGCAGTTGATAAATCATGGGGTAAGCAATTCATTATTGGAGAAGGTTAAATCTAGCATTCAAGGACTATTTAATATGGAGATAGAAGAGAAAAAGAAGTATTGGCAAGGTGAAGGAGAATGAGAGGTTGAGGGATTTGGACAGATCTTTGTTGTTTCTAAGGAGCAAAAGCTGGACAGGGGTGACATGTTCAGTCTTATCACCCTTCCCACCAATTTGAGGAAACCCCACCTGTTCCCTTGCCTTCCCCTTCCACTGAGGTCCATCTTTGTTCTTACAACACATGCTTGCATGCTTTTTTAAAATAAAATCTTTACATGCAGTCGCTTTTGCATACTTTTTATGCACTCTATAAATATGATTGGTTGCATCATCTTTTTAACATAAAAAAAACAGTTTTAGCCATGCACATCAATGGAGTGTTCAAGAAATATGCAAAAGTGACAATATGTAATAGAACTCGAACCAACGTTAAAAAATTATTTGCTTCGTAGTAGATATATTACTTTTCAAAATGAGTGCATGATAAGACTTGTATGTCTTAAAACTGTATTTAGCAGTAATTAGTCTTTTTAATAAAATAATTCATTTTGTACTTATCATAAATTGTTCAAATTGTACTCTAAAGTATCACATCAACGTCTATTTGTTTTAGAAACTCTTGGCAAGCAATTTTATATATCTTGGATAATTTAAGATTAAAATCGTTTAATCCAATAGTCTCAAGAGAGACAATAGTATAAACAAAAACAAAAAAAGGTCCAACAAATACCCTCAAATCACCTCTTTATTTCTTTGTTGAAAGGGAAATGACACAAACTCAAGTAATTTACAACTTTTGCAGAATTTGTAGTGAATCATTATTTTTAATTCAAGCAATTCAAAGTCAAACAATTGAAATCAATTCAAATGATTAATGTTTTTTTTTTATCAACTAATTGTGTAAAAGTTCTAAAGTAGTTATGTCTATATTAGTTTTATTGCTAAACAGAGTTTGTAAGACCCATGATTATAGTTATATAAAAGTTAAAATGCCAATATTTTTCAGCACTATGGAATCTAATTGCAGAGATAACTTAGAAGCTTATTCAATAGAGCTACAAGATCTAGCAATGAAAATTCTACATCAAATGGCAAAAGCTCTGAGAATGGAAAGTAGTGACATGAGGTGCGTATTTGAAGAAGGCATGCAGTCAATGAGGATGAACTACTATCCTCCATGTGCACAACCAAAGCTTGTCATTGGATTAAACGCTCACTCTGATGCTGTAGGCCTAACAATTCTCTTCCAACTTAATGAAATGGAAGGACTCCAGGTTAGAAAAGATGGAATGTGGATCCCCGTTAAAACCCTTCCCAATGCTTTCATCGTCAACATTGTAGACATTTTGGAGGTAAGTCTTCAAGACCTCTAATACCCTTGAATTCTTTTATATTATATGAAGCGCATATCCTAGCGGGTTTGCAAAGAGTCTGACAAAATATATGAAGTGCATATCCTAACGGGTTTAAAGCTTTAATCAAATTAGTATCCAATAATTTTAAGTTTTTTGGATCAATGATTGGGTCTTTAACAATTAGTATATATTGAAGCAGTGACCACTTCACGGGTTTAATTCACAAAGAGGAAACTTATAGATTGGATTAAAATACCTTGATATTATGTATAGGCATGGTGTTAAGTTGTTAAATACTGATGGATCATAAGTCAAGCTACCAAAAGAAAAACTAATGGCTATCACCAGGTCAGTGCTAATAGAATGATCTGTCATGGACGTTGGATTTGAAAGCATGGTGAAATGTTATGATTCTTAGGATTAAAAAAAGTGTTTGATTCTAGTTTTTTAGTTGTTGGTTATGATTCCCATTCATGAATGGTACTTTCACATATTGTGACGAATGGAATCTACCGTAGCATCGAGCATCGAGTGACTGTGAATTCAGAAAGGGAGAGACTATCAATAGCCACATTTTTAAGCCCAAAACTGGAAGGAGATTTTGGACCAGCATCAAGCCTTGTGAATGCAGAGTCACCGGCATTGTTCAAAAGAATAGGATTTGTCGATTACTTGAAGGGTCATTTATCACGCAAACTCGACGGAAAGTCATACGTTGATGCCATAAGGATCTAAGAAATGAGGCCAGAAATGGACGCTCTTGATCAAGAACAACATAAGTTTGACTATATCTATTCGATCCAAACTTAAGATAACGAAATGTTTATGCTATATTATTAATTAGAGAATAACTTCAAACAGGTTTATCCGTTGTTTAAAGAACAACGGAAACCAACCAATGTATGCTGAATGAGCATGCTTCTGGGCAACTACTGTTACAGTTGGATCATTGGGAAGATAATGGTAATAAATGTAGCTAGAGATTCGGTTTTTTCATAGGTTGAATGTATTCTACCATTTGTAGAAAAACCTTTCGTCTGTGGGAGCATAGATCGGTGGTATATACCTTGTGGATAAAAGTGTGAGGGAAAAAGTGGTCTCTTCTTATTCAATAACGTGATTCCTTGTAACTAACATTCCCTACAACATATTTGGCCTTTAGTGACAGAGAAAAGAGTGACAAAAAATGACAAAAATGTCATGGTTAGAAACCATTACAGAAACCATCACCTAAAGTGCATCACATAAAGTATTTGTGGCAATTTACTGTTCAACCATCACAAAAAATATTTTTAGTGACGGTTGGTAGATCTCTGTTCGATGTAACGTTCAAACTGTTAGTGACGGTCTAAATGTGTCACCAAAAGTCACGCTCGAACGTACAAAATGACATTCGAACGTAAATCCACTTGACTGACATTCAAACGTTTAATTTCTTTCATTCCTTAAGTCAACATTCGAACATTAGTATTTTTTACATTTGAACGTATGTACATTCAAACATTACGTTCAATGATGATGTTTGAACATTACATTTGGACGTTATGGTGTAGTGTTCAAACGTTTCATTTATTAGTGGGAGAGTACATTCAAATGTTGCACTATATGTTTGAACATTGCCCTCAAAATTTCTCACTTTATGTTCGAACATGAACAAATATTCGAACGTTTAATCTATACATTCAAACGTAAAAGTCAAAAATGGTAAATTTTAATAAAATTAAAAGTATACAAATTGTATCATGTTATATAATCAATCTAGTAACTTACAATGTCTTGTAGCATATCAAATTAGATACTAAAAATTACAAATAATAAAAAATGATAAAATTTAACTCTTTTTTTCTCATCCACCTCAATCCTACTGCAATGACATAACACGTTCTATCTGAACTACCATCTCCCTCTGTACTTGTTCTTAGACTGAAATGCGCATTCCTTCCTCTAAATCAAAATGTCACTCCAAGAGAGATTCCAACTCTTCCTGTCTCGATCTCATATACTCGATTTCTCGTCGTGCTGCTTCTAAATCTTTGATGAGATTATCAATCTATGAAGTCAAGGACCACGTGGAGGATGAACTAGCTAAATGCTTGAGTGAATGTCTCAATCTTCTAACCATCCTGACTTGATCCCAAACACTTCCATGAATATGTCTATATCACTAGTAGATAATTTCCCAAAAGCTGAATGAACCTCTAAAATTTTGTCCTACAGTTAGAAAGAAAATACGCAATAAGCAACAAAATTAAAATAAATATGAAAAAAATAAATTATTTAGATATTGCATCTTTTATTTAACAAAATTAACATTGCTTACGTAATTTTTTGTAGCAATAAAATCCATTTATTCACTATGTTCATTAGTGTGAGCAGCAATATAGATATGAATGAGGGAAGAAATGTTAGGATCATCACGTTTCTAAAAAAAACACATTAGCAATTGAGAAATTTAATATTAATAATTGAATAAATGTATATCAGAAAAATAAATGAAGTTCTATAAGTTATTAATTATCATATTATCAGCAAAATTTTGGAATGACCTTGAATTGGCGTGATGGTGGACAGTGAGAGCAGATCTATTATGCTCATTTGTCGAACTTACACTCTACAAAATTAATTAATAATGTTACTATTAATTTAGAACATATATAAATGTAAATAACTAACTAATTTAGAATACATGATAATCAGGACTTATGAAAAGATTACAACACTTCACCTAATCATCTAACTTCATCTTTTGGAAAGAAAACTTTGCAGCATCTTCCAACGTCACAAACTTCTTGAATTGCTCATGACATCGGCCCTTATGACGTTGGAATAATGTAGCCATATGTCCATTCACAGTTCTCATGTCCTCTCTACGAACAAAATCAAGGTTGAACTCATCCTAAAGAATGAATTAAGTAAAAAGAGACGGTATACTTATTGAGGTGCAAAACAAATATTTGAGAAGTTATCGCACCAGCACACGCCTCCAAATGTGATATCCTTAACCTCGTTAGAAACATCTTGCCTTGATCGCAACTAAAAGGGAGCGTAAGCTCGGACTACTGTACCAATATAAAAGGAAAGTGTTGCAACACCATCATCCACTCCTATAGAGGAATTATTAGGAATAGTGACATTGATTTTTCTTTGACTTTTACTTTGCTCTAAAGAGATACCACGAATTTGGCCACAACCGCATCGAAAGGACATTGCATTAACTATTATATACAATTACATGGTATTAGTCATATATGTTATTGAGTATTAAGATATAATTAACTAATTACCAATGATATTTCATTACTATTAGGTGTCGACTGATTGTCCATCTCCTGTACATTGATGTCTTCAAGAGCGCAATCCTCATTTGGAGTTTTCGAAACGGGTTCGGGACTTGGAAGACGTGGCACATTTTTCGTTATCTTTTTGGCGGCATCCTTGAAAATGAATAAAAAAAATAAAGAAAAATAATTAGAATGATATTTTTAATAATATAATATTGGGATTTTAACTTATATGGTACTCTTATTCTTTTTTTTCGGATGAATTCTCCATGCTTGTTTCAGAATTTCTCTCAATAGCATCTTCATCATCATCTTACATGTATTTTTCTTCTTCTTCTCCTTCCTTAGACTCTTCTTCTTCCTCCTCCCCAACTTCAATTGGATGAGCATCTAGTTCAGATAGATCGAGGTGGATAGCTGTCACATCATCTCTACATAAGGGGAGTATCTCGAGTGTACCGAGTTCAATAAATAAGTTAATACCTTGATCTCGATCCTCCTAGTATGCCTCTACAATCGGAATGTAATCTTCATCTCCGTTGGACTAGTGATTTGCACTTGTTCCTGCCTCATATATGTTCCTAGAAACAAATTTTTTCTCGACTCGCCAAGTTATCTCTCCACTATTTTCACTAATACATTTTAGTGGATCATCCAAGTAATAGATTTGCATAGCTTGACAAGCTAATACGAACGGATCATCTTCATACCATTTTGATGCAGTATTGACACTCGTAAAGTGATTAATCTTATGTATTGAAACTTGACCACTGCCTAGATCCCACCAATTACATCTGAAAATATATGTTACAGACCCACCCAAATATTTCAATCCAATTATATCATGTATGACACTATAATAGTCAATATCATCTGTCTCATGACTCCCTCAACTAACACACCACAGTTTTGCATCTTTCTATTTCATTCACGATCCAAAAGTAGGGAATTTATAACCTCAAATCATGCATGACGTATATCACATCGCTATGTTTGAGGGACCACGGACCAATGCATGTATTTTAGGAGAAATTGACCTGGGATCACGAAAGCGTTATTCCAAGATCTAACAATACAAAATGATAAATATAATTAATATATTACCAAGAATATTTAAAAGTTTCAAAAATCAAATATGTTAGAATTTGTAGTTCATAACATTGGTCAAACCAACTGAAAAATTCTTTTTGTGTCTTACCTCCACATTATCTATGCCTTCTGCACTATGTTTGTCTAGGTTCTCATTGTATGTTAATCAAAAAATCAAATATTATACTACATCCAGTGTGTGAAGATCTAATAATATATCATAAATTGGATGAGTACTCTATCTGAGATAGTCGTCAATCTCGCAACAATTATTCAACACATACCATCAAACTTTTTCCAACTCTTCAGGTGTGTAATCGTAACTCATTTGTGCACCCCAAGGGTCGTACATTCTAGAAGAACATTGATAGCTCACGAGGAAATGGAGCAAGAAGATTAGCATTTCGCTATTCACGATTAAATCTTGTCTCAACATCATGAAGGTATAGTGAGAAAAATGTTAACTATTCATCATATATAGGCATCAGCTATTGAACCCTCAGCTCTAGCTTTATTCCCAATTATGCACTTTAGTCGACCCAAATATATTTCGACTAGATACATCCAACTGAATTGTACTGGTCCACCTAACAATACCTCTCAGGTTAAATGTATTATTAAATGGACTATCACATCAAAAAGTGAGGGTGAGAATACCAGCTCGAATTTACATAAGATGGTAGTAATGTCGTCTTTCATCTTCTGTAACATATCACGATTAACAACCCAAGTGTATAAGTCCTAAAAAAACATACAGAGCTCAATAATGGGAATAACTTTTCAATCTACTGATATCAATTTCACGCCTTGCAACCATTCACAAAATTCATTCTCTCATCTTTCGTCATCGTAAAATATGCATGCGGCATAGCCACCTAGTTGCCATCCATCTACAAATGTAGATTATGTTTAATGCCCATTCTCTCAAAATATTTTCTCATCTTGATCGTATCCTTCATTTTTTTGTTAATGTTCATCATTATTCCAAGTATATTGTCGCAAGTGTTCTTCTCTATATGCATAACATCCAAACTATGTTGCAACATACAAGATGACCAATACGGCAAGTCAAAAAAAATAATGCGCTTCGTCCAATTCAATTATGCTGCTCCTCGTTTTCTTTTAGGAAATACCTGGGGTTCGGTCTGATCGAACCCCTTCAAAGATACAGCCACCGGCGACGGCTCTATTCGGCTGATGGTCAAATCTCCCTTAAAATCATCTTTATTTTATTTTTTTATTGTGTTTTTATTTTTTTTTAATGTGCATTTTATTGTGTTTTCTTCATTTTATTTTTTTATTATTTTTTATTGTGTTTTTTTTTTTATTATATTTTTTAAGACTTTTATTATGTTTTTAGGGTGGGCTGCATTTGTAAGGGTTTCATCAGACCGAATCCCAGCGTCACCCTTTCTTTTATTCTTTTCTTGACCTTTGCCAAAGTTGTTTGCTCTTACATGTTGTAGCTACTATTCCAATTTACCGTCCCCAAACAACTCAATCGATGCAGATTTTTCCTCCACTCTCTCATTAAACTTAAGTCATTCTCTTCTTCATGCATGATTTGCTGCGAGATAACAACGATGACCCATGAATACATTTTCAGATAAATTTTAACCACTCACTCGAAGTTTCTTGATTACACATCGGGAATGCCAACTTCCCTTTAGTGCACCAACCAAACAGATTTTTATATACAGGAAAGTCATTTATCATCCATATTACCGCAACATGCATCTGAAAAGACATCCTCATTGATGCATTGTACATTCTAGCACTCATTTCCTATAGCTCTTTCTACTCCTCAATCAATGGCTGTATGAATACATCAATGTAATTCCCTAGTGATCTCGAGCCAAGAATTAATAGAATTAACAAAAAGTTTGATGCTTTCATATATCTCCACGGTGGAAGATTGTATGGTATTAATACAACGAGTTAGGTGTTATAACTTATACTCATGTTGCTAAAGGGATTAAATCCATCAGTTTTGAGTCACAGGCATACTTTACGAGCTTCGATCCTAAACTCGGGGTACTGTTCGTCAAAGGGATGCCAGGCTAGTGAGTCAGCTGGGTGCCTCATATATATGTCATCCTTAACTCTTTTCGTCTTATGCCACTTCATATCTTCAACCATTTTTTAGACATATATAGTCTTTGTAGCCGAGATCTCAAAGGAAAATAGTACAACACCTTCACCGACGCATTCTTCTTACATTAAACATACTTAGTGCTATAGTATTATAGCATGTTAACTATTGTAATACTATATAATACATTATACATTATTTAACACTATAGTATTATATAGTGTTAACCTAAAATATTTTAGTAAAGTTTTATAGTATATAATACAAAATATTTTACTGTATTTACAATATATTATAATGTAATTTCAATTCCAATTTAAAAATATAAATATACATTCGAATATATGATCAGAACGTTCGAATGTTTTCTTCAACGTTAGAACATCCATTCGTCATGTTCGAATGTATAGTGTATCCTTAGACAACAAAATATAAAGTAACATTTGAACGTCAACAAGATGACATTTGAATGTTTGAAGCTTACACTCGAATTTTTCCAAAGGTTTATTTATAATGTTTAAATGTTCTTTAATGAACGTTCAAACGTTATGTCTATACAGTGGTCCCAACGACAGAACCTCCCATTTCTCGAAATCTTAGTTTTCTCTCAAATTCTTTTTGCCACGAGCACTGTCATAACAGTCCCCAAAGCCACCGCAACCGTCACCACAACCGCAACCGTCACCGCAACCGTAATACTCCCTCTACTATGCTGTATTTTTTATTGAAATAAATTAGAAATTTTAAATCTAAAAAAATGTGGTGGCCAAATCTTCTTGTTGATTTTTCGGCCACCACGAGTCTCCATTAGCCAAAAGGCTATCGTAAATTTTTTTTTTTTTTGAAGTGTTACTTCATTTCTATGGTAACCTTTGGCCCTGAAACTTCATGAAATGGAGTTTTGATCGATTCAGCCATTCTCGAGTTGAATGTTTGGACATTCCATATGAATGTTTGAACAGAAATTTTTGTATTCAGGAAGATGAAAGTTTACATTCGAATGAGACTTTTCCAATGTTACAAGTCAAAGAATCACATTCAAACGTACAAATATGACTTTTCTAACATTAAAAGTCAAAGTCACATTCGAACGTACTCGAGGTACATTCAAACGTGACTTTTCCAATGTTAGAAGTCAAAGAGTCACATTCAAAGGTACCTTGAGTACATTTGAATGTACATTTTGCAACGTTGAAAGGCGAACAATCACGTTCGAATATACCGTGGTTTGGCTTTTGATGATTTACTAATCAAAAGCCAAACCAAAAGTACTTTTGTTTTATTCTCCCCACTTTCTTTTCCTCATTTTTGTTCAAATATGACAAAAGTATTTTTTATGAGTCCAATGTGGGATACTTTTGATATTGGCTTCTCATCAAATTTATATTTTTCATCAAATTTTGATGATTTATTTTTGTGAGACCAATGTTAATGCTCTAAGGTCAGTTTTTGTGGATAGGGGCTGGACCCCTATATGCGCACTAAGGGGTACCATTTCCTCCTCCATGGCCCAAGAGTTATACAGCGCAATGTCCACATTGCCATTCGAAGCACACTCCTACATCATCACGATCCACGATGTGCAAATCACAGACTCGACGGATGTCAGTGTCGAGTTGCTGCAAATCTCGCGTCAGCAGCCTGTGGAGGACACAGCTGCTACACCGACTTCACCTCCAGATGCTAACGTTGGCAATGCGGGGTTCCAAACTAGCCTAGTTCACTCTACAAGCAATCATCACGTCGAGGTCTCGAATGGTGATGATGCTGGATCCGAGCCTGAAAATCCTCAGTGGGATGAAGATTTCTACATCCTCACTAGCAGAGACTAGGATGCACACAAGACGTCAGACACCTTCCACCAAAGTACACTATTGGGTTTCTTCCGGGTGTTGCATCTTATCGTTGAAACAAATTTCAATCCACTAGCACACACGACGACATTCAGCCGAGCACGTGCGCAGTTTTGATCAGGTTGGTGCATGGAGATCCGATCGACCTGCTGGAGGTAATCTTCAAGAGGATCCGTTACAAGGCGTGCACTATCTTGGTGGACAACCTCTCATACGGAGTTATTATCACCCAATTATTCCTGGCACATGGAGTGGCAGCTCAGGTCTTAGATTCAATGCGGCACTAGGTCAATTGCATCGACGTGAGCACGTATAAACGGAGCCAGGGGCAAAAGAGGCATCTACCTCCTCCTTTAGCAAATCTTGTTCCACCTTCCCAGTGTTAGACCAGTCGTGTTGATCCCCCTCACACTGCCGGACCTAGTTAACACCCTCAGACGGGACAGACTAGGGGTGGGGATGTGCAATTTGTTTGGGTGCCCTCGATGATGGGAGAGTTGTAGACGCATATCGACTGACAGCTCGTTGCACAAACTGCCACAATGACTGCGCATGTGCATCGGGCTATGAAGCAGCTTTCCACTCATGTAACGACCTTGTGTCTTAAGGTCGAGACATTGGCTGATGAGTTTAAAACATTAAAAGACAACTTGTAGTGATAGATTTTGTTTTTTTTTTTTATATATTTTTGTATTTTGTTTCTAATTTATGTACCAGACCAAGTTATCATGTAATGTATATATTGTTTTTTTTTTTTTTTATTCTCAATTTTCTTTAATATTAGTTTATCTAAATTTAGTTTTAAATCTCTGCACTTCATATCTTTCACAAATTCAATTATTTTATAATTCAATGTTTTCAAAAATTTTAAAATATTAACAGGGCCCCACTAGAGTAGTATCTTATTTTAATTTTTTTATATATTTTTTATTCATATTTTAATCATTTAAAAATATTTTAAAGAAAACTAAATATCAAAACACCAATAATCAAATCCTACACTATTAAGTAAAGGAAAAATTTTTAAATGTATTAAAATACAAAATGTGTCAAAATAAGGTGTCAAACTAGCATTATAGTATTTTCCTTTTTAAATTTAATCTAAGTGTTCGAACATTCATTCATGTCGTTCAAATGTTAGCGCCAGAAACATGCATGTTCGAACGTCAGTAATCTCATCATTCGAATGTATACTCAACATTTGAATGTAAAATCATCTTTGTTCAAACGTGAAAAAATCCAATTGTCTTTAGTGACGGTTCTAATAAACCATCACAAAAAATGAGTTTTGGTAATGGTTTAGAAACTGTCACAAATTTCAAACCGTCACTAAAACCCAAATGTGTTGTAGTGATTGAAGCCTTCAACATTTATCCAAAAAAAAAAAATTGAAATGGTTCAAGTTTCTTATAAACCTTAAATTATGGGACCACTTAGACCCATGTTACTCTTCAATCTACTAATTTCATTACATAATTCTTAAAACCAACTAAAGCAATTAGTTATAAAAACCCAATACTAATGTTAAGGATATCACTCCTCAATCAAAGTCTTTCCATATGTGCTAAACTTGACCTCTATAATTATAGGAGATTAGTTTGTATTTTGTTTCCATTTCAATTGTAAATTTATTGATTTGTGTTAAAGCTATACAATCTGTAAAACAATATATATGCAATACATTTGCCACCAGAAATGTAAGGTGGATTGTCACACATTCTCATGGTATCAAGAGTATATCTGGAATAACCTCCTTCGATCTCAATGGCATCCTATTTTGATATGGTATTAGATAAACTATTCATAAGTAAAATATAATAAATAATCTTCAATTATCTAATCATGTCACCTCATGTGATGATTAGAATTGAGATGATAATTAGCAATACTCAAATAGTTATTTCTTGAGAATGGAGATTAGTGGCCATTATCTAAAAAGGCTAGTTTTATGCGGTTATACACCGTGTAGTGTCACTATTTGTGTGGGTACCACTAAGGTGAGATTTGGATAATAAGTTGAGATCAAAATTGAAATTTGAATTAAATATTGTTAGAGTATTATTTTTTAATATTAATATTATTTTGATATTTAAAAAAATTAAATTGTTTACTATATTTTATGTGGAAATTTAAAAAACGTATCATGATTTGATGAGATGAGATGAATTAGAAGGCTTTTATATCTACCCGAGCCTAAATATTGTTATCCCCAACATTGACAAAAAAAAAAGTCATATAAAGGCCAAAAATGAATCTAAAACACTATACATATCTATTCTATTAACGGATTTTTTTATTTTCTCTTAATTTTTCTTATTTTTTCATTAAATTTAACTTCATCTGTCCGTCTATCTGAATTATAAAATGATATGATTCTTGACATTTAATCTCCTAATTCAAACTCTTAAATCAAACACTTTAAATTTAAATTTAGACAAAATCAAAACTCTTATCCTCCCTAGAATCATTATCCGAAACTTTCCTTCAACTCGAATCTGTTTAGACTATCATTCAGTTACAGTTTGAATGGATTCCTTGATTGAAACTAACACCTAATTTCAAAATGATCAACTCAATCTCTTTATGATTAACGTTACCCTTCATCCATCATCTATAAAACTCATCGAAGACTCAGATTAAACAACAAAATTATATAAATTATATAACATGCAAATCATAAATTACTAATTAATCTTTTACTAGTAATAAATTATATAACATACAAATTATAGTATAATATTATAACATTAGTAAACCTACTTCCCATTACAAATTATAATATAACATTATTTTATATAAATTATAAATTACATTATATATAAATTTATATATGTGATTAAGAATTTCTATTCATTCTTTATAAATAAAAATTAAGAAAATAAAAAATAGAAAAATTTAAAATAATTAAGTTTAAATCTGTTTGCCAACTACATTTGCGAATACAATTATTTGAATAATATATTATTTATTTATGAATTTAATTTATTACAAAACATAAAATTCATCAACTAATAATATTTTATAAACGAAATTATAATAATTATTAAATATTTATCTTACATCACTTTACATCAGTTTATGATTTAATTTTATATAATTCTTTCGTTTTTAAGATATTTTTCTTTTATTATCTATCAAATATTTATTAGAATTTAAATTTTTTCTTTTATACATTATATTATTAATCGAAATTTATTTCTTTATAAGAACTATATCATTTTTTAAAAATAATCGAATTACTAAACTACGGAACTTCTCCCTAGTATATATATATATATGTATGTATATATATAATAGTTTTAATAGATACATACAATATTTTTTATCGAATAATTAAAATTATTCGCACTAGTTATCTCACAAGCAACGTATGGAAAGGCCAATAATGATGCATCTCATTAATCAACGGTCTTAAATATATAGTAGGCGATCTAGAACGTGCACATGGGATCCCTTTAATTTCATACATACCTTCCACCATTTTGTGAGCTCGATATATGTGAGTGCAACTTTCAGGCCCGCTTGGATTTAGAGATGAGATGAGTTGAAATGAGTTTAATTTATTTTTTAATATTATTATTATTTTGAAATTTAAAAAATGTATATTGAGAATTAAAAAATGTGTATTGAAAATTGAAAAATATGTATAGAAATTTGTGTTTTATATAAAAAAAATTATAAAAATATAATAATAAAATGAAGATGAGTTGAGATGAGCTGAGCCCACCTCTGAATACAAACGGACCTCAAAGTGTCGACAGCAACACAGTATTAACGGTCCCCGCCATGATACCATTCTCTAGAAGGTACAACTCAAGCTCTGTACGTAATTGTTGCCGTTGACCTCCCATCTCGGAGTTATCATGGAAGCTGAAAAAACGAGGTTTGGGAGCTCTCTCAGAGTTCCCTGTGTTCAGGAGCTGGCAAAGGACAAGCCGAACGCAGTGCCACCACGCTATTTGCGGCCCGATCAAGACCCTCCCTTCATATCCAACTCCACATCTTTTCCACAACTTCCAGTCATCGACATGCATCGCCTATTTTCCCCAGATTTTATGGACTCTGAGTTGCAGAATTTGCATTTCGCAAGCAAAGATTGGGGTTTCTTCCAGGTCAGTATAATCTCTCTCTCATATACCGCTATGAGATAACTGTTCTAATCAATTATTTTTTAAAGAAATGATTATTTTTAATTAAAATAAATCATAAATAATTTTTTTCACAAATTATTGATTCCAAAGACCAGATTTTCTTGTAATGACTTACACACAATTGTAGAGTTAGAGCATCTGATTGATGATCTGTATAAACTTCTAATTTCAACCATTTGCCAGCTTGTTTGGATTGAGTGAGCATCTTAATTTTTCTCTCAATTGTCATAATTTTTTAAATTTTTAAATAAAATTAATATTTTAATAAAATTTTGTTGATCTTATCTTAATTCATATCCAAAAGCTCTCCATGACTCCTGACCACAAAAGACTTTGAACCCCCGGTCCTCAACCCGATATTAACCGATCGTTCAATGTTTGAAAACAAGAAAGAGATTAGCAGATGCGGGAATTAATGAGATTTCAAACCCTTCACTTATGATCCGAGAAACACATAATTCGTTGTAAACAGACTGCATATTATTGAAAAGCGTTGGATTTTTTTGACAAGCGTTGGATTTTTTTTTTTTTTTTTTTTGAGTAAAGAGTCAAGGTCACATGTTCGTAATAACGAGCAATACTAAGAATATACAGTTTTATATATCTTTTATAGAATTGATAATATGGTAAGAATATCACGTGAATCGAAATATTAAAAAAAATACCAAAACAAATATAAAAATATAATCAGAAAGAAACAAAAGTAAGAAATACGAATAATTAGATTAAACAATGTGTAAAAATAATATATATATATATATATGATGTGTACTCAAAAGATACAAAAACCGTATACAAATAATATTTCTCATAATTAATAACACTCACATGTAGTGGAGAAATACCATAATAACAACTAAAATATTAAGAATTTACAAATATTCAATAAAATTCATCCCAATCAACAAAACCAACAAACAAAAATAAACCACAACGTTCAACTTAGAGAAAAAACCACATTTGTGTAACAAAACAACCAGCTTCACAATTGACGCACTCATTCCGTTCAGTAGCATGCATCTTATTGCCGGCAAGAATGATACTGACACTATGAAACAAGATCGGGAAAAGATTGTGAAACAAGATCTATAAAATATTAATTCTTTAAAGGAAAAAGATAAATTATACCAGTAAAATTCATTGAAGCCGTTGAATATACCAAAGCAAAAGAGTTAGGTGCGAGAGAAAAGAGGCACGGGGGACCTCTAGCTGGTCCTCTACCCAATTGTCTTTCCTTCTGGGTATGGCTGAAGGGTGAAACTGTGAACAAATTTTTGTACTTGGGCATGATTGTTTTCTTCTCGTCTCATTATATTTAATAATTTAATCATTATAATTTTTAAAAAACATCCTATAAAATTATATTTAAATAATATTTTATTTAATTTTCAACACTCTTCTTATTTAATAATCTGTGTAATCAAACGAGACCTTAATCAATTTTAAAAAATATATATATAAAAATCAAAAAATCATATAAGAAATCAGACTTTTTAATGATAATGTACTCTCACTGTTTCTCTAGATAGATTAATATACCATACTTACAAATCTTACAACTATATTTAGCATTATTCTAATTTTATAAATGTGTCAAGCTTCAACGCCTATTTTTTGAAAGAGAAGAAAGCATAGAGGCGGGTAGAAATAGGTGTATGCTTGCCCATAAGTATAATATGATTTTATTTCTTAAATTATACGATTATATTTGTTTTTACAGTTGATAAATCATGGGGTGAGCAGTTCATTATTGGAGAAAGTGAAATCTGGCATTCAAGAACTATTTAATATGGAGATGGAAGAGAAAAAGAAGTATTGGCAAGGTGAAGGAGAAGGAGATCAGGTTGAGGGTTTTGGACAGAGCTTTGTTCTTGCGGAGGAGCAAAAGCTGGATTGGGGGGACATGTTCGCCCTTATCACCCTTCCCACCTATTTGAGAAAGCCCCACTTGTTCCCTCGCCTTCCCCTCCCACTCAGGTTCCATTTTTCTTTTTCATTCACATGCTTACATGATTTTTTTAAATAAAGAATTTATTTGCAGTCTTAATGTGCGCGTATTTTAAAAATATATATATATATTGTTTTTTTAATAATAAATATATTATTTTTCGAAATGAGTATATAAGACTTGCCCGTCTTAAAAATGTATTTAAAATTACTTTTTTTAATAAATTAAGTCATTTTGTACGTATCATAAATTGTTCAAATTGTACTCTTAACGAATCAAATCAACTATTTGTTTGACAAACTCTTAGTAAGCGATTTTTAATCGAGGAATGATACACACATATCATTTTTTACAATATTTTTTATAACACAAGTAATAAAGTGAGGATATTCTTGTAAATTACGTTATAAAACTAATATCATTTTACTAAAACACCTTCACATTATCACTTGTGTTGTAAAAAATATTGTAGAAAATGATGTGTAATTATCATTTTTCTTTTTAATTATAAATACATCTCAAATAATTTAAGAAAAAGTTCGTTTAATTTGGTAGTCCCAAGAAAGAAATGGCTGTAAAGACAAAAACAAAAAGGGTGCAACAGATACGCGCGCAGAGCGCCTCTATATTCTTGGTTAAAAGGAAAATGACACAAACATATAACTTTTATACAATTTTTAGTAAATCTTTTTTTTTTAATAATTCAAGCATTTCAAAGTCAAAAAGATTTCAAATGAATTGAAACGGTAAATGTTATTTATCGAAGAATTGTGTAAAAGTTCTAAGATAGTTATGTCTATATTATTTTTTTCTTTTTTCAAAAAGAGTTTGTAAGACCCATAAATATTATAGCTATACAAAAGTTAAAATACCAATATTTCTCATTACTATGGAATGTAATTGCAGAGATAACTTAGAAGCTTACTCAAGAGAGCTGAAAGATCTGGCCATGAAAATCCTAGATCAAATGGCGAAAGCTCTGAGAATGGAAAGTAGTGACATGATGTGCCTATTTGAAGAAGGGCTGCAGGCAATGAGGATGAACTATTATCCTCCATGTCCACAACCGGAGCTTGCCATCGGCATAAACGCTCACTCCGATGCTGCAGGCCTAACAATCCTCCTCCAACTCAATGAAATGGACGGTCTCCAGGTTAGAAAAGATGGAACGTGGGTCCCTGTTAAACCCCTTCCCAATGCTTTTGTCGTCAACATTGGAGACATTTTGGAGGTAAATCTTAAAGACTTGTATTACCCTTAAATTCTTTTACATTACACACAAACATTTCTTATGATTTGCAAAGAGACGGACAGAATATATGAAGCCCATATCCTCAGGGTTAAAAGCTTTAATCAAATAGTATTCAACACTCGTCTTTTAGATCAGTGGTTGTCTTTAATAATAGTATCAAAATATAAACCACGTCACGAGTTTAAATTACAGAGGGAGCAACTTATAGGTTGGATTGGATTAAAATGTCTTGGTATTATTTACAGACATGATGTTAAGTCATTAAATACTTATAGATCATGAGTGAATCCGCCAAAAAAAAAATGGTTACAACTGAGTCATTGTTGATAGCGTGGGCCGCCATAGACATCGAATCTAAAAGCGTGGTGGAATGTTATGATTCTTATAGTTAAAAACTTAATCAAAATATACTATCCAACAATACAAAGAGTTTTGAATCAATGATTAGCCTCGTCTAGATTGAAAAATCATCTTAATTCATCTTATCCCATCTCATCTCATTATTATAATTTTTTTAAATTTCTTGCATAAAATATAATAAACATATAATATTCATATAATAATAATATTAAAAATAATATTTATATAATATTTTATTTAACTCTTAACTTTTTTTCTAAAATTATATCTTCTAATCCCGCCTTCCAAACAAAATCTTTAACAAAAACTATCTATGAAATATAATAAAAATCATCAGGTAGTGTAGTCATATCTTTCTTACGATAAAAAAAGTGTTTGATTCTAGATTTCAGTGTTATAATTCTCATGCAAGAATGTTTTTGCAGATTGTGACGAATGGGATCTACCGTAGCATTGAGCATCGTGCAACTGTGAATTCAGAAAAGGAGAGGCTGTCGATAGCCACATTTTTAAGCCCAAAATTGGAAGGAGATTTTGGTCCAGCGTCAAGCCTTGTGAATGCGGAGTCACCGGCATTGTTCAGAAGAATAGGAGTTGTAGACTTCGTGAAGAGCCGTTTCTCCCGCAAACTCGATGGGAAGTCATACGTTAATGCTATGAGGGTCTAAGAAATTAGGCAAAAAATGCATGCCCTTGATCAAGAAGACCATAAGTTTGACTCCAGCCAAATTTAAAATAAACAAAATGTTCATGCTATATATAAAAGGTCATATATATGACTTCGACATGGCATCCTACCCATAATATAGAGCAGTAATCCTTTTAAAAATATGTTTTTTTTATGAGTTATTATAACTTTTAAGTTTCATTTATTTATTTTCTTACGTATAAAGATATGAATCGATTTAAAACCTCACCCAAATACGCTATTTTAACGTTTTAAAAATTTGTCGCTCTCTAGATCATATCTCTCCATCATACTCAACATACACAACAATTCACGCATTATGCGAATTATTGGCTCATATTATTAATTACTTTGTTTGCCAAAACGTGACCAACAGAAATTTGCAATTGATCTATAGTAGTAAATATTAGATCTATGCCCTCCATAATTTCTTGGATGTTCTAGTACTATGCATATCTCATTAAGTCACAATCTTTATTTTTTGGGTCTAAAATCAAATTAAAGTGAATGCAGTAGTATTATAAATCTTATCATTTTTGCAGTAGTATTATAAGTCATTTTCTTGTAGTGCGAGAAATTAGATTTCTACCAAGAGTGCAAATTATTTATTTATTTTTATTATTTTAAAACATTTTTATGTATTTTTTAAAAATTAAAAAAATAAAAAACACAATACTAAAATTAAGAAAACAAATATTAAAAAAAACACACATTCGGTTCTTAGTTATCATCCAACACCCTACACCATATTATATACACACTTCAACAAGTAGTTTTCTCGGCTACATTTATTTTGACCAACAATGTCGTCACGAGAACTATTTTTATTGTACTTTATGGCGACTATTCTCACCACAAAAAGTCTGCAATTTAAAATAGACAGACCTGATCTTTTTCTTCTGATCTCTCGTGCTCTGCTCCTCTAATTTCTCTCTCGCTCTATTGCTCTTCCCCATTTCCAGATCAAATGGCGTAGCAGAAGAGTAAAAATTGCAAAGAAGAATTGTGTTTTCAATCATGTTCCAAAAAAACTCATCCGGCCACTTACGAATTTGTAGGAGAAGACTTGTTAACATCAGAAAGGAAAGCTCACTAAAATGGAAGGTAATTCAAGGAAAAAAGGACAACAAATGAATTAAGGTTGATCACGCCAAACAATCAGACATTCAAATAAAGCCACTAAAGGAAACTAGTAACTATTAAGTTTGCCTTGCCGGTGATAACCCAAGAAATATTTCATCGCTTGCTAATCTTCTAAACTCCATTATCACGTGAACTAGTGACCTACATCAGCTCTTTTCCAATTTGAAGAAGACTCGTCCTCGAGTTATTGTTAACGTGAAGTACTGGCTCATTTGGTGGATGGTATTCAAACAAATCTTCAACGCTAAAAGTGGAGAAGATAGACGTATCTTGATCCGGGAGCTCAACTACATAGACATTGTCAATAATTTTCTTGAGGACCCGGAATGGGCCATAATTCTTGTTCTGCAGCTTGTTGTAGGCACCAGATTGTAGACACCCTTATGTGTAGGTAGATCATCACTGCCTAGTTTACTTTTCCAAATAATTTCATTTATCTTGTCTCATTATTACTATTTTTTTAAATTTTTGTACAAAATAAAATTAACAATACAACATTTTCAAATTCCAAAACAATTTTTTCAAATTTTAAAATAAATTTAATATTAAAAAAATATATTGGAACAATCTCATCTCATCTCATCTCATCTCATTATTACTACTTTTCCAAATTCTTATACAAAATTAACATTTCGATTTTTTCAAATTCCAAAACAATTTTTTCAAATCTCAAAATAAAATCATTATTAAAAAATATATATTATAACAATATTTTCTTTAAATTTAACTTTTATCTCATCTTATTACATCTTATATAACAAGCCCAATTAACTTGGACTCAACTCAAGCCATGGACCGGTCACCCTTATCCTTTTACTATTTTTTAAACTTGGTTTGGCCTTAGATTGTTGGCCTTTGGATTGTAACAGGAGTGAGCTTAGGCCCGTTGAATTGATTAGGTGAAGGCTGAGTTTAGTCTTATTATCTTGTGTTACTTTTAGCCCAAGCTCAATACCTGGGTTATATGTAAAGAGCAACTTAATTCTCAAGAATCATCCAGAACATTAATGAAGATTTTTCCTATTCTGCTTCTTCTTTCTTTTTCTTGGAGATAGGTCAACTTCGAATCTGACCAATTCTCTTGCATTTTCTCTTCTATTTTCTGATTTTTCAAACACCCACTAGCAAGTGTGTTACAAGTGGTATCCAGAGTCAATCCTTTCTTCGATCGATTTCATCACTCATTGCAATTGAAAACATTGTTTTGGCCTTACTCAATATCAAGAACGAATTCGAACAATCACAGAAACGTTTCAGCGTGATGTTGCAGACAGCCAAAGAACTCATAAAGAACTTTGAAGTTTTTCATAACAATTTCAATGAAGGGGTCTCAAATCTTGAAAGCCAACTCTCCCTATTGCAAAAAGAGGAGAAATACGTAATAACTACACATGAAAAGAATGTTCTAAATACTGCTCAGATTCTTCTCCCTCTTATTTCTACTAACTTCGTTAGAAATCAAATCCTATTTTCATCATTCTTGAATCTTGCTCACCAATCAATTCATTTCTTTACTCTCAAAATTGATTTTCCAGTGCCTGATCTCCATATCAAGATCTTGTGTCCTTCTGTTACTCTCAAGAATTCTTTTCCCTTTCTTTCTTTCTCAATGATCCTACCTACCAATAATCCAACCCTTGAGATGAATCTAGATTCCAGAAGGAATTTTGATCCCAGTGGAATTGATTTACCGTCCTCCATCTTCAACAGAAGGCAACTCGAGAATGGGAAAATCACTCTCACCCTCTGTGATGAACTCAGAATTTCGGAAGCTAGGGTTTCTGCAATTCTTATCACAATTGAGCTCTTCAGTACAGCTATCCCTAAAAAAGTCTACGAGATCCTCTCTTTCATTCACATAGGTATCAATTCAACCAATCCAGATTTGGGAATCAACGGTAAGAAGCCTTTTGCTCCATTTTTGCTTCATATATTGTTGTTGAGTAATATTGCAATCTATGGTGAGATCTTAAGGGAAGTTTTTTGCCATTCATTTGTTAAGCATATGGATACTGGTGAAATGGATAAGATGATTGTTGATGTTTATAAATGGTATTTCTATGGGCTAACAGATTGTCTTGATCCTAATATGTTTGATAAAATGTTGGAGAGCCTTAGCTTGGTTTGGTGCATACCATGTGTTAGAAATTTTCTTGCTAAAAAAGTTAAGCGTGAGAAAAATATAATAGAGAAGATTCTTGATTGGGAGAAAACCTCTCTCAAACAGGTTATAATTCCATTCAAGCCTGCCAACGTGGTGCTACAAGATTTTGCAGGGTTTCCAGCAGTTGTTGATCTTACATGCATGTGGGATGCTATGAACTAGCTAGGTGGGAATTCTAATAAAATTAACCCATTGGTTTTTGTAGATCTTGTCATAGCTCACTCAACTCAAGTTGATGTGGCTAAATCAGAAAATGGGGAATTTGAGTTCCAGTGTAACAAAGAAAAATTGGGTTTCCTCAAATGGGAATCTAATGCATTCCATAACAGCTTCGTTGCTTCTTTTATGTTTGGTGTATTACTGCTGAGAGATATTCTAAGTGGTAAGAATTCTTCCACTTCTCTTGAGCGGGATGTATGGCCATTGATAGATGTTTTTAAGCCATTGATAGAGGGAAAGAAAGAAATTATTTGGCTTATATGGGGGCGGAAGGGATGTGGTTAGATGTAGCTCTCTATAACATACTCTGGTTTGATGTTGTGTTTGGTTCCCTTCACTCTAAGTTTCATTGCACCACTTGCTAAAAGGCTAATGCTGGGTTGATGTTGTGCTCGTTTCTTGTTGTGGTTTTTCTAACATGGGTAACAAACAAGATGTTGAGATTGAATGCAATTAACAACAATACAATATGGGCCGTGTGTGTTGATCTTGGATATAAGGTTGGCATTGACGAATATGTGGGAATTTCAAGGGATTTCAGAATTACATTCAATGTCCATCCAAAGATGAAGGCAGTGGGAATTACTGAAAAAAGTGAGAAAGGTTATACTGAGCAATAGTTTTGAACATCTGCTTGTCAATCTACCAAATGTTGAAAATACAGAAATACGTCTTCATGAATTAGACACAAAGGCTTTGATGATCCTTATTAATAAGTTGAACCCAGGCATTATCTCGCATGTAGTGGGTTACTGTTATCAAAGACTGAAACCAAATAATCATTTTTTGTATAGAGTGATTCCTATGGGGAAGCTCTTGCTGATCATGTACCTCAATGTTGCATTTGTGTTTTCTTGGGCCAAGAGCATTTGTATTTTCTTAGGCAACAAGGGTCAACAACTAATTCTTGGGCAGGTTGGTGTTAACTCACCAAGGCAGATAATCTTAACGAACTTGAACCATGCTTTTGGGATTGAAGCTGGTGGCTATGAAATGGATGTATTTGGTGCCAAGGTGCTCTCAACCTTGAGGACAAGGTTCTTTGAAGGGGAAGGCAATGTAACTAGCCTTATTAACTTGGACTTAACTTAAGCCATGGACCACCCTTACCTTTTTACTACTTTTTACACTTGGTTTGGCCTTAGATTGTTAGCCTTTGGATTGTAACAAGAGTGAGCTTAGGCCTGTTGAATTGATTAGGTGAAGGCTGACTTTAGTCTTATTATCTTGCGTTACTTTTAGCCCAAGCTCAATACCTGGGTTATATGTAAAGAGCAACTTAACTCTCAAGAATCATCTAGAACATTAATGAATAATTTTCCTATTATGCTTCTTCTTTCTTTTTCTTGGAGGTAGGTCAACCTCAAATATGACCAATTCCCTTGAAATTTCTCTTCTATTTTCTGATTTCCCAAATATCTACTAGCATGTGTGTTACATCTTATTTACAAAAACAAACCAAGTGTCACAGTTAGATGTGATGGGCCTAAAGAATCCATATAAACGGACAACCTCCTTGAGAAAAGGGAAGCCACATTTTTTTATAGGAAAGACTTCATTGCATTCAAGAAGACGAAATTATAACTGTGACTGATAAAATTGGGAAAATTCAGATTACAAACCTAACTACTCAACTGTTAGTGGCACCCCCGCACACAAATTTCTTTGTGATGGACATTGTCTTAACTTTTATAAACTCTCAAATGACATAACTTTCAAAAATTTCAATCTCGATTTGTTTGAGACAGTAGCGCTCTATGAATAGAGAGAAACCAACCTCCACCCTCCAAAGAAAAAGAAGGAATCAGTACACCATCCTCTAAAATAGGAGAGGGACGAAAACCCTCATCCTCCAAAGGAGGAGCAGGACCACCAAAAAAATTAGTTTATTCCTTTTTTATTATTAAAAAATATAAACACAAATAAGCAACACAATTACACAAACAAACCACAAATAGAAAATGAATTACAAAATCCTAATGGACTAAAAAACGAAAACCAGCAACCAAAACACATAATGTGATGACCTGATTTTTTTATTAATTTTATTATAATAGAATGGTTATATTTTTTTGAAGATTTTTTAACTTAATTGTGATAATTTCTTAGAAATATATTTGACATGCATATTTGGATTTTCATTAGTATTAAAAAGAAAAACAAAAGTTATAAGAAATTCTTTTATGGTATTATTATTATTAATTTATTTTATAGTTAAATAAAAAGAGAAATGTAGATTATATGGCCTTTGAAAAGTAAAGGAAAATTCTAAATGGGAAAAATTGATGAAGAAATCAAGTAGCACCACTTGGTGAAATCGGATTGGTCTGTTTTAGGTAATTTTAACGTCTTTCGGTAAATTAGTCATAACTCTTCCATCTGATCTCTAAATAAAGTGATTCTAGTTTCTATAGAACCCTAAGAGAGAGATATATAACTTTTATGTTTTGAGTGTTAAGAGGTATTGATGGGACCAAGGACAAAATCGGGTTGGAAGTCGACAGAACAACTGGAATGTAGGAAAACACATGCACCGACCTTGTATATGAGGAAACCAATTAAGAAACTTGGCCACCGACTTTACCAGGTATTGGAAACATTCTCAAGCTACTTAGGTGTCATATTATGCATGAAGACAAGTGGCAAAATGGGGACTTACCTCTAGAAGATTTTCAGACTTCTCCAAAGGTGCAAGGAACCAATTACACATGTCATTTGATTTTGGAATGTTTTGTTAAGTGATAAGATTTTGTAAAATATGATAATTTAGCATCTCTCTTAGGTGGCTTAAACTAAGCCCTTAGATGAGTTGTTTGCCCACCAAGCCTACTAGCATAGGCAAATGATAACCTAAATCTCAAGACCCCACATGTGGCAATTGGCTAGAGGAAACACTTGGACCCTTGAGAAAGTCTTATTCACCCTCCCACTATATATATGGATGACACCCTTAAGGGAAAGATTTCTTCACCATTTTCTCTACTAGAACTCACGGCACACTAAGGAAAAAGGACCTTAAAACCTTGCTTAAATCACCAACTTCTCATAAAACCTTCAACAAGGATATTTTGAATACAAAGAGGAGAAGATTGTCAAAACCAAATCCAATTTCTAGTAAGAAGCTTTGAAGAAATTGGTAAGTGTACAAATATCTTAATTTTGATGTTAAATTGCTTAGATGATAGTTTTATAGTCATAGATGTTCTCTTCCAATACAAAGTGACAAGTGATTGTTAGTTTAGTACAGGTGAGTTTGGTTTGTGAATTCTTGTAAAACAAGGGGGAGGAATTTTATTAAGAATCAAGACTTTATCTTAGATATCTATTATAGAAAGAATAGACAAGAATATGTAAAGTTTAAAGGGCAAAAGAAATTGGAAGTTAAAGCTAGAGGGTTCGGCTTTAATATAGTATAGGTTAAAATGTTGAAAGGTTTGTTTATTTAAGCCATGGTTTTGTTGATTTTTGTTGAATACTAAAATATGGTATGGACTCTAATAGAAATAAGAATTTAATCATGAACAAGATTATGAAAGATAAGACTGGAATAAAGAAAACAAATTGAAATTATGGAAAGGAAATCGGTATGCATATGTCTTGGCTTGAAGGTTAGGAAATTGATGTATGATTTATTTTGAATTTTATCAAATAATGAATGAGTGCAACTAAAAAAGGAAAAGAATTTATAAGTGTATGTTAGTAAGTTATGAATAGGGTTTGTATAGAAATGTGGCATGTTTTACGTTGGAAAAAACACCTAACTCGAGATTTTGCTTGACTCTCACTCGACGTTTAGCTCAAGCGAGATACAGGCAGAAACTACGCTTAACTCTCGCTCAATGTTTGGCTCGAACGAGTCACAGGTAGAAACTTCGCTTAATACTCGTTTGATATTTTGCTCGAGTGAGATACCCTGTTAGTTAATTCTAAAATTTTCCTTGGTTGAAATGTCTAGGATTCAAGTAAAGAAAAATTATATGTAAAATACAAGTGCATAATTTGCATATCATGAGTTCCATGAAAACATGTAGCATATATACATAAAGGTTTAAGAGTACATGCAGACCCAAGTTCGTCATAAGATTCTTAGGTGTTGAGTTACCATGTTTTACAAAACAAGAAAGAGCAAGAAATGAATAAGATTATGAAAAGTCATGTCGAATGATAAGAAGTCAGGTCAAATGGGGATGGCAATACGTAATACTCGTACGACTAACATGACTAACGGGGATGGCAATACGTAACACCTGCTATAATAAGAATGTTTATGTCATAACGGGGACGGCGATACGTAATGTCCATATGATGAATATGATAGGTGGTGAAGGCGATACGTAACTACCACCATAATATGATAAGATTCGTCACGACGGTGAAGACGATACGTAACAATCGTCATATTAAAGCACCCGATGGTGAAAACGATTCAATCTGCCGTCGTGATTAAGACTAAAATTTATAAGAACAAAAATAGAAATATGAAATAAGACTATTCACGACAAGATACGTTACGACACAAAAAGTATACACCTATGTTCATTAAGTCTTTTTATAGAAAGTGCACAACTTAAGTGTAAGTCATAAGTAAGACATGTATGAGTCATGATTAATAGGTCTTATGGGCATACCATATACATATCCGGGTTATTTGTGAATATTGTTATTGCCTTATTATATTATTTGTGCACTTACTGAGTTTTTTTTGAAATCTCAATTTTTGAATATTTCCTATCATTCCCTTCAGAATGATAGATTTGGTTACAGGTAGGTAGAGGCGGAACTATACTAATAGTTGCCCCCCTCAAAATTTTTATTAAAATTATTTCTCAAATCCAAATATTCATCTCATTCTGTTGTAACTTTTAACTTCACTAATACCCAAATATTTAACTCATGACCTAGTCTCACAATCACTTTGATTCTAACTAAAAATTTGTTTTTGCAACCTACTATGATAGAAACAAGATCTTGTAATGGTCTCTAACAAATTATCAAAATCTTGAAGAAAATCATCTTATAAAATGATTTATAGATATGTATTTTTTATATATAATTTTATGACATATGATTATATTTTTATATATAATCACGTGTAAAAAACACACGTACCATACACTATTGATCATCCCCCCAAATACTTAATTCTGATTCCACCCCTATAGGTAGGTATAACCCACCAAGAGGACCAGACTCCCTGAGAGATTCTGGTGAGCCTTGAGGGGCCTACTGAATTCTCTCTCTTTATAGACCCACTTTTTGATAATTATGCTTCTTCTGCTTTTGATCATATGAAGGAAGACGTAAGGCAACATACATCTTTTATGTCTGAGGACTGGACCAGCATAGGACGTTGCTTTCTTTTGAATGTCGATGCCTCTTTATCTATGAGTAGTGTGGTTGTAAAGCCATCAGGCAATTCCTCCAGTACGAATTTGAAATTAGTATGAACAAGTTTTGTTGTGGGAACGAATATAAAGAAATTAAGAAAGAGCCTACTTGATGAAGAAGCATAAGGAAATATGAAAATATATGTATATGTATTTCGAATCTCTAACTTATGAACAATTGAGACTTAATGTTATTCTATATATCAGTGTTGTGAATACCGTACCGTACCGGCCGGTCGACTGATACAAAAAAAAATAAATTTCATACCGGCCGGTACGAACGATTTCGGCCGTACCGGATTTCGGGCCATGTGTTTTTTTTTTTTTAATTTTCACTATATTTTAACTTCAATTTAGACTAAATTAATTACATATATATATATTTATCTATATAATTTATTTATATATTGACTATTATTTTGAAATGTAATTTATATATGTATTTATATATATAATTTATTTATATATAAATTATTTCGAAACGGTACACGAAACGGTACTGGTACCGAAATATTTCGTTTCAGTGACTTGACCGATACCGGTACCGATATGGTATTCAAAACATTGGTATATATATCTAAAAATTTTAGTTATGTCGTACAATGTGATCTATGTGTAAAGTTAGATTTCTTGACATTTTTATTAATTAACCTTTCCGCTGTAGTACTCATTATGCATGATTAGTAGGTTAGGTGCATGCAAGCTATGTATGATAAGTATGAAGAATAAGTAACCTTATGATATATATCCTGACACTTTTATTTACGTTAAATCGCAGACGTAAGTTAAGGACGTCACACATAAGCACGGAGGTAGTGGCGCGTGAAGGTCACACATCACATTGGGAGTGTCCGCACAGTCGATCCTGAGGCCACAACATTGCTGAGCCCAAAAATATCATACATTCTAAAATAATAAATAGTCTACAATCATCTAATATCATATCATGTGATGATGAGAATTGAGTTGATGATTAGTATTACTCGAATAGTTATTTCTTGAAAATGGAGCTTAGTGGTCATTATCTAAAAAGGTGAGCTTTATACAATTATTCAACATGTAATGAGGCTATTTGTGTAGGCATCGCTAAGGTGATATTTGGATAATAAGTTGAAATCAAAATTGAAATTTGAATAAATATTATTAAAATATTATGTTTTAATATTATTATTATTTTAAAATTAAAAAAAATGAATTGTTTAATATATTTTATATATAAATTAAAGAAAATTATAATGCTTAAATTAGATGAGATGAATTGAAAGTATTTTTTATTTACTTGTGCCTACTATTGTTATCCCGACATTGACAAAAAAAAAAAATCATATAAAAGGAATCAAAAACATTATATATATATAATATTATATATATAGTTTTTTTGATAGATACATACAATATTCTAGATCGAATATTTAAAATTATTCGGACTTATCTCACAATCAACGTATGGAAAGGCAAATAATAATGCATCTCATTAATCAAAGGTCTTAAAAGGTAGGCGATCTAGAAGTACACATGGGATCCCTTTTTCAAACCTTGAACTTTCCACCATTTTGTGAGCTCGATATATGTGTCGACAGCAACACGGTATTGGTCCCCATGGCCATTTTGTGAAAGGTAGAATTCAAGCTCTGTAATTATTGCCGTCGGACTTTCCATCTCGGAGCTATCATGGAAGCTGAGAAAATGAGGTTTGGGAGCTCTCTCCGAGTTCCCTGTGTTCAGGAGCTGGCAAAGGACATGCCAAACGAAGTGCCACCGCGCTATCTGCGGCCCGATCAAGACCCTCCCTTCATATCTAACTCCACATCTTTTCCACAACTCCCAGTCATCGACATGCATCTCCTATTTTCCCCAGATTTTATGGACTCTGAACTGCAGAAATTGCATTCCGCAAGCAAAGATTGGGGTTTTTTCCAGGTCAGTTTTAGCTGATCTCTCTCTCTCTCTCTCTCTCTCTCTCTCTCTCTCTCTCTCTCTCTCTCTCTCTCTCTCTCACACACACACACACACAGAGTCGTAGAATTAATATAGAATCATACTCTGAGATTAATTGACTGATCAAGGGTTCAAAGTTTGAAAAGATTGAAGAACAAAAGAATCCAAACACAAGAAAGAGATTACCAGATGCATGAATGAGATTTCAAACCGTTCAACTTATGATCCGAGAAACACATTCGTTGTAAACAGACTGCGCATGAAAAAAAAGGACTAATTCGTAAGCGTTGAACTTATGATCGGGAAAAGATGGTGAAACAAGATCTGGAAATATTAATTGATTGAAGAGTTGATGATGAATAATCAAGGCAAAAGTCAAAGTTAGGTGCGAGAGAGAGAGAGAGAGAGAGAGAGGAGGGGACCTCTATACATGTGTCTTTTCTCCTCCTGAGTTCTGGGTATGGCCCGACTTGAATGTGTGAACAAATTTTTGTACTTAGAGATCAGTAAAAAAAAAACAAAAAAGTACAAGTTCGCATATTTTTTATGAATTATTATTTAAAAATTAAATAAAAAATATTTTTATTTCTTTCTCTTTATTTTCATTTCATCACATTTAATCAAATTTAATAAAAAAAATTTTAATATGTGTGCAAATTTATATTTTTTTTTAAAAAAATAATAGATTCATTGCTAGTATTCTTAAAACACTGACATTAGATTAGTCAAAAATTTTCTTCAAAAAGTACCAATTTTATATACCACCCAAAACATTTTCATCACATTTAATCAATTATGACCAAAAAAAATACATAAAAGGAATAAAAGTATTTTCTTTCTTAAAAAATATTAGTATCTTCAAAAGTTTCTTCAAATTTGAAAAAAATTTTGAAGATGTTATTAATTTTTGAAGAAAGAAGATACTTTTATTTTCTTTATGTACTTTTTTTGACATAATTGATCAAATATGGTGAAAATTTTTTGAATAGTATACAAAACTTATACTTTTTAAAGAAAATATTTGGTTAATCTAATGTCAATGCTCTAGGCGATTATTTTCTTCTAGACTCATTTTATTTTTTTAAAATTTAATATAAAATATAATAAATAATATAATTTTTATTAATTTTAAAATATATATATTTTAAAAATTATATTTAAATAATATTTTATTCAACTTTTAACACTCATCTTATCTCATAATCTGTGTAGCCAAGCAAGACCTTAATCAATTCTAGAAAAATAATTAGAAAAACTATAAATCACAAACTCATATAAAAAATCTAACTTTTTAATGATAACGTATTTATAAACCTTACAATTATATTTAGCATTATTCTAGTTTTATGAAAGACGATAAATCATAGAGGTGGGTGAGTAGAAAAAGGTGTATGTGGTTGCCGGCCATAAGTACTATATTATGATTTTATTTCTTAAGTTGTACTATTATATTTGTTTTTTTTATAATATATAATAAAATGAAATGGGACAAGTCGTTTTCAACCCAAGTACTGGTTTAAGTATTAATCACACATAAAACGAAGGGATATAGGTTTTGTTTTAATTATTCGATCGTTTGACATGCATGACTTCAAAATGTTGGGATATTGGACTTTCCTGGCTAGTAGAAACAATCATAGAAATTTTGTTTTTAATTTTTATAATTTATGAGGAAAATTTAATGTGGAAATGTTTTTGCAGTTGATAAATCATGGGGTGAGCGATTCATTAATGGAGAAGGTGAAGTCTGGCATTCAAGAACTATTTAAGATGGAGATGGAAGAGAAAAAGAAGTATTGGCAAGGTGAAGGAGAAGGAGAGGTTGAGGGCTTTGGACAAGGCTTTGTTGTTTCGGAGGAGCAAAAGCTGGATTGGGGTGACATGTTCGGCCTTATCACCCTTCCCATCTATCTCAGGAAGCCCCACTTGTTCCCTCGTCTTCCCCTTCCACTCAGGTCCATTTCTGTTTTTTACACATGCTTGCATGAATTTTTAAACAAATATTCTATATAAAGCTATTTTTGTGTTTTTCTTTTTAATGCATTATATTAATGTGATTGATTACATCATTTTTTAAATAAAAAATAATTATTTTGATCAATCATATTAATAAAATGCATAAAGAATATGCAAACGTGACTATACTTGACATAACTTTATTGAGTATACATGATGTACATACCTTAAAGATCATTATATCTAGCATTACTTTTAATAAGTCATTTTGTACTCATCATAAATCGTTCAAATTGTACCCTAACACTTGGAGAAATGCTAGGAATCATCCCTTGTAGCAGTTGCACACTGCACGCACACACGTGACTTTTTTTTTTATATTTTTGGTCATTCAGGAAGAGGGGGCATTTTAGTCATTTCAGTGTTATTATTTTTGGACTTAATGATGGAAGAGGGGGCATTTTGGTTATTGTACACTCATCATTAATGGTGTATCTTGGGCTGATCCCAAACAGGGGCTGCTCCCAATCATTTTTCAACTATCAAATCAACTATTTGTTTGAGAAACTCTTGGCAAGCAATTTATCAGAAATACATGTTATATAATTTAAGGAAAAAATGGTTTAATCTAATAGTCTCAAGAGAGAAACGGCTGCAAAAAATAAAAATAAAAATAAACGGAGCAACAGATTAGATCACCTCTTTATTTCTTTGTTAAAAGGGAAATGACACAAGCTCAAGTAATCAATTTACTTTTACACAATTTTTAGTAAATCGTTATTTTTAATTCAAGCACTTCAAAGTCAAAAAATCTTTCAAATGAGTTCAAACTGTGATAATGTTATTTCATCGAAGAATAGTGTAGAAGTTCTAAGATTGTAGTCTATATTATTTTAATTGTTAACAAGAGTCTTGTAAGACCCATAATTATAGTTATACAAAAGACGTTAAAATACCAATATTTTTCATCAATATACAATATGGAATCCAATTGCAGAGATAACTTAGAAGCTTACTCAATAGAGATGAAAGACCTGGCCATGAAAATTCTAAATCAAATGGCAAAAGCTCTGAGAATAGAAAGTAGTGACATGAGTTGCTTATTTGAAGAAGGGATGCAGTCAATGAGGATGAACTACTATCCTCCATGTCCGCAACCAGAGCTTGCCATTGGCTTAAACGCTCACTCTGATGCTACAGGCCTAACAATCCTCCTCCAACTAAATGAAATGGAAGGTCTCCAGGTCAGAAAAGATGGAATGTGGATCCCTGTTAAACCCCTTCCCAATGCTTTTATCGTCAACATTGGAGACATTTTGGAGGTAAATCAGCTTGGAGACATGTATTATCCTTAAATTCTTTTACATTACGCACGAACATTTCTTATGATTAGCAAAGAGACGACAAAATATATGAAGCCCATATCCTTTTTTTTTATTTGATAGGAATGAAGCCCATATCCTTAGGGTTAAAGGCTTTAACCAAATTAGTATCTAATAGTTTTAGGTCTTTTGGATCAATGATTGGGTATTTAACAATTACTATCAGCGTAGTGATCATTTCACGAGTTCAAGTCATAGAGGGGGACAACTTATAAGTTGGATTAAAATTCCTTAGTATTATATATGGACATAATGTTAAGTCATTGAATACTAATAAATCCTGAGTGAAATCATCAAAAGGAAAATAGCTATCACTGGGTCAGTGTTGATAGATTGGGCCATTGTGGACATCAAATTTAAAAATGTAGTAGAATGTTATGATTCTTAAAGTTAAAAGCTTAACCAAATTATAGTATTCAACAATACTAAAAATTTTGAAATCAATTGTCAAATCTTTAATAAAAACGGTCTACTAAATGCAATAAATACATGGAACTGTAGTATATCATGATCTATATCTTTCTTACGGTAAAAAAGCATTTGATTCTAGTTTTCAGTTGTTGGTTATTCCCTTGCATGCATGAATGGTTTGGCAGATCGTGACGAATGGGATCTACCGTAGCATTGAGCATCGTGCGACCGTGAACTTGGAAAAGGAGAGGCTGTCGATAGCCACATTTTTAAGCCCAAAGCTAGAGGGAGATTTTGGTCCAGCATCAAGCCTTTTGAATACAGAGTCACCGGCATTGTTCAAAAGAATAAGAGTTACAGATTACTTGAAGGGTTTGCTCTCACGCAAACTCGACGGGAAGTCATATGTTGATGCTATGAGGATCTAGAAATGAGGCGAAAAAAATGCATGCTCTTGATCAAGAAGACCATAAGTATGACTATATACCGGAGTCAGATTTAAAATAAACGACATGTTCATGCTATACATGTTATTAATTACTTTGTTTTGCCAAAGTGGACAAACAGAAATTTGTAATTTTACAATAGTAAATATTAGATCTATGCCCTCCTTAATTTCTAGGATATTATAGAATTATGCATATCTCATTAAGTCACAATGAATATTTTTTTCTAAAATCAAATTGAAGTGATCGGTATAAAGTATGCAATAGTATATTTTTATAGAAAATGACTTCATTTCATTTCATAAAATCGAAGTTACAGATATGACTAATAAATACAAGGAAAACCCATACCACAAGCCCAACTATTGATCTGTTTGGGACACTCCAACACATAAATTTTTTTCTGACAGATATTGTCTTAACTTTTATAACTCTCTAATAACAAAAATCTTATGATATTTCAATCTCAGTTTATCTGATAGTATAACACTCTGTAAAAAACGAAGATAACTAACTCCCTCCCTCCAAAAGAAGAGAGGGACGAACCACCTCCATCATCCAAATGAGGAAAGTGACTAAACACCCACATCCTCCGAAAGAGAAGCGGGAATAATAAGGAAATAGCATATTCCTTTTTATTTCTACCTAACATAATCAACATAGCAAAAATATTAAAGCAAAAAAAAAAAAAAAACACAAAAACGAGAAAACAACCAAAGTCCAACGAAACAGAGACGAAAAGACACTGTGCTGGAGGCTGTAGACATACGTGAGGGCCACGTGCCACACTAAGAAAGTGTCGGACCGTCTCCTAGAACTACCAAAAGTGCTTACTCTCAAAATGCCGTGCATGACAACTGCAAAGCCGTCTGTATGGTGGCACAAGGAGACCACGCACGCACTCTAATCGTATGTGGATCACGCCCCACTCCCTTTGGCAAATCCTTCAACAGTCTGATAGATTGACAATTTAGAAATTCCATGATGGGGCTCATGGTAGTTGCTAGCCACCAGAAAACATCACATGCAGCTTCCCCCAACTTTGAGTGGAAAAAACACAACATCCAGAAGAGCTCTGCAGAATAAGCTTTTCTCTCTCTTCCGTTCGATTTGATTTTGCTAATTTTTTTTTTAAGTTCTCAAAACAACATAAACTTGCTGAAGGGATCAATGGAACCTTAATTTTTTTCTCATTCAGTACGTGTCAGGAAAAGATCAAGTGGGGCCCGTGCCTCACTATCGAAGATGGGGGATTATCAACATTCACAAAGACCACTGGTGCCTCTCTTCGACCCCACTCCTAAGCTTTTTCCTGTCATTGAAGTTGAAGTCCAACAACTATATAAGGAACAAAGCTGAATACGGGAGAAAAATGGAACCGAGTTTTTTAGGAGTTTGCATCAGTAGTCTAATAGTCTCTTCTCAATATATTTTCCATTTTTTTCACATTTTTAAAATCATGGTTGGTTGCTGAGTAAATATTGTGGAAGTATAGAAACCGAAAGCATTTCTTTTTATTAGAACTTCATCTCGGTTCTCTTCCATTTCTCAAAATTTTCCCATTTTTCTTATCTTAATGCGCGAACCTTTGATCCGGGGTCTTCATCTCTGTCGGGTGGGTTTTCTTTGCTTAAGATTTTTCACTATATTCGAATCCAATGCCCAAATCATCAACGAAAGGATTGTCCTTTGACTTTTTCAAATCCAATTTCCGAAAATAGTAGGGCTGGCGAAGAAGAAAATGTTGGAGAGGAAATGAGCTATTAAACTTAAACTAACTCAAAATGGAAAAAAATAAAAAAAGAAAGGGGGTAAATGCTGGAGTCGCATGTGCCTGAAGTTCCACGTCAATTTCGGTAGCTAGCAGGACTCTTTCTACTACAAGTACAATTTTTTTTATTAATTAACTTTTTTAAAATATATATATCTATTTAAAAAAAAAAACACGATACTAAATAATAAACACAAATGTTAAAATAAATACCCACACATTCGGTAGCTAATTTCATCGTGGGATTCTTTGGTGGATACATCATTTCCATCACGGATTGCACTACGCATCATCCATTACTACCAAATATCAATATCATATGTATTTTAAGTTTTATTTTATTTTATTAAATTAATCATGTTAAGACCATAAAAATCGGCCAAAAAATCAGGATAGAAAAAAGAATCATTCTCGACCCACTAATATGAGTTGGGTTTCATTCGGTGTTGCTTAGGACCCTCAGTTAGACTCCGATGCAACTGTACTTACATGGATAACAAATAAATAAATAGAGACAGACGCAATATTTACGTGGTTCTGAGTAAGGTCTACATCCACGAGGGTTTGAAGAAGGAGAATCCACTATAATAAATATTTTTATAATTTCTCATAGATATCTATACAAGGAAAATAGATATAAATCTACTGATTTGAGCTCTCGGATTTCTTTGAGGAAGCTGAAGAACATGATGCCGGTTTATAGACAATGAGTTGGTCTGAGAGAGAGAGAGAGAGACCTTCATTTCATCTTATTGTTGCCTTTATAGGGCTCTCACTATAAAAAAATAATAATAATAATAATAATAATAATAAAATTGAATATTTGTGACCAATTAATTGCAATTAATATGACTATTTGTGACAAAAATAATACTATTTTCGTTTACCAATATTTTTTATAGTGTCTGGTGGTGTACTGTTGTGATTAGCGTGTGTCAGTTGGTTTCTGTTTGCATAAAATAATCTGCAAACGCACAGAATTGTAACAAGTAGTAAAGTATTTTATAGAAAACAGATATCTAATCCACAGGGATTAACTATGTTACTAAATATCGAAAGCCACTAAATTAATTACTATTTGGAAAACCAAAAATAAATAGAATGTTTCTACTATCTACATTAAATTAAACTACTTAACAAAAATAAATCTACGAATCAAAAATAACAAAATTTAAAATCTAAAAATGTATAAAAATATAATAAGAATGGATCTAGAGCAGTTGATTTCACCTAACAAATCTCACAAAATATGTTCTTCATAATAATTAAATTCCAATAATCTCACGTTGATGATTAAAAATTCATTCACTATTCAATATTTTCTCTCGAATAATATCAAAAATATATTCAACTAACAATTCTATATCTCTATGCGAATTTAGCTAATTGGAAACTCATTACGTATTTTGAATTTTTTGAAAAATCACACTAGTCGCGGTAAAGCATCTATACTTTCGCTCAACTAATGTGTTTAAATTATAGAACTAAAACCACAAATCACCTCTCGGTCCCATTGTAATTCAATCGATCAATTAATAATTAGTAAAAAATTGTAAGCATTAAAAACAAGAATTAAACACTCAGTCATGGAAATATTAAAAATAAAATAACTAAAAATATAAATTGTGTGTTCACTGCTAGACTACATCAACGCTCTAAAAATAAAATTTAGTTCATAACAAAATTAAAAATGAAATAAATAACACTTATGTTCTTCACTAAAATTGATTGATAAAATATGCAGCTCTCACCTATATCCTTCATATTCTCCTCCTTAAAAAAACTCTAAGAAAATCTCCAATTGACTACTTCACCTCTCGGCTTGTTTATCTTTATTTTTCTCCAAGTCTGGTCTATCCACGGTGCCGAGGAATTAATTCCTATATATATATATATATATATATATATGTTATGCGTGTGCCCAATTATATGAATTGAGATGCAGTGCCCAATTAGAGCATTAGCATTGGATCTACTAAATGATCTTTCAAAATTTGAAAGAAAGTACAACTTTGATAGATCCATTAAACATCTAAGTCTATAACTCCATATTAGATTCATAATTAAATCCATCAAAATAATAATATAATAATATTTTTTTTTAATAAAAATATATTTAAATATTTTTTTATATTTTGTAATTACACTAATTATATGTATATCCATACTATAATCTGCTACTTAAATAATTATTTTTCAACCAAATTTTGAAAAAATATTTTTAAATTCCTTATTAAAAAGTTAATTTTTTTAAACCAAAATTCTCAACCAAATAATTACTTAAATAATTATTTTTCAACTAAATAAGAAAATAAGAAAGAGAAAATGAGAAAAATAAAGTAGGAAAATAAAATATATTAAAGTATATGTTTAGAGTGTGAATAAGAGTCCTTCAAATATGAAGGATTGTGCAAATTTACTGTAACTCAAAGTTACATATTAAGAAGTTTGATGAATCTAATATGGAGATTTTTTAACAAAAATTATCAAATTTATATTTAATGAATCATTTGATAGATCTAATATCAATACTCTAACTCTAAAACCCAAAAGTGAAGTTGCTGCTTTGAAGTGCAAAGTCTAGAAGTGATGTTGCGGCTCTTGGTTATAGAATCGTAAAGCAAGTGAATGCCCCAGTGGCTCATCTCTTCAAGTCACCCAAATGAAGTCCAATCTCTCAATGCAAGTTGCATGGGCCCTTTTGTGTTTCAAAGTCAGATTCTTGGTCAATTTCCATGTCTCACTTTTATTATCGTGCGGCCCATTCTTGTTGTTATATCACATGCGGCCTAATGAAGTCTTTTTCTCAATGAAGTGTTGTGTTGTGACTTGTGAGATCCAAAATGCAATAATTCTTCTCATTCCTTTAAATATTAACAAATAATAACACATAAATAAAAATAAAATAAAATAAAATAAATAAAGAAAAACTGACATTTTTAATAAGTAAAAGGGTAATAAAAATCATATAAAAATTACACTTATCAGTTTCTTGTTTCTCTCATCTGCCGTTCACTTCTCATAAATATCTTCCTTTCCTACATACTACCTCACACCCATACTGTTATCTCATCACCTGCTAGTCCCACTTTTCTTACCTCCCTCATGTGCTTTGGTCCCCTTTTGGTCTCTAGTGTAATTAATATTTGGTTGTACGTAGATTTCCCCTCACAAAATCCCGCAAATTTTTAGCAAAGGTACTCTGGTGGAAATTTTCATTAAGTGCTTCCTTTTGACATTTCTTGTTTTCCTGGTTTTGTTTACCTCGCAAATTCTTACCACCAAGAAGGTGGTGAAAATTCACTGTTGATGTCCCATCTCTGATTTTCGAGAAGATGACGGTTCATCTTCTGAGCCTAAGGTAAGAAAGACATGCAACAAATGTTTTATCATGAGAATGTCGTAATGCATTGATATTCCAAAACTTTTTATGGAATTGAGTGCAAGCATAGGGCTTGGTTAAGGTGGGAGATAGATTCAACCGCAAGCATGGGAAAGCGAGGAGAAAGCGTGGCGGGAGATGGTGGTAGAAACCTCATTCTAGTTCCTAAACAAGACAGGTCCTCCTCCACGCACGTCTCCTCCTCGTGACCGAACAAGTCTCGCTGGTTGGGTTGTTTAGGTAATTTTTCCGCTTTCTTGAGTTCCTATAACAGTGGGATTATGGTGTTTAAGGATGGTTTTGGTTTGAGTAGGGAGATGTGGTGGTCTAAGTGGTGTTCGGCTATCACTAAGGAAGTGATGGCCGAATTGATGGTTTTGTGGGATTAGGATTATTTTGAATTTTGAATTAATTTGAAATTGTGGGAGGCTAAGGTTAAAGTGATGTGGCAATTAGGGTTTTATGGCTTATGAGAATTAGGGTTTTATAGCTTACAGAAATTAGGGTTTTTTGGGTTGGCTGAATGGTATAGATAAGGTAGTGGGAATGTTGTGGGTTAGGGTTTGATAGCTTATGTAAGGCGACTTTGGTGAGGCTAGGGCTGGCCAAAATTGGGTTTGACTCTTGAGAACTTCAAGCAATCCTATGGACTCCTAAGTGAATGGATGAACAAAGGATGAACTAGAAGAACATAAAGCACCAATCCGAGAAACACAATGGAGAGTTTGGCTAGCACCTTCCAATGCACAAACACACTTTACCAACACTCACCCACTCACTCACTCAATCTCAAATTCACAATTGGTATGGATTCGTCACTCACACAAAACAATAACCAAACAATGCTTAAAGAACACAAAAACACCAAAAGTGAAAAATACCTCAAATTATGATAAATAAAAAGATAGATGTGAAACAACAACGATTCACGAATTACACGGTGTGTTCTGGATTCACAAATTACATCCCTTGAAACCCAAGTCTATAAGCACCGAAGATAAATTCAAGCCACATAGTAGCCGGTCTAGACTACACGCCTCCCATATACAATGTGTCTTCAAAATGTCAAATGATCAAAAGATGAAAAACTAAGAGGCCAAGGGTCATATTTATAGAGCTTACAATGTGGAAACCCTTAAAAGGTCCCTGATAAAAATAAGTAAATTAATAAAATATCTTAAGCATAAATAAAATAAATAAATAAATAAGCAAGGGTGGTGCTAATGGTGATGGGGTTGTGGCATGCCATGGCCCACGAATGGTTGTCTGTATGGCGTCTGGTGGTGGGTACAGGATGGCGTTGTGCATGACCTGGCATGACTTGCTGGCTGGGTGGCCCATGCATGGCGTCTTAGCAACTGTGCCATGGTGCTGTCAAGCCCTAGTTGTGGCACAATCAAGTGGGAACAAGTGAGCCACATCTCAATTGACTCGTGCATCTCCTCCGAACTTCCTAGGACACGCCGATGGCGCCACAAGTGGTGCCAACTCGGGTGTCCATGCGTGTCTAGGGCCTCAAACATGTGCGGCTTTTGATGGGGTACTATCAAATGGACTCTACCGCCAGCGTGGGAAAGCGAAGCGCAAGCGTGACGGGAGATGGACTCGACCACAAGCGTGGAAAAGCAGAGTGTGATTGCGACGAAAGATGGACTCGACCGCGTTGGGTGTTTTTTGTTTTATTTCTATCGTTATCTTCTTCCTTTTTTTTTTTTGTATTTGGTACCTCGAACTCTGAGGAGGTGGAGGTTTGTTTCCTAGACCCGAGATAACGAAAACCTACTCCAAACGATTGTCAGTAAAGCGTTGCTATACGCCAGTATTTCAAACACTCACAATAGTAATCTGATGGCAACCAAAACTGGCAATGAAGATGTGCTGGCGGGTGAATTGACGTGCGAGGATCTACGAGCGGGCAAGACTCTAGACTCAACCCCGCAATTCGCTGGAAGTTTGCGGATAGAGATGCAGAGGGTTTATGAGTATGCTCAAACTGGGACCATAGCCGAGAGCCTCAATCTCATGGTGCAACGGCATGCGAGGGTTTACTAATGGACAAGGGCTAGGACTCGACCTTGCAATTCGCTGGCTTTTCACGTATAACGAGAGCGCGGAGCTCGTATTGTCACGGGAGATGGGCTCAACCACGTGTGACGAGAGCACAGAGCTCGTACCATTGCAGGAGGTATGCTCAACCTCATGCGACGAAAGCGCAGAGCTCGTACTATCGCGGAAGGTATGTTGTCGCTTCACGCTACAGAAAATAATTTCACCAGTATAAAAATGAATTCACATGTTGTGGGTGATACAGACTGGAGATCTTTAGTTGTCATAGTTGATTTTCGTAAACTTGTGGTTGTTGTATCCGATCCTGCAGGTGCTGAGTTCAGGCTTACACATGCACAGTCGAAGTGTAAAATTCATCAATATCGAATCTATTGTGTTGCCGAGTTTTGAATTCCCATGATCCAAGTTTTTGAGCAACCTGTCTAAGCAAGTAAAAGAGAGAAGTGGACAAGTCTCGAACAGGAGAGACTTGTTGTGAGGCATGTTTCCCGAACCTATGCATGTGGCAACGTAATCCCATGTGTGAGCTAAGAGGGTGCTTACTGAGCACTGTGAATAAGGGGCTCGTCAAGCCTCGCGGTGGAGAGTCTATGAGGCGAGTCCCAAGTGGTGGATGTGAAGGTGTGTGATGTTGTCCCGTGCTCCCGAGAGGTGGTCTTCCCAACCGTGAGTTGAGAGGGTGCCCCAAGAGGCGAAGGTGGCGAGTTCCCGTGTTAGTGTAGTGCGAGTTCATGCGTGATGGCGAGCTGTGTGAGTAGAGGGGCAAGTCCATGCATGTTGGCGAAATGTGAGTGGGGGCGAGAGGGGCCCCAAGTGGGCGAGAGGGTGAGCACAGTGATCTGAGTGTATGGGAGAGTGGGCATGTGACACCCACAACTCCCACGTATGGAAAATACGAGAATCGAGATATCGGGATAATAACAACATGGGTCACACACCCTAATGACAAGTGTTAAGTGTGTGTGTACAAGTAACATATATAAAATAAAAGACGCAACGATTAAGTTAAATTGATCACTAAGTACCAAAATGTTAAAAATATTACAAAACAGTTTTAACACAAATTCTTCAACAAGAGATTTAATACAGTCATCTCATAATCAAAATATCAAAATACATAATTATCAAAATCGGAAAAGTATTTCCCAAAGTAACAAACTACACCAAATCACTCCAACGGCAGAGCCGCCTACTCAGGCTCAGTCTCCTCGTCATCTGCATCAAAATCTATGGTACCAAAAATAGTACTGTAAGTAAGTAATAATCCAAATAAACCACAAGATCAAAAATACATTCATGCAACAACAAAATGCATGAACATGATACCATATGCACGAGGCTCAAAAATCATATTTTTTCAAAAACGAATTATTTTTCACGCACGCCAAAATCTCATTTTGGCCTAAAATAAACCCATTAAAAACATCCACCAATTTCCCAGAAAATAATACACATAAATTCATTTATCAATTCCTGCCATTTTTCCAAAAAATGACCCACAAATCTATTTAATACTACAGGTGGTTATTGTAGGCAAGACTCTACCACCAAGAAGTTTGACCGAATCCTTAGTGTTCATTAATCTCACCACTCATTTGTCAACTCCCACACTAAGATTAGATCTTACCTCCACATTTTAACTCTTAATCACTCACGAACTCAAATTACCATCATACTCACACTCATAAGTTGATTCTCTAAAATATTTATTTATTTACTTCTAGAACCACTATGACCGAATTTCATCAACCCTCAAAGATAATATTTCTATCATCCCAAAACATGTATGATCAAGTCTAGCCCTAACCGAGATTATCAAGGCATACTAGTATTGTTTATTCTTCACATAATCATCAAACTCTATTAATATCATCTTAAGTTAAAATCTATGATAGAATCTCAACAAACTATAGAGAAACATAGCTTATTCATAAAACAAATGTGCTTAACAATCGAATGAAATAACTAATGACATATCTATACAAATAACACCAAGTTTATTAAAGGAGTACTTACAATACAAACTTCGTTAACATATACGGATACACAAGCACATCTACAATAACCATGAAATGTGAAACATGATTTATGTATGACATTTATGCATGACTTATGCCTGACTTATGCATGACTTATGCATCATGCTTCTTCATAAAAGACTTTTTTTCTTTTCATAAAAAGAGACTTTCATGTTGCTTTGATTTTTCGTTGACACGTATTCAAAACTTATCATGAACTTGAAAATTTTCAAAAACTATTTATGTATTTTCTTATTATTTATAACTTCACGTGTCATTCTTTTTTTTGATAAGTAGCTTCACATGTCATTCTTCTTATTCATATCTTTTTTTAGAATAATCTTTCTTGTCATACTTGTCATATTGCATACATCACGACTCCCCTATGCACCATGTATTCCCTACTGATTACCGTATCACACTAAAGTGAATACATCATAATTATAATCATAATTATAATCATAATCATAATCATTACGGCAGGTTATTACACATTTACCGTCCTTGGCACCCACCAGTATTAGATACGACTACGCTCTGTGAACCTTTAAAAATGAATCATTCGTAGTTCTTCGATCGTTCTTCATTGACCTAGGAGTTACCACTCCATTCTTAAGCATTCCAAAGTGGCCAGAGAAGTTCTACTGGGACAATATCACATCCCAGCATTTGGGGTTCTTATGAAAACATTTCTTTTATTATTATTTTTTTAAAACATATTAACCCAAAGGACATGAAAATTATCACTTCAATGAGCATGCATGTGATATATGACTTTCATGCAAAGTATGTAATTCATGAAACGTATGTGACATGTATTTCCAAAACTTATCTTGATCATGTCATACCATGCATATTTAGGCATGCCACACCATGTAAATTTAATTCATTTCCAAGAATAACATATTCATTAAATCAAAAAGGGTAACAAGTCAAATAACCATAATTCACAAGAGTAGGCTAAAGCCTAAATGGGTTTCTAACCCTAATTCGTGCATTCTTGTCTTTCATATTATTTTCAAGAAAACTATATTTACTCAAATATCAAGATATTAACTTGACAACAACCATAACTTAAAAGACTAAGGCCAAACACTCCATAAATCTCAAATCTTAATTCTTCTCTCTCTTTTCTTTTGTCAACTCATATATTCTTTATAAAAATAATTAAATTAATTATTCAACCATCATCCCCACAGTATCACTCATTCAAAACCATCCAATTAAATCATTTCAACATACCAAAAATCAAGTCTCACATGAAAATCTAGTTTTCAAATATACATATGAATATACGTGCAAATACATAATGCATACGACCATGCACAAAAATATCCAACAAATAACAATTCTAACCATCAAACAATTACCAAAACAAGTCCATCCTCAAATCCAACCGACCCCTAAACTCCTCAGGCTCAGTCTGGTACAACCAACCGAACATACAGATTTGTTAAGGCCAAATATATTTGAATCTCAAAATTTATTTGGAAAATACTTACAACGCATTTGGTAAAATATTCTGAAAGATCGATAAATGCTGAAATACTATCCACACAACAACTAGCGAACGCGTTGCTAAAACGTAACCATCGCAGCAACGTAAATAAAATATCATAACTTAAACAATACCAATAGATATAATAAATACTACTTAACTAAATAAACACTTGAACGTATTTAAATCAAACCACATAAATAAATTCACATATAAAAACACTGCAATTAACAAATATTATTTAACTAAATTAAACACTTGATCATAAATAAATTAATCACTTAAAACGAGAGAAAATGCTTATCGAAAATATCAATAGCGGTGTAAAATAGTGATCCTACGACGAGAAAATACCCAATAAAAATATCACTATAATTTTTGAACCCAAACGGGTTTTGAAGAAGGCTAACTCAAGTTTAAGATGAGAATAAGAAATGCTCAAAAAGAGGTGTTGAACATTCAAATTTTATTTAGGAAACAAGGGTCTCAGCGTGGTATTTTAAACAAGAATGGCCAAGCGTTTAGGCTGGAATAGGCTGGAATAACTTGGCTTTTGTCAGATGAAAAACAGAAGTAAATCCATGGGTTAGCATCCGGTTTTGTGGAATAAGAGCTAGTGTTTTGAGCACGTGGCTTACAGATCTATGACGAAAATTGAGGGAAATGTTCACCAATGTACAAAGCAAATAATAGACTAACACATGTGTGATATGAAGAAGAGAAAAGCTACAAGATTCATGCTTTGAGGTCACGGGTTTCATCGCCAAACAGAGAAGAGAATAAGAAAAAGAAAGAAGAAGAATCAGTGAGGAAGAAGACGTCCGTGCGTGGAAGAAGACATCCGTGCGTGCAAAAAGGGGACCTGGGATTAACTTAAATCAAATGGGTGAGCGACGTCGTTTAGATGAGTGGAGGGCCGGCGCAAGCATGCATAAATGCATAAATGCATAAATGAGAAAAAATATTGGCTGCGGCCTCTGACATGAACAATGGAATCACTGTTCACAATTCCACTGTTCACGTAAGAGGCTGCAGCTGCAGCCAAGCATTCCTCTAAATGAAAGGCCTAGTTTCACTTAAACAAATTATCAAATGGTGCCGTGTACATTAAATGAAAAGGGGCATACGCATGAAAGAACAAAGCTGTCTGGGTTTACTAGATTAACAGTTCAAATAGCAATGTTTATGGAATGTAAAGGGGCTGGGTTGTTAACCAATGGGCTGGGCCACTGCAAGTTTAAAAACAAAGCCTAAAATCATGAGAAAACCCAAAAACACATAACCCACCCACACAATAAAACCCAATCCGAAAATCATTTAAAACAAAATAAATTCAACACTTTAATTTAAATACCAACATAACAAAATAATAAGATTAAATTCCATGCATTAAAATAATTACATAACATTAAAGTTAACAAAGAAAATAACGTAATTCAATATTTAAACATAGAAATAAGGTAAACTAATATTAACAAACTAATAGTTCAAATACTAGTTTTAAACAAATAGAACACAACCAATTAAACTAAAATAGTTAAACCAATCAAATAATAATACTAACCATCCAAATGAAAAGACCAATATTAACGATTAAATAAAATAACTAGAAACATTATAATAAAGGAATCTCACAAAAAATTATAACAACAATAAAACTAAAACCGCTAAACCAAAACAATATAGATAACAATTCAAATAATGAAATTGATAATAATCATTAAATAACTAAAAGCATTAAAATCATAGATCTCACAAATAACCAACCTCAATTATATATAAAACAACGTAACCCACGATAAAATAAGTGAGATAACAACAAATAAAATTTATTAAAATAAATTAAAACAACCAATATTAAAATTTAAAACAAATACATAAAGGTATACAAAATCTGGGATCTCACAGGGCGAGCATGGTCTGGGCATGAGGGAGAGAGGGCATGGGAGAGGTGGCGTGGAGCCATGTGAGTGAACCCGGCCACCGGACATCCTAGTAGGCAGGGGGTGGACTCGCCGGGGTCAGAGGATGCAGCGGCTTCAAAGGTGGCCGCTGGTGGCCCATCCATGCAACAAATGGGTTGGGCATGACACCCTTGTCGTGGGCGAGGCGTGATTTTTTTTTTTTTGGGCGGCGCGGGGGGGGGAAGGCGCTTCCCTGGCGACACCACCAGCCGATAATGGGCATCCCTGGCGAGGTAGAGCTAGGCGTACAAGACACTTTTCGTGCCTCCCGGCGAGGTGACCTGTCAGCCACCCACCATAAAAAATAGAAGCTGTTGGCAGTCCAAATAGCGACCACCGGCAGGCTCAAGACTCACGGCAAGGTGTCATGAGTCATCGAGGGGCAGTATGGTATGCCCCATGCACAATATGTGCATGCTTACGCTATGCGTGCAAGCACAGATGCACATGCACTATGCATTGACATGCATAGTGCATGTGTTTGCCTAGGTGTTTGTCTTGTTGGGCACACGTAAAGTGCATGTGCCCACTATGCATGCATGCATTGCGTGGCACTGTGCTTTAAGTGCACAGTGCCCGCCCTACATTCCAGGCGAGATCTCCTCTCGCCTTTGCCCATTCTTATAAAAATAACGAGAGTTGAAAACACTTATCTGGGGGGTCTATTTGCATGTATGGTAAGTCACTTAGTGTTCCAGAAAATCATCATTTTCCTATCTCCGGTTTAGAATGTGTTCATATCCCACAGACGGTATCACTGTAGAGACCATAAAAATCTATTAACAAATCAGGGTAGGAGAAAGATTTATTCTCGACCCACTGGTGCAAGTTGGACTTCGTTCGGTGTTGCTTAGGGCCTCCAATGAGACTTCGGTGCGGCTGTACGTATTTAGATAGCAGATAAATAAATAGAGATTGACGCGATATTTACGTCATAAGGCTTACGTTCACAAGGGTTTAGGGAAGAGGAATCTACTATAATAAGTATTTTTACAGTCTCTCGTAGATTTCCGTACAGGAGAGAGACTGTAAAAATATACATAAATCTACTGATTTGAGCTCTCAAGTCCCTCTAAGGAGGCTAAAGAAAATGATGCCAGTTTGTAGATAATGAGTTGGTCTGAGAGAGAGAGTGCGTCTTTCATTTCATTTGATTGTTGCTTTTATAGGGCTCTAGTGATGTACTGTTGTGATTGACATGTGTCAATTAGTTTCTTGTTTTTGTCATTTGCCGTTCACTTCTCATAAATGCATTCATTTCCTGTACTCTGTCTCACACCTTTATTGTTGTCTCATCACCTATTAATCCCACATTTCTCACATCTCTCATGTGCTTTGGTCTCCTTTTAACTCCTAGTGTAATTAATATTTAGTTGTACGTGAATTTTCCCTCACAAATCGTATTGTTCTTCTTATCATCCATATGGCACACATAACTTGTAGTGAAAATAAAAATAAAAAAGTTATGGCTTGTGTATTGCTCACTAGAATTATTTTTTTTCTATCATTTCTGTTTTTAGAAGCCAGATGAAATGTAATGTGACCAGGGTGGTTGGGCTTTACACAATTTTCCTTGTCACTACAGTACTTCACCGTATTATCCTCATTTTTGTCATGAAAGAATTATATAAATAAGTCTCAAAACAATTTTTTTTATAAAAAGTGAATCGTACTTTTTTTTTTATTATCAAATTCACATTATTACAAAAAGGCTATAAGAAACCTGTATATTTAAGGGGTAGGTAGCATTTCCCTTTTGTTATACCTAAGATCGAATTAAAAGCTCTGAAATTGCCCTTGAATTTCCTAGCTAGCACTGCCGGCCGATCAGCCGTAAATGGAAGATCAAAAAACGAGATTTGGGAGCTCTCTCCCTGTTCCTTGTGTTCAGGAGCTTGCAAAGGACACAGCAAGCACCGTCCCACCTCGGTATGTGAGGCCCGATCAAGACCCTCCCTTCATACCCCACTCCACACCTTTGCCCCAACTCCCAGTCATCGACATGCATCTCCTCTTTTCCAAAGATTTTATGGACTCTGAGCTGCACAAGTTGCACTTGGCAAGCAAACAATGGGGTTTCTTCCAGGTCAGTCGCATCTCTCTCTTAAGATTATAAGTAAACTGTTTATTTGTTTATTTGTGATCAATTTTTTTCAATAATGAAATTAAATGACTCTTCATGACATGAAGAGATTTCAGAGAGACTTGGAAAGGTATTTTTACCAAAGATATATATGCTTTTGATCATGATTTTTATCGTCCATTACAATATTTTAACAAATTAATGATCAGAGAAACAAATTGATCAGCTTTCAATTTATCTGGAAAAATTAATGAAGAATATTAAAAGTTTATATTAAAAAATAACTACCAATAAAAGGAGATCGAGGAAATTGAAAGTTTAGATATGTAAACTAGAATTTCAATTATTAGTAATATTTAGAAATGAAATATCTGAAAATATATGATAATACCTTTAAGTTTACACAGAAAAGACCTTAGTCTTTTATACCTTTTAATAAAATGCTAACCAGCTCTTCGTTGTTAAATGGTATAAATTCATAATATTAAAAACTTCAGAATTAAAAATAAAAAAAGAGCTAAACTAAGATTAGTATAAATAAAAACATTAATTGTACCGTTTGGCCACTCCACATGAGATGTGAATCCTAGATTTTACACTACGTAAAATGATACCCATATAGCCTTTTTTATAATCCTTTACATAATCTTGTTTTAAATGATGAACTTTGTTATAAAATAACTTATAAAATACTTTATACCATAATTTTTCGGAAATCCCGTTATAAATTTAACCCATAATTATATAAAAATTTGTCAAAAAGAATTATACATATTATACCAATACTTAACCACATTTAAAAAATATCTTTTTAGGTTTCATTTGGATACTGAAATGATCTTTTTAGGTCTTATTTGTAAATAGCAGTATTTTCTAAATCTCACTAAAATGTTTTTGAATATAAATTTTTTGAGATATGGATTTAAATATATGAAATAGATTAAGATAATTTTATACTTGTTATAAAAAAAATTTGAAAAAGAATTAAATCTCATCAATTATTGATTTGAAAATATGACTTGAAATGATCATAACATCCCAACAATTTTACCCTTTTTCTCTTTCTCTTGCACCCACTTTGGACTTTTTCTGTAGGGAGTGATTTGAGTGAGTGTTTTAAATGAACGGAGAGGTTACAGCCTTACAGGTTTTGGGCATGTACAGGTATTGTTTTCCTTTTTTCTTTTTTCTTTTTTTTTTTTTTGACCTTTTTTTTAAAAGAAAAGTAATCACCATGACTAGAAAAGGGTTGGTGAGTGCCCACCGCTATTAAGAGTATTAATATTGGATCTATTAAAAGTTTTTTCAAGATTTGATAGAAAGTTAAGTTTAATAAAAAATTAGCATCTCTACATTTATAACTCCACATTGAATATATCAGTTGATTCATTAAAATAATAATATAATAATATTTTTTTTAATAAAGTGAGTAGAGTGAAAAAAAAAACAAAGTGAGAAGAATGAAACACATTAAATAATTAGTTTGGAGTATAAATAATGATCTTTTAAGAATGAAGGATGAACCTAAATTATTGTAATTCAAAATTTGAGATCATAGAATTTAATGGGTCCAATATGAAAATATTTTAGGTAAAATCATCAAATTTGTATTTAATAGATCTTTTGATGGATCTAATACCAATACTTTGATAGAAGAAATGACAAATCCATGAACAACCTGGTGTAGATTGAGGCATAAGAGGAAAAATCAAAATGAGATATTTTATTTTATGTTAGTTATTATATTAAATGTTAAATTGATTTATTTTAGTTTTTTTAAATTCTAAGAAGAAAAACTACTTAAAGAAATGTCAGATAATAATTCTCAATATATGAACGAATGGGAGATAATTAAATTAAAAAAACAGAAGATATGGAACAATTAAAACATAAAAGCGTTAGTATAAGCTGTAAGAAATGATAATGATTAAAAGAAAAAACAAGATTAAATCAAGTGAGGATAGATAAAGTTTCAATCATTTTTCTCCCACATTGGGATCATTAATTGACCAGTTTTCTCTTCACCTTCATGCATAGCGAGTCACCATCTATTTGTTTTGCGTATAATTCATTTCTCTTTTTATAATATAATTTTCTCTCCTCCTTTAGTTTTTGTGTCATTTCTTTATTTAAAGGTAAAAAGTTGCACTTTTTATATTTTGGAGCCTCATGACTTGGGTTGGGGGGTTAGGCAATGCCTAAGAGGCTAAGTCGCGCCTAACCCATGAGTCGGCTCTGGACGGATCAACCCAACAAATAAAAACGACAATATTTTATAATTATATTTTTTAAATTCTAAGATTTTAATTACTTTGACATAGATGTGGGGATGAGTTTTCAAACTTTTCTTTTTAATTTATTTATGAGGAAAATTAATGTGGGATTGTTTTTGCAGTTGATAAATCATGGGGTGAGCAGTTCATTATTGGGTAAGGTGAAATCTGGCATTCAAGAACTATTTAATATGGAGATGGAAGAGAAAAAGAAATATTGGCAAGGCGAAGGAGAAGGGGAGATTGAGGGCTTTGGACAGAGCTTTATTGTTTCGGAGGAGCAAAAGCTGGACTGGGGTGACATGTTCTACCTCATAACCCTTCCCACCTATCTCAGGAAGCCACACTTATTCCCTCACCTTCCTCTCCCACTCAGGTCATATCTCTTCTTCACTCTCATGCTTTCATGATTTTTTAAAACAAAACAGTACATTTTCTGTAGAACCCTTTCCAACCATTATTTTTAAATTAAATACCTTCCATGTTTTTGCACCTCAATATTTAATGACAAAACTAAATAAAGAAAAGAAAAAGTTAAGTACTTTTTCTTCATTATTCTTTAATGAAGAAAACATTAAAGGTCTGTTTGGAAACATTATTATCAGATATTTTCGAAATACTTTATTACTATTCATTAATATTCTCATGACTATATTTAGAGGTAGTAAAATGTTGGGAACATCTAAACTGTTTAATCTAAAATATTCAATTTTTAACCGCCATTCATAATCTTCATGTGATTCAATCAAACTATATATCTTTAAGAGAAATTATATTTGTAATTGTAGAATGTATAAGTATCATGCAATTTTTTTGAAAAGAGTGAATAAATAAGAAATCTACATAATAAAAAAATTAATTTTTAATAATAGATCTCACTTTTTTTAAAATAATTGTACGACGCTTCCATACTGCATAATTATGTATCTTTTAAGTATTTGGGCTGAAGGAAAAGTTGAAAAGATCAAGTTTGTATGCAGAGATAACTTGGAAGCTTACTCGGCAGAGCTGAAAAGTCTTGCCATGAAAATCTTAGATCAGATGGCAAAAGCTTTAAGAATGGAAAGTAATGACATGAGGTGCCTATTTGAAGAAGGAATGCAGGCAATGAGGATGAACTATTATCCTCCATGTCCACAACCAGAGCTTGTCATCGGCATCAACTCTCACTCTGACGCCGTAGGCCTAACAATCCTCCTCCAACTCAATGAAATTGAAGGTCTCCAGATTAGAAAAGATGGAATATGGATCCCAATTAAACCCCTCCCCAATGCTTTCATCGTCAACATTGGAGATATTTTGGAGGTAAATCTTGGAGATTTTAGATTAATTAACCTCAATTTATTTCCGTTATGTCACGAATCTTAATTTCACCAATACTCAAAAGTACTGACACACACTTTCTATAATTTGAAGAGAGAAAAATACAATATATGAATCTCCCGACATAAAATGTTATCCATAAGAATATTTGATTCAAGTACTACTAAATACAATAAAATTCAGGTGATATAATCGATAGATACTACTCATCATCCCCCACTATATATTTTACATATTTTAATATAATTATTTTTATTTTATTCTTATTAAACTAATTAAATTGTTCTATTTATCATTCATATAACACATATTTATAATATAAAAAACTATATAATAAATATAATGTATAATGTATAAAAATGATAAGTAGAATTATTTAATATATCCAAATATCTTTCACAAGATAAAAAGCTCTTTTGATTCTTCTTTTGATTTGTTCGTTAATTCCCATGCGCATTGAATGGTTTGGCAGATTGTGACAAATGGGATCTACCGTAGCATCGAGCATCGTGCGACTGTAAACTCAGAAAAGGAGAGGTTGTCAATAGCCACATTTTTAAGCCCAAAACTGGAAGGAGATTTTGGTCCGGCACCAAGCCTTTTGAATGGAGAGTCACCGGCATTATTCAAAAGAATAGGTGTTGTAGATTACTTGAAGGGTCTTTTCTCAAGGAAACTCGATGGGAAGTCATACGTTGATGCTATGAGGAATTAAGGATCCAGAAATAAGGGCGGGAAATGCATGCTCTTTGAGCTTGCTTGCTTTAAAAACCCAAGTAACTAAAAGAAATAATTCCTCTCTGGCTTTTCTCAAGAACTCAAGTTTCGCTTGCTCGCACTAATTTAAATAAAAGAAATCTTCATGATATATCATTACTTTGCTTTGCCGAAGTGGGACCAATGGAAACTTGTAATTCTACTTAGTATATATATTAGATCTATGTCCATAATTTTTGGGATATTCTACTATGCATGACTCAGTAAATCACAACCATTTGTTTCCTAAAAACAAATTGAAGTTATCAACACATATGAGCAACGTTATTAATATATTCTAAATCTCATCATCCCCAATCACATTTACTGATGTGGCATAATTTAAATGATTTCATGTGTCAATCAACTAAAAATGAATCCCGTTCAAATTTTATTTAATTAAAAATGAATACTTTTGACATGTATTTTGAAAGTACCTAATAAGACCAATGAAATCTCCAGTGTTGGTTGATATTACCAATGATGAAAGCCATCACCATTGCCAATTAATTCTTTTAGACCCTAGTTTTTTATTGGGCAAGTCCATGCACTAACTTCTTTTTTATTAGCACCGAGTGTCCAAGAACAACATCCTAACTGATCCCGAGCATTGCAAAGGCACTTGAAAATGAGTTTCCTGCAAATGCACCTCCAGTAATTCAAAAAGAAAATCCTCTAATACGATAGGCTCTAGATTGTTTGCACTTAATGGGAATTGAACTTTAGACCTGGAGGAACATACCTCAGCGCCAAAAAACTTACCACTCAAGTCAATCCCTAGGAGTCAAGTCCACCAACTAACTTTAAAGGAAAGAAACCAACATCCAAAGCTAAATAAATTGAGTAAATATTTGAAGCAGGTCGCCATATCCAGAAAGGACCACCAAGGCACAAAGACATTCCCAGCCAACACCACCACTAGGCACAAAGGCATACATTTTATAGCAATAAATTGTGGAATCCAATATAGAATGGTGCCCATACGGAGGGAGGAAGGGAGGGATGGAGGAGAGGGGAGAATTCAAATCAGTCACTAGGTAAATACTCAAAAACAAAACAGAATAGAAATAGAAGGTGCAGCAAGGCATCTATTATCCAAAGAATTTCAAAATAGATAAGAAAAAAAATATACACTGAATCTTAATATGATACAAAGATAGCTACGTTATGCGGACCAATGGCTTCATTCCCTATTCCAGACCTGAAGTATATTAATGCATAAATTCCAACAATACCTTTTAGTGAGAAAATTTTCATCTATTATGTTGGAATAGAGCACAACCCTTACAGCAGGCATCATTAATATCTCTGAACCTAACATACGATGGAAAAAAAAGCATTGTCAAGAAAGGATTATGATAAGCAGAATGTCAAAAGATAACTACATCAGTCTTAATTCAACAGGGAGAAAGAGCATTGCAAGGGGGAACAAACAAGCTTCTACACCATCCATAGCACAAAAAAAGTTCAGTCAAAATAGAATACAAAGTTACATTGTTGAATTTGCAACTTTGCTCTGCAGTAGTAAATGGTAGGTTCCTCAAACAAATTGATACTGATCCCCAAACTCAGATTGGGCATAATTTAATAAACATTCAAGCTTACTAGAGATGTTCGACATGTTTGGCAAACTTGTATTGACATGGGGACTCCATGGCATGCTTACTCTCTTACATTAGATAAGACAAAGAATATATGTAGCTGTACCTAAACACACGAATGCCTTGTCTCCCTTAAGTTGCAGTACCTTTATGAATATGAACATACATTTGCTTATGTACATAAGAACATCAATTAGACATGCTTCTATATATGTATGCATATTAGCATGCACCATCAAAATAATGTTGCACAAAATCAAGTCGAGAAATTCCACCAAAAGGTATTTTGTATTAATGGACCAATCTAAACACAATTTTTAAAGCCCCAATCCACACCACCACTTCCAAAATCCCAAAACAAAGAAAATACAAATACAGTCTCTTGCAAAAACCAAATACCGTTCAAGATCCCTTTGCGGTTAAAACTGTTGGGTTTGAAAGAAACAAGGGGCGAGTAAAAATTGAAAATAAAAAACAAAAGTGGGAAAGAAATTTGAGAAAAGAAACATCTGGATATATGGTCCCATAAACATTTACAAGGTTATACATTTCCTATTGCATACTTCAGAGCCGCACTACTTCTTTAGCTTTATCTTGCTAACTTCTCGCATAGAAAAACTAGCAAGATATCCAGGCCCACAAACTTACAGAAGCACGATCAAACCTGAAAATGTCAACTTGCATTTCCCAAATAAAAAATACTCTGGTCTGGGTATTGGTTTGCTGCACCATGGGAGGAGTTGTTTGTAGTTTTTTTATGCTGATTTGAAAAAATTCGCAAATCATCAAGTTCAACTATGGGCAACCACATTATTGACCTCCAAGTGGCATCGTTGTTATTCATCAAGCTAGGGTAAAAAAAAAATTAAAATTGGAACTTTGATTTATCTCAATTATGAAAAGAAAAGCTAAAATACACCACTGCACCAGATTAATAATGTAAAGAATAAGAATTTTTTCCTATTGAAGTGAAATCTCACCAAGGCAAGGAAGCCCTTCAAACTAACCTCTAGAGTGTAAAATTTCAGATACACAACCCCACCAACTAGAACCGTATAGAAGGTAATCCAAGGGAACTCCTATTACAAAATCAAAATGTCTATGTTTACAATTCATCTCAGGCCCACTCTTTGACCACTAGACTACACCTAGACAGATTTTTTTTTATCCTCTACAAACAATAAGTTCTACCAAAAAATAAAAATATGTGATGGGAGCTCGTATTCTAGAAACAAAGGGCTAACCAAGGCCCAACCATGTTGATCATGCCTAGTGAAAGACATAGAAGGAAAAGTACTCAACCAGTGGATTACTGAAGCAATCTAATTCCAGGATTGTGAAATGAAATTCATCCTCACACAGAGTAGGATGCAGTACATTATCAATTGTAAAGCCAAGCCCATTATAAGTATTTTTTGTAAGATATGGAAATTTTTTTCCTTGTTTGTTTGTTTTTTTTTTTTCTGGAGGGGGGTAGGGAATTAAGTATTTGTTTTTGAAGGTATGGAAACCTTTCTTCCTCTCTTTTTTTTTTTCGTGGGGGAGGGGACCGTTTAGCATTAGGCATAAATTTTTCTATGCCATTGCATGCACAAAGCATCTACCTAACCACCAACCAGGAGCAGTAAAATAATTCCTCTCTCCTTTTAATTTCCCTTCCATTCATTTGACAAGTTGGAAGGATAGATGATAAATGTACCCACCATCCAGAAACCAGCTCCCTCATAACATGCACCTGAATTAAGATACATATTTATGCTACATTGTACTGAGCACACAGATGCAATGCAAATGTATATAAATTAATGCACTTTCCCACTAGCCAGTATAATTTACACTTCTTCAGTTGCTCTCCTGTTTTCCAAGAGAATAGGTGCGCCTATTATGTAGTGATTTCAGTCCATGTCAGGGGATACAACACTGAACCCATCCACCCCATGTTAATTTGCCAAGTGAAGCACATTTCCCGGATGCACTAATTTATGATTTCTCTCTCCATCTCTTTCCCACCATCTCCAAGAGACTTTCAGGGCAGTGGGGATTTCCCATTGCCTTCCATTACAAGTTAGAGCATTACTTTTGAAGAGTTACTATTCAAAAGTTAAACAAAAAATCATTTTATTCCCTACTCCTCACTAAAATCATTTTATTCCCTTCTCCTCACTTTCTTCCTCATTTTTAATTAAATATGACGAAATTTTTTTGACATGTGCGCAAACTTGTACTTTTTGAAGGAAAATTTTGAAGGATCCATTGCTAATGCTCTTAGAGTGTTATATGGATTTACTGTTCCTATTCTTTTTGCATTTCTTTTCCTTTGATGGTTGAAGTCTTATTGTTTGTATCATTGTTTTGAATATCGTACCATACCGGCCGGTACAGCTAGTACATACCGTACCGGCCAGTTGAGCGGTACAAATAATAAGCTTGTTTCGTACTGACTCAAATACCGGCCGGTATTTCGACTGTACCAGCCGTACCGGATTTCGACCTTTTACCTTTTTTTTATTTCTTATTATTTTTTACCCCAATTCAAACTAGATTATTTACACATATATTTATATATATAATTTACTCATATATTGACTATTATTTTAAAATATAATTATATATGTACTTATATCTATAATTTATTTACGTATAAACTATTCCGAAACGGTACCGGTATCGAAATATTTCGTTGTAGTATCTTGAGCAATACACCCACCAGTACAGTAGTCAAAACATTGGTTTGTATACCACATCGGTTAGATTTCTCATATAATGACTCTGTTAACGATTTAGCACATTCCTGACAAGGAATCTACGTGTTTTACCAAAACTTCTCACTTCTTAAAATTACCTCAACATTTTTTTGATAGGTATGCGTAAAATCTAGTATCCTTGATAAAATCTTAGGGCAGAACTCGAAGATTACATTGCAAAATACCACAAATACACATATCAAGAGGCGATCAGCATGAAAAAGATGTAATTATCGAGCAAATGGGAGAGACATTCTGCTGATAAAGTAGAAAAACCATGTCATCACAAATGGCGAAAACCCAACTTGGGAAACAGTAAGGGCTGTACCATCACAATGCGAAATAAAACTCAGATTCTCACAAGCAGAAAAAGCAAAGATTTTCACAGCCCTAGCTGAAGAATAAAAATCAACCCTCCCCTTCCCCCAAAAAACACAACAGAAGTAAGAACAAAACCTTGTTGCAAAATTATACCTTTTGAGCACAAACCATCTCTCAGGGAACTGAATCACAAGATGACGAAGGCCACGGCCAGCATGAGCTTGGGTTGGAACTAGTAAACGCATCTTAAACCCTCGAACCCAGATGGTGAGAGATGTGGATTTAAGGAAAGTGAGGGTTTGGTTGGTGCAGGGAGGGAGTGATGAGATTAGTGCACGAATTACGAGAGAGAGAGAGGAGAGTTGTGTGTGTTTTTTATTTTTCATCAACAATATTTTCTGTTTTCACAGTAAGTATGTTTGGTTTGAAAACGAAACCCCGCCCTTCTGTCTTCGAAACTGTCCATTTGTCTTTGTCGTCTCATGTTTTTGTTGAGTTTTGACTCCATTCCGCGCGCGTTGTCCACACGTCCTAACTTTTTCCTAACTAGTTTAAGATTTATTTTATTATTATTTTATCATTTTATATACCTCCTTTTAAAAAGCTACATATTATAAGGAATATAGATCACAGTAATAATTAATAAAGATCCACCAAATGACATCGTATCTTTCGGCATTAAATATTACGTGGCTCACTGGTTCTTCCTGCGTATCTCCTTTTTAAATTATAAAAGCGAGAACGTTAGTGAGCCGCGTAAATTTGAATGCCGATAGATACGCAGGAAGAACCAGTGAGCCGCCGCGGACTGCTAGGAATAACTTCTTTTTTTTTTTTTGCCTTTTTTCATATTTTTTCAATATATTTAAATATTTTTAAAAATATATCAAAATACTCAAAATTACTTCCTTAATTATTATATAAAAAAACAAAATAAATTAAAATAAATAATAATTTAAGAAGCAGTTATTTGAAGGATACACTTAAAAGTTAAAACAGCATTGTAGGATTTTTCATTATAAATATATGAAAGGGTAGTGGGGTACTGGTGAAGTTAAAATTTGACAGAAGGGCACAGTTTCCCTTTGACCTGCGGGCATGGGGAAAATTTTACTGTTTAATTTTTTATTATATATTTAAATATTATTAAAAAAATACAAGAATATATTAAAAATTATTTCTTTAACTATTAAGTAAAGGAAAAAAATTAAAAAATATGATGAGTCAAAATGAGAGGACAAACTCATAGGGCATAATAAGTTAATAACATTACCTTAACGAAAATTTGATTGGAGATTTTATTTTTATAAATTTGATTAATTATCTTTCAATAACATTAAATAATATATTTCTCAAATTTATCAATATTATAATAAAATATCAATATTGACATTTTTATTTGTTTTAATTCTAATTTCAAATTTATCACGTTTCAACATAACCAACATTTGCAATCGAACAAAAAAAAAACCAAACATACACGCAAACAGATTATCTAAAAGGATATGGTAATAATATGTTACATTTTTATTAAGAGTAAATCTACGTGGCCTCCTTCTATTTCATCTACATTGCACGAATCCATGTGTTTATTTTTTCTTATTATTTTAGGTATTCGTATATTCTTTCAGATCTATCGTTTCTGTTTCTTCCTTCTTTTTTATTTCTCAAATCCATCCTCTTTCTTTCGAGCAGCTTCCCTCTCCCCTTTTTCTCTTTCATCTGCTACTACAAGCTAACTCATTCATGCCCAGAGCCTCTCTGATTTGCCATTGAAGCAAGCACATCTCCAACATCCACCCAAAACCACTCTTCCTTATGTCCAAAGCCTCCCCTCTCAATGCCATCAACAACCTCCATTTCTAATCTCTTCTTGTTTCGGCTTAGAATCACACAAAATCTCTTTTATAACACTTAGTCGATATATTAAAAGAAAAAACTAAAAATGGAGCTGCACCAGAAGATTAAATGGCCATGAAAAGTATAACAATGGTCGGTGACGATGTCTCCACTCCCGTGATAAAATCGGACAGCTGTGAGATACAAGCAACACAATAATCTCCATCGGCAAGGTCATAGCAGATAGAAACAAAGTAAAGAATGCACAAATAAAAATGGAATTGGGAATTTGGGATAAAGAATAAAGAGAAGAGGAACAGAAGTTGTTGGGTCGCTTTTTGGATGGTATTGCATCACTTTACTAAATTCCACCTCCAACACCAACCAAAATACATACTTTGTTTTTTTAATTTGTTTTTCAGCCTCTCTACGATCGATCCCTGATTTTTTTCTCTTGGCGCTTTCACATTGTTGCAAAATGTGAGTTTTTGGATTAATTTTGTATTTTCTAGGCTTTGGACTTTGTTTTTCCAACATTTGGTTGACGAAGACTCGTAAGTTTTTCTTGTTTCAGGAGGTGAAGATAAAGGATTTCGAAAAAGGAAAAACGCTGGAAAATGAAGACATCGTTTCTCTATTAATTTCATTTTTTTTTAGAACCCTAGCTCTGAACTCGGCAAAAAAGTCAAAGGAAGAATTGAAGGAAATGACCCAAAAAGTTTTCTTTGATCTTGAGATTGATGGAAAGCCAGCCGGTCTAACTGTGATGGGTGTGGAAAGGGAAGAAAGTGGAAGAAATGAGGGAATTCGAATGGGTAAGTGAAAAATAAATAAAAACACATTTTTTAAGATTCGTGCAGTATAGTTAAAAGTAGGAGGCTGTGTAGTGTAACCTTTTTATTAAAGACAACTTCATTATAAAAAGTATTTTTGCGTGTATATGTGTGATTAAGCCAAAAAAGCATGAGCAGAGAAGAAATACCATGCTGACTAGATTAAGCAAAAGGGCGTGTGTCTGTGTGATTAAACCAAATGAATTTTTTATGATAAAAATAATATTTAGATAAAATATAATAATAAATTATTAAATTATAATTAAAAAATAATTAAAAATTAATAATAATAATATAATAATAAATACTTGAAAAACTTCCATTTCCAAACCTGCTCTTAGTCAAAAATAAAGAAATTTTGCACGAAAAATACTATTCGTTTATTGGATCCATTAAAATGTATTTTTGTGCCGTCTAACTAAACTTTAACCGAAATTTGAGTCTATATTAGTGCTTGGTAGGTTTGACTAATTATGGAGTATTCTCATAATATTTTACTAATATTTATTATTTTATTATTATTATTTTATCTATTTTTAATTATTTTTTACTAATATTTATTATTATTTATTATTATATTATTACTATTCACATAATGTTTGAAATCACTTCTTTATCCAAATGTAACTTCCCCGTTTGTATTCAGAGGTGAGCTCAACTCATCTCAACTCATCTTCATTTCATTATTATATTTTTATAATTTTTTATATAAAACACAAATTCCTATACACCTTTTTCAATTTCCAATATACCTTTTTCAGTTCCCAATATACCTTTTTTAAATCCTAAAATAATAATAATATTAAAAAATAAACTAAACTCATCTCAACTCATCTCATCTCTGAATCCAAGCGGGGTCTTAACGTCAAATTATAATTATTTTATACAGTTCTTCAAATAATTTTGGCATTTAATGATTATTAAAAAAAAACTCCATTTCCAGCGTCTCTCAAAGAATTTCAAGAGATACATGATGGTCTTGAAACGAGCTGTATAAATAGGATATTATAAGTTTAAAGTCATTTGACTTGAGAGTTTTTCTTTCAATTATCGAAGATGTACTAGCAAAAATTTCTTACCAAAACATGTATATTCTTAAGAATAAGGTCTTGTTTGAATAATGAGATGGAATGAAATAATTTTATATAAAAATTAAAATCTGAATAAAATATTATTTAAATATTATTATTATTTTAAAAATTAAAAAAATAAAATTATTTATTATATTTTGTACAAAAATTTAAAAAAATTATAATGATAAGATGAGATGAAACTATTTCTACATCGAAATAGATCTTAATTAAAACTTTTTCCTAGACACCAAGTCCAAATAAATAAATAAAACATTTTGCAAAACTTCTATTATGAATTTCTTCTTATTGTTCCATATTTCCTATGCATAGAGTTTTCCATGTATGAATCATAGCTCTTATTAAAAAGGGAATTTAAGCCTAAAGGCCATGAGAATTTTGTCCATGTCAATTTATAGACTCATGAATAGGAGAGGTTCCTTTAATATATATATATATATAAAGGAGGGGAAAATATGCTCAATTATTGCACAGAGGACATGGGTTGTCTAGCGTATTGATTTTCTAAGGAGTTTAAATTTTAGGGACAATAGTTTAGTGCGCGTGAGGATCACAATTTGTGGAAAGTTTTTCAGGGTTTGTATCTATTATGAATTTTGGCTTTTCTTTCCTTTAAAGTGCTTCTATTTTAAGATTGGATTGTATTTATCTGCAAAATGCTCTTGATCATGATAAGATGACTGCAGATAAACTAATGAAAATCTAACATGAACAGTAGATTTCATGTGAAACCATATCTAATTATTTAAGGATAACATTTAAAGAGATTAAACTCCGTTGGTTATCTCTACTTTTTAAGTCCAATTATGCATCATAGACTTTTCATAAATTTTTTTATAATAACATTTTTTTGTTAAACAAGAATATAATTACAATGTCACTATAAGAAAAACGAATATTTGTAACAAATTATTTGTGATTTTAATAATTATTTACGATTCAAACAGATTCATTTTAACAAAAAATACTTATTTTAACAAGAAATAACTAACTATAAATAAACAGTTTTTTTTTGTAATATATTTACATCCTCTATGAATTTCTAATTATTCAACAATACCCTCTAAAAACTCTTTCCTTCTGTTTTGAGTTCTCTTTGCAATTTTACTTAATCTCGAAAGGAAGAAAAAAAGGATGGATTCCTCCTGTATATTCCAATGTCTTCCTTTACCACCTAAGCAAGTAAACAAAATTAATTGTATGTATGCCTACTTTTTCTCTTTTGAAGTAATCCTCGGCACCTTTTCTTTTGAGCTCCCTTTCCCCTACATTGTAACCATTGATTAGCCTTGAATTCTAAATTAAATGTAAGGTGGCTAAAGTCACTTGTTAGGTATCCATATCCTTATGGCATGTTTTGATATTTTAAAAGGTGTACGGACAAAGACACAATAATAATGAGATGTCAAATAAAATAAAGAGTAATATTAGATATAATTATGAGTTGTGTAAGCAATGTATATTCTTTTTTAAAAAGAGTGAGTTTTATTATTAAAAAAATTAAATTTTCATATAAATATTATATTTATTTATTTTAGAAAGAGTGTATGGTGTTTGCAAACTCTGTGAATGTAAATATGATTTCTCATTTATCAAATATGAGATTACTTAATAATAATAGTTATGCTTTACACACCAACTTAATAATAGATTTTTTCTTCTAAAATGCATTCTCATTTAAATAAAGTTCTAAAACTTCTCAAAAGTAATGCAAATTTATCGTTTTTCTTACCATACCTACAATTCTAAGTATATTGATTTGAGTTCATAAACAGGACCACCCACCATGCCACATGAGGCATATATACTTGGTGCTCGATTTTAATCAGGGCATGAACACAACAAGCACCCATTGGTATATCCAATAAGAAAACGACCTTTTAATGTTGTGATCAATGACCCGTCCTTTGTCTTTATCCATTTTGAGTCTCTCCCTATATATCCCAACAATTCTTTTTATGTCATTTCTCTATAAACATCTACATGCCCAATCTATAACATTATGTGCAACAAATTCTTAGAATTTTCACCAGAATAACCAGACCCATGGTCTGCGCAGAGTATTATCAAGATATTTATTTTTAGAGAATATTTTGCAAAATTCGTGCCAAATTCAGCTACATGTGATTGAAATGATTAGAATCTTGTTGGCACTTCTTTTTTCTGTCAGTTGGGCTTTTGGGTTCATATGCTAAAAGCAATTAGATTATTCGGTGCATATGCACCAAGCGTGTAGTGGTCCTCTGGCTTTGAGTATTAAATTAGCTTAGATTTTGGAACTTTGGTAGACTTAGGCTGTTTTTGGAGCTAAAATTAAAAATTTTAAATTTATTTTAAATTTATTATTATACTTTTTTTAATTTTCATATAAAATATAATAAAAAATCTAACTTTTTCAAATTCTAAAATCACATTTTTAAATTCTAAAACAAAATTAATATTAGAAAAATATTTTATAATAATATTTTATTCTTTTTTAACTTTTATCTTATCTCATTTTTTCGTGCAACATTACTAACTCTAGCTCTCTCATCTATTTTTTTTCTTTTTTTATTTTTTATTAGAGATTCTACAAAACAACCCATTTATTTTTCTTAGAAGAGCAGCACACCACACAAATATAGACACGTAATAAAAATATAGATGAAATAAACATACCACATTCCAGGAGACTGAGGCATGCCAATAGAAAAAGAAGACCTTCGAAAACCCAGCCTCCTTGCCCCTTGAGATCTCTTTAAAGAAAAAAATTTGAGTGCAGTTCTGATTTGTACAAGCCTAACTCACATAAACAGTGACTTTATTTATTCATGTAAACAGTAAAAATACTGTTCATATGAGTTAGACTTATATAAGTCGGGACTGTACCCAACAGTCCTCTTTAAAAGTCATCCCTCTCTTTGTGAGGCCTGCTACTTCGTTCGCGTTCTATGCTTCTTCCTCTCCCTCCCCCTATCATACTTTCCATCAGAATCACTACTCCTCTCTCTCCGATTGCCGACCATCACAATCCCTCTTCGCCGACTAGAAATCATATAATCATACCGATAATTGTATGCTAACCTTATGAAAAAGCAATTACGATGGCTGAGTTCATGAGATACCTGAATCAAAGATACCAAAAAGAACATATGACAATGAAAAATCTTTAGAAGGAGAAAGTAGAGGAGCTAAAATCAAAACGGCCAGAATGACCCATTTTGAAAACATTTTTAATTTAATTTAATCAGTTAATTTAATAGGTGTTGAAACCCAATTTAATTTAATCAGAAAAAAAAATTAGAGATATGAAGTTAAAAGAAGATATTTAAACAAAAGACAAGTTGAATTTTTATAATTCACCCTCTTCCATTAACCGTTGGAACTACTTCATCGCTTCCTTATTAGTAAGGTCTATTTCTTGCTTTTTCTTTCTGAAGCGTAAATTCAAAGAACTTCGTCAAACTTATTAGAAACTCAGAAACTTGAATTCGTGAAAACCCTCAAGTGGGTTAGAGTTTTCAGATTCTCAGTGACGCAAACGTTGAATCTGTTAAGAATTTAGACTTTCCAAATTTCCTTCACCAGAATCTACTTTTGACAGAATACCAAGAAAAATAGAGAAATAATAACAATACAAGAATCTACGTGAAAAAATCCAAAACAAGAAAAAAACCACCAGACCCAGAAAAGAAAATTCACTATGTGAAAAATTGTTACAATTACATAATTTTTCTCCTCACCCCAACGACACCCACAAAAATTTCTCTACTTATAAAACTTTAACTTTCACCTCTTATCCTTTATACATATAAAAAAAGACAACAGGTAAATTTAACTAAAGTCAAAAATTGCTAAATAAGTTTCTGAATGGTGTTTTTAAACCAAGGAGGCTAAGCTCCCTTGTATAAGCCTTGGCCTTGCCCCTGCCCCTTCACCCACATCTTTCCCATGTGAGACTCCAAAGGAGCAAACAACCAACAATCTCCACCTTACGACTTTGACTGATCCCACAGCCACGCTCCACCGCAATGAGGATCTTCATAGCTTCCGCTATCATGCTCCACCATAAAAGCATAACTACTCACAATAAATCAATTCCAAGCATTTCACTTCGGCCCATGTCAAAAATAACTTTACTGAAAAATTATGGTGCAACTCCTACGTTTGGCTTTCCTGGAAATTCATCAGCCATCGATATGAATTTCCACCATAAAACCTGCATCAATGCTAAATCAATGCCCGTGTGCAAACTTGTGGAACCGCTAACATTAACACATCTTCTATCATGGCAACTTTGGGATTAGTGGCATATCATGAAGATGTATATATCTCTTTTAACAGACATCGTCTTCTATGAATAGAGATACAATGTTAGCTTCATTATCAGTATCTCCATTTACTGACTTGAAGACTTTTGGCGAACCTACTCCACCTCTTGGACAATTTTTTCTGACGTGCCCAAATTGTCCATACATCCAGCAGACTGCTTTATTCTTCATGGAGTTCTTCCTCTTCCAATTACCAGCTGTCACCATTGCTAAGTTTTCAGATGAACCATTACTTCCACACTTAGCCTTCTTTCTTCAAAAAAAAAGTTTACTAATAACCTCTGAAGAAATTATTTTCTTCTCCTCATATATCAAAATAGGCTTCATATGCTTATAGGAAGGTAGAAGAGACTAGATCAGTCTTAAGGCTTGATCCTTATCATCAATTTTAACTCCAATAGATTTCAGTTCAGAGATAATGTCATTGAAAACACTTAAATGATCTGAAATAGTCGTACCTTCACTCATCCGCAGTGTATGAAACTGCTCCTTCAGGTACACTCGATTCGAGACACCCTTCATCTGATACAACTTTTCAAACTTTTCTCAAAGTCCCTTTGCCATGAATATTCCATGCACATTTGCAAAAACATTCTTAGCCGGGCACAGACGAATTGCACTTGCCGCTCTCAAATCCAGATCCTCCCAATTTTCATCACTCATTTCAGATCTGCTCATAGTTTCACTAGTAGCGCTAGAACTGCTACTATCTTCAAGAATTAGTCTGCCTTTCAACACCTTGTATAATTCTGATGGAATCAAAATATCTCTGATTTGCACTTACCACAAGTCAAAATTAATTCTTCCATTAAATTTCTGTATCTCCATTCTTGACATTGTCTCGATGAATTTTAACGTAGAAATAAATAGTACCCACTAAGTAAGTTCCCAGGAAAGACTGATCTTTCCTAGATAGAACTTCAAGATTCTCAGAAAAGATTGGAGAGTCACAACGGACACACTTAAAATTTTCAATCTCCTAAACAGAATCACCTTAAACCGTACATATCCACGCTACCACACCAAAACTCTATCCCACCAAAAGAATCTAGTGGTTATAATACCAATTGTTAGGAATCTGGACTTTCTAAATTCTCCCAATTAGGATCTACTTTTAACAGAATACCAAGAAAAATAGAGAAATAATAACATAAGAATTTACGTGGAAAACTCCAAAACAGAAGAAAAATCACCAAGCCCAGAGAAGAAAATTCACTATGTGAAAAAATATTACAATCACACAGTTTTTCTCCTCACCCCAACGACACCCACAAAAACTTCTTCACTTATAAAACTTTAACTTTCACATCTTTTCTTTTTTACATATAAAAAAGGACAACAGAGGGATTTAACTAAAGTCAAAAGTTACTAAATAAGTTTTTAACTGGTGTGTTTAAACCAAGGAAGTTATATAAGCCTTGGCATTGCCCCTTCACCCACATCTTTCTCATGAAAGGAGCAAACAACCAACAGAATTTGGGGTGCATTCATAGACTCTAGTGTCGACGATATCCTCAAGGCACTTTGAATATTCATTCATACCCATGCTTCCTTTCAATTTTCAATTTTGCACTGAGTTTTATTGTTTTCATGTGAGGGGGGAGGGGGATGAGTGGGGATGAAGATTATTTCTAATGGAGTCTGAAATGAGAGAAGAAAGGGGATGAATGGGATTGTCGAGTTTGATGTAGTCTAGAACATTTCTTGTTTCCATGTGAGGGGAGAGGGGGTCGAGTTTGATGTAATATGGTATCTTAATAAAAATGTTTATGTGGCAAGTATTTATTGGTGGCTTGGTTTTAAAGTTACCAATCAAATTGGTCTCTAAATTTTCTCTTTTTTTTTTCCTCCTTAAGAATATTAAGGCCCCAACCTTATATATTCTTCTAGTAATTCAAAGCCCAAATCAATAGTATAATTTTCCGAATACAAAGCCCTAGGCAAATTCTCTCTCTCTTGTTAAAAGTCTCCATATCTAATTTCGGAAGAGGAAAAGGAGACATTAGCTTCATCCTCCTTCTGTCTCTCCTTCTTTACTTTCTTTATTTATTCACTATATCTATTAAGGTAGTTCTCTTTTCTTTCTTTTTTCAAAGTTGAAAAGGACAGTTTTATAGTTTTCTGTCAACTCTCAGAAGACACCCGCAATACAAGAAGACTTCCCAAGTACAAATCGTTCAAAACATAGCAACAATTTTGCAGAATTTATCGCACATGGTCCTCACATGCCACTCACAACTATACGTGATCCTTATATACCACCCTTTCATATAGCTTTTATTGGCAAGCGCTGAATGGAATCACTATCATAAGATCTTTCATATTTAAATTTTGTGTATGAAAATAGACAAACGTTGTGCCTTCACACACCATCACAAATTCTGAAGTCTACTAGAGTTAAGGGTGTCAAAACGTGTCATCGTCTCGTATTCGTGTCGTGTCAAGACATATACATTAGACTTAAAGAATCAACACAAACACGACCCGTTAAGGATTTTGTGTAAAAAATTTCAGCACAAATACGACCCGTTAAGATAACGTATTGACACGACACGTTAATCAATACAGTAAATTTACACGACACGACATGATCCGACACGTTTCAACCTGTTGACACGTTTGATACGTTTAGACCCGTTTGCTGAGTAATTTATTTTATACAAGTATTAAACTATAAATGATAACTATAAAACATAAAATATTAAAATACACCACAACTAATCAATATGATCCACAGTCACACCACCATAGTCCAAATATTATATAATATTAAAATAACATCACAAATATAAATAATAATAAACAACACATATTGTAAACAAATTAATTTTACAATCCCAAATATGATAAAAACATAAATTTAAACATGTTTAGAACTTGCAGAAAGAGGTGGTGGAGCTACTGGAGTATTGTCATTGTCCTTGTTGATGTTCAACTCCATTACATTTTTGGTTATCTCATCCAATTCAAGATTTTATTATATTTCTATAAAAATATAAATATATATATATCAGTAAACTAAATTATTAAGCATTTCCTCTGCAAATTGACAATGCAAAAAAAATATATAGGTAACTAAATTATTCAACCAACATTATTCAACCAATACTTAGTTACTTACACAAATAAGTGTAAAACCAACTCTTTAGAAAAAAAAAATGTAAAACCAACTATAAAAAAACAATCATATAATTTCAAAATTTTACCTTTTGTACAGATTAATGCTTCAACAATATCTGTTTTTAGTGCACTCCGAAACTGATCAATGATATGCCCACTGACACTAAAAGTAGATTCAAAGGCAACCGTAAAAATGGAACACTCAAAATATTACGAGTCATTTTAGCAAGATCAAGATAACGAAATTCATTTCCTTTCCAAAAGAAAAGAATATCAATATTTGCATAGAAGTTCACCTTAGGTTCATCCAAGTAAAGATCCAATTGATTTTTTTGCAAATGGACATTAATATCATGATGTTCAAATGTATGAAATGTATGAAAATTCTGCACAAAAAAATAAAATAAAATAAAACTATTTCTTAATGATATGTGAGCTAAAACAACAATATAATTTAAATCATTAAACAAAAATATTATTTAATATTACCTTAAATATTTTTTTATTACTAATTAACTCTCTTACTGCTCTACTAACAGTGTTTCTAGAACCCGTGGTAGAAGTAGAACACGTAATAGAAGAAGTATATTCCATAAAAAGAGATGATAGTTTGGTCTGAATATTTTGAAACTCAAAGCAACAATCTTTGTAAAGCTTCTTATAAGAAAAATTAACAAAAACAAGCTTGTATCGAATATTCATTACAACTACTATAACCAACAACACATTGAACTCTAACTAATATTTCTCAAACTTAGTAAGCATTTTCTTAGCCATCTATTTTATGTACTCGTCATCACCTACGAAGTACTCTTTTAAATTATAATAAATCGAAAACACTGATGAAAAGTACAGATTGACGGTAAGATATTCGGTCCCAAGAAGTCTAAAGTGGCATTATAAAAAATACTCAATAAATTTTTAATCTTCTCCAATTGTTCTCACTCAGATGTTGATGGACAATACTTAAAATTAGAATCAGTCAATGCCAAATGGCCAAAGGCATTCCGATAGTAAAGATCATTATCCAGCATAAGATAAGTAAAATTCTATCTAATGGGGACATCCTGTCTCAACCTTTTCTTTCTATCCAAAGACATTTGATATGGTGAAACTAAAAATTTGGCTTTCCTTATTTGTGATCATTTGACATATTTCACACTTTTACGAACTTTATGGATGGCATCTTCAATTTCTTTTAACCCCTCTTGTACTATTAAATTTAGAATATGAGCATAACAACGAAGATGAAATAACTCACCCTGACAAACAAGAGTTTCTTTAATGTTCAATTAAGTTTCAAATAACTCCACTGAGACATCATTAGAAGATGCATTGTCTAAATCAATACAAAAATCTTATTCTCAATTCTCCACTCACATAATAAATTATAAATTTTTTCAGACAAAGATATGACATTATGTGGTGGTAGCATATAAGAAAAATTTAAAACTCTTTTCTATAGAACCCATTTTTTATCCAAAAAATATGTTGTAATGCACATATAATTATCAGTGGTTATCGAAGTCCACAAGTCAGATGTTAAACTAATTCTACCAGGAGAATCATTTAATATGCATTTAATCCTATTTTTTTCTCGCTGATACATCTTAACCAAATCTACCTTGGCAGTATTCCTAGAAATAATTGGAACATTGGGTACAAATATTGTAATAAAACTCTCACTCTCGAGTATTCAACAAACCGAAAAGGCAAGTCATGCTTAACAATAGTGGCAACTAATATTTCTCTATATTCTTCAGGTTTAATTCAAGATTGCTTACCGACATAGCTCCACTATTTTGTCCCAAGATCATTTGACCAACATCTCGTGAACTTCTCCTAGGGCATACATCAATGTGACGCTTCATAACTCCAGTTCCATTTTTGATCGATGCAATGTACGTAACTCCACATAGCTTGCACCTAGCTCGTGATTTCTTATCCTCAAATTTCTCTGAATCAGAAACCATTTCAAAAGTATTCCACACATATGACCGTTTCCTTCATTTTGCTTTAGCTTTCGTAATTTGAAATTTTTTACCTTCAACTTCAAACTAGTCCAAATCAATAAAGTCATTATTTTTACCTTCTGCCTCAATCATCTAACAACAAACAACAAGAATAAATGAGCCATATGAAGTAATTGTGACTACAAATAACTAATAAGGTGAAAGGGGAAAATGAGATTGTAAGAATGAAAGAAATGGAAAAATGAAACCCCCAAACATAATTTCAAAAAAGGGGGTGGCATGACGTTCTTTTATAGAATTGTGCCACCACCCACGTTTAATGTAGCGTATAAAATTATCAATTTATTTTATAAAAAACCCTAATAATAGTGAGTGACCAATTAATGTTATCTGAACAATACATTCAAATGATAAAAGAATGTCATAAACTCAAAAGAATTTCGATTCCAAAATTTGAAATCTGAACAAAAATGATTAGAAATTCTAATGTCATGTGCGTGTATACTGTATAGACAAGAAAAATGAATGGAATTTAGCAATGATCTAGGAGTAAAGCATCATCATATATTCAAATCAAGGAGCCAGCACATTCTCCCCCATGTTTGTTTACCTGGGAGCCAATTTATAGTTCTCTTTTCCCATTTGCACATCATAGTAATTTGCAAACCTCAGAAACAAAGCCATGCAAAAACAGTTCAACTTGAGCTTCAAAATTATAGGATGTATTTTGCCAAAAGTTGAACAGAGATCAATTGTGATAAAAAAGAATAAATTGATCTGGTCCACTCAATTTTTAACAAGATACATCCAGTAATTCTTTTAATTTGATGTGAATTAAACTACAAGTAAAACGTACACTAAAAAAACCAACTAAAAAAAGGAATAAGAGAAGCCAATGAATTTCTTGTGCAAGGCAAAACCATCAACACAGATTAAAAAAGGGGCGATGATATAAAAAAGGGTAGTTACAACAGATTCATCAAATTTCAGATGCAAAACGCCAGTTACAAACATCTTGCTTCATATTAATCGAACATAATATGAAGAACAACTCAGTCAAACAAAAATTAAACCCTAACTTTAACAAAGTTACAAAATTAGTCTCTTATTTTCAGATCAATAAATGAAGCTACTTTTAGGGTTTGTGTGAAGAGATACGGCGTGAGAAGAGGAGAGGCCGAGAGGGGCCGTGTGTGGGCGATGGGCGACGCCGATTCAGAGGTCAGCTCAAAGCTATGCTATTGTGTGGGCTGCCGACGGGGACTAAGAGAGAACAGAGAAGGCGAGATGCCGAGAATGCCGATAAGGAAGGGGCCTGGTCACTGGAAGTCTGGAACTAGAAGGAAGAGTCGCCTTCGGGGTTCGTCTGGGACTGGGAGCAGTGGGAGCTTGGGACTTAGGAGGAAAGAACGAAAATAAAATGAAAATGTGGGAGGGGGGGTGCGCCGTGGGTAATGGGTATTGCCATATTGGACCATTGGTAATCGGATTAGGATTTCTTTGAAATGTAGTGAAAATTTGAATGTTTAAAAAATTAAATATAAGTTACATGAAATTGTGTGTTAATGGATTATAACGAACTCGTTATGATTCGTTATAACTTGTTATTAAATCGTGTCTTAACAGATCGACACGATTTGACTCAAAACTCGTTTCGTGTTAACGTGTCATGTCACATATTGTCACCCCTAACTACAATTAGTCAAAATTATAATCAGTCATTTTTTACGTTTATCTTATTTTTCTTCGGCTTATTATTTGGTAACAAAATAATTTGTCTTTTGGAATTTATCTATAGAGAATATCAGCAGTAGTGAAAATCAGACTAGTTACAAAATAATAATAATAATAATAATAATGTATTGGTAGAGCTCCAAACGTATTAATCGGTTTATGAGGTAATGGTTGATATGAAGATATCTCTATATGTATCTTATCACGAATGTAACTTTTTCTTATGAATGAATGACGGTAGATTTCCTTAAAAATAGCATAATTTTCTCATAGATAATTACATTAATTAGGGTATGCCAATTAATGTGTTTAAGCAATGGTGACAATCGCCCTTGCTCTTTTATTTTCTATTTTTCAGAAAGTAAAAGAAAAAAAGCCAATAATTAACTAAGAAAATCTGTACTAATAAGTAACAAAGCCCTAACAATTTATCACAATAATACAACCACAAAGAAGCCACAAAAAATATATAAAATTACTAATATTGTCTGAATTGTTGGGGGATACGCAACATTCAGGGCATTCTCTTTGCATAAACAGTATTCATGGCACTACTTATGTGAGAGGGATGCGCTGAGTTTGCGTACTTCCCTCATTTCTCAAATTTTATATATATGTGCAGACAATTTTATGTACTTTTTGCTTACATTTTTAATGTGATTGACTATCACTTTTTTTTAATATAAAATAACTATTTTACCTAATCAATGCATACATAGCAAACTCGTAGAAACAATGCATACATGCTGTATGACATTCTGACTTAAATATTTAGAGTTTAAATACGAATAATTTAACCTTTTGATTTTTTTTTTCATATTATCATAAAATTCACTTATGTTATTACTAGTATTATTATTTTTAAATGAATTATAAAATAGTGTCATATTTTAAATGTGATTTTTATTATAGATATTATATTAATTATAATTGTTAGTATTTTATTATTATTATCATCATCATCATCATTATTATTATTATTATTATTATTTTGAAATATGTTTTTAAGATAAGATTTAGAATTATTTTATTTTTTCCCTTATTAACTCTTCCATGTACATAATTATCTTTTAGAACTTCAATTTAAATGAAGATTCCTATTTGGAAAACCAACTCCGAACCTACTTCAACTTCAAACTCTAGGTTTATTACCTTTCCCAACTCCATCTCAACCCAACCACTTCAAATCATGCACGTCGCTAATCCCACTGCTTTTCAATGATCTATATATTTCACACGTAAAACTCATAATGTCTCACAGCTACAATCTCAAGCATATCGATCACCTTTAGGCTTCAATCCTAGACTAATTTGCAAGCCGCCACCCCTGCCCAACCACTGCCACTCTCCATATCGCGGACTGCTCAGCGTCGTGAACCTAGCATAGTTAGCACCACTTTGAGCCACTCCAACCCCCCACGACCATCTCTTCCAGCTCTCAATCCCACACATGTTCAACCCCTACATCACTTCCTTGTCGAAAGAACTCCAAGAGCATCTGCACTATGCCGAGAAGCCCACTACACAAGACCAGCCACCAACCGACAGCCACCATGCATACCCATCAAAGCCGATGCCACGCACATAGCTTCAATCCTCTGTTTTAGCTCACCCAAAACAGAGCATGTTCCCTGCTATGAAAAAACTGCATGAGACGTCGTGGACAGCCACCTCCACTCTCGGTTGCTGCCGTGGACAGCTTATTAGTCACAGAAGCAGCCGGATGTGAGCTTCCCTCCCACCGCGATGTACATCGTCATCTTCAAGCTTTGTCCGAACATCTTTCTCTTTGCCGAAATTAACCAAATAGCCCATTTCCTACCCAGCCAACGTCGACCACCACTAGGTCACCAAAAAACCTCTTGCGCCATAGAAACTGCCGAACAGCCCTTCCCGTCGAGCATCCAGACCTTCGGTAAGCATCGCACGAACCCATTATTATCTCTGTATTCTCCTTCCCGTAAGCTCCACTTGCCGATGTTCTCTGTTTTCAGTCGTGTGATGTTGTTCCTTTTATAAGCCTTGTTCAGCTTCCCATTTAGCCCTCCTATAAAATCTGAAATTACTTGTAACGCCCTTAAAACCCTTATAGGCGTACAACTTTTCTTTTCAAATTCTATTTAAGAAAGAGTGACGTCGGACTGGTCGGACTGTCTTAGTGTTAAAAAGTAATTTAATTATTTTGAATTATTTTTTGATAATAAATATAATAAAATATATAATAAAAATAAAATTACAATAAAAAATATAATAAAAAATTAAAATTAAAAAAATACAATAAAAAATAAAAATAAAATAAAAAACATAATAAAAATATAAAATATAAATAAAATAAAGATAAATTTTAGAAAAATTTATCTTTCAGCTGAGCGACGGTATCGACCACAACTGCCTCCAACGATGAACTGTTTTTCTCGAGGGGGACGACCCCAGCTTTTCTCTTTAAGAAATCCCGACTTGTTACGTTTTGGACCTTTAATAGTTGAATGGATTTAAATTGAACTGGACCTCATGGTTATTCTCCTGGGTTTTTTTGCTGTTAAAGATAAGAATGTTCCATTGCGGATTATTTTAAGTTTCCAGATAAATATGTTACATAAATAGTATCTTATCATAGTTAATTATTATTTTTTCTATAGATAGAAATTTATACTCTGTTTTGGATGAATTAAGGTTTTTTAGTATATTATAGATGCAATATTTCATACAAACAGAATATTTGTTAAGTATTTTCCGAATAGTTATTAAAGTATTTTAATAATATATGTTATTCTTCAAGATATGTATTAACTTATTAGAATGTTTTGACATGTTATTTTAAAAATGTTAGTGACGATTAATACTTTGTCTAGGTAACGTCAAGCTATAAAAAATAATTTAATAAGCATTGCTATGATGTAAGTGAATTTGATCACAAAATTAGAATCTTCACAATTAAATTATATTATTAGTAAAGCCAGTTTTTTGATAGTCATTTTCATCTACCCTTCATGTTATGCAAGCATGTCATCTAGCATAGTACAGCACACGATCATGTCATTCAGCATCATTCAGCGAGTATAGTTATTTATATCAGTATATATATATTATGCATCTCATGTCACATAAGTCTCATAAGTTAAGTTCAAGTATAAGATTAGGTTAGATCAGAGATCAATTAAATCAGTTAATAAGTTTAGTCAGATTAGTTAAGTCAATTAATTCAGATGGTTATTCAGATGCATGGTACCAATGCATATCAAATCAGAATAGATGTGGAAGCTACGAACCTAAGCGTGATCCACCATAGTACGCTAGAATACTATCAGCAGCTCCCTTGCTGCAGTGGGACATGGAGCTGGTGCACAACCTTGCACACAGGGTTAAGTATATTGGCCAATTAATTCAGTTAAATCAGTTCAGTTACATCATATCAGTTAAGTCAGTCAGATCAATCAGTTAAATCAGTTCTTTAGTTTAAATCAGTTAGGCAGTTAATACAGATAGGTCAATCTTGTATAATATAAGCATCAGCATAAACAATCATATTTCAGACCTTAGTATAAAAATCTTATGAAATTTTTTTATAATATTATCTTATATTGTGGTGGATTTTTTATTGAATTATTGACTCATTTTAATTTGTTTCTTTTTTAAAATCAATCAGGTGAGGAAGAAGAACAGTGCAAGCATGTAAACTAAGAATAGATTAAGCAGTTATTTAAATTTTAAGTTTTTTTAGAAATAAGTATTTTTATGACATAAGTTTAATTTTAATTATATTAGTTAATGATTTTTTTTAGATATTTTATTAGAATTTTATTTTTATAAAATAAATATTATTTTATTTTATTATTAAATCAAAAATCTAATTAAAAATTATAGAAAAATCTCGTGCTGACTAATAACTAATAAAGCATATATAGCAATAAAGAAAACCCAAAAGTGAATGACTGCTAAAAGAAGAAAGCAGATGTCAAGAACTTGATGGCTTGATGTCATAAGCCCGATTCTCTAAATGGAAAATCTGAATTCGAATCCCCGCCCCTTATCAAGAAAAAAGAAGAAAGGGCAGATCACGTATATAAATATATATGCTTTGATCATTTTATTCATAAAATCAATTATTGATTATGATGTTATAATTTAGTAAATCATGAGTTGTAAAGATTTGGTTGCATCGATCTGTGCAATTCCCTAGAGAATATATATATATAAATATATATATATATATTTATATATGAGATTTTGTTCCAAATATACTATTTTTATCAGTTTAAGCTTTGGATGCCAATATGAAGAAAAATGATATTTTCTAGTTTTTGACAGATCAAATCACGTCATTATACGTGTTATGAGACTGATTTATCAAGGAGAAGAACCACGAAGTAAATAAGGTAGGGAGTGATCCTAGGAGATCAAGCTGAGTAAGTAGTCAAGAAACGTCTAAATATATAGATAGAAATGGCATTTACCTAAAATAGATGAGTGGTACACAGGAGGTGCGAAGACGTCACTGCTAAACGACTCCAAACTACCTCCAAACTCTTCATCATATATATTTTATATTCCCCACGTACGTCATTTTGTTGCTTCCCCTCCCTCCTTATCTTTCTTCCCCCTCTCTTTCACTCTTTCTCTTTCTTTCTCCCTCTCTCGATCGATCTAATAACTAAGCCTCTACTGGTATGTCTCATTTTCTTGCTTAGTTTGTGCTACCTTTTTTTTTTTTTTTTTTTTTTGCTGGATTTTTAGAAAAAACTGTAGTAAGGTCTCTGCCCAAAGAAAGTGCAGACGTACGTACATGACTTCCTTTCTTTAATGCTATTATATATATGAAAAATATTTCAGCTTTAAATAAATTAAATTTCATAAATTGACACATGCATTACCAAAAACCATTCATCATTATGTTTATTTGTTTCAGTTTTAGATCGAAACCAGTGCATGAACCATCACCGATAGAGAGAAGAGAAGAATGGTCTCAAAGCAAATGAAAGAAGATGATGATGGAAAAGGAGGAGACGACAAATCAGGTGCAAAAATGGATAAACAGAAGGTTTCCTTCTACAAGCTGTTCTCGTTTGCGGACTCTCTCGACGTTGTCTTGATGATTCTGGGCACGATAGGCGCCGCGGCTAACGGGCTGTCGCAGCCGCTCATGACACTCATCTTCGGCAAGCTCATTAATTCATTCGGTGCCTCGGACCCTTCTCATGTCATCAAGCAAGTGTCAAAGGTACACACACCTCTGTACACTATGTTTAATTTGTAGGTTTCTTTCATTTTACTTTCCTTTTTACTTACGGCCTCTTTAATTTGTTTCTTCGCTTCTAATTAACTTTTGAGGGATTTATATCAAAATATTAATTGAATGGAGTATATATTACCTAAACGATGACGGTGCAGTTCAGATTCGTCTTTGATTAACTTTGAAACAAAAAATTAAAAGAAAAGGTAATTAAAGGAAGAATGGAGATAATTGAAGAAGCTTATATATACGTATTTTGGCTTTGATCAAATGCCACCTAATTGCGTAGAAAACAATTTAATTGCGAAAGAGATATGAGTGATATTAGTCATTTAATTGTACGTATATCATGACTGGGTGCAAGTTTAATTTTTTGTGCAAATTAGGTATTACAGACAATGTCGCGCCCCGTAACGGGGTGACCCTTTAACCTAAAATTCACAATAATAAAAACCTAAATACATAAAAAAAAATTTAAAAAAAATCCATCAAAAATCAAATGTTTAAAAAAGAAATCTTGCAAAATTTCTTCTTATAGCTCGGACAAACCCACTTATATATACCACCTATCACTTAGAGCATCTTCATTCGTCTCATTAAAATTTATTATTAAAAATTGATAAAAAGTACAAATTTGTATACATATCAAAAAAATTTCATCATATTTGATCAAAAAGTCCTTTTATGCTATTGTCCACACTTTCTTTTTGTCAATTTTGATCAAAAATGACGAAATTTTTTTTATATACATTCAAATTTATACTTTTTATCAACTTTTGATGAGACCAATGAGGATGCTCTTATCTCTTATGATCATCATGTCAAGTACTATTATCTATTCCAACTGTCACAACCATCGACTTCATATGTAAAAATAATTTTGGATAAAAGAGTGAGTTTATTGACTCAATAAGCAATTGACTTAGGCCCCGTTTGGATTCGGACACGATTTGAACTCGTATCAACTCATCTCAAACTCATTATTACACTTTTTTAAATTCTCATACAAAATACAAATTCCAATACAGTTTTTTCAAATTTCAATACAGTTTTTCCAAATCTCAATTCAACTTTTTCAAATATCAAAATAGTAATAATAATATTTTATTCAACTTTCAAAACTAATTCAACTTGTTATTGTCATGTTCCGCGGCCTAAGTTCCGAGGCAAGACCCAAACGATCCCTGCTCCTACAGAGGGTGGATGAGTGGGGGCTGCAGCGTCCTGAGACAACTCTAATACCTAAGTTAGTTTGTGTATAAGAAAGTGATAGGAAGGTATAGTAAGGGAGATTGATCACATACCCTTTGTATGATGGGATAGCTGGCTATTTATAGGGTTTGGTCACCCCTGATCGAGTCGTCCGAATGTCCGTGACAGCTGTCATGTTGTTCTGTCAGTTCATTGTTCCTTTTGCTGACTTTGAGTAGATCTTCTAGCCCTTCAGATTCTGTCCTAGCGTAATGTCCCTTTTTCCATGATGTATTAACCCATCCCTCTGTCGTAGGGGCATATCTGAGCTTCTGACCTGCATTTAATGAGTTGAGGGAATGCCTACCCAAAATTGACGTGCCAGGGACTTTAGGCATTCTCGCTGGGCGTCGTATTCAATGCGTTGTGGCCGTGGTAGGTTTCCGCATTTAATGCGGAATGGGGGCGTCTGAATTTATTGACTGTCCGAATTGTGGCTTGACTTTCTGTGCTGGCCATCCATTGCCGGATTTCCGGTAAGCCTCCTCTTACTTTCCACGCTGGTCATCTCCTTCTCGCCTATTCGTAGTTGCTGACCTCTCGCCCCCCTAGGTGTTTTGCTAGACTTCTCGAAAGTTATTTCTCATGGGCTCGGGTTCTTCTTTCCTTTGCCCTACTAACCACGAGTGGGCCCGGGGTCCATTCCTCACTAGGAAGGTCTCTCTTCACACAACTCATCTCGTCTTAATTTCGAATCCAAACAAAATCTTATACTAATTTGTAAACATAAATAAGTTACAAAATGCATAAACAAATCGTTCTAAAAAATAGTCATGATGTTTTCAGAAACATTTTATATACTAATACATACAAATATAAAATACTTTAGGCACAAGCATAACTAAACATCATAAACTTAAGCAAAGGCCATGTTTCTCCCGTGGTAAAGTTGTGCATGTCTGCGATTAGTCAAGCAGAACATAAATTACTATTTTGTCACCCAAGTAAATGCACTCAAAACAAAAGTCATGTTTATATCCGTGGTAGGATTGTACATGATAAATCATCATATCATCAAAGTGATTGCATTCAGAATTGAGGCCACAATTATAACTGGTGGTAGGGCTGGAGTCCACTACTATAACCTGTGGCTGGGCTGTAACCAAAGCATGATAAAATATTATGCCTCAGGATTTTTCAAATGCAATACAATATCATAACAGAGTAGTAATGAGCAAGTAAATATCATATAATCCAATCAAATATTTGAGACTTTATGTTCACATTTTATGCAATTGAGAACCAGAATACAAAAATTGTTCATGTCTATACCAGTCATGATAAAATGTCAAATTTCAAAAATTTAAAAGACTAGCGTAGAAAATAACTTGTTTTCATAACCAAATGTGTAATTTTTTCATAAAATCACCCACAGTCAGGTTTCGGCAAAATCTAGTGTAGAAGCACTGCTTACTAAACTTTTTAAATTCTCTTAATTTTCTTATAATGGTGCCCAGAAAATATCAATGGTCACCTAAAAATAGGCACATAACTTACATCAATTTTCAATGATATGTAAATCTCTAATTACGCACATACTGAATAATTAAAGCTCGAATTACTCAAATAACCAATACTTTATAATCCTTAAATATTTCTTCCTCCAAACATCTATTTTATCTTGGTTTCATCATAATATCATCAGGCCCTAAAAAATCCATGCAAACTCGTGTGACCTATATAGGTAACACATGACCTTGGTGTGCTTGAAAATAGTAATCCTCTCAATGCATATCAAACCTGTTCCTAATATAAACTCGTAATTACACATGCATGCTCACATTAGTCTTAGGCTTAGCCTATGACCTAGCTAAGCCTGTTGGTGTAAATGAAAGCTTGTTGGGCATAATTCACTACAAGAAAATTGGATAAAAATAATCAATCTGATGCATCTAAAAGGGACAGAAATAACTAATTGAATGCATCAGATTGATTATTTCTGACCTTTTTTCTTGTAGTGATTATACTTGCAGTGTTGGGAATTCTCATAGCATTAATTGTTGCAGCAGTTTGTGATGGTTGTAAGGTCGTCAATGTGGCACAAATGGCTGCCTTGGCTGTAAGGTCAGCAATGCTTTGTATCGACTAAGATAACGGCTTGAAGAAGGAGACTTTGATAATATGCGGCAACCCTAGGTTTAGGTTGAAGATGAAGTCCAACGTGCATGAGGATGTCTTGTATACATACCGGTCTGAATTTAGGGTTTCACAGGTCAAGAAGATACACACGAGTTGGGCCTATTTCGTTTTTTGTGGGCCTAGTTACTTAAGAACCTTAACGAGTCGATCTTAAATTCTAAAGATGAACTCAACTAGTTCAATAAACATTTTTGGGCTTTTAAAATAAATCTTTGGACCTAAGGAGCCTACGAGGCCCATAAGTGTTAGATGGGCTTTAATCCAATATAGCCCATTAAAATTAATTTAGGTCCAATAAAAATGATCTGTCTCATTCCTTTTTACAAGCTATAACGTAATGTACTGGGGAAAACATCAATTTTTATTACCATTTTGGAATATTTCGTGTCACTTTCAACATTTGTTAATGAAAGATTAGAAACTGTTGACTAACTATGTATTGATAGGTGCCTCTTTGATTTTCAGGTATCACTTGATTTTGTATACTTGGCGATAGCTACAGGAATTGTTTCATTTCTACGTAAGAGCATATTTTCTTTTTCTCTCTTGCAGTGGCTATTTCTTTAGGACAGACAATTTTTGTAGAATATCATGTACGAATAAGATGGCTAGCTAATCAGTTTCTTAGGGTTTCTTTATATCGTTAGGTACTTAGCATGGCCCTTCATGTGGAATGTTTGATCTGTTTCGAGTCTTGTGGAATTCTTTTATAACATCTTCTTTTGACTCGAAGGTTGTCATGCACTATAGAGAGCTTCACATAAGAAGTCGCATTTGTGTAAAAAACAAATACTTTAGCCACTATGGAATTACATAAAAATAATTATATAAACTAATACATGATATGATTCGTGAAATTATAAAATTATTATTATTATAAAATAGATCTAACAGATCATAGCAATTTAGCTGAGGGCTCTTATCGCAATAGCAAACACCAATGCAAATCAATATTAAGCTAACAATACCATTAAATCTAGAAGAACCAAATGCAAATTTTTTGTTTACAAGCTACAGTGGTACTTATACATATTTGAATAGGTACCATTCAGCATTTATTGATTATTTTATCACTTATTTCTCTCTCCTCCCACTTTCTCTCTCTCAAAAGAAGACAAAACAAATTTTAATTGATAATTAAAATTATTAATTAACATATAGTCAGTATATTTGCAAAATATGAAAACAAAACTAGAAAAGTTTATTATTATTAAACAAATAATATTTTATTAATAAATTAGCTAGTGGATGGATAATCTAACATAGAAATCTCTCTTGAATGGCAAAGATAAAAGGCAAAGCATGTTATTTTAGCTAAAAAAATTTCTTGCTTTCCCTACACCATTGCAAATGCTGTTAGGTTGAAGTGGTAGTACTTGATGACTTATTTCTCTATAATTTATAATTAATGCAAAAACATTAAACAATCACTTTGTGCCAAATGTTGCAGAGGTGGCTTGTTGGACGGTTACAGGAGAAAGACAAGCCTCCCGTATCCGTGGTTTGTACTTGAAAACAATATTAAGACAGGATATTGCCTTCTTTGACACTCAGACAACAACTGGAGAAGTCATTGGCAGGATGTCTGGAGATACCATTCTCATTCAAGACGCCATGGGTGAAAAGGTACTCCGCCTCTTTCTTGCATAAAAAAGAGATCAACGTTAATTGTGTAGTGCTCCATTTTCCCCAACTTCATGTTAGTGTACTTTTATTGCAGGTTGGGAAGTTCGTACAATTTGTTGCTACATTTCTTGGAGGCTTTGTGGTTGCCTTCGCAAAAGGGTGGCTTCTTACGCTAGTTCTGCTTTCATGTATACCTCCTATTGTAATTGCCGGTGGTGCTGTTTCACTTATCATGTCAAAAATGTCAAGTCGTGGACAAGTTGCTTATGCAGATGCCGGAAACGTAGTAGAGCAAACAGTTGGGGCCATAAGAACAGTAAGTCATGGCTAATAATTGCTATTACTATTCACAGACATTCTTAAGCGCCTCTTCAAAAGAGAAATACTTTAACCACAAAAGATTATATAAAAATAAATTCACAAACTAGTTTAGCTTGATATAATATATTAGATTATAAAATTACTTTTAATGTAAAGTCAATCTAAAAATTATTTCAATTTGTGAATAAGAGTAATTCTTTGTGTTTGGAAAAGTTCTCTTTCCAAAATGCCAAATCTCTTGATTCCCTCTCTATTTGATTGCGCAAGGTTGCTTCCTTTACTGGGGAGAAGCGAGCAATAGAGAAATATAACAAGAAGTTGAGAATCGCCTACACTGCTACAGTTCATCAAGGACTAGCCTCAGGGTTAGGAGTTGGTGTGGTTATTTCAATCGTATTCTGCAGTTATGGACTCGCTGTGTGGTATGGATCCAAACTTATCATTGAAAAAGGATATGATGGTGGACAAGTAATCAACGTACTCATGGCAGTCATGACCGGTGGAATGTGAGTAGATTAATACATTTGATTAATAATTCCCATGACAGTTTGTTTTCAAGATTGATTGCCCAATTTTTCACTCATTCTTATAAACCTATTTTTCAATAAACTCTCTGGCTAGGTCTCTAGGTCAGGCATCCCCAAGTATGAATGCATTTGCATCAGGGCAAGCTGCAGCATATAAAATGTTTGAAACAATCAACCGGCAACCCAAGATTGATGTCTATGACACGAGTGGGGCTGTGTTAGAGGACATAAAGGGTGAAATTGAACTTAAAGATGTGTACTTTAAATACCCCGCAAGGCCAGATGTTCAGATCTTTTCTGGGTTCTCATTGCATGTTCCAAGGGGCAAAACAGCCGCTCTAGTTGGGCAAAGTGGAAGTGGGAAATCCACGGTGATTGGCCTAGTTGAAAGATTTTATGATCCCGAGGCTGGTGAAGTACTTATAGATGGTGTCAATTTGAAGCAGTTGCAGCTTAGATGGATAAGGGAGAAGATTGGCCTTGTTAGCCAGGAACCCAATTTGTTTACAACTACCATAAAAGAAAACATAGCATATGGGAAGGAAAATGCGACTATGGAGGAGATCAGAACAGCCATTGAGCTTGCTAACGCAGCAAAATTCATAGACAAGCTACCCAAGGTAAACCCAATCCCTTGTTTTGTCAACTCGATCTTTCATTAGTTACAATTCAAGAAAAATGTTTGAATTCCAATTGGGGTTAAATTATAGGGACTTGACACGATGGTAGGGGAGCATGGAACCCAACTTTCTGGTGGACAAAAGCAAAGAATTGCCATTGCAAGAGCCATTCTAAAGAACCCAAAAATCCTACTTCTTGATGAAGCAACGAGTGCATTGGATGCTGAGTCTGAACGCATTGTTCAAGATGCACTAGTAAATATTATGTCAAATCGAACAACCTTGGTTGTTGCACATCGATTGACGACTGTTAGGAATGCTGACATTATAGCAGTGGTGCATCAAGGGAAACTTGTGGAGCAAGGTAAAATTCAACATTTGGTTTTCCTTCCTAAATTGCCAAATTTTACTCCAATAATTAATTGTAATGAAAAACTGGAATTCTAGGAACTCATGAGGAATTGATAAGAGATTCGGATGGAGCTTACTCCCAGCTAGTTAGCCTACAAGAAGGAGCTAAAAAAGCAGAAAACGTCAAAACCACTACTGCAGACAAGACACATACAAGTTTCTTTGATGTAGATAAGATAGTGGAAAGCACAGGGAGCCAGAGATTCTCTTTAGGGAGATCCATTAGCAAAGGTTCATCTAGTAGCAGCAGGCGCTCATCTTTCACAATCAACTATGCTCTACCTGGAGGCCCAATCACCATGCTTGAGACTGATCAAAGCACTGAGGATTTTGAAAAAAAGGAGAGAGATATTAGCAAGCGGCAAAAGGTTTCCATTAAAAGATTGGCTTACCTGAATAAGACTGAGATTCCAGTTTTGCTAGTTGGATCCGTTGCTGCAGCCATACATGGTGTTATATTCCCAATTTTTGGCCTTTTACTCTCATCAGCCATTAGCATGTTTTTTGAACCTCCACATCAGCTACGGAAGGATTCTAGATTTTGGGCACTTGTGTATCTTGCTTTGGGTTGCATAACTCTAGTGGTTATTCCAGTGCAAAATTACTTCTTTGGAATTGCAGGAGGAAAACTGATAGAAAGGATTCGTTCCTTGACATTTGAGAAGGTGGTGCACCAACAGATAAGTTGGTTCGATGATCCTGCAAATTCAAGGTTTGTCAAACAAAATGAAGGGAACTGTTTTTTGTCCCAATTTTGGGATCCCGATTTACTTTTTTTTTTTTTTTTTTAATATGATTTTTTAGTAAATGTTTTTAAATAATATTGTGCTTTTTTTTTTAAATATAAAAAGAAAAATCACAATATTATTTAAAAACACTTATTTAAAAATTATGTAAAAAATTAAAATTAAAATTGAAAATCGAGATACCTAACATCCTCCAAAATGAAAATTCTTTTGTCCAAGTTTTTCGCACACTAAACCCTTTATTTTTTGGTTCTCTGCTGCAATTTTCAGCGGTGCTGTTGGTGCAAGATTGTCCACTGATGCTTCCACAGTCCGAAGTCTTGTTGGTGATGCCTTGGCCCAAATTGTACAAAATATAGCCACAGTCACAGCCGGGATAATCATAGCATTTACAGCTAATTGGATATTGGCATTTATAATTCTAGCTGTGTTGCCTTTTGTGCTAATGCAAGGATTCATTCAGGCCAGGTTTACAAAGGGGTTCAGTGCAGATGCCAAGGTTAGTTTTCTCCTCAAACTTTTGCAATCTATGAAGAAATGTGCATTTTATGTATTAATGATGTGAATGTTTTCAGGTGATGTATGAAGAAGCAAGTCAAGTGGCAAATGATGCTGTTGGCAGCATTAGAACTGTTGCATCATTTTGTGCTGAAAATAAGGTGATGGATATGTATCAAAGGAAGTGTGAGGGCCCTATGAAGAATGGAGTTCGCGTAGGACTCATAAGTGGAATAGGTTTCGGCTTCTCTTACTTTGCACTCTTCTGCACAAATGCATTTTGTTTCTATATAGGTGCTATTCTTATTAAACATGGGAAAGCAACATTTGGGGAAGTTTTCAAGGTACCATTCTGAGCTCTCTTTTTTTTTTTTTTTTTTTCCTTATCTATTCCAGTCATTCCAATTTTAATTGATGAATTTTTTTGTAGGTTTTCTTTGCTTTGACAATATCAGCAGTTGGGGTTTCCCAAACCAGTGCCTTGGCCCCAGACACCAACAAAGCTAAGGATTCAGCAGTTTCAATATTTGAAATGCTTGACAGCAAACCTAAGATAGATTCAAGTAACGATGCAGGCACCACATTACCTTCTGTTATAGGGAATATTGACCTACAACATGTTAGCTTTATATACCCCACACGTCCGGACATTCAAATCTTCAAAGACTTGTGTTTGAGCATCCCTTCTGGAAAGGTATAGTCATCATCATACTGTTACATGACTTCCTTGTTTCTATCTCTTGTTAATGTTTGAGCCTATGATTTTTAACTATCTTAACAAGATGTTTATATGCTTCACATTAATCTTAAAACAATTTGGTTCTCTTTATGCATTTGATTCAATTGATTTGAAAGAGATTTTAATCTGCAGACTGTTGCTTTGGTTGGAGAAAGTGGAAGTGGAAAATCAACAGTAATCAGCCTCATAGAGAGGTTTTATGATCCAGATTCAGGTTCTGTGCTACTCGATGGTGTGGAACTCAATAAGTTGAGACTTAGTTGGTTGAGGCAACAGATGGGATTGGTAAGTCAAGAACCTATCCTATTTAATGAAACCATCCGTGACAACATAGCTTATGGCAGCGAAGGGGGTAATGCTACGGAGGAAGAGATCATTGCAGCCACAAAAGCAGCAAATGCGCACAACTTTATATCGTCACTGCCGCAAGGCTATGACACCTCCGTAGGGGAACGGGGAGTACAGCTATCGGGAGGCCAAAAGCAGCGAATAGCCATTGCGAGGGCTATTCTCAAGGACCCTAAAATCCTTTTGCTCGATGAGGCCACAAGTGCACTAGATGCAGAATCTGAACGAATAGTGCAAAATGCTCTTGACAGTGTGATGGTAAATAGAACGACCATTGTCGTCGCTCACCGCCTTGCCACAATCAAAGGAGCTGACATTATTGCAGTGGTGAAGAATGGTGTGATTGCAGAGAAGGGAAAACATGATGTGCTGATGGACATCACTGATGGGGTATATGCCTCCTTGGTGGCACTTCATATGAGTTCGTCATAAGCAAAGAAAGGAAAATATGCAATATCAGATAGTGGATGCTGACTGGCTTATCATTTGCCCCTGAAAAGTCAGAGGGAGAAGCACAACTACATATATTTTTGCATACCCGATTATAACTCTACTAAAATTTACCCTAAATAACAATTTTTTTTGTAGTATTCGATTTAGAGGGTTTTTTAATAGAGAAATTAAATAAAGCCAAGCTCAGGCTTGATTTTAGCCTTACATGCTCTCCCAATTCAGTATGCTAAAAAAAACAGATCCCTCAAAAAGGTTGAAAAAAAATCCAAACGACCAAACTACCATCATAAACTCGGCTCAGTTCTAACTTCTATTATCAATTTGGATTAGCTTGCTTGAGGTCTGTGGCTAAATTGTGTCTGTCGCACTCTAACAAATCAACCAACCCAGGCTTTTATTGTCTTTCTAAGCCATAGATTAGATGTCATATTTGTTGGCCTTCAATTTGCATAGCTCTAGAGCTCTTCTTCTTTTTTAACGGCCAGCTAATGCCCTACACCTAAATTTTGTTTCTGAGAATCTAAAGAAATGAGATCCAATGAGTGCAATCTTCTTGAAAAACATGGCCATTCTCTTGAAGTAGATACGAAAGAACATAGACAGACATTTAAAGCCTTGTGCCTTCGAAACAGTATGGCATAAGAAAGAAACAACATGATCTGAAAAACTCAACAGCAAACTGGTAATTATGAGTCTATTTTTACTACCATCTATACAAGTCTTTTTTTCCCAAATTGGATGGATAGATTTAATGGCCAGCTGAATATTTGGGTAGGGCTTAGTAAACTTCACCAGGAATGTCGGTGGTAGGAATTCTCTGTCTCTTCTCCACAAATGTTGATGGAAACCACCCTGCTTTACCTCTGCATTCTCCTTCCGACCATCCCGATGGGCTCACCTACATAACCATGTGAAGTTTCAGAATTACTGAACAAGCTAAGACCAGGATAAAATATATTGGGGTGATGTGACATCAACAAAAGAAGAGGTGATTCTATGACCTAAAAGTAAATATATCAAATAAGATTGAAGTGGGCAGGACCACTGGGAAAAAATTAACCCTCAATGTCCAAGAGGGATCAGCTCATTGTTTGAAATGTACCAGTCAAGTAAACTTACGAAAGTTTCAAATACTTACCATATAAGATAATATTGCTTGTCTCAAACATGTACTAAACTATTTGAATGGATCTCTCAAAAAAAAAAATCCTGAGAAAATATTGAATGAGAACCGTACCCCTCACAAAGAGTACTCTCCCCATCAAGAGACATATCATGAAACACTTTTGAGGTGAATGTAAAGCAAGCAATACGTATCCATGTGTATATACAAATATATATATATATATATATATGCATAAGCTTGCTTATTTATAAAGAGAAGGGTCCTCCATTTTACTGCAAGAGAAATTGTATGCAGCACATTTTATTTTATTTTTTTGGATAGGTAGAAATTGTAAGCCAGCACATTGATTTCCATCTACTCCAACAACAACAGCAGTGAGGTCCACTTATTCCTATATGTCGCCTATGTGCAAATAAAGTACATCTACCAAGTGCATGACTCAAAAATAAGTTCTGTGTGTCAGGGAGGAAAAAAAGGACCTTCCGCACAACAACATAATCGCCCACTGACAAGCTTAGTTCCTTCTCTGATTCAGCATAGAAATGATGTATTGCCTGCAAGAGGTAAAAAGTAAATATAGTGAATGATGATTTTTCTATTCAAAAATATGGTGTGGGGGATGCCAATTCATAGATGAGAGGGTTAAAAGTTAGAATCGCTGCTAGATCAGTTTCTAACAGCCTACTTGAGGAAAAGTAACTTTTTTGTTCATAAAATGACTTGAGAGTATATCCACAACAGAATCTTTCCCTTTCAGACACTGTTGTTTCCCTTCCTAATTTCTCCCAGAAGGACGTGCAAGTTTGACGTCCAGAGTTTACTTCCACAGTTTCTTTCCCTCATTGGGAAAAAAAAAATCATTGTGCAAGAAGAAACTTTTAAAAAACAGGAGTACTGCCCGGTTGAAGGCTAACCTTACATAGATTTGGCGTCTTCTCAGGAAATGGAATCAGAAAGCTTGTATTAAGCATGTCAGTCCACAGGCTTTAACTTCTATATTCCAGTATTGCTTTTGAAATGATTAGGATTGCAACACATCAGTTGTTGTTTTCCTATCTTTTCCACATTTGCTGTAAGGCAGGATTTTAAGAAATCTCATCTATTTAAAGGGGATGGATAGGATATCACACTTTGAAAAGACGTGTAATTAGTGGCTCCCTTAAAAAAAGTTCTATCTCTTCTCTGACATTTCAGAAGAAAGAATAAGAAGTGGCTTTAATAGAAACCAGTATGGCTCTTGTACTTGAAGTTAAAAGGAAATGTGACAAGTGCTCACAGCTGGATCATATGACTAAGCCTTACACACCCTACCTGGGATTCTCTCACTCTTAAAAGTTTCCACTGGCTCTTATTCTCCTAAATGCCTTGCTTAATCTAGGAAGTTCTTAGGACAACAATTTAAATATCATTGGTAGTAAGCAAAATAAGGTTATCAGAGCACAACCATCAAGTTACCACTCTAATCCTGGAAACTGGTGTTTGGGATATCATTTGCATTTCAAGTTTTTATGGGATATAATCCAGCTGTAATTTTCATGCATATTAAAGCTCTTTGCCCCAGGGCAAGTAATGCCAAAAAGGTTATTAATTTTATTTTTTCGAATTATTTATTTTATTTTTATAAGTCGAAAAAATAAAAATAAAAATAAAAATTCTACAACAACTAAATAATAAATGTTCCGTCATTTACTGAACCTTCAGCCACAAACAACCAACAGGGGTTCAATCGCTAACAATGAGGATGATATCCCTGCCGTTTACAAGAGGCCCATCCATATTGGAGGTGATTCATGTTGCCATCTAAAACCTTTCATAATCCAATATGGGACTTTTTTGTACTCTCTTTGGTCCAATGGTTTTCTGCTATTGTACTAAAGGGAGGAAATGTCCATGATTTTTTTACTACTTTTCAGCTTGCTAGAGTGTAACTAGGTCTATTTTTGTATACTCCCTATGTACATGGGCTTTGCCTAGTTACATTTGATCAATAAAGATTATTACTTATCAAAAAAAAAAAAGAGGAAAGCTAAAACCTTTGAAGGGAGCTCATCATTTTATCATCTCCCAACAATTCCTAGAACATTCCACCATCATCAATCTAGCAGTAGTGCCTAAGAGGCCTTCACAACTTACCTCTCCTAAAGAATATTTCTTTGCATTGCCCTAGTCCTTTAGAAATAGGTTCTTGATAAGGAGTTGGATAGAAAATATAACTTTTGCGATTCTGCCTTCTTCTTTCTGCATAACATTCAACTTAGTAATTCTATTTATCTCTTTGATTAGCATTTTCGGAGACCTGTAAACATATACATGTTGTACCTTCAGTGGGTATTGACCGACAAGCGTACCCCTCATCCCAATCTTATGGGCGGATGTGCCAGTTGAGCCAGGTCTTGGCAAAGCTTTTCCATGTACAGTTGCAGACCGGAAAAAAGAGAAATAGCACTTAGCCTTTGTTTTAATACTACTATCACCCTAAGCTGCTAGCCTCTTAGAATATCCTTCCAACTCTAGTCTTCTACTTAATCCTTTAAGGGGCAACCCAATTGCATCCTCTAATTAGGTCCATAGCCATAGCAAACTTACCTACTCCCAGCTCACAACATGGATGATGTTGATTGTTTGGCCAAAATACTTTGATGTATGGTGTCTTCTTTACCCCTATGACATATCTTGGTCTTCTAATAAGGGCACATTTCAAAGCTACATCATTTTAGGAAGGTATTTTTGAGAAAGTTGAACATAGATTGGAAGATGATGTATTTATCTAAGGGATGGACAATAAGGGCTCGTTTGGATGCTTAGAATACCTGTGAATCGTAGTAAAATGGTTTGATTAAGATGTTTTATTGGATTCTGAGAAAGGAGAGAAAAAAAGTAAAATAAAAATATTATAAAGCTAAAGAACTGTTTGAATATTAATTTTGTTTTGACATTTGACAAAGATATATTGTGTTTTGTTTGAGAGTTTTGGAGTTTTGGAAAGTTGTAATGGGTAATGATTAGATGAAAAAGTCGAAGATTTGAAATTGAAAACTATTTTGTGTTTGATTGGTGTTTGAGAAGAAAATATCTGAGAATACCTAAGAATACTTGTGTTCCCAAACAAGGCCTAACTCTAATCCAGATTACTCTCTCAATTTACCACTTACATTATTTCTTTATTTCCTCCAAGCAAGTGTAGCCAACAATATTGAAAAGTTACAGAAGGATTTTCTAAGGAGCTGGATGGGAGAGGAGTTGCAATTCCACCTTATGGGGGTTAGGAAGCTAATTATATTTAACCAACTTTTGTATGGATGTGACTTTGGCCATATGCCAACGAAAGATATAGTTTATGGAGGGAGGTAATTGGTAAGATGTGCTTGGTGCGGTTGGAACCCCAACAAGGTAATTAGGAATTACAGGGTTGAATTATGGAAAAATACTTGATGGGGATAGGGGGGCAGTTTTCACGACATACCATATATGAAGTGGAATATGGATAAAAAAAAATAAAGTCCAGGTGTGATGTGTGGCATGGAAATCTGCGTCTCAAAGAGGCTTTTCCGAGTTATTCCACATCATTCAAACCAAGGATTCTTCATAACAGATCATTTAGAGTTTTCAAATAGGTAGACTTTTATTAAAGTGACACAAGATTGGGAAATGGATCTCTTCAACTCATTTTATGCTCAGTTGTAATCTGAGAAGTATGGGGAAGATAAAGTGCACCAAACCATGTCTAAGAGAGGGGTATTTGATGTCATATGGTTTAATAGCACATCAATCCCTCATGATAGCACTCATTTCCATGGAATTCTACATGGAATGAGGCTTCAATAAGAGTAGTTTTTTTCGTCTGGATAGCTGCACAAGGTAAGATTCTTACACTAGACAACCTACAAAGGAGATGTGTCACAGTAATGGAGAGTGTTGCGTGTGTAGGAAGAACAAGGAAACTGTGGATCAACGAATTCTCCATGTGGAGAAAGCTAGCGCCTTGAGGCATGTTGTTTTTGGCCTCTTTGGGCCAACTAGGTGTTGCCAGACAAGTGATAGATTTACTAGCATGCTGGAAAGGAAGAATGTCCAAGGCAGAATTTTACACCAAATGATACCAATATGTCTAATATTGTGCATATGGCAAGAGAGGAAGAGTCGTAGCATCGAATACAGCTCAAGGTCAACAAAGGAAGCCTTCCTTTTTAATAAGCTGTTATAGTATGGCTGCCTATTTATGTTTCCCTAGCTTCAGCTTCCAAATGTTCTCGACCTTTTGACTTTTTCAAGCAAATGTATACTCCGTGTACTTGATAGTTGATAGTACATTTTATCATTAATAAAACTTAACTTCCGTATCTCATAATTCACCCAAGCATCTCACACTGTTGTAAGCAGCTATTAAGTTCTTAGCATTACTGAATTAGCATAGAGATTGCTACCCACGTAATTTTGGGCAAGTCCTCTCGCTTACCATCACAAGGAGAGATCTCTGTTCAGGTTTTGATTCCCTCTTCCTAACCTCTGTTGCTCAGAGAAAGCAACCAATCCACCAATCAATTATAGATATCTCCTAAAATCACACACACCCACCATTGAATATCAACTTCAAATTCTAAACCTTAAGTGCATGGAAGAAGATGTTATAACTTTTACAAACACCACGCACTTGGTAGCAACCTCCTCTGAAGGGAATAGGATTGAAGGGGGGAGATAAGGAGAGTTTAATACACCACTCCGATTAACCCTCTCAGGAATCTTGTTCTCATCCTGTACACTTCCTGTGTACAGTAGCTGAGCCCATAGCCACTTTGCCGCAGTATGATTGAGACACAATCTGAAATCATTTTTTATAAAGTAGTCATAAATGTTTTTTAAAAAGAGTATATTTCCTTGAAGCTCCTAGAAAAATTGACCTTTAAAGATCCAAGTACAGAGAAAAGTAGCATACTTCGGCCAAGAAGTACGTCGTTTTTTCTGTGCCATTCTCTGAAGAAATTATTGGGGGAGCAGAGTCTTTCCGCTGTTTGTCTAAGACCATCTGCCACAAGTTCAGGCCAAAACATAAGTTTAAATAGTTCGACGGATCAAAAATCTCTTCTGAAAACAACGCAAGCCAGAAACAAACCTCAGCTTCAACTTCACCAAGAATAGCAGCTATTCTTAGATGATAAGTCTTTTCTCCTTCAACCTTCAAAACGAAAGGTCATAAATACCAGACTCCATATCACTTTACGTGGAAACTTGTAGCCTAAAAATGTTCTGCACATACCATCGAAACAAGCCTCTGGAAAGTCAATCTTTGCTGCTGTGCGTCAACAGCAGCCAATGCAGCTGACGCTTCTTTACCCAGAACAGCCATGTTCGCTTTTTGTTCCTGCATCTTTGCTTCAGCTACATGCAGCTTTGCAACATTTTCAGGAGTCGGTGATTCCCTTACCCGCACTTGTCTTCTAGAAACTTCTGCTGCCTGTTTGCTTTTTGTGGTCAATATGATTTATGAGTTATGATGCTAACATTAAGAAATGGAGACAAACAAGTGAGGTTTAAAGCATAACAAACTAATTGAGCATCTACCAATGCACATATGCCAAGTGATTGAATTACCTGTGCCTCTGCTTCCTGTCTCATTCGACTATAACGTTGAGCAAGATGACGAGCATCTTCCAAAGGAGGACCAAGGATCATTGCTCTCAATGGATCTAAAACCTGCAAGGGAAAATATAGAGTTCATGTGTGTACCTTAAAGCATTGTTCCTAAAGAAATCAATTGGCCTTTAATCTATGGATAATGACACATATAGTCGTGGAATACGCAAATGCCGTGCAATCACTTTGAAAAAAAGTGGGGTCCCCTATTAAAAAACTAACTTTTTCTCAGGTGAGTCCCATATTTATTCACTTTTATCAAAGCAATTGCACGGCATTTACGCATTCCATAACTGCAACTATCATTTATCTTCATCTAGAGCTAGCCAACTTCATTCATAGTAAAGAAAAGGCTGTATATAAATTCAAGTTTCAAAACTTTACTTCATATAGCACAAAAACCATAAAAACCGAATTTCATAGCCGTGCCAAAAGAGCAGCCTAGGAGAAATAATGCTGCACCATAACACTTCAACAGAGAAATATTCTAGCAGTTAAAGAACAAGAAAATTCTTTTGATTGTTACACATAGTGAAACCCTCATTTTGTAGTTTCAATAAAACTGACTAAAAAAAGAACAAGAAAATTGAAAAGAAATAATAGTCACAAAAATATATTCTGCCCCATCACCAAATGAGATTTTCTCAGTGCTTACTAGTCATACCATGTACATTGACTGACGATGAAAAATGTTGATGGCAAACAATCCTAAAGAACTCTGTTTTCAAGTAACCCAAGTAGAAGCCTCTTTCCTATGCTTTAAATACAATCAGTGGCATCCATAGGCAAATTCAACTACTCGGAAATATCTTAAATATTTGGTCTTCTCATTTTTCTCATCTTAAAATTAACAATCTTGGTGAGCTATCAATCTGTCCTGACTCGGTATGTAAATATATGGAAGTTAAAATATGATTTAGCTGATACCAGAGATCATAAGGAAATAGTTATAATTATTATTATTATTATAAAAATTATTATAATTATTATAATTATTATAATAATTTTGTAAGTATCATATGGCAATAATAATTGTTGTTGTTGTTTTTGTTGTTATAATCTTGATAAGGATGAAGTTGTGAGTTAGTAAAAGTAACCAAAGGAACCATTTTATAATAATACTAATGGAGAGAGAACTGAAAATACTCAATGTGCAAGTACACAACATCTGGGATAAAACATCCAATAGGATACATCATATAAATTCTTTCTTTCCAAATAATAGAATGGCTAACTTTCATCGACAATGTTTTCATCTCAGCTAGTGCAATAAAAAGGATAACCTGTGAAGACAACAGCTTGTTGAAGTCCTCTTGCTCCTTTTCCACATGTTTACGAGCATCTCCATATATAGATGCAGCCTTAGCTAAAACATTATCATTTATGTTCTCAGCTCCATATCTGCAGCAATCCTCAGAAAACTTGGTTCCTAAATACCATAAGAACTATAAATGGTGAGCTCTGAAATGCTTTTGTGTGTAAGATGAATCTAATGTACTTCTAATCCCATAAAATTCCCCTTTGACAAATATAACGTGATGCAGATAGTCTACTTAATTTTTCTTTTGTTCTTTTCTTTCTTTCGATAAGTAATAGCAATTTAATTTTTCACCTGTTTCAATATGCCTATAGCCTATGGCCGTAAATGCTTCCGCTGCTTTAACAACGTCTTTCTGGAAATCCTGAAAAAGAGAAGGAGGAGTCAATTCAAAGAGAACAAGAAATTACCGAATAATGACAATTACTTCCAGACAAATGATAAACTAGGACAATGGGGTAAAAGTGTGCAAGACCATAAAGACCTTGAATGAATCATGGAAAATCATTTAATGAGTTTCACCAAAAAGGTATATCCAATTAAATCTCATGCACTAGAGGGGCTGCCATCCACGTCCATACAGGATTGCTCTATGCGGTATGACACAAGCGGCTAAAGAATTACATTCAGGACTTCATAAGATTGAGAAAATTATCAATCAAAGGTTCAAAATTGGAATTCAAGCACCTTAATACGGACAAGGTGTTGCTCTGAGACATTTCCAAGAGTTATTTTTTGTATGGGCTTAAGCCATAGCTTGCAGTGAAGATCAGAAATTGAGGAGAGTAAAGGTATAAAAGTTATGAGACAAAGGGATATAGCAAGTAAATTGCTGTATCTGAGATTCTATGCTACACACACACACACACACACACACACACACACACACACACACACACACACACACATATATATATGAATGACAGCACTTGAACCCTTGGTTTTATGAAAGGATCATCATTGAGGATGGTAAAGGGTCAAAAGCACTCATCAACATATGATGACATACTATGAGAATTTTTGTATAGATAAGTCATGACTTTGAGACTTGTCAGTTATTTTTTTATAGGTAAAGTCAAAGACAAACAAAAGACAAAGTTGTAGAATGAAATAAGTGCCACATCTACAAATAATAGTTTAGCCCAAGTCTACCAAATGAATCCAGCCAGACTGTCACCAAATACCACTTCTTATGGTTACCAAGAGTTAAACCAACCCAAAGCACAAAACATAGAGGTGTTATAAATTCACAGCTGTAATCCTTCTCGGTGGTGGGATCAATTAGCCCACCAGTTTTTTTCACAAATATCAACACATAAAAGTGATTACTTGTCATTATTATGCACCAACACACCAGCAGCAAAAAATGTTCCTAGAGTCTTTCCACAGCAGGTAGCCAAGCCTAAAACTGACTTACCTTCGCTGATGCTGACACCTACCAAATTCACATCAACGTGAGGTTCCATTATTGTCATGCACTTCTGTTCTTCTGGATTGGGTATGTGTGATATTCAGCAGCCCATATCCTCCAACTTAAGGCTGGTGCATTATTCCCTAGCCAACCCATTTGTCCTTAGTACTGCATACACTTAGATGATGCCACTCCATTCAATTGCCATTTCTTGCATTCAGTACTCTTCCTATACTATCTATCAGATCTGGTAAATTTTGAAGCATTACCACTCCCAGAAAAATCTAAGGGCTTACTTACAAATAGAAGCCCAATGCAAGGCTTAAGAATAGGGTTCACTAAAATTTGATGCTGTCCTCTATCATCTTCATCACCATCAACGCCCTGGACACTAAGCTTCTAGAAAACTGATATAGACCACTCTATTTTATAGTTATTTCAAGAAAGAAATTGTAAAATCAAAAAACAAGCACCCCGCTAACATTATGTCCTTCCAATTGGTAGAAGCATTAGAAACAAATACCTCAGCAGAAAACAATAAAAGAACGAAGAAAGGAAAAATGGCCGCTACTTTCACAAATAGGGAAAATAAATATGTCATAAATTAAAATTAAAAAAAAAAAAGAAGACAGAAGTGCAAAAACATCTCTACCCTTCCTGAACGAGTGGACCTGTACAGTTTGTCTAGCTGTTGATGTCTGTGCATCTCGACCTCATCGATAACCATAACATCCGAGCCATCATAACCAGTTCCACCAAACTGTTTTATCACAGCCTGCAAATCCAAATAATATTAAAAAGACAAGTAAATAGATGTAAAATACAATTTTCCCCTCTTTCTAGAACAATCAAAACCGTCAAAGACAGTTTCACTTCAAAATGCTGATACAGATGGTGGATGTTAATTCAATTCACATTTGACCCAAACAACATCAGAGGACTGTTTAGTCCAGAGAAACTTTACACAAAACACATAGAATATAGGACTTGTCATTCGTGATCTGCCATAACAAAATCCTCCACTAGAATGAGCCTAATTCAACTAGCTTTCTTTTTCCTATCCTTTTTTCTTTTTTAACTTAAAACTAAAAACACGTATTTTTCCCTCTGTTTAGGCAATACAATTCAGTTTCTCGGGAATCAAAGGGATCATGAATTGAAGTGAGAGTTCAGTTTAACCTGTTGTTGTTTGGCGACTTGTTCTCTGAGCTTACTGGCTTGTTTTCTCAGAGCATCCATGGCGCCGAGAACTTTAGGCAACAATCGGAGGCAGCGAGGGTGGTCAGATCTGGAGCAGGTGGGCCAAACTGTGGAAGCTGTCTACGAGTTCGTCATAGCTGGATTTCCCAGTAACGACGATTTCGGCTTTTGCACTTTGGGAGGTGTTTGTGTGTTTGTTAGGTGTAGGAATTGCAATTGTTTTAGGACGTTGGATGAACCAGGGTTAGTGATCGACTTGTGGACCCCAAGGATTTGGCTCAATAGGGTAATTTTGGTTTTGAGCAATACTAGTTATTTTATTTGTTTTATATTTTATTATTTGATTGGTAAAATAATTTAATTTTGAATTTTTCTTATAAATTAGGCTTCGTTTAAATTGGAGAGTAAATTGAGTTCTTCTTCATTTTATCATTATGTTTTTTTAATTTCACATATAAAATACAAATCTCAATACACCTTTTTCAAATTCCAATATACCTTTTTCAAATTTCAATTCAACTTTTTCAAACTTTAAAACAATAATAATATTAAAAAAAAACTAAACTCATCTCAACTCATCTTATCTCAACTCAATTAGAGATGCTACTGGCCCCCATCCATACAAGGGCGAGGTATCTCGTTCTATGCGCGGGATGTCGGGATGGACCTCCACTCGTCCGTCCTCTGGCCCTTCTCTGTTATTGAAACAAACAAACTCTAAAGACTAAAGGTGCTGCTTGGATTGGGAAGTGGGTTGAGCTCATCTCAACTCACTTCCATTTCATCATTATATTTTTATAATTTTTTATACAAAACACAAATTCCTATACACCTTTTTTAAATCCCAATACACCTTTTTCAAATTCCAATACACCTTTTTCAAATCCCAAAATAATAATAATATTAAAAAATAAACCAAACTCATCTCAATTCATCTCATCTCCGAATCCAAGCGGGGCCTTAAACAAACCAACTCTGAACATATCGAAGTGGTCGAAGATTCCGAAGTGGTCGAAGATTCTTAGACTACGTTTGACGTGTAAGATATTTTCAAAATATTTTACTATTATTCATTATTTTATTATTACTTTTCACCTACTTTTATTACTATTTATTATTTTTTCATTACTATTCAATATTTTATTATTACTTTTCACATAGTTTTGACTACTATTCACAACAATTCTCAACATCCAACAAACCAAATTTGAAACAAACCAAGTGTTGTAAAGAAGGAGACAAAGCAAACGAACCTTCGAGAAATCTTGAAGTAGACGAAGACAAAGAAGATGAAGGAACTTTCGAGAAATCTTGAAGCAGATGACATCGAAGAAGATGAATTTTGAAGCAAACAAAGAAGATGAAGGAACCTCCGATTTCGAAGATGTAGAAGCTGAAGGAAACTTCAAGAGAGAAGCTGAAGGCCGAAGATGAAATTTGAGATCTTATTAAACGCTGCATTTCCTTTTTCTTACACAAGTCAAAAGCCCAATTGGTTCACGTATAGCAATTAAAAGGCCCAAGCCTTACGCACAGACGTTGTCTCCTCACGTTGACTTTACCTTATTCTTTGATCTAGGTTCCGCAAGTCACACCTATTTTCATAGTGTTGCAATTCAGCCATTGAAATTTGAAGGAGTTTCGAAGGATTGGGGCAGCACAGGGGTCCACCCCATCCTGCCCCGCCCCTGACTCCGTCTTCCTCTCCCAAGGCGAGCGAGGGAACCTCTACTCTGCCACAGCAGGGTGGAGTGGAAAGTTGGCGGGGCAATGGGGGCGGAGGGAGGTTGGGCAGTCGTGGCCTCTTTTCTCTCCTCATTCATTTTCTCTCTACTGTATTTTTTCCAACATCAACTTCCCAGCATAGTTTTTCTACCCTCGGGCAGAAGAGGTCCAGAGTTTCAGCTTCAACCTCCTCCTCCCCTTGTTCCCGTTTATATTTTCGTTCCTCTTAGCTTTCTAGGGTTTTTTTCTTGTTTTTTCTTCCCTAGCAACGCCGACCGTTGCCGATCTTCTATGTTCCTGCCACCTCCAACCAACACGCACGACCTCCCTAGCCGCCTATCTCCTCACCCACAGTGGAAGATTACGTTTCTTTACAATGTGTTGGCTGCACGTGCGGCGCCACTACTATTGGAGGCCTTAGATCCACTGAATTTATCGTTCGCTCAGCTCCTAAGGCGGCATGTGTCCCCCACGTGCTGTCACCGACAAATAAGTCATCTGCCGGCGACTCGACTCCGTCTCTGACTGTCGCCTTATGTTAACTAATTTTTCTAACCAGTGATCTTGAACAAGGGATCATAGACGACTCCAAAAATCATTTTAAGTCAACAAGTGAAAGTGCACCCACTTCCATCGCCCCTTATAACAGAGGTTCCACCACTTATAGTGGTGGTTCCATTATTTGCGTTACGAATAATTTTTCATCTTTTTATAAGACTGCATCTTCTTGTAGGACAATGGTAGTATTCAAGAAATTAGACCCAATAAACCTGCCCCTTTTTTGTTTTTCCACATTTTTTGCACTGTTATTTATTGCTTTAAGATGATTGTCGGAGAATCTCACCCCCTCCTTATTTATATATTTCCTAGTTTAATAAAATTAATTGCTTAAAAAAAAGAACAATATAAAGGATGTATCCTTAACACTGTATTGTAAAATTTTCATTTAGTTTTAATGGATGGTGCTATTCAATTATATAGGTTTGATGTTTAAATTGACTATTAGACTTGATAGTAATATGTGGCATTACCAAGTCATATTAAAATAAGTTGAGCATAAAACTCTTTTCTTTTTTCTTATTATCACTGGTATCAATGTGTTATCATGATAGTAAGCATATGTAGCATAATTAACTGACTACAAATAATTATCAAATCCTTTAATAAACTCACAATAAGTACCATTCAGTTCATTACTAAACAATAATATTGTCAAAAGTTTCGATAACTCTTTCTCGTTTCCAGAATCATAATTTTATTTTTATTTTATTTTGCAAAAGAATTTTCATAAACTACAATTGATTGACCTTGTTTTATAGTAATTACTATTAATAAAAACAAAATAAGAAATGGATATGAAAAGAATATATCTTATGTGTTAGAACTATGAGTTCCTCTCAGTTAAGTTAAGGCTTGGCAAATAAGGTTGTTGGATTGCAATCCTTGACCACCTATCTCCTTTCGAGATGAGTTCTCTCTCCATCTTTGGAGTTCTTCCCTATAACTCTTCCACCTAACCCCAACCACCAATAGTCAACTCGTATTTATTGACTGATTTACCCGCATTTCGGTATCCCACTTACCAATCCTCCTCATTCTTTCGACATCTTTAGAATCATTCCACTTGCCCCACAAAATAGTCCCTTCCCCCTTTTGCTCCTTACCTTTTCAGCTCTGTCCCCTTCAAACTAGCAACCTTTTCCAACTATAGACCTCTATTTTCTCCTCAATGTTGACGGATCCAGAAAGCATAGACCAATTGGTACAACAAACAAAGGCCCCTTACGTGGGATAATCTAATCTTGGAACCTTTTGAGGAATATGCTCAAACAATAGTCGATCATGCTCTAATCGGTAAGCTTGTCTCATCCAAAGTTCTTAATAGAACCATTATTCATGCTACCATACGAGCGGCTTGGAGCTTTGTCAAAGAAATTTTTATTGAAGATTTAGCCTCAAATACCTTCTTATTCACATTTCCCTCTAGGGTTGAAAAATCTAAGGTACTTCTAAATTGGCCATGGAACTCTCAGGGACTTCATATGGTCTTTAAAGAGTAGACTTTCCGACCTTAGCTTATCAGAAATTAGATTTAGTCCACTCAGCTTTTTGGATACAAGTATATGGCCTTACACCTGAACTAATAAACGAAAAAACTACCATTGATATTGGTAAAGCCCTTGGTAATCTTCTTGAGATTGATCCGTCCTACCTCCCAACAAGCTCTAGTATTTCTCAGTTTTTGAGGATAAAGGTTGAAATAAATACTAACCAACCACTAGTGGATGATTTTTCCCTCCCTCGGATTAATATGGGTCTGGCCATTATCAAATTCAAATACGAGCATCTCTTTGACTTTAGTTATGGTTGTAGCCGCTTAGGACATCTTCTTCAAGTTAGTCCTCATCATTTTAGTTAGGATGAATGTTACAATTATAGACTAGAAATGTGTGTATATTCCTGGAACCTCAACGAGGCAACTGCTCAGATATTTCATCTAGAAAGGCTTTTCATGCCTTTCCAACCCATATTATCCAAAAGCTCTTACCACCAATAAGAATTCTAGAGCCTAGGAAATCTTCTCCCCAACTTATCTCAGGGTCCTATAAGGAAAAAAGTTTGATCTCTCCAGTTGAGCACATCAGAAAGGGCAAAGCAAACCTCATTGCAACCTCCATTGGTATTTAAAAGGAATACAATATTGCCTCTCTTTTTTGTAGCTCAAAGAATGCATCCATGCAAACCCTAGACAAAGCTCCTGTTCACCACTCAGACAACTTGCGCATCGAACGGTTTGAATTTTCCTCAAGTGTTAGAAGTGTCAACAATCTCATACAGCTGAAATCCGTGCCATTATCCATCATTGATCACCATACCCCCATCAACTTTAACCTTCTGTCTTCATTAAACCATGTTCCCTAGATGCAAAAAAAATCCATCCCTAGTCCCCACGTGTCATTAGATCGCATGGCTCATCCTGTTGCAGGCTCAGACTTTATCACTCCAAATAATTCAAACCAATCGTCATTGGGCCATCTCGATGGGCCTTTTGAATTACAAAGGCCCGTTTCGACAACCTCCCGACCTCAACTAAACCCTAAATCCTCTCTCATTGATCATTATTCCACTATCTTGGAGCTTTTTTTTAGGAGCCTAGAAGATGGAATACCCTACTCCTCAATGTGCTTTTCTCTCAAAGTATTGTGATAGAAATCCAAAAAATTTCTTTGGCAACTCACAACTTTCAGTTTATCCCTAACAAGGTCAAATGGATCCAACACTCTTTAGAAACTTCTCTGTTAAATCTGCTTATGCCGCTTTCGTTCACTCCTAGCATAACCAAAGCATTTATTCTATTCACATCAAAGGAAAAAATCTTTGAAAATTAAAAATGCAGGACAAATTGAAAATTTTCCTCAAAAAAATTTCCAATGACATTCTTCCCACAAGATTTCATCTTCAAAAAATATATCCCTAGAAGAAGATCATAAAAATTGTCTTCTCCGTCACATGGAACCTGAAAACCTTCAACTCCTTTTCCTAAATTATATTTTCTCGAGAGTTGTGTGGAGGAACTCCAATTGGCCGATTGATATTTTTCTGTTTGCCTGTCAACCTATAGAAGCCTGGGCCAACAATATCATCAATCTTGACTCTTACCTAAAAATTCTAGAACCTAAATACCACAGGTTCTAACTTTTTGTAGTATTTGTCATGAATTATATTTAGGGGTGGCAATATGTGACACGACTTCTTAAAACAACCATTAACAGGTTAACCCATTATGACCCGTTAAGAAACTTGAATTTACCTTTATACTGTGGACATAACTTTTAAAAAATTCTAATTTAAAATTAGCTTTATACCTTAAGGCACTTATCTATCACATTTAAGTACTTTTTAAAAAGTTATTAACGGGTTAACGTGTTGCTTATTATGTTTGGGATGTAATTTTAATATTTTATAATGTGTTATTCATATTTGTGTGTTTATCATATTTTGTAGTGTATTACTTATTGGATTGTAATTTTAGGATTGTAATTTGCAATTAATTTTTTATATTTTATAGCTATTATATAAATTTTAATATTTGTATAAAATCAATTAGGTTAAACTCAAATAGATCACTAACGAGTTTACGGGTTAGAACATGTTGTTGCCCAGATGACTAACACAAGAGGGGGGTGAATTGAGTTATATTATAAAAATCAACACTTATTAATCAAATACACAATATAAAATATAAACAGAATATAAAGCAGTAAGAAATGTAAAGAGTAGGGTAAGAGAAAGCAAACTCAGTATTTTTACGAGGTTCAGCCCCACTGCCTACGTCCTCGCCTCAAGCTACCCTTTGAGAATTCCGAATTCACTAGTCAATCTCCTTTAGGTGGAGATAGAAACCTATTACACTTTTGAGCAGCACCACTCCAAAGAATCCGTGTAGAACACCCTCTACACTTCCAATCACCTCACACTTTGTGATTTAATTATTCCCCGTGTAGAATACCTTCTACACACACAAGGGTTATACGCACCCTATTACAAATACAAGAGTTGATAGTGGGTAGACTATCAAAATACACTCCTCAACGAGTGAGATAGAAACAATACAGCGCAACCTATATCTCTCTCAACAAGAACAAGAATTAAGGCTCAAAACTTTAGAAAATAGAGAATGAGAGCTTTGAAGGAATGATACAAAACTTAGCAATAGATGTGTAAGCTCTTGTTGTGATTTTTGCAAAACTCAAGTGAGCTATTTATAAGTAAATGAGTTTTCAATTTCAAATTTGAAAAGATTCACATGTCAAATAAGAGCACTATTCACTTTTCAAAAAATTCAAATAAAAGCATTTCCTTTTTATATTTGTCAAAGACAACTCTATTCATTTTTCAAAAAAATCAAACCTAATCTTTTACTTTTCATACATGACAAAATGAGCATGATTTATTTTTCAAATCAAATCATCTTCTTTTTGCATATGTCAAAAAAACACACAACCACCCTTTAAGATTTTCAAACAAAATCATCTACCTTTTGTATTTGTCAAAGAAACACATAACCACCCTTTAAGATTCTCAAACAAAATCATTTACTTTTTACATTTGTAAAAAAAAAAACACCACCTCCCTTCAAGACTTTCAAACAAAATATGCAAATGTCAAATATGATAATCAATCATCTTATAAATTCAAGTTTTTATAAAAAAATATAATTTTCGAAATTATTTTGTTTGATAATGTTATGCACATGTGAAAAACATAATTTTCAAAACTAAGACATTTCAAAATGTCTTGCATATGTAAAAAAAGTAATTTGATGTTTTATGAGAAAAAAGAATAATTTGGAGCCTTAATCCAATTTCTAATTTTATCAAGAGATGTACAAAAATAATCTATGAGATTCATTTGTAAACTTGATTCTTTTCTTGCTCGTGCTTGATTTCTTGACGTGTTTAGCTCCCTTCATACGTAGACAACTTGATCTTTGAGTTTTAAATATTATTTGTTATCATCAAAATTTATACGTAGATGCGAGACTTAAAACCTTGGGTTCAACAATCTCCCCCTTTTTGATGATGACAAATACTTAGTAGAAATCTGCGACCTGCAGTAATACTTAAGCTCCCCCTGAAAATATGCATTAGTATTTCAAGAAAAATATAAACATGATTCTAGCATATATAACAGGGTAGTCTAATACTAGTATAAGACTTCTCCCCCTTTGGCATCATTAAAAAGGAACCGTAATTGGTTTTAGTAAGATTTTTTTTCCGCAATAAGCAATAACCAAATAAAACGGTGCGTTAGTAGAAGCTGTAGAGAGTTGAATAATTGGAAACACCCGTGCCCGACAAAACCTGCAAAGGTTGGAGGCCTAACTCTGGCAATTCGGTGCAGAGATTTGATCCGCTTGATGTTTCTGAAAAATGAGATATTATCAGGATTTATAAGCTTGTCTTGTTCTTATTTCCGTTTCTATAAGAGCAATCTTTAGCTTTATCTATTTCGCATCAAATCTTCTTCTCATCTTTGCAATTTGCTTGCATTCTCATTCTACAAATTTTCAATGGCTCGTCGATTTTCCTTCAGTACTTCTCTTGATCAAGATTTAAGGTATTCTTCACCTCAGTCTCAATCTATTTCTGCATCTGTCGTGGGTGTCATGAAGCAACAAGAGACTGATTTGGCTAATAAATCAGATCATGATGCCATTTACGAGCTTGTGGGTCTCGGAACTCGATACTCATCATCCATCGTCGCGTTTTCTGCTCGGTTGCAGTCCAAAACTCGCGAAATTGAGAAGCTTAGCGAGACTGTCTCTGTACTTCAACGACTTGTTTATGAGTCAAATAAAAAAATAGTAGAGTTAAAGCAGCAGAATAAGGATTTAAAATCTTTGTTTGCCTCTTCATTTCGATTGCCTAATCCTTTAGACAATGATGATATGATGATTTATGATGAGCAAATGCATTTGAATGATGAGGCTAAACGTCTCAAGTTTCTGTAGGTCATTTAAGATAATGAAAAAAAAGTATCTAGCAGATATTCATAGCATGCATCATTCATATTTCTCTTCTAATCATGCATAGTCTATCTTCTGATAGGGGTTTTGTGAAAATGTCTGCCAATTGATCATGTATACTAGTGAATTCTAATACAATATCGCCCTTCTGCACATGATCTTTAAGAAAATTATATATAATTTCAATATGTTTGGTCCGAGAATGTTGTATTGGATTCTTTGAAAGATTTATAGCACTTGTATTATCACATTTGATTAGAATGTGATTGTACATAAGTTTAAAATCCTCAAGTTGTTGCTTCATGTAAAGAACTTGAGCACAACAACTACCCACAGCAACATATTCTGCCTCAGCAGTAGATAGTGCAACAGAATTTTGTTTTTTACTAAACCAGGAAACTAGTGCATGACCTAAGAAGTGACATGCTCCACTAGTGCTTTTTCGATCTATTTTACAACCAGCATAATCTGCATCTGTGTAGCTGATTAGATAGAAAGATGTGTGCTTAGGGTACCATAACCCTAAGTTAATTGTACCACTAAGATATCTAAGAATGCGCTTAACTACAATTAAATGTGATTCTTTTGGAGATGATTGAAAGCATGCACATAAGCACACACTAAACATAATATATGGTCTACCGACTGTCAAATATAATAAGCTACCAATCATACCTCGATATACCTTCGAGTCAACTGGTTTACCGGATTCATCTTTATCAAGTTTAGTGGATGGGCTCATTGGTGTTCCAGTTTCCTTAGCACCTTCCATCCCAAACTTCTTCAGTAATTCCTTAATATATTTTGATTGATTGATGAATGTCCCACTTTTTGCTTGCTTAATTTGCAATCCGAGAAAGAATGTAAGCTCTCCCATCATGCTCATTTCAAATTCTTCCTGCATAGTCTTAGCAAAAACTTGGCACATATTTTCATTAGTAGCACCGAATATTATATCATCAACATAAATCTGAATCAAAAGAATATCATCATTTTCGTATTTAATGAAAAGAGTTGTATCAATTTTTCCTCTTGAAAAGCCTTTTTCAATCAAGAAACCACTGAGTCTCTCGTACCACGCTCTAGGAGCTTGTTTGAGTCCATATAGTGCTTTTGTGAGTTTGAAAATATGATTTGGAGAAATATGATTTTCAAAACCGGAGGTTGCTCAACATATACCTCTTCATTTATAAAACCGTTTAAGAAAACACTTTTAACATCTATTTGAAAAAGTTTGAAATCTTTATAACAAGCATATGCAAGTAGTATTCGAATAGCTTCTAATCTTGCGACTGATGCATATGTCTCATCATAATCGATTCATTCTTCTTGATTGAAACCTTGGGCTACAAGTCGAGCCTTATTTCTAGTAATGACTCCGGACTCATCTTTCTTGTTTCTAAAAACCCATTTTGTTCTAATAATAGTATGGTTTTTGAGTCTAGGAACAAGTGTCCAAACATCATTTCTTTCAAATTGATTAAGCTCTTCTTGCATAGCTAGAATTCAAGATTTATCAAGAAGTGCTTCATCAATATTTTTAGGTTCAATCTGAGATAGAAAAGCAGTATGATTGCAAATATTTCTAAGAGATGATCGAATGCTTACACCTCGTGAAGGTTCTCCCAGAATTTGTTCCACTAGATGATCTTTCACAAATTTCCACTGTTTGGTTGCATCTTGTATTAAATTTTGATGATCTTTCCTGATGTCTCCATGTTGGACTTCCTCTATTGTGTTCTCTTTGTTGAGATTGAGATTTTTCGTATTATTTATACCTCATGTTTCTTCATCAATGGATTTCTTGGAGAGTAGAGAATTAGATTCATCAAATACTACATGCATAAATTCTTGTACAGTCAAAATCTTTTTATTGAATACTCTATAAGCTTTACTATTAGTAGAATACCCGAGAAATATACCTTCATCAAATTTTGCATCAAACTTGCCTAAATTATCTCTATCATTTAAAATAAAACATTTGCATCCAAATACATGAAAGTAACTAATGTTGGGCTTTTTTTCATTCCAAAGCTCATAGGGGGTTTTATCTAATTTGGACCTTAACATAACTCTATTTATAACATAACATACAGTACTTACCGTTTTGGCCCAAAAATAACTAGGCAAGTTGTTCTCATTGAGAATTATTTTTGCCATCTCTTGAAGAGATCTATTTTTCCTCTCTACTACCCCATTTTGTCGAGGAGTTCGAGGAGCAGAAAAATTATGCACAAAACCATTTTTATCACAAAATGTTTCAATATTTTTATTAACAAACTCTTTTCCCATATCACTTCGGATACTTGAAATAGTATAATCTTTTTCATTTTGAATTCTCTTGCATAACTTGGTAAAGACATTATGTGCCTCATCTTTATGAGCAAGAAAGATGACCCAAGTATATCTAGAGAAATCATCAACAATAACAAATGCATAATATTTTCCTCCTAAACTTGCAACTCTATTTGGTCCAAAAAGATCCATGTGTATCAGTTGCAGTGGTCTAGTAGTAGAAATATGTTTTTTGGTTTTAAAAGAATTTTTTGTTTGTTTACCAAATTGGCATGCATCACAAATTTTGTCTTTAAGAAAATTTGCCTTTGGTAAACCTCTCACAAGATCATTTTTTGAAAGTTTGGAAATAAATTCCGTGTTGGCATGACCTAGTCTTCTATGCCATAACCAATTAGTTTCATTTTGAGCTGAAAAACAAATAGCATCTTGTGAGGTAATTTCTTCAAAATCAATTGTATAAACATTGTTGCTTCTAAAAGCAATAAAACAAATATTACAATCATGATCATTCAAAATAATGCACTTATCCATTTTGAAAGTAACTATAAATCCTTTATCACATAATTGACTTATGCTCAAAAGATTATGTTTTAGACCTTCAACAAGTAGAACATCTTCAATTATGAGAGAAGACTCATTACCAATTTTACCTATTCCCACGATCTTCCCTTTCGAGTTGTCTCCAAATGTCACGTGTCCTTCTTCTTTAGATCTAAGATCAAAGAACTTAGTCTTGTCTCCCGTCATATGTCTTGAACATCCACTATCTAAAAACCATTTATTTTTGTTTGTGGAAGACTTCATGCACACCTCAATGTCATCTTTAACTATAAGACAAAGATTTGCTGATTCTCCATTGCTTGTTTCACTATCTGAGCTACTTGAATCATCATCCCATGTAGCTTTCATTGCTTTTTTGTCTTTGTTTCGATCTTTCTTTAGCAGAGGACAATCTGACTTGATATGACCAGGCTTATTGCATTTATAACAAATTAAAGTGTCATTTTTACCTGAATCTTTCATGGAAAACTTTTTGAAAGATTTCCTTGGAGGAGTTTTATTTTTCTTTAAGAACCTCTGAATTCTTCTTATTATCATCGCAACTTCTTCATCTTTGTCGTCATTTTCCTCATCTTCATCACTTTCACTTTCATATGGAACAGCTTTAAGTGCCAAGCTCTTCTTTGGCTTTCCTTCTTCTTCTCCTCTTTTCAATGTGTACTCATGGGTGATAAGTGACCCGATGAGTTCATTCACTTCGAGCTTCTTGAGATCTTTAGCTTCAAGAATCGCTGTCACTTTTGATTCCCAACGTTTTGGTAGAGAGTTGAGAATTTTTCTTACTATCTCCATTTTGGAATAAACTTTGCCAAGAGCTGTCAAGCTGTTTATGATATTAGTAAAACGAGTGTGCATACTAGAAATAGATTCATTATCATTCATCTTAAACATTTCATATTCATGAGTAAGAATATAAATTTTTGATTCGTTGACTTGAGAAGTTCCTTCATAAGTAACTTCCAAATTATCCCAAATTTCCTTTGTTGTAGCGCAAGTCATTACTCTATTAAACTCATTACCATTGAGAGCATTATATAATAAATTCATAGCAGTTAAATTCAAAGTATAAAGTCTATCGTCTTCACGACCAAACTCTTTCTTCTTCCTTTTTGACCTTTACTCCATCAACCACTTTTGTTGGAATATAAGGTCCATTTACAATGCATTTCCAGATTTCTCGACCTTGAGCCTGAAGGAATATTCTCATTCTAACTTTCCAGAATGAGTAATTGTCTCCGCAAAAGAGTGGAGGCCGACTGCTAGATTGACCTTCACCAAATGAAGCTGCTATGTTAGCCATAAGATCTTCAAAAAATAGTTAATCTTATAACAGAGCTCTAGCTCTGATACCAATTGTTGCCCAGATGACTAACACAAGAGGGGGGGTGAATTGGGTTATATTATAAAAATCAACACTTATTAATTAAATACACAATATAAAATATAAACAGAATATAAAGCAGTAAGAAATGTAAAGAGTAGGGTAAGAGAAAGCAAACTTAGTATTTTTACGAGGTTCAGCCTCACTGCCTACGTCCTCGCCTCAAGCTACCCCTTTAGGATCCCGAATTCACTAATCAATCTCCTTTAGATGGAGATAGAAACCTATTACACTTTTGAGCAGCACCGCTCCAAAGAATCCGTGTAGAACACCCTCTACATTTCCAATCACCTCACACTTGGTGATTTAATTATTCCCCGTGTAGAATACCTTCTACACATACAAGAGTTATACGCACCCTCTTACAAATACAAGAGTTGATAGTGGGTAGACTATCAAAGTACACTCCTCAACGAGTGAGATAGAAACAATACAGCGCAACCTATATCTCTCTCAACAAGAACAAGAATTAAGGCTCAAAAATTTAGAAAAGGAGAATGAGAGCTTTGAAAGAATGATGCAAAACTTAGCAATAGATGTGTAAGCTCTTATTGTGATTTTTGCAAAACTCAAATGAGCTATTTATAGGCAAATGAGTCTTCAATTTCAAATTTGAAGAAATTCACATGTCAAATAAGAGCACTACTCACTTTTCAAGAAATTCAAATAAAAGCATTTCCTTTTTGCATTTGTCAAAGATAACTCTATTCATTTTTCAAAGAAATCAAACCTAATCTTTTGCTTTTCATACATGACAAAATGAGCATGATTTATTTTTCAAATCAAATCATCTTCTTTTTGCATATGTCAAAAAAATACACAACCACCCTTTAAGATTTTCAAACAAAATCATCTACCTTTTGTATTTGTCAAAGAAACACACAACCACCCTTTAAGATTCTCAAACAAAATCATCTACTTTTTGCATTTGTAAAAAAAAACACACCACCTCCCTTCAAGACTTTCAAACAAAATATGCACATGTCAAATATGATAATCAATCATCTTATAAATTCAAGTTTTTATAAAAAAAATATAATTTTCGAAATTATTTTGTTTGATAATGTTATGCACATGTGAAAAACATAATTTTCAAAACTAAGACATTTCAAAATGTTTTGCATATGTAAAAAAAGGAATTTGATGTTTTATGAGAAAAAAGAGTAATTTGGAGTCTTAATCCAATTTCTAATTTTATCAAGAGATGTACAAAAATAATCTATGAGATTCATTTGTGGACTTGATCTCTTTCTTGTTCTGCTTGATTTCTTGATGTGTTTAGCTCCCTTCATGCGTAGACAACTTGATCTTTGAGTTTTAAATATTATTTGTTATCATCAAAATTTATACGTAGATGCGAGACTTGAAACCTTGGGTTCAACACATGTCATGTTGTATTGTGTTGTGTCGTGTCATATAGTGTCAATAGATTTTAACGGATCGTGTCGTGTCAACCCATTATCTTGACGGGGCATCAAAGTCATTACTAATTTTCCATCGACTACAAAGAAGCTAAGAACTTGCCAAGAGACTTACGAAAAATTGTTAATAGGTAATAGCACTTAGATGAAATGTAAATGTAAATGAACAACAATGTAAAGCAATGTAAAATGAAGAAACAACATAAAGAAATTACATAATTGGATTTTAATAATCTACATCCACGTTAAAAACTAAAACTAGTCTAGGAGATTTATTGATGAACAAAGCCATAATTCCAGAGTTTACAAAGATCACACCTCCCTCACGGGTTACAAGATTATTTTCAGAATCATAAATCTCCCTTTTGATCTCTCCTCTATTTTTTCACTCGTGGCTTTTCTCTCTTTCAGAATTACAAGATACTAACCATTCCTCATAACCTATTTATAGAAAGAGTGATGCTAGAGTGAATCCACACTCTAGCGCACTCACCCTCACGTGCACTGTTCACATGAACAGTGCACGTGAGGGTGAGTGCGCTGAGTGTGGATTCACTCAATATTTTTCCTTATAGAAATACACATATGAGAACCATAACAGAAATCAAGTCTTCTCAGCCACCTTAGCATATATGAGATTGCGAGTCTGCATATGATTGCCTCTCTCCTTTTCAACTCGATCACATTTGTTGAGTTATAAATAGTTGACATTACAACATTATGATTGAAAAAGTGTTACGTCCTTTTTTTTTTTTTTGTCTTTTAAAAATTAATATGACTTTGACAGCAGCACTGTCAAGTTAAATTAATATGATTTTTTTTTCCTTGGAATTTTAAATCCATTCTAATTGCTTTTATTATTAAATAAAATTTTAGAGTGTACAATCTATATATAGTCTCTTTGAAAGGAAGCAGGATATACCATAAAAGCATAAATTCATTCGCGTGAATCTTAGGTACACCTAATTTTTTAAAGGAATTTACAAGTATTACAGCTATGCAAGTCAATTATTATTAATAAATTAGGAATTTGGATTTATGGGTCACATTTCAGAAGCTGTGAGCTTCAGGGGAAGATCTACTCCCCCCTATGCATGGGTGGGAGGAAATGGGAAAATTAGGAGTCTCAAGAAAAAATTGGAAAACAAGCTGAATCAAACCAAATGGTTCATAACCAATTCGAATTAGTGGATTTGGTCTGGTACCCGTTCTTAAAAATCGAAATTGATTCTAAACTAATTTGGTACCAGATTTCGTACTCCCAATTAGTTCCGCCCACTTCAATGATGGAGTATAGTCTACTAGACTTAAAAATTAATCTTATGTTCAAAACTGATCAAAAATATATTTTGAGTCTAAATTGTAAATTTAAATTTATAAATATAATTATAATTTAAAAAATATATAGTGTTTAAATTTACTAATACATATTTTATATAACTTATAGTATATTAGAGTGACCCTTTTATAGAATTGGTTGACAATACAAGCCTCACACTTAACCATTTATCCTCTTTTCATGCGTCCTTAGCAAGTGATGAGAATTAATCGCATTTTCCTTATGTGACATTTTCTTTTCTTTTCGCTTATATTTCCATTATTTTCTCTCGACACCTTCATTTTTTGTTTTTATCTCTATCTTCTAGTGAAGAAACCTCTCCTCTTGAATTGGGCCTAGTAAGCTTATTTTGGACAACTATATTTTACCCATTCCAAAACTTCTTATAGATTTCTCATCTATCTACGTTCAACTATCGCGATACTTTCAAATTTACGTTTGCTAGACACACATGAGACCCACATAAACTATAGATTGGTGAAAATTTTAAAAGGTTTCGTCCAAACCCAAGTTTCTGTTTTGTTTCTTGAGTAAAAATGGTAAGAGAGGATAACTAGAGATGAATTCTATGGTCCCGTTTGAATTGGAGAATGAGTTGAGCTGATCTCAACTCATTTCCATTTTATTATTATATTTTTTCAATTTTTTATAAAAAATATAAATCTCAATACACATTTTTTAAATTTCAATACATATTTTTCAAATCTCAATTCAATTTTTTTAAATTTTTAAATAATAATAATATTAGAAAATAAACTAAACTCATCTCCACTCATTTCATTTCTCAATTCAAACAGGACTATATCTAGACCTGCTCATAATAATACTTTAACTCGTAAAAGCACTCTCAATGGCATGGTTAAAATTCCTTCAAATTTAACTATCAAAAACACACTTTTTCTATTTTAGTTATTTATTTTTACATTTTACAATCCATCAACATCTCTATTTTTTTTTATATCTTTTAAAATATTCATATTTTATTTTAATTAGATTTATTTTACAAATAAAAAAAAAAACCAAACTGTTTTACCAATAGTTGTCAGAGCTATTGAACGGCGCGTGGAAGTCTCCGACTCAATTGCTGGAAATGGGATCTTGAGGGGTCGCTCACCGACGTGAGATAATATCGATGATGTCGACAGTGTAGTTCCCAGTGGTCAGCGGTGGCTTAAACGAAGCCCATGAAGTCCGAAACCTATGTTCGGACTTCGATCTACGCGTGGGGGACGATAACTCCATTGCCGGAATTGGGATTGTCGGAGGTTGGTCGCCAGCGTTGTTTGATGCCAATGATGTTGGCGGTGTAGCTCCCAATTGCCAGAGATGGATCAAATGAAGAAGATGTCGTTGCCGGACATGTTGGTGAACTGTAACAGATCGAAAAATAATAGTATAAAATTGTTTGAAAGATGAGCAGTTTTACGCTACATATAGCGCAAGTACTATATACGTTTCATAATTCTTCTATTATAAAGGATCTATAGGAACATGTTTTCGTTGATTTTGCGCTATATTTTAGCAAAAAATGTTTTTTAAAGCTTCCGTTGTGAGTGTTCTAAAATGATTTGGTAAAAATTTATACGGAAGTGACCATTATTTTGAAGTGTTTGATCAAAATCAACGTTTTGTCAGTAGAATGGCGTGCTACTTATTACTGGGTATCCATTTAATTTTGCCATTAGAAGTATAATGGGTTGATACTTGATACTCTATATATATTTTTATTTTATTCATATTTCAGAATTTTTGAATGACAGTAATTTTTTTAAAATAAATAATAAACTCACAATACTTTTTATAACATTTTATACAATATATGTTATAAAGTATGAAGTAAATTAAGCAATATTTACCTTAACACCTATTAAACTCGGTTAAGAATGTTCAGATCTGCCTCCATAAATGTTCACATGCAAAGTGGGCCTGAATATAATCAAAACAGGACTTTCTGACAAGGTCTTCGGTGGCATGATTCAGGCCGAAAATAATAATAACCATATGCGTATGTACAAATTTAAATAAATTATTTAAAACCAATTTCGAATTTCAAATTAGAAAATGACAGAGAGCAAACCAATTATAATTTGAATTGATCACTTGGTAGGTAGGCGGATTAGTTATATATATATATATAATAGTAATAAAGTACTAATACCTATTTTGTCTTGATTGAAACCAACACTGTGTTTGGTTGGGTGGAAAATAGGAGGGAAAGATCAGGAGGGAAGTTATTGGAATTTGGGATGGAGAACTTTCCCTTTATCCGTGTGAGGACCCACTTCTTTCGGCTCTTTGGGCAGGTATAGAGGGAACTAAAGGCATGTATAGTAAACAAAAATTAAAAAAGAGAGTGTATAGTAAATGGAGAAATAATATTTACAGTAAAAATAAATTTTATGTGTTTTTTAATAAAAATATTTGTTGTTAAAATAATAATTTTTTATTTAATTTTTAAATTTATTTTTTTAAAAATAACTATGCAAAATTTGTACATCTTAAAATTATAATTATCACTTAATAAAAATAAGATCTTTCTCACCAGTTCAATAAAATTGCCTATTAATTTATTTTTCAATGTGTTCAGACCTCTGTTTTCCTACACAAAGCCAACAGATAGCGACACAAGTTTGTCCTCTTCTTCTTTTTTTTTTTTTTTTTTTTCTTTTCCTTTTTTGATTTATGACCTACATTTACAAGCATAAAAACAAAAAAAAAAGTACAAAATTTATCTCTTGGATTTATGATGTGATACACAATTTTAATCAAGACAATCACTTTATAAAAAAAAAATTAAATAAGAAAGTATTATTTGAACAGAAATTCATTTTATTTTAAAAAAAAAAAATATTAAAAGAAGCCACATTTATTATACTCACATATACCTAAATAGTAATATATTCATATGTGTGTGAATATAATAAGCATAACTTCTCTCTAACATTGCTCTATCCACATATATATAATGAAAAATAGTGCACATACAAATATTTTCATAACTTTTTATCTAAATATACTTAAAATGAGGAACGTTTCTGTAAAATAACTTTAAAAAGTAATATTAATTTATAAAAATACTTCAATTTAAAATATAATTATATAAAATATTATAAAAAGGAAAATGCTTTATCTCCCTAAGGGTTATCTCTCGAATACATGTCTCAAATAGTTAAAAAAAATTATTTTTTTGATTTTTTATTTAATTATTAAAGAAGTGTTTTTAAATGATGTTGTAAATTTTTTTATTGTTTTAAAAATATTTAAAAATACTAAAAAATCAAATGAAAATAAATAAAATAAAATAAAATAAAAACAATTTAACTTATTCGAGATACTTCAGAGTTCAGACTAAAGTAGCACCACTCTTATAAAAATAATTATATATATCATTACTCTTTTATACTCTTTAATTAATTTTGTATTATTAATGCAAATATTCATTTTTGGGCAAGTGTATTATTCTTTAAACCTGAAAATAAGTCAATTATTTTAATATATATATATATATTATATATATATATTATGTCGGCCTAATTATGATATAAATAGTGTGATGAACTAGGCCGACATGGATGAGAATCATGAGATACAACTTTAACTTTTGAATGCTTAACAAATTCAATGTGAACTGAACACACTTGACACTAACCCGTAATAAATGAGTAGATAGAAATCTGAAATTTTCTATTTTTTGAAAGGGAAATCTGAATTATATTTAAAATCATTATCATTTCCATGACCACAAAAATCAAGAAATTAAAAAGAAAAACTTGTCAAATTCCACGCCACTCAAAAACTTTCCCACCCAATTCCCCCCCTCCCCTATCATTTTCATGCCATTTTTCGAATTAAATGCGCGTGAAAATTTCCAAAGGTCTTTCCACCTTTCAAGAAATGACACGAGAAATAAACAAGAAGAGATCGAAATACTAGACTCACTCCCAACATTGCATTTTATAGACCAGACGGAGCGGCAGATTATTCTCCATGTAAGAAGTGAAAGACGGAGAGGGAGAGAAAGCGACAGCGAATCTGAATTACCCGACGTTTCAGCAATTTGCTTCGGAATAGATCCTCATCCGTTATATATTCCATTTTTGAAACGTAGATACATTGATACAGTAGAAAGTTAGGAAGAAGTAGAGATAAAAGAGAGAGACAGAGAGAGGGAACTCAGGGACTCGATAACAGGGACAACTCACGATATCTGAGAATCCCATTGTAGCAATCATGCCTCCAGGTGCCAAGAAGAAAAAGTCTGGAAAGAAAAAGAAGGGCAGCGAAACCCACACCATCAAGCTCTCAATCAACAGCACTCAAGGTACTGACTTTTGCCCTACTTAATTTTTTTAATACAGCCCCGTCAGGCTGCTTCTCACTTTCCCTTCTCAATCATGCACCCAACTTTTTAAACTTTGCTTCTGATCTGTTATTTTGTTCCAGTTTGGGTTTAATGGGTCTTAGTTAATTATTTCTGTTTCTCTTGGTTTCAACTCTATCAAACAAATCTACACTTGCATGTCTGTCATTCAACTACACGCTTATCTTATTTTCTCAATCCATGTTTTAAAATCTTTTCGTCGATTTAATTAATGGGTTTTAGCTGCCGTCCATTTTTTTTTTTTTTTTTTTACTTTTCTATATTGTTTACATTTTTTTTTTTGGGGGGGGGGGGGGTGGTTCTCAATTTGAGCTATTGGGTGTAAATAAGTATCCCTTGTTTGCTCGATTCTGATTGTGATTCTTATGATTGGATCTTATTTTTTATCTGTTCCTGAATCATGCTCTACTCTCTCTCCTTTTTCTTTAAAAGAAAGGGTTGAATGTGTCAAATACAAGTTTGCTAAATGGTAATTTTACTTTTTTTTTTAAATTTAATTTAGTTTTTATTTTATAAGCAAACAAGCTTTATTGATCAAAGAACGGGAATAACCCAGTACAATATTCAACACTAATTTTACTTAAAAAAAAATTGTCACTTATTCTGATTGCTTACTTCCTGTTACTCAAGCATAAGTTAATTTTTGCTTGTAAGTGGATTTTATGATCCAATCGGCTTAACAATTCTTTGTTTGTGACTTATGATGCTTGGTTTTGATTGAAAATCTTTTGACTGAATCAAACAATGTTAGGAAATGACGATTTGAAATCCCAAGATGGGAAGGAAATTGATAGTGGAGAGGTTAATATCCCTGTATCTCGGGAGCAGGATAGTGACCAAAATCCAGCTAATGAGGGAGATGAGGACTTGGAGGAGAGAGACCCTTCATCCATTCAGTCATTTGTTGCTGAGGACAAGTCTATGGAGGGATTCCCTAGTATTGTAGAGGTTGTACAGAAAATAGGCTTAGAGGATGATGGTGTTATTGAAATTGAAAGGGAATTGAAATCGGAGGCAAACTTTGAGAGCAAAAATGGTAGCATTGAGCACGTTGAGTTGACCAAGGAATCACATGATGGCAGTGATCAGACCTCTAGCAGTAGTAGTTCAGATGATGAGGCACGAGTCACTAATGGTAAACCAAAGGAGGCCTGCAATTCAGTTTTGGAAGCAAGTTCGTATGATGACTTGGCTAAGCCTGGGGATTCTTTGCCTGGAGAAGTGATAGGGGTTACTGAAAATCTATCAGTTGGGGAGACTGTTAATTTAATTGCCGAAACTTCCCCTTTTATTGAATCTGGAAAGACAGTGGCATCTATTTCCCAGGAGACAAGTCACAGGACTGAAAGTGCTCCAGTTGAGAATCCAGTGATAGCTGATGTTGTTGAATCAGGACCAAAAGAAAATCCTCTTGTTGAATCTCCTAATCTGGTGGTTTCTGAGGCCCAGGAGACAATTTACATGACTGAAAGTGCTTCAATTCAGAATCAAGTGGCTGCCGATGTTGTTGAATCAGGACCAAAAGAAAATCCTCTTGTTGAATTTCCTGATCCAGCAGTATCTGTGTCCCTGGAGACCATTCACATGACTGAAAGTGCTCCAGTTGAGAATCCAGTGATTGCTGATGTGGTTGAATCGGTACCAAAAGAAAACCCTCTGGTCGAATCTCCTAATCTGGCAGTGTCTGTGTCCCATGAGACAATTCACTTGACTCAAAGTGCTCCAGTTGAGAATACCGTGGTTGCTGATGTGGTTGAATTGGGACCAAAAGAACACCCTCTCGTCGAATCTCCTAATCCAGCAGTATCTGTGTCACTGGAGACAACTCACATGACTGAAAGTGCTCCAATTGTGAATCCAGTGGTTGCTGATGTGGTTGAATCAAGATCAAATGAAAGTGATGAAAAGTTGTTGTGTAAATCAAGTCCGGCATCGTTGACTGTGGTGGAATCAGTGTCAAATGAATATGAGGGTAAAATATTGCCATCATCTAGTGTTCCAGTTGCTGCAACTAGTAATGGTGCAACACATGTCAAAGATTCTGAGATTCCTGAATATCCTGAAAGCCAGGTATTGGCCCTATACTTTTCTTGATTGCAATTTTGATAATGTATTTATGGTATAATGCATTGAAGATAAATGTGTTTATGTTTTGCTGAGTTGATCTGTAGACTCTGGTAGCACCAGCCCCACAAATGGTGAAAAGAACCTCCTGGCTCAGTTGCTGCGGCTTGTTTGAGGTCCTAACAGGCACTGGGAGATAAATTCAGGTTTGTTTATATAGTTCGTCTTGCCCTTCCTAAGCATTGTGTTGAGGTATTGAGATTTGCTTATATCCTATTTTCCTGTGCACTTTTTTCTTCCCCCCTCACCCTCCCCCCCCCCCCCCCCCCCCAACAAAACAAAAAAAAGGTGCTTAGGATGTCATTACTGTTTCTGTGATATTTTGGACGCATATGCTATGGATTGAACAAGCCAGACCATTTTGATATATGGTATTTATTTGTAAAAATCTCTTTTGCTAGTGTCTTACATGTAAAGGATGCATTCTTGAGGAGGTAGAGTTTGCTAATAGATTGAGATGCTGGTAATCATGTAGATAGAGGCAAACATATTAGAAACAGATGAACTCTGGTGGAATACTAAATCAAGATGATCACCATGTGTGATAGAGTTCAATCTACTGTTAGGATGTGGGAAGAACAGAAAAAGTTGCGAGAATTGCATTAAAGGAAAAATGAAAAGAGAAGTTTAAGATGCCGAGGTCATGCATACTAAAGAGCAATGACAAAACCTTTCAAGTAGTAATACTATGAAAGTTGAAGTTGAAGTTACAGTGAAGATGAGCTTAGAACCATGTTGCTAAAAGCTCTTTATGTTTGGATGTCAGCCCAGAATAATCCTGCTTTTCTAATTACAGTGTTTTTGTTTCTTCTTATTTTTTCTTTCTTTCCTTGTATACACCCTGTTACCTGGGTTTGAACCCCCTCTGTGCTTTTAATATATTACCTCACTTATTACAAATAGGCTGGGAACAAAAGTCCCTCGCTGTCATATATCAATTACCCTTTCAGTTTTCAGTGTATCGTTTGATGAAATCAATTTGCATACCTTTACATCTTTTTTCTGATTGCTTTGTGTTCCTTGTACTGAGTACAGTTGTCTAGGCAGCCCTTCTATAGTGAATGCATATGGTGATGTGCATTAGATATCCTTCACATATATTTCCTCCCATAATTATGATGTTTTGTTTAGTATCTATTGACGCTTCTCTCTCTCTCTCTCTCTCTCTCTCTCCCACACACACAATAACTTTCTGGTTTATCTCTTACAACTATACTATATATTAGATTTTAATATTTTATTGCTGATGGTGAGGTGTTTGAGACTTTGCCCTTGTAATATCGCTCAATTGCTTAAGAGTTGGTTGTGAAATTTTGTTCCTCTCTCCATAGAAGGTATAACGGTGCTGTTGAGATTATTCTTATAAGTTATAACACATGAACTTAATTGATATTTTGTATAAATTCTCTAATTTGTGTTGAAATGATATAATCTTGCTTTGAGTAGGCCTGGAAATTCATGGAAGCATTTTAAAACTACTGAGGCACTTGGAGAGGAGTGAAATTTTCCTTCCAAGGGAGAGGAAAAGTGATTTTCATTTTTCATTCAATTGTGTTATGCCATGTCAAAGCCTGATACGGAGGTCATCAGTCCCATGTTCTTATTTCTTTTAGTCCTACTTAAAATCTGATATTCTCCTTGAAGTTTTCTACTGCTATTGACCAGAGAGACTTTTGAGTTGCATTCAATAAAGCTGTTACCTTCCACGCTTCTCAGTAGCTGTTGGGTTATCATAATAAGTTATGTTTTCTGGCAAAATTATGAGGTGAATCCCTTAGCAACTCTGGAACATATTGCAAAAGCGATGCATGTCTGAGATGGAGGCTTTGATTGGTTTTAGAATAATCATTGCTGACCATCTTAGAGAATTGCTGTTCCCAAGCCTTTTTATTTGGTGCTTCTACACATCCTCCACCTCGGAAAAGGTCCCAGTGAGCCCTCATCACATTCTGAGTTTCTGACTCTGTTCTGAACTTCTTTTGAGCCTTTTTTCTATTCTGCATCATGCAACTTTTGCCTTTAACGACATTTAGCTGTGTGATACTGACAATGAGTCCCAGATCACATTCTTGCTGTTTTCTAATTCATTTATTTATTTATTTAAGTCGTGTAATTTCTGGGTTTGATTTTCAACACTAGTTTAGCCCATTCTAGTTCCTAACTTGTATTTAGGTATTTTTCTCTTGTATACTTTCTGTGTACTTGGGCTATTGCCTATTTACTGGTCAATAAGATTTCTTATTACTTCCCCCCCCCCAAAAAAAAAAAAAAAAATCAACACTAGATTCAGTAAGCTTGATTTCTAAGTGGATTGCTTTTAGGTTTTTTTTTGCTTTGCTGATTGGCTAGTCTAAGTGGTGCATAGAGTGATCTGAAACTTTGAAACTGGGGTTTTTTTTTTTGTGCTCAATTGGCTTACAATTGCCTGTAGCACTTGTCACAGTTCTTGTTATTTGAACCATTCTTTTGTTGCTCTTCTTGTCACATTCCTGTAATCTAAAAACCAAGTATGGTCTGATAATTGTATAATTGTTTTTCTATTTTTTTAAGTGTTTGATGAATTTATATCTTGACTTGGACTTTTAAGGAAGTAACAATATTTGACGATTGCCATGGTTTCCTTTTGATGCAGAAACAGGGCATGGAATGGTTTCAGTGGAATGGCAAAGCTTGTGAAAGTTAAGAAGGATTTGGTCTAGAGGAAATTTTGATCTGTCCAGCTAGAGAACTGTTCTTGGTTTTTCCCAATAAATAACCGGCCAAGAGGTCTGATCAGATAAACGGTCTTAGGGTTTGTGGTGACAGTGTCAATATACTCAATACTTGTAGGCGGCTTGGTGTCCCTAGCTTTCGGTACACGCCTTGTTAATCTTGAAGTCTTTAGTGGTTTTTCTTGGTGGTGTGTAGTTGTACTTAAAAAAAAAAAAGTTTCTTTTGCATCATTGGGTAGGGTGTTGGTGCGATCTGGCTTTTGCAAGTTCCTAGATGATATCAATATTCCTTTGATTGCTGTCATGGTGTTATCTTTTGGATGGTGTCTACTCTTCTTCATCAAATTTATAGTTTGCTTTTACGGCATATATTGGCTCTTTTAATTGCATGGTGGCTGGCTTTCTTTTGGATTTCCTGTTTTGAAATGTTGAATGAGCCTGGGGATTTATTAATCACTGTTAATCTGTTTGATCATGATATATGCGCTTGTTTTTTCATTAGATCACAACTGCAACCGATCACAATGGATAACAATTAATTACAACTCCATTTTCTGTTTCAGACTTGTTGAAGCATGGTTGCAGATGTTAAGAAATACTAATAATTAGTTTTTTGTGAAGCTTGTGATTGAGATGACAATGGCTTGGTCAAAAGTCAATTCTATGTGTTATATTCCCACAATACGTTCTGAGGTAATACATCTAAATCCAAGCCAGGTAATAGTTGACGTATTGGTCAATGCTCTCTGCTTGTACTACAGTACATTTTTGAAGGATTATTATTTAAAAGTTAAATATTTATTTTATTTATTTCTTTTTCTTCACTTTCTTCTTTTAATTTTTAATTAAATATGACTAAAATTTTTTAATATGTGTGTAAACTTATGCTTTTTAAAAGAAAATTTTGATGGATCTATTACTAATGCTTTTATGAGTCCATTTACATCAATTATCGGCTTGGCTATTTGCAAAAAGAAAAAGAAAAAGAAAAAGAAAAAGACAATATATATAATTTGAATTGTTTTTATAAACATTCTCATCTTATTTTATCTTATTATTATTATTATATTTTTAAATTTTTATAAAAAATAAAATAAACAATTCAATTTTTTTAAATTTTAAAATAAAATTAATAAAAAAAAATATTATTATAATATTTTATTCAATTTTTAACTTTTATCTCATTAAAAACAAATCAAGCTTAGTTTTTAGAGAAATACTGATCATATTCTCTTTTAGAAAAATCAGAGTTTCAGTAGTTCCTTCCCTGCTGATTATCTCTCCCTAAACATGATTATTCTCTTCTTAATTAAATATGAAATGCATCACTTGCATTCTCATGACAATTGCAAGCACCTTATAATTTACCAGTACCGTAATCTAATGGAGCTCATTTTTTTTTTCCGATTACTTTGGGAACCCAAAATGCGATATTTAAGTAGTGACATTTGAAAATTTGAAATAGTAGTACTAAATATTCAATAAATATATTTTGTTCTAACCTTTCCCTACACACTATTTTTAAATTTGGCAATTGTTTTAATTTTTTGAATAAATTTTTAGTTTTACTATTTATAAAAAGTATTTTTTGAACTTTTTTCCACACACTTCATTATTATATTTGATCAAATATAATATTTATTTTTAGGTATTTGTACAAAAGTGAAATTTTTGAATGATAATTTTTATCCAATACAAAGAAAGCACTCTAATTAGATTGGCTAAAAGTCAAATCTAATAAGATTTTGAACAATCAATCTTATTTTTATCTTACATTAAATTAGCACCATAATAAATAGTAAAATAAAAAATAATGTCAAATATATCAAGTTTAAGATTAATCAAAATTTTATTTTATTATTATTTTTTTCTCTTATCCTTGAAAGAACTTTGTGAATTTAATGATGTGGCCTCATTTTAATGAATGGCTGCAAAAGTCCTGTGTCCAGTCGGTCTGGACGGAAGAGGGACTGTTCTTTCTTTATTCTCTCCCCTTTTATTATTAAATTGGCAAAAAAATTAATTAGATAAAGAAATAAATAAAAATTATTATTTTTTAAATATCGATTACTAATTTAATTTAAATATAATATAATTATTAATTATTTTTTTAAACTCATAATTTAATTAAAATATGATTATTAATTAACATATAATAAATAGAATAGTCAAATATAATAAAATTAATTAATTTCATAATTGTAAATAATAAAAAAAAAATATTAATGATTCATTATTATGTATCTTCATAAATGGATAATTTAATGTGGAGATTCAATGTTAATAATCAAAATTAAAAATTAGTTATATTATTTTATTATTATAATTAGAAAAAATAATCATTCCAACGTGGGATTTATGTTAATGAAATGGTTAAAAACTAAAATTTAAGTCATCTTGGTTAAAATTGTAGTATAACAATAGCCAATCTAATGAGAGTGCTCTAAGGCCTGGTTTGGATTCAAAATTTATCTCAATTCATCTATATTTCATCATTACACTTTTTCAATTTCTCATACAAAATATAAATCTTTAGATACATTTTTTAAATTCCAATTCAATATTTTTAAATTCTAAAATAATAATAATATTAAAAAATAAATTAAATTCATATCAATTCATCTTATCTCCAAATTCAAAGAAGACCTAACTGTCTAAAAAAAGAACAAGCATTTAATTTATAAAATTTAAAATTTAAATTACCTCGTACAAACATTTTATTAGGCGTTTCAAATATCAAATCCCTCAACATCTCATCCTGCATACGTTTCTGATCTCTAGCCTGTTAGAAATCCTACACAATCGGCTGATGATCATCATCATCATCTTCTAGTTCAACTTCATGGGGTTGCTGATCTCTCTGATCTTCATCTGACGAGTCAGTGAGGAGCCCATTCCAAAGCTCGTATATGTTCGACACCACAGTGTCCCGAGTTCTAATCATCTTCGAATCCTTTATCCCAAGTTTGAGTGGAAATGTTATCTTCAATGCGCTGATATCCTCTCTTATTCTTTCTGCATCCTCTTCACATTTGTTGAGATCATATTCTAGGGCTAGCACTGACGATTCTCCAATGATCATAATGGCTTCTAAACGCAGAGATATCTCGATCAGTTGATCAAGAAGTCTCTTCCCAACTTGCTCCACGAATAGATTAAGGAGTTCCCCAACTCGGCTTCCTTGATCCAAAGCAGTGACCGTCCATCCTTTGTTCTTGATCATGATCTCCCGCTTGGATTTTTTCAACTGGCTCACTTCTTTGTCTGCCATTGTTATGAGAGTGACGATCCTGTCAATCACCATGGAATTATTATTCCGATTTTCGATAACCCAATTGGATGCTTTAGACTTGAACTCTCCGATCTTTGCTGCAAGATCTTCTTGCCATGACATCATGAAAACGAAATCCACGATCAGGTTTGAGAGCTGGATCCCAATTTGAATTGCTTGAACCATCATCCCGGTCAAGATCCTTTTTTTCTTGTCAAATTCTTTACAGTCTTTGACCCACTCCATCAAACCCTTCTTTCTTGAATTTACGTTCATCTTTTGTTTGAACGAGTCGGATTCCTGATCTGTCTTCCCGTCATGATCATCAACTCGGCCTTTTAGAATATCTAGAGTGTCCTTCATGCATGCGTCTTCGATAATCACTGCTCCGTCGCTTTTCTTGCTCGTGATAAGCAAGCCCAGTTCTTCAAGACGCATCTTGGTCATTTCCAGATCATCGTCGTAGTAGACTTTGTTACTCATGGTAGATTACCTCCAAAGAAAAGATATCCCAAAACAAAGGAAAAAAGCAGAAAAAGAAGAATGGGAAGCTGAGATCAGGTGGAGAGATGCATGGGAGATATAGATTATTTCGCTATGATCTTGCTTTGAGGGAGATCAGAGAGCGGCAAATTAAGAATTTAAGAATTTATAGGTCTAAACGGTAGGAGTGGATAACAACCCCCTCTCCATTCTCCCCCCCTCCCCCTCCCCCCCCCCTTTTTATTTTTTTTAAAAATTTTTGGAAACAAGAAATATGAGTGGAAACAAGAAACAGGAATGATGATAAATTAATATATAATAAATGTTAATTTTTATTTTCTTTAAATTTTAAGAAAATTTTGAATTTACTATTCACCTATTCAAAATAAGAGTACTTTTACTCTATTTTTCTACTTTTTTTCTTCTTACTATTAATCAAATTTGATCAAAATTTTTTATATATGTATAAATTTATACTTTTTTAAGAATTTTTTTAACCAATTCAATGCCAATACTCTTAATTATAAGTTGACAACTCTAACTGTGTAGGTGCCAACTGCCAAGCCAAGATGGTAGGAAAAAGTTCTAGCATGAGAACAATTTGTGATAAGATTAGTTAAATCAGTTGGCCATGTTCGTTGTGTATAAAATAAATAAGTGAATAAACTCTCCTACTCTTATAAACTTATTAGAATTTTGTTTGGAAAAAAAAAATCAATCGAGGGATAGGGTTAAACTCAATGTTGATGGCTGCTGTTTGAGAATTGATCTATCAAGTAATTCTAGTGAAGACTATGGAAAACTATTGGTTGTTTTCTCTTCCTTCTATGGAGAAGGCACAATCAATAGGGTTGAGCTAAAGAGTGATTTTGGAAGGACTAGTTTTGTATCTAGCTAACCTATCTTTTAGGTGAATTCTGAACCAAAATACTGGTCTTTTAGATTGTATTTGGATGTCGAGATGAGTTAAATTGATCTGAATTGTGTATAAATAATAGTGAGTTTTGTGAAATTCACTTAGATGAATTTAAAATATGTTTGGATGTTTATATGAGCTTATAAATATTTATAAGATATTGTAAAATTTGTGGAATCCATAGGATTTTATTTCCCCCATGCGCCAACCTAATGTTTTTTTTAAAAAAAATTTATGTTAGTCTCGCGCGAGAGAGAGAGAGAGAGAGAGAGAGAGAGAGAGAGAGAGAGGAGAGAGAGATGGCTTGTCACTTGTTAGAGAGAGAGAAGAAAGAAAAGAGAGGGAGAAAAAAAAGGGAGAAAGAGAGAGAATAAAAAAAAAGAAAGAGTTGACTGATTTGGTTTGGTGTCAGAGAGACAAAGAAAGAAACGACAAAAAAAAAGTAGTGAGTTCACCAAATTCATAGGTAAAGCAGTTCAATTGTATTCCAAACTCAAAAACTTTTTTCCTCTCTCCTATATTGACCCTTTCTCAAGCGATTTTCGATGTCCAAAGATAACGTTCCTCTCTCTGGGTGGGGGTGGGTAGGAGCTTAGGCTCTGACCACCTCCTCCCTATCCCTTTTCCATTTTTGTCTTTAGTTTTTCCGTCGTTGATGGTTCTTTGTTACACTTTTCCTAATCTCATCTCGTCGGTCTTTTGCTTGTCGGCACCCATAGACCAACGTGCGCCACCTCCATCCCCTATATGGGCGTTAATCTACAAATTTGGGGGATGACTTCACATTTCTAATGGGTGCGCTCGCTACATGCGTCACCCTGGCCAAGCACGTCGCTCACATGCAGTGGCTTCCTGGAGTGATTCTGAGGGCATCGCGCGACTCCGACAACCTCAGATTTATCGAATCTAACTGTTGGTACACCCTTTCCAGTGGTGCGTGTTATGCACACGTCACCATTGCAATCGTTGGTCCTCCGCCAACGACCTAGCATAGATATGGTTTTTTTTCTCTATCTTACTGTTTTTCCTAATCGAGAATCAAGCGAAAATGGATGTGGAAGTTCTTCTCACTTTGCTTAAATTAATACAGTGCAACATACACTCCACAGTTATGGTTGCCTAAAACTATCATAAAGAGGTACTTCCTTTTATTGGGAAATAGGCGGAGGCCATTTATTTGACTCCGATCTACCCCTATTTTTGAGAGCCATTCATTTGACTTTTTTTTTTTTAATTGGATTGTGTGTTAGTTTTTTAGAAAGATTGTAGGGGACTCCCACCATACTTAAGATGCAATTGGATGTTAAGATGAGTTGAGTTGAGTTGAATACAATATTGCTAGAATATTACTTTTTAATATTATAAGTATTTTAGAGATTCAAAAAGTTAAATTGTTCATTATATCTTGTATGAGAATTTGGAAAATGTATAAGAATTTAAAAAGTTGTAATTATGAGATATAATGAATTGATGTGAGTTTAGGAACCAAACTGGACGTTAAACTTGTATCTTGTAATCCATTAATTTTATCTAATAAACGTAACTTGCTCTAAAAAAAAAATAGTTCAATTATAATGTTTGGATAGTGGAAGGAGTTTAAAGTAAAATCAACTTAACTGAGTTTAGAAACCAAACCTAGCCTTAGCTTCAGGATATAGAGCGCTGCTTATGGTATTTAAGAGAGGAATTTTGCTATGTATAAGTGAATTTATGGGCCGATCTGCATACCTAGGCCATAACTTTTATATCCAAAATTTAAATTTGTATCATTTTTTTTTTAAAATTTGATTTTCTGCACAACATATTGAATGAATGCATGTATTAAAGTGTAGAATTGCTTACAATTAGATTTTTTTTTTTAAAATTTTTTATGAGAGTTGTTTGAACTTTGAACAGTTTGAAGAGCTGAAAAGTAGAAGCATTAAGCTTATGTCCAACATGCTTACCAAGAGGTCAATCAAATTGCAGATAGCTTGCAAAATCAGGAGGGCAGAGAGAGTCTCGCATTTTTTGCAATTGGAATGAGTTACCACGAACGGTGCAGGGGTGCTTTGGCAATTAACAGAGCCGGTATTTCTTATTTACCTTATAAATGAGTTTTTGTTTATTCTTTGTAATAAGGTTTTATGAAAAGGTGTAATAGTTGAAAATTGTAACCCCGCCGCAAGTGAGGTTTTAATAAGAGTAAGAGAACAGATTATACATGAAGTGTTATACCACACATCCATACACGTGGTTGCTAGCTCGGTACTTTAATTTTTTTTACTAGCACTACATGGCCATTGATGAATGATGATGGCTCTCGAGTTCAGATTCTTTCCGTTAGTGCATTTCTTTTTTTTTTTTTCATTTGGATTTGTAATCCCCTTTAACATTTTAAACAATTACAATATCATTAAAAAAAAACAGCAGTATCAGTTCATGAATATCTCCGTGTGAAAATATTCAGTAAGTCTCGCCTGGGTCTCTGTAAATCTCTTCTCTCTCAGGCTCGCCCCTTTCACCCTCTCCCCCACCCACCAAAGATGTCACAGTCCAGGAATATAATAGTTGGGCCTGGGCTTGGGGCCTACTCTAATAGTATTTTACTTAAGGTCTGATTTATTTGTAAAGATGAAATAAAATGAGATAAAAGTTAAAAATAAAATAAAATATTATTATAAAATATTTTTTTAATATTAGTTTTATTTTAAGATTTGAAAAATGTATTTTGAGATTTGAAAAAATTATATTTTTTATTATCTTTTGTGTGAGGATTTGAGAAAGTATAATATGAATTTGAGATGTATTTTGAAATTTGGATTTAATCTCCTAAGCAAATGAGGTAAACTCTATTTTATCTTAGTGAATGGACTGCAGAACACTTAGGCTTTAGTTGGTTTGTTTCCTTTTGTTAAGTGTTTAGTTAGTTGTGAATGATGTTGGGCAAGGCTGAGGCTTTTTATTCAGTGTTTATTAGCATATAAAAAGCATATTGGCTCATGTAAAAACGAAATGACATTGGGACTCTCTCTCTCTCTCTCTCTCGATTTCGTTCTCTTAGGATTACAAAGAAAGTGACTGGCGTGAAGGGGAGCGGAGCTCCGGCTCCGTCTCCGTCTTCATCTCCCCCTTCCTTCATTTCGTTCATTTTCTTTCTTTCTTTTTTCTTGTTTTCTCGGCCACCATGTTGCGGTTTGGTTTTGATGGTGGTTTTCGGCTTTTGATGGCTGAATAGGCTGATACGTGGGTTTCGGGATCCCTAAGGCCACCACGTGTGGTGTCGCTGCTCTACCAGTTCGCCGATCTGGTAGTCGTCGAAATATTTTGTAGAACGGTGATGAGTGTGCTCCTCATGTGCGGGGACTGAAGGGTGTTCGTTCCTTTGTGTTCTCGTTTTGATGGATCTAGTTGGCCGTCGATGGTGCTGATCAGATCCGGGATATCAGAGCACAAATATCAGTGCGGCGATCACTCATAGCGTGGCGCGTGGTTTGCACGCGCCACCACAGAGCCGTCTTTTGCATTAGTTTTATTTGTGTTTTATTGTTATGTTATTGTGTTTTGTTGGTTGTTTGTAAATTTCGTTTGTATAAAGAAAACTTATATGAATAAATAGTGTCCAAGACTTTTTAGTTCGTGGAATCTTAGTTCTCTTTTCTTTGAGGATGAGATTTTAGTTACTGTCATCGGCAATACTTTGTCTCTCAGACTTTTACTCTAATGAGCTTTAGAAGCTGTACGTTAAAATGTACTTAGTCAACTGTTTGAGTCACATTTTAGGCTTTATGCCATCTGAGTTTCAATATAGTGAAGCTATTTCTTCAATATAGGCTTTATGCCATCCGAGTTTCAATATAGTGAAACTATTTCTTCAAAAAAATATAAAAAGCATATTGTAGCTATTGAAGTAATAACTCTAGAGCAATGTTAAGGACTTTTAGTTTTGGTATCTTTATTTGTCTCGATTTTAACTTCATTTATTTTAAAAAATTTTTACATGATTTTTATATAAGAGTATATTTTATTTACATAATTTTTTTAACATTTTAAAATATTTTTTAAAATATAAAAAAATCACAAAATTATTTAAAAATATTTATATAAAAGTCATGTAAAAAAACCAAAAAAAAAAAGCAGTTAAAATCAAGATAAGTAGAGATCCTTAACATTTCTCATAACTTTAATATGAATTTGATATTTTTTTTCTTTATCTCTCTTCTTTGGAGGCTAGATTAATCTCAATTTGATCATCTTTCTTGCATCTTTTTGCACATTTTTTAGTTATCCAAACATCCTTTCATCATCAGGTGTGTTATAAGTGGTATCTCGCTTCCTTAGAGATACCGAGATTGTATTATCTATTTGGAAGATTCTAGAGGGAAGCCTCACTTCTTGCACACCCATTGCACACTTACTTAAATATTGTAAGATTACTTTTTTACCCTCTTTTAAAAAGCCCATCACATTTTAAACAAAACTCTATTCTTTTCTGTACAGAGTCTCCCCTTTCTAGCAGAATACGTCCCTCTTATTCCTCAACATTAAGTGTAGGGCTGTACACCCAACCCGACCCGGCCCGAAATCACACTTTCCGACTCGACTCGACAATATTCCGCTATCGATAACTAGTTACTGATTAACCGATTAGCCGTTTCCTCTTCTTCTTCTTCTTTTTCTTTTTTTTTTTTTTTATTGAAGATGAAGATGAGATTTCTACCCAGATTCCCAACAAAAGTTCAAAAGAAAAGCTCAAAACAAAAGCTCATTCGCAGGAAACAAAACATATCACTCAATAGGAAACAAAAGTTTATTTGCAACACTAGATTTGCAACAAAAACTCAAAACAAGAACAATTTAGAACACTAGATTCACCTCGGTGCCGATCTTGCTCTTCTCCTCTCTATTTTTGACTCCGTTTCCGACATCGCCTCCACAACTCTTCTTCCCTCCTCTTCTGTCGAATCAATCGCCGGAGAACGTCAGCTCCTCCACTGGAATCCGACTTTCAAGCCAGATTTAGTCTACTAAAAAGACCGAGATCCAACTCCGCTTGAATCTGCCATTTGGGTTCCATAGAAAACTGACAACCCAGATTGGTGAATCGTGGGTAAATCGTGCAAGATTGGTGGGGAGATAACGGGTAAGATTGGTGAATCGTGGGGGGAGAAAGTAGAGAAGAGAAAGGGGAAAGGGGGATGGGATGTCAGCGTGCGTGTTAAAAAGGATTGAAATCGGGTATTCGGGTCGGAACCAATTAGGATATCGAGTCGGAATAATGGGTTGGAATCCAAACGGGCTATCGAGTCGGGTCAGTCCCAGCCATTTTGTACAGCCCTAATTAAGCATACTAAACATGATTTTTTTTTCATTTAAACATAATCCGGGACGTCACCACACTGCAGTGTCTAAACATGAATTTTTATGGACATTAATTATCTGTGCACAGTGGTTTTTCACATTAGTTCGGTGCTAAGGCTCTAATATATATAGCTAATTTAGCCTTTACAAACTTTAATCATTAAACAGGTTTTGAAGGAAATTCTACAAGAGTTTAGAGAGAAATGAATTAGAACAGCGATTAGGGACTAGCTCTCAGTGATATCTGCAAAAGTCCCCCACCTTAATAATATACGAATGCACTAACTCATACAATTTATCATACGACTTGAAATAATTAAAAATAAAAATAAAAAACACTTTTTTCACGCTAGTTGATGAGGCTGATCAAGTCAAGCTCTCCAATAATATGTTTGGTGTATTGATAAATAAGCTTGTAAGTACCTCCTAATCATGTAGATGCTTAGAAGAATCTACTTTTATATGGTAGATTTGAGACTAATTTCTTTCTCCTCTTCTTCCGACTTTCCTATGATGGTTCCTTTCATATAATTCTAATTCCTCATTATTTCTTTATCTCTGTATTTTATTATTTTAATTCCTCTTTTTCTTTTCCTCGTTTGGTTGGGTTCACATGATGTGTAGTTTAGCTGCATTTGCTGGGTGTTGGAGTAGTGCAGCCCATAGGCAATTTGATCACTTTTATGCCTTGCAGTCCCATAGGCAAATAGATAGAGACATGATTCGCACCGTTTTATTTAAATTCGTGCATTTTCGTGCTCTATAGGGCTTTCCTGTAGCAGCATTCTATTTATTTTGATTTAACGGATTCATGGACTTGTGAGGGTGGTGTTTGGCAGGCAGAATACATAATTATTCAAGATAAAGTAACTAGATTGTATCTCTACAGATGAAACCACACAATATTACGAACTTGAGCATGTAGTTGCTTTTTTCTTGCTACAGATTAACCCGATTGGTTGATGTGATCAAGCTGTGATTCTGATCCACTCTTAGCATCCTTTCTCGATAGTCCATGAGAGGTCACTTCAGATTTTCCATCTGCGCGCTTGCTTATAATATTGGAGATCCCTTTTAGCGAAAAAACTAGACCAGTGTATGGTGGAGAAAAGAAAACCGACTTCTGTTAATTATAATTTTTCTTTTAATGAATGGGTCTTCTTTCCTAAAAATTCTGCCACGGCCCTTGGGTGAGTCTTGAAAATTATTCTTGTATGGTTGATGGAATTAAGTGGTATATATCAATCATGGTTTGCTTTGCATGATTTTTGTAATGGAATAAAGGCACTTAGCTGTTCGGATAAGAAATTGATTGGATCACTCATTTTATGTGTCTATTTCTTCTCGATTTGAAACATTTAAGTTTAGACAATTATAAGTTAAGCAGGTCTTTTTGATCTAGCCGTGATATAATATATTTTGAGTTACATACCTCAAATGGAGGTGGGAGTGACTCATCATCAGTGACAAATACTAATTTATTGGCAGTTCATATGAATGTACTTGATCAAGATCATAAGTACTCAAATAGTACATTAATTTTTTTTTTCTTTTTATCTCCCATTAGTTTGTTGGGTTCATTTTCTCTTGTAAAAACCAAGTTTGTGTTAATTTATTAATTGGTATTTACTTAATTACTTCTACCAGGAAATTAATATATATCCGTCTAATTCCTAGATAATCATCTCCATCTGTTGATATATTGGTTTCTACAATGAAGAAGCATTTTTTTAGTGGTGATGGTTATGGCCTTAAGAAAATTAAGTAATATATAAGAAGAAAGAAAGCACAATAATTAAATTGAAGTATATATAAAGCCAACTGTAATGTTAAAGAGTGTCAAATGTACAGATCGATGATAAGATCAAAGAGAGGACGTACTTAGAATTTTATTGATGGTCATAATTTTATCGATATTCATGATGATGATAATTCGAGTGGCCTAATTCTGAATAAATTGAATTTCATTAAACATAAATCTGAGATTCACTTAACTCTGGACAAAAATCGACGAAAACATACTCGGATAAATTATCAGGATCATCCGTCTTCTCCCCATGGAACTGCTTCTTCACATTATCATCTCCAGCTTCTTTCCCTTGATCAACAGTTGCCCGATCTTCAGCACTGCTCATGATCACTACCGAATCCTCTGCGTCTTTTTCCTTTCTTTCGGTACCATATTCAGACCGTAGATCTCCAGGAATGATCGCTGCGATTCCCATCAAGGAAACCAAACGTCGTTTCCAATTCAATTATCATCTCGTCGAGACGATCCTGTCCGTCCAAGACGTTTCTCAGCTCCTCGCTGAACATCTTCGTATCTATATGCTGGAAACCTTTCTGCGATGATTTACGTATAGCCATGAGTTCCATACCTGCTTGATATTTCCTCAGCAACTCGAGTGTGGCCTTCAGTTCGCGACTTTCTCGACCTTTCCGCAGTGATTCAAGAATGGCTTTCGCTTCCCTATGTTCTTCACCTTTCAGCTGCGATTTAAGTACTGTGGCCTTCACTTCCCTACCTTCTTGACCATCCGGCATTGATTCAGTTATTCGCTTCAGACGCTCCTTCATCGTTCCGCCCGTACAGGTATGTTTCTGCTTTGAATCTGATCCGGTGAGGATTGCAGGATCTTCGTCGACTTTGTAATTTTTGTTAGCCATTGATGACCACTACAAAAATAAATAGAGAAAAACAGAAAGGAAACTGCGTTGTTTGTTTTGGGATGCGGATACATCTCAAATTTATTATTATATTATTTTAAATTTTTATATAAAATATAAAAAAAATTAATTTTTTTTAAAATTCACATATTATTTTTTTAAATATTTATACAAAATTAATATTAATAAAATATCTTATAATAATATTTTATTTATTTTATACTTTTATTTAATTTAATTTCCTCTCTAAAAACAAACCGTTTAAGAGTAAGAGAGGCTGCTAAGTGCTAGGCAGTGACGAGAGAAAAAATTTGGATTAGGAGGGTCCTAAAATAAAATATATAAAATATTTTTTATTCCATTTATATATAATTTTTTATACGATTTAAATTAATTTGATAGTAAAATTTAAAATAAAAATAAATTATTTTTAATATAATTTATATATTAAAAAAATATATAACATGATAAAAATATATTATCATAATAAAAATATATTAAAAATACATTAAAAATTATTCAATTTCTTTTTTTTTTTTATTTTTATTTATAATAAAAATATGTCATTATTTTATTATATTATATTATTTTATATAAGATTTATTTCATTTTTAAATTAAATTGATTTTATAAAAAAAGATCAAAATAATTTTTAGAAAAGAAATCAATACAAAATAAAATTAATATTATTTTATAAAATTATAAAAAAATAAATATATTTTTTTTGAAAAAAATAAATATAGGAGTGGACAAGGAGGGTCACCCGGAGCCACTGCTGCTGGGAAATAGGATTTTAGAGAGAGAGATAATAACAGTTCCTTTGATTTGATTTGGTTTTGCTGTTAGTGCATGAAAGAGAAAATATTTATATAATTGTAGATTAGATAATGAAAAAAATAAATAAAATATGGGATTTATATAAATAATAATAATTTTTTCAATAATAAACTCTATTTTTAAAAAAAATAAGTACACAAAATTGACACATCTTACTCTTATATAAGATCATAAACATCATTTTGTTCAGAAATAGGAAAAAGAAAAGAAAATAATGATAGTTTTGCCAAATGTCACCACATCAACACGTACGTACGGTACATTATGTATTGTTAACAACTTAACACCTTTCAAAATTAATTAATTTTTTTAATTATTATTCTCATTAATTATTATTTATTTCTCAAGCTGCCTGCAAGTCATGCGAGTTGCCAGAGTGGCAACTGCGCGAGCCACCTCGCTAGCTAGCTAGCAAAGCAAAGTTCAAACCATCCAAAAGCTTGCGGTACGTTATTACCTTCTTTTTTTTTTTCACAAAGAATGGCAGTATTTATTATTAAAAAATTATTTTTTAAATATATTATAATTACCTTTTATTTTAAATATAATTGTAAGTAGTGTATGTTTATCATTTATCATTTATTTATTTGTTGTGAGAAAGCCCAAATCAAAATATATACAAATTAAAGTGCAATGTAACTCATAATCTTCTTTTTCATTATTTTCTCATCATCTCATTATTTGTCATTATATAATAAATTATATATTATGTTATACTTATCCGCCTATCATTTTATACTACATCATAAAATAATTATAAGACGAAGATAATAAAAATGATGATGAATATATTTATTATTTTTACAAAACAATAACATAGAGTCAAGATTAGCCCAATAAAATTACTTTTTGAAAGGGTCAAGGCCCAATAGCGAGAAGAGTCATGCTAAATATGTTAAAGAGTGTACAAATCTCACGTATTACTTTAAAAAAAATAAAATTTATTATTAAAAAATAATTTTTTTTTATATAAATTTCTTATTTATCTACTTTTTTTAACAAAAAAAAAAAAAGTATGAGAGACTTACACACCTTAAAATTATAGATATAATTTCTCTAGCAAGAGTTTGCCGAGAGCTCAAAACATTTTTCTCATAAGTTAGAGAGAGGGTTAAGGGTGGTTCTTGGTTTTGGTTACCCAAGGAGGACGCATAGAAGCTCTACTTCGGAGAGGGTCAATTCAAGAAAAATAAGACAGAAGTCCAATCATGGAAACATAGATATCATGGTCAACTATGAAAATCTTGGTGCTCAAGATTCAATGCCAAAGGTATAAAATGCAATAAAAAAAATAAAGAATAAATGAAAAATAGGGAGGAGATAGAGGAGGGATTATGTTCGATGAAAGATAATTTTGTACTTGGTTAAAACACATTATTACCATTAGTAGGAAGATACACATTCCTAATCAATATTAGAAATTCTAATTTCTTAACTCTAATCCATTGGAGAAAGTCCAAAATACTTTCATGGTACCATCGAACATAGAAATTAAAGTATTTAAGTGTTCTTTGTCTCTAACAATCCCTGAGTCCATCCTTGCACTCCAAAACAAAACACGGCAGAGCTCTTCCTTCCCCCACTTTTATTTTCCTTACCTTTTGTGCAAGTTCAATCCACCAAGACTTTCAAGGTATCCAACTTTCCTTTCATAATTTTCAAGAGTATGCGTGTGGTTTCTTTGGCTGGAAATTGACTTCTATCGACCTATCCAATAAAAAAATATGCAAGATGTTGAATTGGTCTTCAACCATCATCTTGACACAGTTACACTCAGTTCTCAACCTCATATTGTGGGAACATCATATAATAGATTATTTAGACTCAATTATTATGGGACTAGACTAATCATTTTGTATTATTTTTTTTTCTCGTATTGTACTATATATCTCTCTTTTATTTAGTAATGAACTTATGTTGTTGAAAATAAAAACTCCAATTAATCCATAAAAAATAATAAATCTTGACCTCTTTTGAAAAGATGGGACTGAATCAATTGGGTGCTAGCTAGGTGGGTGGCCATTTTCCACCTAGCACCCCTCGGCTCTACCCTATTGTCGTGACTATCCACATCCGCCAAATGATTTGGTGATTTTCTTACTCACATTCTGTAAGGTAACCTATTATCAGGGAGAATGAAAATAGACCATTGACCATGAAAATTTGGGGAAATCGTGTATATTGTATATACAATATTTCACTGTACAAGCTGCCTTATATATATAAATATGAAATGAAAATAATGCTAATAACGTAAATGTGTACAAATAATGAAAGAATGTTCTAGAATTAATTAGAAGCATTGGTATATTCAGATCAACCTTCTTCATCCTTTATGACTTCTTCTAAATGATTTGTAGTTGGTGTAGGCTGAGAATGACTTGTAGCTAGCTGTTGAGACTTATTGTGTAATAGCCCTCTGCAAGGTGGAGAATAGAGAATTGCTATTCCCATCATGGATAAATATTTAACCAAAAGAAATGAAGGGAAAGCCTTAGTGAATATATTGGTCAGTTGACAATGTGAGGCAACATGAGCTGTAGTGATGGTCCTTTCTTGGATTTTGTCTCTTATTATGTGGCAATCAAATTCAATATGCTTGGTGCGTTCGTGAAAGACAAGATTTTTAGTAATATGGAGCGCAACTTGATTGTCACAATAAAGGAAAGAATAAAGGAAAGCAGGCTGTGGGTGAGAAATTCAAAGATTAGTGAGCAGGTATCGCAACCAAGTGAGTTCATAACATGTAAAAGCCATAGAACGATACTCGACTTCAGCTGAAGATTGAGATACGACTGTTTGCTTCTTTGTTTTCCATGAAATAAGAGAATCACCAAGAAGGATACAATATCCAGTAATGGAATGATGAGTATCAAGGTATGAAGCTCAATCTGAGTCACCATAAATTTTAAGTTGTAGCTGGAAAGTTGAGGATAGCAAAATACCTTGTCCTGGGGCAGCCTTGATGTATCTAAGAACTTTGTGAGCAGTAGCTAGATGAGTGATCCTCGGGTTGTCCGTAAATTGGCCAAGAAGCTGAACAACGAAGCATAAATTAGGCCAAATGATGGTGAGATACAATAGATAGTCAATGAGGCGACGATAAGAACTGGGATCTGAAATAGGGTCACCACAATCCTTGCTCAGCTTAAAATTTTGGTCGATGGGCAGCTTGAAAGGTTTAGAGCCAAGAGTTCTTGATTCAGCTAGAATATTTACGGTATATTTGCGTTGACACAAATGAATGCCCTTTGGAAGACCTAGCAACTTCCAAGCCGAGAAAATAACGCAAAGAGCCAATATCCTTTAACTTAAATTGATTGTGAAGAAAAGATTTCAAAGCTGCAATGGAAGCTTGACAATTTCCAGCCACTATTATATGATTTACATAGACTAATAAAGTTATAAATGTGCACCATCAAGCTTGGTAAAAAGGCTATAATCAGCTTTAGACTGTTGAAACCCAAATGTAATGAGAGAAGAAGAAATTTTGGAATACCATTGTCTTGACTCTTGCTTAAGGCCATAGATGCTCTTAAACAACTTACAATTGAAGAGGACCTCCTTTAGTAAACCCGGGGGGTTTTCTCATGTAGATCTCCTCTTCTAAAGTGCCATGAAGATATGAGTTGTTGACATCGAATTGGTGAAGGGACCAACCTTGAATTGTTGCCACCGAGAGTAAAACTCTCACTGTTATAAGTTTGGCTATAGTGGAAAACGTTTCTGTGTAGTCAATTCCCTCTTGTTGTGTAAAATCCTTGGCAACGAGGCAGGCTTTTAACCTCTCAACAGACCCATCAGAATGAAATTTGGTTTTGTAAACATATATGTAATCAATGACAGTCTAACCAGAGGGTAAATCAGTGATAATCCAAGTATGGTTTTGTTCCAAAGCTTTCAGCTCAAGGTTCATGGCTTGGCACCAGCCAGGGTGTCTCACGGCTTGCTTGTAGGATTGAGGTTCAAATACATTGGAAATAGAAGAGGAGAAAGCACTAAAAGATGGAAAAGTTTTTTGGTAAGAGAGAAAGTTGGAAAGGGAACAGGGATTACCAGCAGCCTCCATGGATAGCAAAAGATTGGAAGGTTGAAGTGAAGCTTGATCATAGTGGAAATCTTGCAAATATTGAGGAGCCCTCCTTTATCTAGATGACCTGCGTAGGGGTGGGGAAATATGAGGTCTAGAGGTAAGAGGAGAAGTGTTAGGATAAGGGGGGGTAGTGGACTATTGTGGGTCTAAATTAGGTGGGAAGACAGTGGAGTTAAGTAGAGGGTTGGAGGAATTAAGGGGTTGCTGTGTGTCTAAATTTGGTGGGAAAATAGTGGGGTTAAGTGGATGGTTTGTAGTGGGGAAATCAACATTATTTGGTAGTGGTTGAGTGAAAACAAAATTGTTGTTTTGAGTAGAGGTATGTGTGTGTGGGTAAGGAATGAAAAGGAAAAATAGACTCATGAAAAAGGACATCTCAAGAAAGGAAAACGGTTTTTGATTCAATGTCAAGAAGTTTATATCATTTTGTTCTAAAGGGATATCCTAGAAATATGCACATTCGACCTCGGGGATCAAGTTTCTTCCTACCATGAGAAAGGGTAGAGGCAAAATAGAGAGAGCAAAAACACTTTAAGTGGGAGTATGTGGGGGGTTTGTTGAATAAAAGTTCAAAAGGAGTTTTATTCTTGAGGAATGGGCTAGGGGTTCTATTTATCAAGTAGGTGGCTATCAGGACACAGTCATTCCAATATTTTAGTGGGAGGCTGGATTGAAGTTTTAAGATATAAGCCATATTAAGTATGTGTTGGTGCTTCATTTCAACAATGTCATTTTGTTGAGGTGTGGCAACACAAGTGGTGTGATTCACAATTCCTTTGGCATTAAAAAAAATATGTCATGAGGAATTCACTCACATTGTCACTTCTCAATATTTTTATTTTAAGCTGAAACTGTGTTTCAACAAGGTTGGAGAAGGCCTCTATTATTTTCTTGGTTTCTTATTTATTTTAAGCAAGTAGAGCCATGAGCTTCTAGTAAAGTCATCTACTATAGTGGGGAAGAATTTAGATCCATCATATAAAATAGTGGAACATGGTCCCCAAAGGTCACAGTGCATTATTTCAAAGGGTTTGGAAGTTTTATTAATGTTGTGAGGGAAAGATAACCGATGTAATTTTGCTAATGGACAAATGCAATATGGTTTTTCATTAGTAGTAATGTTGTTCTTTATAATGGGTTTTGAAATGGATTGTAAAATAGGAAATGAAGGATGCCCTAGGCGACAATGCCATAGGTCATTAACATTAATAGAACTCAAAAAGGAAGCTGAAATGACAGATTTAGCATGAGAAAGGTATGAAAGTGTAATGGCCAGAGTTGAAGGAGGGACTTCAGTGTTGAGCAAGTAGTAGAGACCATTTCTCACTTCACCCTTCCCAATCGTTGTCCAAGATAAAAGGTCCTGGATAAGATAAAAGTCAAAAAAAAAAAAAACTAGGCAACAAGTGAGTGTGGCAGCCATTTGTTTTGCTGAAATGAAGTTAAAATGAAAAGAAGGCACGCATAACACATATGTGAGAGAAATAGAAGGTGTTAAGTGAATAATGCCTGTGTGAGTGATGGGAACTTCAGCCCTATTTGGTAACTTAACAGAGTAAGAAACATGTGCAGTGATGGTGGTGAGAAAGGAGGTGTAGCAGACCATATGGTTTATTGCACCAATGTTTATAATCCAAGTGATTTCAGGAGAGTGCAAAGAAGTGTTCTTAAAAGTGGATAAGCAAAGGGAGTTACCAGACATTTTAGAGGTTGAAGGAGAGGAAAGATTGGACTGAATCTGGTTAGCAGAAGGTTGAGCAGCAGCGAGAGACTCCCTTGCCTAAAGTAAGGCCATCAATAATTGATATTGGAGCGGAGTTAAACCCACTCGATCATCACTGAAACCCTTAAGGTCAGATGCAGGTGATTAGTTGGTGGTCTGAGTGGCAAGCGCAGCAAGGCCTGGGGATTTGTGGCCAGGTGGATAGCCATTCAACTTGCAGTAAAGATCCAATATATGGCCAGATATATGGCAATGGGAACACACTAGAGGTTCGACATTGCCAGCTTTAAAACAGTTTTCCAATGAGGGTCCAGTAATCTTACAATGAGTGCAATATGTGCGTTCCTTCTTTGGTTTGGATGGAGAATGGCTTTTAGAGAGGAGTCGATTGATGGCAAAAGCCATAGAGTCAGCGGAAGGTGTGGAAGGTGGGATGAGTTGGTGATGACACTCTTGTTGTTGTATAAGAGAGAAAACCTTTGTAATGGAAGGTAGTGGATCGAGTAACATGATCTGATCCCGCACAAAGGAGTAGGTGTCATTCAACACCATAAGGAATTAAAAAACACAATCCCATTGGTGGTGGTCGATTACGATTTTCAGATAACCACAAGAGCACACGAGAAGAGGATCATAAATAGACAATTCATCCCAAAACGTTTTAATCTTACCATAATAAACACTTATAGAGTCATTCTCTTGAAGGATATGGGCTAGGGTTTGCTTGAGTTAATAGAGGGGGGTCGATTGATGAAAAAAGTCATAGTGCCAACGGAAGGTGTGGAAGGTGGGATGAGTTGGTGATGACACTCCTATTGTTGGATGAGAGAGAAAACCTTCGTAATGGAAGGTAGTGGATCGACTAACACGATCTGATCCTGCATAGAAGAGTAGGTGTCATTCAACCCCATAAGGAATTAAAAAAACACAATCCCATTGGTGGCGGTCAATTAGGGTTTTTAGAGAACCACAAGAGCACACGAGAAGAGGATCATAAATAGACAATTCATCCCAAAACGTTTTAAGCTTACCATAATAAACACTTACAGAATCATTCTTTTGAAGGATATGGGCTAGGGTTTGCTTGAGTTGATAAATCTTGGAGCATTTTGCTAAGAAAATCGATCCTCAAGGTCGAGCCAAATATCTCGAGCGTTGTCAACGAATGTGATGCTAGACTTGACTGAATTACTGATAGAGTTATGGAGCCATGAGAACACGAGGACGTTGCAGCGTTCCCAAAGCGCAAGAAGAGGGTCTGTTGGGTTGGTGGGTTTAGGGATTGAATCAAAGATGAATCCGAATTTATTCTTGGCCTGTAGAGAGAGGCACATGGCTCGCGACCATGTAGCGTAGTGTCGGCGGTAAGTAAATCGGTGACCAAGACCGCCGCTGGGTTGTCGCCATTGTCAAGGCGTAATGGGATGTTTGGGTTGGTTAGGTATAGGTTTTTGGTTAAATCGGAGGTCGGAATGTTGTTTGGGTTAGGATTAGAGTGGACGAAACGGTTAGTGGAATGGGTTGGAGAAGAATCACCAGAGCTTTCCATCAATTCTTCCATGAGTGTTGCTCTTTAGGTTATTGATACCATGTAAGGTAACCTAATATTAGGGAGAATGAAAAACAGAGCATTGAACATGAAAATTTGGGGAAATCGTGTATATTGTATATACAATGTCTCATTGTAAAAGTTGCCTTATATATATAAATATGATATGCAAATAAAACTAATAATGTAAATGTGTACATATAATGAAAGAATATTTGAAATTAATTAGAAGCATTGGTATATTCAAATTGGCCTTCTTCATCCTTTATGATTTCTTCTAAATGACTTGTAGTTGGTGTAGGCTGAGAACGACTTGTAGCTGGTTGTTGGGACTTATTGTGTAATACATTCCGGTCTCGTGATCCAAATTAGAAACTTAGCATCCTAATTCCAAATTCCATCATTCAAACACAAATCTCTATATGCAACTCCCTGACTCTTTAGCTCAAGATTAAAGATAATCAATCTGTGGTTGTAAACAGTGATCTCTGGTGGCAACTAGATATTCTTCTTGGTCTCTAGTATGTTACCAAAACTTCAAAAACTAGAGGCAATGAAAGAAGAAGAAGACAAAAAGATGCAGAGAAGAAGATGTTGGAAGAATAAGAAAAAATGAAGATGAATGAAATGAGTCGAGAGTTGCAATGAGGAGAAGACTCGAAGAGGAAATGATTTCTTTTAAGGATTGTATGACTTTTTATAAATAGAAGGGTAGACATGTAGTTATTGGATGGATAGATATCCTATTCATCCCATGCCTAACTTTAATGAAAAAAAAAGTATATGTTCTAACTATCCTGCAAATCAGGTGAATTGTTGCCTGATAGTAGGCAAAATGCATGAAAGGGTTGGGTTGCAAGCAACCATGCCCAACTCTAGATGTAGTTCGTAGAACTTTTATTTAGAGTTATGCTAGAGAGCAGTTCCTTTTATAACACACTGACCAAATCAGCCATCGTGTCGAGGTGGATGTACAATAATCTTGATTGGGCGAAGTTGGATGTAAGAAATAAATTGAGGAAATAACATTAAAAATATGCACAAAAAAATGGCCCAATGTCACCTAATCTCAAATTTCACTCTGTCTCACCTCACCCGATCTAGGGTTCTCTGTTGCTTTGTGCCGCCAATGTCCCACATGGTCACAACTTCTAGTGGTTGACGAAGACATCGTTATTGGGTATGCATTCTCCTACTACAATTTTGAATATATATATATATATATGTATATATGTATATAAATAGAGAAGTTGATAGACACAAAGAGATTACGAAAGTAAACTCCTAAATTGATATTATTTCATATGATCCATTGATCTGCTTTATGATAAAAAAGAATTTTACACTCTAATGTACTATATCAAACCATATTATTTTGTAATTTTATTTTTGTGTAGTCTCTTTGTATCTAAAGTATTTATCTTATATATATATATATATATATATATACTAGGTAAGGACAACGTGTAAAACATATTTACCTAGTTGAGTGAAATAATTGTTTTACAAAAATAATATGTTACAAAATATTGATTAATGAATAATTTAATGCATAGAAAAAAAAAGCAAATTTTAGAAAATATTTTTAGATAATAACAACTTAGTGAAGTATAATAATTACATATTTGATAGATTAGAAACCAAAAGATTAGTTCAAAATACACTATAGTTTGATACAAGTTTAGCAAAAATTATAATATACATAGAAATTAAACGAAAGAATTCATATAAAACAATATAATTTAAATCCTTAACTATATTCTATAGGGAAATAAAGTTTATGTAACAAATAAAATTCTGGGCTAACATATTTATCTAATTAAAATTAAGCCCAACTTTAACATATTATAATGGTTTTCTGAAATGTGAACAAACCAAACTCAACATACCATTTAAATCAAGATCACAAATCTAAACAATATCCTTTAACATCCCTTCAGAGTAACTTAACTCAAAACATAAGAACGTTTAAATCAAATCCTGGGTAAAAGACATATTCTGCCATATGGCTTACATTCCAAGGACAACAACATAAAAGTATTAAAACAAAGGTTTTCAATATACTTTACGTAAAGAGCTATATAGAAACGGATTAAAGGGTAATTTTGTGATAACATGTAGTTATAAGCATTTTTTTGAAATGCTGAAAATCTAAAAGCACCCCAAACTTTCTTCTGTAGCCGACTTTCCTTTGAGAAGAAAAGAGTAGTGCAATGAAGAGAGAACTTTATAAAATTAAGGATATTGTCTAGAAATAATAATATAAATTTGCTCCATCAAAAAATAAAATAAAATAATTAACTTGCAGGTCTTATGGAAAACTAGTACATAGTGTGCCTGTTTAGATTCAGAAATGAGATGAGAAGGATTATGAATAATAATAAAATGAGTGGTTGGGAGTTATTGAAATTTGAAATGAGTAGTTGAGATGGGTTGAAAGTACGAAATTAATTGTAAATAGTAAATATCAGTTTCTAAAACAAATCGGGCCTAAAGCTTAGATAGATTCTAAAAATTGAAAGATTTTATGGGAAAAACCAACTAATAGAGACATGGTGATATACGGCAAAACCGAAAAGGGAAAAAATCGAAAAGGGCAATCAATGAGTCGCTCTCTAGAGACTTCTTGCGGAAGATAAAATACATTGTGAAGGATAATTTGGTGAAATAAAATACATTGTGAAGGATAATATAGGCTTTATTGGACAAAGATGAAATAAAAGGTGGAGGAAATTTAACATAATATTGCACGAAGACATAGAGATGAAACTGGAGAAGAAAACATTGTGCAAACCAATGAGGTGTTTGGGCTTACAGTGAGGGAACGCAATAGCCAAGTGACTATGGATCAGGGCAACCGGACTGGAAGCAACAATGAAAAACCACAAAAACAAAGAAGTTGCCATGATCCGGATCCAATCACGAAAAATGAAAAGGAAACTAATGGAAGTTGGAGAGAGAGGTTTGGGTGGGAAGAGGAACACGACAAGGTTGCTACCATGGCTGATGGTGTTGAGTGCAATGACGGTTAGCAAGAGAAGCAACGTACGATGACGTCTAGTTTGACAGAAAGGCAAGAAAGTAAACAAATCAAGAGAGAAGAGGAGAGAGAATAACACAGAAAATGAGAAATAAGGGAAGAGGGAAGAGAAGTAAATGGCTTTTGGGTTGGGAGAGAGAGCGAGAGAGAGAGGAAGACGAGAAGAAATGTCCTGCTTTCTCATAAAGGACATGGATGATAAAAATAATAGCAAACGGATGGACTTAAAAGACATATAAAAAAACAGACAAACGTTAAAACAAGAAATTTCATTAGATATTCACTTATTATAATATATATATATATATATATATATAGAGAGAGAGAGAGAGAGAGAGAGAGAGAGAGAGAGAGAGAGAGAGAGAGAGAGATCACTGAATAATAAGGTCCTAGAGGTTGAAGGATGATTTAGTTTGAGGAATGAAAATGCTCTCCGTTTGGTTGTAGAGGTGTAGTGAAATGACTATCCATAGCCAAGTAAAACTATATGTAAATTTTGAGTTTTTAGTACCTATTTTCTAAGTAACATTTTGTAGAGGTTAGAAACGATCGAAGCTAAAAGAATCCACAACCAAGTAATATCTACTAAAAAGATAAATGATTTGAGTTTTAAAACTTGAAACTTTGTTAAGTTTATATGATAAAAAAAATTATTTTCTTTTCATTTTATTTATTTATAATTTAGTTTTGCTACACTTGAATGCTTATGTTGATGTTTCACTTAAACTAATGAAACCTCAACCCTAAATTGATTATTAGGCCAAAAATCATTTTGGTGAAAGGAGAGATAAAAGTTCTCTTAACCACCCATTAGAAACATCTTTGAGTGAATGCTCGAGTTCTATGAAAGTGATGCATTGTGTATAAATTATTTTTATCTACCTTGTTATGATTGGTGTTGAAGTGGTATTTTTTTTAGGCTTATTATGGATTTATGCTAACTCCATTTATAGCTCCATTTTTCAGGCCTCCACCCTCAGCCCATATACTTCTCTAGCACCCACTACTCATTCAAATCCATATGATCCAACGAACCCCCAGCTCTGATCTTCATTTCAAAATGTTACTCCAAATTTCTATACTCTAAACCCCTATGCACCTCTTCCAAACCAAAATGCTCCTGCAACCCCTTATCCCTACATATGGAAAAACCAGGTACCTTTTTTTAACACTCGAGAGCCTTTGTTTATACAACCATTTGGGAATCAAGTAAATTAGCTAATCCATCTATCATGGGACTTCAAATAAGGTTGAGTAATTTGCAGAAAGTGAGAATGTATATACTTCAAAACCAATAAATGAGAGTGTAGCTGAGGATCTAACTACAAGTAAAGAGGGTATATGTATAGACTCAAGCGAGCATCAAATTAATCGACAAGCAAATATTACTTCTGGAAATGGTTAGTCATGTTTTCCTCTCATTTATTAAATAAACATTGATTGCTTAATATATGATTTATTGAATACCATATGAGCTACATGAGCTATGCAAAGTGAACGAATTTTGGTGTAATGACTCAAAGAACAAAATAGAAGTTGGATGAGACGAAAAATACATAACTCTTAGACCTAATTTGTTTTCAGAGATGAGATGAGAAGAGATGAGATAAAAGTTAAAAAAAGAATAAAATATTGTTGTAATATATTTTTTTTAATATTAGTTTTGTTTTGAAATTTGAAAAAAGTGTTTTGAAATTTAAAAATTTTATTATATTTTGTATGGAAATTTGAAAAAATGTAATAATGAGTTTGAGATAAGTTTTGAATTTTTAGTTTCATCTTTATAAGTAAACCAGGCTAACTGTCACCTAATACAAAGCACAAAAATAGACGAATTATTGTGTCAAAATCATGCCCAACAATAGATATAGAATATAAGGCCAAAATCAATATATGGTTAGTTAATGGTGAGTGGTGTTTGACTATCATAGAGCTTGCCACAATTTTGGATTGTTCAGCTCACAAAAGTCTAGATATTTGAGATGCAATCAGAATTTAGATTAAATTGTGAAGTGGAAGTTAAAAATGGATGACAAAGTTGGAATAAGGATGAGTAACTAGAGGTTTTAAGAACCTTGAGTTCATTAAGAAAGATTGTAGAAAATTCATCAATGAGGCGAGTCACCTTTGCCTAGTAAAGGAGGTGTTGAGGCATTCATGGAATATTTGATTGGATATGTGATATGCTTTTATGCATTTATGGATTTAGATGATGAATCAAAATAGAGAAACTAGTATCTAGTAACTCTTAGATTAATATTTCGATTGGATGTGTGCTATGCATTTGCCTAGTTGGAGTATATCATCATGGCTGGTCATATTTCTTGATGTGGAATAATATCTAGTAAAAATATACAAGCTTTCATGTGGTTATTCCGAATATGGTTGAAGTGTATGAATGGTTAAGCTTTATCTGCAATCATAGCAAACCAAGATCATGCCCCAAAAAGATTGCAATTGCTTTTCTAGAAACTAGACATAGATATTTTCTATAGCACATCATGAAAGAACTCTTGGAGAAGCTTGGATCACACATATTGTATAATTGTGTTATGAAATAAGTCAGCTAAGGTTATATTGTTTGTATGACTCCTAAACATGTGAAAAATTTAAAGAGAATTGGAAAAAGCTAATTGATGCATACAATTAAGGCAAATGCATACTCGACTAGCTTATATAGTGAGTGCTCATTTTGGGTCTTGATTTACTTGAAAAATATGTTCTAGGCTGAGAATAACACAGACAAAGAAGCAAAAATATGAAAACATATTTTAAGTTTGTGCATTCAACTACACTGATAGAGTTTGTCAACTAATTCAATAATGCCATCAAGAAGAAAGCTGAGCTTGAACAATTTGCTTACTTCAATTTATACAATGCCACAACATGTGTTTCATTTATTTTCCCATAGAATAGCAGTTCCAAAGTGTGTACACAAATGCTAAGTTCAAAGAGGTACAATACGAAGTAATGAGATGATATACTATAATTATTCACTTGTTAGATCGGAAAGTGTGATCTCTACATACGAGATTTTAGACACTTTATGTGACGCCCCCAACTTACGTCTGGGATTTAACGTAAATTAAGGTGTCTGGATGAGCAACACTTGGCTACTCACCCTCGTACTTAACAAGACTAAAAGTATAAATCACTTAATTCGCAGCGGATCAGGTTTTAGATATAAGACCTTCTAAAGATCACACGGAAATATATATACAACATTCATTGAAACTTAACATTGTACTTTATACATATACAAGATCCAAACTGTAGCAAAATATTTTACATTCATCCCAAAAGAACTTTCCTTCACCTCACTCTTTCTCCCTCTTAACCTCGGGGTATTCTCTCCCATAGCGAAACCTATCCATACTAATACTAAAGTCTCGCTGGAGCTGTTGTCCCTGTGGAGTCGCACAAACCCCACACATGGACAACGAGCCGTCTACTCCTAAGGTTATGCAGCATCCAGTACGTCGCCTCTCCTCAGCAAAAGAGGATGCGTCCAGACTCCAAGCTCCGGTGGGTCGACTACTGATAGGAGGTCCGAAGGAAACAAAAGAAACGTCCATATAAGGACTATAATCGGAAAGTCCCTCAGGACTCCCCGAAGTCTCCTGCCTCATCGGGGCTGTCCCCCTACTGGTCATCGAATCCTGTATGAAGTAATATGCACAAAATATATGGAGCCACAAAAGAGTGAGATTTCGAATGAAATCTCAGTAAGTACATAAACAGCTTAAAGGAAACAGGGAAAACAACCATAAAGTTATACCACCAATGACACGGGAAAATTACCCTAACATACCCCTCACAAGACCACTGTCTAACTGACACTTTTCTTAACTCACCCGTGATCTTATATTAAATTACCCCGTTTTCCCTTAAGATTTTTATATTCTTTCTTATCACTGATGGGCGTTACGTATCGCCGTCCCCATCACATACACTCATCAATCATCCGGGCGTTACGTATCGCCGTCCCCGTTATGATGAGTCTGGTGTCAATCATCCGGGCGTTACGTCTCGCCGTCCCCGCTATTCAAATCAATTTCACGGGCGTTACGTCTCGCCGTCCCCGTGAGGATCAATCACACGGGCGTTACGTCTCGCCGTCCCCGTGGAGATCACAATTTCATATATCACGACAGGCGTTACGTATCGCCGTCCCTGCCGGCACGTCAGTCATACGGGCGTTACGTATCGCCGTCCCCGTCATGACGTGACTAACTTAATCTTTAAACTTTATTTCCTTTTTATTCTTTTCTTATACACATGAGTTATTTCACTTATAACCCTTCCCATTTGAAACTCCCAACTCTATTCTAAGGAAACCCTAAGTCTAAGCAAAACAGGGCATCTCGCTCGAGCGGCTTGTCGAGCGAGTATCGAGCGAAGTCTCGGGTTGGGACTCGCTCGAGTGAGGTATCGAGCGACAGTCGAGCGAGGGTTCAGATTTTGCCTTCGCTCGACTCACATGTCGAGCGAGGGTCGAGCGAACTTACGGCTCTAAGGGTTTTTCTACTCAAAACATGCCAATCTTTTCCATACACTCCATTTATCTTCTTACAAGCTTAAATCTAAGTTCTTACAATTTTTATGAACGTATTTACAAGACAAAACAAAACCAATCCTACTCATGTGTCCATTTCCACTCAAACATGTTCTTAAATGTTCACTACTATTAAACATAACTCAATCATGCCAATAAACCACTTCCATGCTTAAATTAAGCTAGAATATGGACTTAAAATTCCTTCCAAGCTCAAGAGAATTGTTCCACCAACTTCCTACAAGTTTTCTCCCACATACACTCACTTAGCTCACAAGTGATCACTTTGAGGGTTTGGGGAGGGTTTTCTGGTATGGCTTCAAAAGGCAAGTGTTCTCTCCTTCTAAAGGAGCTTAGGAAGCTCTCAAGGCTCTATTTATAGGGTGATGGTCGACCAACATGAGGGAGAGAAAAGGAATTGCACCTAAGGTGCCCTAGTTGCCAGATTTGCATGTGATGAGGTGTCCATCTAGGGAAATCTAATGATGAGGATTAAGCCTCCCAAATCCTAGGCTTTGCAGCTGGATTAGTCATCCAAGGGCTCACAATTGAGGTGGTTTGGCTGCCCATTTTGATCTATGGCTGAGAAGCAAGCTAAAGGGATAAGAGGTGAGGTGGCATTTCACCTAACCATGCATGCATCTCCCATCTCCAGCTCTCCCCTTGTGTCACACGCCCATCTCCAGCTTTTCCTACCCATTTGGTTCCTTCCCAACTCCCTTAGGTCTTCCCTCAACAAGTTCTAGAAGGTCACTTCATAGTTTAGTTAAGGTAGAGCCAAATTTGATCCACTTAGTCACCAATCAACCAGATTTTGGCTCCCATTGAGTTCCCATCACACTAACTATTCAATTGACTTCCAAATCAACTTTCCATCCATTAATAACTATCCCTACACATGTCCTAATCCCAGAGAATCCTAAAACCAGTTGCCTATTTGGTTACATGCCCCAATTTAGTTCAATTATCCAATTCGGGTTCCATTTAAGCCCATTCTAAAGCTGCCTACTTGATTCCCAATTAAGTTATTGATTCCCTCCGAATCTCAGGAAACTTCAAACATAAAAGTTTTAAATATATCTCTTAAGGTTCTATACCAATGGGAATCACCTCATTTGGACATCATATGGCTGACTTATGATCATTTTCCTAAAACTCGACAGATAAATCCGAAAGTGCATAATTCTCAATACTAAGTGAAATCTCATATTCCTCAACTAAATCTCCCACTCTAATTTCCTAATAAATAAATGCATCATATGAATCTCCTTAAAACAATATCCATAAAATAATTTACCTTAGAAAATTTTGGGCTATTACATCCTCCCCTCCTTAAAAAGGATTTCGTCCCCGAAATCGCTAAGATATAAATAATTAAGGGTTAAGGAGTCTATACCTCGGTTGCTAGCAGTAGATTCTTCTGAAGAGGTAGGTACTTTTTCCTCATTAATTAGTGAATCCTGAGAGTGATAAAATATCATGTCTATATCGGGATCATAGTACATATTCACACTAATCTCTTGCAACATACGAAATCTCTCTTCCTCGGTCTCTTCTATTATAGGTCCCTCTTCACACTGACGTTTACGCTCTTCAGATCCATCAGATGACTCTATTATGACAGATTTTCCTTTGTCCTCTCTTCTCAAAAATCTTTTCTCTGCTTTTAACCATTTTCTAGCGGGTTGTCTTTCCTCACCTGGTAACGCTTTTCTACTTATAGGGTTACCTTTCTCGTCTATGTCCATAATGTGGGTTCTGTGCTTCTCACTTTTATTTAACCAGCCCAATCTCTCAGCTTTCCATTGTTTCAGTTTTTCTCTACAAAATCTCTCTCTAACTCTTTCAGATCTTCAATTCGTACAGGCCATTCTTCGTAAGTTAAATTGGAACGTAAATTATTAGGGCGCGGATCCATTACTGCCACTGGTTGATCATTCAAACACTTTTTCAGAGAAGATACATGGAAGACGTTATGAACTCCTTGTAAATCATCAGGTAGGGCTAAACGGTAAGCCACTGGACCTACTTTTTCCAGAATTTCATAAGGTCCAATATAACGAGGACTCAACTTCCCTTTCTTACCAAATCGCATGACTCCCTTTAGTGGCGAAATCTTCAAATATACCCAGTCTCCCACCATAAAATCTAAAGCCCTTCTACGATTATCTGCATAACTCTTTTGTCTACTTTGTGCTGTCTTTATCTGATTTCTAATCTTTGTGATCTGCTCTTTAACTTCTTGTAAATACTCGGGTCCCAAAACACTACTTTCACCCACTTCATCCCAATAAATAGGAGACCTACATTTCCTCCCATAAAGTGCTTCATATGGTGCCATCTGTATAGTAGCTTGAAAACTGTTATTATATGCAAATTCAATTAACGGTAACAGACTTTCCCAATCTTTGTCAAAATCTAACACGCAGGTTCGCAACATATCCTCCAAAGTTTGAATAGTTCTTTCTGTTTGCCCGTCCGTTTGAGGATGATATGCGCTGCTGAAATTTAAATTGGTACCCATCATCTTCTGTAAACTTTGCCAAAATCGAGATGTAAATCTAGGGTCTCTGTCCGATACTATAGTCTTGGGTATTCCATGTAAACGAACTATTTCCTTCACATAAATTTTTGCTAACTTTTCCATAGAATCCGTGTTGGAAATAGGTAAAAAGTGGGCACTCTTCGTCAATCGATCCACTATTACCCAAATCGAATTTTTTCCCGTAGATGTTCTTGGAAATCCTACCACAAAATCCATAGATAGATCTTCCCATTTCCATTCAGGGATTGGTAAAGGTTGCAACTGACCGGCCGGTCTTTGGTGTTCAGCTTTTACTAACTGACACACTGGACACTTGGCGACAAAGGTCGCAATATCCTACTTCATTCCTTCCCACCAAAACTTTTCTTTTAAATCTTGATACATCTTAGTACTTCCAGGATGAGCAGTATATGGTGTACTATGAGCTTCTTTCATCAACCTTTCTTTCAATTCTGGGGCATCCAGAATGATTTTCCTTCTTCCAAAGTATAACATTCCATCGCCTGAAATCATAAAGTGTGGAGACCCTTTTCCTTCCAGTACTTGCTGTTTTATCTTCTCCAGCTTAGCATCCTTTTGTTGTTTTTCCTTAATTTCTTTGTCCATTAAAGGAATAATTTCTTGAATCTCCATTAGCTTGAGGTCCTGTGATAATCTGTTCACCAGAATTTCTCGCATCGCTGCCAGCACTAAAAGTTTTTCTGTTTGAACTTTCCTACTCAAGGCATCGGCTACCACATTCGCCTTTCCAGGGTGGTATTTGATTTCGCATTGAAAATCACTTATAGTCTCTATCCACCTTCTCTGTCTCATATTCAAGGTTTTCTGGCTAAAAAGATACTTGAGACTCTTATGGTCCGTAAATATTTCACACCTTTCTCCATATAAGTAATGCCGCCAAATCTTTAGAGCAAACACTACAGCTGCTAACTCTAAATCATGCGTGGGATAATTCTGTTCATGATCCTTAAGTTGTCGGGATGCATACGCAACTACTCTTCCTTCTTGCATTAACACACACCCCAATCCCATTTTTGAGGCATCACTATATATCACATAAGGTTTATGAGGTTCTGGCAAGGCTAAAATTGGTGCTGTAGTCAATCTCTTCTTTAGCTCTTGAAAACTCTTTTCGCATTGTTCACTCCAAACATACTTAGCATTCTTTCTAGTCAATGCTGTCAGAGGTGCAGACAGTTTGGAAAATCCTTCCACAAATCTTCTATAGTATCCAGCTAATCCCAAGAAACTTCGTATTTCATGTGCATTGGTTGGTTGCTGCCACTCCATCACTGCTTCTACCTTTGTCGGATCCACAGAGACTCCTTCACTTGAAATAACATGACCCAAAAATTTAACTTCTTGTAGCCAAAATTCACACTTGCTAAGTTTGGCGTACAGTTGATGTTTCTGTAAAATTTCCATTACTACTCTCAAATGCTCTTTATGATCTTCGTCAGTCTGAGAGTAGATCAAAATATCATCAATAAAAACCACCACAAACTTGTCCAAATATGGTCTGAATATCCGGTTCATCAAGTCCATGAATACTGCTGGTGCATTTGTCACTCCGAATGGCATAACCAAAAATTCGAAGTGCCCATATCGGGTTCGGAAAGCCGTCTTAGGTACATCTTGCTCTCTGATTTTCAATTGATGATAGCCAGACCGAAGGTCTATTTTTGAAAACACAGTTACTCCTCTTAATTGATCCAACAGGTCATCTATCCGTGGCAACGGATATTTATTCTTAATGGTAACTTTATTCAATTCCCGGTAGTCTATGCACATCCGCATCGTCCCATCTTTCTTTTTCACAAACAACACTGGCGCTCCCCATGGGGATGAACTAGGCCTGATAAATCCTTTTCTCAAAAGTTCTTCAATTTGAGCTTTCAATTCTTCTAATTCCACCGGTGCCATCCTATACGGAGCCCTATGAACTGGAGTTGTGGCTGGTTCCAATTCAATAACAAATTCTGCTTCTCGATCAGGAGGCAGTCCCGGTAGATCATCAGAAAAGACTTGAGGAAAGTCTTCCACCACAGGAATTCCTTGAATACCTTTAACAATTTCTGAGGAGTTTAACAGGATTACCCAGTAGCCCTTAGTTTCTTTGTTAACACTTTTCATTATTCGCTTAGCAGTTACTATGGAGGAAATTGCCTTCAACGTTTCCCCCTTGTAACAAAATTTCCCTTCCTTGGATAAGTCAAAAATTATTTCCTTTCTGCGATAGTCCAGTTTAGCATAATACTTGGCCAACCAATCCATACCTAAAATTAAATCAAACTCCATCAAATGGAATAGTATCAGATCAGCGACTAGCTGTGAACCTCCAATTTCCAAGGGGCAATTTCTCACCATCCGGTGGCATCCTGCTACCTTTCCATTGGGCATGACCACTATAACTTTTTGGGTCAACAATTCAGTTTCTAAATCACACCTTTGGACACAATCATAGGAAATAAAGGATCTGGTTGCTCCCGAATCAAACAAGGTATAAACCACGCATTGCTTCAGCTTAAGTTTACCTAAGGAAAATTTTATTCTACTATTATTATCATTACCACTCCCAAAGAATCCATTCATTAACTAAAAGAGGAGACTTAGAAATTTACCAGTAATGACGTTAGCGTCTATTGTCTCGTCTGCCTCCATATCTACTTCCCCAGGCGTGATAGCATAAACTTTAGCTTTCGCAGGAGTTCTGGCTTTTCCTCCGGGTAGAGCTAATCCTTGAGAGGTATTCTGAGGGCAGTCTCTGATCAGATGCCCTGGCCGACCGCATCTATAACAAACTCTATGGTCCACTCGACAATCTCCCTGGTGTCGACGTCCACATTTTGCACATTGCGGAAATAAAATCGGCATACTTGGATTAATTGCTATCCCTTTTCCTCTATCCGTGGATCTAAAATTCGGTTTCCTCCTAGCATCTTTTTCCCCAGAAAATTGAAATCTTCTTTTTCCATATGTTTGAGTTTGCGCCATAACACTTCTCTGCTCAGCTTCCGCTATGGCCGCTACATTCACTAGTTCTTGAAAATTCTTAATTTGCAAACATGCCACCTGCATACGAATTCGTGGCTGCAGTCCTTCTTGAAACTTCTGGGCTCTCATCTTTTCAGTAGCTACCAGATGCGGAGCAAATCTCGCCAATTCCATAAATCGTGCTGAGTACTGTTCCACCGACATACTGCCTTGTATTAACATAGTAAATTCCAAAGCTTTCTGCCGCTTCATCGATTCCGGAAAGAATCGATCGTCGAACTCTTTCTTAAACCTCTCCCATGTAGGCACTACATTTTCTCCCAATTCTAACTTTAGCAGCTTTCGCTTTGTGTCCCACCACAGTCCGGCTTCTCCTTGTAACAGATGTCCTGCATACTGCACTTTCTGAACTTCGGTACAACTACTAATTTCGAAGGTGCGTTCCAAATCTACAATCCATTTATCTGCCTTTAATGCTCCTTCCATTCCCATAAAGGGCGGGTATCGATACGCTAGAAACTTTTCATACGGACACCCTTGAGCTTCTCTTCTATTTTCATTCTGCTGATGATAACGGCTCTGTTCTATTTGGTTTTTCACCACTTCCGCCATTTGCCGAATAGCTTCAGCTATTGCCTGGCCTCCTTCCAATGGGGGGTTTTGCGCTACTGGTCCCCCTTCCAAGGGTGGGTTCCGTGTCCTCGGCTCTTCTCCCGATAATGGGTTCAGTGCCGTCTGCCCTTCCCCCAACGGTGGGTTCGATGGCGTCTGTCCTTCTCTCAACGGTGAGCTTGGTGCCGTTTGCTCTTCAGTACGTGGAGGGGTAACCAGAGAAGGATTCTGGTTCACCACGTCTACTCATTTCAAGGGAGGACGACCTCTTGGCATATTGTTTTCCTGAAATACACCCAACTTTACCATAAGCTATACTCACTTTAGAAACTTCCAAATTTCTAAAATCCAAACATTCATCCATATTACTCCAAACTTCAATCTGATAAAGATTCAAGCCTATACTAGTACCATGTGATCCATTTTTCCTAGGACACGTAGGTTTTACCCAGAGACGTAATTGCTCTGATACCAATCTGTGACGCCCCCAACTTACGTCTGGGATTTAACGTAAATTAAGGTGTCTGGATGAGCAACACTTGGCTACTCACCCTCGTACTTAACAAGACTAAAAGTATAAATCACTTAATTCGCAGCGGATCAGGTTTTAGATATAAGACCTTCTAAAGATCACACGGAAATATATATACAACATTCATTGAAACTTAACATTGTACTTTATACATATACAAGATCCAAACTGTAGCAAAATATTTTACATTCATCCCAAAAGAACTTTCCTTCACATCACTCTTTCTCCCTCTTAACCTCGGGGTATTCTCTCCCATAGCGAAACATATCCATACTAATACTAAAGTCTCGCTGGAGCTGTTGTCCCTGTGGAGTCGCACAAACCCCACACATGGACAACGAGCCGTCTACTCCTAAGGTTATGCAGCATCCAGTACGTCGCCTCTCCTCAGTAAAAGAGGATGCATCCAGACTCCAAGCTCCGGTGGGTCGACTACTGATAGGAGGTCCGAAGGAAACAAAAGAAACGTCCATATAAGGACTATAATCGGAAAGTCCCTCAGGACTCCCCGAAGTCTCCTGCCTCATCGGGGCTGTCCCCCTACTGGTCATCGAATCCTGTATGAAGTAATATGCACAAAATATATGGAGCCACAAAAGAGTGAGATTTCGAATGAAATCTCAGTAAGTACATAAACAGCTTAAAGGAAACAGGGAAAACAACCATAAAGTTATACCACCAATGACACGGGAAAATTACCCTAACATACCCCTCACAAGACCACTGTCTAACTGACACTTTTCTTAACTCACCCGTGATCTTATATTAAATTACCCCGTTTTCCCTTAAGATTTTTATATTCTTTCTTATCACTGATGGGCGTTACGTATCGCCGTCCCCATCACATACACTCATCAATCATCCGGGCGTTACGTATCGCCGTCCCCGTTATGATGAGTCTGGTGTCAATCATCCGGGCGTTACGTCTCGCCGTCCCCGCTATTCAAATCAATTTCACGGGCGTTACGTCTCGCCGTCCCCGTGAGGATCAATCACACGGGCGTTACGTCTCGCCGTCCCCGTGGAGATCACAATTTCATATATCACGACAGGCGTTACGTATCGCCGTCCCTGCCGGCACGTCAGTCATACGGGCGTTACGTATCGCCGTCCCCGTCATGACGTGACTAACTTAATCTTTAAACTTTATTTCCTTTTTATTCTTTTCTTATACACATGAGTTATTTCACTTATAACCCTTCCCATTTGAAACTCCCAACTCTATTCTAAGGAAACCCTAAGTCTAAGCAAAACAGGGCATCTCGCTCGAGCGGCTTGTCGAGCGAGTATCGAGCGAAGTCTCGGGTTGGGACTCGCTCGAGTGAGGTATCGAGCGACAGTCGAGCGAGGGTTCAGATTTTGCCTTCGCTCGACTCACATGTCGAGCGAGGGTCGAGCGAACTTACGGCTCTAAGGGTTTTTCTACTCAAAACATGCCAATCTTTTCCATACACTCCATTTATCTTCTTACAAGCTTAAATCTAAGTTCTTACAATTTTTATGAACGTATTTACAAGACAAAACAAAACCAATCCTACTCATGTGTCCATTTCCACTCAAACATGTTCTTAAATGTTCACTACTATTAAACATAACTCAATCATGCCAATAAACCACTTCCATGCTTAAATTAAGCTAGAATATGGACTTACAATTCCTTCCAAGCTCAAGAGAATTGTTCCACCAACTTCCTACAAGTTTTCTCCCACACACACTCACTTAGCTCACAAGTGATCACTTTGAGGGTTTGGGGAGGGTTTTCTGGTATGGCTTCAAAAGGCAAGTGTTCTCTCCTTCTAAAGGAGCTTAGGAAGCTCTCAAGGCTCTATTTATAGGGTGATGGTCGACCAACATGAGGGAGAGAAAAGGAATTGCACCTAAGGTGCCCTAGTTGCCAGATTTGCATGTGATGAGGTGTCCATCTAGGGAAATCTAATGATGAGGATTAAGCCTCCCAAATCCTAGGCTTTGCAGCTGGATTAGTCATCCAAGGGCTCACAATTGAGGTGGTTTGGCTGCCCATTTTGATCCATGGCTGAGAAGCAAGCTAAAGGGATAAGAGGTGAGGTGGCATTTCACCTAACCATGCATGCATCTCCCATCTCCAGCTCTCCCCTTGTGTCACACGCCCATCTCCAGCTTTTCCTACCCATTTGGTTCCTTCCCAACTCCCTTAGGTCTTCCCTCAACAAGTTCTAGAAGGTCACTTCATAGTTTAGTTAAGGTAGAGCCAAATTTGATCCACTTAGTCACCAATCAACCAGATTTTGGCTCCCATTGAGTTCCCATCACACTAACTATTCAATTGACTTCCAAATCAACTTTCCATCCATTACTAACTATCCCTACACATGTCCTAATCCCAGAGAATCCTAAAACCAGTTGCCTATTTGGTTACATGCCCCAATTTAGTTCAATTATCCAATTCGGGTTCCATTTAAGCCCATTCTAAAGCTGCCTACTTGATTCCCAATTAAGTTATTGATTCCCTCCGAATCTCAGGAAACTTCAAACATAAAAGTTTTAAATATATCTCTTAAGGTTCTATACCAATGGGAATCACCTCATTTGGACATCATATGGCTGACTTATGATCATTTTCCTAAAACTCGACAGATAAATCCGAAAGTGCATAATTCTCAATACTAAGTGAAATCTCATATTCCTCAACTAAATCTCCCACTCTAATTTCCTAATAAATAAATGCATCATATGAATCTCCTTAAAACAATATCCATAAAATAATTTACCTTAGAAAATTTTGGGCTATTACACTTTACATATGAGAACTTTATTAAAAACGTCAAATTCTTTTTTTACCTCAACAATGAAGAGCTCAAAATAAATTGTGCTGTTTGAGACATGAAAACTTTGGTATAGACATGTTTTTGCTGAGTTTAGACTCTAAAAGAACAACTCATCCGTACTATTGAAGTACATTTAGACCGTTTGAGAAAAAAATGTGAGAAGCAATTACTCTCAATTAAGAGTAATTATGACGACTTTTGTGTCAATGCTAATGCATAAATGCATAAACACATTATGAGGTTATTTTGTGATGTAGCATCAAATTTATCAACAAATGGGGAGCATGCATTACTTAGACATGGTAGAACATTTGTTTGAGATAAAACAAGTTTCAAATAATTTTAGACCTTCAACCTATAAGACTAGAATGGATACTCCTGTAGGCAAGAGTAAGAGTATATTTAGCCCAAATGTTATAAAAGGCAAAGCAAGGTCACGAACAACTCGGAGAGTTTCTATAGTTGAAAATATCATAAAAAGATATAATTGAGGAATGAACAAACTAGGGACCACAAGATGATCAAAAGGAGAAGAAAACAACAAGTTTAACAATACCATACTATATTTCTATTTATTTTTCTTAGTGCATATTGTCATGTTCAAGCCTCAATTTGCTAGTGAAATGAATGCTTTTGTGCTATTGTTTATTTTCATTCATGTTAGCAGAATTCAATAATAAGTGAATCACATGTAAGTGAGGCCCTAGTGATATGCAACATGGGCATGCACATAAGTGATATGCAACATTGTTTATTTTTCTGAATGTTATCTTCTGTTGACAATATTATTGAAACAGTAAACAATAAATGTATAAAAGTAAAAGAAGAAAATGACATTCCTGATTGTCAAGTTTGCAAATGTCAATTTAAAAAAAAAATCATTACAAACAACTTTTATGCCTATTATGTTTACAAACAAGTATTCTCATGTATAAACTATCCATGTTTCACAATTAAGTTGCTCATATTGTCTTTTATATTTACTTACTATAGTGATTTTAATTACAAGCCCTATGTTTTGCTAGAAGACCCTTTTGAGAGATACCACAATATTGTCAAAATAGTTGGAAATGATTAGTATAATCAATTTCCTGCACAAAGCAATCTATGAACACCTCTTCTCCACCCTTTGTCTTCTAATTTTATTTTTTGATTTTATATCTCATTTGACTTTTGTATAAGTTCATTTTCTATCTTTTGAACCTAAAACTGTCTTTTGAAGATTTCAAGCTCCATTTTTGTAATCTAAAACTCTTTTTTTATGACTCATTTCTCAATTTTCTGAAATTTATTCAATTTTTTGCAAGTTCATTTTGTCTTTCTTTATAATTAGTTGCCCATTTAGGAAGCCCCTGAAAAATATGAAAACCTCTTCGTATATGAAACTACTAAACTTTCTATATATGGGTATTTTAAAAGAATTTAGTATTATCATCTTATATCTTGGACAATTATAGAATTGTTGCACAAAACTTTTTCTATTTGCAAAGTTTGTAGTGGTACTCTTAAACTGCACCAACATAGGGGCAAGTCCATCCAAAAATCATCTATAATAGAATATGATAATTTTGTAGATGTCATACTTAACCAAAATCTATAATAATTAAATCAATTACATACAAATAAGATAATGTAAATTGACCAAGGTCATTAAAAACCTACAACATTATTAGATTAAGCCACTCCATACCAATTAGACAATATAAAATTCAAGATCTAAACAAACCAACACAATAGAGATTCATAATTTCTAAATCCAAACTTCTTTATAAGTTGGTATAACATGAACAAACTTCTTAATTTACATTTTTATCTCAAAGGGTGAACATCTGTTATTGTTTGAATGTACACAAATCCATTAGTTTCTTGTGAACTTCTACCAAAATTGCAACTTCCATCTCACAAGAACAACTTTTATATTTGGTACTTTAAGAGAAAGTAGTTGCAAACAAGAGAAAGTAATACACATACATGTAAAAATAGACAAAAGATGGAAAAAAGAGAGAAGTTGTGTTATGTCAGAAACACTCACAACTCTTTCAGATTTGAAAGTTCTCTAAACATATTATTCAAAAGAAATGAGAAATAGCACTATCAAGTAAAACTAAATCAAAACAGGAATAAAGTTAGACTATCATACTCTCAAAAACTCTAATCCAGAAAACAGTTGTTTCCAAAATATAAATATTGAATTTCAAGCCTATAGGGAAATCAAGTTTCAACCAACTTTCTCTTTATTATTTTCTAAAAAATGGAATCTACTTTAGTCCCACAAGGAAAACATCTCAAATAAAAAACATTTATCATCAGAATAGGGATAAATTTTATTATAATAATAGAAAAGATAAATGAAAGTGAATGTTTTAGAAAAACTCGATTTCATGTTCATAAATGAAATTGAAAAACTTATCAGTTACCACCAACTATGTAGAATGCCTAGACTATTAGCAATATTATTTTAACCCAACAACCCAAACTATAAGTCTATCTATCATAAACTCGAGGGAAGCTTTGAAGAAAAGAAAAACTTAAAACAACAATTATTTGACTCTAATAAAACCATCCCCACCAAATACTTTAAAACTTCCATATATTTTACAAAGATAGACATAGGTCTTACTAGGGGAGAAATAAAAGATATTATTGATTGTATCGAGTATGACCACCTTATCCTTCAACATCATTGCCAAAATCGTATATGCCTCCGCCACCACAAATTAGTTGATCTGCATAAAATGATAAAATCAAAGCATTTTAAATCACGCTTCTCACCTAATATCAAGTAAAAGGTAGGTTACATCACTCAAGGTAATCAATTACACCACGGTCCACAATGCCCTCTTTGTATTACCTTATTTTATTTAAGGTTGTCACACTCAACCTTTTTGCTTGATCCCTCAATAGACTATATAAATCACAACCAAACTTGTTAAAGTGTTACAATTTAGACTTACCTGCCAAAACTTCATATAAAAATATGATAAAAATTGATGACTTCAACATGAAGAGAAGTTCTAAGAACCCAAATGTGGTTATAAAGAAACCTTGTGTAGACTAGCAACACTAATAATTATTCACACACAACTTAGTGTAAACAACAACATGATACAATAATGAGGAGATGAAATCTAAAAGCAAAAATAGAAAACCTATGTAGTAACCCATTGGCATTGACCAGAGTTGCTTTGAGAGTATTGAGAGAAGAAATAGGTATACTCGTTCAGAGATCCAACGACAATCTAAGAATGAATGAGGTGGTGACATATGGAGGGAAATGAATAAGCAATGATGAATGGAGAGGAATGGATGCGACAAAGCTTACAAACGAAGGGGACAATGACGATGAACAGAGGTGATGAAAATGACGAACATGAGACAATGATGCTGACAAAGAGAAGCGGGGAAGGCTAGTGGCTAGGGTTTGAGATATCTTAAGCTATTAAAACATGTTAGTCGGGTTGAAATCAACATTTAGCGGGTTCAACAAGCAAGTTAGTTTAAACTACTTTTATCTAGCAAGTTGGGGTGGGTCGCATAGATTGGCCTAGTTTGGATGGTTGGAATGGATCTAAAGTTGGATTTTTTGGAATAGAAGGTAGTGCTTGAACAGAGAGGAAGCAATCAACCTGTGTGGGTAAGCAATTGAACATAGAGGAAGCTGTGGTGAGTTTTAGGTCATGGAACAAAACACATGAGTCACACCTTCTTTATTTTGTTTTACTCCATGTTGGCAGTGTGTTAAGAAAATAGATTGAGAATAAAATTATTATTTTATGTATTATGTATATGAGAACAATATTTATACGAGCATTAGTAGTGGATTCAATAAAGTTTGGCCAACATTTAGTTAGAGAACTCACTTTTATAAACTTAACTAGCCATTTTTCAACAACACTATATAATGAACTTTCCAAATCTCTCATTATTCTATAAAAATATTGATTTTTACAGTTTCATTTATTTTAATTTTAATTTTAATTTAAAAATTTACTTGTTATTAAAAAAGTACATATTAATTCTCGAACGTTCATATTATTTCCAACAAGTATAATTTTGTAACGATTTTTATAATGGTAATATTTTTTCAACTACTATATTTTTTCAACGGTCATATTTTTCCAACGATTACAATGCATCATTCCCTAACATATCACTATTTATGTGATTAGAGAAGATGGAGCAAGAAATTGCCTAAAAAAGTGCAATAGATGAACTCTCCTTATCCCTTTCCTCTATCAGATAATTAACGTTAATTAACAACAAATAAAAATTTCCAATATCAGTTCATAAACCACAAATAAAGAGAAGGAGCAACATGTAGATTCTTTAGTTTTTATTTTTACGCGGGAGAGCATATGTAGGCGGAAGATGAATTTTTTAATCTCAAAATAATATTTAGCCAGCTCCTGAATTTGGCCAGCCAAATAATCTTTAGCTATAAATAGTATTTATTTATTGAGTTCATTATAGTGCATTAGTTGTGCATCATAATAATGTTTTGGCTAAAATTTAGTTTTATTGAGTCCATTACTAATTCTAAATCTCACACATTTAATCCAAAAAAAAAAATGAATAAATATGAAAGTATCCACTATTAGGCTCAACCATAATACGAACTGTCCAATTTTAATTTTTTGTTTTTCTTATATTTCGTATAGAGTCTAGCTTTAAACACTACTGGAAGGGTGTGGCTTGACGGTGCACATGCAGCCGTCCAATGGTGAGTTCTTTTTTAGACAGACAAGAATAACAAACGGCTGACGTGGCACATCAATTGTTATTTTTTTTAAAAAAAAATTACAAATAAAATAAAACGTACCCAACAGCCTTTTTCTTGTATTCCCCTTTTTTGAGCATTTCACCATGGGTTTTTCCCTTTTGAGCATTTTCTGTGGTAATTGAGAAGGGATTTTTTATGGGTTTGTATTAAACCTAGCTGCAATAGTCTTCATTTTGGGAACTGTTCATGGGTTTTCCGTGGGAATTTGTCAAGTCTTCATAGCAGCTGGTCTTCGTGTGGGAGTCGTCCTCATCATCTGGTTGAGAAGCTTGTGTTTGGATTTGTCGTCATCTTTTGGTCTTTATTTGGATCATCTACAAGAGGCCGTAAGCCACATGTTTCTTCTTCATTTTGGCTATTATTTTACTTGCTTATGTTCTATGAATGATGGGTCTTAAATGTACGAGAAAATGGTTCGAGTGATTTTTCATTTTGGGTATATTTTGAGTGCTTTTAAATGCATCATATGAATTAGTAAATATGAAAGTTCAAGATAAAAAGTAGAAGAAACAACTACACAGACAAATCATAAATGTCTTGAAAGAATAAGATTAGGATTTATGGCATTTTTATCCAAGATGTAAAAATTTTCCAAGGTGGATCAAATAGGTCATTGTATTTATTATTGTATATAGAAGAGGAAGATAGTTTATAATGATTGTTTGTCATATAATAAATGCAAATATGTGTTTAATTTAGCTTGATTACGAAATAAGTGATGAATTTTCATGTAAAAAATCACTTTGGTATGAGATTATGTAAACTTGAAGACTTAGCGAATGAGATAGACAGACTTTGATCTTGGGAAGTGACCCAAATGTGTGTGTGCTCTGATTGGAAATGAAATGGAGGAAAGTGAGAAAGAAGAATCAATAGGTGGAATTTATTTGTACATGGGGAATTTATATATGGAAAAGCAAAAGGTGTGGGACATGTTACGAATCTATTTAGAAGGATGGAAGAGCAGATAGGTATTGCTAGCTTGATTAGGCTGTAGAAAGGGGTCCGTGTTTTTTTATTATATGATAAAAAATATCAAAACGTATCATCCAATTGGGTTTTATGGTTTTCTAATTTCAACAATTTAGAGGATTTTTTTGTTAACAACCTAAGTTTTTGTTTTTTAAAGCTTCTTTAAATCATGTTGTAATGTCATCAACTCATCCATATGGAACAACTTGTACAGGGCATGAAAAAAAGAAAAGAGCATCCATCTCCGTTAACACCATCTACCTCAAATCCTCAAATCTTAGTATGTTATTTTTTATTTTTAAAACTTATTGGAATGGGTGTGCTCAATGTTTACCATCAACGTCTTACTAATTATCATTTTGAATTTAATGTCAGGGCATCCCTCAAACTAGTCCCTTTCCAAATTACATGCATAACTACTATGGACCAATCCGTACATGGTCACCAGCTTTACGACCATATCTAGGGGTGTTCATTCGGGCCGGGTTGTACCCGGCCCGGTTTAAAATTTTATTTATTTCTTAACATTTTTGAATTTTTTTTTTAAATGTTTAAGGAAATTTCGAATCCGGGTTCCGGATTCCCAAATCCGGAACCCGGATGAACACCCCTAACCATATCCAGATGGCATTCAATGTCCATCCAACATTCAAGTGGTCTTTTGACACTGTTCATATCTCTTATTTATAAGTTTGCATTTCTTGGAAGTTTAATTGGCTTTATCTTTTTGTTTTAAACAGAATTTTTGTTGCCCATTTCAACATAGGATGAGACCTTTGACTCCTTCATCACTACAACTTTCACAACGAGTGGATACTGTGTTGGTAAAGAGGACACACCCGTTTTTAGGGAAATAGAAGAGTCATGTACCTCCTCCAGAATTGATGAAAAAAGTAAAGAAGATAGACCAGTTTCAGCAAAAATCGACGATGACACTATTGGGATATCACAACCACATCAAATGGATGGTAGTGATCAGATTGAGGAGCCGAAATCGGGGATGGAATTTAACTCTGTTGAAGAGTTGTTGAGTTATTATAAGGAATATGGTAAAATATGCGGATTTTGGGTGCACACAAAGAAGTGAGAAGGGAGAGGATCAATGCATTAGATATGTCACATTTGGTTGTGTCCGTGGTGGGAAGGTCCGAAACAATGGTTCACTTGAGGACAAACTTGAAGGAGTTTGTCGACCAGTTTGATGGTGCTCCGAGGAAGAAAATTGAGAATGAAAACATTGTTGACTTCCACTCATATAGCGTTAGCATTCCCTGCGTGTCTAAATCTCCAATTGAGAAGAGATTCCAAGAGTTGTATACGAATGTTGAATTTAGGAAAATTCAGCAGTAAATGGTTGGTATACTCGATCTTGAGACATCTTTAAGTACATCCGATGGTGTATTGAAAACTTATTCGGTAGAAGATGAAGTTGTTGTTGAAGAGTTCACTAAAAAAGTGACATATTTAGTGGACTTTAATGAGAAAGACAGACATGCAAAGTGTTCAAATGACTTATTTCAGACGAGGGGATACTGTTAGGCATGTTTTGGCCATATTCAAGGTTAACGGTATAAGATTCTTATCAGACCATTACATTTTAGATCGATGGAGGAAGGACATCAAGAGGAGATACTCTTTAATCCACAATAGTTATGACAATGAAGATGAAAGGCTTGATGGTAATATGTATTTTATTCTATTGAACATGTGTTATCAGATGAAACCATATACGGTGGGTTCCAATAACTTCTTTGAAGATGCAAAGAAAAGAATAGATGAGATGACCGACTTCTGTCGTGAGAACCAATAGCCCCCATCGTTAACCCAAATAGGTTTGAAGTCCAAAGATTTCTTGTTTTATATAGTTATTTGAAAACACATTTTTATTTTCTGGGTTTATTTTTCCCAACAGGTTTGAATGCTAGTATTACGACATAGGACACTATTGCATCTGACAGTTCACTACATGTGCGTAATCCAAATGTTGCCAAAGGGAAAGGAAGACCCTCGTTGCTAAGGAGAGCATCTAGGATGGGGACTGTAAGATCCCAGATTTACGTGTATTTTTACACGTTATTTTATTCTCGGTGTTAATTATTTTAATGTATTTTAATAATATTATTAGTTGTGTTTTATTTATTTAAGATATTTATTTGAGCTATTAATTAGTTAATATTGAGTTAAATTGTTTTTCTTATTTATTTTAATGTGAGTCAATTATTTAATGATTGGAATTTAATTCCTTTATTTTATTATGTAAGTTTATTTGATCTGCTTTCGTTATATTAATTATTGTTTTATTTTTATATTGCGCTTGGGTTTAATTTATTTTTATTGGTGGGCTTTAAATATTTTGTTTTATTGATATTAGATTGTAGTATTTTGACTGGCTTTTATTCTATTTATTGTGTTTTTCTAGTTGGATCCCCTTTTTTTTTCTTTTTCCTTTTTCTTTTTTTTTTCTTTTCTTTTTCTTTTCTTTTTCCCTTTCTTCCCCTGCTTTTCCTCCCCCCAGCCCGCGACCCCTGTTCCCCTCTCTGTCTCTTGCCCGTTCTCTCCCTCAACCCAGGGCCGCTGTCGGCCGCCCACCGACGACACCGCCCACACCGCTAGCCTCCCCACACGCCGGCGAGTTCAACGGCACCGGTGGGGTCATCTCCGGCCACCCCACCGCCCTACACGGCCCCTTACCCGAAATGGGTATTTTGCATTTCCTTGCATTTTCCGGCCACCGCCGGCCACCCCTTGGCCTCCGACCACTATCACTAGACTCCCCACCCTCCGGCGAGCATAACCCACCGTCGGTAGCCACCCATCGCCGCCGGTTACCCCCTTTACCCGAAATGAGTCTTAAACGGGTCGTTCTTCGCCACGCCGCCGTCCGGCCACCGTAGGCCTCACCACCGCCATCAAAAGACTCCCCTCGCCTAGCCGGTCATCCCCTAGCTCAGTTTCCCCAACTGCGGCCTCACCTTCCCAGTACAACCCCAAACCCGAAAATGGGTTTTCACCCATTTTGACCCCGATCCGCCACCTTCCGGTGGTTGTGCCGCCACACCACCACCTCCATGAGATTCCCCACCCTTCAATGAGTATCTCCCTAAATTTTGGTGTCAAACCGAGTATTTTAGCCTAACGTACATGTGACCGCTACAAACGCTGCAGATTGGCATTGTTCGAGGATTTACGCTTTTAACCGCTGTAAGTACTTTCCAAACGAGCTTTAAGATTTAAATATATTTTTGGCATCAACAGTTATTGTGTTTGATTATTGTTGCTGTGTGTTGGTTGATGTTAGTATTTGTTGGTTGATTTGATTAATTAAATGTCGAATAATTGCTGCATGGTTGTCTACATTGTGTATTTACGCGCATGCTCATGAAAATATTTGGAAAGTGGATTTTTGCATGATTTCGGATATTCATGTGTTGAGAATGAAAAATGGGATTTAAATTGAGTTTAACTGATTTTAATGATTTTGGGCTGAGTCATAACAAGGACGGCGATACGTAACGCCCGTTGTGATCAGCGTGTGAGTGTGTGGATGATATAATGGGGACGGCGATACGTAATGCCCATTATGGTCATTGGGTGTGCATTTCATATCGGGGACGGCGATACGTAACGCCCGGTATGAAATGAGTGTGTGTGGATCGTAATGGGGACGGCGATACGTAACGCCCATTATGATTTCGGGTGTGTGTGTAAATTATATCGGGGACGGCAATACGTAACGCCTGGTATGATTGGTTTTGAGGATATTATTTTATGGAAAATGATGGGTGATTTTATTGAGATTTTATTGTGGATTAAATTGAGATTTTGGCATGTGTGGTTATTTCATTGACTTTGAGGAAGATGATTTTAAGCCTCATGCATATGATAATTGTTCATGATTGTTGTTGTAGCATTAATGTATTTCTGTCCTTTAGTTTGGTTGGGTTGTATTTACCTGTGAAGCCATCTTGGCGTCGTAGTTTTTGGATGCAGATTATGAAGAGGCTGAGCCTGAGGAGACGGCTCTGCCGTTGAGGTGTTATTATTATTAATTTTTATCTCAGAAAATTTATTTTCCCTTTTTATAAATATGTATTTGTTTAATTGGTATTTCGGAGGACTGTATTAAATCTCCTGTTGGAGAGTTTTTATTAAATTGGTTTGTAAAATATTTCTAAAAATTCTGGTACTTAGATAATAATTTATTATCCGCTGCGACCTATATTTTTATGTATGTCACGTGTGCACACACGTTTGACACTTGTCGTTGGGATGTGTGACCTGTGTTGTCATTATCCTGATGCCTCGATTCTCGTGTTATTTTAAGGGAAATTTGGGGGCGTCACAGGGACAGACATCTAAAAGGTTAAAGTCAAACAGTAAAAACTACCTGCCAGAGAAAAATGTAAACATGTGCATGTTTTACCATTAATGGTAATAAAAATATACATGTTACAACAAGTGAGTTTTGATATATGTTACTTTTTTGACAATGAGATGAAGGAGATACACCAGTAACGGACACATGCATGACACTATTTGAGCCATTAGAAATAGATATCAATAGTCCTACAGAAGTGCAAGTATATTAAATGCTATATTTTTATATTTGAGTTGCTGCTTGCCTATCGAAGAAGTAACCATTGGACTAATAATGTTTTAAAAGTTGTTATTATATGCCAGCCTGTTCAGGACTATCTGGTTTTTGATAGTAGTGGACCCAGCATTGACAAACAGTGAGTGGAATCTAAGAAAGTGTAATATTTTCAACCAGTTATGCCTACTTTAATAGTAATATTTAAATGATATTAATATTTGCATTTTACTCTTAACAACTCCAATTTGGGTTGGATGGCTCACAACTAATGGATTTTGGGTTGGATGAATTACAACCAGTGTAATTTGGGTTGGATAGCTCACAATCGAGATAATTCATTGGGATCGACACTAAATTTTGTGTATTGGCTGTAAAATGCAATTAAATAAGTGATTCAAGCTATTTTTGTGCATATAATGGCATCATTTTTGTGTAATTTCAAGAAGGAATTAATTTTTGTGCATGGTCATGTAATTTATGATGTTTATGATAAGTTGTGTAAGAAAAAACTACCAGTTATGATATTTTATATATGGAAGAAAAAGTTACCAATTCATTCCAAGAAGGAATTCATTTCATGTAATTTTTATGTGTAAGAAGAGCTACCCATTATGTCTTTTGTCTCTGTAGTTGCAATTTGGTAGTTGAGCATATGTTTTGAAAGTATTGAATATATTTTTGATCGGTTGAGATGACACTTTAGGTCAATAATTTATAGGACTATGGGAAGTCTTTACCCTGAGAACATTGGCTCTGTTTTGTGTGTGATTGTGAGAGAATTTACAACCAATAACAAGTATTATATTAAAAAAAGCACAGTTTAATGAATCTTTGAATTTTAAAGCTATAACATAAAGGATTCTAAAATTTTGTGATTTGTTGTGCATGTATTTGCAAGTTTTTATGTTAACTAGAATTGGGTTTGCTTTCCTGTTCGTTACCTCTGCTTTCATGGCAACCAAATGGATATTTGAACACTCCAAATTTGCACTACCACACCTTCTTCTGTTTCTTTCTTAGTTTCTTGTTGTAATAAAGAAGGCATTGCACTTCATCAACATTCCAAAAAAGAAGGCACTTCATCAACATTCCAAAAAAGAAAAAATGCACTTCATCAACATTACAAAAAGAAAATATGCACTTCATCGACATTCTAAAAAATCTGCACTTCATCAACGTTCCAAAAAAAATGCACTTCATCGACATTCCAAAAAAAAAAAAATGCACTTCACCAACACTTTAAAAATTTTGCACTTGATCAACTTTCCAAAAAAAAAGCACTTGATAAACATTCCAAAAAATCTGCATTTCATCAACATTCAAAAAAAAAAAAAAGGGAAATGGTAATGTAATCAACTTTACTAACAAATACCAAAAACCCTTCAAACACTAACGAACTACTCTCTAGCTTGAAACCATCTAGGATTCAACATCCCTAATATATAATACACAACTAGTCTAAAATAAGTTAAATTATAAAGTAAGCAAGTAATAAAAAAAATACAAATATAGCAGCTCAACACACTCGGAGTAGGGTGCATGAATCATGGTTTTGAATTTTGTTTCGTTCCAATCGAAATGGCCAGAATTTTTTGTTCCGGTGCCTCAATCGGTGCACTATACCTCCTTGTTCCGTTTCGGTCCAAATTTCGGCCCATTCCGGTCTGTTCCGGTCAAATTCGGCCATTTCGGTCCAAATTCTGGCTATTCTGGTCTCTATTCCGGTTTAGACTATTTTTATAATTTTTTTTTTGTGTTTGAATGATATTTTTTTAAATTTTAAATTCAGATGGTATTTAATTAATTCTAGAAAATAAAATATATTTATATACTATGTAATTTTAAATACGTCATTTTTTCTTAACATATCATTATTTTTTAATATTTTATGTATTATTTTATGTATTATTTTATTTATTTTTGTATTTCAACTCAAGTTTGTATTTTTTCAACTTATGTTCATTTTATAAATTTTCAATTCTTCCAATATGTACACATATACATGATACACACTTACATGTATGTGTATTTATTCTATTAGTTTTTAGTTAATATATATATAAATATTTATTATAATATATAATTAATTTCGAAACGGCACACCGGAACGGATCGATACCGAAATATTTCGTTCTAGTGCTTTAACTAGAACGGTCACCGAAATGGAATTCAAAACTTTGGCGTGAATGCCTTATTTTAGCTTGTTGCTCAAGAACTACTGACTGCTCAAAAACCACCGACCACTTGGAGTAGGATAGCACCATCACTCTCTCATCGATCTCATCCCCAATTTTACATTGCTTGATCTCCCTCTTTTTGATCTCATCCATGCTTTTGCGTAGCTTGATCTCCCTCTTCTCAATGTTGGCAATCCTCTTCAATGACATTCTAAAATGAACTAAAATCACAATGTGGTTTATGTTATCAATGAACCAGAATCACAAAGTGATTTAATACATCACATATAAGAACAAAGCTGTATAAAAAAGGTACACTTATATTAAACTAATTGTCCATACAAACATTAAGTTAAACTTATATATATATATAAAAAGCTGTATAAAAAAAAGTACAGGACAAACAAAGTTGTATTATCATTGTTACACTTATATTAAACTGATTCAATTAGAAATCAATATGAATTGCCTTATTCAAGGCTCTCCAACAACAAAGCCATTTGTTGTTGTCGTTTGGAAGGATGAATGACTAATTTGCTTCTTGTTTTGTATTTTCTAATTCTTTAGTTCGAATGGATTGGAAAGATGAATGACTATGCTTTACCCCTATATTTTTCACTATCCAATGGTATTGGTCAATATCCCTGCTTGTTCTTTATTTTTCTGTATATTATTCATTAAAAACTTATTTATAAAAAGAGGTATCTTTCTGTCATCTTTTGAAAATCTTACTTGTCTCACTATCATGTTTGATTTTACCTTAACAAACCTACTCATATCTAACTATTTATATAGAAAGCACATGGTCCCTAACACAACTTGTCCAAACAAACACATGCTAGAAAGATTTTTATCCCTATAACATATTCCTTTAAATTATGGGTTGGAATCTCAATCTACACAATGAAATATAATTCAATCGTTATATGCTAGGTTTTAGGGTCAAGACAACATAATTCAATAAGATATAATCAATTCTCCACAAATCCAATATTTATCTACACGCTAAGCTAGAATAAGTCTTAAAAATATGCAGTTCAACTAAACAAAGAGAGCTAGAGAACAACAAAAGGAAATAGGAGTCACAGGATCGAGAGGGTTACCAAGACGATGCTTTTGCAGAGATGTTGAATGGTGGGTGCGACGGATGTGTCTCTCCTTGATTCGAGGGTCAATTGTAGTAATCGGAAGGGACCTTTTTAAAAAAGAAGTCGTTGAGTTTGTTGGTAGAGAGTGAAAGGAGAGGGGGAGAAGGGAAGGGTTAGGGTTTCAAAAACTTGAGGGAAGTAGGCGATTAGGGTTAGGGTTAGGATTTGGGTTTTGAAAAGGGGCTGGGTGGGTTAGGGTTACGGCTAGGGTTAGGGTTTCACAGAAGATGGAGGGGGATCTCTAGTTCAAAGGGGAGGGGGCTCTGCTTCTCCTCGAAGCTGTGTCTCAATCCTTCTTCAAGGGAAGGCTAGGGTTTCACAGAGGATGGATTTTGGTCTTTGGTTCAAGGATGGAGTGTTTGACGATAAGGGGCGTTGGTTTGAAGGGGATGGAGGGCTCGAGTTTGAGGGCTTCAATCTGATGTCAATAGTTCACTAAGAAACGAAATGATGAAGGAGACGAAAAGGAAAAAAAGAAATTGTTAAAACAATGCGTTTGGTTCAATTTCGCCATGTCAGCGTCATGCCACGTCAGACGATTGTATGGCGTTTGTCCCCAGAGTTTGGAAAATGCTATTCGCAAACATCCCGTGTAAACGGGATGCAGTCGACAGCTGACGTGGAAAAAAAACTCAATACGCATTGTTTTGACAGCTGACATGCTCAAGCTCTCCATTTCATTTCCATCCCTCTCTTTTCACGAAATAGTCCCCAAGATTCCACGAAGAAGAGCCCTTCAAGCTACCTCCATCCCTCCTTCAATATGCACCTTAACCCTAACTCGCGAAATCCTCCTTCCCCTTCATCTCAAACCCTAACCTTAACCCAGCCTCTTTTCTCAAAATTCACTGAATCGAAATACCCTAACCCTAATCTCTACCATCTTGCACCTTAACCTTAACTCACAACATCCTCCTTCCCCTTCATCTCGAACCCTAATCTTAACCCAGCCATTTTTCTCAAAATTCACTGAATTGAAATTCCCAATTCCCTAAATCGAAATCTGGAAATCCTAATCCTAACTTTAACCTTAACCCAACCCCTTCCCCTTTATCTCAAATAGAGGGATGTAAGTTGTTCTATTTGGCTAGGCAAGAGACCACCTTTGTTTTGCTCGTTTGGACAATGGTTCTGTTGAGTAAGTATCCATATTGGCAAGCACGTGCAAGAGAAGAGAGTTAGAAGCTTTTGGCAAAAACAAACCAGACTTCGAGGTGTTGAGTCACTTAAAAGTTGTAAGTAGTTCTTATAAATCTACTTTAAGGATTCTTGAGAGAGATTTTTTTTTTAAAGTTGGATTACTATATAAAAAAAAAGTAATATATTATTCTATATCATAAAAAGGATGTAAATATCCTCACAAGCAAAATATGGTTAGCAACATCTAAAGTACGCACAAAAAAATGTTAAGATTCTTGTTTTTGAAATTTAGGATAGGAACTCATGCCATGTAAATGCATATAGAATGGAACTTGGAGTTGTTTTTTAAGGATGAAAGCGTGTATTTTGTGGTTAGTTTGGGAGATTTGCTTGTTCGCTGCTACTTTCATCATTTTAGCTCTAGCATTTACCTGTCTTGAACATTTGCATGAGCTTGTGCTTCTTCTGTACATTCAAAAGTTTTCAGAAATAATTTGCGATTAAATTCTTCCAATATGCATCATAATATTCAATGTGCTTCTTCTGTTAGGATGCTTGATGTTTAGATATACTAATCTCTCTAGATGCTTGTTAGCTATTATTTAGTTTTTTGACAGTTGAAATATGTTGATGTCGTTTCTCTGCAACCTTGACATCAACTTTAAATGTTTAGTGATGTTAAAAAAACTTACTTCTAGATATTTGAATTCACTTATAGTGAGACATGAAGGAGGATGGTTGTGTTGAAAGCTTCTTTGTTCTTTGTCATTTGTTCTATTTTTTTATTTGAATCATAAGCTTTCAAATATCTATTGCATGATAGGACCCTGTAATGAGTGATGTGGGAGTTATAATAACATGTTGTTGCTTTTGGTTCGCTAATGTGAAATTTGAATTATAATATGAGCCTTCCATGTTACTATATGCAGGAAGATCCAAAGCATTTATTATTGGCCCACCTTTTTGACAAACCATGTTTTCTAGGAATACTAACAGTATAGGTAACCATTACCATATGATTTACCTTTACCATCTCTTAGTCTCTTCAATTATTTTAAATATATACATCTTTAACTTTAGAAAAATGCAGTATGTTGTACCTGTCGAATCCAGCTAAGCTAGATCTCAAACTTGGAAGCTATTTTGAGGTTTTTTCTATCACTAATTTTGTAATTTCACTTTTGGAGCAAAATATCTCCTATGATAAGTGACATCAGGAGCAGTTATAGTGTCTCATGCTTATGCTCATTGGCATTGTAATAGGTTTTTATAAGAATACCCCCACAGGAATGACAAATAGTAGTGTAGTAATGTTTAAAATCGAATTTGAAATTACAATTAAAAAAAGAAAATTAATTGCTTCCAATTTTGAGACCGAGTTTGACATATAGTAGTGTAGTAATCAAATTTGACAAATAGTAGTGTAGTAATGTTTAAAATCGAATTTGAAATTACAATCGAATTTGACAAATAGTAGTGTAGTAATGTATTATTTAAGCACCACATATATTATTGTTACCATCGTTAGAGAACTCATAAAAAATTACTGAACCCAGTCCTTTTTAGTAGACCACATTGATTTTATGCTTGTATTTGAAAGTTACATCAGCTATACACAATCAATTTTCTGGAGGCAATACACAGTGAGTTATGGTAATGATTATAATTAATATCTACCCAATGAGTTCTTGATTCATTTACTTGTTATTGAATGTCTACATACTGTGCGGTGTAAATAAAAACAATTCAAACACTTGCATTTTCACTTAAGTTTACTAGTTTTTTTCATATTCTCTTATGATTGCGCATCATTCTGACCTCCTTACCCATTGCAAGCCAGACCTAAAAATATTGGCAAAATGGTAAAGATGAGGAGTGTCTAAAGAGAGAGTTGATGATTCTTGAGCAAGAAACTCAAATAAGATGTTCATACACACTTCTCTGGGTGTGCTGGGCTTTTGTAATCATTGTTTGTTGTTACTTAGTGACTTTCTTGTAGTAGTTTTATGTAATAGCTTAGTTTGAACGTGTAGGTTAAGTGTTAGAAGTTATTTAAACTGTTTAGTGAGTGCAAAATCAGAGAGCATAGCATTGTCTTCTTAAAATCAAAATTTTTTTCCCTGAACAGAATAGCAATACAGATTACAATGCTATTGCATAGTTTTAGTCACATACGGTGTCTAGTAAAATATATATGTTTTGAAATGACAGTAAATGATAGGGCCGTTGAGCTTCTTTATGAAGAAAGGCATGACCCTTTGCAACATCAAATGCAATTTTTATTTGGATTGACCAAGAGGCAGGGACCCTGTGGCATTTTACATGGTTGTTGTCAAACATTAAAAATTAGAAGAAAACACAAACTGCCAAGAACACCATATCTACGGTCCTCCCATTAATACAATCACTCCAAATAGAGGATAAGATCAGTTTTCTCAACTAGGTCATAACCTCGTCTTTGCTAGTTACATACATTCATAACCTACTTAGTTACATCATAATGCAACTACATTATGAGCTAGTTCTCCACAAATTTCAATTTAGTTACATCAAATACACACAAAATTCCATAAGCTCTTCCTTGCTAGTTACATGTATCCATAACCTGTTTAATATTCATTAATTACATAAAATACCAAAAATGTCCATAACCTCTTCTTTGCTAGTTACATGCATCCATAATCTGTTTAATATCTATTAATTACATCAAATACACAAGTTCCCCGTAAAGTTTTCGAGAATTACAAGAAATATCAAATATGTCCTTTAGAAAATTCATAAATTACATCAAATGCCAAAAAATCTCTTGGAACAACCATTAACCACATTATTGCACCGGTTGTGATTCATCCAATTTGAGGTGTACCAGTTGTGATTTATCTAACTCAAATATTACAATTAAAATGTGAAAAGTTTAGAAATATTACACTTTCTTGACTTTCAATCACTATTTCTTGGTGCTGAGTTCCACTACTGTTAATAGCTAAGCTGTCTAGAACAGGCTGTTGATAAATAAAAAAAATTCTTAGGACATATTAAACTCAGAATTATTTACTCTTTGAACTGCGTGTTGTCTCATATTTCAAACGGGAACAGTAATAACGAGACAATGATTTTTCAAGCTTTTAGACTAAAACATTGAATTTTAGTCATATCAAAAAATTCTATTTTTGATATCTGCACTTGTCCAGAACTGGTGATATCTACTTTTGATGGCCCAAACAAATTCCTACATGTATCCATGTTTGGTGTAACTCCTTCTTGGGGTGTATCTTCTATAATAAAGTAACAAATAAAAATACTCATTTTTGCTAAGTTTACATTATAAATCTAAATACATGAACATATTTGTTTTTAATTCTCCCAATGTTAAAACATGCACCTGTTTACATTTTCCTTTGAGTGATACTTTCTTTTGTTTGATTTTAACCTTCCGCATGTCTATCTCCATCTTGGATACTCTCCTTAGAAATGAGGTCTTCCTTTCCCTCTAATCACATTTGGACTCTTGACTTGTTACGAACTACTAACGGCAGTTGTGTCCAGCGTCGTAAAATCAACATTCAAACCTGTTAGCGGAGAAAGAACTGTTAAATATTAAGACATAATATAATTATAGAAATTGTATTGTCTCTTAAGTAGTTATAAAGAACTATTTAAGGAAAGACACTTTAAAATTTGTTGCCTTTGATCCTGTTTAGGTCATAGATGGGGGGCGTTGGTTCTCACGAAGGAATTCAATCAACTCATGAATCATTTTCTTTGCTTCTTCAAATCGCTCATTAGAATCTACAGCATAAGCTATCATCTGATAACACATACTCAATAGGATCGAATGTCTATTACCATTTGGCTTTTGTTTTCTTGCGTTATAGCTATGGCGGATTAACATATATCTCCTTTTGATGTCATTTCTCCATCGATCTAAAATGTAACGGCCTGACACTGAACTTCTATGAATTTAACGTTCGTGGACAACTCTTGAAATTTCTTTTTAAATGGAGGTCTAGATACGCAAGGAATGGTGTTGTTAAATGACCGAAAGTCCGCATGATTTTCATTCTTTGCTTTCTTCCTCAGTGCATTACCATACTGGTTGACAAACTCCTTCAAGTTTGTATTTGAATGAACATAACCGTCAAAAAAGGCATTCATACTCTCGTTAGATTGTGTTGTACTTATTCTATCCCAAAAGTGCTCTTTTAGGAATACCGGTATCCAATGGTTACGCTTCGCATATAGACTTTTCAACCACGCATTCTTACCTAAGTCATATGTGATAATAAACTCGTCCTAATATTTCTCAAACTCCTCAATAGTTTGAGTGTTGTATACACATTTCATTAGCTGAGTTTTTAGCCCACTTTTGTATGTAACATATAACCCAAGCTTCTTAGGGACTTTTTTTAATATATGCCACAAACAAAATCTATGTTGATTTTTTGGAAATATAATAGCAATTGCATTTTTTCATTACTTTGTCTTAATCAGTAATAATAGCCTTTGGAGTATACCGTCCATACACTATAACTAGGTTTAGAATAACCATGTAAAGATCTCAGAATCCTTACTGAAAATCAACCTTGCTCCTAAAAGAATTGACTGGCTGTGGTGGTTTACGCCAACAAATATTGCAAAGGGCATACCATACTTATTCATCAGATATGTAGTGTTGAAAGGGATGCTGTTAACAACAAAATCCTAGTAGGTTGCTCGACTGCCTGGATCTGCCTAGAAAACATTCTTCAACCTCCTGTCATCGTCTACATCCATCAACACAAAAAAAAAAAATCGTTATTTTTTAACTGCATACTTACAAAATAATCTCGAAGTGCTCTAGCACCACCTGCACTAAGTCGTAAATGTCATGCTTTGTTGATATAATTACGAGAATCTTTTTCCCAAAACTGTGAGGTTCTAGTAGGCACATGCGCCTTCAGCAAAAGATCCGAAACTCTTATTCGATTGGAGGCCAATTTTGTCGTTTATGTCTAGGATCATTTTTATGGTGTCACTCACTTCTCTGTTACATCAAAAGAAGCAAGATTTTTGTGGACTTAGGCAGTAATTATGCGTATTATAGACTGTTGTCAACTACAACTTTCCCTTGACTCTTAAGGCATTAATCATTGCCTTACAGTCCGTCTTTTCTGTCGGATGTGGGTTGGCGATATTGGAACTTTTATTCTAGGCCTTTTTTACCCGTGCACAACCGAGGGTGATATGTCTGATACTTTGATCATCTGACCTCTCACTCCAAACCCGCATTTTTAGCATAGGCCTTATAATAGCTTAGTAAATCGTCAAAAGAATTGAACTCCATCCCCGACTTTGGCTCCTCAATGCTATCATTTCTATTTGTTTGCACTAACTGTGGTGTATCGACAGTGCGATCGTCGGTTTCTCATTGATCTAGTCCATCCTCTTGAATTTCTTCATCAATTCTAGCAGTAGTGCATGGCGCTTCATGTGACGCCCTCAATTTATGTTCGTAATTCAACGCAAATTGAAGTGTCAGGATAGATAACGCTAGGCTACTCACCCTCGTACTTATCGAAATTTAATGCAAATCGCAGCGAAAAAGTTCTGAATAAAAATATCCTAATGATCATATGGTAAAATAAAACCACAATATCCATGTCATCCATTCTTATAATAATATTGTATCCTTACATGCATAACCCAGTTAGTTTTGTCCGTCATATACATAACTTATTCTTAAAACCTAGACTAACTTCATGACCATTCCGGCTGCACTGAGTTTCTTAAGTCATCGGACCGTTCCTTTTCTCAGTCATCAATCCTGTAATATAATTTTATATTTCCAAAAAGGGAATTATATAGGAGTGAGATTTCCTTAGAAATCTCAGTAAGTACACACGTAACTTAATAAAAGTATAGATATCGTGAAATAATCATATACAAGCTAGACAGTTAAAGTATGCATTTATGGCATGCTTCATGTGACTCATGCATGACTTAGACTTATGTTCTTCATGGACCCACTCTATTATACTTAAACTCTTATTTCTTTTCTTTTGTAACATTGTGAGTCTTAATTATTTCGTATTATTGACAGACTTAGGTCCTTGCTCGATTTCGTATTATCGACAGACTTAGGTCGCTGTCGATTTTCGTATTATTGACAGCCTTAGGTCCCAGCCAATTTTCGAATCATCGACAGGTTTAGATCCTTGCTGATTTTCATATCATCAACAGGCTTAGGTTCCTGCCGGATCTTACTTATTTTATATCAACGACAAGTTTAGGTCCATACTGGCTTTCATATCATCGACAGGCTTAGGTCACTGCTGGCTTTCATATCATCGACAAGTTTAGGTCTCTGTCGGTACGTCAGTCATACGGGCATATCGCTGACTGTCATGACGTGACTGACTTATTAATCTTTTCACTTGTAAATCTTTCTTAACGTATCTTCTTAAAATAGACTTCAAGACTTATGACGACACATATATGTGACGAAATGCAACATACGCATAAATTTAGACTTATGATATGCATATGCATAAACTTAGGCTTATGACATGCATATTTTACGTCCATATGAGCCTTATAATATGTGAGAACATTTCACAATAGCAAACATCACATGCACATACATTTACGTCACATCAATTCATAAAATCAATGCCTACTATAATAAACTCGATTCTGATTTCAATTCCAATTTCATCCTTGATTAAGTCTTTATCTCTTAAAAGTTAAAAAATGAAAGTTATATATATTCCTCTTATATTTTTATAGCCTCTTGAATCAGTTAAATCCGACATCAAATGAATAAGTTATGACCGATTTACTAAAAGGTATGAAATCTGCCAATAATAATCCTATTAAGTCTGAAATTCACTAGAGTTATTTATTCATTCTTTTCCATATAAAAACCTCATGTTTTTATATAATTCTCTTCATATAATATCATAAAATATATTTCTAAAATCTCATAATTTTTCTAGCATTTTTCCATAGAAAGAACCATTTCAAAATTTATTAGACTTCAATTTAACACATAAATAAAGATTAAGTTCAAATAAATATCAAACATAATCCAATCACCAAACCATTTATTCTATATCAAAATTAAGTTAATATATGCACTTAAAAATTTTCTCAAAGCTATATTTGATGCTTAGGATTAGTTTTGCATCACTTCTTCTCCAATGCCCTCAATTAGCTTTCTTTTGATGCTTAGGTGATGTGAATAAGTTTTTGTGTATTTCTCTTAACTATTTCTTACTATGGCCAATTGATATCTCTTATGGGAAAAGAAGAGAAGCCCATGTATCTATTTATAGGCATGAGAGGTGTGGGATGTAAGGGAAGAGGGCTTGAGCACTTCAGCCACCCTGCTTGATTGATTAGGTGATGTGTCCTATAGGTTTGTAGTTTCATGATCACTCCTAAATCTTAGGTTTGGTGAGTCATATTTTGATCCAATGGTTAATATTTGGGCTGCTTAAAAATCTTTTTGGTCAATGGCCAAAATGATTCTAACACATGGAAAAAGGATGAAGCAAAATCTGGAAAATTCTCCACCTATGCATACATCGGCCACTTGGTTTCTCCAAAGGCCAGCCACGTTCCAGCCCAAATAAGTCCTTGATACAATTAGATTATTTAAAAACTCAAAACATGAAAATTTAAGATAATCCTCTTAATGTTATATATGATTTTGAATTATTTCATTACGAGATCAGATGAGAGAGATATAATTAATTCACCAAAACATGTCAAAACTCATCCGATAACATCCAATCCGAGTTCTCCATTTGTTTTCCTTTGTTTTCTTGCCCATCAAGACTTTTAAATCAATTATTATCAACTTAGCACATGTTTTCACATATATCAAGACCTCAGAAAAAATTAATAGCCAATCACAATTTTCATCACATGGCCGAACATAAGACAACTCATCTAAATCGGTTACCAGTTGACTCACATTCCCATCCATATACTTCACACCAGATTTAATTTTTGATCCATTCCTTATCTTCAAAAATCCAAACATGAAAGTTCTAGATATGCCTCTTAAAGTTATATAAGAATTAGAATCACATCGTTATGACCTTATATGAAGGAGTTATGACTATTACACAAAAACCCGACGGATCGGCCCGAAAACTCGTTTTGGCACACCAAGTGTTTGATGTTTTGTTCTATCACTTTCCTTTGAATTGCTTCCTCAAATTTCGAAAATATAGCTCTTTCTAGGTCCAAATTAAATTTCTTTAGTTGACACATTGCTAAAATTTTCAAAGGTCAATCCAAAATTTTTCTTTGAATGCATCTAAACCTCAAATCCTATTTTCATGAAAAAAATATCATTCCAATAAATTTCTTTAAAATATTTTCATGTAAATGCTTTATCTTAAAAATTAGGTTATTACATCCTCCCTCCTTAAAATAAATTTCGTCATCGAAATTTGGAAGGTTGAATCTTAATATTGTAAAAGCAATCCATACCCATAAAAGTTTTAAGCCTACCATACTAAACATTTATATCTATAATGGTATTTTCGATCATATCATCTCCTCCAATCAACATTCCACACCTAACATTTCTCTTTAATAACTCCAAACTTCTAACATCCAAATAATTCACTAAACCCTCTGATTTCATGAAGATTCAAACCTATTCTATTAATATGTGATCTTCTTTCCTAGGACAATATGAATTTACCCAGAGTCGTATTGCTTTGATACCATTCTGTGACACTCTAATTTGCGTAGAATTACGAACGTAAATTGAAGGTGTCACACTTCAGTTTCTAGAAAATTAGGTCTATCTTCTTCATCAATTTTAAGGCTTGTTGCAAAGCTTGTAACGATACATGGCTTGGGAGATCCCATCCTATCTTGAAATGGGTAACCAGCATTCTCCTTAAACAAAAAAAATTAAAGCAATTCAACTGCTTAAAATATAATTAACTTATAACTAAAAGACAAGAACAAAGTTAAAAAATTACTTGAATGTTGCTTGGATTTTGGTTGCCAACTAGATATGGTAGAAAAGCTGGTGACCATGCAGGCATTGGTCCAATGTAATCGTGCATGTCATTTGAAAAGTTTACTTGATCAGTTTGAGAGATATCATAACATAAAAATAATAATGATAATTAAGAGGCTAAACATTGAGTTGCTATAAGTTAATTAAATATGATATAACATACTGAGGTTGGAAGATTTAAGCTAAATAGAGTTAGCGGAGATGAGCGTTCATGTACTGTACAAATTGTTCAATGCAATGTAAGTATTCAGAAAAATTAACTCTATCAACCAAGAGTTAATACACTAATATAAACTTGAACATATCAATCCAATGAATATAGGAATGCTCATGTAGAATCAATGAGCTTCCATGATCAAACAGGAATATCAGTTCAGTTTTGTAATATATGAAAGTATTTTTCTTTTTGATAAAATGTAATATCATAAAATATCAAGTGCTGATAAAGAATAAAAACTAAAAAGATCCTTTAGATATTCAAATTAGCCAGTTACAGATGGTGGGTCTTTGATGGCATGTTCACACCATTTCTTAACCCTGGGCGATGTCGTTCTTTAACAGCTCCAAACTTAACGCCTCAGCAACAATACGACAGCGGCTTGGCTTTCCTGAACTAGTTCACTTGTCACACACTTGTCTTCAGTTCCAGTCTTCCAGACACTGCGGCACTTCACACGGAGCCCTTGCCATCGTCGTCTTCTTGTTCTATGGTTCCTCAAGTCGCAGGCTCACGACATTTTGCTTCGTTTGTTTTGAACGGATGAGATTAAAAATTTATAATTATATTTTTTTAAATTTTTATGTAAAATATAATAAAAAATTTAGACTTTATTTGTATTCACAATTTAATTCAATTAATCTTCATTTTATCATTATATTTTTTTAATTTTTTATATAAAACACAAATTCATATACATCTTTTTTAAATTCTAATACATATTTTTCAAATCTCAATACATTTTTTTCAAATATTAAAATAATAATAATATTAAAAAATAACTAAATTCATCCCAACTTATCTCATTTTTAAATTTAAACAAGACTTTAATTTTTTCAATTTCTTATATCACTTTTTTAAATTTTCTTACAAAATTAATATTAAAAATATCTTATAAAAATATTTTATATATATTTTTATTTTAAATTTATCTAACTTCATCTAATCTCTAAAACAAACAAAGAATTTATATAAGCTCATCTGTTTGTTTATAAGAATACAGATAAAATCCGAGCACAAAAGGGAGATAAAAGATATGCAGAGCCCAGAGGAGTGCGATTCTTTCCAGGCATAGCAATAGTGTTAATACGGTGAGAACTCGAGGGCTAAACGCAGAGAGGGAGGGAAAGGGAAGGAAGGAAGGAAATGGGGTCAAACTACTAAACGGTGCTTTTTTTGTTTTTGCCACATCAGCCGCGTTTGCCTCGCGCTTACAACAGCCGACTGTCAGTAGCTTTTTTCCCAGAGTTTTCCTTGCATTCATCTCACTCAATTCAGGGAACCCTAAGCTAGCGGCTTTCTGTTTTAAATTTCTATTGCTGAGTCTGTAAGGGTCTGGTCCGAGAGCCCCCTAACAGAGACACCGGCTTGACTCATGGATTCAGAGTCTCTGGGTATAACTCCCTTACTCTCTTCGAGTTCCTCCCAGTTTCTATACCTATTTCAATGCCTTGTGATACATTTTCGCCGTTGATTTCCGTTCACCTAATAATGAAAGTTTCATATCTTTTGGGTAAGCAAAAAATTTGGAATTTCATAGCAAGTAAAAATGAAGACTTTTATACTCTGATGAAACGTCATCAAATTGTGAAATTGGGGTTGAATGAGCTGCTAATTGAGCTAAGAAGCTTGCCATTAAATGTTGCTTTTTCGTGCAGTGGGTTTTGATGAGCTCAAGCTTGATGAACTTATTACTAAAGGCTCACTGGACTTTGACGAATGGGCATCACTGATTTCGTACATTGAGAAAAGTTGTCCTGTAAGTCTCATGCTCACGCTTCAGAATTTAAAATAACTTCAACTTCTTGATTTGGTTTCTGAACACTGAATTGTACAATTGCGACCTGCGTAAATTTTCTGTTTTCCTAATCGTTTCTTCTTTCTTGTTAATTAATTCATTAATGATCAGAATGATGCTGCTGCCAAACAGTGAAAGCAGAGTCCTGCTTTTTTATAGAGGTCATTAAGTCTCTACAATGTTATTTCTAGTTCATTGTATTCTATAGGCTGGTGTCCGGGAGGAGATTAAATATTACTTGGTTGATTGGTTGGTGACCCTTCTTCCCTTGCAAACTGGTGGCTTACGCCTTAGGTGATGCAATGGGGCTCTGCAATGAACAGGATCATATTGGGAGGGGCAGCAATGAGGTATGTGCAGGAGAGGCAATTAGTACACCTTTTGGTCAAGATAAATGTTTAGTTCACAAATAGAACTTACAAAAATAAAATTCACAAACTAATGTGGTTTGTTGTGGTACATTAGGTTGTAAAACTCTTTTTAGTGCAAGTAGATCTAACGTATCAAAAAATAGGGGTTGGCTCAAGTGGTAAAGGCCTTGGTTTTGGTGTTATGCTCCCTTCAGGTCTAAGGTTCAAATCTTTATGGGTGCAAACAATTTCTAGAGGTCATTGGACTGAAGAAACTTTCAATTGAATTATTGGAGGCGCACTTTTGAGAAACTCCTTGCCGGGGGCCTGTGCACTCTCAGGATTGGTTGGCACTTTATTCTCGGACATCTGATGCCAATAAGAAAAAGATCCAACATATCACATTTAGCCATGTCACTTTGTAAGCCTTCTATGAGATCTTTGTGTGAACCTAACACTTCGCTTAGGTCCATTGGCTGCCTGAGTGAAGGTTTTGTAATTGTTTTGTGGTTTGGAATGCTGTTCCACTTAATGCGACTTATTTTTAAGATCATTATGCAAGTGGACAGTAAGGACGTAACCAGGATTATAAGCTTGGAGAGGCCAGGATTTTAGGTCTAGAATAAATAGTTGAATTGAAATTTTATAGGAACACCTTTAGCAAATTGACAAAAACTGAGTAAAAAATAAGAAAAATAAATAAATCTCAAACTTGTATTCTTCCCTAAATATCGGTAATTTTACATCTAAGCTTTTCATATGTTGCAATTAAGAGTAGAGGTTGAACTATGGAAACGATCTATATAGGATTTATAAAAAAGAGGTAATATATGCAAACCATAAACTAATTTTTGAATTTTGTTGAATAATGTATAGCAATAGCGTCATATATTTAATTTTTTTTTAGTAGTGCAATTGCATACAACATAGCCAGCTATCCTGTGAACGTGGGGTTTTTTGTTAAATATGTTTCACCCAGATAATTACAAACTTCAAAAGAGAAATAATCTAATGTGAATATTTTATTATAATTTAAGTTCTTGAAATAAAACAGGAAAAAATATAGTTACCATAAAATTTTAAATTAGACCAAATTCTAATTTGATTATATGTAAGAAAGATCTATTCAAAAATTGTTGACGATTTGTAAGTCACCCCTTTAAGACTGGCCATTTAAGAGCATTGGCCAATGCCAATTATGAATTGTGGACAAGAACAAGAACAAAAATATCAAAGACTAAGAGAGATATATATTTTTTTGATAAGAAATAAACTTTATTGATCGAATGCGGCTAGACAAAGCTCATGTACACAAGAAGTATGCAAAAGAGACCTAATTACACTCTAGCAAGCTGAAAAGAAATCAGAAACCCTAAAGGAGATATACAAATTAGACAAGGTTATAATATATATCTTTTTTGGGTCAGAGCCTTGGGGGGGTCAAGGCCCCCCTGGCCTCATCCCTGACACTAGATGATTGCTTTTATAGTCTTCCATATTGTTGCCCTATCTTTGTAATATCTTGATCCACTGAAAATCAGTATATTTTTTTTTATGAGGATCTCTTGTATGTATCATGTTTGTTTGATGACATTCTTTTTTTTTTTAATGCAATCAAAGCTGCTTATTGAAACAAAGGGAGATCGCCAAGTAGCGGAGGTTTGGAAGATGGTACCCCTATGTCTTATGTGGTGTATATGGAATGAGAGGAGTGGAAGATGTTTTGAAAATAGAGAACGCTCATCGGAGGGGACTAGAGGCCTATTTTTCCAATCTTTGTTACTTTGGGCTTTGTATTAGAGGGGGTTAATTTTAATGACGTTTATGCTTCTTTCTTTGTTCGTAGGCTGTAATTAGGTATTTCACTCTTGTATACTATTTGTGTACTTGGGCTATGCCTAATTATAATGATCAATAAATTTTCTTACTTATCAAAGAAAAGGGAGAAAAGAACTGGTTTTAGTTTACCACATTCTAACGAGTGTAGATGTTGATCGATAGAGAGACCTGTTGGGATTGTATGAATACAAGTTCTGAAAAGATGGTCTTCAAAAAAAAAAAAGTGGTGGAGCATCTCCTCTTTAAAAAAGTTTAGCAGTGAGGGAGATGTAGGGGTTGGCTTTCCTGTTATTTTCTGTGCATCAGGCCATATGAAAAAACTTATGTGGTAATGGGATATTTGGAAAATATACACATGATTCTTGGAACATTACCTGTATGCTTGACTGGAATTGTTGTGGATGGAGAGTAATAGGCAAGCTTTTGACAGATACGAACTCCTTTAAGATCGAATTTTGCTTTTCTTAAGACTCTTTTATTTTTGGAAGTTATCCTATTGTTTTTCTCCTGATATGTTGAATTTGGTCTTCTATTTGCTAATGCGAGTTGAGTTGATTTCTTTTGCATATCATGTAGACTTGGACACTGCTCTTCTAAGGATTTCTTTTAAAAGTTCGCGATAATCTGCATACTTTTCACCATTGCTTTAGTTACTACTTAATTGTTCCTTTTTATGCTCCTAGATTGACTTGTATGCTGACTGCAAATAAGGTATTTTCTCCAAGTACTGCAGGATGACATTGAAAAAATATGTTCAGTTTATGACTCATTCTTGTCCGAGTTTCCCCTGTGCTATGGATACTGGAGGAAGTATGCTGATCATAAAACACGCGTATGTACTATTGACAAGGCTGTTGAAATCTTTGAACGAGCTGCTCAATCAGCAACATATTCTGTTGGCATGTGGGTTGACTACTGTAGCTTCAGCATGTCAGCTTTTGAGGATCCATCTGATATTCGTAGGTAATCTCAATATTTAAGAGACTTGACTTTAGCTTCCTTAAATATTACTTCTATTTTATAAGTAAACAAATTTTATTGATCAATGAGTACGCGTAGCCAAGCACAATACACAAGTAGAAAACGAATGTATGCCCTATCTAAGTAGGTGATAGAGACAAGAAATTCATGTAGATTCATGCCATTGAAGTCAACAACAATGGCTCAAGTTCATAGAGTTCTGAAAAATAAAGTTTTTAGCTTCTCCAACGATATCTCATTGTCTTTGAATGTCCGATCATTGTGCTCCTACAACAAACACCACTTGATGCATATAGGGATCATCTTCCACATAGCTTTAATTTGTTGAATACCTCTTAGATTTGTCCAGCTGGCACCACTGCCACCACTGACTTGGGTACCCAAGCCATGTCTAATCTACTGAACACCTCATTCCATAATACCCTAGCTGTCTCACAATGTAGTTGGGATGGTCCACAAACTCGGCCCCACTCCTATACATGTAACACAAATCTTTTTGTTTCCTCAAATTGTCAGTTGTGAGGATCTTGCCCAATGAAGCTGTCCACATGAAAAACGTAGCTTTGGGAGGCGCCTTATGTCTCTCCAAAGCCTTCTCCATGGAAATTGAATATTGAGCTCGTGTGTGAGAGATTTACAAAAAGAGCGAACCGAGAATACACATTTCCCTACGGGTATCCATCATCGCCCATCTTCTTGTTGGTTGCTTGCTTTTATGAAGTACAAAATATTCAAAGCTGCTCATTTTCCAATGTTGTGCCACCCAACTAAAATTGATATTGCATTGGATTTGTACCCATGATATCACCATGACTTCTGCCATTAAAACATCTTTGGTACTTGCAAAAGTGAAGGAAGTATTTACTCCCAATGAACAACTTCCATAGGGCTTTCGATTCCTTATTGTATCTCCACAACCATTTTTCAAGCAACGCCCGATTAAAAGTTTTCATATTTTTAATTCCCAAACCACCATTAGAGGTAGGATGACATACCTTCTCCCACTTAACTAGACGGAATTTGAACTCCTCCCCCACTCCACTCCACAAGAAATCACGTTGGAGTTTCTCGATTTAGAACACCATATTTGCAGGTATAGGGCATAGAGATAAAAAATAAGTTGGTAAATTAGATAATGTACCTTGATCAAGGTAATTTTATCCAATGTTTTGAATACCATATCGGTGAGCGTACCGGTCAAGACATTGGAACAAAATATTTCGGTATTAGTATTGTTTCGTGTATCGTTTCAAAATATTTTATACATAAATAAATTATATATATAAATATATAAAAATTATATTTCAAATAATAGTCAATATATGAATAAATTATATATATAAATATATATATGTAATTAGGTTAGTTTGAACTGAGGTAAAAAATAGCAAAAAAATGGAAAAGAAAGGATGAAAGGTCGAAATATTGGCCAGTACAACTGAAATATCAGCCGGTATGAAATTGCTATGTGTTCTGTACCAGACAACTGGCTGGTACAGCATATTTCGGCTGTACCGGCTGGTACCATATGAAATTTAAAACTATGATCCTATCACTTTTCGACAGGTACATTCTCTTCCATCCAGTTAGTCTCCATTCTACTTTCTCAATCACTGTGTCCCATTATGAAGACGCTCTTAGGGTAGCCCTCAACGGAAGTCTCGGGTAAGTCATAAGAAGATAAGCTATCTAACACCCCAATGTACTAGCCAGCTGTTGTATGTTATGAACATCTCCAATCGGCATTATTTCTGATTTGTCGATGTTCACTTTCAACCCAAACACCGCTTAAAAAGAAAGAAGTAGGACCTTTAGTGCTTGAACTTGGTTTTGATCTGCTTCACAAAAGGTAAATGTGTCATTCGCAAATAACAAATGAGAAATATTTACAATTCTCCTATCCGGTGTTCTAATCGAGAAGCCATCCACAAACCCATTATTAATCAATGTCAAAGCTTCCATCACAATAACAAAAAGCAATGGCGACACCGGATCTTCTTGCCTTAAACCTCGTGAGCTATGAAAAAAACAATTGGACTATCATTTATCAATAGTGAGAATTTTACTGTTGATATGCACCAATGGATCCGCGACTATCATCTCTTCCCAAAACCAAACCTCCAAGAGGGTAGAGAAGAAAGTTAACTTGGTCGCACGTCTTTTCCATGTCTAGCTTGCAAATGATTCTTGTTGTGCTAGCTTTCGATCTGCTATCAAGACAAGTATTGGCAATAAGAACCACATCTAAAATCAGTCTACCCCTTACAAATGCATTTTGGAGTTTTGTAATTATCTTCCCCAATACTTCACCTAGACTGTTCACAATCACCTTTGATATTATTTTGTATAACCCATTGACTAAGCTAATGGGCCGAAACTCCTTAATCTTCGTAGCCGTCACCTTCTTTGATATCAGTGCAAGAAAAGTGGTGTTAAGGCTTTTCTTAAATTTTCCAGCCTAGAAAAAATTCTTGAAACACGCTCATAAGATCTTCTTTAACACTTCCCAACATTCTTGAAAGAAACCCATAGAGGAACCATCTGAAGCCGGTGCTTTGTCTTTGACCATTTTCCTCATTGCTTTGTAAACCTCCGCCTTCTCAAAAGTCCTCTCCATCTGACACATCAAGTGGCCCAATAGAGTTAAAACAAGACCATCAAGGGTAGGCCGCCATCCCTCCTACTCGGATAGTAATTGCTCAAAGAAATCAACTACATGATTGTCAATTACTTGCACTTCCCCATAGCCAACACCATCAATTTTCAGCATCTAAATGTTGTTGTTTCTCCTATGAGAGTTAACAATTCTATAGAAGAACTTTTTTCTTCGATCTCCTTCCCTTAACCATAATGCTTTTGATTTTTGATGCCAAGAAGTCTCTTCTAATAAAATAATCCTCTCAAGATCTGCAACCAATATTGTCTTCTGAGCTAGTTCTTCTTGTGCAAGAGTTCGAACCTCTTGTAGCCTCTATCTCTTGGATCTCCATCACCTTGCTTTTTTTGTGTTCCCCTATATCTTCAAAAGACTACATATTTCAAAGCTTTAGAAGATTTTTTTAGAGCTTTAGTTTACCCGCAAAGATGAAAGCAGGGTATCCTGTATCTGATATGAGGACCACCACTGTCTGACCCTTTCTACAAAACCTTCAGATTTCAGTTGCATATTTTCAAATTTGAAATCCCGCGTCTTCTTTGGAGACCACCACAATCGAGCATGATAGGTGAATGATCCGAACAAAGACGAGGCATTCTCTTTTGCCATACATCCGGAAAGTGACTTTTCCATTCTGGTGATATTGAGAATCTATCCAGTTGAGACAATGTTTGATTATTAGACCACGTGGCAGAACCCCTTGCTAGTGGCAAATCCACGAAGTTCAAATCAAAGATGCATTCTTAGAACTCTGTCATTGCTGGCTGCATTCTTCTATTTCCCGAACATTCACTCGGAAATCTTATGACATTAAAATCTCCCCCAATACACTATGGGAGGTTTCACCAACTATATACTCTAGTTAATTCTTTCCACAATAATCTTTTGTTCTTGTCTAAGTTTGGTCTATATACACTTGCAAAAGCCCACATAAAGTTATCTGATATAGTCTTAAAGGAGCATGCTACCGAGTACACCCCTACGAATTCCTCTTTTTTCTCTACCACCCGTCTATCCAACATCACCAAGACACCGAGTACACCTCTACCACCCGTCTACGAATTCCTCTGATGCCTCAACAGAGGCAATATACACCCAATCTATGTATACACAACTCCATAAACTTTGTGGAATCCTCCTAGTAATCAATTTCAGCTTAAGTCTCTTGTAAACAAATAATATCCACATTCCACTCATGAAGCAAGTTTTTTATTTGAAGATGTTTATTGTCCTCGTTGAAGTCGCGGACATTCCACGACACTAGTTTTTAATTCATTGAGGGAAGGCCAGTCCCTTCCCTTTCGACTTGCCTCTGCTGGAATTTCCCTCAGAATTCATCGACCATGTTAACCTTTTAAGCTCTCGCTGTTTTTTTTAATCCAACTCTTCTATGTTGTTGGTGCCCCACTTCAATGGCTGTAAGCAAAGCCATAAACTGTTTCTCGAAGCCTTCACACTCCATCTCCACGCATTTTTGTATTTCCTTCACCTTATGAAATACTTAGTCTAAAAAAGGGTGATTGGTAACATATAGTTCAAAAGGATAGGTTCACCCACCTTGCAATCCACTGGAAAACCTTGAGTCTTTTCCACCAAAGAAATTTCATCCAATCCAATATCCCCACTTAGTACCTGGACAAGTCTCTGGGAGTTATCTTCACCAAAAATAAGTATTTCATCACTGTCAGCGTGCGAAGAGTCATCTGAGCACGCCCTATCCTTTTTTCCATCTCAGAGTCATCGAGGAGCTGTACTAGTGGGTTTGTTGGAGTAATGCCTTCTCCCTCGCATTTATCGGCACTGTTTGGCCACCATTCAATGGTGAAACATCACCCAGTGGTGTCAGAGTGCCCTCTATGAGTTTTACCATCTTTTTTTAGCACACAACACGTGCAAGCCATCTTCTGAATGCTCCACCGCCTTTGTTGATGTCTTCTGTGTCCCTGCTGACAAATCCTCTGCCATCCGCGTGCATTCAAGGTTTCTAATGGAAGAGAACGACTCCACCGCTAGAAGGAGCCCTTAGGCGTTCTTTGCACACGGGTTGGGCTCTAGGTTGAGGCCCATGGGTTGCTTCTTCTCAACACCTTCAGACTGTCCAGTGGGTTGTGGCCCAACCCAACGGCCCATTTGTCTTTTCCTTTCATTTCTTCTCTAGTTTAGTCCAACCCCTTCCTAGGCCCAACGTCTAAGCCCGCTGCCTGCTGTTTGTTAACTATCAGGGCCCTGTTAGGCCTTTGATTTCCTGAGCCTGGTTCCTTCCCTTTAATTTCCTATCCCTTTCCTATTTCCTTTTTACTCCCAACACATCTCAATACTTCTTTCACCTCATCCTACAGTTTCCTCAATCGTCCGTGCATCTCCAGCATTGTGCTATGCATGTCCCCCTCCTCCAAGCCGACATCCACCCTGCCAGCGCCCTCATTTTGTAAAGCAAAATGAGGGGCTTGAAGCATGTGTCCACTAAAGTACCTATTGCCACGGTCCCCTACTTTCTGTTCACGGTGAGTCACCACTGGCACGAGCACCTCCTTGTAGGACCAAGTATTTGATGCATCATGTCCATCTTCAGCCTCCTCCATGAGCCCCTCCCATGTTTCTCACTTCCTAAATACACTCCCACAATGCCTCCCTCTATCTCCATCCCCTCCCCCCTTCCTCTTCAGATATAATAATAAGCTTCGTCTTCCTCCTTGGCAATATAGAGCTACCGCCATATAACGGTCACAACTATTCAAGCACCTCTGTGCTATAAAATCACGGTACCCTTCCCGGGTTGTCATGTAAAAATCCTTCCCCCCCCTCCCCTCTGGCAGTCCTCCAATGCTCTCCCGAGCCACTGCATTGTGGATAAGCTCAACAGGAACTCATGCTTAAACTTCCACCCTCTCTTTGTGATATGTAACCAACCTCCTTCCTTCACAAGCAAAAATATTTTGATTCTATCACAAGCTCTCTTGTGAAGCCCATCTTGACACCACCGTAATGCTACTGTGCTATTAGGGTAGTAGCATCATCGATGGAAATGACGTAAAACTTATTTTTTGCATGTGTACGGAGAGAAAAGTGTATTGGAGAGAAAACCAAACAATTGTTCTGTCCCTTAATTATGACTAACTATACATATTACGAGACAGGTAGAGTTGATGCTGTTGGAGTTCTCAGTGGTAGAATATAATCTTGAAGGTTAAGTGATGCCACATGACTCACACTTAGAAATAGGAAGTAATTTAATTAAAAGTTTTGCTTCCTAATCATTATTAGGGGGATGCTTATTATTCTTTAAAAAGTGAAAAAGATGTATATAGTATCATATTTCAACTCAACAGTGCACTGCAGACTCTGGTTACTCAGGTGTAAGTATTACACATGGCATGATTGATTGTTACACACACTGAAAAGTTCTTGGGAGTTTTATTATTAAAGATATTCTGAGCAAAGCTTGCCTGTGCTGAACTCTTCAATATGTGTCTTCTTGATTAATCCGAAAAGAGTAATGCTACTCATCATCCCATTTTTTATCATCCTATCATCATCCTATGATATGATATTAAATGATTGGAGATTATTTATTATGTTTTACTTATTAGCCTATTATCTAATATCACATCATGAGATGATGATAGGATGATGAGAAAGATGATGAAAAATAGATTTATTCATGAGAAAAATTTACCAGTTCAAAGGCAAATGATGTTTTCCTCTTGATTTTCTGTCATAGATTGTTTCAAAGAGGCATTTCCTTTGTTGGAAAAGATTACTTGTGCCATGCTTTGTGGGACAAATACATCCAATTTGAGTTTTCTCAACAACAATGGAGCTCCCTAGCGCACATTTTTATCCAAGCTCTGTGGTTCCCAACCAAAAGGCTAAATCATTATTATGATCGGTATGTCTTGCTTTTCTTAATTTCTTTTTATCCAGTTGCTTAAGGAACTTAAGAGTTTATGAAATAAGAAAAAAGGAAAAGTTTCTATATGTGATAGATTTGTCTTATTTTTATTGTTCAAAGTGATAGGCCAATGAGATTGGATGCCTTTGCTTGCCCAAAAGGAATTTGGACACCTAGTTTTCTTTTGAATTCTTTTCTTCCACAACCCCCCCCCCCAAAAAAAAAGTTATACTATTCCAACTTTTGTTTTTAGCAATCAGTGATTCTTTCCAACATTTTACTTATACACACTTAATTGAGTTTATTAGTTAAACAACATCCAGCCTACTAAGTGCAGGATTTAATCAGTCTGATAAATGATTGCTTCCATCATTGACCAGACATATTCAAGTGGTACAATTATGTATTTCTGTGAGGACATTGAATCCCATGGCATTCAAGAATTCTCCGTAACTTATCCCTTGCAGTTAATTTTTATTGTGTTTTTTGTTTCATGATTTTACTTAATGTTTTACCATCATTTTTCTACGGTCGGTTGTATCATCTAAATTTAGAAAAATTCTATTTGCAGTCCTGAGTGGAGGACTATATGTGCAGTCCCATTGATTTATGGGGGCAAAAGGAGAGAAAACATCATTTTTGAAAAAGATGTTATTGTAATTTTCTAAAAAAATAAAACTAATTATAACTGTATGGGCTTGCATGAGCAGTCCCCATTTGAGGATTGTATGTAGAATAACTCCAAAGTTAATACTTACCAGATATTAGTTCCATTTATTTTCAGTTTTAAGAAGTTGGTTGGCTCATGGGAAAAGCAAATGGAATTCCCAAGCATTTCTGTTGCTGAAGAATCACCAGCAGAACCTGTGCTTAATAGCAAAGCCCCTATTCGGTTTAAGAATGAGGAAATTTCTTGCATCATCAAAGACCTGCTGGATCCAACTGCTGGCTTTGCTAGATCTAAAGCTCTCCAAAAATACCTGTTGATGGGAGAATTGTTCTATAAGGAAGCATGCCGGTTGGATGAAAAAATTTGTTGTTTTGAGGCTAATATCCGGAGGTCTTATTTCCATGTGAAGCCACTAGATTCTGGTCAATTGGAGAATTGGCATCACTATCTGGACTTTGTAGAGATGCAAGGGGATTTTGATTGGGTGTGGTTTTCTATTATCCTTTTGTTCCCCCCTCCTGCACCTATTGAATGATATCTAAAACTTTTAATTGATGGCAGGCTGTTAAACTTTATGAAAGGTGCTTGATTCCTTGTGCGAATTACCCTGAATTCTGGATGCGTTACGTGGAATTCATGGAAACCAAGGGAGGAAGAGAAATAGCCAATCATGCAATGGACCGAGCAACACAAAACTTTCTGAAGGTGTGTTCTTCATAAACAGATCTACATTTCTCCATTGTGAGCACATCGATTTTGTTAATGATGTGATAATGTTTTGTCTATTGGTTTTTGTAGAAATTGGAAATTTGTTGCACCTACATTTCTTATTAATGATTTTCTACTGATGATCTGACAAATTACTACTCACTCTATCTCTAAATTAAAGGAAAACTTCATTTTGCACCTGAAGCTACTAATTGTTTTTTAAATTGCACCCCAAACTGCAAAAACCAACAATTCAGTTTCCTAAAGTACCATTTTCTTTCAATTTGAACGCCCTCAAACTGACCTGTTAAATACTAAGGATTCTTGGACTACCGTGTAAATTATCTAAAGGCATCCTCTCTATAATTGAAAATGGCCTAACTACCCTTCATTTACACTAAAAACCAAAATTTAAAAAGAGAGCCACCCATCACCATGACACCATGGGTAGCCAGCTAGGGCCACACATCAGCCCGATCTTGGCTACCCATCTGGTGATCCTCTTTTTTCTTTCCAACTTTGATTATTTCATTTTTTATTTTGTTTTATTATTATTGTTTATCAATTTTGAACGATGACGAATGTAACATTCAATGAATGAAGGTGCAATACGATAAAAGGGTGGTAGTTTAGGGGTGAACAATGAAATTTCGTTGTAAATTAATGTCCCACTTAAAACCATCAAAGTTTCTTAAGTAGCTATCCTACCTTAGTATTTCCACTTTCCAATATTAGTCGGTACTTTTAAATTGTTCTTGCAAAAAGTAAAATATTAGGAAGGCTACTGGTAGAAAGTGTCAAAAAAATTTCTTGCCTTTCTTGGCAACGGACAGATATATTCTGGTAGCCATAAAAGGGAAAATATAGACTATTATTTGGGGACTGGGGGGTTAAAAAAAACTGACATGTTTATCATTCGACCATATTCACTTTTTTTTCAACAAAATAAAAACTTGTAACTATGGAAACTATGCCAAACAAAAACAATCATCACCCGCCGGGGGGCCTGGGGGTTCATTTGACCATTTTCGTTGTTTTTTAAGGGATTAAAAATTTGTAACAATAGAAACTATATGCCAAATGAAAACAATCATCTATGATGCTCAATGAACTCCAATATGGGCTTTCTCCGAGTGTGCATATGATAAACTAAAAGAAATCTTCTTTTTTATGGTAAGTGATGAGGATTCTGATTGAAGGATAAGTCGTTGTAAAAATAACACATTGCTAACTCTATCGGTGACTACTTACTTTTTATGTTTTGTGAAATTATATGTGGAGTAATGCACTAGTCTTTTTTGATAAGTAAGATTTCATTGATGGTAAAGGCATAGCCTAAGTACCTATATAAAAAAAAAAAAAAGGCATGGCCTAAGAATACCAGGAGTATATATTGAACATGCATAATTACAACTAAGCATTAGTGAGAGATACAAGCAAATCATGAAGATTGTCCACATTACAAATAATTGCCAAAGCCCAAGAGAGTAAATTATTGTCAGAAAATTGCTTCAGCTCATCCAAAGAACGGTCCATGTCTTCAAAGCACCTCTTGTTTCTCTCCATCCACAAACACCACATAATGCATGCAATGAGGGACCGTTCTCTGCACAGCAGTGATGTGAGCATTTTCCCTAATACCTGTCCAGCACTTCAGAATATACCTAACTCTTCCAGGCATAACCTATGCCACCCCGATCTGAATAAGGATCTCATTCCATAAACACCGGGCCACTTCACAATATAACAAAAGATTATCTACTAATTCTCCATCTTTTATGCACATAAAGCTAAAATGAGAAGACCACGTTTCCTCAAATTATTTGAGGGGAGAATTTTCCTAAGAGATGCAGTCCATGTAAAGAAAGCAATCTCTTAGGAAAATTACGCATCTCTCAAACACTGCAAGGTATCGGTGAGCAAGGAGGTACCTTGCACTGTGAACTTTTTATTTCTACCCCGATTCCAAATCGACATACCATACAATGAGTCAAAGAAATCAGCAAACATATCCAATTTCCAATCTTGAGCCACTCTCGAAAAACTAACATTCCAATGGACAGGACCATTAGAAAACATCAATAAATCCACAACAGCCTCTTTGTCAGTAGAAATTTGGTAGAGCATGAGAAACACCTGCTTTAGAGCCCTTTCACCACACCAGACGTCATGCCAAAAATGAACACCATGACCTTGTCCAATCATAAATCTGGAAAACTTGGAAAATCTTCCCCATCCAGCTCAAATATTTTTCCACAACCCCACACAATATGTCCCCGTTACTTCACTAGAACACCAGCCCCTCCAAATACTCTCATATTTAGAATTTATGACTTCTCTCCACAAACCCTCTCCTTTCCTATGATATCTTTACGACCATTTCCCCAAAAGTACTTTGTTGAAAACTCTCAAATTACGCATCCACAACCACTGCAAGGTATCGGTGAGCAAACTTTATCGCAACCAACAAAATGGAACTTAGTTTTCTCCCCAATACCTCTCCGGAGAAAGTTACGAAAGGTTTTCTCACTTACAGTAATGGAAAGAGGGATAGAAATAAGTACTAAGTAGGGACATTAGATAAAGTGCTCTTAATGAGAGTTAATCTGTCACCCTTGGACAAATATATTCGTTTCCAACCAGCCAATCTGCACTAGTCTTTGCAGTATGAAAATTTGAAATCCTCATGACATATAAGGGAATGGGTTTGGTGGTTGAAGGTTGGAGGCACTGTTATTCCTGAATGTTTGTCCATATCTAATTTCCATTTCTTAATGGGTCATCATTCTATTTCTGCTTAGTACTTGACTCATACACCCCCCTGGCTGCTGGGCTTGAACAGGTAACCTCACCCATCATCTCATATTCATGCTTGGAGGGGAGAAGTGCATTAACTGAAAATTCAATGGCTTAAGGGAACATTTTTAATGCACTGTTATTGTTAGAAATACTTGGTAATAACTCATGCGAACTTCCAAAACTGTACCTAATGACATTAGAACTCAAACAAAGCAAAGGGCATATCAGGAAATTACTAAAAATTGTGCCTTTTGAATACCTGGAAAGTTTCTGGGACATGCTAAATACAGATGGAGATATGTTTCAAACTCAATTAGTGTGTAGATTAAAAGGACTAAAATATGCTACACAATTTTTAATGTCTTGTTTACTTAAGAAAAATGTTTGGGCAATTTAAGGCAGAACCAGCACAGCAGGCTAAATCTTCTTTCTTGCAGAGGACATCTGAAGCTTCTTAACCAATTAGGCAAAATGTGTTGTTTCAAATCCACAAAAGCTCCATGAAACTTGAAAATAGTTATGCATACTCTTATGCTAAGACTCATATGCTTATGGGGGAACTCTGCTTTTAAAAGTATGTCTTTGTAAGTTCTATATGGCTTTGGTGGGTTGGCTCATGAATATGGGGTTTACTACTTAGGGATGGGTTTGAAAGACTCTGCCATAGCGAGGTTTTAAGTAATATAAAAACGTAAGTTTGCATTCTGTGATTACAAATATATTTATACAATCAATGTTGATAATAAATTTCTGCAATACAATCAAAATGTAAATGACTTATTTGAGGAAAGATGCAGACAGATGGAAGGTTTTTTTTCTTTTGCCAGGTAAAAAGGGGTAGGAGGGGGCAATCAGAGGTGGCTTCCCTAGTTGGGTGTGATCATAGCAGCACACTTACTAGTGGACAAAACTGACTGAATTTTGTACACGGTGATTGCAGGATTGATACCCTCTTTACATAATTGAATGAGCAAGAACGTGGTTATTATTTATTTGCTTTGAGCTTTGACAACTTATTTCTTTGAGAATTTTTTTTTTGATCATTAATTTTTTTTTTCTAATTTGTAAAATTGTATTAATAATAAATGAATGGGCAAAAGCCAATTACAAAACACTATTTATCAACTTAGGACATTTGAAGTGAGAAAAGCGTGAAGGTCCATGCCATTATACACAGCAATGGACCATGTACATAAAGTTCTAAAAAATAATTCAGTCAGCTCCTCCCTTGATCTTTCCTTGTCTTCAAAAACCCGTTCGTTGCACTCCTGCCAAAGACACCGCATAATGCAAATGGGAATCATTTTTCAGATAGTTTTGATCTGTCTCATGCCTCATATAGATGTCCAACTTGCCATTGTTGCTTCCACGGTTGCTGGCATGACCCATGCAAGATTCAATTTGCTAATAACCTTATTCCACAGAACCCTAGCAATCTCGCAGTATAAGAGTAGGTGATTCGCTGACTCACCCCTGTTACGGCACATTCAACACCAATTCACTATGATAATCCCCTTTCTCCTTAGATTATCCGTTGTGGGGATTTTGCCTAATGCAGTTGTTCACACAAAAAAGCCGTTTTCGGGGGTGCCTAATGATGCCATATCTTCCTCCAAGGAAATTGAGTTCCAGGTGTATACGATAGAGCCTTGTAAAAATAGTGGACAGTGAAAGACCCTCTCCTCACAGGGGTCCACCACAATCCATTTGCAATTTGAAGGTTGGGTCTTTGAGCATAAAGGAGGCTGTAGAAGTCTACAAAGCTGTTTACTTCCCAATCTTGTGCTACTATAATGAAATTAATATTCCACAGAATCCGCCCCCCTTCAAGCCCCATAGACTCCGCCACAGTTGCGTCCTTGTCTCCCAATCTAATAGATAGAGGGAAACAATTCCTTAAGTGCTCTGTCCCCACCCTAAACGTCCTTCCAGAATCTAATTATGTTTCCATCACCCACCCAAAACTTAATGTGCTGCTGAAAAGCCCCCCACCCACTTCTAATATGTTTCCCCACCCCCACCTCCACCCCCACCCCCACCCCCACCCCAGCCTACCGGCCTCCCTTCATTAGTCCTCCAATCCCCCACCACAAACTGCCATATTTGTGGTCAATCATTACTTTCCAAAGCGCTTCAGGTTCCTGATGGTATTTCAATAACCACTTATCAAGTAGTGCCCTGTTGAATCTCCTCAAATTCTGAATACCCAACCCGCCATCTGAGATAGGACTGCATACCTTCTCCCATTTGACTAGGCGGTACTTGAATTCCTCACCCAGACCACCACACAAAAAATCTCGTTGCAGCTTCTCCAGACGTCTTGCCACACTTGCTAGAATAGGAAAAAGGGAAAGGAAATATGTAGGTAGATTGGAAAGGTTACTTATGATCAGGGTAACCTAACCCCCTTTGGACAAATACATCATCTTCCACCCTACACGTTTCCTTTCCATTTTTTCGATCACTGTGTTCTAAATCGCCACCGCCCTTGAAGTTGATCCCAAAGGGAGTCCCAAATATAATATAGAAAGTGAAGTTACCCTGCAACCAAGGTTACTAGCTAACTCCCGCATATTATCAACTTCTCCAACCGGCACCATCTCAAACTTGTCATAATTCACTTTCAGTCCCAACACGGCTTCAAAACATAGAAATAAAGTCTTTAAAGCTCACACCTAGTCATGATCATCTTCACAAAGGATAAGTTTATCATCTGCAAACAACAAATTAGATATGTTAGTAAAACCTCGAGTGGGGGTTTCCGTAGGGAACGCGCAAATGACACCATTATCCACCAAAGCTGAGAGCATCCTGTTTAACGCTTCCATGACAATAACAAACAACAAAGGAAACAACGGGACCCTTTGTCTCAGCCCACGAGAACTCTGAAAGAATTTTTTAGGACAACCATTGATCAGCACCGAAAATCTTGCGTTCGTTATACACCACCTAAACTAGGACCTCCACCTTTCTCCAAAGCCACACCTGCTAAGAAGATACAGAAGAAAATCCCAGTTGACATGGTCATACGCTTTTTCTATATCAATTTTGCATAAGATCCTTGTATTTCCTGTTTTTATCTTGCTGTCGATACACTCATTTGATATCAAAACTACATCAAGAATTTGCCTGTCTTTTACAAAAGCATTCTGAGGTTTGGTGATAATCTTCTCAATAACTGTACTTAGGCGATTAGCTAGCACGTTGGAAATGATTTTGTATACCTCACTCACTAGATTGATAGGCCAAAAGTCCTTTATCTCCATAGCCCCAACCTTTTTGGGGATAAGAGCAAGGAAGGTGTTGTTTAAAATTTTTTCAAATTTCCTGACCATGAACAGTTCCTAAAAAACCTTCAGAAGGTCTTTTTTCATTACTTCCCAACAATTTTGGAAGAAACCCATGGAGAATTTGTAATAGCCCAAAATTTTCTAAGGTAAATTATTTTATGGATATTATTTTAAAGAGATTTATTTGATGTATTTATTTAATAGGAATTTAGAGTGGGAGATTTAGTTGAGGAATGTGTGATTTCACTTAGTATTGAGAATTATGCACTTTCGGATCAATCTGTCGAGTTTTAGGAAAATGATCATAAGTCAGCCATATGATGTCCAAATGAGGTGATTCCAATTGGTATAGAACCTTAAGAGATAGATCTAAAACTTTTATGTTGGAAGTTTCCTGAGATTCGGAGGAATCAATAACTTATTTGGGAACCAAGTAGGCAGTTTTGGAATGGGCTTAAATGGAACCCGAGTTGAGTAATTGAACTAGATTGGGGCATGTAACCAAATAGGCAACTGGTTTTAGGATTCTCTGGGATTAGGACATGTGTAGGGATAGTTAGGAATGGATGGAAAGTTGATTTGGAAGTCAATTGAATGGTTAGTATGATGGGAACTCAAGGGAGCCAAAATCTGGTTGATTGGTGACTAATTGGGTCAAAATTGGCTCTACCTTAACTAAACCATGAAGTGACCTTCTAGAACTTGTTGAGGGAAGACCTAAGGGAGTTGGGAAGGAACCAAATGGATTGGAAAATCTGGAAGGGGCGTGTGACACAAGGGGAGAGCTGGAGATGAGAGATGCATGCATGGTTAGGTGAATTGCCACCACCTCTTATCTCTTTAGCTTGCTTCTCAGCCATGGATCAAAATGGGCAGCCAAACCACCTCAATTGTGAGCCCTTGGATGACTAATCCAGCTGCAAAGCCTAAGATTTGGGAGGCTTAATCCTCATCATTAGATCTTGCCTAGATGGACACCTCATCACATGCAAATCTGCCAACTAGGGCACCTGGGGTGCAATTCCCTTTCTCTCCCTCATGTTGGTCGACCACCACCCTATAAATAAGGCCTTGAGAGCTTCCTAAGCTCCTTTAGAAGGAGAGAGCACTTGCCTTGTGAAGCCAAATCAGAAAACCCTCCCCAAACCCTCAAAGTGATCACTTGTGAGTGAAGTGAGTGTGTGTGGGAGATAACTTGGAGAAAGTGGTTGGATCAATTCTCTTAAGCTTGGAAGAAATAGTAAGTCCATATTCTAGCTTAAATTAAGCATGGAACTGGTTTTATTGGCATGATTGAGTTGTATTTCATAGTAGTGAACACTTGAGAACATGTTTAAGTGGAAAATGGATACATGAGTAGGGTTGATTTTATTTGTCTAGTTTATGTGTTTAATAAAATTGTAGAAACTTGGATTTAAGCTTGTAAGAAGATAAATAGAGTGTATGAAAAAGATTGGCATGTTTTGAGTGGAAAAACCCTTAGAGCCGTGAGTTCGCTTCGCTCGACAGGTGGTCGAGCGAAGGCAAAATCTGAACCCTCGCTTGACTGTCGCTCGATCGAGTCTCAACCCGAGACTTCGCTCGATACTCGCTCGACAGGCCGCTCGAGCGAGATACCCTGTTTTGCCTAGACTTAGGGTTTCCTTAGAATGGAAGTGGTGTTTCAAATGGGAAGGGTTATAAGTGAGATGACTCATGTGTATAAGAGAAGAAGATAAAGAAAGAAAATAATATATAAAAGATGAGTTAGTCACGTCATGACGGGGACGGCGATACGTAACGCCCGTATGACTGACGTGCCGGCAGGGACGGCGATACGTAACGCCTGTCGAGATTAAGTTAGTCACGTCATGACGGGGACGGCGATACGTAACGCCCGTATGACTGACGTGCCGGCAGGGACGGCGATACGTAACGCCTGTCGTGATATGAAATTGTGATCTCCACGGGGACGGCGAGACGTAACGCCCGTGTGATTGATCCTTGCGGGGACGGCGAGACGTAACGCCCGCAGTGCTGTGTGTATATTTCGTGTCATAACGGGGACGGCGAGACGTAACGCCCGGATGATTGACACCAGACTCATCGGACGGCGATACGTAACGCCCGGATGATTGATGAGTGTATGTGATGGGGACGGCGATACGTAACGCCCATCAGTGATATGAAAGAATAAGAATTTTAAAGGGAAAGCAATATAATTTAATATAAGACATGGGTGAGTCGAGAAAAGTGTCAGTTAGACAGTGGTCTTGTGAGGGGTATGTTAGGGTATCTTCCCTTGTCAGTTGTGGTTTTGACTTTGTGGTTGTTTTCCCTGTTTCCTTTAAGCTGTTTATGTACTTACTGAGATTTCATTCGAAATCTCACTCTTTTGTGGCTCCATATATTTTGTGCATATTATTTCATACAGGCGATGACCAGCAGGGGGACAGCCCCGATGAGGCAGGAGACTTCGGGGAGTCCTGAGGGACTTTCCGATTATAGTCCCTTTTTGGATATTTCTTTTGTTTCCTTCGGACCTCCTATCAGTAGTCGACCCACCGGATCTGGGAGTCTTGATGCATCCACTTTTGTTGAGGAGAGGAGACGTACTGGATGCTGCTTAACCTTAGGAGTAGACGGCTCGTTGTCCATGTGTGGAGTTTGTGTGACTCCACAGGGACAACAGCTCCAGCGAGACTTTAGTATTAGTATGGATAGGTTTCGCTATGGGAGAGAATACCCTGAGGTTAAGAGGGAGAAAGAGTGAGGTGAAGGAAAATTCTTTTGGGATAAATGTATATTATTTTGCTACAGTTGGGTTGTGTATATGTATAAAGTACAATGTTTAAGTTCAATGAATGTTGTATATATGTACTTCCGTGTGATCTTTAGAAAGTCTTATATTGCAAAACCTGATCCGCTGCGAATTTAGTAATTTATGCTTTTAGTATTGTTAAGTACGAGGGTGAGTAGCCGAGTGTTGCTCATCCTGACACCTTGATTTACGTTAAATCCCAGACGTAAATTGGGGGCGTCACAGAATTTGTCTGGCCCATGCGCTTTATCTTTAACTATTTTTCGGATTACTTTGACCACCTCATCTTCCTCGAAAGCTCGCTCCAGCTAAATGACATCATCAATATCTGTGGTATCAAAAGTTAGGCCATCTAGGTTAGGTCTCCACTCCTCTTGCTTTGTGAGGAGGTTCTCATAGAATTCAACAATGTGATTTTGAATAACTGCATCATCTGTGCATTCAATGCTATCAATCTTTATCATCTCAATGTCATTGTTCCTTTGATGCGAGTTAGCTACTCCATGAAAGAACTTAATGCTACAGTCTCCTTTTAAGCATAACGCTCTTGATTTTTTATGCCAAGAAACTTCTTCATGTAAAATCACCCGTTCAAGATCTGTCAACAACGAGGTTTTTCGCACTAACTCTTCCTTAGTGAGTGGCCTTCCCTCTTGCACCCTTTCTAACACCTAGATGTCCCTTAATAAGGCGTTCTTATTCTCCCTTAGGTGGCCAAACTGGTATGCGGTCTACCACTGTTTAACCCTGTCCACAAAACCTTCCACCTTCAACCACATGTTCTTGAATTTAAAGTATCGGCCCCCTCTCCTAAGTCTTCCACAATCGAGCAAAATGAGCCAATGATCCGAAGATAATCTATCCACTCGATTTTACCACATATTAGGAAACTGGCTTTCCAACTTGGGAGATATAAGGAAACAATCCAACCTACACCAAGACTGGTTGTTAGACCACGTAGTCAGGCCACTGACAAGCGGTAGATCTACAAGTTTCAAATCAAAGATACACTCGTAGAACTCCAAACTAGCTCTCCTCACTCTTCTATTACCCGAATTCTCGCTTGGGAATCTAACAATGTTGAAGTATCCACCAATAAACCATGGAACCTCCCACCAACTGTGAATCCCTGCTAATTATTTCTACAGAAGTCGTGTGTCAGCATCAATATTAGGGCCATATACACCTGCAAAAGCCCACAAAAAATTATCAGACACATTTAAATAAACCCGCTACCATGTATCTTTCAATGTATTCCTCCATTTTGTCCACCACCCGCCTATCCCACATCAATAACACGCCACCCGACGCTCCTGAAGAAACCATGTTGACCTAATCCACATGGAGTGGCAACTCCATAGTCTATGTATTAATCTCCTATCAATACGCTTCAGTTTCGTCTCTTGAAGACATACAATATCCGCTTTTCACTCTCGAAACAAGTTCCGTATTCGAAGACGCTTATTTGTATCATTGAGTCCACGGACGTTTCAAGACACAATTTTTGGCTTCATTTATGAACAACTAGCCCCTTACCCTTTGCCCTTCCCTTACTAGAAGAGCCTTCCGGATTCATAGACCATTCCAACCATTTAAGTTCCTTCGCTTGTTTTGGTAACCCCCTGCGTTTAGTCTTGTAGCTTGATTCTATGACTGTTAGTAAAGCCATAAATTGTTCTTCATATCCAACACATCTAATACCAACTATGTGCTGGATTCCTTTTACCATATCCATCACCCAATCTGAACCTTGACCTGGGAAGAAAAAATTCAAAGGATCTGGGTTCTGGAACTCCTCAATATCCTCCAACCCCTTCTGAGATTCCGAAAAAAGAGACTCTTCCTCTACTGAAAGCATCTGATCTTCAGAGTCATCTTCAAACAGCTTCAGATAATCATCGGATTGTGGAGATAGGCTCGCCGGTGCTAAAACCACCTCCCTACCCCTCATCAGAGAGGTCTGGGCCTCCACTAAAGTAGAGAGGTGTCCATTGAGTTCGAAAATTAGTGTTTGTGCACCTTGATCCATGAGGCTGGCGTCGGCACTGTCACGAACAGAGTTCCCCGCCGGTGTCTTCGCCGTCGGTAGTGACTCCGGCACCATGCTTAGTTCTTGTGACTGTGTAGCGATACCATCGGGAGGTGGGTAGGGTTCGAAGGTTTGTGTTCGACCCGGCCCAAGCCCAGTACCGCTAGTTGAGGCCACACGATTAACTTTGTTTAATGATTTTGTGGGCTGGCTAGACCCAACCCAAAACTTCGATCCAAGATTTCCGTTTTTGTTATTTTGTTGGGCCTGGGATTGTGCTTTCCACAAAGCAGAACCATTATCTCCTTTCTTTTGGTTTCCTTGGGCCTGGACTTGGGCTTTCTGCCAAGCCAGTTTCCTTTTTCCTTTATTCTGGGCCCCAAGATTTATGGGCCTTGACCCATGCTGGGTCTGCTTTAACTTGCGTTTTGCAAGTGAAAAACCCGAAACATCCCCCAGTTCTTCTTCTTCCCTAAAAAGCCTGACAAATTGTACAACAGTGCTCACATCCCTCTGCAACGCCCTTACTTGCCCCTGCAATCCCAGCACCAACCTGCGCGGTTCCCCCACTTTAGACCTACCATGCTCATATGGCTCGATGAGTCCTTCTGCCGTGACCTAACTTGCGTAACCTAACTTGCGTAGGGTTTCCAACGGTCTCCTTCTCCCCGCCATCCATGCCCTTCATCTGTACCAGAACTAAGGAGGCTAAAACCTCCTTGTATGACGTGGACGTCTCTCCCTTGTCCCCCATATCCCCTTTCGTCTGTATCGGTTTCTTTCCTTTCGGTACATTTCAATTACCTCATTGCGCCAGTTCTTCCACCATCTTCCTCCAACCCCAGCCTCCTTCCCCTCAGGGAAACAGAGTACATTTCGCCTCCCGGCTTGATTATATTCAGCTACCTCTAAGTAGCAACCCCAGTTATTCAAGCACCTCTGAGCGATGAGGCTGCGATAGCCATCCCTGGTGGCCGAGTAGACTACCTTTTTCTTTCCCTCCTTCAAACAATCACCGAAGACTCTCTCCAGCCAATGTATTGCATTCTCACCTAACAAAACCTTGCGCTCTTCTTTCCGGCTTTTCTCAATGATGCTACAGAAGCCTCCTTCTTGAGCAAAGATGAAACATTTCGATTCGATACCTACCTCCCATGGACGGCCCATCAAGACCATCCACTTAATACTCACGAATCACTTGAACAGCTAACCAGAAGACGAGCATTGATGAAAAATGAACACTAGAAAGCAAAAGTTATGCATTTGTACGGAGAGAAAATAGAGAGTAGCTATTATCTTAAAAATCGGTACCACACTAGATTGATATAGGGCAGTGCCAGGAGCAACCCCAAATATGATATAGGAAATGAAGTTATATTTCTTTGAGAATTGTCACAATGGACCTGCTTCTGGCACCACACATGAAGATGAGGCTATGTTTTGAAGGTCCCTGAACTAATTGAGCATACAGCTGCAAAATTGTAAAATGCAAAAATTAAAGCAGAATGTTTGCGTTAATTAAATATGTTTACTTTTTGACTTAATATTTTGCTATGTTTGACGGATTGAAAAATGTATATATGTTTTTAATTTTTCTCTCAGTGAAATGGTATTTACTCAAATGACAGATTTGGGAAAGGAATGTGCATATTTGGTTACCTTGGATGTTTGACTTTTTTTACAATGCACTTTGTACACAATTCAAGCTAGTGGAAATATTAATCTAATTCGGTCAATACGGGAATATGCTGCCTGCCAATCAATCTAATTTGACACCAACCAAAACTATAGCTTAATTATCACAGCTTTTTAATGTGATGACATTTTGAACTGACACCGTATTGAGCAATGTGAATATTTTTGGATGCTCAGAAGAACTTGCTAATCTTTTCTTCTCAATACGCCTTGTGAAGATTTCAATGGCATTATGAAAATTGACTTACATCATAATGCTTTCCTCTATTTACATTACTTACTTGACTAGTCAATGAAACACTGAACTTGCTTGTTGCTTGTTTTCATAGGATGCTTTGAATCCATTGCTTTATACATGATTGATGATGTTAATTTCCCTCCTAACTTGTTCCCTGCAGAGAGTGCCAGTTATTCATCTTTTCAATTCCAGGTTTAAGGAGCAAATAGGAGATACATCAGGGGCCCGTGTCAGTTTGCAGCAATGTGAGTCAGAATCAGCTTCCAACTTTGTGGAAAATGTGAAACTGAAGGCTAACATGGAAAAGCGTATGGTGTGTCCCTGACCCTTTCTCCTATTACTATGGCTACCTGCCCTTTTATCATTCAATAGGAAAAGTTGACCCTATGTACTGACTGGATTTGCTTGTGTTCCAACACTGACAGGGAAATTTCGATGCAGCTTCTAATGTATATAAAGAGGCAATAGAAATGGCTGCTACGAAGATGTTGCATACTCTTCCCATTTTATATGTTCACTTTTCTCGTCATGTATATATGGTATGTGATTTATGCAAGCCCTCTCCCCGAACTTTTCCATTTTGTTAGTCTTATCAAAAACCACCTGTGTACTTATTCAAGTTTCAGATTTATTTAAAAACTTTGTGTTTATATTTATGAAATACTTCTTTATTGACTGCCAGTCTTTCAATCATTTCATTCTGCTTGCCAGAATTAGCCTTTCCTGTTCTGCATGGAAATATCCGTTTATAGTTTTTCCTGTGTTATCCCTTTTGCATTCTTAAATGAAATTTTGTTACTTATTGGAAAAAAATCAATTTAGATTCTCAAAACGTTGTAATTGTGTTTGTGTATTTCTGTTTGCTTGTCTGTGCCTGAGATACTGATACATTTAGATTTTCAAATTTTTTTTTTTCCCGGCTTATTTTGTATAAAACTTTGCATCTGAAGGGAATATAAATATATAAATCCATGCTATGCTTTTCCATGAAGGATTTTTCTCCCTTATGGCTCCTTTTGTTTAATTTTTCTTTTTAAGAAGAGGACGGTATCCGGTAATTGTATTAATAATCCTCACTTGTAGCTCCTTTTGTTTATGAATAGTTTGCCCTTTTTTTGTATGTCCGACCTTCTGTGTTACTTTTACGTGTGAACGCTGATTTTAGAAATGGTTATTAATTGTTTTCCTTGTCTTCTTGGTTTGCAGAGAACTGGTAGTGCAGATGCTGCCAGAGATGTCTTAGTAGATGGTGTCAAACATGTGCCTCACTGCAAATTACTTATAGAGGTTCTTTGTTCTTTTTCCATCTAATATTGCTTTGAAGAAATACTGTTGCAAATTAATTGCAGTCCCCTGCAGTCTCAATCCAGGCACGGGTGTCACAGGGAGGGGGCCGCTGGGCAGGTGGCCCCCACCCTCTCGGGCTGGTTGCCTTTGCCTGGGATAACCTGGCCGGAGAGGAAAGGTCCACATCCTCCTATAGCCCTTCCTGGTTTGCTGATAATTCAGCATGGGGGATTTTTGGGGATCTCAATCCATAGCAAATACGAATATCTGTCAGAATCAAAGTTTCTATTAAATTTCAATTTATCTGTTAATACATATTTAAAATGCTGAAGCACAAATGATTTACAGTCTTTACACCATACAAGAGCTTGTTTAAGGGTTACAACCAAGGTGCATTGCCAAAAATATATTAAAAATTTAGGTGTTGCTTCAAATGCTTGATTGTTACTCCTGCAGGAGTTGATAAATTTCACAATGATGCATGAAGGGCCAAAGCATAGGAATGTGGTAGAATCTGTGATAGCTGATGCAATATCTTCTGGACAGAGCGTATCTCAAGGATTGAATGCAAAAGATGCAGAGGATATTTCAAGCTTGTATTTAGAGGTCAAAATCTCTCTTTTAACTTGTATATTACCACACTGTTTATCATTCTGTTCAATAGGTTTCTCTCTTTTAATTTATCTGATCCTGAAATTGCATCTTTGCACTTATGCTGAAACCCTCCGAGACTTTATTGTACAGTTGCCAGTTTGTATCTATATTCTTATATTCTCCTGTTACGTATGTATGACAGTTTGTTGACCATTGTGGAACTATCCATGATTTGAGGAGGGCGTGGAACCGTCACATACGATTATTTCCACACTCTCTAAGGATTGCTCCTTATAGGCACCCAGCTTCAGCTACCGGTACAAAAACCTTGGAACTGGCTCAGGAAGCAAGAGAGGAAACTTCTGTTGCTAAATCTTGCCAGCTATCTGGAGATTCTTGTTCTAACCTCTTGATCCGGCTCTCTTTACAAGAGAAGAAATTGTCACCATCGGGAAATTGTGATAATACTCCGTGTGACCATGCTCCAACCAAAGTAGTAGAACAGAAACTGCTATCTTCGGAAAATGATGATAATCAGTTTGAGTTAGCTACTATTTGCCAGCATCTATCAGGGGAATCTGATAGGAATTTACAGGAAATTGTAAAACAGTCATCCCCACAAGTTTTGGAGTGCAGCAGAGTCGACACTGCTGAACCAAATGAACCACCTGGCGATGTAGCTCAAGGAGAATTGGTGTCTCCAGAAATTCCTGATCAGCACAGGAGAGATTCCCCTAAAGATTCCAAGCAGCATAGAGAATATGGTTACAAATTGAACGCATCATCAGTTGACTTAATTAGTCGTGTTGCTTATGAAACTGAATGTGTACAAGATCCACATGAAAGAGAATATGATGTTCAGGAACAATGTGGCCATGAGCCTGAACAAAACCTGGAGCAACCTTTGTTGGAGAATCTCTCCTTGGTCATTCAGAAGGACAGATCCCCAGTCTCAGTTCCCTCCACATCTCACAGGTGTGAAGCTCCAGCGGAGACTTGTGTGTTTCTTGGAAGCTTGCTAGAGAGCAGTTGTAATACTAGTCCAGATGGTTCCTTGTACAGCCCATTAGGTTCACAAGCTTCTGCCGGATCTGAAATGGAAGCGGCCAATCCCGCATCTTCATCAAACCAGCAAAATCTTACTCCAGCACTGGCACTTAAACAGCCACAGGTTCCTGCAAACATTGGTGGAAACTGGCGTCAAAACAATAATACCAATAGAGTCCACCGACATTCTAAATTCGGCGTTCGTGGGCAGTCACAACGAAAACTGCATCAAAAGCGCCATGACTCTCCAAAACAGTATCCCCGGGCAGAAATGGATGTTCAAACGCCTATAAGTCAAGGTTATTCCAATCAACCTTTGCCTTCTCATAATGCACAAGTTCAGCAAAGCAGTGAAGCACAAAATCAGTATCAAGCAGCAGCTGCTCATGCTAATTTAACAACACACACCTGGCCAATGCAAAATGTGCCGCAGCAAAATTTTGCCACTGAATCCGAGTCTCAACTGCCTCCTCCTCATGTTGCTTCGCAGACATCTCAATATTCAATGCAGAACAGCCAAGAATATAACCAGGCATGGCAATATTATTACTACCAGCAGCATCAATTTCTTCTACAACAACAGCAGCAACTGCAACTGCAACAACATTACCAGCAACAACAGCCCTTTCAGCAGCAGCAGCAGTTGCAACAGCTTCAGCAACAACAGATACAATACAATCAGCAGCAACAGTTTCAGATGCAACAACAACAATTTCTACCGCCGCAACAACAGCATCAACTTTACCTCCAGCAGCAGCCACAGCCACTACAACAGCAGCAACGAGAGGTAGATGTAGAACAGAAAGAACACCAGCAACAGAGTACTCCATCAGAGGTTGAAAACATAGAATGTTAACCCAACTATTATCCACAGGCTGTGTTACAGGAGAAACGCCATTAATGAAATAATAAAAAGTCGGAAGTTTTTATTTCTTTGCAGTTTTTATAGGTAAAATGACAAGAGTAATGTTATGTAACGGTAGTGTGCAATTGCCGTGAAAAAGAGTTGGGTCTATTATTAAATAATTATTTTTTTATGAGTCTCGTATTTATTTATTTATTTATTAAAATGATTATATAGTAATTACATATGTAACTATCATTTTTATATGATAACGTCTAACTTGCCATGCTGCCTGTGCTAGGTTCTATATTTGGGGGAGCGCTGGCCAGGCTTCTCAAGAAAACCTCCTTATTCCTTGAAAGAAATTTTCTTATTCGCAATACTTTTTTATTAAAACATTTTCAGACAAATTTTAGTTCGTTGAAATATTTTGATATTAGTTGATGATGGTTTATGAGTTGGAAAGCAAAGTGAGAAAGGTCCCTTGATCAAACAAGACATGAATAGAATATTCCCTTTTTTAATTTTGTGTTGGAATTGGAATATTCCAAATATAGATTACAAGTTTCACTTCATTTTTCAATAACTTTTTTAGCATCTTTGAAGAAAAAGTAGTCAGCACACTTTTTTTTTTTTTCCTTTAAACAAAAGTTTTAAAATTCTATTATCCAGATTGTATTATTTTCTTGCGATAATTGTGACAATTAGATCGTAATTTTTCTCTTTTTATTACAAAGAGAAAAGGTGCTTACAAAATGATCGTATACTAGTATATCAACTGCACACCAACTATTTGAAAAAACATAAAAATAAAAATATATGTGATGTGAGTGTACAGCAGCACAATAGCAGCTGTTAATCACCCCCAAAATATGTTCGAAGTACAAATGATAAATAATTCATAATAAAATATAATGCTTATAAAATTATTTATACTAATACTAAATTTTAGTAATGGAATAAAACGTATAGTACGTTATACCATGTTTAACGTAGACGTAGGAAACAAGAACTACGATTCTACGTCATTCATGACATGAGTTGTTGAGTTATTAAGGTCGAATGTTTCAACCCATCTAATTTTATTTTATCTAATTTTAATATTTAAATACTATTTAAATATAAACACTTAAAATTTTTATATATTTTTTTTAATTTAATCATTATAAATTTTTAAACCTTTAAACAAAACACAAAAAAAAAAAAATTTAATTTTTTCAAATCTTAAAATAAAAATAATATTATAATAATATTTTAGTTTCATAATATTTTTATTTGATTTTTTTCTCATTTCATAAAACATCTTAACTTAAATTATTTTATTACTATTTATAAATTATCTCACTGTTTTTTATAAATTTTTTTATTTTATCTTATGCATATGACCAAACGGGAAGTACTTTCATATAACAAGCAAGTACAAGGTATTTTCACTGCAATTGAGCTTGGACTTTCTGAGTTTTTGAAAACAAATGAACGGCAACTCACGATTTATATATTTAGTTTTTTTTCCGATTTATATATTTAGTAATCCGTCATTTTATTTATATTTCTTAAATTTATTAACTTAAATGTAGATAATATAAATCCAACTTAAATCAGTGATTTTAAATAGTTAAAAGCATTTTTGTAAAAAAAATAATATGTTTCGTAACTTTATAAAAAAATGTTTTAATCAGTTAAAAAAATTGGAAGTCAATTTTTTTTTTTAAATCATCAAATTGAAATTTTTATCAAAAATATTTTGCTAATAATTATATATTTTTAAAAAATTATTATAATTAACTTTAAAAGTACTTTAAATACACATTTATCAAATAGTAAACAACTTTTAAAATATATAGTTTATTATTTAATTTATAAGTTAAAAGTTCTAAACTTATAAGCTATATTTTTCATCACAATTCCTAACATATACTTATTATCTTATAGTCACTCTTATTAATAGATTTACTTTATGTGACTCTATTTATTTTAAGATTTATATATCCATTTATATATATTTAAAGTTAATTTAATATGAGATATATTAATGAGAATAAATGCTTTAACTACATAAATATTTTAAAAAATAAATTTATAAATTAAAGTAACTTAATATAGTGCGTTGTAATGTTATTCTTATGATAACTTACTTTGATAAAAAAATCCTCTTTGTAAGGTAATTTATTTTGTTTTCACTTATTTTTTAACATAATGATTTTTTGTTATATATAAGAATAGACATAAACAAAAAATATACTACCTCGTCTATGATTTAATTAATCAACATATTAGCCCATTCTCTAAATATTGTTATTTCAACAAGGAACAATACAATCCTTAAATTGATGTGTGCATGATCTTGCACAATGAACAATTTTAATGTAGGTCCAAGAAAACTTTTCTTTTATTTACTTACCGTCTAATCTTCTTAATTTTTATAGTGAAAAAGATTCATCCTAATTTTGTAATTAAATTGTGATACAATATGTACTGCTTTTTTGCTGAGTTTAATATATAGAATTGCTTGTTTAAAAAAAAAAAAGCAACAACACAACAAATTTTTCACTAAAAAAAGTCATCAATAATAAGAGTTATGTTATAAAATTAAAAAGAAAACTACTATTATTACAAGAGAAATATAAAAAAAAAATTTAAGAAATTTTCTGAAACTTTCTTCCTTCTATATATTTTCTTATGAAATTTATAACAACTGAAACCCATATTTATAAGTTTTGAAATTATTATGCAAGTTACTATGCAAATCACTATGCAAGATTTAAAATAATTGTGATGGGGTCATTCATATAATTTAGTGGTGGGACAGGGGACGACAACCGCTCCCCCAATTAGTTCTTAACAAGCTACAACTATTTTTTTGGGTGATATTATTGGGTTGCTATAGCCTATTATTGAATATTTTGTCAATTAAAAAAAAATACAAATATATATTTTGATTTTTGTAGAGTGGAAAATCATAAAAGAGAGTAATTTAAGTGCTTATGTTGTGAAGCTCAACATGTTTCGTAAAATCCTAAAACAGATCGTTTTAGCTGATGTGGCTTATCGTCATCCTTCTATAGCTTAACATGAGATAACTGCATTGAGTGCATTCCTATTCATATCCTTGTTTATTGGTCAGAATTACTACATTATCTCATAAGGCAATGTATTTATTTTTAGATCAAATTGAGGGTCATTTTCTAGATATCATGTTTTTATCCAAATACTGAATATCTGCTGTAAGTACCAATAATAGAGATGATAATTTTAATTATTATTTAATTATATTTTTGGACTCCAAAAACAATTTAAATAGAGTTCAATCACCAACATTCTCAGAAACCAACCCTCTCTCTCTCTCTCTCTCTCTCTCTCTCTCTCAATCATTCTCTGCTCCTTTTCACTCCGCTCGTCCAATCATCGTCACCCTACCTCTCTCTAAAAAAATCTCATGGGTTTAGAGAGAGAACAAGCGATAGTACTTTCGAAGAGTAGCATCTCTCTGTGATCGTGAAGAGGTTTTTTGTTTTTGGATACAAGTCTCTCTCTTCTGTCAAGCTCTAGGGTTCGTTGACTAGGTCTCTCTTTGTGCTAATTACTCTCTCTCTCTCTCTCTCTCTCTCTCTCAGCTTTTCCTGAAATCTAATGTTATTGCTGTGAATTGTTTTGTGGGTTTGATCGGGTTGGTTTGGAAGGTGCTATTTTTTTTTTTTTTGAAACGAAAATTCTGTATTTTTTCTTTTCCTGAATTGTTGTTAGGATAGTAGTGATTTTTCTCAGATTGCTTGGAATTTGTTAGGGGTTTTGCTCTCCTTTTTGGTCGAATGCAAAGTTGGGTTATGGGTTTAGTTTGGTAGTTTTGATCACGTACAGTGTTGTTACAGTAGTTGGCGTAAACTGTCAACCTTTGTGTTTCTCCCTATCTTTTGTGTTGCAATTATTTGGTGCATGCATACCAAGCTACCTACATTCATACGTACACTTCCATACAGACACAGAGACGCACATACTCGGAAAATATTTGTTTATTTATTGTGGTTGCTTTCTATTGCGTCTGTTATTCTTTTCTTTCCCCTGTTCTGGGTAAAGTTATTTAGTATCCATGCTTTATTTTTATTTGAATAAAGCAGGATTAGCCATGGCTGTAATCATCTGCCACTTTGTCTTTATATTGCACACCCACCTTTTGAACTAGTTTTTTTTTTTTTTTTAATTTAATTTATTTAATATTTTTTTATGAATAGGATGCCCCAATTTGACAAATTGTGCATATTTGAAACAGCGTTCTTACGTGCCAATTGACTGTATAAAATGTTTCTTTGGAATTGAATTTGGTGGGGGTTCTGGTGCCAATTCTACATCTTAGTTGTCTTAAATATGACTGAAGAGTATCTCCGAGCTAGAATGCTGAACCTAGTTTGATACTCTGATTCCTTTATACTCAAGTAATTCACATTGTGTTTTTAAGAAAGTGTGGCAGTTATGCTTGGATTGATAATGAAATGGCTTTGCTTTCTATTGTACATTGTGGTTATGTCTTTGGCATTTCTTAAGATAGAGGACTATTACCCAAGGTGCACTTGTAGGAAACTCCTTGTTGAGGGCCTATGCACTCCAAGGATTAGTCGGGACTCTGTTTCAGACGCCCAGTGCCAATAGAAAAAAAAGATAAGTGGACTATTATGTTATTCTTGGACTGAGTGATGTATTTCGAAGATTTATTTTCTTGCTTTACTTATAAAAGAACTTGTTTTCATGCAACATCAGTTCTAGTGTTTCGGTTATTAGGGTTTTGAATATGCACTATAATTCTTTTTGTTGGGAATGTAGTGGGAATTACAACCGCTTAAAATAATTTACTTTTTTTTATGGGTAATTAAGAAATTTTTATATATAGGAAAAGGAGGCACGTACATAGGATGTATACATGATAAGTACCTAATTAAGGTTTACAACTGAGAGTTGAAAATCATGGATGTTAAGCTCATTAAAAATCAATTACTGCCACCCATAAGAACAAGGTTTTAAAGAAGAAAACTTGATGCTCATCCAGTGTCCTCTTGCGGTCCTTGAAGCTCCTATCATTTCTTTCCCGCCCCGCCAAATGCATCAACACACGCATATACCAATTTCCACTTGTGGATTGCCTTGGAATCCTCTCCAACATGCCACTTGTGGATTGCCTTGGAGTCCTTTCTAGCTTGATACAAAGTCCGCTAGTCTACGAGGCATGACCCATGATAGTCCCATTCTTGCAAAAAAAAATCCCACAAGGTCCTGGCCTCCCTACAATGAAGAAGCAGATGATCTACAGATTCCTCATCCTTCTGACATATGCCACACCAGTCCAACGCCATTAAACGATGTTTCCTCAGATTATTTGTAGCTAGAGTCTTTCTTGGGGAAGCTGTCCAAACGATGGAAGTTGCTTTTGGAGGAGCTTTTGTCTTCAATATCTTCCTCCATGGAAAAGTGGTCGTGCCTTGATTTGTTAGAACTTGGTAAAACAACCTAAATGTGAATCTCACTTTCTTGGAGGGGCTCCAACTGAACTTATCTAAGGTGCCCTCAATCACTTTGATGGAATCTAGTAAGGCAAAAAACTCGGAAATAACTCTTGGCTCCCAATCTTGTGCTACCCTGATGAAATTGACATTACATTGAGGGAACCACGAGAGAGACCAAGAGACAGCTATTGAAGCATCATTCTCCCGTACAAGCTCAAAAATGTCGGGAAATGTTTCTTTGAGGCTTTGTTCATTGCACCATTTGTTGTGCCAAAACTTGATTCAAGAACCATCACCTACCTTAATACGTGCATGGCTTAGGAAAGTCTCCCATCCTTTTCTAATGTGTTTCCACAAACTCACCCCATATGGTCAATAGATCTCATTTGAGCACCATCCAACAATGTTTTAAATATCGTACCGATGGGCGTACTAGTCAAAACATTGGAATGAAATATAATTTATATATGTATTTAATAGTCAAAATAATAGTCAATATATAAATAAATTATATATATAAATATTTTAGTCTGAATTGGGGTAAAAAAATAACAAGAAACGAAAAAAAAAATTCAATCCAGTACGGCCGAAGTATTGGCTGGTACAGTCGAAATACCAGCCGGTATGGCCAAAATATCTGCCGAAACGAAACAACATTGTTTCTGTACCAAATTATTGGCCGGTATGGCATATTTCGGTCGTACCTGCCGGTACGATACAAAATTAAAAACTATCATCCTCTCCAAGAATTTATGATCTTGTCTCCCTAGCCAGTATCAGCAATTGTTTAGTGATCAATTTCTAAGTTCTACTGATGATTTTTTTTAATTTTAACCATTGCAGATGTTGAGGCGTGCTTAACTTGAATCAATTTATTGTAAGCAGAAAGGTGATGCAATGAAGCAGTTCTCAAGCCATCTATCTTCAGGTAGCTTTCTAAAATTTTCCATTTTATTATTTGGAGAGTTGATGAAGTAAAAAATTTGATGTGCAAGTCTCCTGTATTGTTTGTAATAGGTACTACTAAGATTCCATCTATAAATATTTCAAAAGAGGCTGGAAGTGGTGCATGGGGGGTCATTTCTGGATCTGATGCTTACTATGCTTCCACTGATGCTAGCCTTTTTTCAAGCTCTTTGCCCGTTCTTCCTCACGAAAAATGTAGGTGTTGGTGATTGCTTACACTTTTTTTTTTGGTCGTTTTATTTTGTGAATTTTAACTTGGTTCTTCCAACATGCAGTAAACTTGAATGAATCAGAACATGGTTGTCAATCTGTGGAATATGTCCCGTCTGACTTAGAGAAATTCCATCAAGACTTGGAGGGTAATGATCCCCTTGAAGATCTTGAAACTCATGCAATCGGAAGCTTGCTTCCTGATGAGGAGGAGCTTTTAGCTGGCATAATGGATGATTTTGACCTGAATGGATTGCCCTGTTCACTGGAGGACTTGGAAGAGTATAATATTTTTGAAAGTGTAGGAGGTATGGAATTGGAAACTGATCCTCAGGAGAGCTTAAGCATGGGTATGTCCAAGATAAATTTGTCTGATGGTGTTGTTGGGAATGGGATCTCTCAATATGCTATTCCAAATGGTGTGGGAACTGTTGCCGGAGAACACCCGTATGGGGAACATCCTTCCAGGACATTATTTGTTCGGAATATTAATAGTAATGTTGAGGATTCTGAACTAAAAGCGCTCTTTGAGGTAATTTAAGTCAGTCCAAAGTTTAATATTAGATGTGGTAGACATTTTTGTTTGATCATACTTTGAGATCGTTTCTTTCTTTGGTTTACAGCAAGCAACTTCATTACTGGGTCAGTTTTGTATGTATTCATTGCGTGAAGCCGTTTTGTATGATTTTATTTTCTTGTGGCATCCATAGTTCTTAAGGATTGAACTTATTCAACATGAGCTGCTACTCATCTCCCCAACAAAAATAAGTAACAACATTAAGTAAAATTCAGAATGCCATCTGCCATCAAATATATTTAATTTATTACCATATTTTTCAGTTTGTTCCTGCTGATCTAATTGTTCATTTTATTCACCTAAATCTATGTTTCACTTGGTTTCCCACTTTCCAGTATTTTTTTCAAGTGTAAGATGCACATCCTGATCTTGGGATGCTATGAATGGCGGCGTGTACTTCGTTTTTGTATAATATGAAGTAAACATTGGTCTCTGGCTCATAGAACACATTCTTATGACTAAATTATTTTTGACTGAGTGCTAATGAATAAATTATTAATTAAGCGCATGCTCTTTCAAGGACTTGGGGTACAGAAATTAATAACTAGTGTTGAATGCCATTCAAAAAGCTTTTCACCATTGAAGTTTCTTGTTCTCATACTTAATTTCTTGTGTTGACATGGGTGTGGTGTAAAGGGTTGGGGCGTCATAAATTGGTGACCATGAGTCATTACATGTTAATTTTTCTGCTCTACGGCACATGGCCCTCAGTTTTTATGGTAACTTCCAGTTTTCATTGACTGTGCATGGCATGGCATGCCTTTGCAAAACATTTCACGTTTACCTTGTGGACCATGGCATACACGGTGGTGCAAGATTCATCTTTTGGTTTGCTTTGTTTGAGATGTCATTTATGTTGAATTCAGCATTATCGGGGTGCATTACCTGTGAAACAAAGGAAAAGAAAGTACATCCTGGGACTAAGATTAATCTAATTAAGATTTTTGGACTTTTTAACTTTGTCATTGGCTGACCGAAGTATGGTTTCCATTACTTGTTAGCATTTAAATTTACAGCAGTTTCCTTAAATTGTTTGACCCTGGCACTCATTTTAACTTCTACATAATCTTGAATGCAGAACTAGTTGGTGAGGCCTGAGTTTCAGTTTAAGATATTTTTATTCTTATTCTGGATTATAATATTTTTATATCTAGGCTTAGATGATTTATGGTTTTAAATCATGTTTTTATTTCTTCTTATAATTAGTTTTTTACAAATCTTTTGTAGCAATATGGCGATATCAGAACTCTGTATACTGCATGTAAACATAGGGGCTTTGTAATGATATCTTATTTTGATATCCGAGCTGCTCGAACTGCAATGCGTGCATTACAAAACAAACCACTGCGACGGAGAAAACTTGACATTCACTTCTCAATTCCAAAGGTTGTAATACAACTTTCCAGTTTCCCATTATCTACTTTTGTGCTGTTGATACTTCATTTTTTTTATCATCCCATCACTGTTTATTTCTTTTTTGCGGTACCACACCAGGATAATCCCTCAGACAAGGATATTAATCAAGGAACCTTGGTAGTTTTTAATTTGGATCCTTCTGTTTCAAATGAAGATCTTCGCCAAATATTTGGGGCTTACGGTGAGGTCAAAGAGGTGATTGGTTTCTCTTTTTAAATCATTCCTTTTCTTATATTCTTTTTATTCCTTCCGTAATTTCTTTTGCGTACACATTAATATTAGTGCATTTTGGTTTATATTGCACAAAACAGATAAGGGAAACACCCCACAAGAGGCATCATAAGTTTATTGAATTTTATGATGTTAGAGCCGCAGAAGCAGCGCTTAAGTCATTAAATAGGAGTGACATAGCTGGCAAACGCATAAAGCTTGAACCTAGTCGTCCTGGTGGAGCTCGTAGAAAGTGCGTATTCTGATTTGCTTGACTCACATTTTAAATGTTATAACCTACCAAAATTCACAATCCTCTTTCTGAACTTCCTTGCTTTTTATTATGTAACAATCGTCCATGATAAATATAATAGCTTTTTTTTGTTTTTGGAATCAAACTCTGGTCTTTGACTATCATCCTATATGATGGAAGGAATAGATGACATGCTGTTCTGTACTGTACTAATATTCCTTGTTTTCATACATACTGAGAGCTCCCGTTGAACTCTATATTTGACTTTCTTGTACAGGATAATTCACACAATCTTTGGTTTCTGTACGTTATCTTTGCAATTTGCATGTAGTGAGGATTCATTCCTTTTAGGCATTAAACATCCCTTTAAAAAGATGAGTAAATATTAAGGAATTGGAACTGTTGCAAATGTGGGAACTATTGTTCTCATGGGACTGAGTTAGTGTTCCTTTGCTATTTTAGCATTTTTTTCATCTGGTGTATGTGATATTTCCACATTAATAAAAACCAGCAACTAAAAAATCACATTTTTTTAAAAAATGTGATTGTTGATTTGAGATAGTTTTAGGTGCTGGTTTTTTAATTTAAACTTTTTTTAAAAAATAGTACGTCAGCTTCCCTTCTCTTGCGGAGCCTTTTTTTCCCCTTCAATTTCTAGCTTTTAATTATTGATATTATAATTTGCAATGCCTTTAGCTTGATGTTGCAATTGAATCAAGAGCTCGAACAAGATGAATCTCGAAGTTTTAGACATCAAGTAGGCTCACCAATTGCCAATTCTCCGCCAGGTAGGGTCCTTTGTGATACCTTTTTGAAATCAGAGTAGTCTTACACATAAATGTTCTGAGGTCGACGCAATGCTCATGACAGGTAACTGGGCACAGTTTAATGGCTCTATTGAAAATTCTATGCAAACGATTAGTAAATCCCCAGTTTTTAGGACCATGAGTCCAACAGCTGGCAATCATTTGCCTGGATTGGCTTCAATTCTGCATCCTCAACTATCATCCTCTGTGAAGGTAGCTCCTATTGGCAAGGACCAAGGAAGGGTTAGCCATGTGGACCACATATTTACTGGTTCAAACTCAGCCTATGGAGCTGCTTTACAACAGTCGCATTCATTTCCAGAGCCCAAGTTGGACCAGTACCACCAAGCTATGCCCACTTTTGGGCCTTCAACTTCAAATGGATCTGCCATTGAAACATTATCTGGGCAGCAATTTCTTTGGGGAAATCCAAATCCATACCCAGAGCCTGCCAGTTCATCAGCTTGGCCAAGTCAATCTGTGGGACATCCATATACATCTAATGGAAAGGGCCTTCCCTTTCAATACTCAGGTCGGCATGCCTCTTTGCTCGGCTCGTCCCAGCCACATCACCATCATCATGTTGGATCTGCTCCCTCCGGTGTTCCTTTTGAGAGGCATTTCGGTTTCTTTCCAGAGTCACCAGAAACCTCATTGATGAGTCCTGTTGCTTATGGCGGTGTGGGTTTGGGCCCAAATGACGGAAATTTTATGGTGAATATGGGTGTTCGTGCTGGAATTAACCCTGGCATTAATATACCTGGGAGCATGTCTGAAAATGGTTCATCAAGTTTCAGGATTCGGTCTTCACCAAGGCTTAGCCCTGTGTTTTTAGGTAATGGCCTGTACCCAGCAATGCCACCTTCCAGCATGGAGGGCTTGGAGCGTGGCCGGAGCAGAAGGGTTGAGAATCAGGTTGATAGCAAGAAACAGTTTCAGCTCGACTTAGATAAGATCAAAAGTGGTGAAGATACTCGGACAACTTTAATGATAAAAAATATCCCAAATAAGTAAGAGTTAACCCTTCGATTGTGTCATATGCGAATAGATTCTTACATTATTGGATGCATATTCATGATGACTTTTGTATTATTATTATCTTTCAGATACACCTCAAAAATGTTGCTAGCTGCTATTGATGAAAACCACAGGGGTACTTATGATTTCCTCTATCTGCCAATTGATTTCAAGGTATTTTTCTTAGTTTTACTTGCGATATTATATTCTGTATTTTTCAGTCTTCAGTGCTTCTTTGATTGGAACTGATTGCAATTCCTTTACGTTGGTGCAGAATAAATGCAACGTGGGCTATGCATTTATCAATATGCTATCTCCTTCTCACATTATTCCATTCTATGAGGTTTCATATTTTAAGCTCTTTTAAAATTTGTTGGGATTCAGTCTATTGGGTTTTCTCTTTATCATTAAGGGCTTTCTGGTAAATGTACTGGAATATAGATTGTAAAACTTTTCTAATGTTTCTAGTTTTATGCAGGCATTTAATGGAAAAAAGTGGGAGAAGTTTAATAGTGAGAAAGTTGCTTCCTTGGCATATGCTCGAATCCAGGGAAAGGCAGCCCTTGTGACCCACTTCCAGAACTCAAGCTTGATGAATGAAGACAAGCGCTGCCGCCCAATTCTCTTTCACTCGGAGGGCTCAGAGGCAGGTGATCAGGTAATAAAATTATTAACAATATGAAAGGCTTTTGAATTGTTCTTAATTGTAGTGATATTAATCTCAGTGATGGACTCTAGAATTGAAAGTTAAAAGAATTTTCCCAGCATGTTGGAATTCCCTTGATATAGCTTTCTCTTAAAAGTGTACTCAAAATGATGCCATTCTAATTGTTAATTCTCTGTAAATCGGTCTAAATACGCAATGGCTATGTGGTGTAATAGGACAAAGTAGATCATGTCTTGCAATGACCAGTTTTCCATATATTTCTATGTAGATCATCCTGGAACATCTTCCCTCCAACAGTTTGAACGTCCAGGTCCTCAAGCCGAATGATTCCCACTTGGGCGATTCTTCGGGAAGCTTGACAAAGGATGGATTTGGCGAGGGGCCAGATAGCTCTTAACAGCATCCTGTGCAGATTGCGCTCGGCTCAAACTGATGGTGACGGTGAATACTAACTTTTGCAAACTGATGGTGACGGTGAATACTAACTTTTGCGTACATAATCAACTGTATAAATCTCTAGGAAGAAATGAGTATCAGAGCCCCAGCACCCGAAAAAAAAAAAAAAAAAAGAAGTAATGAAGATTTTGTATGTTATTATTTCCCAAGTTTTGATAGAGAGCTTTGGAAGAAGCTGTAGGGGCATTTTGGTGATATGAGGTGTGCAGATCACCGGCTTAACATGCACAAGGGAGGAGCAACAGCAAACCATGAGCCGGCAAATGCAGTATCAATGGTTGTGCTACAATTATTTTATCTGCTCTTTTCAGTCTGGACTCCTTCATTATGTTGACATTTGGCGTTGTATAACTTGTTAATCTGATGTATGTTTACATGGGTAGATGTGAGGTTTTGAGGGCTGGCGATTTAGCATGGACTTGCATAATTGTATAGTTTGGGAAGAGAGAAAGGAAGGGAATGGTGGGGGTTCAATCCTATGTATTCGGTGTTCTCGAGTAGAAATTCGCTTTGTAGATTCAGGCCTGCTTATATATATATGTTTGTAAAAATATTCCCTACGGCCATTCCAATAAACACAAGTATTGTTGCCTGATTACGACCATAGCAAGTGTACCTGTTGAAAACAACTCCCACCGTATTGAGAAAAAGCCCTTCAACTGATCCTTTTTATGGGTTCTTGTTCTAAATTATATACGTGTATGTATATATATTCAGAAATGTTAATTCTTACTAAATCTCTCGATGCAATTATTATTATTATTATTATTATTTTGTTTAACTTGGTGATTAAAAAAGTATTTTTTTTAATAATTTTGTAAATTTATTTATTTATTTAAAAATAAGAATATGAAAAAAGGAATGAAAAAAGTCATAACAAAAAAAAAATATATTATTCTTTGTCGGGACAAACTCGAGCGCACTGTTCATATATTTGGCTCGCGAAAATAAATTTTATTCTTGATCAATTATATCACTGGACCGTATAAAGAGTATTGTATGTAATATAATTCTTTATATTATTAGGGGAAGGGGTGGTTAGGGGGATGGGGGGGTTGTAAAAGGTAAGAGGAATAGGGCACCCACGGGGGCTGAGAGGGGCACAACAATTGCTACAAAAACGAAAAGCAAAATTTTACACGTTATACTACTATTTTATTTTTATCCTATCATGTAAGATATGATATATTTATTATAATTGAATAATTATCATTTAATAGTGATAAAAGGAGCCACATCTTAGATGAGAATAGTGTATAACATTACTCAAACTAAAACTAAAGAAAAAGAAGGTATAATGCCAACAACTTGCCACCATTTTACGAAGACTACAGCTTATGCCCCACTAAATCCTTAAAATATATGCATTCATACTACACTCCTCGGATGGTAATCTAAGACGTTGACTGTAGCACATATATTTAGACAGGATAATACACGCATATATATATATATATATATATATTTTCTACACAAATCCAACAGCACATAATAAAGAAACAGTTAGAATGTCAATGGCTAGGCTTGGTAGTCAAAACTAAGGTCCCGGGATTGAGTAACTTACAATAAACCATAAATATAATTGAGGTGCCTGTGCAGGTTCTTCTTGACAGTTAAGTCGTCCTGGTTTTATCTGCCTGTGAGCCTTTTTCCCTTTCTTTCTTCGTTTTAAGTTCTAGTTCAATGAGAAAATAGCATTTATTATGCTCTCTAACATAGTGGACCTGACCATTCATCCTGTCGACAAGTTTCCGAGACAGGTTGAGCCCAAAGCCTTCCTGTGTTGTCCACTGGTTTCCTCCTTCAAACATATCTTGGATAAGAGCAGAAGGAAGGCCTTGCCCAGGGTGTGCCATTCTACATGCCACAAGAAATAAATTTTTAGTCTGCATATGTATCTTATCTCTTTTTTAAGTGATTATGATCAAAATTATAAGGAAAAGGGATATGATGTGTGTGGGGTGTGTCAAGAGAGAAAGGGATAGACAACAGCTAAAAGGGCATATAGATGAGTCATAACTAGAGGAGGGCTATAAGCATCTGAGTGTGCAACAAAGATTTTTAACATACAAAGTGAATATTCATAAGTGAAAAAAGTTGTGGTTGGGGTACCTGAATTGTAAACGAATACATTCATCGCCATCCCGTATAACCTTCAGACCAGGTGAAATTTTAATTTCCACCCAACCATCGGGAGAAGATGCGTAATGCACCACATTAAGCAAGAAGTTTGACAAGACCAATTGAAGCTTGATTTGATCACCACACAGAGATAGTGCTTTGATATCTTCTGGAATCTCTTGAAAAAGCTTTAAATTCCTTTCTCTTAGCAAGATCATGACTTGACTTACAATGGCATCCAAGACATTTCCCAAGCAAAATTCTTCCATGTTTAGCTGCAGGCTACTGCCATGACCAGGATTAGATATTAGACAATTTTGAGGTATTGCATCATAGGTTCATTATCAGTGCCAAGAATGACCAAAATATGAGAGGTCTGTCTTGGTGTATATAAGTGTAATGATAATTTGTTATTTATAAATGATGGTACAAGCACCCTTTATATCAAAGGAGCAAGAACTTGTTACAAAAATAGCCTTAGTAATAGAAAGAAAGAAGTTTTACATGATGAAATGCCTTGTTTGTTTTGGGGGATGAGACCAAAAACTCAAAACACATCTCAAACTCATCATTACATTTTTTCAAATCCCCGTACAAAATATAATAAAAAACTCAATTTTTTCAAATTCTCATATCACTTTTTCAAATCTCCATACAAAACTAATATTAAAAAAATATTTTACAATAATATTTTATTCTTTTTTTTTTTACTTTTATCTCATCTCATCTTATCTTATGTCTGAAAACAAACAGGGCTATATAAGACAATTACCAACTACAAAGGAAACAGAAATGAAGAAAGAACGAATTTGATCATCTTTTCTTATGTCAATCAAATATCTAGTCTTGTCTCTTAAGGCATGTTTGTGTCAATTCTGATCTTCTAAGAATCTGGTTCAATATAATAGGCATCTGAAGAATTAGAATCTCCATCAAGGTTTTATGTTTATTCCTCCATCAATCAAGGGAGGTTGATTGATGAAACTCAGGTGTATACAATTTCCTTAATTTCAAGTATGCATTCCTCTGAAATCCTTCAACAGAAGTGTACATTTCCTGAGAATCAATAAAAAAAAAATTAATTGCTTTTTCACTGGGCATGCTGCATTTAATAAATGTAACCACTGTAGCAACAGACTCGCAAAAGCTTAAACAAGTATATGTGCCATGCATAAAAAATTAAATTGCGAGGTCCTGCTGAAGGTCTTAGATTTACCTCTAAAGTATCATCTCCTTTGCTATAAAATATTTAGTTGGTTTCTATGGTTTATTGGTCGCAATTATGTGTAAAGAACTTGAGACCCAAAATCATGCATGTCATAATCCCACAATGAGAAGACTCACCCTTCCTCTGTACTTTCGAAATCCATATCCTTAATGATCGTCATGATCTGTCTTTCACATGCATCACTAGTGTCAAGAAATTGCTTTTGATGTTCTGAAACAGCTGTCTTTTCGAGGAGTCTGTGGGTAAAGCGAATACCATTCAGAGGATTTTTCATTTCTTGCTGGACATAAGCCAACCCCAATTTTGAAAAGCATTCCCTATCCTCTTGCCAGCATTCTTCTAAAGCCTGTTCCAGTTCAGACGTAACAATCTGCAAAAAGCAGAAACAGCCAATTACTTGCCCATCTGCATTAGTCCTCTTGTTTGCTGTTACGGCTACTTCCACAAATTTTCCATCTTTATCAAAGAACTCAAAAGGGAACTTCTCAGTATCATGACCACTAATTCCTCGATACAATAAAATACTAAATTTAGTTAATGTATCTTGACCTTTCATCTGACAGAAACTTCCAAAGATTTCCCCAAGAAGCATTTTACCCATGACTTCATCTCTCCTCCAACCAGTTAGCTTTTCCATGGCTGCATTCCATTCAGAGCAGCAGGCATTCTCGTCAGAAGCAAATATAGGTGGAATCAATGGATTCAGACATTGTATGATAGACTCATAATCCCCTTGCATGCAGATGAATTTATCCATAATAACTTTCTCAGATGTAACATCTTGACCCACAAAGCACACACCGACAATATTGTTTGTGTAATCCTTACTTCTGCAGGCATTGGCCACAATGTAGACAACTGAATTATCCTGATCAACCCGAAAGTTTTTCAGTTTTAATTCAATGTTACTGTTCTCCTCACCTGGATAATATAGAAGTTGGCTAAAGATTATACCAATATGGAAAATCTAAGAAAAATGGAAAGAGAAACAAATATATCTTAGCAAATATTTTTCTAAAACAATTTATGGTCGTGACCTGAAGAAGAAAACTTCTGTCTTTAGAGTCATATAACTTAAAGTAATGCTCATGACATGAAAAAAAAAATTATATACTTGTGTGCTCCAAAGGAATGTATTCATGTGAGGGCAAATCCCCATTGAGTTCCCTTTAAGGAATATGGTTTTTAATGCAGTTGGATCTTTAATGAAATAACTGATAACACAAGTCATATAATTTACATCATTTAGCAAGGTCTTTGCTCATACAAGTTTTAGGAAGGCAAGATAGTCTACTATTTCTTTTGAGTCGGGTAGCAATCAATGAATATTCACTAATGTTGAAAAAGGTTTTACCTTGCAATGCTCTGCATAGAAGATTCTCAACAGTTCCACGTGAGTCCTCAAGAACAACCTCACTAACCAGGGACTTCCCCATGGCTTCGCTAGCTTGCAATCCTATTAATTCAGCAATTTTTGCATTCCATCCATTTATGAGACCATCCGAATCAACCCCAAAAATAGGAACTGTAGCTGTCTCAATCAGTCTACCCATTTCATATGCCGCTGAACTGAGTTCATCTATTTCCTGCATACCAGTATCACTCTGCTGAATTTTTTTCAATACCTTAGAACCATGGTCCTCCATATCCTGGAAGGAGTCTCTCATAATAATTTGTAGAGAATGAATTGCATTAATTTCCGAAAGCTCCCAAAGCATACTTCTATTTTTTTCTACTTCAAGAAAAGCTTTAAATGACGATCTTGGGTGCATTCTTTCGCCATCATCTTTACTATCTGGTTGATGCTTGGCTCCTGCCCATGTTACTTGCTTTGCAGTGTGAGACCTAAACCAGAACAAGAAATCCTTTGAAGTGATTCTTGCAGTAGCTATGCCACAAACTTCATCACCGAGTAAACCGGCACCAGGGTAACCAGCATCAGCCAAACTCTCTGTACTCAGTCCTGTGGAATCTCCATGATTAGTAAGCAGCCACTCTGCAATATCTTTCACCTGTGATTCAGTTGGAGTCACACCCACCAACCAACATCTCCCACCATAAAGCAATGCAGCCCCATCACACTTGACAAGATCCATGATACTAGGAGACTGAGTGATGACACCAAATGGGACATCCCGGAGGAGCATGTCACATAATAAGGTTTGTGTCCTGATAATGTTCTTCTCTGCCAATTGAGATTCTAGTTGAAGCTCTATGCATAGCTGAAGTCCAAATGCCAGCACAATAAACTCGCATGCATGGCGAATGGGGAAAGGGACAAAGCGTGAGGAAGTGTGGTGGCCAACTACCAACCCCCAAAGCTTTGACGAATCATTAGCATTGATAATAATTGCCATCACCAATGAGGCAATGGAGCCCATATTAGCCATATACTGCCTGTGGCATCGATGCGGTGCTCGAAGTGTTGAGTTGACCAAACAAAGAGGCTGCTTTAGTTCTTCACTTTGAATGATGCTTACGGGATTTGCATCGCAATCAGAAATTATTCGCACTCGATTCTGCTTGAATAAGAAGCGAGCAGCTTGAGGGATATCTACAGCAGGATAATGTAAACCCAAGTAGGGTTCCAAATCTGATCTTCTGATTTCAGATACAATTTCACCATGATCGTCATCATGGAACTTATAAGCCATAACCCTGTCATACCCAGCGAGCTTCTGAACATTCTCCACAACTGTATCACACAGCGCACCAATATTTCCCCCAGGGACTGACTGCAGTCTAGAAATGGCACGAATAGCAAGTTTCTGTGATTGCACTGCCCCAAGGAGGGACAATGCAGGATCATCTGACTGTGCGGGCTCCAAATCAATCACAATCCCCACATCAATTCTATGTAGTATGGCATAAAATGGCTTTTCGATACTCAAAGAGTAGACATAAACAGGGTTTAACAGCGACATCTCGCTAGACGAGGCAGCTTTCGCCAATAAAGCTCCTGAAGAAGGAGTAAACAAGGTTCGAGCATCAATTCCAAGCAAACCCTTATACTCTTTTGACTCGAATTGGCTGTCTAAAGCCAGTAGATCCAAGCAATTCTCACTATAAGCGATTATTCTAAAAGTGGGTTCCTCAATTGCAAGCAAGCATCCAAAGGGCTGAATTAGACCACCTCTTTGTATTTTGGACAGATATGCAGTTATTTGTTCTTCAGGCACAGATTGTGGAGCATGCAGTACTGATCTTGAGTAGTTAAAAGAATTACCCGAAGCACTAGACTGATCAAACTCAGCCATGAGCCCGGCATCGGCATAGTACTGAGCAATTTCCTTGTCCCTTATGTCCTTGTTAGTGGTGGTGGTGGTGGGGGTGCCGGTCTTGTCTTCGCGACTCATGACGTTGCTCTCACCGAAAGATAATAACGTTCGCGAGCCTGTTTCTCTCGTTTCCAGCACCGTTTTAAGGGCTCCGGTTGATGGGTTTTTCTCGGAAACTGAAGTGGACATTGGAGGAATGAAAGTAGCTGGATGTTTATCATAGCTCTACTTGCTGCTTCTGCTGCTTGATTCTTGTCCTCGTAGCAGCTCCTACGCGTCTTTTTCATCTTGCGGTTTGGGTTTATCTTCTCCGAAATCTGCAGTCACCGATTTGCTAATCTAGTCAGTTTTACTGTTTTATTATGATCCATCCTTAACCTTTATTTCTCGAAAAAATCTTTCACAATTTTCATATTCTATATTTATTTTATTTTATTTTTTATTAAATATTAAATATATAAATAAAAAAAAATTAATTTAATTAAAAAAAAAAACAAATTCAAAATAAAAAATATTAAAAAATTAAAAATAATTAAAACATGTATAACTTTTCTTGGCCCTCTGTCAGTCATTTTCATTTCCTAGAAACTCTCGTCCAGTTTCTGTTGTTATTACTTCCTTAAAAACTAGTGAATGAGACGACTCCAGTCACTTCAACACCCCTATGTTTTGTCCTGTCCTAAACACCACAAACAATTGCAGAATTTGAAAGAAAGCCATAGAGAAAATATATTTTACATCTATAATTTTTAAAAGAAATGATATATAATTATAAATTGTGCAATCGTATTATAATTATTTAAAAAATAAATAATTAAATATAAGATTCAAATAAAAATATTAATTTTTTAATAATAAATTTTATTTTATTTTTTAAAAATAATTACATAATATTTACAAATTTTACTATTGTATATAGCATTATTGATAACTTAATAAAGTTTTTTTTTTTTTTGTGAATTTTTGAGGTGATTTCATATTATAAGGTAAAAAATGAGACATTTCAATTTCTCAATAGTTTAGGGCTGATTGCCAAAAGTGATAGTTTGGAGATAAATTGTATAAAAATTTTGAGCAGCAATACTACATGCAGTTGTCGAGTGTGTAAATGGCATAAAATTGTTTTGAAAAAAAATAGAATCCACTATTAAAAAGTTAATTTTTTTTTTCATGTGAAATTTGAATTTACTCAATTTTTCAAAACGATTATGCGACATTTGTACATTTCACGATTACAAATATCATTTCTCAATTCTAAAATGATTTATATTTTCCTCACAAAATAAAATATGGAGAAAATAAGAATTTCATTAGATGATAGGATTGGTGATTAAAAAAAAACTCTCAAAACATGAGCCTGTCTCAAAAGCTTTTACGTTTTTCTTCTTTAATTAATAAGCCAGGTAACAAGAGGTTCCAAAAAAATCATAGTTGGATTAGAAATAAGACAATAATTGTATAAAGGATATATTTCACATCATCAATCACTTAGATGATCTACAACAAACAAAGGGGCAGCAGTGCTAGATACCCGAGAGAAACTCTAATGTCTAAGTCAGAGAAGTAGTATAAGCATAAATGTTTCAAGAAGTCACGTTTTGTTGCTTTCTTAAATGCTTACAAAAAGCCTATAGTTAGTTATCTCCATAAGATTATTTATAGAGGGGCATTGAAGTATTGGGGACTGTTGAAACATCAGTCCCTTGTATTTATCCCTCATGATCTCCTAATAAGGGGAGGGGATAATTGTCATGATTAATAGGCGTTGTCCCACCTAGGATGACTATAATCACCGGGCATTATCCTATGCAGGCAATGTTATCTGCCACATGATTGCGATTATGGACCTTTGGACCTTGAAACTCCTAGCCCAAGGCAACAATTTGGGTTTGTCCCCCAGTTGTGGGCTTCGCAACTATGAGAGCCCAAATATCACTTCTAGATTGATTAAATGAGTATAGTATCAATATCTTGGAATCGGGCACAAGAAGAGAAAGCCGACTTTAATAGTTGGAAAGAACAAGGAATACTAGCATGTTGCCGATCTAGTTTAAATTCAATAAATCGCTAGAGGGGAACTAATATATATTCTTACCTGTTTGGATAGTGAAAATATTTCATCTCATCTTATTTCATCATTATAATTTTTTCAAGTTCTTACAAAAATATAATAAAATTCAATTTTTTCAAATCTTAAAATATTAATAATATTGAAAAATTAAAATTTCAAGTTGTTTTATTCAATTTTCATTTAAAACCATTTCATTTCATCTCACTATCCAAACTACATCTAAATGCTTTTTCAAATGGGAGGGAGTAACAGAATGATTCAATGTGTCTTGCCTTAAAGATTTATATAAAAGACTTATGTTAGTGATAACCCTTTTAAGGCAGATTGCACTTACAAGAATGAGAATAAAAAGAAGGAAGATTATTGTCTTGCTCTTACTCATCTTAGGATTCTAAGCAGAAGTCATTCATCTACTATTAGTAATGAAGCATGCTTTAGACTAATATCCTATCCAAGCCAAAGAAATTACTTTGAATAGCTTGCTTTTCTCGATCAAGCATTCATGTACTTAGCAAATAGTTAAATCTATATCATTGACAAGAGTAGCATTTGGGGTGAAAAGAACTAAATTTTTAGGATAAGTCAGGAGCTCTTGTTTATTGTCTGCACGTGGTAAGGTCTAGTTAATTGCCCGATCACATATTTAGCTCATCTCTTGTCAATGCTAGCACTTTCTAATAAATGATGTCATTCCTGACTCGCAAAATGAAGTTCAATCTCTATTCATTAATTTGTTGGGCGCCCTTTCTTCTCAATTGATAAAGAAAATGTAGAATTGGCACCAATTATTCATCACGGAAGAAAGGACTCATGAAATTGGGATCGCTAACTTATACTAATATATTATAAAAGAATTGTATTTTCTGTATACTTTTCCAAAATTCACTGCTACCATGGACTTTATGCAACTGATAGGATTATTTATATATCCTTCCAATAAAACATAGGTCATCGAAAGCATCTCGAAGACCCACCAAAGCATGAAAATCAAGATTTTTCATAAAATGAATTGGAATGTAATAATATAAAGAAGGAATTAGTATATAATAATATCTATTCATACCTGTACATAAAAAAAATACTCTTTATTGATTCAAACGTTGTATCCACCGGATAAAGATAGAGAAAGATGAAAAAATAGAAGATTTCACATAATACTTGTGATCTAAAAATCAATGTGATCTAGTTGATACATTTTCCATAATGAGAAAATGGATCAAATTCTACAATATCAAACTTATAGAACTTAAGAGATGATGGCAGGGAATGAAAAAAGAACTTTACAAAAATGAGAGATCGAAAAAAATAAGTAAATAAAATTCAAGTAGAAGAATCTTGGTTCCATATGAATGAAAATGCTACTAAATTCACCCTAGTTATTCTTGGGATTGAAGTATGGATGCTACCTGCACCATACAATGCATAGTAACCCCTTCCCAACCCCTGGCTCGCATGGGTCAGGGACTTAGGGGTGGGGTTTCCACCCCCGGACCCTGCCCTTGCATCTCGATGATGGGGTACCCCACCCCGATGCCGAGAGGCAAGGGCAAACTCCCAATCTGTTCCACTCTCTATCCACTTCAATAATATACTACAGTCTACTTGTCCAAAAATTATTCCTAAGTCCAAATGTGATTACAAATAAATTTTTGGACTCAAATTGTAAATTTAAATTTGTAAATAAGACTATAATTTAAAAATATTACTATACATATTACTATATGTATAGTTCTACTTAATACATATTACCATATTTGCATATAGTAAAAATGATAAATATGTATAAATATATTGTATATGAGGAGGAGCCTTGCTGGGGCCATACTGCTTCACCCTCGTTGGTGTTTTACCTTACAGGGTAGGATTGCCCACCTCACCATGTGGGAGCAGGGTGAACAGGGGGGGATAGTGGGGTGCAGGGCCTTGCTGTCAACTATTTAATTTATATTACTATTTAGAAAAATTATAAATATCATATAAATAATTATTTAAAAACTTATATATGAGATTTGTTTCGGTCTGGGGTGAAAAAGCCCTACCTTAAGACCGGATTAAAAATTCAGTTTCTTTAATTTCTTTGACCAATACCAACCAGTCCCTTAATTGATCTGGTCAGTTTTCTCGATCTTAATGAGAAAATTTTCACCCCTAGTCTACCCTCTTGTGCCTTTAAAAGAAACAGTACATCTTTGTAGTTGTCCACTCTGATTTTTGGACATTATTAGTCATATCTATCTCAAGTTAAGTGTTATATAATTTTCTTGATGACTTCTCACGATATACATGGATCTATCCACTTTATCACAAATATGATGCCTTTAGTCAATTTGTCAAATTTAAGATCCTTGTAGAAAACTAAGTGTCCATCACCATTAAACAATTTCAATCAAATGGAGGTGGAGAATATATCTCAACTCAATTTCAATATTTTATACATACACAATATTTTACATCGCAAAGCTTAACCATTTACTCTCGAGCAAAATGGAATTGCAGAAAGAAAATTTCGTCATGTCTTAAAAAATGATCTTACTTTACTTGCATATTCACACATGTCCAATAAATACTGGGAGATGCATTTATTATAGCTATTTGTCACATAAATCATTAGCCCACACCCATGTTAGATGATCAATCTCCATTTAGTAAACTATACAACAAAGACCCATATTAGAAGGCACTAAGAGCTTTCGGATGGAAGTATTATCCACTAAAGTATAAAACTAACTCTTGCATTTTTTTGGGGTATCATCATGCTGGCTACAAATGTCTTGAACCAGTAAATAACAAAGTCTACTTGTCGTGGCATATCATCTTTGATGAAATACTTTTCCAGCAAAAGGACTTGAACCAAACTCACTGCCTTCCAAAATCTCTTTACCAACTAATGTGCCGTTTCAAGGTAAGTTTTCCTCTTTCGTGTTCACAATTTCCTTTTTGAACTTGTTGTACATCTGTTAGTGATTTCACTAACATTGATGTAGATTCCATTACTTCACATACAACTCATAGTCATTCTTCTCTAAGCAACCAGACTCTCTCTTCCAACCTTCCTATCCCTACAGCCAGTTTCCCACTATCTACAAAGCACCCTCCCTCCCTCATCTGTAGATGCTTACTCTATCGTCCATCTATTTTCTTCCCAAGTGTCCTCCTTGCACCCTATGATAACTAGGTCTTAAACTATTTCAGACCCTTTCTCTTGCTTTCATAGTGTCTTACATAACATGGAGCCTAGCTACTATAGTAAGCCTACCTCTAATTCTCGCTAGCAAGCTATAGTGCAATAAGAACTCGATGCTCTCATACTGTCCACCTAACAACAATATACTAAGGAAAAAGGGGGTCAATAAGATCAAACAAAAACTTGATGGCTTAGTTGATAGTTTCAAAGCTCGGTTAGTGGCTAAAGGGTTTGAGCAAGTTAGTGGTTTTGATTACATACTGTCCACATTATTTTGAGCAAGTTAAGTTTCCTTTATTTACTTTTGACTATGTCATGAGATAGAGGTTATGACGTTTGCTACTTTTGTGACGCCCCCAACTCCCACTTACGAAAACAAAGGAATCAAGGCGTCGAGATGATGACAACACGGGTCACACACCCCAACGTCCAGTGATAAGCATGTGTACACATCATATTGTGAAAAATAAAAGAAACAACGGATAATTTAAGTCAATATTTAAGTACCATAATTTTTAAAATATTACAAACTAGTTTTACACAAATTCTCCAACAGGAGATTTAATACAGTCATCCTATATTTAAAACATAAAAATTACATAACTATCATTAGCAAAAACACATTTCCCAAGATAAAATCAACAGCACCTAATCATTCTACCGGCAGAGCCGCCTCCGCGAGCTCCGTCTCCTCATTATCTGCATCAAAATCTACTATACCAAAAATGGTACCGCAGGTAAGTAAAATCCTAATAAACCATAAGATAAAAATACATTTAGTCAACAACAAAATGCATAAACATAATATTATATGCATTAGACTCAAAAATCAATATTTTCCCAAAAGGAAATAGTTTTCACGCACGCCAAAATTATCATTTGGCCTAAAATAAAATTCATTGAAAAATAACTACTATTTTCCCAGAAAAATGATACATATAACTCCATTTATCAAAACTCGTCATTTTCCCATAAAACGGCTCACAAAACCAATTGATATTGTAGGTGGGAATCGTAGGGGGGATTCCACTACAATCCCTACAGTTTCTTATTCAAAACCGTTCAATCAGATCATTTCAACATATCAAAAAAATCAAGTCACACATCACCAACCCAGTTTTCAAAAACACACATGATCACGAGACTATGACATGACTTCTACATAACTTATGCTTAACTTACAATTAACTAGCGCACCCCTTTCAAAACTTACATATTTTCATAAAGAACTTTCATGAAAATGGTGCACAACGTTTTGTAACATGTATAATCTTTTTATTGAGTTTCTGATTTATTCAAATATAAAAATTAACTTAGAAATTATCATGTCTTAAAAGGGCTTAGGCCGAATATCTCATAGATCTCAATCCAAATTTTAATTCATTCTTTTACTTCTTTTTATTAATTCTTAAAATCCTTAGAAAATAAATAATCACTATCCTACCATCAAGAGCTTACACATCTTCAAAATTCTTTAATCTTATAACTTATTCTTTATCTTATTTTCTTATTAAGAATATAAACTTAAATTAATATTTTACTTTTACATAACCTAAAGACTTAAATCACTATTTTACTCATACTCATGAAAAAATTCTTTTAAAACATTTATCTATTTATTCTCTAACCTCCATAACCGAATTACATCAACTTTCAATGATAACACTTTATCATTCCAACACATACATATTAACTTAGTCCTTAACCGAAATCATCTAGCTCTATTAGTATAGTTTATTCACCCTTTCATCATACATATCTCAAGCTAAAATCTAACTTACCACCTTACAAAAACATAAAAACATAACTTATTCATGTAACAAACATACCATATAAACAAATAGAAAGACCAATCACATAATTATGACAAGAATATTAGATATAGTTCAAGGAGGACTTACAAAAACAATATCATTAGCACATACGGATACACAATTGCATATACTATGCCCATTAGATGTGAGGCATGAATTATGCATGGCATTTATGCATGACTTATGCCTGACTTGTGACTTATGCATTATGCTTCTTCATAAAAGACTTTCTTGCTTTTCATGAAAAGAGACTTTTATGTTTCTTTGATTCTTATTGTCACGTATTCAAAACTTATCATGAACTTGAAACTTTTCATATCTTTTCTTATTCTTCATAGCTTTACGTGGCATTCTTCTTATTCATATCATTCATTTAGGTTAGCCTTTCTTATCATACTTATCATATTAGATACATCATGGCTCTCCTATGTGCCGTGTGTTCCCTGCTGGTTACTGCATCACACTGAGGTGAATATATCATAATCATAATCATAATCATATTCATTACGGCAGGTCATTACACATTTACCGTCCTTAGCACCCATCAGCGTTAGGTATGACCACGCTCCGCGAACCTTTAAAAATGAACCATTCGTGGCTTGTCGACTGTTCTTCGTCAACCCAGTAGTTACCACTTCATTTTTAAGTGCTCTAGGGTGGCTAGAGGAGTTCTACTGGGACAATACCCCGTCCCAACTTTTGGGGTTCTTATAAAATATTTATTATCTTATTTTCTTTTGATAAACATGATAACCCAAAGGACATAGAACTCATCACTTCAATGAGCATGCATGTGACATGTGACTTTCATGCAAAGTATGTAATTCATGAAACGTATGAAACATGCATTTCCAAAACTTGTTTTGATCATGTTATACCATGCAAATTCAGTCATATTTCAAGGACATCATATTCATTCAACCCAAAGGATAATAACCAAAAAATCTCTATTCTATACAATTATAGCCGAATTACTCAAAAGGGATTTCCAATTTTAGTATCTTCTTCTCTTTTCTTCTATCAATTCATACATACCTCTATAAAAATAAATAAATAAATTATCAAACTATTAAAGGGCTTAGCTATAACTTAGGAATTCTTTAGACCTATTACTCACTTGTTAACTTCTAAAGCAAGAACTAAGTTTTTACCTATAGCCTTTAACTCTTAAACTACTCAAAGAACTAAATCACCTTCATATCTTTATTCCAGAGATGAATACTTAGAATACTTCATTTTAAATTCCTTAGGGCCAAATTACATCCACCCTCAAAGAGAACACTTCAATATCTATCTTTTAAAAAATAATTAAATCCATCATCCAACCAAAACCCATGCCTTATTAATACAAATATATTTAAATCTCAAAATTTATTTAAAAAGTACTTACAACGCGCTCGGTACAATTTCCAAAGATAGTGAAAATGCCAAAAAGTGATCTCATGCCTCCACCAACGAATACGCTGCAATCGTAGCGCCCAACGCACCACCGAAAATAAAACACCATAAATAGATAAGTATTATTACCGAGAATAACTAAACCGACTAAAATTAAACGTAAATAAAATCACATATCTAAAACACCACAATTACCAACAATTATTATGATAAAATATTTAAAACCAAATAATTTAAAAACAACACTTAAATTCATTAATCAGTTTAAATGGGTAAAAGCTTACCAAAAGATATCCCAAGCAGTGAAATACGGCAAACGAAACGAAGATTAAAACACTATTAAAAGCCCACTTAAAATTTTTGGACTACTAGGGTTTGAAACAAACAAAAACTTCAAGTCTGAGTTGTGGGAAAAAAGAGAGCTCGAAATTAACTAAAAAGGAAGTTAAAACACGACATAGAGAGGGGTTTCGGTATGGGTTTTTCAGCAAGGGTCGATGGCCAAATATAGGCTGAAAAACTTGGGTTTTGGACGCACAAAAAAAACATGTGTAACACAACAAATAAAGTAGAGCTGCCATGGAAAAGATTCCTCACCTTTTTCAGATGAAAAACAGAGGAAGAAAATAAAGGGTATCTCACTGTTTTAGAACAGTTTTGCGCACGGGAAGCACCGATCTTGGATGAACATAGAGGTGAAATATTCATCTATGTACTAGGTATTTAGTAAAGCAATGCGTGGATGAAAAGGAGTAGAAGAAAGCTGAAAAATCAGAGCTTGGTTCACGGTCTGGAATGACGAAACAGGGGAGAAGAAGTGAAGAAAAGAAAGGAGAAGAAATAAAAGAAGAAGAAGAAACGGAGCAGGTCGCACGCGACCAGAAGGCCTAGGATTTCATTTAAATAAAGAAGTCAATACGGCAACATTTAGTCATTTAAAAAGGGGCTGGGATTAAAGAATTAAAAGAGCCATTGTTAAATGTAACGGGCTAGGCTTGTTAAATGGAATTACATATATTTATATATATATATATATATATAAGTAAACCGAACACAATAACAAATATATATTAGCCATCCGTAAATACTACCAAAATAAATCAAAACAAAATAAAACACATTAAATTAAAATAAAATAATCTATCCCATAAGAAATATAAAATAAAATAATCTACAACACTTTAATTTAAATATCAACATAATAAAATAATGAGATTAAATTTCAAGTATTAAATTAAATGCATAATAATAAATTAATAAGTGAAAATAAATTAACTCACTATTTAAATATAGAATTAATTTAAAAAAATAATAATAGCAAATTAATAGCTCTAATATTAATAATGCACTTTAAATAAGAGATCCAATAATTCAACAATTTAATTAAAATACCACAATATAAAATTGAGTAAAATATTAAAGCCTCATAATTAATAAACTGAAATCAAAATACCAAACCTCGAGGTACCCAAAAATAAAATGCTTATTGAAATAAAAGAAAACTCAACAATTTAAACATTAGTAACATAAAATCCCTGAACCCAAAATAATACTAATAACAATCTACAACGAAAGAATCCATAGTTAATAATAATAAAAATAGTACATATAATATATAAACCTGGGGTCTCACAACTTTGGCATGTTGTCTATGACCATAATTGATACGGTCTGAAGAGGTATTGCTAGGAAAGCGATTCAGCCAAAGTTTAATGACATAATGGCAAAGTAAAAACTCTTCTACATCGTATATTCAATAGTATTTACTGACGTCGAACTATAACGCTACACATTGAAATGATTTGGAGGTAGTCAAGTATTGGTCTGCATTTTTTGAACTCAAGATTGAAAATGCCTAATCTAATGCGATCGAATAAGTCTAGAACATGACTAGACACTTTAGAGATGTTATTATGCTGATCTACTCAATGGGAGATTTGGTATAGTACTCCTAACTTTCTTTTTACAAATGCTTGGTGGTCAGACAACGTATTAACTTGTATAAACAAGATTGAGAATATTAGAGAGATGCAAACTTAGAGTTATGCCCACTGTGTGTGAGTGAGTGATGTAAGAAGGAGAGGACGTCCACATAGGCAGACCCCTCTCTTCACCATGTGTTACAAGCATGTAACACATGGCTATAACGCATGTAAGGCAATGCATTACATGGCGAGTGAACGCATGACTTTAAAGCCATGCGTGCAAAATAAGGGTTGGCCTTTTAAGGCCAATCGTGTAAAGTAGGCTATATATAGCACCTCTCATTTGGTTCTTGGTAATGATCTGAAATACAGAAATTTTCTCTATTTTTATTCTTTCTTAAAATAGTATTTAGGCTGTAGATGTGTTGAATGTTACTCTAATTTGACACTATGTAGTATACTTCACCACTAAAAGAAAACGCTTGAGATTTGCTATACTTGATAAATTTGTGAGGCAAGTTAATAAGTTATGCTTGAGGTATTTTTTGTTGTGCTTTCTTATAGTTTGGTTAGGGACTCAATGGCATGGGACATAATTTATTCTCATGTCTCTTACGACTCCAAATCCGACCAAGAGAGAGAGAATGAGGAGTGGAGTTGGAGCTTATCAAAGGCTTTATTTAGAGAGAGAACTCTCTACGACGCTGATGTGGATAGTAATGGTAGGAGTAAGGGTTTTGTGGAAGAGAAAGAGAACAATAAGAGTAGATAGACTTATTTACGACATCGTATGGATAGTGGTGGCCGAATTCTGGATTTGAAATTCAAGAAAGACAAGGTGAGGTGAGGGTTCAAGCAGATTTTTAATTTTTTTTCTTTTACAATTTAGACTTTAATCTTGCCAGGTGTCAACCCTTTGTGTGAGCTGGAAAAGCAAAAAAAAAAAAAGTCATGTAGAACTATTGTGTAAAGGGAAAAGCTAGGTACCGGATGGGTTTAAAACCCAGAATCACACTCAACGAATAATACGTCGACACATCAGCATTTACACCATACCTATAATAGAATCGGCCACACACAAAGAGCTTGCAAACTGATCCCTCATCCCTCTTCACTCTCCTCCTCTCCCCCTTTCAGACTAGACCTGAATCTATCTTCACCGAACACATTAGGATTTCCCGAACCCATCTCCGACGCCGACAAACACATCTCCAACACCGACGAATGCACAAGCCGACAGAAGGTAAAAAACCCATTTCTTGTTTCGATTTTCTAGGGTTTCTCTTTTAAAATATTTTCCATTATTTAGGTCTATTGGCTTCAATTTTCTTGGATTCTTTGGTTAGATTTTCCCTAAAATTGTTTTGTATTTGGTTACCAATTTAATGGGTTCTTGACTGTTGGATTCTTTTGTTGGGTTCTTGACTTTCCTTAAGCTAGCTCTTTTGTTGGGTTCTTGTAAAGAGATTAACTATGAAGTGATACTCTAAGAAACTAGTATATATTATTGGTGTTGAAATTAGAACAAGAAATGGGTTCTTTACCTTCCGTTGGCCTGTGAGTTCGTTGGTGTTCAGGGGCAGAACTACGCTATATGTAGGGGGGCTATCGCCCCCCAAAGTTTTTCAAAAAATATATATAGTATATAAATATTTGTAATTCTTTTTATATATATAATTAAAATTGCTCCATTAAATGATAAAATAAAATAAAATTGTCCTCCCCAAAATCTTTATATAAATTTATATAATTGTCAAAATTGATTGATTATATTTATTTAATCTCATTCTAATTTATATAATTGTGAGATTACTGTAAATACAATTTATAATATATGAATACTATTTTTATATATAGTCATATGTAAAAAATACATATTATTTATATGGATAATATTAAAGGTACCGTTTGGTGCACATCGTAGGTGTGTACAGTTGTTTTTTTTATTATTTAGACTTAATTATTAAGTAAATATTATTTAATAATATTCTGAATTTTTTTATTTTTTAAAAAATGTTTTAGAATATTTAGAAAATTATACAAAAAAATAAAAATAAATTAAAACTTAAAATTACATTAATAATGTACTGGATAGTGCATATACAACGACAGCTATAGCACCGACTTATTTATATTTGCACATATCATACTTATCAATCGTTTCTTCAAATACTAAATCTTAGTTTCACCTCGGTCGGTATTGGAGATGTGCTTGTCGGCATTGAAGATGGGTTCGGACAATCTTAATGTGTTCGATGAAGATGAATTCGGGTCTGGTGTGAAAGGGAGAAAGGGAAGAGGGATCAGTTTTGTAAACTCTTTATGTGTGGCCGATTTTATTGTGGGTATGGTGTAAATTCTTACGTATCGACGATTATTGATTGGGTGTGACTGGATTTTAAACTCAATCGATACCTAGTTTCTCCCTTGTGTAAATTGACGTGGGTATAACATCTCTAATTAAATTTTTGAAAAAAGAAAAATCCTTTTATCTTACTTACCGGGATGCATCACCGTTCATTTCTAAGATCTAATCTAAGAAAAGAGATCAGAGGGTAACGTGGAGGTGACCCTGGACCCCCACCTAAAGTTTGAGCACAAAGTCCCAGCAACCGTTCGATTTAGATAAAGCTGTGATAAAGAACCACAAACGATGGATGGCTAAGTAAACCCGCACGTAGCATCACATAATCCTCAATCAAAGATGCCAAAGACTCTCTAGTCTCTACTCTCTCTCTCTCTCTCTCTCTCTCTCCACCCGTGAGAGAGAGCAGGCAAATGCCAACTTCCGAAGAAACCGTTTTGTTCCATCTCTTACTTGCTGCCGAGTCTTTCTAGTTTCTCTTACATGTAGAGTGTAGACATACGGGTTTCCGTTTCAACTCGAGGAAAACAATATGTCTGTGAAGTTATCGACGTGGTTTGTGAGCGAGGGGATCGGCGGATTGAGCTGCAAGCACTCGGCTGTCCGCTTTTTCTTACCTCATCGCTCACTTCCTGCTTCCTGCAAAATGCGTCAGCGTAATTTTAGGTTCTCTCTAGTCTCTGTCGTCTCCAATTCTGTATATCCAGTCTCATCTCATTTTCCTGTGCTTGCTTTTCTTTGTTTTTTCTTCTTTTGTAATTGGAAGTTTGTTAACGCTCGGTTCTGTTTCTTGATGTTCTTTTTTATCGTAGTTGGATTCTTGTAAATTGAGCTTTTGTTTTGGGGATATGTTCTAAAACTCTTACTGGTTGAGATGACCAATTCGTTCTTGGAGAAGGGTTTTTGAAGTTTGGTACTTTTCCTTGGGTTTGGAATGAACACTGGGATGGTGGTTGATTTGTGTTATTTTCTTATTCTTTTGGCCATAGAGTGGTGGTGGCGTGTGAAACTGCGAAGTAGTTCGAGAATCAGGGCTGTAGGATAGTATTCATAACTCCAGATAACAACAAAAGCCGCATTGATTTTTGCCTTATTGTTACATTTGATTCTCTACTCCTTATCCCAAGCTATTCAATGGACTTATTATTGCCATTGCCGCTTTCTTGCAGTTGATGTGCCTGTGCTTGAATTATGCCTCTTAAGAATCTTGATGGGTAACTTACATAAAATAGTATATACAATTATATAGGGAAAAAAAAACAATTTAGAATAAATCTATGGATTTTCCGCTCCTAAGCTTGTAGTACCTAAGTTCTTGGTTGAGTTTGAATAAGTACAGTTGGATCAAAAGGTTTACAGAATGAGTAAAAATACTGACCCACCCATTCTTTAGAGAATACCGACAAGATGAACATATGCTATAAGGCACGAAGGGTAAAAATACTGACCCACCCATTCTTTATCATGTAAGGCGGATAAAATCTAATTGCTAAAAAACGAATCCTAGAGTGTCAGTATAACTTTAATTGGCTTTCTTTCATATGATCCTACGTACAAATCTTGCTTTCTCTCAGACAATCTTACATACAAATCTATCTACATGCACTCTTAGGAACATTATAGCACTTGCTGTATTTGGAACTTCCTAGTATCCATTCACATTGGATTTTGCTTGCAATGGTCATTATTAAACTTGGATGCCATGCCTTCTGAATTGAATGTTGTTTTTTTTTTGTTTGAGTTAAACAAAATGAGGAAAAGTGGTTAACTAGCTGAACCATGTGCCGTTATTCCAGATTGACTTTCCTTAAGAAGTTATTGTGCTTAATTTGAATTCAATTTTCTTCTATTAGGAACATTTACAAATTTTTTTAGAACATTCATAAATTCTCACCAAGTCACCAGCTCCAGCCATGTACTTGTGGTTTTGGGGGAAAAAGGACTTTTATGTTAACTTAATCTTTCTAAGAAATTTCAAACAGTATTCTCATTGGATATTTTATCTTTTGTATGGTTTATAATGAATCCATCTTACCTGCGGAGAGAAAGTTCTGTATCCTTTATAATTGGTGTACGCTAACTTTATAATATTGAAAATACTTGCAGTTCCCAGCATAAAAAACAACAATTGAAGAAAGCCTCTCATGAACGGACTTCAACAAATGCAGATTTCCAGGCAAATGCTGACGAGGAGTCTGAAACCGAAAATGCTTCAATTATTAATGTTCCAATTTTGAGCCAGGAAATTATATCTACTGATGATGTTGACACTGGCATAGCTGTTGAGCATATCAATGAAAAGGAGTTGAGTGGCCTGACTGTACCTGATGAACAAAAATCTTTGGTATGCTCTTTTACAATTCTAGCTAATCGTTTGAGCACGATTATGGATAAATTATTTTTATGCCTCAAAATGCCTTTGTTCGGGATAAAGAAATTCTTGATTCGGTTCTCATTGCCAACAAAGGCTTAGATAGTAGATTGAGGGAGGGAGTTCCAAGCATTCTGCACAAGCTTGACATGGAAAAAGTGTATGATAATGTGAATTGGGTATTCTTTTTTATATGCTTAGGAGGTGTGGCTTCGGCGGTAGGTGGATTTTGTGGATTCGACATTGTGTAACTGCTGTTAGTTTCTCAGTGCTAATTAATGGCACACCTATTGGATTTTTTAACAATTATTGTGGCCCGTGGCAAGGGGATCCGGTATCTCCCTTTCTCTTTGTTGTTGTTATGGAGGTACTTGGTTGGATGGTGGAACTGCAATTGGGGGAGGCTTTTTATCTAGATTCTCAGTGGGAAATGGTATTAATGGTTCTACCACAATTTTCCATCTCTGTTTTGCAGATGATACCCTTTTTATCAAGTTTATCGTAGCCAGATTCAAGCTTACTACTTTGAAGCTGTGTCGGGTCTCAAGGTAAGCCTTGGGAAGTTCAAAATGGTTCCGGTGGATGTGGAGTAGGGGTGAGCACCGACTTAGTCAGAGTTGGATTCACCTAAATCCAACGACTCCGACTTTGTAGGAACTCAAATCTGAACTCTGACTTTGACTTCGACTTGTGTAGGCTTTGGTCCGACTCTGTCTCCGACGTGTTGGAGTCGGGTTTGGACTTTCAGTTTTGGGTTTTTTTTTTTTTTAGCTTTATATTTAACCCATTTTAAAAAAGATTTTGTGGCTTTTCAAATTTCAATTTTTTCAAAAAATTAAAAACTAAAACTAAATCATTTACTGCTAATTTACTTCTATACTAACATCTAACTTATTTTTATACTAGAATTATACTCTAGTGTCTAAATACATGTTATCATAATATAGTGTTACATATTATTTTAAGTGTCTAATTACACGCTATTATACATTAGTATTACATGTTATTATACTAATGTCTAACTTATTTCTAACTAAATTATATACTAGACTTTTGAGTGTCTAGTTATATGTTATTATACTTTATTAAATTAGTATATGTATTATTAATTTATCATACTAAACTTATTTAAATACTAGTGTCTAATTTACTTCTATACTTGATTATGTATGGTAGTAATACTTTGAAAAAGTTTCTGATATTACAGACACCAAACTATTATTAATCTATTTATGTTATAGTATAAGTATATTATTTTATAATAATTAGCTACTATATAACTATACTAGGATTTATGATAAATATATAATATTTTTTATAGCATATGTACAATATTAGAGGCGGGGTTGGAGAGCATGAAGTTGGAGTCGGAGTTGGTTCAGTAACACTTCCGACTCCGAAAATTTGAAAAAGTTTCTGTTTTTTCTAAGTCGGAGAGGAGCTAGATTCAGAGTTGGGTTTTTGGGTTTTTGCTCAGCTCTAGTGTGGTGTGTTGTATTAATGGCTTCGTGAGTTATTTGGTTGCAAAGTGGCTTCCTTGCCTATGAAATATTTGGGTCTTCTGTTGGGAGCTACTTTTAAGGTTAAAGCCATTTGGGATGGAATTGATGAGAAAGTTAAGAAAAGGTTGGTAGAGTGGAAATAGATGTATTTATCAAAAGGGGTCAGACTCACTTTTATTAAGAGTACTCTTTCAAACCTCTCCACTCATTGTTTATCTTATTCCCTTTGCTTGCAGGGATGACTAATAGAATTGAGAAGTTTTTTCAAGCTTTCTTGAGGGGTGGAGTTGGGGGAGGAAACTAAGTTCCATCGTGTTAATTGGAATAAGTTTTGTTCCCCAATTTTTAATGGAGGCTTGGGGATTCGCAATTTGAGGACATTCAATAAAGCCCTTTTGGGCAAATGGTTATGGAGGTACCACTTGGAGGGGGAATTCGCTTTGGAAGGAGGTTATTGGTCATAGATATGGAAGTGTTTGGAGTGGTTGGTGTTCTAATGAAGTGAGGGAGTGTATAGTGTGGGCTTCTGGAAATTCATTAGGAGGGATTGGAAGAGTTTTGCCACTCATATTTGTTTTATAGCTGGCGAGGGCTCTAAAATAAGATTTGGCATGATGTTTGGTGTGGAGATCACGCTCTTTATAGGCTTTCCCAACTCTATCACATTCCTATGAATCAGGATGCTTTATATATATATATATGTGTAATAAGGATTTTATTCATGCAAAAAGGCAAACCAAGTACAGAGAAAGTGTACAAGGAAAAAACCTAGTTTACAAGCTAGAAAGGAAAAGCTAAAACAAGACATTACAAGAATTCCCTTCCCTTACAAGATTATGAACCCAATAACTAAGAGTACTAAAGAAGAAGACATGAATATTGTTCCTGAATTTTTCAGTCATATATTCTACGGGAGGGCCAACGATACATGGAGATAGGATGCAATGGAGGTCCAATGGGAGCAAATGGTTTACTGTGACATCTTATTCCAAGATGTTGGTTTTACACTGTAATGCTCATTTCCTGTGGAAGAGTATTTTGAGGTCTTTTGTGCCCTCTAAAGTAGCTTTCTTCGTATGAACTGCCTGTCTTGGGAATATCTTGACCACAGAAAATTTGAGGAAGCGGGGTTTCATTGTCATGGATTGATGCTATTTATGCAAGAAGGATGGGGAATCGGTAGATCATTTATTTTTGCATTGTGAGGTGACAAGAGTTTGTGGGATGAGGTCTTTAGAAGAATTAGGGTGGCTTGGGTTATGCCTTTGAGGGTAGTGGATTTATTAGCCTGCTGGAAAGATATTCAAGGCTGCCCCAAGTGGCTGCAGTTTGGAGGATGATTCCTTTGTGCATTCTATGGCGTATTTGGATAGAAAGGAATGATCGGTGCTTTGAAAATATGAAGCGCATGATGGGGGACCTTCGGAACTTTTTTGTACACACCTTATTGCTTTGGTTTTCAGCCATTGTGCTTAATGGAACTAGCGTTCATGACTTTTTGTCCTTAATTTTGGGTTCCTATAATGTATTTAGGTGTTCTTTTATATACTTCTTGCGTACACAGGCTTTGCCTACTTCATTCGTAAGAAAAAAAATACCCTTTGACATCAATTGCATGAATTATAACTTCATTTTTTTTATTGGCATCGGGTGTTTGTGAACAGTGTCCAGATTAATCTCGGGGGTGTACAAGCTCTCGGTAAGAAGTTTCTCGCAAGTGCACCACGGGTAAGTCAAGGGAAAAATCTCTTAGGCCGGTGGTCTTTAGAGATTATTTTCACCCAATAGGATTCAAAACTTGGACCATGGAGGGAGTATATCACTAAAACCAAGGCCTTTACCACTTGAGGCAACCCCTAGGGGTTTTTTAAAAATAAATGTAAATCAAAAGCGACTCTGCTGGGGATCAAATCCAGAGTCTCTGATTTTTATAACGTCAAGTTGGATGATATGATTGTATAGGAAAAAGTAACAATCAAAATTTTCTATCACCGTTAATAACTTTAGCTCAACATCATGGAACTGTGGTTTCCCACTTATGTGATAATAGGTGATAACCAAAGAAAGAATTGGAGTTATTGATATATCTTCTTTTTAAAACAAATGAGTGTCCTGTTTGTGTATGTCTCTGTATATTGAGATAGCTGAGCCAGTTAAAAGAATATAATATTCTACTTGTTGGAGACTGTATGTTGTAATTATTCTTTGTTATCTCACAGGTTATAAACATAAGTGGTGACAAGCAACTTTCGGGGGTTCAACATGAGGACTTGATTGGCATGATAAAATATGCAGAAAAAAGTAGGGCGTCTACTAACTCTTAAAGTTCTTTTGATATTTTTCTCTGTAAGTTCGTGCCTTTGTTTCAACTCTGAGTGAAATATATGTGCCTGTGTTGTCATTCTTGCTATAGATGTCCTTCTTCTAAATCAAGCCCGAGTGAGTGCACTTGAAGATCTTGAAAAGGTTGTCACTGAGAAGGAGACACTGCAAGGAGAGATCAATGCTTTGGAGACAAAACTGGCAGAAACTGACGCCCGGATTAAAGTTGCTGCCCAAGAAAAGATACGTCTGGAACTCCTGGAAGACCAGTTAGACAAGCTGCGGAATGAACTGACTCACAGGGATGTTACTGAGTTAAGTGAGATTGATATGAATGAGAATAATCACAAACTTTTGCGTCATGAAGCGTATGTACTAGATAATAGTAGTGTTAGTTCTGTTAGCAAGGAGCTTAACTCACTGAGGGAAGAGAATGTCTCCCTCAAGAATGATATAGAAGTACTTAGGACTGAGCTTAGTGATGTCAAGAACACAGATGAGCGCGTGCTTATACTGGAAAGAGAACGCTCATTGCTGGAATCTTCCTTGAAAGACTTGGAGTCTAAACTCTCTGTTTCTCAGGAAGATGTTTCCAAACTTTCCACTCTGAAAGTTGAATACAAGAGTTTGTGGGAGAAGGTAGAAAATCTACAGGTATTGTTAGATAAGGCAACAAAACAGGCAGATCAAGCTATTATAGTATTGCAGCAAAACCAAGAGCTCCGGAAGAAGGTTGATAAACTGGAAGAATCCCTTGAAGAAGCTAATGTCTATAAGCTCTCATCAGAAAAATTGCTACAATATAATGAACTAATGCAACAAAAAATCAAGTTGTTGGAGGACCGTCTTCAAAGGTCTGATGAAGAGATTAATTCTTGTGTACAATTATATCAAGAATCAGTGAAGGAATTTCAAGATTCACTTAATAGTTTGAAAGAAGAGAGCAAGAAAAGGGCAGCAGTTCAATATGTGAATGACATGCCTTTAGAATTTTGGAGCCGTTTATTGCTCATAATAGATGGTTGGTTGCTTGAGAAAAAAGTATCAACCAATGATGCAAATCTATTGAGAGAAATGGTATGGAACAGAGATGGACAAATTTACAATGCCTACATGGAATGCAAGGAAAAGACTGAACGGGAGGCTATAACTACGTTTCTCAGGCTGATATCATCACCGGCAAGGTATTAATTATTTAAAACTAAATTTAGAAAACATGTAGGCTGTGGTTTAATTTGTGCCCTTTGTTGACCAGTCCAGGATTACATATCATTCATATTGCGGCAGAGATGGCACCGGTTGCTAAGGTGAACTCAACTTACTGCAGTACATGTTTTCAAGTTTTTACTTTATTTTTTTCAAAATGTTAATATATCTCTTTGTTATGCCTATTCAAACTTACATTACACCCTTCAAAATTACTCAATATTACTTGAGGAATTTGATGTTGTTTTATCATCTGTCTAAAGAAAATGCAAGTTTGGGAAACATCTCGAGGGAGGTCCATTCAAGTTGGAAGTAGCATGTTATGTCAAATCATTTTAGTGTATGCTTTTTTAAAATTACATCATGCACTTTCATTGTTAATAAAACTTACCATACTTACAAAGAATTACGTTATTCTGCTTAGTAGACAGACAGTGTTACTTGAGGAATCCAAACGAAGTCAATATCACATACTATTAAAGAATCTCTATATTGCATTATCATCCGTGTAAGTTGGAAGTAACATGTTATGTCAAATTATCTATAGTCTCTGGAATATGAAAAGAAATCTTAAACTTTAGTTTGGTTAAAACTTTTTAATTTACTCTTGAGTCACAAAAAAAAGTTGATGCTATAATCATAATCAGTGCAAATCTTATGCCTTTTCATTTACAGGTGGGTGGTTTGGGGGATGTTGTAAGTGGTCTTAGCAAATCTTTACAGAAGAGGGGGCACCTTGTGGAAATTATTCTTCCAAAATATGACTGCATGCAATATGATCGAATTCGTGACTTAAGGGTGAGTTGTGATTTTGGAAACTTTTTTAAAGTGCCCGAGTTCCATGAACATCTTAATGACCTGATTACTGGTACAGGCTTTAGATGTGATGGTAGAATCATACTTTGCCGGTCGGCTATTCAAAAATAAAATCTGGGTCGGCACTGTTGAAGGTTAAGGATTTCATAATATTTGTTTGCATTGCATATTTTAGCATCATGTACTTACTACAGTTTTAATCATGCAGGTCTTCCAGTTTATTTAATTGAGCCTCATCATCCTGAAAATTTCTTCTGGAGAGGACAATTTTATGGCGAGCATGATGATTTCAAACGTTTTTCATTTTTTAGCCGTGCAGCACTTGAGTTACTTTTTCAAGCTGGCAAGAAACCAGACATAATTCATTGCCATGATTGGCAGACAGCTTTTGTTGTATGGACCATTCAAAACTTTTTTATTGACCCATGCTTTCTTTAAGCTTCTGACATTTATTTTCATATATGCATTGTTAGTTTAAATAACTATTATGTTTTGATTTCTTAGGCTCCACTTTATTGGGATTTATATGCCCCTAAAGGATTGAACTCAGCTAGAATATGTTTTACATGCCACAACTTTGAGTACCAAGGGACTGCTCCTGCCTCAGAATTGGCATCATGTGGTCTCGATGTCCATCAGCTAAATAGACCAGATAGAATGCAAGATAACTCTGCACATGATAGGGTCAATCCTGTTAAGGTATGGCATTTTATGGATTCATTTATTAGTATATCATTCTTCAAAACATACATATATTTTAAATATTCCTGTTTTTCAGGGTGGAATTGTATTTTCCAATATTGTGACAACAGTATCACCTACTTATGCACAAGAGGTGCGGACTGCTGAGGTATATGATGTTGCTTTGGTTTTACTGCATTTACTTATGGGCATTATAATAAGGCTCCGACTGAGATTTTTTTTTTGGGGGGGGAAGTACCTCTATTGTTTGCATTACGTAACCTATTTTGTAGTGATAAAACATGAAATAATGAAATGGCATTGGTGTTCACAGCTACAAATTTTCTTTGCCATGACTACATTCTTAAGCAAAATGCCAAGATTTTAAGCAAGTGTTGAAATTATTCTCATTGGTTTTCATTCTTAAATCTATGGTTGCATACTTGATTGTTACTGAAGGTTGTGTTGGTACTTGATTTATAGGGAGGAAGGGGTCTTCATTCAACCCTTAATTCTCACTCCAAAAAGTTCATTGGAATTCTAAACGGAATTGATACTGATGCATGGAATCCTGCCACTGATACATTTCTCAAAGTCCAGTACACTGCAAATGATCTTCAAGGGAAAGCAGAAAATAAGGAAGCTATGCAAAGGCATCAACGGCTTTCTTCAGCAGATATTAAGAAGCCACTGGTAATTTTGTTTTACCAAATGGTTAGTTTGTGAGGAGAAGACATCATCATATCACATTAAGTTTTCATGTTTAATAAGATTTTAGATTCATTAAATCTTAATATGCAGCATTGATAGAGGTATTATAATTTGTTTCCCTTTGAAAAAGTTATGAGAGGCCTAATCAACTCCAGATCCTGGACAAAGCTTCTAGGGGTACTGCCATGCATACGTAGAAGTTTCCAGCAAGGAGGCTTAAGATGTGCACCTATATCCATAAATTATTTATCAATATTTAGCAATCCAATTGATTGCACAGCCAACATCTTTGGTGTTAAGTTACTTTGTTCAAGGATTTGGTTTTGTACCATCCATGTTAATGCTTAACAAAAACTTAACAAAAAATAAAGAAAGATAAAGAAGTATCAATGATGAGGTAGAGAAGTCTATTCTGTATTAACGTCTAGACACTTCAATCACTTTTATCGAGGGGAGTGGTTGTGATATCATAATAATGATGATGTATCTTTGGCCGTTTGTATGTTATAATTTCACTGGATGATATGCTGTCATGTAGGTAGGCTCCATGTTCTTTATTTTTTCGAGGGAGGCTCCATGTTCCATGCCAATGGAAGAAATAACATTTACTACAAAGGTCTTGATTGAATGCATGACAGGATAAGGGTTTGCGAGGGAGGAGGCTCCTCTCGTTGTATAGCCTAATATTGCCACTATAGGCTCCATGCTCCTCTCGTTCTTTATTTTATAGTATTCAAGCTTCTTGAATTCTTGATTGATTCTGTTCAATCTATTATTTTATAGGTAGGCTGCATAACAAGATTGGTGCCACAGAAAGGTGTTCATCTTATTAGACATGCAATATATCGAACATTGGAGTTGGGAGGACAGTTTATACTTCTTGGATCAAGCCCAGTCCCACATATTCAGGTAGTGTTTTACTTTTCTTCTTGGCAATCTGCAATTTCCTCCATTCCCCACAATCTGCTCAAACAAAAGGAAAGAAAGATAAAGAGAATAGGGACATTCTCAATTGGTTGAAGTAGTTGGCTTGTGGCTTGAAAGCCTGATCTGAATTATATGTCATGTGTTTATATCACATCAATATTTGGTGTCAATTTTAACAATGTGGAGAATCAAGATCAGAGCCACGGAGTATTTAAGGGTAGAAAATTCAGAAATATTATCCTGCAAGTTGAGAAACCTCCTCCTGCTGCAGATCTGTATGAGGAGCATTTTTTACTTTATTTTATTTTATTTTTTAATTCGAAAGATTCTTTAAACAGCAACTGTAGCTGTCTGTGCAATCATAAAATTTAGAGAACTCGAGTACTTCAGCAATAAATATCCATAGGGCCAGTCCATATTTATCTAGTACTTAAAGAAATTAGTATTGAGTTTGCAGTTTGCCTCATTGTGATGCACCCCAGACAGGCAATTAGCTTTGCAGAGAGTCCATAATTCTTTATAAGCTTGTCATTATATTACAAGAAGTTAAAGAAGGAGTTATTCTGCAGAGAGTGTCTCTTTACCCATCCTATGAGGATTTGATCATTTGAGTATATTCAGTTTTGGAAATTTTTGTGACTCTGCATTTGATCTGAAGCTGTTTTGTTTTCAACATGGTTATCCTAGTGTAGTCTGCTCTTGAAGTCCCAGTGATCTGTGTGAAATGGCTAAAGCCTGTAATTTCATAGTTATTTGATTTAGACTTTTCTTTATAAAAGAATAAATATACATCTGTGGTTCTCCACTAAATCACACTATCAAGGAATTTCCTTTTATAAACCCCACCCTTCTCTCGAGCAGACTTTAACTTTATTGTTTGTATTGTTACACCTTTTTAGGGCTGTTCTACATCATTATTGGCATTAGAGCCAAAAACCGGTGTATCAGTTGATATGCTGTCCTGGGAGATAGTACGTTATCTTGAAGGATTTCACTGACTCGGTGTGTGAAACTTTTGATTTAATGAACGAATGATGGATCATGAGAGTAAAATAATAATAAATGGAATCCCACTAGAACAATGTAGGGGCCATTGAAACTTTCCAAAAAAAAAAAAATCTAGGGGCCATCAGACTGGGAGATTTTTCCCTTGAGTTACCCGATGTGCACTTGCGGAAAACTCCTTGCCGAGGGCCTATGCACTTGCAGCCTGTAAGGAGCTCCTTACCTCAGGCTTGTACACCTTCGGGATTAGTCGGGATGCTATTCCCAGCATCCAGTGCCAATCAAAAAATTATAATAATAAAAAATGGACTTGGATAATGTCTGTTAATAGAACATGATTTTTTTAAGAGGGGGAAGGCATCTTTGTGCTATATCCCCGACATGTGGATAATGAAAATATTAGATAGACTGAAGTTTCCTTCTTGCTTCATACAGATGCTGGTTATATTTAATTTCATTATGTGAAATTGCTTATCCCAAAAATTTAAGTTGATGGAAAAATGTAAATTTTATTATTCATATCATATCTTGACAAATCCCCTTCAAGTGTGAGTCAGAACCCCCCCCCCCCCCCCCTCTCTCTCTCTAATTAATGGGGGGGCAACTTGTGGACTATATAATTAAATTGGATGAAGTGTAGAAACAAGTTTCGAATTTAAAATCTCTGCTTTGATACCATGTAAAAATCCCCACTTGTCTCAAAATCTCAAAAGAGTCAGATTTTTTTTTTTCTATATTATATCTTAACAATAACTACTTTACTCTTTTCCCTGTTCTGTAATTTCTTTGTTTGGTAAGTCAACAGTCATTTTTTTTATGCTGACTAATACATGTTAGTTTACTTATACATTTTTTCTGTAAGTACTAATGCCTGTTTATTTTTTATCTTGCAGAGAGAATTTGAGGGTATTGCAAACCATTTTCAGAATAATGATCACATTCGGTTGATATTGAAGTATGATGAGTCTCTTTCCCATTCCATATATGCAGCATGTGATATGTTCATCATCCCATCCATCTTTGAGCCATGTGGCCTTACACAGGTAACGTCTGCATTCATTCCTAAGCAAAAATTCCTGAACAGAAAACAGCTTGAAGAAAATCACTCCATCAAACATTACTAATTCCTTGCTTACTCTTTCTAGATGATAGCCATGAGATATGGTTCTATACCAATTGCAAGAAAAACGGGTGGTCTGAATGACAGGTGGGGTACTTTATGCCTCCTTGAATATAGCATTCGCATATTGTTCATTTGAGAGGACTTACCAGAATCGTTGTATTCTTCTTCTTCTGTAGTGTTTTCGACATTGATGACGATACAATACCTCTTGAATTTCGAAACGGATTTACATTCTTGACACCTGATGAACAGGTACGTCAGTGGAGTAATGGCATGTGGTTGAGTAGTTTTGTGCGAGTGTTTACGTAATTTCCTCCCAACTCCATGTATGGGGCTTTAGTTAGCACTTTTCTGCTCCAGTATGTTAGAGGCTTAGGCCATTGCAGCGAACTACTTGAAATCTTAGCATCCTATGCAAACACCATTTTTGTACTTTTTGCATGGTTCTCCACTCGGTAACGATGTTCCCTTTTGCAGTTCCCTGTTGTAATGCATCATTATTTTGACAGGGTTTAAACAATGCTTTGGAACGTGCATTTAACCTCTACAAAAATAACCCTGACATTTGGAAGCAGCTTGTCCAGAAGGACATGAATATAGATTTTAGTTGGGACTCTTCGGCAGCGCACTATGAGGAACTCTACTCGAAGTCTGTTGCAAGAGCAAGGGCCGCAATTCGGACTTAACTTTGCTTGCCGACGATAATTCACATCCTCTTTGGTGAAAGAAGCCTGCCCGTTCAAACATTTTTGGGTGCGACTGTATAAAGGTGGAGGTGAAATTGGAATGCTTGATTCAGAGTACATAGTTTTTTTTATGGCTTTGACAAGGGTGAGATCTGCATTGTTGATGGATTTCACGTTCCTTGCCTCTCTACTCCCAACTTCCCTCCCAACTTCTTCCTCCATTTTATATGATATTCACTTCATCATAAAAGCAACCTACCCTGGTACAGTAGATGTATATGAGGTTCTCTTAATTCTTTTTTAGACCTTTTGATGTATACCTGCTTTCACAGGAGTTCTTCAAATTTGCAATATCTTTTATGCTTTCAATGTAATACAAGACAGATTCTATATAGAAAAATAAGGAGCTCATTACTCAAAAAAGTAAATAATTGTGGCAACAACTAACGAAGATTTGAGCAAAATCTATCGTTATTTAGTAATGAAAAACTCCGCATCCCTCCACCCTCTTTGCTCGGTTCTCTATTACATCCCTATGTAATTGACTTGCAAACAGAAAACCTGAAATGATCAAAATGGGCTTAAACAATCAAGCGCCCACGGGCCACGATAGATATGACTTCTTTGGATTCTTCCCTCGTTCTCCTATGACATATACATTATCATGTCATTGTTAATCAGGTTCAAGAGACCTTATTCAAGACTCGCTCTTCCATTTGGAGTTATCTTAAATTAGGCTAGACCGGTTAGCACAGAGACATTAAACAGGCATAGAGTAATTCTATATACAACCACCGTGAATACATAATCTCGCATAACCACTTTGAAAAATAGTGGAATTTACTATTAAAAAATTAATTTTTTTTCATGTGAAACTTATATTGTATTCACTGTTTTTAAAATGATTATAGGACAGTATTTCAATTCAAAATTGTATATATATTTTCTCGTCCAACTAAATCCAAGTTGGTAGCCCAACCAAGTCTGATGTCAAAAGTCCATCGACCTAAATCATTAGCATGAGTTTCATAATCATCTTGGTAATTAATGTGGACCAGTAGCAGTTTATAATAGAAAATTGCTACCTGCTTGCCACTAAATACTTTTAAAATCAAAAGTTTGATGAACGCCCTACTAGAACACAAAATTCACATTAAGCTCTTCATTACTTTTTCAAGCAAACAATAATTTACATCCCAATATCAGTCCGAAAAGGAAAATTCACATTTGTTTTACAAAGTTCACTTTCCAGGGACAAAGTTAGTGGCATAAGCCCAAGCATTGTTGTTCACAGGATCTGCAAGGTGGTCAGCCAAGTTCTCCAAAGGTCCCTTTCCAGTCACAATGGCTTGAACAAAGAATCCAAACATAGAGAACATAGCCAATTTGCCGTTCTTGAGCTCCTTCACCTTAAGCTCAGCAAACGCTTCTGGGTCATCAGCAAGGCCCAATAGGTCAAAGCTTGCACCTGGGTAGATTGGGTCAGTCACCTCACCCAATGGCCCACCTGCAATACGATAACCCTCAACAGCACCCATCAAAATAACTCGTGTGGCCCAGCTAGCCAAAATGCTCTGTGCATGAACCAAGCTTGGGTTGCCCAAGTAGTCGAGCCCACTCTCGCTGAAGATTTGGGCTCCAGCCTTGAACCAAATAGCCTCACCAAATTTGACTCCATTGCGAGCCAAGAGTTCTGGGAAGACGCACCCAAGGGCTCCAAGCATGGCCCACCTAGAGTGGATCACCTCGAGCTCACGGTTCTTGGCAAAGGTTTCTAGGTCAGCTGAAAGTCCAGCAGTGTCCCATGTCGATGCCCCAACCCACGCTTGGGATCGCACGTGAATAGAAGCGTCGGGGACGAACAACGCAAGGAAGTTCACCCCTCGTCATATCGTATGTTACGTTATTTATTTATTTATTTTTTTGAAAACGTTAAGTAAAGATCATCGCAGCGGAATAAAAAGGTCAAGCCTTCTACATAAGTATGCATCACATGGTTAGCTATGGATCCCAACATAATATCATACATAGTCCGAATTTAAAAGAAATTACATAACTTGTCCAAGTGATCAAAATAGTGCTTCCCACAGGCGGGAAGACTTTATCAAAATACAGGGCATTACAAAATATTATGGGTCTTAACATTGCCCATAACTTCAATCGACAAGTTCCTTCTTCACCTTCTTAAAGTTCGGGTCCCAGCGAAGCTGATCCAAATCTATGCTAGGCCCTACTTCACATATTGCCCTAGAAGGCAGTCCAAAAATACGCCCAAGTGAAGGGACTCGTCGGGCCCCTAATACTAAGCAACACCCGGAAGGGTATAGAACGATAGAACCATACATAGTCACCTTTAGTGACTCCACCTCCCACTGACCCGGGCGGTCAAGGGGCACTGGCCCACTAAAGGCGGCCTCAAGCGGGTCCCCGAGGATCTGCAGTGTCATCTCAGAAGTCGTACTCATTTAAGCCATCTTCACCTGCAAGTACTTCTATCGTTCCCAAGAGAGAAGGATAATAGGGACATAAAGAGTGGGGTGAGATTTCGGGGGAAATCTCACCAAGTACATCTATACTTTAACGAAAGCATTTTAAGCATATGGTTAAGTGAATAACAAACAATCTCTTACATATGCATTGACATGGGACTTATGCTTAGACTGATGCACATGCTCGTGACAAAAATTCATCTTTCTCATTTTCCAAAACATGCTTGTTCAAATTTTATAACAAAGCTTCTTTAATACATATTCTTTCCAAAGACTTTGTTCAGAAACTTTTCGTCTTTTCTTATCTTAGGCGACACTTATCATATCATATCATATATGGCTCGAAAACCCTTTTCTTTTCGTCATGACTTCTTATTGTGGACACCTTACGGTTCCCCTATACACCGTGTGCTCCCCGCTAGTTACCGTCACATCCGGCGACGAAGTCAACCTAGGTGAATACGTTTCGCGCCCTTTCGCGCTATTCGTCACTCGGGGATTTCTCTCCGAGCAACTACAACCTTATCAGATGGCGAGGCTTAAGCCAACACCGCTTATATGGCACCCACTAGCATTAGGTGCGACCACGCTCTAGACACCTTTTGGAGCCATACATGGTCCGCCGACTGTTCTTCGTTGACCCAGGGGTTTTCACTCAATTTAAACATTCTTGAGTGAACAGAGAGTTCCACTGGGACACTTCCCCATCCCAGCCTTTGGGGTTCTTCGAAAACTTTAACTTATTTCTTTCGAAAACATACTTTACTCAAAACATGGGTTTTCGTGCTTATGCATGGGACATGCAACTTTCGACTTTGTGAATGTAAAACTCGAGGCGAGCTCAAGTACACACATCTAGTCGTTTTTCCTTTAAAATCTACTTCTTCTAAGCTCATACTTATGCTAAAACACTCGAATAAGTGCCTCAAGGTGAATGGCGTGCTCGGTCTCCACCCCTAGGGTTTGGGCCTAGACCCACTTTTGTCTCCCATTGATGTTCTCTTCTTCTATTGATCTTCCTAGCACCATCTAGCCTTAGTTTAGTATTTAAAACAATTTCCTAGCCTCACAAGGGGTCAAACCCGAAACCTATAGCTCTCAAGTTTAGTGTTTTCTTTTCTTAACCCTTCAAAACTAGGGTCCTACTTGAATACTCTACGTGAAATCGAATCCATACATGTCAATCTCCCAATATATATTTATTTTTACTTCTCCAAAATATCCAAATATGAATATCAAATAAACAAGGAACTAAAACTTCAAGATTTTCACTTCAAGACAATCTTCCAAAACATAACTCCACAAGCATGCATTTTTGTAACCATCAAACAACCATAACATCAATATCTTCCAAGATCAATACAACTAGTTTCCATCAATGCTTTATACATGTTCATCCTAGCATGACATTTCTATAGGCAAGATATTTACAACAAAAAAATCAAAATGCTTCTTCAAATAACATGCATGCATATATCCCATACTCCCCAATACTCAACTAACTCAACACCTTCATACTTACATGCTTTTTTTCTCATCAAACCATCAAGATCCTCAATCATATCATAACTCTTTAACCAAAAAGATCATAGGTTCTACAAATGAATCCTAATCAAAATAACATCTCTACCCACAAAGTTTCATCATGGCAATACTAAGCAAGTAACCAAACAATATAGGCATATACAAGCATATACACACATTCAAGTACATTCACTCCAAAATATACAAAGAATGCTAAAGGTAAAGTAAGGATATACTTACTAGTCTTCCTAGCTAGCTTATATAATTTCTGAAAATAAAAGAAATGCTTAGTTAGATCATGCTAAAAATATACCATTTTCAAAAGATAAGATTTTCTTTTTGAAAGCATGAACATAAGGTTCTTCCTCATGCTTCTAGGTTTCATTTCAAAGTAACTAAGTTACTTACCTCTTCTAGATTTCTCCTCCTTCCACAAACACTATCTCTTTCTCCTTCTTAGCTTGGAGTGTTTAGGTGTCTAAGTGATGAAAAGAAGTGAAGCAAGTGGAGAGAAATGAGGAGTGTGCCGTGAGGTGCAAAGTGAGAAATGTGTGTGTGTGTATCCAAAATGTGCAAGCCAAAAGGGTGAGGAAACTAGGCCATTCGGCCAAGGCACTTTGCTAGTTCCTAGGCCACTCATTCTCTTAGGTTTGAGTGACTTGTGATGGGCTTGAAAGACCCTTGAGTGACTCCTATCACTTGATCACATCAACCCTAATCTATCCTATCCTAGGTTTGGAGATTTGCTCCCTTTTTCTTTCCTCATGGCCGGCCACTCATTCTAGGGTTCCAATCCCTTTCCATCATCACACATCCTCTCTTGTCTCCCCAACAATCCTCTCACATGTCATTCAAATGGATTTGAGAATCCATTTTTGGGAAAACACCCAAGGGGGTTTCGGATTCCCCATCCTCCATCCGAACCTTCTCTTCATCTCACTCTCCTTTCTATTTTGTCACATGCTTCTTCCATCAACCAATCACCTCACATCTCACACAAGTTTGTTATGTCACTCTTACACAAATCCTCATCTAGATTTGGTGGCAAAAGAAAGTCAAACAAGGGGGGAGGGGGAGTCGGCTAAGGCATACCCGAAACCCTCATCTCCCTTTCTTCCATTTTTTGATCCATCAACTCACTTCTCATGTCATTTCTTCTTACACCACATGTCTCATCCAACCTTACACAAATCCTACACAAATCCTACATGTCCTTTCATCTAGATTTGGAAAAGTTTTAGGTGAGAAAGCCCTAAGGCCATTCGGCCAAGCCCCCACCAAAACCCTTCCCTCCTTTCTCATCTCCAAATCTTCTCAAGTCCTTTTTTTCATCATTTTACTAGATATGGTAGGATCCCATGTTGACTTATTTGGCAAAATCATACACCTCACACACTTATCTAGGTAGGAAAAGATGGAAGATTCCACTCATATCTTCTCTTTTCTTTCTCCAACAAAACAACTAGTCAACTAGCTCACCTACTAGCATTTTCCCCTCTCAACTACTAGTTTTGACTCAACTTACTAAACTCCTCCTAACTTGACATGTGTCATCAAGCATGGGTTTGGGTTGACTAGTGGGCTTCCTTTCATGAACCTATGGGCTTGTCCTTCCCCTACTTAGACCCAAAGCTTTGCCATGGCCTTAAGGCCCTTAAACTCCTAAGTCCATCTTCTTAAGGCTTTAGTCACCAATTTGCCTAAGTCACTAAGCCATATATATATATATATATATATAAATATAAACAAGGCATGATAATTTTGGGGTCGTCACATCCCAGCCATAGTCACCAGGGAATTCCCCAGTAAGATAGGATGAAGGCTCACCAGAGAATGGGCCCAAATACTTAACACGATCTGGACCATACCATGGGCTTCCAGAAGCGGTCTTGGTGGCAGTTTTCCTCATGCTAACATGACCAATGCCGAGCTCGAGGGTCAATGGAGAGAGCTTCACTGCATTGCCAGCTAAAGATGGAGATGAGAGAGCCATGGTTGAGGCGGCCATTGTTGAAGTAGAGAGCTTGATTACTAAGCTTTCTTTTTCTGTATGTGGTGGTGGAACTGAACCGTACTCTGGGAAGACATTTATAGGGGGATTATGAGCTAGGCTCCTTATCTCACACTATCCAGATCTTAGACTCCATTGGACATTCAAGATCTTGTTTTGGTTTTTTCTTTGCCGACATGGCACTCTCTGATCCACCAAGTCCAAAGATTCAAGTTTTTCAGGTTCTAACCAATATAGTTGTAACATGTATAGATTTCAGATTATAGTAACCAGATATTTGGATATGTTGTTCTTTTTAATTAAATAATAATAATTAGAATGTTAGCATCTCCAATTAAAAGCAATATACTATTGACATTAAAAATTGTAAATCATATGTTTATGCAAAAATGTTAGGGATAAATATCAGATAGAAAAGACGAACATATGCCAATTGATAATCTGTGGTATTTAGTGTTTGCTGTGTGCTGCACAATATCTGTGAGTTGAGAAATGAAGAAATGAATATGAAACTGAAGGAAATAAAAACAGTATGTTTTGTTTATCATGTCACATCAATTGGCGATTGTTCATTGTTTGTCTTTGGCATTTATCTCTAGCATTACTCATGTTTATGTCATATAATTTTATTTAAATAATAAATTTTAAAATGTAAATCTTACAAATCAAATTTTAAGGTTCTATTATTATAAATTGTTTACTTTAATTACACACAAACTTGATAATAGAATAACTCCATTGAAATATTATAGGTTTTTTCATTTTTTATTTTTATTTTTATTTTTGGAGAGATAGGATACTATCATTAAAAAAATAAAAACCATCATTATATATCGATTAAATAAGCAAAATTTCCAGGTCAACATAAATTTTGTTGAAAGATGAGACTTGTTGAATGATATGTGTGGTAGATTGTTCTGAAAGACAAGATGGTCACGTGGGTTGGAAAGGGAAAGGAAGGAGAACCATCAACCATACGAATCATATTTTGCGTGGCATCACATCTACCTACCATAAATGGAAAATTGCGTAATTAGAATGAAATGGAAAGTGTTAGAAAATTACAGCGGAAAAATACCTCAAGCTCAGTTTAATAAATTGCTCTACAAGTTTCTCCAAACTGATAAATCACCAGCGTTTCCTCTTAGTGGTTAGTGCACTACGTAGTATAAAACTAGAGCGTCACTAAATAAATCCACAGCCTAAGGAAAATTTTCAGAGAGGACAAAAAAAGAGAGATTTTTTTTTTTTTTTTTTTTTTTTCAGATGGATGCCAAAAAAACAAACTGATGGAGACTATTTATAGTCAACCCACATCTGGCTGGCCTTAAAGGCCAGCCATCAATTTGCAATAAAATTGCAACTGTTACAAGTTGTAACAGCTTGTAACGTATGGCTTTAAGCCATATATTACAAGCCGGCATCATCAAGGAGGGGGGCAGCCCACGTGGGCGCCCCTCCTACTAATATCTCCCACTCGCACTCAGTGGGCATGGCCTCAGGTCTGCATCTCTCTAGTATTCTCAATCTTGTTCATATAAGTAAATAGGTCATGCGACCACCAAGCACATCTACAGAAAGGTGGGAGTACATATACCAAATCTCTCCCAGAGAAGACCAATATAGTAACATCCCTGAAGTGTATGGTCATGTCCTAGATTTATTCAATCGCATCAAGCCAAACATTTTTGAACCCTCTTGAGTTAATAAACTCAGAACAATGCTTTGACTTTTTTCCAAATCATTTCAATGTGTTCACAACCTTAGTCGCTACCAATATGTAGCGTCATAGTTTGACGTTAGCAAACACTATCGAAGATACGATATCGAAAAATCTTCCTTTGGCACTCATATCATTCAACTTTGGTCAAACCGCTTTCCTAGCATTGCCTCTTTAGACTTAATCAATCATGGCCATAGACAGCATGCCAAAGTAGCAGACATTATAACCTCCATCTTGTTACATAGTCAAAAGTAAAGGACACCTAAAAAAAAAAATGAGACTCACACAGTGAGAAAGAGGGGAACCATTTACTCACTTACTCATATAGTCGTATAAGCACATGTAGTATGAAATACATGCTACGGTGGATTTCTCTTTCTCAAAGAGCATATATTTTTATCAACACCGTACAGATCTTAGTCTAGCCGCTCCTTAAGCGTCTAATCCAAGTTTCTCTATTCGCACGCCTCCAAGGCATCAAAGAGAATCTCGCATCTGGCTAACCTCAGGTTATATGGATAGTGGATAATCCATTCACAGTCTTCTCAAAGAAAACTTCATCTTAGCTCCCACTAAGGTGACATATCTTTGTGTCAACTAACTTATCCCTTTGGACAAGTACTTAGGGACACAATGTCTCATCTCTACTCGCTACTTAACCGCTAGAGGCGATTGCTCGTGTGAGTGAGCCAATCTAAGCCTGTTGACATATCTTGTGTATGTATATAAGTAAAAGACAATACGATAAAGACAAGAACTGAATCATATTGTATTAATATCCCAAAGGAAATGTTACATCTCAATATTATTTGAAACACAAATTACATTTACAATCTACGTAGTCCTAGATTCCTAACACGAGCCTCAAATACATCTCTTGCAATGTGCTTTGTCAAGGGATCAGCAACCATGCGACTTGTAGAAAGATGTTTCAAAATCACTTTTTTTTACGCTACCATATCTCTGATGTAGTGATATATGATATCAATGTGTTTGGTTCTTCTATGATATTTTGAGTCTTTAGCATATGCGAGAGCTGCCATGCTATCACAGAATATCGTCACTGGATCTGAAGTATCCGTGCCAATGTCTAAATGCTTGAGGAATCTCTGTAACCAAACAACTTATTGAACTGCTACAGAACAAGCTATGTATTCTGCCTCCATGGTGGATAGAGCTATGCAGGATTGTTTCTTGCTGCTCCATGTAATGGCGCCATTGTTGAGCAGAAAGACATACCCAGTGGTTGATTTGCGCTCATCTAGGTCACTGCCCCAATCGGCATCACTATAACCTCTTAGCTGCAAATCTGAACCCTGATGGCACAACATATAGTCCGCAGTTCCCTTGAGATATCGCATAATCCTCTTGACTGCTTTCCAGTGAGCCAATCCGGGATTAGATTAGAATCTACTCACTAAGCCAACTGCATAGCCTATGTCAGGCCGAGTACACATCATTGCGTACATCAGACTACCCACAGCATTAGCATAAGGTACACGGGCCATCTTTTCCTTTTCTCTTTGAGTCTTAAGACACAATTCTTTAAATAAGTTCTCGCTTCTTGCAATAGGGGTATCAATGGGCTTACATCCACTCATTAGGAAGCGCTCGAGAACTTTATTTATGTAAGTCTGTTGGGACAAACACAAAAGTCTCTTAAAGCGATCTCTGTAGATCTTAACTCCCAGAATGTATTCTACCTCACCAATATATTTCATCTCAAAATTGAAGGATAATCACTCTTTTGTGGCGACTACAACCCTTTATCATTTCCAGCTAGTAGTATGTCGTCAACATATAATGACAACATAATGAAACTCTTCTTAGACCTTTTGACATAGACACAATGGTCCTCTGTGATCATCGTAAACCCATTTGAGAGAATGGCTCGATGGAATCTGAAGTACCATTGTCTAGATGATTGTTTTAGGCTATATATAGATCGTTTGAGTTTGCACACTTTGCGCTCTTGACCTTTGACCACAAAACCCGTGGGTTGATCCATATAGATCTCCTCATCTAGTTTTCCATTGAGAAATGTTGTCTTAACGTCCATCTGGTAGAGTTCCAAATCCATATTTGCTACTATAGCTAGAATCAAGCGAATTGAGGCAAATCTCACTACTGGTGAAAATGTTTCCTCATAGTCTATACTCTCTTGTTAGGTATATCCTTTCGCCACTAAGCGAGCTTTGTACCTATATATTGATCCATCTGACTTACGTTTGATCTTAAGAACCCATTTGTTCCCAATAGGCTTACGCCCTGTCGGTAGATCAACTAGATCCCAGACCTGGTTGGTTCTCATAGACTCAATTTCATCATTAAGTGCTTTCATCCATTCATCTTTAGTAGAAGATGAGAGAGCCTCATGAATTGTCCTAGGCTCATCATCATCATGCGGAGCTACCATGAAAGCTTCCCCTTCAATCTCAAAACGACGAGGAGGAATACTTTCACGTGTGCTTCTACGCGGCTGAGGTTGTTGTGATTGATTGACAAATGGTGTGCTCCCACTTGGATTCAAGTTATTTTTATAATTTATAGGAGTTTGAAGAATTTCTTCCTCATTCTTAACTAAATTTTTCGGAGCACTTTCCTCTTGTTCTATAATCTCATGGAGTTCTAACTCCTATCAACCTCACCTCTACTTGGAAACTCATCTTCAATGAAAACACATCTCGTGATTCAATCTCAGTCACACTTCCATCAGTTTGTTCACCTATTAACACATACCCTTTAGAGTGTTCTGAGTACCTTATAAAGATACACTTCTTTCCTCTACGGCCTAACTTTCCATACTTATGAGAAAGATCGTGAACAAAACTAGTTGAACCCCATGGCCGCAAGTTACTCAAATTAGGTTTCTCACCGGTCCATAGTTCATATGGGGTGGAAGTTACTGATTTGGAGGGTACTCGATTAAGAATGTAGGCAGCAGTCAAAAGAGTATCCCCCAAAAAGAAATTGGTAGGTTTGCTTGCGCCATCATTGACCTAACCATCTCAAGCAGTATTCGATTTCTCATTTTCGCCACGCCATTTTGTTGTGGCGTACTCGGCATCGTCAACTGTCTTTTGATTCCTTTTTCATCATAGAGCCTTTTAAATTGCTCATAAAGATATTCTTGTCCTCGGTCAGTTCTCAGAATTTTTAAACTCTTGTCTAACTGATTCTCAACCATTCTTAAATATCGCCTAAAACACTCCAATGCTTCAGACTTATGGGAGATTAAGTAGACATGACCATAACGTAAAGAATCATCTATAAATGTGATAAAGTAGACACCTCCGTGTCTTGCCCTCACACTCATTGGACCACAGATATCTGAATGGACTAATTGCAGTGGAAAAGATGCCTTAGTAGCTTTTCTAAACGGTTTTCTCTTAGCTTTTCCCATTAGACAATGTTCACATGTGGGCAAGATGACCTTAGCGAGATTGCCCATCAGGCCTTTTCTAGCTAACCGAGTCATTCTATCTTGCCCTATATGGCCAAGCCTAGCATGCCATTTATATGAATCCAAATTATCAGATGCAAAAAGAAAAGCAATAGACTAATTCATATTTGAATAATCCAAATCCATTATCATAAAACCGTTTTGTAGAAAAGCATTGCCATAAAACACATGGTCCAAATAAAAGGAAACATAATTGTTTTCAAATAAAATCCGAAAACTAAGTCTTAAAAGAGTAACTATAGAAAGTAAGTTTCGTCGGATTTCGGGAGCGTATAGCACATTGTGGAGAAAAAGAGTGCGGCCTCCCAAGTCCAGCTTGTAGGTACCAAGTCCTAATACCTCCACGCTAGCTCCATTCCCCACCTTGATATCACGGCTCCCAGCTGGAATCTGGCGATACTTCACAAATCCGAATCTGTCTCGCACTATGTATTCGGTCGCTCCTGAATTAACAGTCCACACAGGATATGAGTGAGCAACCATCACATGGCTAGTTACAAAAACAATATGAGAAAAGTTAGAGTATACCTTCTTCGGCTCAGTACAGTCACGAGCGAAGTGGCCTTTCTTTCCGCAATTGTAACACTCTAATTTTGACTTATTCTTCCCACGCTTGCCCCTCTTGCTGCGCTGAGAAGTTCCTAACACCTTCTTAACTTGTCCAGCAGCTATCCCATTCTTGGACTTTCTGCTCTTAGACCTTGATACCTTGCGCGAACCAGAATCAGCCACATAGGCCGAATGATTGGGCTTAGCAGCCTCTAAGCGCTCAGCCTCCAATTCCAAATGACGTGAGACATCATCAAAATTTTTGATGTTCTCATTATGCATTAGATTCTGACTCATATTCTCCCAAGAACTTGGTAATGATCTTATCACTGCCTGGACTTCTTGTTCATCAGTCAGGTCGTTTCCCGTCGTTTTAAGTTCGTGGATCATGGTCGACATAGCTCTAAGATGCTATTTCATCGTGTGATCAGAGCGCATCTTATAAGAGTCAAACCTCATGGTTAATCCACGCAACCTAGTGGCTGAAATTCCACCAAACTTCAACTTCAAAACCTCCCACATGCTTTGGGCAGTGTCATTGGTCTTGAACTCACACATTAGATCATTGTGCATGCTGCTTAACATAATTATGCGCGCGCACCGATTTTTCTTAGCCCATTCATTATAGGCTAATTCATTTAATTTGTGTTGTTCTGAGTCCCCTTCTATGGGCTTAGTCAAGGAGTGAGACAAGGCCTCTACGACCTCTTGCTCATCTAAGACATACTGAATCTTGCGATGCCATATGTCATAGTTCTCCCCATCCAATTTCTCCCATTTGTTTAGATCGGCAACAATACTCTTGGATGCCATTTCACTACAAAACGCAAAGGAGAGATATTATACACACACCTAAGAAATCTGCCGCATCCATTCAAGCTAGAAAAACAATAATTTAGACATGTCGCAAGATCAAAAAATTGCTGGGCTTTAGAATCATCTTTTGCGCCACAATATCCAATTATTAAATTTCTAACATAATTTCCCCGCAAATTTAAAAAATATGGGAGATTTAATCATAAATCTCAACCATACTCCCACTATCTAAAGTAGTCACCTAGTCCTAGTCACGCGTAGAGACAGATCCTACTAAAATCGCAGTAACCTGTTGGGCCAGTCTACAAAGACAGCTACAACAACCACAGCAGCTTGTTGGGCCAGTCTGCAAAGATGGTTCATATAAGACCATTACAGTCCATTTTTCTTATTCCATCAATGCATTTACAATTCTTACTGGGGTTACTATGGTGTTGTCGCTATACAGTGCATTTACAGTTCTTACTGGGGTCACTGCAATTTTTTCAGCCTATCAATCTACACCGACAACACTAACTAAGACTACTTAGTGGGAATTTCCTATTTTATCATTAGAATAAATTAAGGCTAATGTCTAATCATACAAGCCTAACATTTATACATGATAAAATAATAACACATCCACATGTTGTATACATACATGTTATCACATTTAATAAAAAAAAAAATTAAACATAATATCACATGTAATTTATCATTATGGAATTCATAAAAAAATATGAATATCATCAAATATCCACATGTAATAACAGGAAATATATCTAAGCATATATTAAAACATACCAATTTTTTTTTTTTTTTTAGAAATAAAAAAACAGTATATAACAAATAAAAAAAACACTTAGACCGGAAGAGACTCACAGCCCAGTGGAGGGCGTTGGCTTTATTCATCTGACTTGGGTTTGAAACCCACGGTCAGACTCATCCTCCTTTTTTTTTTTTTAAAACATATGGAGCTGGGCCGTGTAAAGACCCAGCCCATAGAAACTGATTAAAAAACAAATGGGCGCAAGGCCCAAGTCTGGCCCATAACAGATGACACAAGTCATCTTCTTCCTCCAGCTGGGCATTGTTCATGTGAACCGTGCCCAGTTTTCTCAGCAACTAGAAAAATAACACCTGGGTGCTCGCGCATCCTTTTATGCCGGAAAATGCCTCCCCATTGCCGGAAAATTCTTCCTGATGAAGAGGGGTGCGCCGCACCACCCTTGTGGTGTGCGCGGCACCCCTAGTGTGAGCAGAGGTGCTCGCGGCACCACAGGGTGCTTGCGCACCGCCTCTGGGATCGCGGGTGGCACCAGGCAGGTGCATGCAGCACCCCTAGGTGCGCGCGGCACCACAGCTGCGTGCGCGTGGCATCCGTGGTGAGCGCGGCACCACACGGTGGTGCGCATTGCACCACTGTGGTGCGCACTGCACAGGTGCAACGCTGCACCTCCAATTTATTTTTATTTTTTTCGTATAAAGATAGTACCAAAAAATATATATATTTCAAGCATACGCAAAAAATTAACTGGAAGCAATTTAACCTGACTCTGATACCAATGTTAAAAAATTACAGTGGAAAAATAAATACCTCAAGCTCAGTTTAATAAATTGCTCTACAAGTTTCTCCAGACTGATAAATCACCAGCGTTTCCTCTTAATGATTAGTGCACTACGTAGTATAAAACTAGAATGTCACTAAATAAATCCACAGCCTAAAAACAATTTTCAGAAAGGACAAAAAAAGAGAGATTTTTTTTTTTTTAAATTTTCAGATGGATGCCAAAAAAACAAACTGATGGGGACTATTTATAATCAACCCATATATGGCTGGCCTTAAAGGCCAGCCATCAATCTGCAATAAAATTGCAGTTGTTACAAGTTGTAACAGCTTGTAACGTATGTCTTTAAGCCATACGTTACAAGCCGGCATCATCAAGGAGGGGGCAGCCCACGGGGCGCCCCTCCTACTAATAGAAAGGATGCCAATTCTTTAGATGATTTGCATTTAAGATCTTTCACATTTCATTTTCTCTCTGTTCTTTTTCAAGCAATGTTGTACTTATTAACTTTGGTGTAAATACAAGCAACATAGACATTAAGGATAAAGTTCCCTCAAAACCATGCTAAAAGAAATTACTCCAATTGTAACAAAGTAAACCCAGAAGCTAGAAGTTGGGCATTTTCCCAAGAAAATATTTCAAAGAAAGCTTATATAAGAGAGACAACGGACTTTAAGATCACATCTCTGAAAGCTATGGACAATGAACATCTAAAGAAGGCATCTCTCTCTACGTCAAGGCATTGCTTAGCAAAGTGGTAGTTCTTCCAAAAGAAGAAAGAATCCTTCAAACCGATTTAAAACGATGAATGTTGGCTGTTTAAAAAATTGCTATTAAAAAGAAAAAAATTCGTCGACATCTCGTGTTTTACTTAACTTTTTTCAAAACGTACAATTTACCATTACAAATATCATCTCTCTTAAAAAAAAATTATTTGTTCATCACAAATAAACTTATAAAATCTCCTTTAAATATGAAGCATAAAATGTATCGATTCTGTTTTTAACTTAATATGAAGACCTCAAAAGCTTACACAAGAATTTGAATGTCTTGTACACACTAGAGTAGCGTGTTATCTTTTCAAATTAGGAAAATCCAGAGGACAATATCCTGAATTGCATTTTCACTTTTAGAATCCGAACTTCAATTTGCTTACAAGATTTTAGATCGCATTTATTTTTTCAAAATGTTGACTTCGGACCAACCTTAAGCTCAACCAAATATCTTAACACCAGATACACAACAATTTGAACAGTTTCTACGTACAGAAAGTGCCCCAAAAGAAAGCAAAGATTAAAAAACAAAAAAAAAAGGGGAGAAAAAACACTTTAAAACTTCATAAATATTACATATATATACTAATGTGGGAAAGGAATATATATTATGCAGATATATATATATATATATATATATATATGAGTAATGCTATCCGTTACACTCTCATTTGACTTTCATCGTACTAAGATGTGACATTCATTACCATTAGATCATAAAAAAGCATGCAATGATCCTACTCTCATCCTACTAAGTAGAATGTGACACATTCATCATCATTAGATCATAAAAAAACGTGCAATAAATTATCATTCAATAAAATAAATATGCTACATCTTATTTAATAGAATGAAAGTGAGATGATAGTATGATATGTAAAATTTTCATATATATACATATATTACCAAGTAATGGCTGTTTCATTATATTTGATATTTTCAGTAATTTATGTTTGAAAAAACCATAATAGATATATAACAATCCAGAGCTCCCAATAATCAAATGTAACAAGGATAGCAATATACAGTGAGAAGATGACAGAATACATTTCTAGCAGCCTTTGGTGATCTGATATTTCTTCATCCACAGAAGGTATTTTCATTTGTTTTAGGGACATGCTGCAAAACCAAATTTTAATAGCAACCACATCCTTGACAACAAATTAAAAACCCATATATCTGCTCAAATGTAAGCTATAGCCACGATTATCCGCTGTGACATCTACTTAAAATAAAAACCAAGAAAAAACCTTATGATTCAGGGCTAAAGAATAGGCAGCTAAAAATTTAGGCTTCATTTTGATCTTATTTTCTCCTCGGATACCCAAAATTCAAAAGCTCCATCCTGGCTTTTTGATAAATGCATGCCATGGTAATAAAGAAATAAGGGGAGTGAACGAGTATACTTCCATCAAAATCAAACTGATATCATTTTCAGATGAAACTGAATTCCCTGCAGCCATCTCAATTGTAATAGACATTGATTTCAAATCAATGGATATTGTGGGTTGTACTGCTTTAACCATTTTCCCTCTGGTAAAGAAACTAAAATTCAATTGCTGCAATTAACTCTTACACTGCTGAAATTGCTAACCAGTCTACAAGACTCTGCACGTGTGTATTCAAGACTAGATGAGTAACAAGATTCCACAAAACTTAAGGAGAAGGGAAGACCAAAACATCCCTGCCAAACATGGAGAGGGAAGAGGGAAGAAAGTGGAGGGCTATACATAGAAATGGGGTGGTCTAATAATTCTACATTCCTAGAGTCTTGCTACCAATTTAACGTTACTAAATCATAATCAGCAGGCAAAAAAACCGTTGCACCAACTTCATGACAAATCCTACCAAGTTCACACCATTGACAGATTCAAATGCAATCCCATTTAGATGAACTGAGGAAAAATTTAAAACACTGAAAATGACATTCATCCATGAAAGAGATAATTTGTTAAGTGAACGCAAAAATAAACAAAGCCAAATTCTAAAATTTGAGAGAGGAAAACCATGATTTGAATGATATAAGCAATGGAACATCAAGTCAACATAGCATGTATCTAGAAATTATCAAACCACAAGTGTTAGAAGATAAAACGCTACAAGCTGGATGCTCTTTTAGTCATATTACAATACAAAGCCTTGGATTAGTGAAAAACAAGATGGTAAGAAGAGATAATTTATCAGACAGTTATCTACAAACGTGATTGCACATTCTCAATTCAATGTAGCTTCAGATATTCGAACTTTGTCAGAAAATTTATTGTATGTACAACTTCTAATAAGATAAAAAGCGATACAAACTCCACGTACCAATTGTTTTTGCCATTAGCAGATATTACTGCATGTTCTTCAAATGACCTGCAGAAAAGGTACAAAATTGTGAAACCGTAATAGATTATGAGATTGAACAGATCACAAGCAGCAATATCAACTAATTTATACACCCATAACACATCATGTCTCTCCAATTCTTCGTGGTAGTTGACGAGCAGTTTGAACCATTTCTCTTCGCAATCTTCCCACTGGTCTATCAACGGACAGACCAACTCAGGAGACTACTCCATTCTCATAATTCTTCATCCATCAATTCAAACATAATCCCGTATCTATGGCAGTACCCCAACCCAATCATCCACCAATCCAAACATAGCACTATGCCTACCTTCATCCATTCCATGTATCATCTCAAAGTTTGTGATCAGATTCAGTTTCACATGATCCAATGACAGAATACTAAGCATAGGCAGCCTCGTGAGAATTTTCACTAACCATTTGTTGAGAATGCTAGGTCAGTTAGTTGATATCCGTACATGTGATCATAATATCAATCTCTTCAAGTGAAATGTAGCTCAAACACAATAGCTTCTCAAAAAGAAAAATATAGTTTCCCTTCAATCTCTAACTTATATGCCTAGTTGGATCTTTTCAACTAATTTTGACTCCATGTGTTCCATTTAGTTACCAAAATAAAATAACCTTCATATACCTCTTGTAAATCTCAACTCTTAGGCTCAATTTGGATTGAGAAACACTCATCTCATCTCATCTCATCTCATCATTATAACTTTCACAACTCCTACATAAAATACAATAAACAATTCACTTTTTTAAATTCTAAAATAATAATAATATTAAAAAATAATATTTTAACAATATTTTATTCTACTTTCATCTTAACTCATCTCATCTCATCTCAGTTTACTATCCAAACCTAACCTAAGAGAATTATTTTAAGTTTATACATACTTTTTTTTTTTTTTTACTTCTGAAAAAAATGTAAGAGAGATGGAACAGGTTAGAAGTGTATATATTGTTCTGGTCACAACCAGCCAAATTTGCCTGTCTTCCCATGCTACATTTGGATTCTACAGCAATACATCCAATTCAACGTATCTCCATGTTTACATCCTACATGAACATGCATGTCCAATTGCAAGAAGGAAATTCAGATCGAAAAGCCAAGGAGAGTCTTTGAAGATATAGATGGAAATCAAAGATAACAGAGTATAATCCAATAAGGACAAAACAACTTTTTTATAAGCTATGTTCAAAGTATCACAAAGCATGTATGATGTCAGAAGAATTCTAGGTTGGCACTCAGAAGATGAAAAATCAAATTTATGCATAGAGAATTCAGAAAGAAGATAACTGTTGAACAAGAATTTTTTTTTTGGTTGGGGGGGGGGGGGGGGTTGATGTTATCACCTGGTAGGCCTCCAAAACTTGAGATTCCTTTTTTTTATTCTTTTTATTTTTGAGATATGAGAATTAATTACAGAAGCACAGAAAAGGGGACCCTTTAAAAGAAGGTCAAAGAGTTGAGGTTAAGAACCATCCCAACCTGGTGGCCCTCAATCCCAAAAAAGCTTTTAAAAAGTGGATTATGGGTCATTTGAAAATAGAATCTCACCAACTATTAACTAGATGAAAGTACAGCTCCCCTTTCCACATGTTTGGAAAGAAGTTAGTGCTTGAATCATAAAGACACCATCAGTCAAATCTCCTGATCTCTCATTGTTAATTATACTGGCTTTTGATCTTATTATGTACTTCAATTGTATAAAATTCAAAATTTCAACATCTATAATACTTTCCCCTTCCAGGTAGCACCATGATATTGCTAAACAAATTGTTGGAAGAGCATAATGACCCACTACCGGATGTACATCCTAACACATTTGTAGTTTTGTACCAAAAATAAATTCCCAGCCTCTTTTTAGTAAAGATGGAAGAATAAGGAACAATAAAAAATTATAAGCACAAATTCGGTAACATGATAAAGGAAGCAGGAGCTACAAGAATTATATTCCATAAATTGATAACAGTTTGTATACACCTCCTTACGAATAGAATAGCAACTTGAACTGTACAATATAAATATATAAGAGAAAATCCTTATACTACCTTTTCAACAAAATTAGACAAAGCACTCCGTAGAGTTGTCAGCTGAGAAAAGAAAGAACGGGACAAGCACCAAGAGCTGGACCAACAATTAGGCAAGCAACAGTTCATTGTATAGATACTTACCTCAAGAGCTCAAGGAGGGAATAGTATTGAATCTAATCTAGAAGCCATTTTTGGCACTAAAATAGGCAGGAGGGGACAAGGAGCTGCTATATTCAAGCTAATGAGAAATAAAAGGGGCTCTTATTCTTTGGTACCAAATCTCTTGGCAATGATTGGACGGACATCATCAGCATCAACCAGGGTCTCCAAGAAGGGAAGTAAGGAAATTAGTGCACTGTCTGATGAATCATCAAACCAACTTTTTATAGGAATCCCATTATTGACTTGCAAACGGAAAACCTGAAATGATCAAAATGAGAACAAGGCTTAAACAATCAAGCGCCCATGATAGAGATGACTTCTTTTAATGTTTCCCTCTTTCTCCTATGATATATACATTATCATGTCATTGTTAATCAGGTTCAAGAGACCTTATTCAGACTCTCGTTCTTCCTTTTGGAATTATCTTAAATTAGGCTAAACTGGTTTAACACAGAAATATTTACCTTCCTAGATATTAAACTGACATATTGCAAAATTGGTATTAATTTACTGCCTAGATATGTGCACATCCAGAAGATTAAAATTCATGTCTTTACTTCTTAAGTTCTTAGAAATCCACATGATGGGAAAATCTTGTCCAATATTAAGCCATTGAATCAGATCCACATAATTTTCACCTAAGTTATTAACCCTTGGTTTAGCAACAGTCCACCCTCTCCTTTCTGCTATCCCTGAGGATATTCCCAACTTCATAGGAAAAGGCAGGCACTGTCCAACTAAATCCAAGTTGGTAGCCCAACCAAATCTGATGTCAAAAGTCCATCAACCTAAATCATAAACATACTGAGCAACAACTCCGAACACCAATGAAAGAAAATTTCAACAAAAGAAAGCAAGAAAATTAACCAAAAAAAAAAAAAATGGAGATACCAAAGGGTCAAACTATCATGACGGCTGGGAAAGTGATGTACCTGAGGAGAATTATCAATTATGGCAACTTTTGCAAGATCAACACCTAAAACTGTCAAATCTTTGGTGTAACTGCCATCTGCAAAAATGCATGCTTCACGGTAAACTCGGCGAGATATAAGTTTTCCAGCTGGATCCAGTATATCAAGAAGTTGTTTTGCATAGATGCTTTGGCTTGCAGTAAAAATAACAATTTCAAACATCTCTGCAACTCTCCCCAAGAAAGCATGGAGATAAGGCCTCTGTTTCACATATACAGTGTGTTCCTTCATGTCGAAGAAAACAGTGAAGGTGAAGTCCGCATCATCACGGGGTTCCAATGTGGAGTGAACTAGTGTTTCTGCACAGAAGAAGGACAATTGCATCAATAACATTCACAAGTGAAAAAAAGCACAATTTAACTTCACCACACAACGTCAAAGTCAAGCCCACTCTCAGATCCCCAAGTTGAAGCACAAACTACTAGCTCTATCGGAACAGAGACCCAAATTATACAGTTCCCTGAACATAACTCAGTTGGGAATATCATATTTGTTCCAAAAAGCCACTTATTCAGAAAATCTTTAACTAAGAGAAAAAATGGGGAACAAATTAAACATATATAGATAAATAAACAAAATACACATATACTTGATGTGCGACTTTATGCCAACTTTCTACCATTTAAATAAAGTCACCAAATCTTCCAAAGCTAAGAGATTTCAAATTATCGAGCCCAGTAGTAAACAGTTAGGTTTGCCGCAAATGCAAATTCAGTTGTATAGCACAGTTAACTGAACAGTCATCTTGAGAGCTTTCTGATGTTTTCCTCATACGTGCAGGCGATGAGACATGTGCACTGCATCTGAGACACTGAAACTTGTATCACAGAGACCAATGACTCTTAAGAGATCTTCAAAGCCAAATCTGGGACCAACTAAATCTGCTGATTTTTCACCATGTTCACTTTCATTAGTTTTCAAAACATAATTTAATCATCTATTGACAACAACAAATGACCATATGTAGAAGCAATTCCATAACAATAGTATGGATGAGTTTCACCAAGCATTCATACGATATAATGCAAGAAATATTTGATCAACCAAGATTATTTTAACAAGAAGATGGCAGCAAGGTATGCGAATTGGGCCAATAAATACCAAATAACTCCAAAAGCATACCATATCCACTGGAAATAATGAGATATCATCTTCAACAAAGCTTGGATAACATAAATGCAAAGGTAGACAGACTCATATAACTCAAATTGTTTACCATCCAAATCAAGTACTAGTGTTACAGGTTTCCCATTCTGAGTTTCCTTTGGCAGTATGGTGGGCTGAAAATTTGATACCACATCTGAGAGTTCCGGTAAATTTCTTAGGAACACTTGTGGATCAAAGCACTCTGCCTGATTGGAGTCAGCGTTGACATCGAATTCCCGGCAGGATCTCATTGGATCAATTGTTCGGTACAAGCTACTACTATCTGAACCGATCATGGCTTCTTCACATGATTGGGTGTTGTTCGTATCGCTGGTTTTGACTGTGTCCTCAAGGAAAGGCAGCATCATGCACTGTTCAGCCACATCAAACAACAAACTTGGCTCAGCACATTTGTAATCAGGAAAGCAATTGTCCTCAATAATGTCATTGTCAAACGCATGCCCATTGAAGGGTAAGCTAGCAACAATCATGTCAGATATGTAGAAATCTGATACATCACAAGTTTGGTAATCGGATGAACTTCTATTATCATCACTGTCATTGTTTCCCAATACTGGCATGTTGGGATCTTTGTTGTTCCCTATAGCACACAGAAAAGTTGGGTATTAGACACAATCTCTTCACAGAACATGTAAAAGAAGCATGTAAATGGGACTTGAGAAGCATATTCTTTACAATTTCCTTTTTGAAGGCAACTTGGGGTTTATGTTCCAGACAAGGCATGAATACTGCCAGATTTTTTTTAAACATTGAAACACATATATCTTATTTCTTGTAGCAGAAAAAATTAGTGACAAATAATAAAACATATAAGCACCAATCTATCCTTTGAATAACCAGAAATTGGTAGGACACAAATATATGGTAACAAAGGCAGTCAAGAGAAGACTCACATCAGTTTCTTTCTTTATTTGTATAGTTCTTTAATTATCATCCACTCCAATGGCATAATATTTTCATATTTGTAAAAGTATACCATATATAAAAACAATACAGGGATAAGTGAAACAAAACTATGGTTAGCCTTTGGTGAGGGTTTCACCGGAAAAACTTGAAAGAATTTCATGACCATCCCACTTGTGGGGGACAGGAAAACATATCAGATTGATATGAACTGTTCAACCAAAAAATATCAGACCTGCATCATCATCAGCTTCAGATTTGGTAATGGGCTCCAAAGCAGGGGAAAAAATCGTCCCTAGGCTTGAACTGTGGGTAGATTCCTGCAATAAGATCAAGATACAGAGGAAGAATAATCAAGAAAAAATTAATAAGTAAATGTATAACAAGGACACATTTATATCCATACAACATCAGATACTACAACTTTCAATTTGATTTTAAATGTCTTGAGAACAGAAGGTACATATTATAAGGAAAATCTCGATCTCCAACCAACACAAATAGGTCCAAAAATTGTTAAGAAAAACTAGTCTCCTTTCCACTAACCTACCAGCAACGATTTCCATGTTTTCCAGTAAAATCTCCCACTGGGCTCCATTAAATTCACCAGATGTCCCAGCCTTAATAAAAATGAAAAAAAAAATCTCATCCCCATCAAAACATAATATAGATCTTAAAAACTAACTCTCTTAATCTTTTAAATTGTAAGTTAACTAAACTAGCATGCACAGTCGCACATTCCCACTAGGCTTTTGCCTAATCTTATGATTAATAAACATTCGTTTACCGATCAAAAGAAAAATTAAGTAATACATCCTTTGTTATCCCAAATATCTGGAAAAAAGCTCCGTACCCACTTGAAAATCTGAAATCACTTCAGCAAAGTAAAAAGCTTAAAGTGCCAAAAAATGTCCAAAAGAGTATATATTGGATTTTTTTTTATCCCTAAACTTAGTTGGATTTTTTTTCAAGGTGTTAATACTATATTTTTAATTATATTTTTTTAGACTATCTTGCTCACTTTATTTTAAATTATATTTTTTAGACTATCTTGCTCAAATGATTTTTTGAAAATTAATGTTTGATTGTTGTTACTTTGATGTTTTATGTTGCTTTGGGAATACTAGTAGGAAAATAATGACATGTAAAACTATTTTTAAAATGAGTCCTGCCCCAAATAAAAAAATAAAAATAGAAAGACTGTTCCTATTTGCATTGACAAGACCTCTATGAACTCGCGAATACATCCACAGACGCATCAAAACTAACACAAACACTGCCAAAACACTTCAATTCATTCAACAAGATGTTACACAACAAATCAAAAGGGACAAACCATTGCAATTAAGATAGGTTTCAAGCAAATAATTAACTGCCAACCAGTCAAAATAAAAATAAGAAAAAGGAGTAAATGCAACAGGTTAACCTAATATAAAATGGTAAATCTGATCTCTAGTCAAAAAGTCCCCCTCACGTGTGGTTGCAGAACAAAAAATTTAAGTAGCAGTCAACATGAAAGTGTACCATTCTCCCGATGATTGCAGAATCGACAAAACATGATGGCTTCTTCTGAAACTGAGGATTTTCTTTATCCAGGAACTCTTCATGGTCAATTGCTTCATCACTTTCAATGTTCTTCATGGACACTTGTGTGCTTGAAGAAACTATAAGAATAAGGAGCATTAAAAATAAAAACTTCAGGTAAACTCAAATAAGCATCTCTAATTATGTGGAACACATGCAAATAATAGCGCACAACATTTGGACAAATCCAATTATGGTTCTATTATGTGGAACATGATAAAGAAAGAAACACCAACAGATCGCACAATCAATTATAGCCATTCTACTACTAACTCAAAAAGTAATTTCGCTTGTTTTCTTCAAGATTATAGATGAACTTTTTTAAAAGAAATTATTATAACATACTAGAAATAAGGAAAGATTCAAAAGCCATATTTTTGCTTTTGATAAATCTCTGCTTTTTTGGAGCCCTCAGATCCTTTAAGTTGCTTTTTAAGTTTGAAAGAACTCATATTTATCTCTTTTATTTAAAGCAGACCGACCAAATGGTAATATCGTAAATTTTGAATAAATATATAAAGGTATGAAAAAATGGGAGTTAGAAGATGTCAAACTCTAAGAGACACTAAAATTGTGCTACATAATATGTATGTCAGTGAACCATATGCAAGTGTATTAAAACTATTGCAAGGATACCTGGTCTGCTTTTAAGATGAATCTTTTTGCCCACAATTGGCAATAGAGTTTAATGTTGTAAAACATTAATTAAACTATACCAACACCAAGAATCTAGATCAGGATAGGCAACACAAGAGAACTTGAAATTTTAATATTATGTACACAAAAGATAATCCGAGAGATTAAGCATTATGTGCAGTGGCTTACCATCCTGGCATTTATCAATGAAGGAGTCTGATTCTGCTGCTTGTTCAGAAATCCTGACATACGAGCAAGAGTTTTTGGAAATTTTACTTGACTTTTGGCATACATGAAGACCATTTTTTTCTTTGAAACAGCTTGTGCTCAGTTTGGTCTTCATTTTTAATGAGGGCATTTGATCTGCACTTCAAATATGTACCACAGCCTTGATTTGAGAACATCAGTATGAAGAAGGCCCTCTAAGCAATCACACCAGCAGCCAAGACTGTATCATGTTAACAATAAAGATAAATAAAGGAGCAACCAATCTGGCAGAACAACCCAAAAGATAAAGAAGTATCGTTAAGTTCTTCATGCCCGTTCTAAGTTCGAAATACCATTTGCAAAAAGAAAAGATAGATGTGAAGCAACCATAGGAAACAATAAGAACTGTGAGATACAGTATTCAAGCATTGTAAATGCTGTTAAATAATTATGTTTCTAAGAGGGTATGTTTGGGTATCAAACTCATCTCAACCTATCTCAAACCATTCATTGACAGGACCTACTACTTTCTCAACTTCCCATAAAAAGTTAAACAATCTCAACTTATCTCATACATTCGAACACATTTCAATGGGAACCACAAAACATTACTATTCACAGATCAACCCAAATCATCTGAGATTACCTCAACACCCAAACGCAGCCTCGGAAAAACTTAAAGCCATCGATATATAATCAAATTAAGTTGCAGAACATTTATCTACATATGATTATTCACTAAGAACATTAAAATGTTTAGGGAGGAAAAGCATCCCAAAATGTATTCCTCAAAGCATATAATTAATGGCCATAGACATCATACCCAAACTGTCATGCCCCATACCAGGGGCTGAACCCTTTAACATGAAATCCACAATAATAAGAACTTTAATACAAAATCCTCCAAAAAAATAAAATATCCCAAAAGGAAAAAACTCTTCCAAACAGAATAATTTAGAAATTGGCAAAATTTCTGTTAACTCAGACTAATCCACTCATGCCACCTGCCACTTATCTCACCTTTCACACTAATCCTATCACGTGCTAATTATTCCAACTATCACAACCATCAAAGTCATCTGAACAAAAATGGTGGAGATAAAGGGGTGAATCCATTGACTCAATAAGTAGCAAACAAATAATAATGTGTAAACAAGAGCAAGTTACAGTATGTAGAAATAAGTAGTTCTCAAAAATGGCAGTGATATTTTCATAAAAATTTCTTTTTCAATAATAACATTTACACAAAAGAACTTAGGCACAGGCATAATTGAAACAGCATCAAAATCAAAAACAACTCCCATGTTTACCTTGTGGCAAGGTAATTTGCGGTTAGCCAAGCAGAACATAAATCATTATTTTGTCACCAAAGTGAGTGCAATCAAAACATTGGACACTATTTTATTCCGTGGCAAGGCCAGAAATCGGAGCAGAATAGAATCTTATGCCTCAGAGTTTTCAGATGCAATGCAATAACAGAAATAGTATACTGAATAGATAATATCATGGAATCGGATCAAAATTTCAGACTTCATATTCACATTTTATGCGGTAGAGAAATAAGAGTACAAAAATTATTCATGTCTATACCAGTCATAATAAGATGTCAAATTTCAAAGTTCAGATACAGAAACTTGTGTAGAAAATAACCGAGGCTGTTTTCATAACAAAATATGGTTTTTCACAAAATCAACCTCAATCGGTTTTGGCAAATTCTAGCATAGGAGCACCAGTTACCTGAACTTTTTAACTTCTCTGAGTTACCTCACAACAGTGCCAAGTGAATATCGACCATCACCTAAACATAATTACCACAATCCTGAATTAACAGAGTTAAAACACTGTTTTTAACAGGTATACGTAAGGAGAAAGGGTCTTACCGCACAGGGAAAAAGACAAGGAGCATCACCAAGATTAGGAGGAGTTGGCCATGACTATGGGTGGCATTAGGTGGCTACAACCATGAGAAGTAAATTCTGGCCATGGTTAGTTGGTCTTCTCAGTGCAACATCCGACGCAAGAGCAACTATGATGCTTAAGGTTGGTTTATGGTTGGGCGTAGGGTTGTTGTGGGGTGAAAGGGAGGTGGATCACGGTGCTGTCCATCAAACCTGGAGGTGGTTGAAGGTGGCTGGAGGTTAAGGAGAGCTGAACAGGAGGAGGAGCGGTGCACGCAAAGGGAGGGTTGAGATCATCCTTTGCTTTGGTTCTGGTCTCATTTATAGTTACTGCAGTTGGAGTTACAGAGGAAGACCCACATTGCTCAGTGGTTGCTGGGCAGCAGTTTGGGGCATTGGTGGTGCGACATAGAGTGGAGAACAGTAGCGATTCGGCACTGTGCGTGGTGCTCTGTTCAATTTGTGCACAACAGAGGGTGACAGGCTCTCGATTTTGGTTGGAGCTAAGTGGTTCTCAAATGAGAGATGGTGAGGCATAGTGGTTTTACACCTGAGCGGGGAGCAGCAACAGCTCGTAGTGGTGCAAAATACACTTTCCATCCTTCATCTTCTCTGTCATCTTGACCAAAATACACTTTCCATCATTTCTATACCAATTGTCATAGCCAAATTCACCATTGCCTTATACATTACATCATTTAAGCCATTGCCTCCATCATTCCATCCATCCCAATAGCCTTTGGCCATAACCCTAGCCTACACAAGCCTTTCCTACACTTTAGAACCTAACCCTAGCCTCCATAAGCAATTCCTATATTTTAGGAATCCTAACCTTACCCAAAATCCATCTTCCATTCATTCAAAATTTGAATCCTAACCATCATCCTTATTCAAACTTCAAATCTCAACAACTTTCATCCATATTCAAATCCCTAAATAATAGGAACAATCCTAGACCCATTCAAATACTAACAACTCCCATCCATCTTATCATTTAAGATCAAATCCTAGCCACCTCATCCATCATCCAAATCCTACCTTCCAAATCCAAACTCCTAAATCTTAGGAGTAGTCCTAGACCAAGTCAAACCCTAATTTCCATTATCCTTTGACCTAGCAAACCCTACCAACCCTAAGCAACTAGCCAATCTCGAAATTCTCATTACCCACCATCCAAAACCTAGCCTCATTTCACCATACAAGCCCTAATCATCACCCAAGTGGGCCGAACCCCAAAGGTCATCATCAAGCCATTTCACATTGCATTAAACGCACAAATTCATCACTTAGATCACCCGAACTCATCATTATAATCATTACCACCATTAAACACCATAACTCCATTAACTTAGGGACCCTTCATTGCCATAATCAAGTCAAGGCCAAGTAAGAAGACGAGTTGCCTTCGGTCATTACAAGGAGAGACGTGCTAGAGGACCCTAATGTTTAGGGACTAGATCGAGACCCCTAACATTAATTGGTGCTCTCATTAAGAGTCGAACTCAAGACCCCCTGCTTACCAAACGGGTGCTCTAACCAACTGAGCTACGATTAGTGCAGTGGTTTTTCCTTGGACTAGTTGCTGTGCGTGGCTATTTGTCGTGGTGCGGGTCATCCAACTACATCATGGAGGAGCATGTGGTGGGGGACTCGCTATGTGGCATAGGTTGAGATGAAAGGCAGGTTGACCGGCAGCCCTAGATTGAAGATGATGTCCTATGTGCATGAGGAAGGCTTATATACATGTGGGTCTAGGGGTGTTTGGGCCTAGGGTTTTACAGTTGCTAGGTCATGGTCTTTGGGCCCATTTTATGGGTTTTGGGCCTTGAGTCCAAAACAAGCCCAACTTGTCCATTAAATATTTTTGGGATTTAAAATAAATTCATGGGCCTAATACCTATTAAACAGGGGCCCACTTGGTCCATAAGTATTAATTGTGTTTATCCTAATTATTAAGCCTAGTAAAATTCCATGATCCACAATAATAAATTTTGCGCCCATAGCCTATTCAAAGTGGTCCAATAACCCTCAATTGGGCTTTTCAAAGATGTTAGCCTATTAATACCAGTGAAAATCATCCACTAAACCTTAACGGGCCTTAAAATAAACCTTTGGGTTTATGAGCCTAATTAAATTCTTAGGCAACCTCAATAAAATACAGCTCATGGGCTTATCCAAAATGACCCATTAAACCTAATTTAGGCCCAATAAAATTGTCCTTATTCAATCCCTAATAACATTGTCACACAAACACATCACTAACCAAGTCAAAGAACAGGTTATCCGACCAGAATGCCTAATTAAATAGGTGTACTCAGGAGTATTGACCCCATGCCTTCAAATTTCCTAATATCCCTAGCCTTAGATATCACACTAAATGAGAAAAAGGGGTTCTACTCTCCAAGCACAACATATCTCTCCCTTCCAGTAATGCCCTGCAAGCATCTAATTGAGTTTGGCAATACCCCTTACTCCGCACAAAAATGTAGACCAATGTCCTAAAGAACGTAGCTACCGGACAATGTCTTAGCTGGGAATGTTGATTTGATTAGACCTTGTAACACAGTCAGAAAGGATTTCCTTGCAACAGGAAAACAACTGCGATAAGTGAAATGGCACAGCAACCTCAACTCGAATGGATTAGACCACCGGCACTGCTGCTTGTTAATTCCACAACTCCGAATGGAGGAACTGCAAAGGTGTGGCTAGGAGAATGGAGATCAAAAAAGTCTTTTGCCGGCAATTTTCTCACTCTTTCTGTATCAGAAAGTTGTGTAGTGAGCATTGGACTTTTTCCCCAAAAGGGGCTTTGCCACAAAGGGGATGGGGGAGTTAAACCCAATCATGTGCCACAAAGCCCCACAAAGAAGTAGCCAAAATGGAATCGAAATTTCCTAAACCCCATGCCAATATTTCATTCAGTGTTTGCCCTCTAGATAATGCTCGTTTCGTTACCATATTTTCTACACATATTGATAATTATTGCTTCCCCTTTTAATTTTTTATTGTAAAACATGTTCCAAGGCCGTCATCACAAAGAAAGAAACCTCTTTGAGGAAGGTTTTTCTAAATACTCTCTCACGAGAGTAGGAAAAAAAAAAGCACAATCACCTCATCATCAAATGAGATCTAACTTCACTTCTTTGTCTATTACCCATAAAAACACAACATTGTGTCGATTGGAGATGTCATTTTCTATCCTTACAAATACATTTTCTCAATAGTTGAAGCGTTTAGAATAACCTTTCAGCGACATAAGCCAGAGTTAAACATCATGGTTCATGTCCCATACTCTCTGAAACTAAGGGCATGTTTGTGTAATGAGATGAGATGAGAAATTTTCAAAACTTCTCATAATTTCCTTCCCAAACATCACCCAAACACAAAACACTTTTTAGTTTCAAATCTGCAACTTTTTCATCAGATCATTACCTAATCTATTATCCAAACACAGAAAATAATACAACTTTTCCAAACTTCCAAACAAAACACAAAACCCATAACTTTATGGTATTTTTATTCATTTATCAAAAAACAAACTTTATAGTACTTCTATTCAATTTTTTTCTCTCCTTTACTAAAACCCAATAAAACATTTAACTCGAACCATTTCACTACTATTCACAAAATTTTGAGATACTTTAAGGCCTTGTTTAGGTAACGAGATACTCACGGATTTCTAAAACCTTCTCAACACTTCTCATAATTTCCTTCCAAACATCATTCAAACATAAATAATTTTCAATTTTCCTTCCAAATAAAATACTTTTAAATCTCAAATCTTCACTTTGTTCATCTAATCATTATGCAAACACAATACCCTATATAACTTTACCAAACTTCCAACAAAAACACAAAAAACAATACAATTTTTTGAAATTTCAAACAAAAATAATATTAAAAAATTCTATTCAAATAATTTTTTAACTTTATAATATTCTTATTCAAAATTTTCTGTCATTTCCCAAAACCTAATCAAACATCTTAACTCAAATTATTTCCTTACTATTCATAGAATTATAATATATTTTAAGACTCATCTCATCTCATCTCATCTCATCTCATTAGAATTTTTCCAAATTTCACACAAATAAAATAAATAATTCAACATTTTCAAATCCCAAAAATAAAATTAATATTAAAAAGATATTCTAATATATTATATTCAACTTTCAACTTTTATCTTAACTCAACTCAGCTAAAAAATAAAATAAAATAAAATAAATAGGCCCAAGTATTCAAACAAGCCCTAAGGGAACAAACAAAAGGATTTATGCACATGGACTGCATAGATAAAACCACCACAACAGACCATGAAAGATGTGCTACCCATGATATGGAGTAATGGATGATCTTTCCAATTCTATTCCGATCTGAGATTAAAACGCTACAGAAACTCTATCAAATCCATCGTTGCCACCACTCCCACACCTGTTCACCATTACCCACTCATTTAAATGCTGCCAATTTTGCGCATCCCAAACTTGTCATTTATGACTGAGGTGACCAAAAATACAACTTCTTGTGTTTCAATTAGAGCGGCGGATGGCCATTCCTCATACAAAAATTAAAAAAAAAAAACTCTTCAAATCACCTCAATTCAGGAAAGAATACCCAAAATGAATCCTAAAGGGCCTTCAACTACAAAATTCACTGTCACAAAACTCATCCATTTGAGCTCAACCACATCAAGGGATAGCAGATAACAGAATTCATTTATCTATTGAATCTAAAATTATAATTAAGATGCAATATCACTGTATTACTAGCTGCACCAACTCAAAAATAAATAAATAAAAGAGAAAACTAAGCTGTGCCATTCAATCGTAAATTCTGGAACCCTAAAGGAAAAATAGGATTTTTTCAACAAACAGCAAACGAACTTATTGAAAAGATGAGAATCCCCAAGCACAGGTCCAAAACACCACAATTTTTGACGCACAACCACACAAAAGTCGAAGTCAACCAAGCTATTTACGACCCCAAACTCAATAAAGTTGAATAATTTACATCACAGAAAACCAAAACAAACTAAAGAATGAAAGCAGAGCCTACGATTAAAACGAACTCTTGAACCTAAGCCCTAGAAAAACCAAGTTCAAATGACAGTTAAACAGTTGAACCACCATTTCACACGGCAAACACAACTTTGAAAAAAATACCAGAAAATACAAGATTCAACCAACAGTAAATGGAGCTTTAATTAGCTGAAACCAAAAAGAAGAAAAGTAATTGTACAATATACAGTGAATTGAAAAGAATGAAGGAAATACGCCTACCCGTATAGCAGCTGAGAGTCTCTCTCGCTTTTTCGCTCTTTCGCTCTCTTTAACTTCCACGAACGGTCAGACATAGGTGACGTCGACTTCTGCTGGATAAATCGGACAGTTGAGATTGGACCTCGGGGATGTGATCGGACCGATGAAAATGAGCCACGAGGGTTTCGAAACCAGCTCAGCGTGACGCGTTGACTCGTGCACGATCGCGGAAAGAAAGGAAAGGCTGGGGACTCTGGAAGGAAAAGAATGATGCAATTGGGGGACAGTGGTCCAGTCCACGCCCTTCTTTTACCCCTCTACGGCTCTACCGCACCTTGAGAAATGCTGGAGTCGATCGGCTGTTTCTAACTTTAAAAATAGTTTTTGAAATTATTTTTTGATGAAAAATATAATATAATAAAAAATATAATATAATAAAAAAACATTCTTTCTCATCAGATAGCCTCGGATCAGGTGAACCACCTGATACGTTTGAATATGATGAAAAAGATTTTGAAAATAGATATGAGAAAGAATATGAAAATGAGGATGATTATGAGTATAATCATTCAGAGCACTCCCCAGACTTATTTAAGTCTGAAGTTTATCCTTTGTATCAACACAGTGTTGATACAGTTCTTCCTTCTTCTTTTATTCCTTCTATTCCGATTAATATTAAGTATTTTATAAGACCAAGTATTGATCATTTTGAAATATCTGAGTCTCAGAAGTCTTCTGAAAAGTCTTCTGATAAACCTTTTAAAATTAATCTCGTATCTTTATACGAAGATTTTAATAATATTAAAAATCGGCCTAAGCGTAAAGCTTATGCACGAGATTTTAGTCTACCTCAAAGACAGAGGGTTAGACAAAAATGGACAGAATGGATGAATGCCCAACAAAGGCATATTCTATTCTTTAATTTTCTTGAAAATCATTATGATTTTAAGAATCTTGACAAAGACTAGAAAGACTCGGGTATTTCCTAAGTCTCGGTCTTCTACCTTATACTATTTGCACAGGCAACAAATGCCCAAGACAACAAATGTCTATTCCGGCTTATAGTCCTTTTCAAGACATGTTATGCCCACCAACGCCTAACGCCTACCCGGCTCAACGGCTTAACTGGGGCCTCTTGGTCTTGACACTCAACATGCGGATAAGGGGGGGTGCAAACAGAATAAAATAAAAGAACAAGAAATAGTGATACAGAGTATCTCTAACAGTTATCAAGATAAAAAGAAATATAAATTAAATTCAACAGTTAGCAACAGAACCGAAAAATAGCTCTGATACCATTTAGGTACGCGGAAGCACAAAATGAAGATAGATACAGAGAAACATGAAAACAAGCAGCAGAGGAACAAAAGAAGCAGCTTTCATCAAAGAAACAGAAAAGAAAAATAGAAAGAAGCACAAGGCCAAAGAGAGAGAAAGGAACATGAGCGAGAGAAGAACAGAAATGGCAAACAGAAAATAAACATGCAACAGTTAAGAGGCGGCAACGCCGACCAATGCATGCATTACATGAGAAAATATAAGAAAATAACTTAACAGGCGGCAAGGCCGACCATGTAAGGCACAGACAAGGAAGAAGCAAGATACATTCTTCATTGTATTCACAAAATTTACAAAGTTTACAGTCTCACAAGATTCACTCACAAGATTGGCACTCATAACTCAAAACTTACAAGAAAGCTTGTAAGCTCGATCAAGAGAGTTGTTCTCTGAGATGGCTCTTAGAGGGGGGTTTTCTCTCAAAACAAGCTCTGAATACAAATGAAATAAAACTCTCCTTATATAGACGGAGAGGCATTACAAAAGACAAGTCCCGATAATCACGGGAGACAAACAAAAGCAAAAGCGGCCGAAAGTAGCCGAAAGTAAAAAAGCAAACAGTAATTCACACTGCGTGAATTACTTTTACAAAAGTAAAAGCTGTCGGCGCCGAAAGCTGGGCTGACAGGTCATCATGTTGTCTGCACCGAAAGTACTTTGTCTTCTAGTGCTGACTGGCTCAAAGGTGTCGGCAGTGGGGACATCATGTCTTCGTCTGCTGACTGATCTTCTGTTGATCTTCTTCTCAATCCTTCCCGGGCGAAAAATTGAAGTCTTCATCTTCTTCATCTTCAACTTCGGGAGTGAAAATCTGGAAAGATTCTTGGTTGAATAAAACCAAGAAATTATAAAAGAAGATATTGACTCATTGTGAGACAATATCAGAAGAAATTTATGAAATCGGAATATGAATCTTGTCCCGATTCCAGTACGATTAAAAGAAAGAAAAACCTTTTTAGGAAAATAGTTTTTTTGGATCAAGTCTGCATGAGATGCAGAACACAATTTCAATTTTGAATTTGTTAAAATAAAATATTTCAACAAATTAATCAAAGAAAAAGGAAATTTTGCCAAGACCAAAGGTATTGACAAAGAAATTTGATCATCTTCCAGTAGGGAAGATGAGGGAATAGTAACTTTCATTGGGAAAGTTACGTATCTTTGAACTGTAACTTCCAGGAGGGAAGTTACGTATCTTTGAACTTCCTGGAAGGAAGTTAGAAAACTCAAGTCAATTTCCTGGAAAGAAATTGACTGTTTATCATCTTCCAGTGGGGAAGATGATTGAATAGTATCTTCCAGGAGGGAAGATACATCAATAGTAACTTTCATTTCGAAAGTTACTGATCTGTCAACTTCCTGGAGGGAAGTTGATTTTCTTTCAACTTCCAGTGGGGAAGTTGAAATCATGGTAACTTCCAGTGGGGAAGTTACCTGTCGTTTATCTTCCTGAAAGGAAGATAAATGACTTTCATTGTCAATTTCCACTTTCATTGTCAATTTCCTTCCAGGAAATTGACTGTATATCATCTTCCAGTGGGGAAGATGATTGAATAGTATCTTCCAGGAGGGAAGATATATCAATAGTAACTTTCATTTCGAAAGTTACTGATTTATCAACTTCCTGGAGGGAAGTTGATTTTCTTTCAACTTCCAGTGGGGAAGTTGAAAGTCTCTTGGTAACTTCCAGTGGGGAAGTTACCTGTCGTTCATCTTCCTGAAAGGAAGATGAATGACTTTCATTGTCAATTTCCTGGAAGGAAATTGACTGTATATCATCTTCCAGTGGGGAAGATGATTCAATAGTAACTTCCTGGAGGGAAGTTACATCTATGTCAACTTCCAGTGGGGAAGTTGACTTTGGATCAAATTCCGTAGTTAAAGCATTAATTGTTTTAACTCTGGAATTACAACAATGACCACCACAAGAGCAGTCATGCTCAAATTCATCAGGATCTGATGATTCAGTTTCTTCGTGATAGGAATCACTGGAGCCAAACTCACTTTGATCAGAAGAAATAAAACTAGACGAATCCGTCTCTGAGTGTTCAGAAGAAACACTCGGGATGTATCCATCTATTTCCTCAGAGGAGGAATGATCAGAATAATTTTCTAATAAAATATCCTTAGAGATGATGGCAAAAATACTGGGTTTTTCAGGATTAGGGCATTTAGTTCCCTTATGTCCTTTTTTTCCACAGTTATAACATCTCTTCAGGGATGGCTTAAAAGATTTGTTAAAAATTCTTTTGTTAAAAGAATCTTTAACAATTTTATCACGGGTTTTAGAAATTCTTTTTTCTCCGTGAAATTTCTTTTTCAAATGCTTCCTTTTGGGAGGAGCACTGAAAGATATTAAAGAATAATCTGTAGATTCATCCGAGGATTTATCTGCAGAAACTGGAATAAAATCCTTTCTACTTTTATCAATGATATTAGTAGAAGGTTTTTCTTTTTCTAGCTGGATAACAGCTAGCATCTGATCAATCTTTTCCAGGAAACTGGCAGGTTTTGAATCCTGTTTGTTTTCTGGTAAAGGTTTTTCTAAAATAATTTTCTCAGCAACAGGTTTAGAAAAACTTGCTGAGGCTTTTGAAGATTTTGTTTCCAAGGGAAACTTGTCTTCGGCTTTCTTTGAAAAAGTTTTTAATTCATTTAAAAACTTTTCTTTTAAATCAAGATTCTTAAAATCATAATGATTTTCAAGAAAATTAAATAATAGAATATGCCTTTGTTGGGCATTCATCCATTCTGTCCATTTTTGTCTAACCCTCTGTCTTTGAGGTAGACTAAAATCTCGTGCATAAGCTTTACGCTTAGGCCGATTTTTAATATTATTAAAATCTTCGTATAAAGATATGAGATTAATTTTAAAAGGTTTATCAGAAGACTTTTCAGAAGACTTCTGAGACTCAGATATTTCAAAATGATCAATACTTGGTCTTATAAAAGACTTAATATTAATCGGAATAGAAGGAATAAAAGAAGAAGGAAGAACTGTATCAACACTGTGTTGATACAAAGGATAAACTTCAGACTTAAATAAGTCTGGGGAGTGCTCTGAATGATTATACTCATAATCATCCTCATCATCATATTCTTTCTCATATCTATTTTCAAAATCTTTTTCATCATACTCAAACGTATCAGGTGGTTCACCTGATCCGAGGCTATCTGATGAATAGGATCTATACATCCTGTTCATCTTGACAAAGACTAGAAAGACTCGGGTATTTCCTAAGTCTCGGTCTTTTGACAAAGACTATAAACCTTTTAAAATTAATCTCGTATTTTATTTTTATAGGAAATCGACAAATTTCTTTTGAAATAATAATTACAATCATTTATCAAACTAAATGATTTAAGAAAAATAATCTTGAATACAATCTCACCACATCTCAATACTATCAACCCGTCAAACATTACGGGCCATGATGGACTGTCATATTCTCCTCCCTGTATACATGATTAAAAGAAAACGTGCCAAACAATTCTTAAGTCTTTGAACTTCTCCAAAAAGCACACCAAGAATCGAATCCTCCATATTATTCTACTGGAAGGACTCTGCAATTACTTAACTATAATGTTTGATATGCCAACCAACAGTTTAATAGCTTCTAGATTCTCAACATCAATCAACTTACTTGCAGTCATAACCATATTACTGTCATTACAACGTAGATGACTTTTTATTGTATTTTTTTTAGTTGAGAGTTAAATTCTACTATAAATAATAGCATTTGTTGCATTTTTTAGCTGAGAGTCAAATTCTACCGCAAATAGTGACACTTGTTGCGTTTTCTCTAGCTAAGAGTCAAATTCTACCGCAAATTAAAGCAAAACCCCCCCAATAACAAATTTGTGATATCCTGTAATTTTGTATATTTTAATTGAATGATTATTTTATTTTATTTAATTTTGGTTCTCCTGTTTTAAATTTATTGAATTTCTTATTGAACTTATTTTATGATTTTAAGTTATGAAATTTAAATTGATATGCTTTCTTAATATTAATTAATGTTTTGTATTTAAATTATTCTTTAATTTAAATTAATTTATTATTGGACTTTAAATTATGGTGTTGTTGTTTTTTATTTATTATTTTATTTTAACTAGTCATTGTGTTTAAATTAATTTATTCAGCTTAATGTTTTAAAATTCTTTTCGTTAAATCAATTCTGTGATCAAAGTTATAAAAATTAGATCTATGTTATAAAACTAGAATAAAAACTATTATTGTAAGAGAAAATATTTTGGAATTAACTTCTTTTATTTCTTATTTTCTCTCCTCTTTCTTTCATTCCTTCTTTTCTTTTCTCTTTCTTCTGTTTGTACATAATATGTTCTCAAACTTTCTATTTATAGAGAGCTTGAGGCTTCTATACATCACCATCCATTATTGAAATAGATGGTCATTCACTTATTGGGGAGGAGACAAGAGGAGAAGGGGGGCACACGCTGACCCCCCTTCTTGACTTTCATAACACTCCCCCTTGAATGACCATCAATAAAAAATCTGCCTCGTTAAAACTTTACCAAGGAAAAACCCAGTGGGAAAAAAATGTTGAAGGAAAAAGAGTACAGTTTTCTTATGTACCTCCAAGTACTTTAAGATTGTCTCATTAAAACCTTGCAGAGGAAGACCCAGTGAGACAAAACCTCAACGAAGGAAAATGAGTACAATCAGCATAAGTTTTCAAGATATTTACTCCTCCTGAAAAGTGTATGTCGATAGATTTTTGAGTTTTCGCATTCCAATGTTCTGCACAATCTTCTTGAATGTCGCAGTTGGTAATGCCTTTATGAATAAATCTGCCAGATTATCACTAGATCGTATCTGTTTGACATCAATTTCACATTTCTCTTAGAGTTCGTAAGTATAAAAGAATTTAGGTGAAAATATGCTTGATTCTGTCACCTTTGATATATCCTTCTTTGATTTGAGTAATACAAGCAGTATTATCTTCATATAAAATTGTTGTGCTATAATTGATCAGGGGGAGATCACACTTTTCTTGGATATGTTGGATTACTGATCTTAGCCAAATACACTCTCGACCTTGCTTCATGAATTGCAATGATCTCTGAGTGATTTGAAGATGTAGTAGATAGTGTCTGCTTAACCGATCTCCATGATATGACAGTATCTCCATAAGTAAATAAATATCCAGTTTGAGATCTACCTCTGTGTGGATCTGAAAGATAACCTGCATCTCCATACCCAATCAATTGTGGACTTAATTCACGTTGATAAAATAATCTCATATCAACCGTACTATGAAGGTAACGAAGGACATGTTTAATCTTATTCCAATGCCTTCTAGTTGGTGCAGAACTATATCTTACAAGCAGATTAACTGAAAATGTAATATCAGACTGAATGCAATTTGCAAGATACATCAAAATTTCAATTGCACTGAGATATAGTACTTCAGGACCAAGAATTTCTTCATCGTCTTCACAAGGACGGAATGGATCATTCTTCACATCAAGTGTTCGAATAATTATTGGAGTACTCGGGAGATGAGCTTTATCCATATAAAAATGCTTCAGAACTTTCTCTGTATACATGGACTGATGAATAAAAATTCCATGTGGCAAGTACTCAAGCTGCAGGCTGAGACAAAATTTTGTTTTGCCAAGATCTTTCATTTCAAATTCATTCTTTAAATATGTAGTAGTTCTTAAGATCTCTTCAGGAGTTCCCACAATATTTAAATTATCAACATAAACCGCAATAATGATAAATCCGGATTCTAATTTCTTAATAAAAATACATGGACATATAGGATTATTTTCAAATCCTTCTTTCAATAGATATTCGCTTAGGCGATTATACCACATGTGTGACGCCCCCAAATTCTCCTTAAAATAAACACGGGAATCGAGACGTCAGGATGCTGACAACACGGGTCACGCACCCCCCAACGTCAAGTGCTAAGTGTGTGAGCACGTGACATGCATAAATAAAAGTAGCGGATATTTGAGGTCAATAACTAAGTACCAGAATTTTTAGAAATAATTTTACAACTAATTTAACATAAATTCTCCAATAAGTGAATTAATATAGTCATCCAAAAGATAAATCAAACAAATACATATTTATAAAAAAGGAAAAACAATTTCTCAAGATAATAATTTATAACAGGAATACTTCAACAGCGGAGTCGCCTCCTCAGGCTCAGCCTCCACAAAACTCTGCATTCAAAAACTATGACATCAAAAATGGTATCACAGGTAAGTACAACCCAAACAAACCCCAAAATACAAAATATACTCATGCACAATAACAACCTCACACATGAATAGGACACCGTATGCATGAATATTAAAATCATTTTTCTCAAAACAAATAAAATAACCATACACGCCAAAATCCCAATTTGGCCCAAATTAAAACTCCAATAAAATCATCCTTCATTTTTCCAGAAAATGATGTCCGTAAATCCATTAAAACCACCATTTTTCCAGAAAATGGTCCACGTAAAACCAATAATTAAAACTCGCCACTTTCCCAGAAAATGGCCTAAACATCCATTTTATTAACCGTATGCACCATGATCTCCCCTAGGGACCATCCGCACACCCTGACTTTCATCATCACACCGAAGGTAACGACCACGCATGTGATTTCGGAATGGGAGATACCTAACTAACCGCGCCTAGCACGTACCATGACCAGGCATCCCCTAGCCCCCGCCAGCAGAGGAGCCACGAAGTCGGCACGAGAGCGTTACCATCCCGTCCGATCCCGTCGTCGCTCGGCGACAACCCAAGGGATGTCACTCAGTATATTCTCGAGTAACCAGAGGAGCTCTACCGAGATAATGCCTCATCTCGGCTTGGGGTCGTGATACACACGCACCCGAAAACCATAAACACATGAAAAATCCAGTTTTCATTTCCAACACATGAATATGCCCGTAAATACAAAATGCAGACGACCATGCACCAAATAGCCAACAACTAATAAATTCCAACAATAACCATATACAATATTTTTTTATGCCAAAAATATATTTAAATCTTAAAATTTATTTGGAAAATACTTACAGCGGGTAAAAACGTGGATTTCTGAGCAAACGTCAATCTGCAGCGTTGGTAGCAGTCACTTGTATGGTAGGCTAGAGTGCTCGGTTTGACACCAAAATTTAGAAAAACACTTAATGGAAGGTGGGGAATCTCATGGAGGTGGTGGTGTGGCGGCACAACCACCGGAAGGTGGCGGATCGGGCTCCAAATGGGTGAAAACTCATTTTCAGGTTTGGGGTTGTATAGGGAAGGTGGGGCCACGGATGGGGAAGATGAGCTAGGGAATTGGTCGGCTAAGCAAGGGGAGTCTTTTGGTGGCGGTGGTGAGACCTATAGTTGCCGGACGGCGGCGCGGCGAAAAACAACTCATTTAAGGACCCATTTCGGGTGGAGGAGAGAGAGAGGAGTTGGGGTGGCTACCGACGGTGGGTTATGCTCGCCAGAGGGTGGTGAGTCTAGTGGTGGTGGTCGGAGGCCAAGGTGACTGGCGACGGCGTCGAAAAATGGGTGAAAACCCATTAAACCCATTTTCGGGTATGTGGCCGTGTGAGGGAGGTGGGGTGACCAGAGGTGACATATCCGGTACCGGTGGACTCGCCGGCGTGTGGGGGTGAGGTTGGGCTGGGCGGTGTCGCCTGTGGGTGGCCGACGGCGGCGCTGGGTGGAGATGAGAGAAACGGGCAAGAGATGAAACAGGGGAGGGGGAGAGCTCGCACGGTCTGGGGCCGAAAATAGGGTAGCCAGAAAAGAAAAATGAGAAAAAGAAAAGAAAAGAAAGAGAAAAAGAAAACAAATAAATGAAGACTAACTAAAAAGAAAGAACACAATAAATTAAAGAAAAGTCGACTGAAAATACTACAATTCGATATCAATAAAATATAATATTTAAGCCCAACAATAAAATAGATTAAACCAAATACACTTTAACTATAAACCAAATACACTTTAACTATAAACCAATAATTAATATAAAGAAAGCACATTGATTAAAATCGCATAATAAAATAAGAGAATTTAATTCTAATCTTTACAATAATTATCTCACATTAAAATAAATAAGAAAAACAATGTAACTCAATATAAATATAAAACAACGTAAAACTGATATTAACTAACTAATAGATCAAATAAATATCTTAAACAAATAAAACACGACTAATAATATTATTAAAATAAATTAAAATAGTTAATACCAAGAATAAAATAATGTATAAAAATACACTTAAATCTGAGATCTCATAACATGCGTCTGAATTGCTTCAACCCATATAAAGATCTTTGTAGTCTGATAGAGTACATATTTCTATATGTACTTGTAGATGCTTCAGGCAGTTTATATCCTTCAGGGATTTTCATATATATGTCATGGTCTAAGGATTCATATAAATATGCAGTGATCACATCTATCAACCGCATTTTTAATCATTTTGTAACAACCAGACTAATCAAAAATCTAAATGTGATTGCATCCATAAAGGGAGAATATGTTTCTTCTTAATCAATTTCAGGTTTCTGCAAGAAACCTTATGCGACAAGCCGTGCTTTGTACAACACAATTTCATTTTTCTCATTACGTTTTCGTACAAATATCCACTTATATCCAACAGGCATTACACCCTTTGGTGTTTAGACAACAGGTCCAAATACTTTTCGCTTTGCTAGCGAATTTAATTCAGCTTCAATAACTGTTTTCCATTTTTGCCAATCATTTCTACGTCGATATTCTTCGACGATTTTTGGCTCACTTTCTTCATTACTTCTGGTAATGTCAAGGGTCATTTTATATGAAAATATGTTGTCGACAACAGTTTTATTTCGATCCAGAATTTCTCCAGTATTCATGAAATGTAATGAGATCTCATTATTTTTAAGTACCTGTTCCTCTTCAAGAAAAAACATTTCATGAAACACCTCTTCAAGGGGTCTCTTTCTAGGAGATTTATACTCTTCAGAATTATCCTTTTCAGGAGGTTCTGGAATAGAAGATTTGATCTCTTTAAGAGCATTAAATATATTTATAGCCTGTATTGTGGGTATGGGTTCTTCAGGAACACTAAATTCATTTTGTATTCTTTTCCTTCTGGGAATTTTGTCTTTTGCACCAATAGGTCTTCCACGCTTCAGACGTATTTTACATTCACCTATTATTGTTTTGACAATTTGTCCTTCAGGGACTTCAATCCTTACTGGAGCATTAACAGCAGGAATATATGACTTTACTACAACTTTTGTGTCAGTAAATACATTCGGTAATTGATTTGCAATACTTTGCAAATGAATAATCCTCTGAACTTCTAGTTTACATTCATTTGTAGGATGATCAAATTGAGACAGAGTCTTATTATTCAAAGTAATTTCTTGTCGTGTGTCAGGCACCGACTTTTCTTTACCCATTAATGGAAAAGTGGATTCGTCAAAATGACAATCTTCAAAACGTGCTTTAAATATATTGTAAAAGGCTCAAGATATCTGATAATAGATGAAAAATCAAAACTAACATATATCTCAAGTCTACGTTGAGGACCTATTTTTGTACGCTGTGGAGGTGCAATTGGAACATATACAGCACATCCAAAAGTACGAAGATGAGAAATATTTGATTGTTAACCAAATGCAAGTTGTAATGGAGAATATTTATGATATGCAGATGGTCTAATTCGAATTAATGATACTGCATGAAGTATAACATGTCCCCAAGTAGAAACAGTTAGTCTTGATTTCATAAGTAAATGTCTAGCGATTAGTTGAAACTTTTTGATCAAAAATTCAGCTAAACCGTTTTGAGTATGTGTATGAGCAACAAGATGTTCAACATTTATTCCTATTGACATGCAATAATCATCAAAAACTTGAGATAAAAATTGATAACGCCCAAAGAATAATGCGGTAATTGTAGTTCAGCTTTGGAGTGTCGATTCCACAGGGAGACAATTAAAAGAATAGTAAAATAGTAAAGAAACTAAAAATATTAAATGATTAATGAGGAAAGAAAAATTGATTTTAAATTAAAATTAAACAAAGTAAATAATGGAAAAGTAATCAAAATTGACGAACAGTAGAGTGTCAGGAATCCCTTGCACATATATGGTATTTTAATTATTTTCAATTCACTGATAACTCAATTGAGAATTCAATTCCGTAATTCTCAATCGGAATATATAAAATTATAAACCAAAAATTAAATCAAATGTAATTCTTTGAAAAAATCATTCATCACTTTAAATCACACAAATTGTTATTCACATTGAGAAAACTCAACGACAACAATATACTCAGAGAGCAATATTGCAGCAGAGAATTAAATCAATATAAATAATCAATGGATCCAAAAATAATTAAAGAACAAATTCATTCAATAGAAAAAACATGACTGAATCTATAAATGAAATAAATTCCAAAATTATTCGGAGAAGAAAACACTAACAATGTTTTGAGAATGATAAAACAAAGAATTTTAATAATTGAAAATCAAATACATAAATAAAAAATAAATTAATAAAATATCATCTAGTGTGCAAGTTCATCCTTAACCCTACATGAGAATTTAGTTATCTATGAATAGGATAGACAACAAAAATGTCAAGAAGAAAATCATCGTCTGCGTCTTCACGTTTCAGTCTGCAGCTTCACGTTTTCGTTCCTCTGCTTCTGTTTCCGTTCGTCTGGCGGCTGGGCTTTCAAAACGTATAGATATATATATATATATATATATATATATATATAGGTGCTGAATGTCATGCGGCCTCCTGCTTCTTCACGTTCCGCTTTTTCTTCGTTCCTACTGTGTGGCTGCCACCTGTTTTTCACGTTTTCGTTTCCTCCTTTTTATTCGTTCAGCTGGGTACAAATATATATATATATATATATATATGTGTTGCCATTTCCTGCTTTTTCGTTCCAACCAACCTTCTCTTTTCAATTTCATTCATTATGCTTCTTACTTATCCACATCTCTATACACACACACACACACACACACACACACATATATATATATCCATGCGTTTGACTATTTATCTATAAAATAAAATAAAATAAAAATAAAATAAGATAAATAATCCTTAAAATTACCTCAATGTGAATAGAAATAAAATAAAATAAAATAAGTGAATTTTAGTTATTTCTATTATCATTCCTTGCAATTTAGTCAAATATTAAGATATTTAGAATGCACTTTTTGCGCACTCATCACACCCCCTAACTTACTCATTGCTAGTCCCTAGCAATTTTCATGCAAACGAATGATGAAAGAGACCAAAAACAAATCACACACAGAAGTCACCAAGTCACACTTTTCAGAATCACATATCAAAGCAATCTTAGAAATCCAATAACCCAATCACAATTAATCCACATATAGCAATCCACAGTGTGTGTGTGTGTGTGATCCAAACTATATCCATCTAACCACAAACCGTGACACATCAAGAACACCTCAAGCAAAAGTTTCAACTCCATAACTTATGGGTATAACAGTGTTTCGTATAGGGGTTCTCTCTATGGAGTTGACAAGAGATGTACACACACTCTTATAGAAAATTAGGCAATTATGTACAAGCAATAAGCAAACATTGATCTTATGATAGGAACACTAACAATTGAGAATTTCCACCATTCATTCCACAAGCATACTTAGGATCAGAACGATCAACACAAAAAGTTATATCGTGGCTCGGGTTAGGGGCTAAATGAAGAAAATGATAAGATGGATTCAAAAACTTCCAAGTACATACCAAGGGAATCTTATTATATATCTCAATAGATTACATTTCTCATCTGATGCACTCTTCAACTTTTCTATCTCTTTTTTTTTTTTTTTTTGACTTTGAAGCTCACTCAATTGAATATTTTGCACTTGTACTCTTCCATTTTTCTTTTTCTTTTTCTTTTTTTTTTCTTCAGTCGCTCTCTATTTATTTCAATAAAAGAAAATATGCAAATTCCACACTTAGCACACACTTGGAAGCAATAAGGGTAGGAAAAATTAGTGTATAAGCTATACTCCAATGTGGAGAGGTATGAATGATGTGGGCATATGAAAAGAAAAAGTCTATATGTATTTGTTGGCTCAAAATTGGCTACTAAGGGTCTATGATGAGAAGGGTTAGCTTGAAAGGCTCAAACGTTAATTCTAAGTTGACCTTCGTCATATCTCAAGTATATCCACCATCTTACCACAAATCATGTAATGATATTCTCGAAAGAAGTGTCCAATTCAACAGATCAATGAACGCTTATCACAATTCCTGCATTTGTAAGCTCTCAACCTCTCCCAAAATTCACAAGAATACTTAAGCAAAAGAGTTCTTTGGCCACATGTGTCAAACCACCATCTTACCACAAAATTGGGATACGTGCATTAAAATTCTGTGAATGCCTCAGCAAAATGATTAAGATGGGTTTGTTGAATTCACCAAGATGGTCATGAATGAGCATGAGTACACATGTAAAAAGGTGCCTGCGTGACAATTTTTTTTTTCAACACATGAAAATATGCCACAGAGTTCCAAAAAACATCATTCTCACCCCCAACTTAAATGAAACATTGTCCTCAATGTTTAACAATCAAAACTAAATAGAGGGTACTGAAAAGGGTAGAATACACCTGGTGTAGGACGTGGGATGACTCGCTAAGCACTAGAGATGGCAAATTGACACTAGCTTGCAAACAAAAATAAAGAAAACCAACAGCAACCAAAAAGAAAAAGAAAAGGGAAAAAAAATAAACGAAAAAACAAAAACAAACAGAACAAATAAAAAGAAAACATACCTGCGTGGTGTGGTCAAAGTTGATAGACCGGGTCTACAAATGGAATCTCTTCCGCTTCCAGAACTTCCCTATCAATTAATATTTTAAGGCGCTGACCATTTACTTTAAAAATCCTATCATCTTTAGGATCCTCTATTTCTATCGCCCCATTTTCAAAAACATTCTTCACTACAAAAGGGCCAGTCCACCTAGACCGAAGTTTTCCTGGATTCTTATGGAGTCTAGAGTCATATAAAAACACTCGATCATCGGGCTTAAATGTTTTTCTCAAAATATTTTTATCATGAAACGCTTTCATTTTAGCCTTATAGATTTTAGAGTTCTCATAGGCATTATTTCTCAACTCCTCTAACTCGGTCAATTGAAATTTTCTGAACTTACCTGCTTCTCCTATGTCAAAATCGAAATGCTTGATAGCCCAATAGGCTCGATGTTCGAGCTCCACAGGTAAATGGCAAGGCTTTCCAAAAACAAGTCTATAAGGTGACATGCCTAAGGGAGTTTTGAAAGCTGTACGGTAGGCCCAAAGTGCATCAACTAATCTTAAAGACCAATCTTTGCGATCCGAGTTTACCATTTTTTCTAAAATTTGCTTAATTTCCCTGTTTGCAAGTTCTACCTGTCCACTTGTCTGAGGGTGGTATGCAATATAAATTTTATGTACTACCCCATATTTTTTCATCAAAGTTTCAAAAGAACGGTTGCAAAAATGTGTACCCCGGTCACTAATAATAGCACGTGGTGTACCAAACCGAGATAACACATTTTTTTTTAAGAAATTTAATTACCGTCTTATTCATTGTGCCTGCAAGCTGCTGCTTCAACCAATTTTGACACATAATCCACTGCCATAATAATATATTGATATCCAAAAGAAGGAGAAAATGACCCCATAAAATCAATACCCCAACAATCAAAAATTTCAATCACTAAAATTGGGTTCAAAGGCATCATATTACGATGGGACATGGCTCCTAATTTTTGACACCTTTCACATGAACGACAATAAATGTTTGCATCCTTAAACAAGGTGGGCCAATAAAATCCACACTGCAAAATTTTTGCAGCAATTTTCTTCATTGAAAAGTGGCCTCCACAAGCTTGGGAGTGACAAAATTCCAAGACGCTAGCAATCTCTTCATCAGGAATGCAACGCCTCAAAATTTGGTCAGGGCAGTATTTAAAAAGAAAAGGGTCATCCCAATAGAAGTTACGTACCTCAGCCATGAATTTCCTCTTATCCTGAGCGCTCCAATCCACTGGTATCTCACCTGTAGCCAAATAATTCACAATATGAGCAAACCATGGTAAAGAAGTAATAGAAAGTAAATGCTCATCGGGAAAATCATCCCTGATTGGTAGATGGTTAGAAGTTTCCTCAAATGTGAGTCTCGAGAGATGGTCAGCCACTACGTTCTCCACTCCTTTCTTGTCTTTGATGGTGATTTCAAATTCCTGCAAAAGTAAAATCCATCGTATTAGTCGTGCCTTAGCATCCTTTTTTGTGAGAAGGTACTTAAGGGCTGCATGATCAGTGAAAATAATAATAGGAGAACCAATCAAGTAAGAGCGAAATTTATCCAAAGCAAACACTACAGCTAGCAACTCCTTTTCAGTGGTTGAGTAATTCATCTAAGCACTATTTAGAGTCCTACTAGCATAGTAAATAACAAAGGGCTTCCCCTCCCTTCGCTGTCCAAGAACAGCACCTACAACATAATCACTAGCATCACACATAATCTCAAAAGACAAGGTCCAATCCGGTGGCTGCATTATGGGTGCTGAGGTAAGCTTGCCAATTAGCATTTTAAATGCCTCTTAACAAGCTTGTGTCCACTCAAATTGGGCATCTTTAGCTAGGAGGTCACATAGTGGTTTGGATATAATGGAAAAATTCTGTATGAACCTCCTATAAAAGCCCGTATGACCAAGAAATGATCTCACATCCTTTACTGTCTTAGGTGCAGGCAACTTAGAAATTAATTCAATGTTGGATTGATCAACCTTTATCCCTCTAGAAGAAATAATATGCCCCAAAACAATACCTGAGGGCACCATAAAGTGGCATTTTTTCCAATTTAAAACCAGTTCCTTCTCCCCACAACGAGTCAACACTTTCTCTAAATTCAATAAACATATATCAAAAGAGGATCCAAAAACAGTCAAGTCATCCATAAAAACTTCCATACTATTTTCAATCATGTCACTAAAGATACTCATCATGCAACGTTGAAAAGTGGCAGGTGCATTACACAATCCAAATGGCATTCTACGAAAAGCATAAGTACCAAAAGGACAAGTAAAAGTGGTTTTATCCTGGTCTTCTAATGCAATTTCAATTTGATAATAACCAGAATAACCATCCAAGAAACAGTAGAAAGGATGACCAGCCACCCGCTCAAGAATCTGATCAACAAAAGGGAGAGGAAAATGGTCTTTTCGGGTGGCGGCATTCAATTTTCTATAATCGATGCACATCCGCCACCCAGTCACAAGCTTGGTAGGGACTAACTCTCCTAGGTCATTCTTCACTACAGTAACACCAGACTTTTTAGGAACAGTCTGTGTCGGACTAACCCATTTACTATCAGCAATAGGGTATATGATTCCTGCGTTTAATAATTTTAACACTTCATTTTTCACCACTTCTTTCATAGTGGGATTAAGCCTACGTTGTGGGTCTCTACGAGGGCTAGCTCATTCCTCTAAATTAATTTTATGTGAACAAATCAAGGGACTAATACCTTTTATATCAGCAATGCTCCAACCTAAGGCTGACTTGTGCTCACTTAGAACCCGAATTAATTTCTCACCTTGAGACTCAGACAATTCAGATGAGATAATAACAGGAAATGTATCACCTGGACCAAGGAAAACTTGCTTCAAACCCTTAGGCAAGGGCTTCAATTCAACTTTGGGTGCTTCCATGCTTGAAGGAATCTGTCTTTCACTTTTCTCGGGCAACTCCTCGAACTTCGGTTGCCATTTTTGTGTGCCGTAATCTTGAGTTCTGTTGAAAATAGAACAAATATCAACTATATCAGATAAATCAGTAATGGAGTCAAACTCAGAATTAACCAGAAAATGTTCAAGGGGATCAAACTCAAGAGTTTCCAAAACTCCCCTATCTATTAGTGAATCAATCATATATGTTTGGTGGCACTCATGATCCTCCTCCGGTTGTTTTGCAATATGGAAGACGTTCACCTCCAGAGTCATGTTTCCAAAAGATAGCTTCATGAGCCCATTCCTGCAATTGATAAGAGCATTAGCAGTGGCAAGGAAATGCCTACCTAAAATCAGAGGAATTTTAGAGGTAGTATCAACAACAGAGGTAGTATCTAAAATCAAGAAATCAACAGGATAATAAAATTTATCAATTTGAATTAAAACATTCTTTACCACCCCCCGGGTACTTTGACTGAACGGTCAGCCAATTGCAATACCACAGTGGTTGGTTTGATTTCTCCTAATCCCAGCTGTAAATAAATAGAATAAGGCATAAGATTCACACTGGCTCCTAAATCTAGCAAAACTTGCCCAAACTCTTGATTTCCGATGCTGCATGCGATGGTTGGGCACCCGGGATCCTTATACTTGGGAGGAATCCGTTGCTCAATCAGAGCACTAACTTGCTCTGTCAAGAACGCTGTCTTCTTCACATGGTGTCTCCTCTTGACTGTACACAAATCCTTGAGAACTTTTGCGTAAGTAGGAACTTGTTTAATTACATGCAAAAGAGGGAGATTGACTTTTACCTGTTTGAGATTCTCCAGGATTTCATTGTTAGGATCCATAGTTAGCTTGCTTGATTTCAGAACTTGAGGGAATGGTACCTTAACATGGCTCTTTGTCACCTCTGGTTCCTTGGGTAGCTCGGGAGCACTACTATCTTGATCCTTCTCCACATCTTCTGATTTATCCGTTGTTGGGATGTGTGATGAGTTACCACTACGAGTCAAAATGACATTCATATCCTTCAAATTCTCTTGTGCCATGTGTTGACCATGGGGAGTGGACTGAGCTTGAGAAGGAAACTTACCTCGCTCAGTCACACTCAAGGAGCTCATCAGTTTTGACGCTTGATTCTTTATCTCTTTATTTTCTTCCACAACCTGCGTAATCAAAGATTCAAACTTTTGGTTAGTTTTACCCTGTGCTTCAATAAAAGCATGTAAAGTATCTTCTAAAGGACTCCTAGAAGATGTAGGTGCATGATATGGTGCAGGATATGATCTAGTGGGTTGTGTAGGTGGTGCAGGTAATGCAAGTGGCTGGTTTTTAGACTTCCAGCTAAAATTGGGGTGATTACGCCACCCCAGATTGTAAGTCTCAGAGAAAGGTGTAAAAGGCTTCTTGTACATGCCTAAAGCTTTACATTGTTCCTCATACAACCCTTTCATCTCAGCAAATGTGGGACACTCTTGGACGAGATGATCTACCCCTCCACACACAAAACATGGCCCAGAAGACTCTGCATGATTAGCCAAGTGTGCTGGCTTCAAGTCCTTGGCCTTTAGTAACTCTAATTCCCTAGTAAGCACCTCAACCTTAACCTTCAAGTTGTCTTCCTCCCTGAGATGGTAAATTCTACCACCATTTTGGCTCCCTGTAGGTCATGACCTATTTGTGCTCTCAGTTGCACTAGGTCCAGTCCAAGTGTGAGCTTTTTCAGCGAGCTCATTGAGGTACTCTATGGCCTCATCCGGATTTTTCTGCAAGAACTCACTATGACACATCATCTCCACAAATTGGCGCTCTCTAGGTGTGAGTCTTTTATAGAAGTAACTCACTAGACACCAACTCTCATACTCATGGTGAAGGCACATACTCAATAGCTCCTTAAATCTCTTCCAAGACATATATAAAGTCTCACTGTCCTTCTGTGCAAATGTGGAGATCTGTCTTTTTAAAGCATTAGTCTTATGTTGGGGAAAATACTTATTAAAGAAAGCCTGAGTCATCTCATTCCACGACCCAATGGATTGTGGTCTTAGCGAGTATAACCAACTCTTAGCTCTATCCTTCAAAAAAAAAAAAAAGAACTTAAGCCTCACAATGTCATCAGTTGCATTTTGACTATGAAAAGTCGCAACTACCTCCTCAAATTCCCTAATATGCACATATGGATTTTCATTTTCCAACCCATGAAAAGTGGGGAGTAGCTATATCACTCCCGTTTTAACATCAAGTTGACTCGTATTGGGTGGAAACATTATGCATGACGGTGTGGCTGTGCGTGTAGGGTGGAGGTAATCCTGAAGGGTCCTAGTGGGTTGATCCTCGTGTTCACTCATATTTTCAGAAACAGAAGAAGTATCAAACAAAGGATTAGAAAAATTAGACACTGAATTTGACTCTATCACAGGCCTACAAGCAAATCGACCTAATGTGTCTCTATACCTATTATGCATGCAAAAATAAAATTAAAAAATGTAGCTAGTAAAAAGAGGAAACGAAGTTACCGCCTTTACAAACTGCTGAAAAAAAAAAAAAAAACTATCCAACAATTCTTCTACCGTCTCCCCGGCAACGGTGCCAAAATTTGATAACGCCAAAAAAATAACGCGGTAATTGTAGTTCAGCTTTGGGGTGTCGATTCTACAAGGAGACAATTAAAAGAATAATAAAATAGCAAAGAAACTAAAAATATTAAATGATTAATGAGGAAAGAAAAATTGATTTTAAATTAAAATTAAACAAAGTAAATAATGGAAAAGTAATCAAAATTGACGAACAGTAGAGTGTCAGGAATCCCTTGCACATATCTGGTATTTTAATTATTTTCAATTCACTGATAACTCAATTGAGAATTCAATTCCATAATTCTCAATCGTAAGATATAAAATTATAAACCAAAAATTAAATCAAATGTAATTCTTTGAAAAAATCATTTATCACTTTAAATCACACAAATTGTTATTCACATTGAGAAAACCCAACGACAACAATATACCCAGGGAGCAATATTGCAGCAGAGAATTAAATCAATATAAATAATCAATGGATCCAAAAATAATTAAAGAACAAATTCATTCAATAGAAAAAACATGACTAAATCTATAAATGAAATAAATTCTAAAATTATTCGGAGAAGAAAACACTAACAATGTTTTGAGAATGATAAAACAAAAAATTTTAATAATTGAAAATCAAATACATAAATTAAAAATAAATTAAAAAATTATCATCTAGTGTGCAAGTTCATCCCTAACCCTACATGAGAATTTAGTTATCTATGAATATGATAGACAACAAAAATGTCAAGAAGAAAATCATCGTCTGCGTCTTCACGTTTCAGTCTGCAGCTTCACGTTTTTGTTCCTCTGCTTCTGTTTCCGTTCATCTGGAGGCTGAGCTTTCAAAACGTATTGATATATATATATATATAGGTGCTGAATGTCATGCGGCCTCCTGCTTCTTCACGTTCCGCTTTTTCTTCGTTCCTACTGTGCGGCTGCCTCCTGTTTTTCACGTTTTCATCTCCTCCTTTTTATTCGTTCGGCTGGGTACAAATATATATATATATATATATATATTTTTTTTTGTGTGTGTGTGTGTGTGTGTTGCCGTTTCCTACTTTTTCGTTCCAGCCAGCCCTCTCTTTTCAATTTCATTCATTCTGCTTCTTATCCACATCTCCATACATATATATATCCATGCGTTTGACTATTTATTTATAAAATAAAATAAAATAAAAATAAAATAAGATAAATAATCCTTAAAATTACCTCAATGTGAATAGAAATAAAATAAAATAAAATAAGTGAATTTTAGTTATTTTTATTCTCATTCCTTGCAATTTAGTCAAATATTAGGATATTTAGAATGCACTTTTTGCGCACTCATAAAAAATTCACCTACATTATCCAATTGAATGATCTTAATTAAATACTCAGGAAATCGTGTTCATAGTTTGATTATCTGAGCAAGAAGTCTAGCAAATGTAACATTTTTAGTAAAAAGCAGACAAACATGTGACCATCAACTAGATGCATCAATCAAAATAAAAAAAGTATTTAAATGGTCCACTGGATGGATGAATAGACCCACATATATCTCCGTGAATCCTTTGTAAAAAGGATGGAGATTCAACAATAACTATTGAGAGAGATGGTCTGATAATCAACTTACCTTGGGAACATGCAGAGCACGGATATTCATTGGGTAAGATAATCTTTTGATTCTTTAAGGGATGCCTATATGAATTTTCAATAATTCGTCTCATCATTATAGATCCCGGATGTTCAAAGCGATCATGCCAATTCATAAATATTTTGGGGTCAATGTACTTCTAGTGCACTATCACATATGATTCAATTGTTCTCATTTTTGTATAATATAATCTAGAATATAGAACAGACAGTTTTTCTAATACAAGTTTTTGGCCCGATATTGTCTTAATAATAAGAAGATACTCTTTACTGCCTTCATTGGTCGTTTCAATATGGTAATTATTACGATGTATATCTTTGAAACTCAATAAATTTCTTCTGGATTGTGAGGAAAATAAAGTATTATTAATACAAAATTTGGTGCCATTAGGCAATACAATATAAGCTCTTCCGGATCTCTTAATTAAATCTGATGAACCTGATATGGTATGCACATAGGCTTTGCTTAGTGTTAGATTTTGAAAATATTTCTTATCTTTAAGAATTGTGTGAGTTGTAGCACTGTCAGCCAGTCATATATCTTTATCATTCAATTTAAAGATAAAAAGCCAATCAATGTGATCCGTGATTCTACAAAATATACAAAACTTTTATTACAAATAATAAAGAAAATACATTAATTGAGTGGAACACTTCCATCTCTAATTAGGTGATCAATTCTACTATCAGGATTTTCAAATAAATCAGAAAGATCAAGATGAGTGATATCTGTATCTACTGAATCTAATGAATCATTTGATGGTTCTACTAAATTTGTTTCAATCTTTTTATTTTTTTCTTTTATTGATGCTTGATATAAATCTACTAAGTGTCTGGCCATACGACAGGTACGTACCCAATGTCCAGTCATACCACATCTATGGTACACATCTTCACCTCTTTTTGAAAAATTATTCTAGGGATTTTTGCCCCTTTCTGAGTTGTACCACTTCTAGTGATACGGTATATTATTATTATCTATTTTACTGTGGTCACTTCTGGGATCAATATTTCTATAATTTCTCCTACCACGTCCACGCTACTGATTTCTTCTAAAGGATGCACCATTCGCTTTTGGGAATGATGCAAACCTATTACCATTCACTTCAGGAAATGATATTGAGCTAGTAGAGCATGACTGGTGGTTTTTTAATAAGAGCTCATTGTTCTGCTCAGCTACTAGAAGACATGATATAAGTTCAGAATATTTCTTGAACTTTATCTCTCGATACTACTGTTGCAGGAGCACATTCGAGGCATGAAATGTAGTATAAGTCTTCTCTAGCATAATATCATCAGTGATTTTCTCACCGCATAATTTTAGTACTGAGCTTATATTAAAAGTGCGAAATCATACTCACTAACACTTTTAAAATCTTGCAACCTCAGGTGCAACCATTCAAAACGAGCTCTTGGGAGGATGACAGTATTTTGGTGTTCATACATCTTCCTTAAATTATTCTACAAAATAAAGGGATCTTTTATTGTAAGATACTCAGATTTTAATTCTTCATGATGATGGTGGTAAAGAAAAATCATTGATTTAGCACGGTTTTGCAGGGACGTTTGATTTCCTTCTTTAATTGTTTCTCTCAAGTTCATAGTATCCAGATGGATTTCAGTATCAGGTATTCAGAGTAAATAATTTTTTCCAAATATGTCAAGAGCAACAAATTTCAATTTTGTAAGGTTCGACATTTTCTACACATATAAATAATGAAATAAATATATGTATCTCAAAAATATATTTATAAAGTCATACAGATTTTAAATAATAATCATTAATAAAATATATCAAAGACTGCAGATAATATATTGAAAAACTTACTGAGGAATAAGACCACTAGTTTCAGAATTGGTAGAACCGTCGTGCTGATAACGTATTATAAAACTAGAATAAAAATTATTATTGCAAGAGAAAATATTTTGGAACTCTCTTATTTTATTTCTTCTTTTCTCTCCTCTTTCTTTCTTTCTTTCTTTTCTTTTCTTCTTTCTTCTGCTTGTACATAATACGTTCTCAAGCTTTTTATTTATAGAGAGCTTGAGACTTCTGTACATGACTATCCATTATTGAAATGGATGATCATTCACTTATTGGGGGGAGACAAGAGAAGGAGGGGGGCACACACTGACCCTCATTTCTTGACTTTCATAACAATATATTTTTTTCCTTCCTTTTTCATTTTCATTTTTTTTCCTTCTCCTTTTCTTTTTTCTATTTTTCTTCTTTCTTTCCTTCCCCATTCCCCCCCCCCCGGCGCCCGCATGACACCCCTCTTTCTCCTCCCGCCCGTTTTTCCCTATCTCCACTCAGCGCCACCGTGCGCAACCGTGGCTGTCACCGCCCCTCCCATCCTCTTTCTCACCGACCGGCGACCATCTTCCATCAATCTCAGCCCAGCCCATCTGCCCCACTTCCCCGATAGTTCATTCTCTCTCTCTCGATGGTTCTCTCCAAAAATCCCTAATATCTCTCTCTCTCTCTTTCTCTCTCTCTCTCTCTCTTTCTCTCTCTTTCTCTCTCCCTTCCCGTGCCGCACCACTACCATGCTGTTGACGAAACTCTGCTGGGCTCCTAAACCTATATTTCGTGCATTTGAATATGTCTAGATAATTTTACGTTTTAGGGTTTTTAGGTTTAATTTCTTTGATTTATTTTAATCATTTGGATCTTAGTGCCACTGCCAGTTTTTACACAGGAGCATTTGTTAAATCATGTGTTGGGTGCAATGTCCGGTCGACTTGGTTGGGAGGAGTAGCTTCAAGTTTTGCCATGTGCATTGGTTGCTAGATTTATGAAGATTGACAAGGAATTCCAAGCAGACATGGAAATTGGCCTATTTCTTTGGGTATGTCTAGACCAGCATTTCATGCATCTGGATATTTCTAAACCACTATGTAATCATCTAAACCACTATATTTCTAAACCACTAATTTAGAAAAAGAATAATTTAAACATATCGTAAGATCAAAAAATCGCTAGGTTTGATAATCATCTCTTGCACCACAATATACAATTATCAAATTTCTAATCTAATTTCTGCGCAAATTTAAAACAATATATGAGAGATTTAATCATCATAAATCTCAACTATACTCCCATTATCTTAAGTAGTTATCTAATCTTAATTAGACATAAAGACAGATCCTACTAAAATTGCAATAACATTTTTAGCTAATTTACAAGGACAACTATTCCAATCACAACAGCTTGTTGGGCCAGTCTACAAAGATGGTTGATATAAGATCAGTACAATCTATTTTTTTTGTTCCATCAGTGTATTTATAATTCTGATTAGGGCCATCATTCTCTTGTGGCTATTCAATTCATTTCAGTTCTTTTTGGGTCACTGCAATTCTTTCAACTTATCATTTACACTGACAATACTAACTAAGACTACTTAGTGAAATTTTTTTATTTCATCACTAAAATAAATCAAGGCTAATGCCTAATCATTCAAGCCTAACATTAATAAATGATAAAATAATCACATATCCACATGTTCAACACACACATACATATAATCACATTTAATCTAAAAAATTAAATAAAAGATCACATGTAGTATAAAAAAATCAAATTATAAGCATATATTAAATCATGTATTTTTTTATAATACAAAATAAATATATAATAAATCAATTTAAAACCCACACCTAAACAAATGATAGTTGTAGCGGTGCACCTAGCTCCTTGGTTTCATTAGGTGGTCCTGGGTTTGAAACCCACAGGTGCTGCTTTCATCTAGTATTTTTTTTTTTTAAATAACACTCAAATGGTATTGGGCTGCACAATGACCCAACCTTTTTTTTTAACAGAGGGGCCGAATGACACCTGCCCATATTCTGATTTAAAGAAAAAAATAGTAGGCTGGAAGGGCCTGACCCAAAAAAATAAATAAATAAAAGACCCAATTTATCTTGGGGTCATCTTCATCCTTTGTCTAGGTACTGTTCATGTGAACAGCGCCTCATACTGCAAAAAAAGAAAAGATTTCATTTGGACCTCCACAAGCAACCTCTTAGCCCCTTCAACCGCGGGAAAGAACCCCTCCAACAATTGGGTGGCTTCGCAGCACCCTATAGGTGTGCACATCACCATTGCGGTGAGTAAGGGTGTCAAATCGTGTCAACAGGTCGTGTTCGTGTCGTGTTAAGACATCTATATTATACTGTATAAGTCAACCCTAATCCGACCCATTAAGCTTATCGTGTCAAAATCTCAAATCCTAACACGACTCGTTAACATAACGTGTCATGTCGTGTCGTGTTAACCCGTTATGATCCATTAGTAAATCTTACGAAATAGATTAACACGATGCAATATGATCCATTTCAACCTATTTATGTAAATATTAAATATGCCCGAAATTAACGCGTTTGACTTAATTAAATTTAACATAATTTTATATAAATGTTAAAATCACAATATCTATAAAAATTATAACACTAGCTACAAGTCTAAATTACAATCTAAACAATAAAAATATCAAAAATAAAATTCTTACAATTTTACTTTTAAGTACAAGGGTATAGTTGTAATTTTAACTTTATTATCGTGTCATAGCGAGTCAAAACAGGTTGACCCGCTATCAACCCATTAAGCAATCATATCATAAGGAGTCAATCTGTTTTGACCCGAAACCTATTAAGATTGAACCATAACCCACTATTATCATGTCGTATTCGTGTTGGGTTAACGGGTCGTGTAATATATTGCCACCTTTAGCGGTGAGCACAACACCCCATTGGTGGTGCGCACAGCACCATCCTTCACCTTAGTGCGACTCTTCTCATCTAGAAATAGATTTTTCAAAAAAAAGTTCCCAGTGGCACCACTTGTGTGCACTCTCAGAACCTCTTTCAAGGAATTTTAAAAGAAAACACAGGACAAAAATGGCATCCTCACATATCTCAAACATATGCGATAATTTTTTTTTTCTAACTTGCGAACAACAAAAACTTGGCTCTGAGATCAATGTAAGAGAATACAACAAAAAGTACTTCAAGCACAGCTTACTAAGTTGCTCCACAAGTTTATCTATTCTAGCAAATCTCAAGCATTTCCTCTTAGTGGCAAATTCTACTACATAATATAAAATTAGAGTAACATTCAACACATTCACAGCCTAAGCACTATTTTAAAAGAGAACAAAAAGAGAAAGCTTTTCTGTTTCAAATGATTACTAAGAACCAAATGAGGGGAGTTATATATAGCCAACCCTACACGGCTAGTCTTAAAGGCCGGCCTTTATTTTGTAGGTAATGCATGGCTTTAAAGCCATGCGTTCACTCGTTACAAGCCATAAGCCATGCGTTACATTCTTGTAATGCATGGTGAAGGGAGGGGTCTACTCACATAGGCGCCCCCACCTTCTTACATAAACTGCACAACATACCCATCTTTTATACAAAAAAAAAAAGAAATAATTACTTTACACGAACAAAAATGTCCAAAAAATACTTCTTGTTGTTTCCTTGGAAAGAATCATAGTTACACTCACATAATCCTAACCCAGCAAAATCTTGAATTTTACCCTATCAGACTAGATACAAGCAATGCTTGTCTCTAACACATACAACGTTCAGTGATTTTTTCCTTAGATTTTTGAGAATTTGTTTAACATAATTTTATAAGGACAATAGAGATATTTAGTGTGATCTCTATTGAGCGCACCATGTGGTTGTGCTCTGTTATGGATGTTTTGGCAACGTAGACTTTTTTTGCTGCTAGGAAGTCTCTTGTCTACCTTTTGGTATAGCTTGTGTTAACTTTTTTCTCTTTTTTCATGACTTGTTTCAACAAATTGTTTTTTTTCTAATATATTACTCTAATTTTTAACATATATTTATTGTATACAAATTAAGCTTTCATCTTTTTGTTCTGCTTTTAAAGTTTTCTTCTTTTTTCCCTTTCATATTTTATATAATTTTGTGGGTACAAAATGTTGTTCTAGCTTTCTTCCTTGGGTGAGTATGCAATGTGCTTCTATTTTTATTTTTGATTCATTTGTTTTGGTTATAATGAGATTGTCTTAAGTATTTATGATATAGAACCTAAACTTACTAAAGAGGGTGTTGGAGAAATAGAGATTTTTCAAATCTTTTGATTCGTTTTTGGGTTATTTCCTAAATATTTAAAGTATTTAATGTATTAGCTATATTGTTTTCTATTTTCTATAATTCTATAAGAAAATTTTGAATTTATATAATTATAATTATCTAAGCCATTCTGATTTCATAATGTGTGCTGATGGTTATCGAATTTTTCTATTATTGCACAGTAGTTCCCCTACGCTAGTTGGGTAAAGTATGGATTACGTTAGTTCTCCTACGCTAAATCCAAAAGTTGTGGCCCATGAAAATCACCGATCACCACCACAAGCCAACGGTTACCTTCACGCAAAGTTTTGTATATCGTTTTGATTAAGACGTTTGAATGAAAAACTTCGATATCGTATGCCACAAGTTGCTCTCCGGACATCGTCGAAATGAAACAAACATTGCACTACACCTCATCATCCACTAAAAGTTGGTAAATTTTATTTTTACCTATATATATATATTTCAAAAAAATTTGGGGAATATTTATTTACTGATATGACCTGCATTATTCAAAAGAAATTTTGAGCTTGAGATTTTCATATTTTAAAGATTGTCGTATACCTTTACCTTGACAGTTAATTATTGTAAAACATGGTAAAAAAACCCAACCATTTTTTTAATATCACATATAGTTAGATGTGAAGTGTTTTTTTAATAGAAATGTTTATTATTTTATTAATACAATAAATGTGTCTCACATCTAGATAATATAGGATGTTATTATGGAAAGTGATAGTAAAAACTAAGGGTATGAACTCGTGGAAGAACCAAAAGTTGTGATGTGTTTTGATTCAAGAGAAAAAATGAGATCATAGTTCAAGAAATATGCAAAACAAGTGGGGTTTGGGATGACAAAGAGAAGTTCTATGACTAAGAAGGATGGAAAGTTAAAATACTTGACTCTTGTGTGTGTGTAGGAAGTAAAGATGCTTTCGTAGGGGGAAATAGTGATAAGGTGCTAAGCTCGATTGCTCGCATAAAAATATTTGCATATGCAAGAATCGTAACAAGTATTGAAGTATTTTAAAGAAAGTAGATGTTAAACCCACATAGATTAATTATACTATTGAATACTAAAATTCACTAAATTAATTCTTATTTGAAAAAACAGATAAATGAAGATATTCTACTATCTAAATTAAATTGAAATACTTAACAAAAAAAATTTAAAAAGTAAAATAGCAAAAAATCTAAGAATGCAAAAATATAATAAGAATGGTTCTAGAGTGTTTGATTTCACCTAACAAATCTCACATAATTTATTATTTCTAATTATTAAATCTCAATACTCCCATGTTGATGATAAAAATCTCTTAACTATTCAATATTTTCTCTCGAACAATAATAAAAAATCCCTAACCAAAAACTTTATATCTCTATATGAATTTAATTAATTAGAGACTCATTAAGTTTTTTGGATTTTTCATAAAAATCACACTAATCGCGGTATAGTAACTCTACTTTCGCTCAACTAATGGTGTTTCATCTTAGAGCTAAATCACAAATCACCTCTTGATCTCATTGAGATTCAATAGATTAAACAATAATTGGCTAGAAAATTGTAAGCATTAAGAACATGAATTAAACACTCAATTATGGAAATATTAAAAATAAAATAACTCAGAATATAAATTGTGTGTTCAATACTAGACTATATCAAAACTCTATAAAATAAAATTAGTTCATGATTAAATTGAAAAGAAAACAAATAAAACTAGTATTTTTTATTGGAGTCAGTTGATGAAACATGCAAGTCTCGTCTTTGTCCTTTAGATCATTCTCCTCAGAAAAATTCATAAGAAAATCTCCAAAATGCTGCATTGTTGCCTTTTGGCTTTCTTTTTTTTGTTTTTTTGTTTTTACTTCTATTTAGGTTTGACTTGCTGTGGCGCTCATGAAGACTTAATATATATCATTCTATATATAAAAGTGTCAATAAAGCAATGAACAGTAATATTTTCGTTACCCGAATTTACCCTTTTTGGACGACTCACTTTCTCCCTTACAATTTTGTAAATGACACTCATATCCTAGCATTGTCTTCTTCCTTCTAGAATAATTAGGACTCGCTCTGCTGCTTCTTCCTTTTCCACCGCTTCATTTTAGAATTCTATTACCATGCGGCTTCCTCAAAATTAGTTTCCAATAACAGTTACGTACCGCCCATCTATATATTGATGCTTTGCATGAATCAAACATCATAGGGCTTCTTTTTTTCTTGGAGTTAATTGAAGGGAAAAAATAAAGTTGCATGGGCTTAATAGACTTTTTCATGGGTTCAAATATGACATGTGGCCTCATGAAAGTCTCCAAATGAAATCCCACCAAAATGCGGCCCATGCTTTCAAATATATGAGTGCGGCTCAGTTAATATGGCATGATGAGAGTAAAGCCCATATGGATTGCAGCTCTTTAGCCAGATGAATTTCAGCTAAATAGAAAGTGAAGTGATGCGGCTCATGAATTCTCTTTAAAGTGAAGTCCATGTTATAAAACTAGAGAAAGAATAATATAATAAACTTAAGCACTGAAATAAAAACACTGAACTGAAATTTAATTCAATTCCCACACTTTACAAAATGACCAAGAGCTCATATATATAGAACTCTATATCCAACAAACATTCGGCTTAATTGCTTAAAACAATTTTGGCTTAATTGTCTAAATGAATTTTCGCTTGAAGGCCGAAATTCAATTTGGCATGTGTGGCAGTGGTCATTTACCACCGCCTCAAATACAACACTCCTGCTTGAATGAACACCAATGCAGAATATGTCTAATTAAAACCTTGCTACGAAAAATCCAACGGGGAGAAAAATCAATGACGAAGGAAAAATAGTACAATATTCATGTGTACCGCCAAGTGTTTTAGGATTGCCTCATTAAAACTTTGCCAAGAAAATTCAATAGGACAAAATCTTAACAAAAAAAAAGTACAATCAGCACAAGTTTTCAAGATATTTACTCCCCATGAAAAGTATATAATGATAAATCTTTAAGTTTTCGTATTCCAACGTTCTACACAATTTTCTTGAATGTCGTAGTTGGTAATGCATTCTTAAATAAATATGTCAAATTATCACTTGACCATATCTACTTGACATCAATTTCATATTTCTTTTGAAATTCGTGAGTTTAAAAGAATTTATGTGAAACATGTTTGGTTCTGTCACTTTTGATACATCATACTCTGATTTGAGTGATACAAGTAACATTATCTTCATATAATATTGTTGGACTATCACTGATTATGGGAAAATTACACTTTTCTTGAATATGTTGAGTCATTGATCTTAGCCAAATACACTCTCGACTTGCTTCATGAGTTGCAATGATCTCTGAGTGATTTGAAGAGTGGCAGATAGTATTTACTTGACAGACCTCCATTATATAGCAGAATCTCCATAAATAAATACATATCTAGATTGAGATCTACTTCTATGTGAATCTAAGAGATAACTTGAATTTGTATATCCAACCAACTGTGGACTTGATCCACGTTGATAAAATAATCCTATATCAACTATTCCTCGAAGGTAATGAAGGATATGTTTAATATCATTATAATGCCTTTGAGTTAGTGCAAAACTATATCTCGCAAGTAGATTAACTAAAAATGCAATATCAAGCCGAGTGCAATTTGTAAAATATATCAAAACTCCAATTGTACTGATATATGGTACTTCAAAACCAATGATTTCTTCATTATCTTCATAAGAACGAAATGGATCTTTCCGCACATCAAGTTATCGAACAACTATTGAAGTACTCAAGAGATGAGGTTTGTCCATATAAAAGTGCTTCAAGACTTTCTCTGTATACGTTGACTAATGAATAAGGATTCCATTTGGCAAATGCTCGAGTTATAGGCTGAGACAAAGTTTCGTTTTGCCAAGATCATTCATTTCAAATTCATTCTTTAATATATAGCCGTTCTTGTGATTTCTTCAGGAGTTTCAACAAAATTTAAATTATCAACGTAAACCGCAATAATGATAAATTCGGATTTCGATTTCTTAATAAAAACATATGGACATATAGAATTATTATCAAATCATTCTTTTAATAGATATTCGCTAAGACAATTATACCACATGCATTTGGATTGTTTTAACCTATATAAAGATCTTTGAAACTTACTAGAATACATACTTCTGGATGTACTTGGATTAGATGCTTCAGGCATTTTATATCCTTCACGGATTTTCAAATATATGTCAAGATCTAATGGTCCATATAAATATGCAGTGACCATATCCATCAACTGCATATCCAATCCTTTTGTAATTACCAAATTAATAAAAAATCTGGATATGATTGCATCCATAATGGGAGAATATATTTTCTCATATCAATCTCGAGTTTCTAGAGAAAACCTTTTGTGACAAGTCGTGGTTTGTACCGCACAATTTTATTTTTCTTATTATATTTTCATACAAATACCCACTTATATCCAACAGGCATTACACCATTTGGTATTTAGATAACATGTCCAAATACCTCTCGCTTTGCTTGTGAGTGTAATTCAATTTCAATAGCTGCTTTCCATTTTTGTCAATCATTTTTATGTCGACATTCTTTGACGATTTTTAGATCACTTTCTTCATCACTTCTGGTAATCTCAAAGGTCATTTTATATGAAAATATTTTATTAACAACAAGTTTTTTTAAATTCAAAATTTCTCCAGTACTTATTATTTTCAGGTACATGTTTTTCTTCAAGAGAAGACATTTGATGAAATACCTTCTAAAATTTTCAGGAGATTTTGAAATAGAAGATTTGATCTATTCAAAAGCATTAACTATGTTGTGGTCTATGTTGTGGGTATGACTTTTTCAAGAACACCAAATTTATTTTGTATTTTTCTCTTTTGAGAAATTTTATTTTTTACATCAATAGGTTTACCACACTTCAAGCGTGTCTAAGACTCATTTATTGCTATTTTAGCAACTTGTCCTTTAGGGACTGCAATCTTTACTGGAGCATTAACAGTAGGAATATGTGATTTTACCACACTTTTAGTATCAGTAAATACATCCAGTAATAGATTTGCAACACTTTGTAAATGAATAATCATCTGAACTTCTAGTTTATATTCATTTGTAGGAGGGTCAAATTGAGACAAGATTTTATTTTTCAAAGTAATTTCTTGTCGTGCTTCAAGCATCTTGTTATCTAATGTTGGGAAAATGGATTCGTCAAAATGACAATTCTCAAAACGTGTTTTAAACATATCCCATGCAAGAGGCTCAAGGCATCTAATAATAAATAAAAAATCAAAACCAACATATATTCCAAATCTGCGTTGAGGACACATCTTTGTACGTTGTGGATGTGTAATTGGAACATACATAGCACATCTAAAAGTATGAAGATGAAAAGATATTTGGTTGTTGACCAAATGCAAGCAGTAAAGGAGAATATTTGTGATATGCAGATGTTCTAATTTGAATTAGTGATGCTGCATGAAGTATAGCATGTCCCCAGACAGAAATAGATAGTTTTGATTTCATAAATAAAGATATAGCAATTAGCTGAAATCTTTTGATTAACAATTCAGTTAAACCGTTTTGAGTATGTATGGACAACAGGATGTTCAACATCTATTCCTATTGACATGCAATAGTTATCAAAATTTTAAGATAAAAATCTACCTGCATTATCCAATCGAATAGTTTTAATTGGATAGTTGGAAAATTATGCTCGTAGTTTAATTATTTGCGTAAGAAATCTAGCAAAAGCAATACTTCTAGTGAAAAGTAGACAAACATGTAACCATCTATTAGATGCATCAATTAAAATCATAAAGTATCTAAATGGTCCACTTGATGGATGAGCAGACCCATATATATCCACGTAAATCCTTTGTATCAAGGATGAGACTCAACGACGACTTTTGAAAAAAATGGTTTGATAATCAATTTACCTCGAGAACAACCAGAGCACAAATATTTATTAGGTAAAATAATCTTTTGATTCATTAAGGGATGTTTATACAAATTATCAATAATTCATCTCATCATTATTGATCTTGGATGTCCAAGGTGATCATACCAAGTCATAAATACTTTGGAGTCAATGCACTTCTGGTGCATTACCACATGTGATTTCATTGTTTTCATTTCTGTATAATATTATCCAGAAGAAAGAGCAGATAATTTTTCTAATACGAGTTTTTGGCCCAAAATCATTTTAGTAATGAGGAGATGCTCTTTACTGCCTTCATTGGTGGTTTCAATATAATAATCATTAAAATGTATCTCTTTGAAATTCAATAATTTTCTTCTAAATTAGAAAATAGAATATCATTAATACAAAATTTGGTGACATTAGACAACACAATATAAACTCTTCTGAAACCCTCAATTAGATTTGATGAATCTGATATGATATAGACATAGGTTTTGCTTAGTGTTAGATTTTGAAAGTATTTTTTTATCTTTAAGAATTGTGTGAGTTATAGCACTGTCAGCCAAACATATATCTCTATCATTCATCTTGGAGACAAAGTTCATCAGTAGAATCCATGATTCTACAAATTATATAAAACTTCTATTACTTTAAAATATCGAAAAAAAGTAATGAATTCTAATTTTGTAAGATTTGAAATTTTTTGAAATAGAAGACTACTAGCTTTAGAATCGGCAGTCTCATCCTAATAACGTGTTATAAAACTAGAGAAAGAATAATAGAATAAACTTAAGCACTGAACTGGATTTTAATTCAATTCCCACAATTTACAAAATGACCATAAGCTCTTATATATATAGCTCAATATGCGGCAAACATTCAACTTAATTATCAAAAAGAATTTCGGCTTAATTTTCGAAATGAGACTGAAACCCCATTCGGCATGTGTGGAGGTGGTCATTCACCACCACGCATATACAATAATCCACATTTTTTCTCAATAATTCTTCTCATTCCTTTAAATATAAATAAATAAATATATATATAAATAAAAATCAAGTCAAGTCAAATCAAATCAAATCAAAAGAAATAACAAAAGATTAACAATTTTAATAAGTAAAAGACTAATAGAAATCATATAAAAAATTATGCTTATCACCGATCAAGGTGAAAAGTAAAGGTTGACCACTATCAAAGAGAAAAGAATCTACATTAAAAAAAATCAAGAAAAAGATTAAAAATCCAAAAGAGTGAACAAAATAAGGTTACTCACATATTTTTGTGTGTTGGTTAATTATATGTAAACCATTGTTTTTATATCTTTCTCTAATATTTCTTATCATGGATTATCAGAAATATGCTCTAATATCTGAACATGAGATCCTAACTCATCTCTTGTTTGATTTTAATGCTATATCGACTACATTATCAAGGATGATAGTATTACTTATTTTTTCACAATATATTTTAATGTTTCTATTTTAATATTTGCATATATCATCTATTCAATTATGTGAATATGAGACCCGAAGTACTCATCTCCCACCTGATTTTAGTGCTACCTTGAATGCACAATCAAGAATGATAGTGTTGTTTATTTTTTCCAAATATATTTTGGTGTTTCTATTTTAACATGTTCTTGTTATTTTGTATTTTTATAAATATAACCTCACACAATTCCACTTGTGAATGAGGGCATTCTCTATTTTTCTATCAATCAAAATGTTGATACAAACACTCAGGAGCATTTTTTGTATTGAATTTTTAGCCAAATAAAAATGAAGTTAAAGAGATGTTGATTTCTAATTACATTTAATGCAAATCTGGGACTTTAATGATATTATTATTCTCATTACTGATTGAAGTAAAAGAGTTTGTATTTTTTGAGACTTTGTTGTGGTTTGGCAATGTTGGGACTTGGAGTATGTTAACTGAATTGTACATGGTTGTGATGAAGGAGAGGAGCTTGTAGTTTGTGCAAGTGTAAATACTTGTGCTATGCTGGAAAATGTGTATTTTATATAAGTTGTAATAGTAGTTTAACATATCAGTCATTTTTTGTACATGTATTCTTTGGCTTTCACTTGTAATATTATTGAACGATTATAACCATATGGTTGAATGAAGTTCATGTTAATGATCAGTCAAGTTCTTTTTGACATGTTGTTTTTGGCTCTATAATTTTTTGCAGCTCATTATTAAAAAAATTGAATGGTTGTAAATATTGCTTATTGGTTTGGATGGTTTTAAGCATATTTCTAGTGTGTAACTGGTGTACCAATGATATATGGATGTTGTGGTTGCCAAATACAATTCCAAACATGTAAAGATAGACAATTGTTTATTGTGAGAAGAGATGTTTATAACTTTGTTTCATGGTTGATCACGGTCCTCACACTAACATTCATTTCTAAAAAGTTAAATGCACTTATATAGGGACAAAAAAAAAAAATTGCATTTTAACAAAACTATGTCACAGTTTAAAACCTGATGCCATTTCAACAGTATAATTAAAAAGTTAAAATTAAAATTCCTTATAAGAGACTTTATTCAATAAAATCCAAATAACTTTTAATCAAAATACTTCTTACACTCACAACAACACAACCTAAATTGTGAACAACATAACTCAAAATATAACCTACCCAATTTACAGTACACAATTCAAGGTAACATCAATGTACCTTTCTTTGTAATAAAACTTATAATGATTTGACACAGAAAAAGAATGACACACAAAGTGCTACTCTATATTTATTACTTTTGGTCCTTTTATCTTTTAATTTTTACTCCACACTCAATTGGTTTGATGTCTATTGCCTACTTCATACTTTTTTGCTTATTGTTGTTGCAGCTATTGAGGCTTTATGGGAGGAGCTTTTGCAAGTTGTTTTGTATTTGCAATCAACTTCTTTACCACCTCAATGCAATTTTTAGATTAAATTTTACTTGAAAAAAGAATAGAGAAATTGTTAAGAACTAAAATTTGTGGTTTTAGGCACCGATCTCCAATCCTTGTAAATTATTGGAACCAACTTATTAGTTCTCGCAATCAGACCACCAAATCTTACCACCTTTGATTTTTGCTTGTTGATGGGTTGACCAAGTAGATTGAGCTCATATCAATCCTCTCCCCTTCTGAAAGATGCCAAATGTCATTTAAAATGTACAATTGTCTCTTTACTCTGTCTCTATTGCTATCTGTAAAAATAGATTTAGTGGCATTGTTACTATTTTGTAAATGTATATTCATAGTGAAATAAATAAGTGTAAAAAAAAAAAAAAAATACCAACAATGATAATAAAATGATCTTCAATGTCGGAAGACAAGTCGATATTTTCTTCTTCCAAATGTGGTGCGATTGGTACAAATGTTTCTGGTTGGGTCTCTCTTCTAATCTCTATATGTGTTGATAGTTGGCCTCCCATTTATATTGATATAGAAGGTTGGGTCCCCTGCTACAAAGATAATAATGGCTAAGTCTATTTGCTAATCTCTATTTGGCCTTCCATTTGTATCGATGTAGAAGGTCGGAACCCTTTATGTGAAAATAATGATGATTGGAAATGATAATATATAGAAGGTGTTGACTCCACAATCCCATCAACGGAAGGGGGTGGCCCATCAACAAAGGACAATGAATGGGCCCGCTATCAAGGGATGGGTATGATTGAGTCTCACTATGGACAGTTCGTGCTCTTGTAGATTGTCTTTGCAATTATGGTATGATAGTCTTTGCTTTTTTTTTAGACCCATTGTACCTATAAAAAAAGTTTACATATATGCAAATCATATATGAGAATAGTATGTTGGAGCATGATATGAGATAGAAAGCCAAGTTATAAGAGATATCATGTTAAAAAGTCTAAATATATATTTCTTACTCAATACTATTGACGAGTTTTGATTATCATTCCATCTATGTCATTTTGCGTTCACACAACATTATCAATATTTTGTTCAATAGCTTTATCATTGGAAGTGTTACTATATTCATTGACTAAATATTCATCATCATCATCATCAATCACTTCCTCTTCACCAATGTCATACACATCTCTTGGTTTTGTTTTAACAACGACAATCCAATTTGGGTGTCTTTCATCTACCACATGATATACTTGATATACTTGAAAAGATAAAACAAACGAATCATCAGTTATCCGATTACCAGTGTGTACTAGATGTGAAATTTACAAGAGTAAAGCCAAACTTGTTCTCCTTGAAACCTTTATCCCGAGTAATGTCTGCCCAATTGCATTTGAATAACACATGTCGAGACCCCATGATAATACATAACTTGAATTATGCGTGTTAATTGGCTATACCAAGTAAAGACATCTTCAGTATACATACTAATATCACAATTATGAGTTTTCTTCCCATTTTCATGATTCTTAGTGCGATATTTTGTGTCATTGATGATAGTTCGCTTTAATATTTTTGGCAATTTACATGGGATTTTTAGAATGCATTACGAATTTTTGTCTCAATTCTTAGTGTGATATTCTGAGACAAAGTTAAGTTGTTTCTATATATATTTGAAGATGAAAAAAAGGAGAGAAATATTTTTATGTATGGTTTTTGTTGGAGAATTTTTCATGGAGAGCGATTCTATTTGGGTTGTCGACTCAAACATCTTGGATTAGATTCTACACTAAGAGTTCCATTGACTCTTATATATGGTTTGGGCAAGTAAATTTGTGTATTTGGGGTTTTAATTTGGAAGGGTGGGTAATAAACATATACGGTTTGGGCAAGTAAATTTATGTTTCTAACCTATAGAGCCTACAAACAATAACCAAGAATATATCATGACTAATTATGTTTATTATGATTCTATCAGATTTTTCCTTGATCAAACAAAGTCATGCAAGTTTTTGTTGATGGGTCTGCTGTAGATGAGATTACCTGGCATTCACAAAGTCTCAAAGGTAAGCATTTTCACCTGTAATAGTTATTAGTGCTCTTCTCCCCCGCATGTAGTTATACATCCTGTCTTATGGCTCCTTTTTTGGTTGATTTGTACCTTGGCTTCTATGTGGAAATAGTGGACTCTATTTTACCAACTTGCCAAAGGAAGAGATTGAAAGGTAAGCTTCAGATGAATCCTTTTTTCTTCAACAATTGTGCTCTAGTTGGTTGCCAAGGAAAGGTGATGATAGGACATATGGCTGGAGATTCCAGTTGTTGAATGCTCAATGCAAAAATAAATTTTTTTATTTTCTTCTTGTCTCATAGCTCTTGTCAAACAGAACAGAGCAATAGGATAGTTTGTTAATTTCCCTAAGGTATGCTCTATTGTTTGGGATTTTGAGTAGGATATATACAATTAATTTTGTATTTGATTAATTTTACTTCGAGATTTTGCTTAGTTAAACTCGATTTCATGAGTATTGGTTTTCTTTTGGTTAGGAAGACTGATAAGATTAATTGGAATTACTTGTATGATTCAAGTAAATAGTCCTTTTACAAATGAGATCCAACCTTTCTTAGATTTATGAGGCATGGTTCACTCGCATGATATGTTTGCACATTGTGTTTCATAATTGCTAGCTACCTTGTTCTGTATGATGTTTACAAGTTTCAGAGTGATTGGTGTTATAACTTGGACTACATTCTAAGACAATATAGCATCCATTTACACATATAACTTGCTATGCTTTATTTGCCTTTGTCATGCATATTTTCTAATTTAGTATGACTTTTCTAATATTTTTCAGGCTCAACGATTGCATAACAAATTCAAAGAACTATTGCATAAATGTGAAGAAGAACTACCTATGTGGGAAATGGTCCTAAAGCTAATGACAAATACAATGTGAAGAAGAAGAATTATCCATAAAGCACTTTTATGTGATTTTATTTGTAATTTTTTTTTATTATATGAATAATGACTCATTATATCACATTTATTATTAACTTATATTATATATATTTTATTGTGGGATATCATATTATTGGTACATTCTAAGCTCCATTAATTAATCCAATGCATTGGCAACGTTACAGTGTTTATATTAATTTCGTTCATTTAAAATTCGCGCCGGCAGTGGACAAGTAGTGGGCTTGTGGCGTTTACATTACATCATTAGTTTATGCAATGCAGAGCAAGCAAACTCGTGGTGGCATTTCGATAAACGCCATTAATAAATTAAATGTGCTGCCAATGTACTTAGGGGAGTAAAAAAAAATAAAAAATAAAAAAATCGGCCCGGACCGGTTCAAACCGGACCAGTTAGACCGGTTTTAAATCAATCCGGTTCGGGACCGGTTTCTAGAAATACAAAACCAGTAATTATCAGTTCGGTTTCGAGCAATTTTGGACCGGACAGGTCATATTACATATATATTTAAAATTATTTTCTTAAATATTATATATGATATATTTTTATATTATATATAGTTTTTATATATAATAATAGAAATTATAATTATGTATAAATAATGTTATAATATTTATAAAATAAAATAAAATTTTAATTTTAAACATGAAAATTTAATTGATCATATGTTTTAAACATATTTATAACAGTTTTTTAAATCAGATTTTTGTTTCAGTTATTTTTAATATATAACAGTTTTTATTTTATAACATATTTTTTTATTGCAGATTTTTTTATATAACAGATTTTTTTAGTAAAACAGATTTTTACAATAAACTACATTTTTTTTTTAATACAACAGATTTTTAAACTAGTTTTTTTTCTTCCAAAAAATAGATTTTATTTTTAGAAATTTGCTATTAATTAAAACCGAAAAATCAGACCAGAACCAAATCGGAACCAATAAAATCGATGCTACCAATTTTGAGAAATAATTGGAGCATAACCAGTTTTACATTTTGCAAAACTGGTGGTACCGGTTTGGTTCTATATTTTGGTCAAAATCGAATCGAACCAGACCGAGTATACCCCTAAACGTACTATTAGTAGCATTCAAATAAATGCTACCTATTTGTATTGTGCACCGGTAACGTACAAGCATCGGTGTTATGGTAATGCAACTATTTTAATCATTGATGACGTTTAGTTAAACGCTGTTACTATATAAAAGTGCCGCCACCAAGGTACTATTATGGCATTTAAATAAACACCGTCAATTTATATGATGTGCTGGTAACATACTACCAATAACGTTTATGGTAACGCCATTATTTTATGTAATGGGATAACAACGAATTACTGGCGGTGTTTAAGTAAACGCCGTTAATTATGATAATGTGGTGGCACTTCAAAGAATGCCGCTAAATTTTATACAAACACCATTAATGAGATTTTCAAGTCTTGACAGTCGAACAAACGCCGGCAATGCGAAAATAGCTACCCCTAAGTATCGACAAACACTTATGTCGGGAAAAAGCGCTGCCAAGTAATTAGCAGCATTATTTTGGACTGGTGTCGAGGCATATCAAACGCTACCAATTCTTGGTTTTTTTTTGCAGTGGATCTCATCTGCAAAAACAAACCAGATCATTAAACACAATTCTAGACATGTAAAGACGACAATTGTTTCTTGTGAGGAGAGATATTTATAACTTTGTTACATGGTTGATCGTGGTCCATACACTAACATGCATTTCCAAAAAGTTAGATGCACTTATATAGAGAGAAAAAAAAAAGTATTTTAACACAATTATATCCTAGTTTAAAACCTGGTGTCATTTCAACACTATAATTAAGAAGTTAAAATTAAAATTTCTTTTAAGAGACTTTATTTAACACAATCCAAATAACTTACAATCGAAATAATTTTTACACTCACAACAACATAATCCAAATTGTGAACAACACATCACAAAATATAACCTACCCAATTTACAATACACAATTAAAGGTAACATCAATGTACCTTTGTTTGTAATAACACTTACAATGATTTGACACAAAAAAATAATTCATGACACACAAAGTGCTACTCTATATTTATTACTTTTCATCCTTTTATCTTTTAGTTTCTACTTCACATCAAAGTGGTTTGATGTTTATTGCCTACTTCATACTTTTTTGTTTGTTGTTGATGCGTTGCTGAGGCTTTATGAGAAGAGATTCTGCAAGTTGTTTTGTATTTGCAATCAGATTTTTTACAACCTCAATGCACTTTTCAGATTGAATTTTACTTGAAAAAAGAACAAAAAAAAAAACTATTTAGAACTGAAATTTGTGGCACCATACAATTTACAAATTTCTGTATACTAATAGCATTTATTCACTATATTGATCATAAAAATTGATTGCATTAAATGTCTTCTTAGAGTGATTGTATTAAATGTATGGGAATAAGTACGAATCAACATCATATACTAATTATGCATCATGTCTTGAACAAAAATACTCAATTGAATTATAAAAAATAAGGTTAACCCAAAACTTTATTGAACTAATGCTCATAAACCACCTAGCTATTTCCATAATATACTTTCAAATCCCACAAACCAGTTTTGCATTAATCCTTAAACAAACAAGATTGATAGTCTTATTTTCTATCGTTTTGCATTAATTTTTCCAGTACCAAGCAAAAGGTAACCCTCAAATCAAAACCCAACTCAGAAAAATTCACAAACCCAACAAAACTATATCCAATTCCATTGACCCAATCCCTAAACCCAATTACAAAACTGAAGTGTAAAATGATATACTTTGACACTTTGAATAAATATTTCTTAGGAGGCTGATCTCTATTCATTCAAGCAAAGATTGTAGGGCTCCTCATTACTAAGATATATATTGTGAGGGGAATTTTTCCCCAGCTCATAAAACTTCCTAGGCCCAACCCATTGGGAGGGATCCATTAAGAGAAAGGAAAGAATGAGGAAAAATGGGACAAATGCATGGGAAGCACAATATTTTATATATGAAAAAAATAATATGGCAAGAGAGAAAAAATGAATGATTTGATATAAAGTAAAGAAATTGATATAAAGCAAAGAGGGGCAAGAGATAAAAGGGACAAACATACACAACTTTGTGAGGACTTTTGGCTAAACTTCATCTTCCTCAACGTCACTATAGTTAGACTCCAGCGAGAAGAGAGAACCAGAGACAGAACTCAAATTTTCGTTGTACAGTAAAGATGGGAGACCAAAAGAGACTGTAAATAAACTTCTTATAGTAGAAACTTTCCTCTCCCAAACTCCTATAGACATAAGCCTAGTTCCGGGTCACATAAATCTACATGTCTCCCTTATTATTTCTTATGCATTTAAATATTGTTCATCATCATGGATGTACGTGTAGGCGCCGTACAACCACACCGGATCACTACTAAAAGTTTTTCACCACATTGATCGAGCCCCAATTGCCACCTCAATGTGCTCTGAGAAGGAATCTTTGTTTTCTTCTGGATCACACCATTTTAGGCATTAACATATATATATATATAATATATATATATATATATATATATATATATATATATAAGAACCAATATTAATGGAGAGTAAGGCCGGGGATTGAAGATTCAATTGCTAACCAAAATTTTAAAATAAAAATGCTAGAATTACACGCTTAGTTTTTATAAGGTTTCTACTTAATGCCTCAATGAACCTAACTTAATTACTAGTTACACACGTAGAAGTGTTTTTTATTTAATAAACTTAGTTTTTCCGGCATATAAGATGTACGATTGACGAATATATAATTCCATAGAAGTAAAAGACAGAGAAATGTTATTTGTCCTGAATTATTGTTTCGAAAATTTCTCCCAAATGCTAAAAAAATTATTTTTATATATTTTGTTTTACTTAGTGATTAAGAAAATGTTTTTTAATAATGTTATATTTTTTATTTTAAAGAATATTTTAAAATACTAAAACAATGAATGAAAACAAATAATAATAAAAAAATTTTGCTGTTCGGGAGATTCATTCGGGCTACTGCATCTTCAGTTGATGTAGCACGACTCAAATTAAGACAAAACATCCTGATCTCTCTACCTATATATATAAAATCTGATCGAGCTAGTAATCTCTAAATAAAAAAATATAATATTAAAAACATATAATTTAATAATAATTTATTCAATTTTTAATTTTTAATTTATCTCATCTCATGTCTATAAATTAACTAAACCATCCAATCAGGGGCGGAACCAGAATTTTGTATCTGGAGAGCTATCGATAAAATGTGCAATAAATATAAATTTTATAAGGATGATTATCAGTAATAAAAGTGTCATGTTTTATTATTACCAAACTCTCTAAATGTATATTAATCTTTGAATTGTTTACGTCTTTTAAAAAAAAAAATTAATTATTTTTAAGTACTTGCTCATATTTTTCTATGATTTAAGAAAAATTTATAGATTAAGAATAAATTTGAGAATTTTCTAATAAGTAATGATGTAACGCTGTTAAAACTTTAATAAATTATATCTCATAATCATACAAGTTAGACTGAAACTAAATAAGTGAGTATAATCAATCAATTTTACAATCATATAAATTTATAATCAATTTTTTTATTAGAGTTAGACTGTTAGTTGAGTAACTGTGAGATTATATGAGTTGAAATTTGAGTTTAAGTGAAATTAAAAGTTAGAATATAAATAGATATATATTAAGATTTAAATGAATAATTTTAATAAGAAAATTTTGAGAGGGTATTTTTTATTTATTTTTAATTTGAGAAAGAATTTAATTATATATATTTATATTATAAATTAATTTTTAAAAAATATCACCCTCTCACCCACTAAGCTGGATCAGCCCCTGCATCCAGTCATTTTTTGTTTTATTACAGTGATCTTGAGTCTTGTTCGAATTAATTATTATATTAATACTCGTCGATACTATCTTAGAAAATACGTATTAATGCTTGTAGAGGCCTGCTAATATTATTATTTTTATTTGTCAATCTCAATCACGTACAGTATCCTTGATTTCTCATATAATCAACTATTTAAAACAAAAAACTACTTAAAATATATCATATCAACGAGAGTGATCAGAGGTAATATATATCTTTTAATTACCTGATTTTTTAGATATCGTAAGGCCGGATATTGCTGCAATTAACCATCCATTGCTTTTCAACATAGGAAGCGGCTCCATGCAACAAGATGAACCGGGAATTAAGCAGGCGGCCAGGGAGAATATATAATATTTTTCTTGCACTACAAGATTTTGAATTTTTTGTCACGAAATTTTTTTTTTCCGTGGCACTAAGTCGTCTTTTGCCACAAAATTGACTAGAGGAAATAAACATCAACTTTTTCTCACGATTTTGTCGTGGTAAAAAATACTTCATGGCTAACGATTTTTAACTGCGATATAACTATTTTTTGCTACCAAATTTTATCATGGGATATAAAAATAACCAGAACCTAAATTAATCGTAGCTGATTTAAATTTCATGGTCAATTTAGTGCAGCATATTGCACTTATGTGTATTAATCAAGACTTTTTTATTTACTTTTTTAAGTGGATTTAGCTCTTAATTGCTGGAAACAAAAATAGCTTATTTAAGTTTCATGGTCATTGTAATGCAGCCTATTGCACTTGGTTGAATTATTAATCATTACTTTTTTTACTTACTTTGGTATATGGATTTGGCCCTAATTACTGGAAACATAAAAGGTTGATTTAAGTTTTATATTATAATGCAACATCAACTATTTTGTTTAAAGAACAATATTGCATTTACTTGCTCTGGATCTTAATTAGATTTTCTTTGACGACCTTGTGGTGTTTTGTGTCTACTTAGGGAAATTTATGAACCAAAATGCGCATATAATATTCGAGTAATTCCATATCAGCTTCACTAGATACCAACTTTTATAGCCCCAACATCTGACATCATTAATTTGGAAAATAATTTATGTTTTTTGTGCAAGAGTGAATGAAGAGTTAGAAAATATGTGGCATACAGGCTGTATATGTAGGTATCACAATCTGGATGGTATATGAAAAGTAACCTAATATGCATGACGGTTTGTACAAGAGGTTACTAATCTTGACAATCCATATATTACCATCTATTAACCTATGTAATTTTGAAATTGTCAATTGAAGAGTTGAAATATTCTCATCACATTGGTTGCACACTAGCATTTTACACTAATATCTAAAAAAATGGCATGGTTGTGCATTTGTAGGTTTTAGATGTTATTTTAAGATCCCAAGAATTCGGATTAATTAGCTCATGGCGCAGCTAGGTCAGACAAGAATGGTTTAGCAAACTATGTAGAATAATGTATATATAATTGTATGCTTTGAACTCTAAGTGTTAGATGAATACACTGATGACTTAAGGATTTTCTGGACTAGACAAGGGAAAGCATGTAATTAAGTAAATATAAGTCCTTTTTGGTGACATGCAAAAGTACAATTAATTGACTTTTGACCAAATATATATATGGAACTTCTTATTAAATTGGTTGAATTATTTTTGTGCATGAATCTAGATATGCCCAATAATTTGTGCATGAATCATAGAAGCTGAGTTAACAAGTGTATTTAATTGTTTGGATAGATGATGTGAGGACTATAGTAATTGTTTGGTTTAGGACACTTGTATTTGGTGGTGGATATGAAAAAAGTAGCATTGCTATCAAACTAATAAACTTTTGTGCCTTCTTAATACGTTTATTGTGGACTATAGTAATTGTGGACTATAGCATTTCTCTTACTGCGTTTATTTGTGCCTTCTTAGTTGGGTTAGTCATGCATTTTTATTTTTTTAAATTTTGATTGATGTGGTTTAGTTTTTGTGTCTTATTATCTGAGTACAGGAAAAGAAAGTAGAAGACATGCTTATATAGCTGAACTTAGTTTGGTTTATAATGTCTTGTCTCGTTATGTATATTTTAGCCTATATAGCTGAATTTAGTTTGATTTCTAAAACTTGTATATATTGGGTATAGATTAAGTTTGTAAAAATAAATGTATATTTTAGCCAGTATTAGAGTATTTGTTATGATTATTTTTTGCTTAAGTCGCGTTTTTTTTTTCTAAATTTTTTTTTTCTAAATTCTATTAGCATTTGCCATGAACATAATTCGTGGCAAATACTTTTTACCTGCAGTTCACTCAATAGCTAATACCTGTTTGCAAGCAAATATATTGGTGGGAAATAATTTTTTTCGAAAAAGTACAAGATTGGGATGAATAATTTTCACAAAAAAAATCATCCCAAAAGATTTTTCCCCACAATATTAGTAGTGGGAACAAGTTATATGTCATCAATGTATTCGTGGGTAAAAGTTTTTTTCGGCCTATTGTCTTATGAATTTTGCATATTATACCCACAATGTCAGGTAGTGGAAAAAAGTTTGTATTTGGATTATATGCCACCAACATCCTCCTAATAAATTTGGTGGAAAAAAAATAGTTCTCACTTAATATATGCTTTTTTTTACTATATAACTTTGTGATAAAAAACCCAAAATCTTGTAGTGTGGTGCCATGCAGTCCTATATATATATATATGTGTGATAATTGACATTAATCTACAGATTAGAAAAACACACGAGTACATAACTCCATACACATGCACGATCGAATAGGCCGACAATATTGCATGATATGATATCTGTCTGTCTTTTAGTACTATTTATCCATTCAATCTACGTAAATATATATATATATATATATATATATATATATATATACGTGATGATCATCTGCTAGCTGGTTAATTCATACCATATTTGGCCTCACATGAATAGTGATCTATCTAGCTAGCTAGGCCTGTCTTTTCCATCAACCAGCTCTGATCATGATCTCTTTGGGGAAGCGTTTGAAACTTCATTATGATCATTTCTATTTTCATCATGAGGTAATTTGGACTTGTAATCGTCGAGGTACTGCTGATACAGATACGAAACAAAGCCCCAAACAGCCAAAACCATTGAGATCACCTTTATTCCACCAAGTTTATCGTGGAAAAAGATCACAGCCATAACCGGAGCAATGGGCAAACCTAGAGCACTTATGGCATTCGAGAAAAGCGAAGACACCTCAAGAATCAACCCTATAGAACCAATAGAGAAAACCTGCCACGATATGGCTGTCCAAATCAAAATCATGAGATATGAGACCTTCCCCAGTTCAAACCCTTCCATTTCTCTGTTCAGACCCTTCCAATCTCCACTAGCAAAAAGTCCCACCACAGTAGCTGAGGTGGCAACTACTGATTGATAGATTATCATGTCTGTGATGGCTGAAAATGTCTCCCTTTTCAAAACCTTCTTAAATGCAAGCTGTGTAAGGGAAAGCACCAACCCATATCCTGCAGATGCACCAACTGTACATATGAACCCAATTACATACTTTGATTTGGAAACTCCAGATATTGGGTCTGAAGAATCTGTTTGAAGAACAAGGAGAACCGAGGAAATGGTGAGAAGAACAAGAGAATTGATTATGAAAGGAGTGAACTTTTGGGAATTAAGGAAGAAAGAGAAAAGAGCATTGAAAGCTAATTGTGAGGAACAAATGAGGGAGTAAGTTGATACAGGAAGATACATCAACCCAACTGAATACAAGAAACAGTCTGCTGCAAGAAGAAGGCCAAGAGTTACATAAACTGATGAAAGTATCAAAACGGAGGGTCGTTTTGAGGTGTCTGTAGTTCTGGTATTGTGTCTTTTGGGTGCTGAGATGATGAAGTAGGGAAGGAGGATTGGAAAGCCAGCAAGCTGCACAAAGGTTGCTAACCATAAGCTCTTTCCACCTTTGTCGAAATACAATCTTCCCAGGAGTAACGCTACTGACTGCCCAGAGAGGAGAAGAAGTGCGTAGATGCCTAACCGGACCCACCGCATATAATTTCCACGTTGACTCGTACTGATTGTTGACTGGCTGCTGACTGCAAGGTGCATTTGCTCAGTTGAGTTGGCTTCTTTGTCCTCCTCATGATGAGATGCTAATTAGAGCAATATGCCAATAATACAACAAAAGCTGGATTAGAATTATTCTATATGGTATGAAAAAAGTTACATCGATTTGATCGTCAGTTCTTTTAGAAGTACTGGGCTAGCTGTTCTTATCTTCTTCAGTAGTAGTACTTGATCTACATGATATTTTGGTGTTAGATCTTAAAAGGGATCTAATTTCAACTCTCACCTGATCTACTTCGGAACCCATGCACGAATATATCAGGAATATAAGAGGACCAAGATGATCATGAGAAGTTCTAATGGCGGATCGAGCAGAATTATTTTGTTATCTTCCCGGCCACCACGGATATTCAGGCTTTGGTTACAGTTTTTTTCTTCTTCTTCTTCTTTTTTTTTTTTTTTAAAAGATGACTAGGTGGTGGAGGTTAATTATCTGTTCTAATTTACATCTACAGATCAGTACAGAGATGGGATATTTCCTAGAAATTCGGACCCATGTCTTAAATTAATGTTCTTTCAAGGGCATGGGAAAATCGATCACATATATACTTATATATATATATATATATATATATATAGTACTTGACACAGCATCTGATTCAGAGTTGAATATCAAACTATTTAAATCTATATTTCTCCAAATCTATTAACTTTGACCACTGAAAATATAAAAAATATAAGAAAAGAAAATTCTTCTTGCTAATTAATGAATCATGTATGGAAACCTAACTTACAAATGGTGTGGAGCTGCACTTGATCTTGAGCTTCTCCCATGTCAAATGTCAAGAAGTTCAAAGATGAAGATGAGAGAGAGAGAGACAGAGAGACAGAGAGAGAGAGAGAGAGAGAGAAAGAGAGAGTTATACAGAATGAAAATGAATCATGTGCAACGTGCGGTTTTGGCAGTTAATTTCCAGTCTCACACACACTCTTCACTACTATTTTCGAAGGGCGGACCAATCTATATATATGTGATCAGTGATTAAAAGAAACGTATTTATTTATTTTTGTATGTGGATGAACTTAAAAGTAGTCATCAAATGCCCGGATCAATTGATTGCTTATCCTTCACCTTAAATATGTCGTCTCTTGACCAATTTCCCACGATGTTAGAAAGAGACAAAGAAATTTTACAACAGTAATATTTAATGAAATAATTAAATTCTCAAATTAATTAACATTATAGAAAAATACGTACATTAATTAAAATCCGCCGGAGAGACCCATGGCATATATAAAGCAGAGAAAGCTGGAAATAATTGAGGGATAAGGACATTAAATACAAAGCCATACATTAAGTGAGACCATCATGTTTGGTGGGCCTCACAAGGTCGCTGCATGTAATTGAATTGAGGAAAGCGAGTCAGTTCAAGTTGCATCCAGTAACGTGGTTGGTGGATTTAACGATAGCTGAGAAACTGGGGAGCTTATTTCTTTCTTTCAAACTTATAATGAGGTGGGGGCCACCTATTTTCACTGAAAGATGCACCAGTCACCACCTGGGTCCTTGTCCGTGGGTGATTATTTAACTCATTTCGAGTGTAAAACACTCGATGCCTTTTCATTTCTTGCTGGAGTTCATTTACACGCTTTCTCCCTTCATTGGTGTTCGATTGATTGATAAAGATGATATGAGATAAGATGTAGTTAGGGCTGCAAATGAACAGAGCCGCTCGTGAACAATTCGAGCTCGACTCGTATAAACTCGACTCGGACTCGGTTCATTTATTAAATGAGTTGTTCGTGAACACAAATAATAGTTCGAATATTAAACGAGCAAAACTCGTATAATCTCGACTCGATTCGGTTTAGGTTCGTGAACAATATTCGTATAAACTCGATTCGACTCGTTTTGAGCTCGTCACAATACTCGTAATATTTATATATATATTTTTACATATATACTTACATATATTTTTTTATTATATATTTTAAGTGTTATATATATTATTTTTGATACTTTGTGTAAATAATATATATTGTTATTTCAAGTTTATGTATAAGTAACATGTTTTATTATTTTATAATAATGTAGTAAATTCATAAAAAAAAAATCATTGAGTCAAATATAAAATGTTTATAAAAATAAGCAACTCTAAGTCTCTAATTGATTGTGACACTTAAATAATTTTATTTTTATTTTTGGCCATATTTAATATTATATCAAAGGTAATTGAATAATTGAATATTAAATTAATAAATGTATTATGTCTAGAAGGAATGACTTTAATATACTAGGCATTCTTGATGCTATATGTATTGGAAAGTGACAATAAATCAATGTTACATTTAAAGTTGGTAAATTTATATTGTAGTATCTCTGTATGTGTATGTGGCTCATATCAAATAAAACATCAAATACGTCACACATGTATAGATAAAGCATGTTAGGATTACAACTTACAAGTTACATCTATATTTCATTTTGACGTAATTTTTGGGATTTTGTCATTTTTGACAAAATTTGAATACAGACGATTTTTAGTTATACAGTTCGACTTATGGGCTAATTTCTGACATTACTTGATTTGATAATATTCAGTTAAACTTTATAGACGTATTCTGTGTTTTGGGCGATTTTATTATATTCTTACTTATAAATTATCTATTGAAATTGGTTTATAGAATAATTGCAATTTTGTTCAACGTGACTCTTTTAATTTTTTTTTATTTATTTCATTATTAATAGTGACTAGTAGTACAAATATATAATATTTTTTAATATGTTTAGTGATTAAGAATAATAAAAAAATCCTTTAAAAAATAATAAAAAAATTAATAATCTCAATTATATTATAATTTATAGTTTACTATTTTATAAAATAATAAAATAGTATAATCTTAAATATTTTATTATTATTATTATTTTTTATTTTAAATTGTTAAATTTATCTTTTTTTTTTTTTTTTTTTTTTACTTGTACAGTCCCATCAGTTCTTTGTAGCCTGTAAGGCTGTAGGACGTTTTCGGCTTGATGAGAAGATGGATTGCCGGCAGCTGCAGGCTTCAGCTCATGGATTTCGAAGTGATGAAGCGTGCTCTATACTCAAGTTACGCGACCTCTTCGCATCTCTGTTCGACAACGCATCTCTGTTCAACAACGCCCAGGCTTCGTATCACGCATTTGAGTCTTCTCGGTTTCGTTGTCCAAGCAGCTTCTGGAACTCCATTGTCGACTAATCAAGAAAGGGTGGAAACGAGAGAGTCGGACACTCAAACGGCAAGCTTACCTCCGGCTCAAGCTCTATTTCGAAAGCCCTAGCTCTCGAAGGAACGGCGAGCTTACCAGGGTCTATTTCGAACTCCGGCGAACCCTAAGAGGTCACCGAAGAGGTAAGCCCTATTCCCATTACCAAATTGAGTATGACATTTCAGACATTTCAGTCCGTTATCTTCTTTGATCGATTTTTCTGGATGAGAATTCCATACATATTGATATTGATTACCGTTGGGCATACCTGGTGAGGTGATTAAGAGGACATTAGTTAGGTTTTCCTTGCTCTTACTGGGCATGCCTGATGATACCGTACAGATTTTGTTTACAGATTTTTAAATCTGTTTTCTTGATATAAGATAGTTGAATCTGTTTTCGTGCTTACAGATTTTGTTTCCAGATTTTGTTGCTTACAGATCTTGATATAAGATAGTTGATCATGTTGCTTACAGATTTTGTTTACAGATTTTTAAATCTGTTTTCTTGATATAAGATAGTTGAATCTGTTTTCGTGCTTACAGATTTTGTTTCCAGATTTTGTTGCTTACAGATCTTGATATAAGATAGTTGATCATGTTGCTTACAGATTTTGTTTACAGATTTTTAAATCTGTTTTCTTGATATAAGATAGTGGCATTTTCCTGTATCTTGAGGGATAACTTGAAAATTTTCAACCTCATTTTTTTGGTTTGAAAGAAATAGATCTACCAGATATTTTTTTGCTTATTGGAGATTTCAAGCATCATTTTGGAGCACGTGATACAGATTTGGAGCTTGTATCATATTACAAGCATCATTTTGCACAAATTCAGGACTAAGAAAAATCATTATTGCTGTAGTTTTGCAGCCTATAAAGCTTAGAATTTGTAGGAGGATGCTGGTTTTGCACATGGGGCTGGATTTATACACAAAATTAATGTGATCATAACTTTAAATTGAAACCCTTTGATCTCTAAAAGTGCATTGGAATTTCCCTCTGAGTTATCCTTACCTTTTTATAAACTCTCAAACTGCATTACCCATATCTTTAAGCATCTCTTTTCAAATCAACTCATACTCTCTTAAAAAGTTGTTAATATTCTATGATACTTAATTGAAATGAATTGAAATAACCAGGAAATTTGAATTGAAAATGAAACAAAATCAAGCAGCCCCCATATCATCATCAACTAAGTAACAAAAATGGGTCATCGATAAGATCAAAATAATCAAGAAATCTGAATTGAATAACTCCTAGCTAATACCTTTACTTCGGATTAAATCAATTAATCTGAAATTGCATAACAGATCACTCCCAACTTCACAAAGACTAATTAACCTGAATAACTTAACATACATGAATGAAAGCAAAAATCATATAATAGTTAGTGGCTAGTTTGGACGATTGCTCTTCGCTAAATATCATATGATATCATTAAAATCTAATTGTTTTCTTAAGCATTTTGATGAGATAATATTTAATGATATAGTGGATCGAGATGCAAGAAATTGAGGGAGGAGTAATGATATTGTGATGTGTCATTTTGTAGGTGTTGCAAGGAATATACAACAGATCGGACTCACTTACGTCTCCCATAAAGATCTCATTGTCTTGAAAGGTAAGATAATTACTTTATTGTTAATAGGAAACATAATTCACTAACAAGTATCCATGATGCTCATCTAACATTGCCACTACTTGTCTTAATTTTTTTTTTTAGACATGTCTGAACATGTACCAATTGTTGAATGCTCATCTACAAGTCCATTGGTGGAGACTGAAATTGATGGTATTATTGGTGGAGAAGAAATTGATGGTATAGAGTGTGATAGTAATGATGGGAATCATGAGGTTGATGGTATTATTGGGGGAGAAGAAAACCCAAGTGCCCTTATGGATTCCCACAAATATGCATACCAAAGGAAGCCTAGGAAGAAAACTTCTACTATTTGGAAAGATTTTAAAATAGTGGAAAGGAATGGTGTTAAGAAAGCTGAGTGTAATTTTTGCAAAGATCTCTTATCTATTTCTTCATCAGGTTCTACAACTCAGTTCCATAGGCACTTGACTAGTTGTCTTCCACGCGTAGCTGCTTCTAAAAGGCAAAAAGTTTTGACTATTGACATGAAAGGTCCTGAATGTGCGAACATAGTGAAGAATTTCTCATATGATATGAAAAAGGTAAGAGAACTAGCTTCTCACATGATACTTTATCACGAGTATCCATTTGCCATGATGGAACATGTGGTGTTTAATAAATTTATGAGAGCTAATACTCCTTATTGGCAAAAGATAAGTCGTACTACAGCAAGAAATGACTGTCAATCCACTTATGAGATTGAGAAAAAGAAACTGAAGACAATATTGAGAGGTGTGAATAAAGTCAGTATAACAACCGACATGTGGACTTCAGGTCAAAAGATCTCATATATGGTTGTTACCTGTCATTTTGTTGATCCTGATTGGCATTTACAAAAGAGAGTCTTAAATTTTTGTAATGTCCCACCACCACACACTGGGGTTATTGTTGCTGATGCTCTTCAGAAGTGTTTCACTGATTGGGGAATTGAGAACAAAGTGTCTACAATAACAGTGGACAATGCTAGATATAATGATGTAGCTTTAAGGGTTCTCAAAGATGTTTTCAGTTTGAAAAAGAAGTTATCTATAGGGGGGCAGCTTTTTCATGTGCGTTGTTGCGCACATATAACAAACTTATTGGTCAAAGATGGACTTACTGAGATTGGTGACATTGTTGATTGTGTTCGAGAAGGGGTGAAGTATTTGGTTGCATCAGAAGCTCGTATCAAGCAGTTTAGTGATATTGCAAAACAGTTGCAATTATCAAGTAAAAAACTTTTTTTGGATGTTCCTACTCGATGGAATAGCACTTACCTAATGCTAGCCACAGCCTTAGAGTTTAGGGAAGTCTTTCCGAGATATAGAGATAGAGATCAAGGTTTTAATTATGTTCCAAGTATTGAGGATTGGATCAAAGTGGAAAATGTCGTTCAAATTTTGGCAGTTTTTAATGAGGTGACAAACATTATTTCAGGAACCGAGTATCCAACTGCTAACTTATTCCTTCCTGAGGTATGGAGAATAAAAGAGGTGTTGAACAAGAAGTCTCTTGACCAAAATGATTACATACGAGCAATGGTTGTGAAGATGACTACAAAATTTGATAAATATTGGGGGGAATGTAACTTGCTTATGGCAGTGGCTGCAGTTTTGGATCCAAGGTTCAAGATGATGCTTGTTCAATTTTGTTTTCCAGTAATTTATTCAGAACCCGAAGCCACTACAAACATAGATACCATATTAAGAATCTTAAATGAGCTATATGATGAGTATGCTGAAGATTATAATTTAGCTAATGTCGAGTCAAGTGGACATGAAAATGCTCGAGACATAGGTTCTTGTGGTGGTTCTATTAATGCTGTGGGGAAGAATGTGATGAGTGGCAAGTCTATGTTTGAATCATTTGTTAGAAGGAATGATACCATTCGTCCAGTGAAATCTGATTTAGATGTTTACTTAGAGGAAGGTGTCTATATTTGTAATGAGGATTCAGATTCACATTTTGATGCCTTGGAATGGTGGAAGGTCAATGATCTAAAATACCGCATTTTATCTAAGATGGCACGAGATATTTTGTCAATTCCAATTACTACAGTGGCTTCAGAATCTACTTTTAGTGCTGGTGGTAGAGTGATTGATCCTTATCGTGCATCAATGTCTGTTGAAACGGCAGAAATGTTATTGTGTGGAGCTGATTGGGTTCGGGTACTTCATGGTTTGAAAAAATCATCGAATGTAAGTATGATTTTATTGAGTAATTCCTTATTGCCATCTAGAACTTGTCTTTACTTATTGAGAACTTATTTTTACTAATTGTTATCTTTCATTTTGTAGAGAGAAGAACCAACTTATAAGGAGATTTTACTACCTTGATGGGAATCAAGTGACAGGTTGTGTATTTTTACTTTTGCCTTTTGGTATAATGCTACTTATTCTGAAATTGTTATTTTGTTATATCATGTTGTTGATTATATTGTGTGTTTTGTATCATAGGTTGATGGTGATTGGCATCTGGCTGGGTTTTAATCTTCTTTTTTTTTTTTGAATTGATAAAGGAATGCTGATAGAACATGTTGTTTAGGACAAAAGTTCTAATTATTTTGTGGACCAAAGTGGGGGTTGGAGATGTCCAGCTAGACAAGATTACTAAACATTTATATTTTTTGGAAGTTTGGATATGTAGGTAATTTCTTTACTTGAATTTCAGAATCTACTTGAATTGCAACTATAGTTTTTTTGTAAAAGTCTTATTGTTATTGTGTTGAATGGAGAAATTAATATGTTTTGTAGTGTTTTCTTTTTGGACAATGATTATTGGTGTATATTAGTACTCTAAAGTTTGTATTAAGACTCTGAGAGTTAATTTATATTAGTATTAGTATATTCCGTGTGTGGTGTGTATTCTTTTGATGTAGGCAGTGATGAAGCTAGATGAGGGTCACGACCTGACATGGGGTGTTGAAAAGTAAAGTGGGATGTAATTTTATTTGTAAGCTATATTTGTTAGTTTGTAAGTTTGAATTGAGCTATATTTGTAATGGGCCTTGAAGCTACTAAGTTGCTATTTTTGTAAGTTTGCTGGAAATTCTTGTAACTATTATTATCTAGCTTAGAAGTTGGAATTAATGGAATTGTGAAGATCAGATAATTTAGAATTGCTTTCTAGCTTACAGGAACGATATCCAAGTGGTATAAAAGCTCTAATATTCATGGGGCTAAGCAATGCCACACAAATAATACTAGAATTTTATTCTTTTGACAGAATCTTTCTAATGTTATGTTATTTGATTAATGTGTACTTGTTTAGTTAATTTTCTACCCTTTCAGCTTTAAACCCTTTGTTATTCAAGTAATGTGTAATTATTTATTTTATTTTCTACCATTGAAACTTATTTTGTAATTATTTATAAATTATAATCACAGGTTTTCGTTTTTTAGTTGATTTCAGCTTAACAGCTCGTAATTACAACTTATTATTTGTAATTTCAGCTAAATATGCCTATGGCACAATATTATTTTTGTTGAGATATTTTTGAACTTCTCCCAGATGATTCTATTTTTTTTTCCATTTAAATGCTTTCATTTAAGGATTTAAGAAGAGTTTTAGAGTTTCATTCATACTAAAATCTAATATATATTATCATAATTTTAGTTCAAATTAATTGGGAGAAATAATCTCTTGTGCTTCAACCAACCAAGAAAAATAAAATGGTGTATCTGGTTATCGAGCTCGATTCGAGCTACTCGAGCTCGTATTAGTTCGAGTATTTTTGATACTCGAGTTCGAGTCGAGTTCGATCATATTATATGTTTAACGAGTCGAGCTCGAGTAGAAATTTTTAAAAATTTTCGAGCTCGAGTCGAGTTCGAGTAGTGAAATATGCTAAACGAGCTTTTGATCCCATGCTCGAATTCGACTCGATTCGGATCGTTTGCAACCCTAGATGTAGTATTAAAATAATTTATAAATAATAAAAAATAATTTAAAATTAAAATGTTTTATTGTTTTAGTGATATTTAAAAAAAATTATAAATTGTTTTGAAATGGGACGAGATAGTTTGTATTTTAGAACAGACCGTTAGTACGCAACAATGGACCAAAAATTTAAGGCTCGAGTTATCAAGTTGAAGCAGCCTGGCCCTCATCTGGAGCTTGATTTTTCTAATTATATGGCGTTCTCCAAAAGGACAAAGATTTACTATTTCTTTTCATTTTTTTTTTTTCTTTCTTCTCTTGATTGAAGTTTCTGTTCAAACCTCAATAGAGCGAGAATCTCTTGGCATCATGAGTGAGTTCATCACTAGTGTTTACAGCGTGTGAAATTGACCATATTTTACCGAAATGGTGTGGCTGTCTAGCTATGTGCGTACGTGACACCTTAATAATTATAATTAATTAATTATTTTTTAATTATTAATTATTTATTACTATATAATAAATAAATAGATAATCTAATATAGATATTGATGTAAATAGCCAAAACCAAATTATTGTTATATTATTTTATTATTATATAATAATAAAATAGATATTCTAATATAAAGACTTACGTAAATGAAAAAACTAAAATCAAATTCCTCTTCACATTAGCCAAAATTATCTTTCAACTTTCAACAATCTATTAAAAGTGCTCTATAATTATAATTGTTAATGATTATTTTGATTGGCATTAAAGTGTGAATCAACCAAATGCCAAGCCTTGCTGCGACGTTACGGCTTTCGGCCCATGAAAAATTCATCAAGCAAGACAACAAAGATGCTTCCACACTTCAAAAATATCCAACCCTACCAAAAATGCAGTTTCAACAAAGAATAATGATATCCTGGTGTACCAACGATATATGGATGTTATGGTTGCCAAACACAATTCCAAACATGTAAAGACGGACAATTGTTTCTTGTGAGAAGAGATGTTTATAACTTTGTTGCATGGTTGATCATGGTCCACACACTAACATGCATTTCTAAAAAGTTAAATGCACTTATATAGAGACAAAAAAAAAAAAATTGCATTTTAACACAATTATGTCATAGTTTAAAATTAAAATTTCTTATAAGAGACTTTATTCAACACAATCCAAATAACTTTTAATCAAAATACTTCTTACACTCACAACAACACAACCTAAATTGTGAACAACATAACTCAAAATATACACTACCCAATTTATAGTACACAATTAAAGGTAACATCAATGTACCTTTGTAATAAAACTTATAATGATTTGACACAGAAAAAGAATCCATGACACACAAAGTGCTACTCTATATTTATTACTTTTGGTCATTTTATCTTTTAATTTTTACTTCACACCCGGTTGGTTTGATGTCTATTGCCTACTTCATACTTTTTTGCTTATTGTTGTTGCAGCTATTGAGGCTTTATGGGAGGAGCTTTTGTAGGTTGTTTTGTATTTGCAATCAACTTCTTTACCACCTCAATGCACTATTTAGATTAAATTTTACTTGAAAAAAGAATAGAGAAATTGTTAAGAACTAAAATTTGTGGTTTTAGGCACCGATCTCCAATCCTTGTAAATTATTGGAACCAACTTATTAGTTCTCGCAATCAGACCACCAAATCTTACCACCTTTGATTTTTGCTTGTTGATGGGTTGACCAAGTAGATTGAGCTCATATCAATTCGCTCCCCTTTTGGAAGATGCCAAATGTCATTTAAAGTGTACCATTATCTCTTTACTCTGTCTCTATTATTATCTGCAAAAATAGATTTAGTGGCATTGCTATTAATTTGTAAATGTACATTGATAGTGAAATAAATAAGTAAAAAAAAAATACCAACAATGATAATTAAACGATCTTCAATGTCGGAAGACAAGTCGACATTTTCTGATTCCAAATGTGGTGCTATTAGTACAGATGTTTCTGGTTGGGTCTCTCTGCTGATCTCTATATGTGTTGATAGTTGGCCTCTCATTTATATCAATATAGAAGGTTGGGTCCTTTGCTACGAAGATAATAATGGCTAAGTCTCTCTGCTAATCTCTATTTGGCCTCCCATTTGTATCGATATAGAAGGTCAGAACCCTTTATGTGAAAATAATGATGATTGAAAATGATAATATATAGAAGGTGTTGACTCCACAATCCCATCAACGGAAGGGGGTGGCCCATCAACAAAGGATAATGAATGGGCTGCCCTATCAAGGGATGTATATGATTGCATGTCACTATGGACAGTTCATGCTCTTGTAGATTGTCTTCGCAACTATGGTATGGTAGTCTTTTCCTTCTTTTTTGGACCCATTATACCTATAAAAAAAAGTTTACATATATGCATATCATACATGGGAATAGTATGTTGGAGCATGATATGAGATAGAAAGCCCAGTTATAAGAGATGTCATGTTAAAAAGTCTAAATATATATTTCTTACTCAACACTATTGACGAGTTTTGATTATCATTCCATTTATGTCATTTTGCATCCATACAACATTATCAATATTTTTTTCAATAGCTTCATCATTGGAAGTATTATTATATTCATTGACTAAATATTTATTCTCATCATCATCAATCACTTCCTCTTCACCAGTGTCATACACGTCTCTTAGTTTTGTTTTAACAACGACAATCCAATTTGGGTATCTTTCATCTACCACGTAATATACTTGAGATACTTGAGAAAACAACACAAACGGATCATCGGTTATCCGATTACCAGTGTGTATTAGATGAGAAAAATTTACAAGAGTAAAGCCAAACTCTTCCTCCTTGAAACCTCTATCTCGAGTAATATTTGCCCAATTACATTTGAATAACACATATCGAGACCCCATGATAATACATAACCTGAATTATGCGTGTTAATTGGCTATACCAAGTATGGACATCTTCAATATACACACTAATACCACAATTCTGAGTTTTCTTCCCATTTTCATCATTCCTACTGCGATATTTTGTGCCATTGATTATAATTCGCTTTATTTTTTTGGCAACTTACATGGGATCTTTAGAATGCATTACGAATTTTTATCTCAATTCCTAGTGCAATATTCTGAGACAAAGTTAAGTTGTTACTTGTATGTATTTGAAGATGAAAAAAATGAGAGAAATATATTTATGTATGATTTTTGTTGGAGGATTTTTTATGGAGAGCGATTCTATTTAGGTTGTAGACTCAAACATCTTGGATTAGATTATACACTAAGAGTTCCTTTGACTATCTTATATACCATATGGGCAAGTAAATTTGTGTATTTGGGGTTTTAATTTGGAAGGGTGGGTTCGAATACTTTGCCTTATTAAGGTTCCGTATCATACAAAAATTTAAGAATTAACTATTTTTATGTTTCTAACCTATTGTTAGCTATCTTGTTCTGTATGACGTTTACAAGTTTCAGAGTGATAGGTGTTATAACTTGGACTACATTCTAAGAAAATATAGCATCCATTTACACATATAACTTGCTATGCTTTATTTGCCTTTGTCATGCATATTTGCTAATTTAGTATGACTTTTCTAATCTTTTTCAGGCTCAACGATTGCATAACAATTTTAAAGAACTATTGGATAAATGTGAAGAAGAACTACCTATGTGGGAAGAAGAAGAAGAATTATCCATGAAGCACTTTTATGTGATTTTATTTGTAATTTTGTTTTATTATATGAATAATGACTCATTATATCACATTTATTATTAATTTATATTATATATTTTTTTTTATTGTGGGATATCATATTATTGGTACATTCTAAACGCTGTTAATTAATCCAATGCATTGACAACGTTTTCATAGCGGCGTTTCTATTAATTTCATTCATTTAAAATTTGCGCCGGCGATGGACTAGTGGTGGGCCTGTGGCGTTTACATTACGTCATTAGTTTATGCAATGCAGAGCAAACAAACTCGTGGTGGCATTTCAATAAACGCCATTAATAAATTCAATGTGTTGCCAATGTATTATTAGTGACATTAAAATAAATGCTGCCTATTTGTATTGTGCACCAATAACATACAAGCATCAGTGTTATGGTAATGCCACTATTTTAATCATTGACGACATTTAGTTAAACGCCGTTACTATATAAAAGTGCCGCCACCAATGTACTATTATGGCATTTAAATAAACACCGTCAATTTATATGATGTACCTGTAACATATTAGCAAAAACGTTTATGGTAACGCCGCTATTTTAGATAAACGCTGTTACTATATTCAATGTGCCGCCGCCAACATAATATTTCTTGCATTTAAATAGATGCCGCCCATTTAGATGATACGTCGACAATGTCCTAGCAGTGGCGTTTATGTTAATGCCGTTATTTTAGTGGTGGTGTTTAGGTAAAAGTTGTTACTTTATTCAATGTGCCGCTAACGTGCTATTGGTGGCATTTTTATAAATGTCACCAATTTATATGATGCACAAGCAACATACCTGCAATGATATTTATTGTAACGCCACTATTTTATGCAATTGGATGACAACAAATTATTGGTGGTGTTTAGGTAAACGCCATTAATTATGATAATGTGGTAGAGCTTCAAGAAATGCCGCTAAATTTTATACAAACACCTTTAATGAGATTTTCAAGTCCCGACAGTTGAACAAACGCCGGCAATGCAAAAATAGCTACCCCTAAGTATCGGCAAACACTTATGTCGGGAAAAAATGTTGCCAAGTAATTAGTAGCATTTTTTTGGACTGGTGTCGAGGCATATCTAATGCTACCAATTCTTGGTTTTTTTTGTAGTGGATCTCATTTGCAAAAACAAACCAAACCATCCAGTCATACACAACTCTAGACATGTAAAGATGGACAATTGTTTCTTGTGAGGAGAGATGTTTATAACTTTGTTACATGGTTGATCGTGGTCCATACACTAACATGCATTTCCAAAAAGTTAGATGCACTTATATAGAGACAAAAAAAAGTATTTTAACACAATTATCTCCTAGTTTAAAACCTGGTGCCATTTCAACAGTATAATTAAGAAGTTAAAATTAAAATTTCTTTTAAAAGACTTTATTCAACACAATCCAAATAACTTACAACCGAAATACTTCTTGCACTCATAACAACATAACCCAAATTGTGAACAACGCATCACAAAATATAACCTACCCAATTTACAGCACACAATTCAAGGTAACATCAATGTACATTTGTTTGTAATAACACTTACAATGATTTGACACAGAAAAATAATCCATGACACACAAAGTGCTACTCTATATTTATTACTTTTCGTCCTTTTATCTTTTAATTTCTACTTCACATCAGATTGGTTTGATATTTATTGCCTACTTCATACTTTTTTGTTTGTAGTTGATGCAACTGCTGAGGATTTATGGGAGGAGCTTCTATAGGTTGTTTTGTATTTACAATCAGCTTTTTTACCACCTCAATGCACTTTTCAGATTGAATTTTACTTGAAAAAAGAATAAAAAAAAACTATTTAGAATTGAAATTTGTGGTATAATACAATTTACAAATTTCTGTATACTAGTAGCATTTATTCACTATATTGATCATAAAAATTGATTGCATTAAATGTTTTCTTAGAGTGGTTGTATTAAATGTATGAGGAATAAGTATGAATTAACAACATATACTCATTATGCATCATGTCTTGAACAAAAATATGCAATTGAATTATAAAAAATAAGGTTAACCCAAAACTTTATTGAACTAACGCTCATAAACCACCTATCTATTTCCATATTATACTTTCAAATCCCACAAACCAGTTTTGCATTAAACCTTAAACAAACAAATTGACAGTCTTATTCTCTATCATTTTGCATTAATTTTTCCAATTACCAAGCAAAACGTAACCCTCAAATTAAAACCCAACTCAGAAAAATTCACAAACCCAACGAAACTAGATCCAATTCCATTAACCCAATCCCTAAACCCAATTACAAAATTGAAGTGTAAAAAGATATACTTTGACACTTTGAATAAATATTTCTTAGGAGGCTGATCTCTATTCATTCAAGCAAAGATTGCAGGGCTCCTGATTACTAAGATATATTGTGAGAGGATTTTTTCCCCGGCTCATAAAACTTCCTAGGCATAACCCATTGGGAGGGGCCCCTTAAGAGAAAGGAAAGAATGAGGAAAAATGGGACAAATGCATGGGAAGCACATTATTTTATATATAGAAATAATAATATGTCAGAAGAGGAAAAATTGATGATTTGACATAAAGTAAATAAATAGATATAAAGCAAATAGCGGCAAGAGATAAAAAGGACAAACGTACACAACTTTGTGAGAACTTTTGGCTAAACTTCATCTTCTTCAACTTCACTATTGTTAGACTCTAGCGAGAAGAGAGAGTCAGAGACAAAACTTAAATTTTCATTGTACAGTAAAGATGAGAGACCAAAAGAGACTGTAAATAAACTTATTATAGTAGAAACTTTCCTCTCCCAAACTCCCATAGACATAAGCCTATTTCTGAATCACATAAATCTACATGTCTCCCTTATTATTTCTTATGCATTTAAATATTGTTCATCATCATAAATGTACGTGCAGACACTGTACAACCACACCGGATCACTACTAAAAGTTTTACACCACATTGATCGAGCCCCAATTGCCACCTCAATGTGCTCCGAGAATGGATATTTGTTTCATTCCAGATTACGCCATTTTAGGCATTAACATATATATATATATATATATATATATATATAAAGAACCAATATTAATGGAGAGTAAGGTCGGGGATTGAAGATTCAATTGCTAACCAAAATTGTAAAATCAAAATGCTAGAATTACACGCTTAATTTTTATAAGGTTTCTACTTAATGCCTCAATGAACCTAACTTACTAGTTACACACGTAGAAATGTTTTTTATTTAATAAACTTAGTTTTTCCGGCATATAAGATGTATGATTGACGAATATATAATTCCATTGAAGTAAAAGACAGATAAATGTTATTTGTCCTGAATTATTGTTTCAAAAATTCCTCCCAAATTATGCTAAAAAAATTATTTATATATATTTTGTTTTACTTAGTGATTAAGAAAGTGTTTTTTAATAATGTTGTATTTTTTATTTTAAAAAATATTTAAAAATACTAAAACAATGAATGAAAACAAGTTTAAAAAAAAAAAGTTTTGCTGTTCGGGAGATTCATTCGGGCTACTGCATCTTCGGTTGATGGAGCACGACTCAAATCAAGACAAAACATCATAATCTCTCTCTACCTATATGTATAAAATCCGAGCTGGTAATCTCTAAATAAAAATAATAATATTAAAAACATATCATCTAATAATAATATATTCAACTTTTAATTTTAAACTTATCTCATCTCATGTCCAAAAACAATCTAAACCATCCAGTCAGGGGCGGAATCAGAATTTTGTATTTGGAGGGGCTATCGATAAAATGTGCAATAAATATAAATTTTATAAGGATGATCATCAGTGATAAAAGTATCATATTTTGTTATTACCAAGCTCTCTAAATATATATTAATCTTCGAATTGTTCATGTCTTTTTGTTTTTTTTTTAAATCAATTATTTTTAAGTACTTGCTCATATTCTATGATTTAAGAAAAATTTATAGATTAAAAATAAATTTGAGAATTTTCTAATAAGTAATGATGTAACACTGTTAAATTTTTAACAAATTATATCTCATAATCATGCAAGTTAGACTAAAACCAAATAAGTGAGTATAATCAATCAATTTTACAATCATATAAATTTATAATCAATTTTTTTATTAGAGTTAGGCTGTTAGTTGAGTAACTGTGAGATTATATGAGTTGAAATTTGAGTTTAAGTGAAATTAAAAGTTAGAATATAAATAGATATATATTAAGATTTAGATAAATTATTTTAATAAAAAAAAATTTGGGAGGGTAATTTTTATTTATTTTTAATTTGAGAGAGAATTTTAATTATATATATATAATTATATATATTTATATTATATAAACTGGGTCCACCCCTGCATCCAGTCATTTTTTGTTTTATTACAGTGATCTTGAGTCTTGCTCGAATTAATTATTATATTAATACTCGTCGATACTATCCTAGAAAATACGTATTAATGCTTGTAGAGGCCTGCTAATATTATTATTTTTATTTGTCAATCTCAATCACGTACAGTATCCTTGATTTCTCATATCAACTATTTAAAACAAAAAAACTATTTAAAATATATCATATCAACAAGAGTAAGAGTGATGAGAGGTAATATATATCTTTTAATTACCTTATTTTTTAGATTCCGTAAGGCCGGATATTGCTGCAATTAACCATCCATTGCTTTTCAACATAGGAAGCGGCTCCATGCAACAAGATGAACAGGGAATTAAGAAGGCGGCCGGGGAGACTATATAATATTTTTCTTGGTGCCATGCAGTCCGATATATATATATATATATATATATATATATATGTGATAATTAACATTAATTTGCAGATCAGAAAAGACACGAATACATAACTCCATACACATGCACGATCGAATAGGCCGACAATATTGCATGATATAATATCTGTTTGTCTTTTAATACTATTTATCCATTCAATCTACGTATATACATATATATATATATATGTGTGTGTGTGTGTGTGTGTGATGATCATCTGCTAGCTGTTTAATTCATACCCTATTTGGCCTCACATGAATAGTGATCTATCTAGCTAGCTAGGCCTGTCTTTTCCATCAACCAGCTCTGATCAAATCTGTTTGGATAAGCATTTGAAACTTCATTATGATCATTTCTATTTTCATCATGAGGTAATTTGGACTTGTAATCGTCGAGGTACTGCTGATACAGATACGAAACAAAGCCCCAAACAGCCAAAACCATTGAGATCACCTTTATTCCACCAAGTTTATCGTGGAAAAAGATCACAGCCATAACCGGAACAATGGGCAAACCTAGAATACATATGGCATTCGAGAAAAGCGAAGACACCTCAAGAATCAACCATACAACCAATACATACTTGGCTGTCCAAATCAAAGTCATGAGATATGAGACCTTCCCCAGTTCAAACCCTTCCATTTCTCTGTTCAAACCCTTCCAATCTCCACTAGCAAAAAGTCCCACCACAGTAGCTGAGGTGGCAACTACTGATTGATAGATTATCATGTCTGTGATGGCTGAAAATGTCTCCCTTTTCAAAACCTTCTTAAATGCAAGCTGTGTAAGGGAAAGCAACAACCCATATGCTGCAGATGCACCAACTGTGCAGATGAACCCAATTACATTGCTTTAGAAACTCCAGATACTGGGTCTGAAGAATCTGTTTGAAGAACAAGGAGAACCGAGGAAATGGTGAGAAGAACAAGAGAATTGATTATGAAAGGAGTGAACTTTTGGGAATTAAGGAAGAAAGAGAAAAGAGCATTGAAAGCTAATTGTGAAGAACAAATGAGGGAGTAAGTTGATACAGGAAGATACATCAACCCAACTGAATACAAGAAACAGTCTGCTGCAAGAAGAAGGCCAAGAGTTACATAAACTGATGAAAGTATCAAAACGGAGGGTCGTTTTGAGGTGTCTGTAGTTCTGGTATTGTGTCTTTTGGGTGCTGAGATGATGAAGTAGGGAAGGAGGATTGGAAGGCCAGCAAGCTGCACAAAGGTTGCTAACCATAAGCTCTTTCCACCTTTGTCGAAATACAATCTTCCCAGGAGTAACGCTGCTGACTGCCCAGAGAGGAGAAGAAGTGCGTAGATGCCTAACCGGACCCACCGCTTATAATTTCCACGTTGACTCGTACTGATTGTTGATTGGCTGCTGACTGCAAGGTGCATTTGCTCAGTTGAGTTGGCTTCTTTGTCCTCCTCATGATGAGATGCTAATTAGAGCAATAATACAACAAAAGCTGGATCAGAATTATTCGATATGGTATGAAAAAAGTTACATCGATTTGATCGTCAGTTCTTTTAAAAGAACTGGGCTAGATGTTCTTATCTTCTTCAGCAGCAGTACTTGATCTACGTGATATATACATACATATATATATATAGTACCTGACACAGCATCTGATTCAGAGTTGAATATCAAACTATTTAGATCTATATTTCTCCAAATCTAGTAACTTTGACCACTGAAAATATAAAAAATATAAGAAAAGAAAATTCTTCTTGCTAATTAATGAATCATGTATGGAAACCTAACTTACTCGTGATGTGGAGCTGCACTTGATCTTGAGCTTCTCCCATGTCAAATGTCAAGAAGTTCAAAGATGAAGATGAGAGAGAGAGAGAGAGAGAGAGAGAGAGTTATACAGAATGAAAATGAATCATGTGCAACGTGCAGTTTTGGCAGTTGATGAACTTAAACGTTTCATTGTATTAATATTGTTTTCAGTCTCACACACACTCTTCACCACTATTTTCGAAGGGCGTACCCATCTATATATATGATCAGTGATTAAAATTAGAAACGTGGGTCATCTAATTCATTTATTTATTTATTTTTGTGTGTGGATGAACTTAAAAGTAATCATCAAATGCCCGGATCAATTGATTGCTTATCCTTCCACCTTAATTCTGTCGTCTCTTGACCAATTTCCCACGATGTTAGAAAGAGACAGAGATATTTTGCAATAGTAATATTTAATGAAATAATGAAATTCTCAAATTAATTAACATTATAGAAAAATACGTACATTAATTAAAATCCGCCGGAGAGACCAATGCATATATAAAGCAGAGGAAGCTGGACATAATTGAGGGATAAGGACATTAAATACAAAGCCATACATTAAGTGAGACCATCATGTTTGGTGGGCCTCACAAGGTCGATGCATGTAATTGAATTGAGGAAAGCGAGTCAGTTCAAGTTGCATCCAGTTAAGTGGTTGGTGACGATATGTAGCTGAGAAACTGAGGAGCTTATTTCTTTCTTTCAAACTTATAATGAGGTGGGGGCCACCTATTTTCACTGAAAGATGCACCACCTTGGTCCTTGTCCGTGGGTGATTATTTAATTCATTTCGAGTGTACAACACTCGATGCCTTTTCATTTACTTGCTGGAGTTCATTTACACGCTTCTCCCGTCTTTAATGTTTGATTGATTAATAAAGATGAGATAAGACGTAGTATTAAAATAATTTATAAATAATAAAAAAAATAATTTGAATTACAATGTCTTATTGTTTTAGTGATATTTTAAAAAAAAAAAATTATAAATTTTGTTGAAATGGGACGAGATAGTTTGTATTTCAGAACAGACTGTTAGTACGCAACAATGGACCACAAATTTAAGGCTCGAGCCATCAAGTTGAAGCAGCCTGGCCCTCATCTGGAGCTTGATTTTTCTAATTATATGGCGTTCTCCAAAAGGACAAAGATTTATTATTTCTTTTCAACTTTGTTTTTTTCTTTCTTCTCTTGATTGAAGTTTCTGTTCAAACCTCAATAGAGCGAGAATCTCTTGGCATCATGAGTGAGTTCATCACTAGTGTTTACAGCGTATGAAATTGACCATATTTGACCGAAATGGTGTGGCTGTCTATGTGCGTACGTGACACCTTAATAATTATAAATAATTAAATATTTTTTAATTATTAATTATTTATTACTATATAATGAATAAATAAATAATCTAATATAAGAATTTGGTGTGAATAGCCAAAAACAAATTATTGTTATATTATTTTATTATTATATAATAAAAAATAGATATTCTAATATAAAGACTTATGTAAATAAAAAAACCAAAGTCACATTCCTCTTCACATTAGCCAAAATTATCTTTTTAACTTTCAACAATCTATTGAAAGTGCTCTATAATTATAGTTGTTAATGATTATGTTGATTGGCATTGAAAGTGTGAATCAACCAAATTATGCCAAGCCTAGCTGCGACGTTACGGCTTTCGGCCCATGAAAAAGTCATGAAGCAAGACAACAAAGATGCTTCCACACTTCAAAATATCTAACCCTACCAAAAATGCAGTTTCAACAAAGAATAATGATATCCTTACTATACGCACATCGCACATGGACACACAAAGAATAATGATACCTTTACTATACGCACACGTACATGTACAACCCATGCCTAGACCTTTGACGCCATGTTCAACACCTTCAAAACCAAAGGAATCCTTGGCTTTTAGAACAGCATATCTGCCGTGATCTTCAGCTTCATTACTTCAATCTTGTCCAAATCTAACTCATACCGGGTATTAGGGAGGAGCTTCATTTTATCGACAATAACACTGCCAAAGGTATCATGCCAACAACCATGGACCGTAACTGAAAGTTCACGAAAGAGAAAAAAAAAAACAAATCGTTTTTATCATTTTTTTATATCATTCATTTCTGCGTTTTTAGGGGCATGTTCCGACTCCAACAAAGTCGAAATGGTAATTTCCAACCTTCGAGTTGGAGGAAAGATTTTCCTCTAATTTCGACTCTGATTGGAGTTCTCAAAATTCTCAATCAAAGTCAGAACATCGGAAGTGATTGCCAAAATATCCGCACACAAAAATCAAACCAATCTGAAGTGCCAAACCACCGACAAAACCAAAAATCAAACTAAATTGCAAAAAATAAAAAGAAAACAAACATCAATCGACGATTTACGATTTGCACTGAGAAATATCAAACCATCTTCACAAAAAATAAAACCAAATCAAACCACTAATAATAGCACTCGAAAATATTGCGATTTGCGAAGACGAAAAGCTCCAACTCTACGATTTCATGGCTCATTCCTCCCTTCGTGATTGCATCACTGTGACCATCTCCACAATTGCATCAGTGTGACCATCTCTGCGATTGCATCACTGTGACCATCTCCTCAACATCGACTGAAAAGTAGACAAAGTATAGATGGAGGCACTGGAGGAGAAATAGAGGAGAGGAAATGTGGAGGGAAAAGAGAGAAGAGAGCCAGCGAAAATGTTTAGGGTTAGGGTAAAAGAAATGAATTTATATCTAGAGAAAACGGTATCGTTTCATGAATTTCTAAAAGAAAAAAAAATTACAAAGTGGGAAATTGGGGCATGGCAGCATGGAAACTCGAATGCTAGAACTCAAGAAAACAAAATAATACCTCAACCATTAGGCCACTTGGTTATGTTGTCTTCTTATTACAATATATAATATATAAGGTATAAATATTCAGAATTCGGAGTTGGAGTTCGGAACCATCAAAACCTCTAGATTCGACTTTGACTCTGAGAGAGCTCCAACTCCGACTTCCGACTCTATCGGAGTCGAAGGATCGTCAAAGTTTAGACGGAATTGAACTGTCGGAAATTTTGCACACCCAAGTGTATAGAAGGCAAAGCATTTAACCTACGAAACATGCTTTCTATCTGACAATTGCACAATATCTGATGAAGCGGCCTATTTGGAATGAATGGTAACATAAGAGGTGTTACAAACAAAATTGAGAACTAAGAACGCATTACCCAACCGGGTGAACATAAGGATGTACAGTCTGATTTACCCTAGATAAAAATATCCCTGTCAACCCACAAAAGAACCAAAAAAGAAAAAAAGAGAGAGAGAGAGAGAGAGAAGAAAAGGGGGGGGGGGGGGGGGGGAGATGGCAAGAAGCAACAAAAGGTCAATAATAATGTTCCAAGAATAAATAATAATAAAAAAATCTCAGAATTAAGATTTCCAATTGAATACACCAAGTTCAAATATGCTCCAATCACGTAACACGACGTTGACACAATCAAAGTTACATTAGTAACGAATCTCGAATTTCTTTGATGCCGGACAAGTAACATATGTCACAGGATCCTACATTTTCTTTAACGATTGAACACAAAGAAGAAAGAATTTATATGCAACATTCAGCAGTACTACAAAAAAGGAAGAAAAAACAAAAAGATCTTTCCTGTCATTTCCTGCCATCTGCCACATTAAAAATGTATATCAGACTTCTAATTTCAGCCCTGATGCCGCAGTGAAGGCAAGTCTCTCCAGCCCATTGGAAATTTTGCTTTTAAAGCTAGATTTGGATCCAACATCTTCCAAAGTCCCCTTATTTAACTCCCACCTCGATATTTTTTGCCCATCCGACAGGAAACATTTATGTAATTCTGTCCAAAGTCTTATTTTGTCAGGCCTGTAAGAGTAATTGCAGTTATTAGTCATCATATGCAGGTAAGAACATCTAGTAGCTCAGAGATCGCTTAAAAACTGTGTAAATATATATTATATACCAGAATCTCTGACCCAAAATTATGACAAAAGCCCTTCGCAAATTCAAAATACGAAAACTCTCCCTAATAAACAATTAAGTGCCATAAATGGAATTACCGGTGAATGAGGGATCTGAAGAAGAACGAGTGATATGAAATACAAGACCATGAAAATGGCAGACCCAGCAAGAAAATTATACAGCAGCCGCCGATTGTCTTTTGTGGGTATGAAAACTGTCTTCAGCGTATTGGTTAGTTCAAAAATACGGAGAGATACCTGCATAAGCAAGTTCAGAGTGCAGCAAAAAATGCATCAAAAATGGGAAAAGATTAGTACTGGTGGCCTTCATAAATTAAGGATCAAGAAGAAATAAGCTTACAATGACATAAATAGCAGTGGTGAGCATGAAGTTAAGCATGGGATATTCTGGGATAAAAGAAAGAAGCAACTTAGGCTGTCCATTAGGCACGCTTGATCTGCAGATAGATAGAGGGAAGTTAGAAACACATTTGAGTTGAATCATTATGGTCTGTTTTCAGATTTCTTTTAATATTCTCATTTTACCTCTTATCTATGCCAATTTATTTTCTCTGTACATTTGCAATTTGGTACTGTTTCATTAGTCATTTTTCTTTGAAGTGTCAGACGAGGATAGAGAGTGACGACCTTTACCATAATATCAATTTAGACAATAAAAAAAATCCAAATATCACTTGGAAATCTTAACAAGAAAGCTTAAATATCTCATCCACCAAGTGTAAATAAGGAAAAGCTTTTAAAACCATAGTATTCATTCACCCCCGCGAAGGGTCACATGAGGTTAAGCAATTATATAAGACAACATCAAAGAGAGTTAAAAATGATACCACACTAGGATGTTCTTCAAATGTAAATTTTCATACTTACAAAAAAAATATGTTCTTAAAATATGTAAATTAATAACTACAGATTTGTTATAAACGTCTCCAAAAACCAGGGAAAATAAATTATTTTTACACACCTCAACCAGATGTGGAACTGTGAAATATAGGTCTCCAAAGTTATCTTTCCAAGCCACCTAATAATGCCAAGTAGAACATTAAAGAACCTTCAAAATATGGTAGCAGAATTCATTTGAATTTATTAAAAAAGAAGAATAAAGCCACTCAATCACTGAAAAGGAGGTGTCTCAAGTATAGAATGTATTGTTATAAAGACAAGAAAACATACGCAAAGAGAGTCAATGAGAAACTCCGAAACTGCTGAGTGAAATTCCGCAAGCAAATATACACACTGAAATAATAAAGGTCTCGTAAGATGCTGGAAATGAACAAAAAAGGGTAATTGATTGAATATCTATGTGAAACCTTACAAGATTCCACATACCCGCTCCAAAAGTAAAGATAAAATAGGACAAATATAGCAGCTAGTTAATACGCACGTTATTGGAATCCATGACGTGTAGGGATGATATTTGTTGTATGTAACCTTGTCCAGCTTGTAAATATATTCGTACCACATGTAACCAACCTAGAAAAGGTATTAAAATTAAATAAAGATGATAAATGAGAAGATCCAAAATAGATCGTTAATAATCTATAAGCACAACATGCATATGATGTGGTCACAAGATCATGCAACTCACAAATGAAGAGACTGCAACAATGCTTGCTTTGATTGAGATTCTCCTCTTAGTTTCAGATTCCTCCAATTTTTCCATCCATTTCTCAACCTAACGAGTTCAATTTTTTGAAAAATTAGGAGTTCGCAAACCAAAGAAAGCAAGACTAACAGATGATCAAACATTCAAGAGATTACATTGGGGTGATAATATGCATATATCATTCCGATGATCCATATATACCGATCAAGTCCAGATCTGAAAAGCCATTCATGCAGACGAGGGAAATCTGGTTTTGCAGGATCAGTATACCCTGTCATCAGAAGTAACTGTTAAGTATACGCAAAAGACACGAGGAATTGAGATGGCTAAAAGGAAAAGGATGAAAATAAGGGGAAGAAGCAAATAACTTTTTTTCTAATTAAAAGGAAATTTTATTACCAAGAATAGGCCAATACCCACTACACTCTAGAAAGCGGGAAAACTAAAACAGATTCAGTACATTATCATCATTCCTTACAAAGATCTTTAGCCCACAAACACAATAAGAAGAAAAACAGAGGAAGACTAATAAGAAAGCCAGGAGGAGAGCTTGAGTTAATAATCATGATCAAATAGAGTCTGATGAGAACATAAATAGGTTTAAGGAGACTAAGAAATAAACCATAGTCAGTATTCACACTTGTCTAACAACTCACAAAAGGAAATAACATAAAGCCCAAATATAACACAACCCATATAACAGAAATCAAAACTACATAATATGACCCTAAAAGTCATTGCCTGAGCTGTCATCCAAAGTCAGCATCCATATACATGTGACTGCAGCCTGTATCTGGTGTTCGCACCATACCCATATTCATTTAAAAAAAAATCATGAAAATTCGCCACTAGAGTAAGCATGACAAAAGCCAATTTATCATACTAAAATCTTTTTGATATGCATTCATAAATAATATGATCACAGAACAGGAGTTTACAATAAATAAAATTCTCATTACAAGGGGACGGTGGTGAAAAATCTAAGTTCAAGGGAGATAAAATAAAACATAAAAGTGAACATATAATTTTTATTTTTATTTTATAAGTAAACAATTATATTGATATGAATAAGCATAGCCCAAGTACACAAGATGCTATACAAAAGGTCACATCTATAGAGAGTAAAAGTGAACATATAATTGCGGCCAAGAGATAACAACAACAATAATAATAGAAACAGTACCATAACAAAACCACAATGACAAGAGTTGAGACCTAAACAAAACACTTCCAAATATAAATGCCAAAAAACTAAAGCTTTAGATATCAAGTCCAAGTTGTGTGCTCAAAGATTTTGGCAAAGATCACTTGAAGAGATAAAATCAAGCAAGCTGACAAACAGAGCTATGAAATGACTCCGTAACTTTCATATTAATATTTAATTTAGCACCAAATTAAAGCTAAAACATAAAATAGGTAACACAAGGTAGGTTACCAACCTAAAAGGAATGCCAGTGGACTCCAGAATATGTAGAAAACTCCAGGAATTTCCCAAATCAAGATAACCACAAGAAAGCATGCAAGAATCTTCACAGCCATCACTGAGCTTATCTCATTGTACTTGTTAAAAATCCCAAGGGCTCCATACACCATTAAAGTGAAAAGCGTGTGCATTGGACAAATATAGTACAGCATGTAGTCATTATTAAGAACAATGCAGCAAAACGCCACAAAGAAATTTAGCCGCCACATCATCTGCATTGTATAATAGAGATTTAGAAGATTTTGATCATCACTATATATGGAATTATCACTACATATGGAAAGAAGATTTAAAGCAAGAAAAGCTAATTGAGTCTTTTAATGAAATGGTTGTACAGTCTATTACCTGGGTAAAGCGTGCAAGGCTAAAATCCTTTCGAATGTAATAATAGGAGAAGTTTCCAAAACCGGTCATCCAAACATATGCAGCGATAAAGACGCGTATTGCATTGTATATCTCCGCCGCAGCAAAGTAATGGTACATTAGAAATAGGACCTGCCAAAACATAAACAGAATCGTAGATGCATCTCAGATATTAAACTGATAGCAAGGATTAGCTATATCCCCAAAGGTCGTTGCATTCCTCAATCTTTAACATTCCAACATATGAAAACCAAATAACATAGTTTCATAATTTCTTAGTAGCATTTATTATCCAAATCATAACTATGGCTGGATTGTAATAAAATTGCGAACATGTGAGGCAAATTTAGAAAGAAATGTAAACTAAGTTTGTGGCCATATTAAATGCCAGCAGATCCAAAGCACAAATATCCAAAAATGAAGAAATCGATAAAAGAAAGTGTGGGCCTAAGTACCCACCCGTGGGTTGGCCCAAGTGGTAAGGGCAAACTTGTGTGCATGTGCCCCATGTCACAGGTTTGATCCCCCTGCGATTTAATTGGGAGGCCATGGCGGTGAGTTGCTGTGCTAGTCTCTCTGGGGATTTAGGTTACGGTTACATGGGTGAGTCCTAGGGACTCTGCTGTGGGGTGGTTCACCCGTCATCAAAAAAAGGAAAAAAAAAAAAAACCAACAGGTGGGCCTATGCATGAGAAGAGAAAAAAATGCAACCATAGCTGCTGATCACAAGTTATGAACTTTGAAAAGAGTACTTGCCTGCATCCATCCTTTCCACTCTTCAGTTTGATGTCGATTAAGATAAAGTAAGGATTTTCCAGAGAATGCTGACACATCACTGTGCTTTTTCAAAGAAGTCATTGCTGAAACTATGATAAGGAGAACGTAGAGAAAGAGGAAAAGATCACGATTGTAATTCTGCCCAAGGAAACCATCACCAAAAATTTATTAAAATTGTCAGTAACGAATTCCAACCAATTATGGTTAAAAACATATTAATTTAAAGCATGACTCTAACGCCTAAATCCAAAATATCAAAATAAATTGTTCTTTTAGGGAAAAAAAAAACAATCCATAACATACAGTGGCATGGTTGTTATTATTTTATTCTCTTGTATCAATGGCATTGGTACGTTTTGAATAAAAACTAAGTGCTGCATTGAAAGTGATTTTGTACGTGCATTAAAGATAATGAATCTAGACGGCTGAAAAAAATTGAAAATTCCATCTCCTAACCTAAAATAAGTACCCAAATTATAAGGAATATTTGGTCAATCACCCCCAGACCCCTGTGCTTTGGGTAAGTTGAGATTCACTACCTATATTTTTTTCTTTTTAGAAATAACCTCTCATGATATCTCTGATATTCGATGAAGTCAGAAAAATTTCATCCACCCTTACTACTTAAAACATGTTGAAGTTAGTAAGACTGAACCCAAAAATTAATTTTACTAAAAATAAATTAAAATTACATAAAATAAAAATAAAAAGTAACTTTTTACATTGTAAATATTTTATATAAAAAAACGTAAAAGGGTGGTCTTACTATTTTTTAATACATATTTCTGAAATTATTTTTTAATTTATACATTTTAAAATTAATTCATATTTTTAAATATTCTAAGTTTTTCACGTGACAGTCTTGCTGATCGCCATATATTTTCTGAATTTGTAACAGATGAATTAGTATCTCAATTTAGGCAAAACATAGGAGGTGTTTGACCAAACAATCTTAATATAAACTTGTAGATGGTTAAAAACTCTTAAGTAGGGTGGTCTTACTACTTATATATATTAAAAAAAAAAAAAAAAGATACTATCTAAATCTTGACATTTCAGTCATATTTGGAAAAAGGAAGTAAGCATGGCAGAAAGAAGGGAATTGTTTTCCACATACACCAAACAAAATTTAAAAAAAAAAAGGTAATGTTATACAACTATGGCATGTTGCAACAAATGAGAAATTATGACATCCAAATGTAAAATTATGCATGACATGCAGATGGACAGGTATGAAAGCAGCACTATAATCAGTGACAAAAAGAACTATTGTACAGAATTATGTAGAAAAAAGTGCCGTGTGGAGATCAGTAAGCATCATAATATCTTGGGGAAGCATCCAAAGTATAAAGCTATGCTAAATATGATCATGCGTATGATTAAGAAACATAATCAAGAAGCATGACAAAAGCACCTTCGTAGATTCTCCCAATAAATTCGTGCGATCACATGTGTAGAAATACAGCAGAATTGCCCCAAACTCAGACCTGCATGAGTGTAATAAGATATAGAGCAGAAAGCCTAAAAGTTATGTAATTCAATAAAGAGATTTTAAGAAAATAGCGACTTACATTGCTCTCAAAGTGGTTCTATGTTCGAGCAAGAAAGAGTCATCCATGGTCAAGAACCTAGAAACATGATAGGCAGAGGGTAAGAACACTTGAAAGACACTTAAAAAAATGGAAATACATTAAGAAAAAAAAATGAACTCCAAAGGATTAGTCATAGCAACTGACCTAATTAGATTCATTTTCATGGACGAACTATGTAACTTTGCAGATGCTGATCTTGTGAGGCCTCCTTCCAGCAAAACAGCCCGATCATCTTCTTTGATTGTCTCCTTTCCCAATTCAACCAGATTAACGTCCGAGTGACTGCAACCCAGATAAATTCTTTTCAGAGAATACTAAGCATTGAAAGTTGTATTCTTTCTTCCTATCGTCTCAAAAATAATATTCTTCTCAATTTTGAAAATACATCAAATAGAAGATGGAAAATAAGTGCATCTGTGACCAAAGGAAAAGGGGGGACACATTTAACTAATGATTTTTTTTTTTTATAAGTAGAACACAATTTTAAGAAACCAAGTAATTAGGGATAGCCAAGACTTATAATTAGATTACATCTTAGGAAACTAAATTTCAATAAAATTCAACAAATTGCAGTACCAAATGGAGTCAAATGTCCTATTTTTTAATGTGTTAGATTAAATGTCCTATTACTGGCCAAAAAATAATAACAGCAGTAATAAACAACCCTGCCCTATGTTTTGGTAGGTAAATGAACCTACCCTTTTTCATATGTTTTTTTTTTTTTATAAGTAAGAAGTAATTTCATTGATATGAATATAAATAGGCAATGCCCAAGTACACGGGGGGTATACAAACGAGATGCCTAAATACATTCTAACAAGCTCTAGATAAAGGAAAGGAAATCATGCACATTACTGCCATTAGGTACAATGGCTGAGAACCAAAATTTTGTAACTCCGCCATTGTTCGCTCTTTGTCTTCGAAGTACTGTGCATTCCTTTCTGACCAAACACACCACATAATGCACAAAGGGATCATCTTCCATGCTGCTACCACCTGTGGACAGCCGTGGATGCCCCTCCAGCATGCAATCAGATCAACTACCTTAACCGGCATAACCTACGCAACTTCCACTTGGCTAAAAATCCCATTCCACAATGCTCTTGTAACCTCACAGTATAACCATAGATGGTCCACTGATTCACCATGATTTTTGCACAAATAGCACCAATCCGTCATTATAAGTCCCCTCTTCCGTAATTATCCGTAGTTAGAATATTCCCAAGGGCTGCAATCCACACAAAGAAAGCCACTTTAAATGGTATATAAGTTCTCCAAATGTTCTTCCACGGAAAGGATGCATTATTAGGTGTAGATAGAATTTTATAATAGACCTTGATTGTGAATTTCTTACTGGCTACAGAACGCCACTTTTTCATATGTTATCTTGGACAATATAGAACCCCAATTTGAGCCCACACTCTTCCTGTCAATTTGATGCAACATACTCTAAGGGTTTCATCAAGTGTTGCCTCAGTCACCATTGATCCATCATTATTCTTTGATATCATTTCTCAACCATGTCCTTTTCTAGATTAAATATGACCTAATTCACCCAGCCCAATCCCAATATCTTTTTAAAAAGTTAATTCAATTCATTAAAAATGCAGAGAGGCGCAACCCTAGTACACAAATGCATACATGAGTTTAGCCCTTTGTTGGACAAGAGAATAGAAATCCATAAATTCAGAAATATTAATATAAAGAGAAATATTATGCGCCCAGGTCCGTTTATAGAGATTGGAGCAGCATATTCTTGAGCTCTTCCACCGACATCTCACAATCTTCAAAGCATCTGGCATTCTACTATCTCCATAAGCTCCACAATACACATGAAGGCCTCATCCTCCAAATGGCTAAAGCTAAGCCATCTCCCAGTTGACCTCTCCAACAATCATCACTTGTCTAAGCATGATCCATCAACTCCGAAAAGGCTAACAATCACGATCCATATTTCTTTTGCCACTTCACAAAATCTTCCCAAGAGCCGCCATCCACACAAAGAAACTTACTCTCAAAAGTACACTGACTTGCCATATGCTCTTCCACGTAAAATAGGGGTCTTCCTAGATGGATAATGCTTGGTAATACAAATTAACTTCAAACTACCTCCTCTTTGTAAGTGATCCATCGAATACTATAATCATCCCCTGCCTCAGTCTTTTTTTTAAACCCAAAATAAAAAAGACAACATCACCAACTCCACCTCCCAATCCTGAAAAGATATTAATAAAAGATAAATTCAAATGAATAATAGCATTCAAATAATCCCTGTTATTTGCTGCCCAAGCCTCTTTATCACAAGCAACACCAGAAAACTCCAGAAAATGCCCTTGGTGATCAATTCCCACACAATAGATCATGCCAACCATATCTTAATACTCTCCCCAACTCGTATCTAAAAAAGTAAACCCCCCAACCCCCTCACCTGTTTCCAAATGCCAACTACATAAGGACCCACTACCTCCTAAGGGCATGATCCTCCAATCACAGCCTACTTTGTTTCAACTACCCGTCTCCATAAAGAATCCCTCTCCATAGCGTAAGCATTAGTCAAAAATCAAAATTCTTATCCCAAACCACCTGTTTGCTTCAGAGAACAAATCTTCGACCAATTCACTAAATGAAACTTGAATTCAGTTTTTTTTTTTTTCTTTCTCACAATTGGTTTGTCTCAGTTCAATTTTGTGGTGCTGGTATCTTTCTGTTTGGATGTGAAGAAAAGTAATGTTAGGGGAATATAATATAGTACACAGGGTCAGCTTAATTCCAGACAAGACCGGTCAAGGCAGGCTTTTATCCCTTCAAATTTCTTTGTCTCTGTATAATCAGAATCTTTGTTTCTGTGTGGCACTTAAAGTGGATACTTGTACTCTACATAAGTCCATGTTTGGTACTTTCAAGTGGAGACTTCTACTCTACATTGGCATCACAACTCGATCATACAGGATAACAAATATCACTATAAAGCACAGGGAATAATATAAAATAAATAAAAAATTGATAAGTAATAAAAGATAAATAATAGAAATAAAAATATACCAAATGTTTAGTCAGCAAACTACTTGGCAACCAAAAAAAGGAGCCTCAAACTAGGATGCTGCCTTTCACTCACACTTCTCCTCTGGCACACACTTTTGCTCAACAGATGAAGAAACTATAAAAACTATATTAAATCTCTCTCCCTCAACCAAGGCACACTCACTACCTGCTTAACTCTTTCAAGCACTGTGAAAGAGCAGAGGGTTTGGCATGGCCACTAGCCATATCATAATTAACCAGTAAAATATGGGCAGGTCTATCAAGCAGGTTTGGCATAGACACCAACTAGAGATCATAATTCACTTGTGCAGTCGAATTGACTCTAAAAGAGGCACAAGGTGAAAAAATACAATCAAAAGAAAGAAAAAAAATCTAGCTAACACTTCTGTCTTAAAACTAATTCATATATCATTTTACACTTTGAAAGGCAAAGGCTTACAACTAATAACCAAGCTCCATATCCATGCTTTCTTATGTGATTACTTAAAAAGAATAAGCTAAGCATACGTTTATGGTAAGTAAAATAAAGGAAGAAGATTGAGATTGGTTAATATATATAACATACAAACAAATGAATGTCAATCAAGAACTCTGTAGGTCTCCATGTTGACATAAGAAACTTACACTTTAGAAGGATGTGAAGATTTCTTGTATTCAAGGAACTCTGAATAAATCCATGCAACAAAAATTGGTATTATTCCAAGCAAAAATGACACCTGAAAATATTAGGGGAAGCTCCATTAAATAAGAGGGAAGGGAAGCAAAAAGAACAGATAGGTATTAAACAGATTTTGATAAGATGAGCCAAGGCTATCGTAACAAGATGTGCAGCATGGCATCATTTTTTTTGGGGGGGGTGGGGGCGGGGTTCTTGCCTTAGTGTTGAACAATATTGCAAAGTTTTATGATAATCAGGTAACAAACATTTATTAAATTCTATTATTTTCTGGTACTAAATCATGGTATCGATGTTATCCACCCTATATTAGACACAAGTAGACAGTGTGTTATGCATTTAGATCAGTCAAATGTGTCCATGTAGGCAGAGAATTGTGTACAACATGGAGTCCGGTAGAAACATTACTCCTTTAGGAATAGTTATGCTACTGAGTCCTCATGTCAACCATAACAAAAATGAAATGCTTCGTCCACTTCAAGTGTAAAATTAAAGCAAAAGAAAGCCACCACAAAATTTAAAAAAATATATATCAAAACATACAATAAATCCAAGGAGATTATAAAATTTGGAGTTTGCAATCAATGCGTTGAAAGAAACAATTTGATAAAGAGAACCAAGAGCATGACTTTAGGACAAGCAGACACATGATCCGCACAAAGTTTTGGAATGGACCAATAAACACAGCACAGACTCACATAGTAATACTAATGATGAGCTAACAAAGTATGTATGTAGCCATCCAATAAGCCAAGAAGAAATTACAGAACAACATAGAATTCTCTTCAGATCAAGTGGCCACTCTCAAATTTGCAAACAATTTTTACTTAAGAAAAACGATTACGAGTTTAACAAAAATTCACAAGCTAGAACACAGACGTCATCCTGACCCACGTTATTATCCAATTAACACAACCACAAAGCAGACACATTCAATTTTTTTTATAAGTCCAAATAACTCATTCAATTCAACCGATCATGTCTGACGTTCTCAGCATTCAGTAGAAAAAAAAAAACAGAAAAATGAGAGTATGACATAAAAGAATGCGTAAAACCGCACCTGCCCCGGCGTAAGTGGCGCCGAAACCACCATTTTCGGTCCCTCAATCGGTAGGGAACTGCAAATCCCAAATAAAATTAATCACATCAATGACAGCGAAATGTGATATTATAATCATATCACAAGCAACACCAACAAAGCACCAGAATTGTAAAATTTGAGTAGCAGATGGAAAGGACAAGTACCTTCGAAGCTTTGGATTGCAAACAGATCGATTGGCTCTCTAGGACATCGGGATCATGAGAAATGAGAGAAAGAAAAAGAAAGAAGAAAAACAACCCTAGCTAGAGATCGAACACACACAGAGAGAGATCTAAATACAAGAGGAGGAGAAGAAGAAGAAGAAAGCCTTCGCGTAAAGAATAGAGAAAATGTCGGAGGGTACGTCCCTCTCAATGTCTCCCTCTCTCTCTTTCTCTCTCTGCTCAGCGGTTCAAAGCTGTTGGGGGTGGGTTGGGTTGGGTTGGGTCGTGGTTGTGCTTTTGTTTTCTCGCTAACTGAGTTCAACAAAACCTTGTTTAATTTTCTTCGTTTATAAGAATTTGTGTCGGTGAAGATAAAATTAGAGACTTTTGCTTTATTGTTTTTTTGGTTTTGTGATTTAATTTCTTTCTTGCAGCATTGTCAATACATGATATAGCAAGACTACACTTTAAAACTTTGCATTGTAGTATGCAAAGTTGCAAACTCATGTATCTATTATCAAGAAATTTGTTATGTAAAGGTGTAATTAATTTGATCTATCATGTCTATTTCTATCATTTGTATTAAAAGGGTTGTAATCTAATTGTCTATGAAGAGACCACGTGACGAACCTGAGCAGCATTAGGGTGTCTTATACCCCTTTTGTGACTAATAGTATATAAGCCACTTTTATTTTATTTTTGAAAACTTAAGAGAGAGAAAGGCAAACTTGAGCAGCGACAATTCTTATTCTTGTGATTCAAGACACAAATTTGAGATTGAAAGTGTGAGAAACTTATATTCAAGAGAGTTGGAGCTTGCGAAGCTTGCATCTACACTTTGTAATCTATGAATTGATCAATAAGAATACATCTAAGTTAGTTCCCACCATGGATGTAGATCCAATAGGGATCGAACCACGTAAATACTTGTGTATTATTTTTCTGCTTTCTTTGATTTTGTTTTCTTGTTATTTTTACTTTTATTTCGTTTTCTTTTTTTATGATATGGGTTGCGAGTTGTTCTGAGTAAACTTAGACTTTAGGAAATATCATCAAGTGGTATCAAGACCCATGTCGAGATGAGGTCAACCAAATTCGATGTGGAGAAGTTCATGGGCAAGAATGACTTTGGTTTATGGAGAATTAAAATGAAAGCTCTCCTGGCATAAAACGATCTCCAATATGCACTTCTTGGAGACAAAAAACCAATCGCTGCATCCCCTAAGGGAAAGCCTAGCTCCTCCAGAACTGAAAAAGGTAAAATCCGAAACCCTTCAAAAGGCACATAGTGCCATTACATTATCTTTGGATGATAAGGTTCTTATGGACGTAGCCAGTGAGGAGACAACAGTAGGGATTTTGTTAAAACTAGAGTCACTCTATATGACCAAGTCGCTGACAAACCGTCTCTACAAAAAGACCAAGTTATACACCTTCAAGATGAGTCTAGGGGTGTCTTTGGAACATCACCTTGATGACTTTAGTAAAATAATCTTAGATCTTACCAATATTGACATAACTATTGAGTCAATATTTTGTTACTAAGTTCTTTAGATAATACCTATGCTAATCTCAAGAAGACCATCATGTATGGTCGAGAGAGTTTGACACTAGATGAAATTCAGTCCATATTGCATACTAGAAAATTATATGTAAAGGTTGAGTCAAAACCTAAAGGTAGTGAGGGTCTAATTGCTCGAAAAAAATCTGAAAAACGTGTGAATAAGGGAAAGAAAAACAAGTTTAAAACAAAATCTAAAATGAAACAGTTAAAATGTTTTCTTTATCATAAAGAATGACATTTTAAGAAAGATTGTCCTTAAAAAAAACCTAATAGTGGGAATAAGTCTAAAATTGAGGGAAATTTATCTATTGCATTTGATGACTATGAGAGTGCTGAAATCTTAAGTATCTCTGAAACAGAATCTGGGAAAGAATGGGTTTTAGATTTTGGCTATTACTTTCATATGTGTCCTTTTAAATCCTGGTTCGAAACCTTTAAGAATTTAGATGGAGGATAGGTAACATTATGAAATAATAAATCTTGTAAAGTTCTTGGTATTGGTACAATAAGATAAAGTTGCATGATGGTATGGAAAGAATCCTTAAGGATGTTAGATACATACATGAACTAAAAAGAAATTTAATTTTTCTTGGTATGCTTGACATGTGAGGACTCGTAATTTTACTCCCTGTGTAATATATATTTTAAATATTAAAGATATTTTAATTACAATTATAATACTGGGTATTATGAGTTAGTGGATATTAATATTATTTTATTGTTCTTATGTTTAAATATTTGAATATATTTCATTTTCATTTGAAGATATTATTTCTATGATTTAATTGTAAGCTAATTAATTCTCTTATTATGTTGTTGTGATACATTTAATTTAATGCTTGAATTTGATATTATTATTTTATTATGTTGGTAATTAAATTAAATTGTTGCATTTTATTTTTTTATAAATTAAAGTGTTGTAATTTATTTTATTTGAATTTGATGGATTTGAATTTATTTATTTTAGGTGACCTTCGGATTTGGGCTTATATATATATATAGTTATTATGGATTTGGATTTTAATTTAGTTGGGTCCATTTTATTGAAGCCCAGCCTCCATTTGCTTTAAACAACGCCATTCAGCGTCTTTGTGAAGTGAAATTCCAGCCCCTTTATTTCATGCAATGGCTCCCTCCTTTGAGGCAAAATGTTGCCGTTTGAGTTAGTGTATATGTGAAATCCGGTCCCTTCTTTCGCACGACTCGGACGTTACTTCTTCTTCCTTTCTTCTTCTTCTTCTTCTTCGTTCTCCCCTGTTCGTTGCTGCAGACCGTGATGTTCCAGCCTAGGATTTGCAGCTTTTCATCTCAGTGATTAAACCACGCGTTGCTCTGTTAAATACCCAATACTTAGATGAACATTTCCCCTCAAAATTCATAGCCGATCCGTGTGTCACGCGTCTGGGTTTTCTCTCAAACAGTGGGCATTCAGCCCTGTTTTTCTCTGGTTTTTCATCTGTAAGAGTGATGTTTCTTCTCCTTTTTTCAGCCTGGTTGTCTTCGTTTAGTGTTAGTGAATTTACACGTGATTTATCCTGTCCAAAATCCAGGATTTGTAGTCGGGTGTAGGCCTATAAAATACCTATCTAACCATGCGAAAAACCACACCAAAGGCCTCCCTATACCGAGCTCTATCTGGGGTCTGAAACCATGGGTTTAATCATTTATTTTAGCTCGTTTCTTCTTCTCAACTCAAGTTTGAGTTAGCCTCTTCAAAATCCACCTAAATCCGAAAATCATAGTGGTGTTTTATTGGGTATTTTCTCGTCGTAAAATCACCCTTTAGGATATATTTCGGTAAACTTTTTCTCTGATTTAATTGATTTAATTGTTTTTGTATTAATATTAATTTAATTTTGTGGTATGATTTTATTTATGATCAAGTGTTTAGTTTAGTTAGTTAATAATTGTATTTTATTTATTTACAGTAAAATGATTAATTTGTTGGGTTGCAATACTTGAGATTATTTTCTATGTTGGTTATTTATAAATAAATGTCGTTCTATTTACGTGATCTGTTTAATTAATCTGTTAATATTAATTATTGTTTTTATTAATGTTATCATATTTTATTGGTATTTTATTTATGTTTATTTTAATTATTTTAGTTGTTTTCGATATTGATATATATTTACTTGTAATGATTTATATACGTTGGCGCTTTGGGCGTGATTATAGCGGCGAGTACGCGGGTAGAAGCACGGAATCGCTGTTTGGCATTTTCGATAACTTCAGGAATTATTAGCGAACGTACTGTAAGTATTTTTCAAATAAACTTTAAGATTTAAATATATATTTGCATCGACAGATATTGTGTTTAGTTATTATTGGAATTTATTGGTTATTAAATATTTTGTGCATGGTTGTATGCATTGTGTATTTATGCGCATGTTCATGAAAATATTTAGAAATTGGATTTTTGCATGATTTCGGATATTCATGTGTTGAATTTGAAAATTGGATTTTCATGTGTTTATGATTTTTGGGTGTGTGTGTGTCATGACCCCAAGTCGAGATTGGGCATTATCTCGGTGGAGCTCCTCTGGTCACTCGGGAGCGGAATATACTGAGTGACGTCCCCTGGGTCATCGCCGGGCGACGACGGGATCGGACGTGGCGGTAACGCTCTCGTACCGACTTCGTGGCTCCTCTGCTGGCGAGAGCTAGGGGATGCCTGGTCATGATACGTGCTGGGCGCGGTTAGCTGGGCATCGCCCGTTCCAAAGTCACATGCGTGGTCGCTACCTTCGGTGTGATAATGAAAGTCAGGATATGCGAATAGTCCCTAGGGAGATCATGGTGCATACAATTAATAAAATGGATGTTTAGGCCATTTTCTGGGAAAGTGACGAGTTTTATTTACTGGTTTTACGTGGACCATTTTCTGGAAAAATAGTTGTGGTTTTAATGGATTTATGGTCATCATTTTCTGGAAAAATGATGGATGATTTTATTGAGGTTTATCTTGAGATTTTGAAGTATGTGGTTTATTTATTTATTTTGAGGGTGGCGAGTTTAAGCCTCATGCATATGGTATTTTATTCATGGTTTTTGTTGTTGCATAAATGTATTTATTATCTTGGGTTTGTTTGGAATTTTACTTACCTGCGGTACCATTTTTCGGTATCGTAGATTTTGTTGCAGAGGACGAGGACGTTGAGCCTGAGGAGGCGGCTCCGCCGTTGGAGTAGCTTGATCTAGTTGTATATTGGGAGTTGTTTTCCCTGTTTGTTATTTGTAATTGTATGTTTGGACCTTAAAATGACTGTATTAAATCTCCTGTTGAAAAATTTACTTTGGCTTGGTTTGTAAAATATTTCTAAAAAAAAAATTCTGGTACTTAAATAATGATTTTATTTTTCGTTGCGACTTATATTTTATGTATGTCACGTGTGTACACACGTTTGACACTTGTCATTAGGATGTATGACCCGTGTTGTCATCATCCTGACGCCTCAATTCTCGTGTTATTTTAAAGAAAATTTGGGGGCGTCATATGACAAATCTGGTTGTATGTTCCAATATGAGGCAGGAACTTTGAAAGTAATGAAAGGGCCCTTAACATTAATGAAAATGGTTATAAAGAATGGTCTTTATACCCTTGAAAGTAGAATTGTTATAGAAGAGGCCTCTGTTACACACAATCCTGAGAAATGTAAATCTGTGTTCTGGCATAGAAGATTGGTGAGACTAACCTAGGTGAGTTATCCTTATGTGAGTACTGCATATAAGGAAAGTCCATTAGGGTTAGTTTTAAAATTGCTACTCATAATACTAAGCATTGTCTTGATTATGTGCATTCTAATTTTTGGGGACCAGTAAGGGTCAGTTCACATTGGTGGGAGAAATTATTTTTTATCCATTATTGATGATTTTTCTAGGAAAGTTTAGATGTATATCATTAAACATAAAAGTGACACTTTTGAAAGGTTTAAAATAGAAAACATTAGTTGAAAATTAGGTTGGGAGAAAGGTTAAAAAATTTAGGACTGACAATGAGCTGAAATACCTATCTAAGAAGTTGAATAATTTTTGCCGAAAAGAAAAAATAGCAAGGCATAAGATAGTTAGAGAAACCCCATAATAGAATGGCCTCGCTGAGATGATGAATAGGATCATTCTAGATAGGGTTAAGTGTATGTTGTTTAATGCCAAGTTACCTAAAACCTTCTAGACAGAGGTAGTTAACACTACTGTCTACCTTATAAACAGGAGCTCATCCTCTCCTATTAACTTTAAAATACCTCAAGAATTATGGTCTGGTAAACCCTCATATTATAGTAATCTAAGGGTATTTAGTTGTATTGCTCTAACATATCTGGACAGTGACAATCCAGGAGTTAAACTTGTCGTAGGGAAAGTTCAGATTAAGGTGGAGCCATCCTATCCACTGAAGAGACTGACCAAACCTTTGAAGAAAATACAAAAACCAATTTGGAACAAATTGGGCAGAAAAGTCCCAAGTCTTATTACCTGGTAAGGGACAGACATAAAAGGACCATAAAATCACCACTTAGATATGCACAAACTGATCTTACTGCTTTTGCCTTTTCTGTAGTTTAAAAAATAGATGACTTAGAACCAAGATCTTATAAAGAGGCCATGAATAGCAAGGAATCTTACAAATGGCTTATTATTATGCAAAAAGAAATGGAATCTCTTAATAGGAACAAAACTTGGGACTGGGTAGTTAAACTAGAAAAGGTTAAATTTGTAGGTTCTAAATGGATCTATAAAAAAAAAAAAAAAAGGTATACCAGGGGTAAAGGAACCTAGGTACAAGGTTAGGTTAGTAACTAAGAGTTTTACTCAAAGTGAAAGGGTTAATTTTGAAATATTTTCTTCGGTAGTAAAACATAGCTCAATCAGATTTATTCTAGCTTACACAGCTTATCATGATTTGTTTATAGAACAATTAGATGTAAGGAGTGCGTTTTTGCATAGTGGGTTAGAAAAAACTTTATATATTCAACCATCCGAGGGGATTGTGAATAAATTTGATGAAAATCATGTGTGTTTACTTAAGAAATATTTATCTAGTTCAAAACAATCACCAAGGTAATAGTATAAAAGATTTGACACTCACATAATTGAAAATGATTTTAAAATGAGCAATTTTGATAGTTGTGTGTATTTTAAGAATTCTGATGACTATATTGTTTATCTTTTGCTATATGTTGAAGATATGTTTATTGCCTGCAAAAATAAATTCTTAATTGATCATGTTAAAGGAATTCTTAAATCTAAGTTTGAAATGAAGGATCTTGGACCTACTAGGAGAATTTTGGGTATGAAGATAATAAGATATAGGAATAAAAGGCTTCTCTCCTTGTCACGAAAGTCATATATTTCAAAAGTTCTGAAAAAGTTGGGTTTGGAATCTGTTAAAACAGTTAGTACACCCCGAGGACAACATTATAAACTATCCTTTATACAAACTCCTAAAACTGAGGAGGATAGAGAGTTTATGATGAAAATACCTTACTCAAATATGGTGGGTAGTGTTATGTATGTCATGGCCTGTATCGGACTAGATTTATCTTATGCTTTTAGCATTGTTAGCAGATTTATGGCAAATCCTGAAAAATATCACTACATGCTTTAAAATAAGTTTTTCAATATCTCTCGGGTTCTTCTAGTTTAGGATTAAGTTTTGGTAAAAATGTTGGTAAGAGAAGTGAAATATGTGGCTTTGTGGATTCTGACTTTGTTGGAAACATGGACACTAGAAAGTCTTTGACTGGTTATGTCTTTATTGCTGTTGATGGAGCTATAAGTTGGAAAGTCAACTTACAATTAGTTGTACCCTTATCTACAACTAAGGTTGAATATATGGCTTTGATCGAAGCCATAAAGGAAGCAATTTGGCTAAAAGGACTGTCTAATAAACTAGGTATCTTTGATGGTAATATCATTGTTTACTATGATAATCAAAGTTGCATTTATTTAGCCAGAAATCAAAATTTTTCATGAAATGTCAAAACACATAGACATCAGACTTCATTTTGTAAGAGACATCATAACAAGTGGAGAGATCAAGGTGGAGAAAATTCCAACTGAAAATAATCCATCTGATATGATGATCAAGTCCTTACCAAGCAAAAGTTTAGTCACTATCTGAATCTTATCAACATGAAAGGGAGTTGAAGAAGGAAATTATAGTGGGAACTGGCTTAGGGAGGAAACTGTCTAGCTAAGGAATGAAGCTGCCTGGTTAGGGAGGATGCCACCTAGCTTAGACAAGGAGTTGCTATGAAGATCAAGTTAAATACAAGGTGGAGATTGTTATGTAAAGGTGTAACTAATTTGATCTACCATGTCTATATCTGTAATTTATATTAAAATGGTTGTAATCTAATGATCTATAAAGAGATCACGTGGTGAGATCTAAGTGACATTAGGGTTTCTTATACCCCTTCTATGACCAATCGTATATAATTCCCTTTTATTTATTTCTAAAAATCTAAGAGAAAGAAATGCGAACTTGAGCAACGGCAATTCTTGTTTTTACGATTTAGGGCACAAATTTGAGATTGAAAGTGTGAGAAACTTGTATTCAAGACAGTTAAAGCTTGCGAAGCTTGCATCTACACTTTGTAATCTGTGGATTGATCAATAAGAAGACCTCTAAGCCAGTTCCCACCATGGATGTAGATCCAGTAGGGATCAAACCATATAAATACTTGTGTATTGTTTTTCTACTTTCTTTGATTTTGTTTTCTTGTTATTGTTTACTTTTATTTCGTTTTCTTTGTTCTGATCTTGGTTGCGAGTTGTTCTGAGTAAATCTAGGGTTTATGGAATATCAACAAAAGTATATATTTTTAATAGTGAATTTTTTTAAAAATAATATACAAAATTTACACATCTTAAAACTATACATAACATTTTTTTAAAGTAAGCGAGTGAGAGCACTCACAATAGACTCAACAAAATTAATGTTTAGTTAAATAATAGTTAGTAAGCAGGAATATGGAATTACAATAGCCTCAACAAATGAATAATTAAAATAGCTTTCAATGGTTTGGTTTAATAAATGTAGCTAGTCTATTGAACTAATCAAATAATTTTTTGGGATTAAAATATTTACTCCTCTTACTAATTTACTCTCTCGTGCCTACGAAAAATAAGGAATTTTTTCAATTTTTGTATTCGTAAAGCTCTCGAGTCCTCTTTTCGCAAATATTCAGTGCAAAGTTTCATAATTTTACTTTATTTTTTCAAAAAAGATTTAAATATCTTTATTTTTACAACCATCATTCATTATTAATAATATGAATATTATAAAATTAATGTGTATTTTTTAATAATAAATAAATATTCAAATTAAAATTAGAATTAAAATAAATAAAATGGAAAAAATAATATTTTAATATAATAACTATTGATTTATTGAATTTATTATTGAGTATAATAAAAAATAATTAGTTAAAATTTATAAAAGCAAAATCTCTAATCAAAATTTAGTCAAATAATAATTAATCAATTGTGAATACTCTGAAACTTGAACAATTTTAATTATGCGGAATCGCGGATGGGCTTTTCAATTTTTAGTACGCTTCTAACTAATGAAAACAAAGCTATGCTTTTGGTATTCAAGATCTGGGGTTTGGTGGCTAGGCCTCGTTTGAATTTGGAGATGAGATGAGTTGAGATAAATTTAGTTTATTTTTTAATATTATTATTATTTTGAAATTTGAGAAAAGTGTATTGGGATTTGAAAAATGTATATAGGAATTTGTGTTTTGTATAAAAAATTATAAAAGTATAGTGATGAAATGAAGATGAGTTGAGATGAGTTGAGGTGAGTTGCGAATACAAACGGGGTCTAAGTATGTTGAATTTGATTTGATATGATTAGACAACTCTTTAAGACCAGCCAGGGTGCTTTTGAATGTTAGGTTATATTGAGTTGAGTTGAGTTGAATAAAAATATTATCAAAATATTAATTTATAATATTATAAATATATTAAAATTTAAAAAAGTTGAATTATTTATTATATTTTACATGAAAATTTAAAAAAATATATAAGAATTTGAGAAAATTGTAATGATAAAATAAGATAAGTTAATATGAGTTTAATAATCAAACTGGACTGTGTATTTGTTCAATAATGCTATACAGAGTCATTTTTTAGGGAGTTGACTTAAAGTCAGCTGAGGTGGCAATAATTAATTAAAAAAAAAAAGTCAAATAACATGTAAGCGCGGGATAAAGGGAGAAACTCATCTTCAGAATCCATCCTGCGTTTTGAGAGAGAAAAGAGAAAATTGAAGAACCAAACCCTCCGTCCATCTTCAACCTAACCTATGACCATCCATCTTCAATTCTCAGCTCCCAAAACGAAATCGTATGCCGTATGTATCCCATACCCGAGAAATCGTAGACCCTTGTTGGTGCCGTGACTGGTTTTTCCCAACAATAACCCCCCTGAAATTGATTGAAGAGAGAAAAAAATCTCTGGTTTCTCCTCTCCCTAAGTTACGTTTGGTTTCCCCCTCCCCCAAATCAACTAGTTCTATCTTCTTCAACCTTCAAGATCCAGCTATTAGCGAAATCGAGTAGTGTGGTAAATATCTAGTTTCTCCCCTCCCCGAAATAGCTCTGGTTTCCCCCTTCCCCAAATCGCCTAATTTGATCTTCTTCAACCTTCGAGATCCAGCTATCAATGAAATCGATTGGTAAGTGGCTTCTTCACATTTAGAGATTTCGAATGGAATTTTCGGGAGGGGAGTTTTTAGATGGAATTTCTATACGATTTTTCCTTACAGCTTTCTCTATTCTAGTATTTCTATAATTCTCATACTATTATTTCGTTTTACTTTCACATATTTCGCTACATTATTGTTGTTATAATAGTCTGAGAAATAATAGTTGCTTTGTTCTAAAATTCGTCGAGCCATGCTCCGTTCATGCTTGCATGGTAGAAAGTGTACATTCTTTCTTGATATATTATTGAACAAATGTGCCAATGCTCAGATCATTTCACTTGAAAGTTGAATGCATGAACATTAATTGTCATTTAATTTTGCTTTGAATTTCAAATGCATGAATATGTTGATCAAGTGTGTGTATTTGTTACCAAAGACATCCGTTGTGAGTAGTGGGCTGTTAATATTGAAATTGTTACTTTGTTCTCATTCTTGATGCGATTATTATTATGTGCTGGAATATATTACTCCATTCCTTCCATTGATGATTGTATAGTGGATTATGCGATTTTCAATAGTTGTCCGAGATTGAGTTGTACTTAATTTTCTGATTGATTATAGATTTATATCCTTCAGAGTGAATTATGTAATTTATAAAGGTTCACAGAATCACAACTATCTTGTTATGTTTCTGTTTTTAAATCTTCTCTACCTTTTTATGTTTCTATTTTTAATTTTGTTAATAAACTTATTGAAGAAAAGATAAATTTGTTGTACATCTAATCGTTTAGAGAAAACATAATTATTGCTCAAGTGTGAAAATACATGGAACAGAGTCTATCCCATCTTCCATGTGGCCGGAAACATTTACTTGTTATTTACAGTTATTGATACATGACTTTTCTACTTCTAGCAAGGATTGGAATTAGATATTCATGTTTAGACTGTTATGGAGACATACTTATTTTTGTTTTGACTTGTTGCAGCTTCATATGTGAAATTTACTAAAGAGCAAATGAAGGAAGAAGAAGAATTTTCAGATCATTGCAGTTTTGAAGAGGCTGCCACTTCTTTAAATATGTTATTTTATCATTCAATCGTATCTATAGGTGATATTACAAGATATATGAGGACCAATAATTGTTCGTATTTTTGTTCAATGAAATGATGAAGGAAAAGGGCATGCACAAAATGTAAAAATCTATATGAGGACCAATAACTGCAGTTTATCAAAAGTTTCTTCACAAACATTGAGTAAAAATCTTATTCAAATAATTGTTTTTTTTATGGTTTTTAGCTAAACAGGAAAAAACATTTAGCATGCAACAACCCACAATCTTGCATTTGCATTTAATTGAATTAGATTAACTAAAGATCTCTATTTTTATTTATTTATTTATTTTGTTATCGTTTGATTTGGTGTTTTAAAGTGTCTTGCTTTGCCTTTCGGGACTTTTTTTACTATTCATAACCACAAAGATGTTTAAATTTCTCTGTAATTACATAAAGTAGTAGTTTGAGATTTCAATTAGCTTTTGATGAAAAACAATGCATGTATTCTCTCTTTGTCTTGGAGTAGCTGCAGTTTTTGAAAGGGTCACAGTTTCTATAGATCCAGCAAGTTTTGCATGTAATTTAGAAGGAGAATTAATAATTACAAGTGCAAAAGGGAGAAAGAACCACGCTAGAAAATTCCATACTTCAAACATTAAGGAGAAGGCATTCAACGACTCACTTTTGTTAGTTTGTCAACAAATTTTTCCATGTTGCCTAGGATTAATCCCAAGTTTCTCAAAATGATGACAATAAAGTACCCGACTTGACTGCTGGTTACCAAATACCAACCAAAGCATTTTGAATACATATGTTTTAACTCATACAATTGACCATGTTGAGAGAAAGCAAAATAAATAAATAAATAAATAAATGAGTGTGATAACTTCAATAGCATGTGACAAGGACCGACATATTTGTAGGTGAACCAGTTACCAATTCTACCCCCCAACAAAATAAGTTAGGACCTCTTTGGCACCCATAAGCAGTATAGAACATCATTGGTGGCATGACGGATGGATTATAACATTTCTTGTAATTTTCTTACACACTTGTTGACCTCCTTCTTGAAGTCATCTCTCGTATCTCTCTATTCCTTTTGCAAATACAAAATGCAAACATGGATTTTAGAGCATAGGTCGACAAATTAACTTACAATACCGAACCATTGATGACAACACTTATACTAAATCCCTTTGGCTGTCTTTTAGAAGGATGTTCTGCCAATAATGGGTGCAGGAGATGCAGATCAAAAGAGCAGCACCAAGTTACTAATATCAATCGAGAGAGAAACCCAATTGAATACTTAATTCAATAAATGATGTTAATTATACATCGTGTAAGATCTACAAAAGAGTATCATATCCCCTCAACTAGATTATATCCCTATTTGCTATGAAATTTAATAAATCCCTTCTTTGACTCGTAATGACAAGATTTAGCATGTTCTTCCTTTTTTTTTTTAACTATTCCACAAACTAAAATAATCAATCACAAGGCTATCAACATTATGGATCTAGAAGAATAGAAGAGATTTATCTAACAAAAAAAGTATAACTACATATGTTGCAGCCATGCCTATAACCTGTCAAAATAATTTACGGCTACATATACATTGACTTCAACATTTGGATATTCAAATGCTACACATTGTTATTTCATTTATCAATAAAAAGAAAAAAATCAATTACCAATGATCACTCACTGCTGCTTCAACATTTGCAGGGGATTCTTTATTAGGACTGGAAAGCATTGATATTATACTCAAAACCATTCTTTCAACCTGAAACAACCAAGAAAAAGGATGGAGACTGTGAAAAAGTCACTGTACACGTATAGAACAATTAGTTCCAAGTCCATTGCCTTTCTTGTGGATATTTTAATGCATGCCAACTAGTTTAGCACTGACATCCAATAATATTTTCTTATTCTCCTTCAGTTTAATTAAATATACATACACACATAACTATATAGAGGATACTATGGTTTTTATGCATATAATTTTACTAAAGATGATATAATATTTCATTGAGAGGTTTTGATGAAACTTCAAATTAGAGTCTGAACCGTAAAAAGGAAAGTTTTATTCTCACCTTCTACAGAACACAGACCAAGTCATTGCCTAAAGTTTATTTCTTTAAAACTGTAATCTTCTCCACATTGACATCACTACCAAATCTCGAAACATTTAAATACTTAAGCTAAAGCTAAGATCTAAAGATTATAAATTAATAAGATTATAAATTACTTATAAAAAAAAAAGATCTAAAGAATATAAATTAAAATTTTCAAAACTGTAATCATGATTGAAGTTTTCTCATTTTGCATTTGCATTTCATGTTCTTCCATGTCAAAGCACAAACTTTCTCCAATCTATGTGATCAATCACAAAGTTTTCAACCCTATCCTCCAATCTACGGGATCAATCACACATCATCCCAAACACTCAACCCCAATCATTCCTTCCGAAACTCAATCATAGCAGCAATACTGTAGCGAAATATGTGAAAGTAAAACGAAATAATAGTTTGAGAACTATAGAAATACTGGAATAGAGAAAGCTAAAAGGAAAACCCGCATAGAAATTCCACCTGAAAACTTCCCTCCCGAAAAGTCCATTCAAAATCTCCAAATGTGAAGAAGCCACTTACCAATCAATTTCGCTGATAGCTGGATCTCGAAGGTTTAAGAAGATCGAACTAGGCGATTTGGGGGAGGGGGAAACTAGAGCTATTTTGAAGATGAGAGAAATCAGAGATTTACCACACCACTCGATTTTCGCTGATAGCTGGATCTTGAAGGTTGAAGAAGATAGAACTAGTTGATTTGAGGAGGGGGAAACCAAACGTAACTCAGGGAGGAGAGAAACTAGAAAATTTTCTCTCTCTTCAGTTGATTTTGGGGGGTTATTGTTGGGAAAAACCAGTCACAACTCCAACAAGGGTCTATAATTTCTCGGGTTTGGGATACATATGACCTATGTCGTTTTGGGAGTTGAGAATCGAAGATGGATGGTCGGAAGTTGGGTTGAAGATGGTCGGAGGGTTTGGTTCTTCGATTTTCTCTTTTCTCACTCTAAATGCGGGATGGATTTTGAAGATGGGTTTCTCCCTTCATCCTGCGTTTTACATGTTATTTGGCTTTTTTTTTTTGAATTAATTGTTTCCACCTTAGCCGACTTTAAGTCGACTTCCTCAAAAGCGACTCCGTATAGCATTATTGGTCTTTGTTTATCTTCTTGCCTAAGAAAACAAAAGGACCAAAAAAAAAAAGGAACAATATTTGATGTTTTGAATTTAATGTCAAGGCTTGTTTAAAGTTCTTGGTCTTGTCTTTCAAGTGTAAAAAAAAAAAAAAGCATAGCCATAATTTGTTGAGAAATGTTTTTTATAATCATAAAAGAAAAATGATACTTGAGAAAAATTTTACATAGAAATTATGTAGGAAATGAGTTATAATTTATCTCTAATTGTGCTTTGTATTTCAACTTTTTAAATTTTCAATTCTATTTGTGTTGGACAAATGATTATTTCTATTTTTATTTTTTTTTTTAATTTTAGTTAAAATGGAGTTTTAAACTTACTCCTATGCAATTCTTACACGAAATCTCATGTATGTAACAAAATCTATCGTAAAATATGTGTCCCATAATTCTTTTGAATAAGTAAGTAAATACAACATCCATATGAAAAATAAATAAATTTTAATAATGGAACCTATTATTTTTTAAAAGATTTGCACGTCATTTGAATATTCTTCAATTATATTTAGTATTATTTATGAGGTTATATCGTTAATAAATATTTTTATAGTGGAAAATGTATTTGAATTTAGAGTTCTTATGGGGGTTATTTTTTTTAAGTGAAAAATAAATAAATAAATGAGTTTTATATTGTCACTGTTTCTACATGTTTGTCAAACAATGTTAAATAACCAATAAATAATAAAAGAGCCACATCTCATCCCAGGTTATTTTTTCTTGAGATCATTTTAATCACTTGAGATCTCAAGAAAAAAAATATAATTTTTTTAAAAAATATTATTTATATTTGTAATTTAAGTGGCACTAGAGTCTAGGGCCAGTCCTGCGTCCCGCTAAGGTAGTATTTTTGATTTTTTTTGGTTTTTTTCATATATTTTTTAAATAGTTTTAATATTTTTTAAAAAAATAAAAAAATTTTACAATATTAATAAAAAATATTTACTTAATTATTAAATAAAAAATTAATATTATTTTTAAGTGAGATGTAATTTTTATTTGTGATTTTAGCACTTCTCTTGTAATTTTATTTACACCATACGTGATGATGTGACAGTTACTAAAATTTATGATAATTTTAAAATATAAAATTTGAAATTCAAATTAAAAAAATATATATAAAATAGAACTGTCACTCAATACATATAAACTGCACGTGCAATTATATGTACATATATCACTCTTTTAGTGTTGAAAAGTAAGAACTATTAATGGTAGATTTAGGCCTCGTTTTTCTGGGATGAGAGCAAAAATTTAAAATATATTTAAAATATATTATTATATTTTTTTAAATTCATATACAAAATATTATTTAAAATTTATTTTTTTTAAATTCTCATACCATCTTTTTAAATTCTCATACAAAATTAATATTAAAAAAATATTAAGCTGCTAGCAACGTTAAAAACTAATATTCAAATACAACAACCAGAGAGTATTGAGCTGCTAGCAATCTTAAGGGGTTTGTAATTCTGTGTTCAGTTCAAGAATTGTGTTAGAAAGTGATTGTCTGCTCATGGTTGAAGCTGTCCAAGCCAATGAAATTTCCTTTTCAATACTGGGGAATTTAAGGGGTTGTTTATATTGAGAAGTGGGTTCAATTCATCTCATCTCATCTCGTACTTTCAACTCATTTCAACCACTCATTTTAAATTTCAATTCATCTTAACCACTCATTTTATTATTATTCATAACTCATCTCATCTCATCTCTGAATCCAAGCGGACCCCATTTAGCAGTTGCTGAGATATTTCCAGATTTTCAAAGTCCAACTAGGAAATCAAGTGGCACATCATTTAGCAATGAACGCTTGGCATTTGCAGGATGTGGTGCAATGGATAGATTCATGTTCTCTTTGTATTTCCTCATATGTCTGGTTAGATTTTCAGCATTTGTAGACTTTTATTATAAATAAAATGTTTGGTTTTCTATAAAAAAAATAAAAAAGAAATATATCTTATAACAATATTTATTCTTTTTTTCACTTTTATCTCATCTCATCTCATCTCTAAAAACAAATAAGACCTTAGGGTCTGTTTGGATTCGTAGACGAGACGAGCTTGTCTCAATTTATCTCAAACTCATCATTCTACTATTTCAAATTTTCATACAAAACACAAATCACAATACAACTTTTTCAAATTTCAATACATATTTTTCAAATCGTAATTCAACTTTTTAAAATCCTAAAACAATAATAATATTAAAAATTAAATTAAACTCATCTCATTTCTCAATCCAAACTAAACCTTAAAAAAAATGATTGGATTATCATAATAGTCATAAATAAGCATTGGTAGGAAAAGTAGTACCCACCTAGAGTAGTATGACTATGAGCTATTTTGACAATAATGAGGGGTTACCTTCCAACTTTTTTTTTTTTTTTTTAAGAAATAGGTTCACTTCATTAAAACTCTAAGAAATTGAAGTTTACAATGTGACCAATAATTGAGAAAATCTTAGTCTACAAATCAAGTAGTTACAGATAGGATTCAGCTTCTAAATCTCTTTAGACATCTAATCTGCAAGACTAATTACTGTCAAAAACAGTGAACTATAATCTCATCCTTCAATGGAGGAGAGTACTAAATTTCACGGACAAACGTCCGGGACATTATTTCTTCTTTTTACAATTTTCTCTATACAAATAAAACAAGAAAACACAATCCAACTAGAACAAACTGCAATATACAACAATCAAAAGAAGCGGCGTACTGTGATGGCACGTGGACACCACGCGTTACACTAAGAATGAAGCACATCAAGTCATTGGAGCAGTGAAGTCCCTAGATCCACTAGAAACCGACCAGTGGAGACCACTGGCGAGTAGGATCCACCCGAAGTAAGGTGCGTTCTAAAACGGACACCGCGCATTAGTATCACGCCCCCCTCTATTCGACAAAACTGCTAGACGACCACCACGATTGGTATACGAGAGAACGGAGGCACGGTGCATGGTGGCCTTAGGTCTTCCGCCTCCTGTGAACCTGCAAAACAAATCGCCGGACCAAAAATCCGAAAAACCACCAAACTCTATATTATTCAAACCACAATGGCCGGGAAAATGAGAGAGAAAAGAAGGAGAAGAAGAAGGTGGAGGCGGAACGGAGATGGAACTCCACCACCCCTAGTGGGAGCAATGAGATTAAACAAGCCCTAAGAAACGAGTCTGTTTTCACGAGAGAGAGAGAGAGAGGCAATCTTGTCTCACCTTTCAACTTAAACTTGCATATGTGCAAATAAAGAAACCACTTAATTAATGAAAGCCATTTAAAGCTGCATGTTTTTTTTAACAATAACATTTTTAAAAAAATGTAAATTATGACTTTTCATGCTTTTGGTAACAGAACAAATTCAATAATACAAGACGAGTTGACCTGCTTAATATAAGTTATATATTTATATGGTTACAATAGTTTGGCAATCGTTAAAAAAGCTCTTCTAAATCATCATAATTAGGATTGTAAAGGAATCGAATCGAGTCAAATTCAAACAAGAGTATCTCAATTAACATGTTTATTCGCTCGAGCTCAAACAAAATTCGAATATCTTGTTCGAATTCGGTTGGTTAATTATTAATGTTATTCGAATTCAATTCGAGCTTGATTAAAAATAAACAAATGACTCAAGTTCGAGCTATTCGAATAGTACTAAATAGTAGAAAAAATTGTGAAACATATATGAAAAGTGATGATAAAATATCAAATAATATTACTACCGAAAACCACCTAAATCAATTAATCTGAGGGTAGGAATCTGGTCTTCAGCATACCATTTTATCTATATTGATGCCTTTCCTTTCCTTGATTTCTGCAATTGCATGTGCATGGTTTCGCCATATCTTTATTTTTTTAATATTTTCTTGGTAATAGGGGATAAATGGTCCCCTAATGACCAGGGATGGTAGTCTCAGGCCCTCTGGTACTGGGCTCTCCGAATCTTTCCTCGGCGGCCGGTTCTTCTCTGCTTCTCCTATGGGTCTTAGCCCATCACTTACCTTGCATTCCCAGGCACAGGATTTCTTTGGTCGTGTCATTATCATTTTAGCCATGAGTAGAGTTTTTCCAACATTTACCAACGACGCTTTTTATTTTTGTTTTATTATTATTATTATTATTATTATTATTATTATTTTATCTATATAGGAGTAGGGTGATTCGAACTTAATTCTCCCAATTGAAGACTAGTCTTTATGCCACCATCCAGTATAAAGAAGCTTGGCAACGATGCATTTCTTAAGGGTTATGAATATTATAAATAATCTTTTAATCACAAATAATTAAACAAAAAATCCAGATTTTTTGTAATGAATGTTGGACAGTGCATTCATATGAAAAAGAAAAAAAAAAAATGTTAAATTTATGCTAGTGGACATGTCCAGCGGTTAAAGCTGGGATCCATATACTATTCATTATTTTACTTAATTGATGCTCAGTACGGCACATATATGCTCCATTTTTTTACTAATATAATATATATATATATATATATATATATATATATATATATATATATAGCTTGAGACAAACAATATCTTTAATACTTAGAAGTTAGATCCACCTTGAAGAGTACGTACCAAATTAGTTTTGGGTTTTAAATTTTTAATTTTTTTGGTACGTCTTGATGATCCTAATCATCTCATCTTATAAATATGGTTAGCTAATTAATTAATTCTTCTAACAGCATCTTTATGATTCTTTTGGTTCTTGGCATGCATGCTTGTTCCTATATTAATTATATTATCAATTTCTATCGTGGAATTGTATCATCAATCAATATTAGTTCTCCAAAGTCCAAATAGTACTTTTTTTTCAATGCAATTAATAAATGGGTGACGTTGGGGGTTGGTTGGACTGGTATGGGTTAAAAAACAGCTCACTAATAATGGGTTGACACGTATTAAGCCCGTAACATATATATGAAGTTACCCGCATCTGATCTCCTCTTCATTTCTCTTCTTCGAAGCCTTTCATTCCCCCTTTTCCCGACTCCTTTCGTTTCTCAATATAAAGCAACGGAGCCATCATAGTATTTTTTAACTACTCCAAAATAAAAGGAAGGATGATTATTGGATTATTTACCGATCTGGGTCTAGTATGATAGACCCTATATTTTCTGTTTCTTCGATGGGAGGGAAAAGTGAATTCCATTGTAGAGCCGTATGCAATGCGCAAAAGATAAAGATGCCTGTACGGTTGTTCAATTCTATCTTGTTTTTTGTAGTATTTATTATTCTTTATTTGATTTGTTCTCTTTGATTTATCTTCGAGATAGAAGAACCATTTTTTATGTTATATAATCAGGGTAATGATCCATCAACCTGCTAGTTCTTTTTATGAGGCACAAACGGGAGAATTTATCCAGGAAGCGGAAGAACTACTGAAGTTACGCGAAACCATCACAAGGGTTTATGTACAAAGAACGGGCAAACCTTTATGGGTTGTATCCGAAGACATGGAAAGAGATGTTTTTATGTCAGCAACAGAAGCCCAAGCTCATGGAATTGTTGATCTTGTAGCGGTAGAATAAAAAATAACAGGGATTTCACGAAAATAAGATACGCAATTCAAAATTTTATCTTCTTACCTACCGGGGTTTGATATAGTATTATATTAATTAATCTATTAATATAGAATTATCAATCTAGAAGTAATTCCTAATTATCCGGTTAAAATCGATCTAAACCAATTCATTATGTATACGAGTCAACATGCCAACTATTAAACAACTTATTAGAAAGACACGACAGCCAATCAGAAATGTTACAAAATCCCCCGCCCTTGGGGGATGCCCTCAGCGACGAGGAACATGTACTAGGGTGTATGTGTGACTCGTTCAGAGCATGGACTGGGACAAAAGAAAAGAACCTATTTTTCCAGTATCAATGATCAGTACCAATAAATAGGATAAAATGGAAGAAATCCATTCACTATATAAAAAGGATCTATCATATCCTTCTACTGTTTATCAAATTTTATGGTTTCTATTGGTGTAAATCGTAAATCCAAGTGTCTTAATTTTCAATTTAAGATGTTCCCATTGGTAGCAAATGGTTATCCATTAAGCAGGGAAAATATTATTTAAATTAAAAGGCAAAAAGATTATGCCCTTACTCTTGCAACAACGGACTAACAGGGTCAGCTACACAGCTAATCTTCGTAATTAAATATCGTTACTGTATAGGTAGATCTCGTTAACTCGAGAAAAAAATGAGATAGATCCATGAGAAATCTCATTCAATTATCAATTAGATATGGTAGATTAAAAAATGGGACACCAAAAGAATTGACTGCTGAGCCGTATGAGGTAGGAAACTCTCAAGTACGGTTCTAAGGGAAGGAATTTCACTGCCTATTCCGACCGGGGAGAACAGGCCATTCGACAGGGAGATTCTGAAATTGCAGAGGCTTGGTTCGATCAAGCCGCTGAGTATTGGAAACAAGCTATAGCGCTTACTCCAGGTAATTATATTGAAGCACAGAATTGGTTGAAGATCACAAGGCGTTCCGAATAACAGCACTCTGTTTATTTCTTATTTTATTTAGTATTATTTAGAATCTTTTCTATTTATTATTTAGAATAAATTCTATTTTATTATTTAGAATAAATTCTATTTGTTATTTTTTATAATAAAATTGTTTTATTTGTTGTCCCCATCAGTCAAATAAAACAGTTCTCTGGAAAGAACTAATCAAAAAATTTCATTATATCCCTTCTAAGATCGTTTTTTTATATTTCGTCCGGTATTCTTCCTTCCCTTTCATTCCCCTGCTCTCGAGTGCCGTCTCTCGCATTTCGTCTCGCAGCTCTCAAGCTCCATTTAGTGTCGCAGCTCTCGAGCCTCTTTCGCATCAATGTGAAGCCCATCTGGCAATGGTCTCAAGCCCGTGTGGTCTCAAGCCCCTTTCACCATCGCAACTTTGCGGTAACACCCCTCACTTTCTTTATGTCCATGAGGAATTTATAGTCTGAAAATCCTAAGTCTTGCACGAGTCATTATATTATAACAGAAAACCCTAGGTTATCTCAGACAAATTGCTAATTCCAGAAACTCTAGGTCTTGCACTAGCATGATTTGCATTTTTAACCATTTTTCTTTGAACTAATTTGACATATCTTCGGTTAAATTCCTCAACTGGTTTATCCTCTTTTGTATTCCTCTATTGGCAATTTGGACCGCTTTGATGGCAGACCCAAAAAGCAGCCAATCTCTTTCAAGGTGAACACTTTTCGTTTCTTTGTTGGTTCTTTACTCCTTTTTCCTTTCTTTTTATTTTCTCTTGTGTAGTCTTGTTTTGATTATGGTTTATTTTTCGGATTTGGTATGAATCTTCGTTTCTTCTGAACATAGAAGTTTCAAATATAATGGATTGTGGAAATGTGTTTATCAGTATGAAACACATTATTTAGGAGCTCCTTATTCAAGATCAAATTTCTTTATCTGATGTAGACTTGAATGCATGAAATGTATTTTAACTTTTTAAATCTTTTGAACGTTCCACACCAATCATTTTTCTGTTGCAGAGGTTGATAATATGGATTTCAATCATTTGAACTATTCCACTGATCTTATATCTTGATTCCTATCTTTAGTTTTCTCTATATTAAACCTTTTGAATTATCTACTCATGTACAACTTTGTGAGATTACCCAGGCATAAAAGGAAAAATAAGGCTAAATTATTTGTTATACTTCTATTTTTTATGATTTATGGGTTGCTTTGAAAAGATTATAAGATCTGAGAATAGTTTTTATTTGGAAAATCATTTCACATTAGACACATTTTAAGATTTCTAGTGTATGAAAACTAACATATTGCCAACTTTTTCTCTTAGAAGTAAATTGCTTAATCTTTATCCAGAATTGTTATAACCACACCCTGAGTCCCTTTTGGTCAGAGGACTCATGTACCAAGATTTGTGTTCAAGAAATGCACTAAACAAAGAATTAGTACCAAGACAGCTAGAAATAAAAAATAAATCAACAAGAAAATAAAGAAGATAAGAGAGATCAGAGATAACACACATAGATTACGTGATTCGACTCTAATGGCTTACATCCACAACAAGAACAGCCTCAAAGATCATTTTGTTGATGGATCTTCTAAAACCAATGTACCAGTTACAAGATCAAACCATTACCGAGCAGAAACAAGCCAGAAAATGGCTTTCTTCTTCCCTCGATACAAACCCTAGCTCTCAATCTCTCTTTGTACACCAAACCTCACACAGACGGCAGAACACCAAAAATGAACACTCTAACCCTAAAATCATCTTAAGTATATATATATATATATATATATATATGCTGCCAACAGATATGAACATGTGTAGATCTAGCGGCTGAAATTAACTCTTATAAGCACAACTCATATCACGTGCACACCATATGCTTTCATTACCGCGCTTGATAAAACGGCAACGCATCACCAAATGCTGCTATCTTATTGGCTGCATACACAAGTTAGAGTTAACAAATAAAATAAATGTAAATGATTGACACCTAATATTCACAGTTCTCCACATTGTGAATAATTCATCCATCAGCTCTATCCTATTCTCATCTTGGTTATTCCTGCAATGTTCGTCTATTAGGGACCCCCAACAGATTGCATGTTAATCAAGTCCACTTTGCTAATGGCAGAGATTTTCCTCAGTTGGAATTTTCTCCACTCCAACTTCCCTAAACTCAATTACATCCCTTATAAATGGAGCCTAACATCTATGTACTTAAATCTTTCATGATATACTTGGTTTTTAGCCAAATATAAAGAACTTTGGTTATCACAGTGTACATTAATATTTCATTTGAATATACCTAACTCATGTGATATACCATTCAGCCATATAACTTCCTTTATGGCCTTTGTCAAAACTATATACTCAACTTCTGTTGTGGATAATGCCACAACAGCTTGCTGATTTGACTTCCAATTGATAGCCCCCCATAAGCAGTAAAAACAAATCTTATTAGGGATTTCCTGGTATCCACATTACCAGTATAATCCGCATCTACAAAACCCTCCAGTTCACACCCTTCCTTGACACTTGGTCCATATTTTAGACCCAAATTAGTAGTTCTAGAAATATACCTTAATAACCATTTAATGGCATGCCAGTGTGCCTTAACAGGATTACTCATTAACCTACTGACAACACTAATAGCATGGGTAAGGTTTGGTCTTGTGCAGACCATGACATACATTATTCTTTCCACCATGCTAGATTAGGGGATTTGATTCATAAATTCTATTTTTGTTTCTGTTTCAGGAGCCTAACTTGTGAAAAACTTAACATGTTGATCTAAAGGTGTACTGACAGGTTTAACTTGGTCCATACCAAACTGTTTAAGAAATTTAGAAATATAATTTTTCTGGGATAAGTACAGACACCTTTATGTCCTATCCCTTATAATATCCATCTCTAAAATTCTGTTGGCAAGTCCTAGGTCTTTCATCTCAAACTCAGATTTTAACATAAACTTAACCTTTTTAATTAGAGTTGAGTCTTTACATGCCACAAACATATCATCTACATACAGCAAAAGATATATTATTATTCCATGAACATCCTTGTACTAAACACAGTTGTCATAACAGCTTCTTTTAAAGTCATTTTCAAGCATGCAAGTATCAAATCTCTTATACCATTGTCTAGGAGATTGTTTTAGACTATATAAAGATTTTTTAAGCAAACATACTTGATCAGAGTTAATGTCTTTTCTAAACCCCTTAGGGGGTTGCATGTAAATAACCTCTTCTAATTCTCCATGCAAAAATGTAGTTTTTACATCTAGTTGTTCTAAGTTTAGGTCTTGAAATGCTGTGAAAGATAGAAGCAATCTAATGGAACTATGCTTAACAACATGAGATAATATCTCATTGTAATCTATTCCCTCTCTTTGGGTGAAGCCCTTAGGCGCTAGCCTTGCCTTAAACCTAATACCTTCTACCCCTGGTATGCCTTCTTTTCTTTTAAAGATCCACTTTGACCCCACTAATTTAACCCTATCTGGTTTTGTAACAAGAACCCAAGTTTTATTCTTATTAAGAGACTTCATCTCCTCCTGCATAGCAAGTATCCACTTAGTGGCATCCTTGCTAGCAATAGCCTCTTTATAGGTTCTTGGTTCTTGGTTCACAACCTGATCAGATTTGGTCAAAGCAAAAGCTGTAAGCTCATCTTAACCATACCTAAGAGGTGGTTTTATTGTTCTTTTCTTTCTGTCTCTTACCAAAATGTAAGAGTCAGGACCTGTTTGACCCAAGTCCTCTAATATAGTGTCCTCATAGCTGCTGACTTGGCCAATCTTGAGTTCTGTTGAGGTGCTTCCTTCCTCCACCTCAACTTGTACATCATCCTTAGTATCACCAGGTTTGTGTTCTACCTCTTTCTTTTGTACCCGAGCCATTTGGGATTCATTGAAAATTACCTCCCTACTGATAATACACTTTAGTCTCTCAAGTTCATCTATCTATAGCTTATACCCTTTAACCCTTCAGGGTAACCCATAAGAATGCACTTGAGTGCCCTAGGATCTAGCTTATCAGTCTTTGAGTGCGTATAGACAGTACACCCAAAAATTCTGAGGTGATCATACCTAGGTGGTTTCCCAGTCCAAAGTTCTTGTGGTGTTTTAAGGTCTATAGTTGAAGATGGACATCTATTAATCAAATGAACAACTATATTAACAGCTTTTGTCCAAAAAGATTTAGGTAACCCAACATTGGACAACATGTATCTCTCCCTCTCTAAAGTGATCTTATTCATTCTCTCAGCTAGACCATTTTGTTGAGGAGTTTCCCTCACAGTTTTATGTCTCAAAATCCCTTCCTCCTTACAGAAGTTATTAAACTCAGTTGACAGAAATTCTAACCCATTGTTAGTCCTAAGAGTTTTCATTTTTCTGCCTACCTGGTTCTCTACTAAAGATTTCTATTCTTTAAACTTTCCAAAAGTGTCACTCTTATGTTTAAGGATGTAAACACATACCTTCCTAGAGTAGTTATTAATGATGGAGAGGAAATAATTCTCTCCACCATGGAAAGCTACTCTAGAAAGTCCCCAAAGGTTAGAATGTACATAATTTAGGGTCTGAGCAGTCATGTGAGTTGTCCTTTTAAAACTAACCCTCTTAGCCTTCCCGTAGATACAATCTTCACAAGAAGGTAAGTTATTCAGGCCTACATTCATCAGTAAGCCCTGTTTGTGTAATTGTAAAAGTTGTCTTTGACTAACATGCCCTAGTCTCTTGTGTCAGAGCACAATTTTATTCTCAATAGCATTGTGTACAGGGGATGCTTCCCCAATAGTGATTTTTCCAACTAAGGTATACAAGCCATTCTTTATTACCCATTTCATGATTGTGAGTGAACCTTTAGTAACTTTAAGGACTCTTGCCTTTGACTTAAAAGAATAGCCTGAAACATTAAGCATGCCAAGAGAAATCAAATCCCTCTTTAGGTCAGGTATATGCCTGACCTCCTTCAAAAGTCTCTCTATCCCATCATGCAAAGTTAGTCTTATGCACCCAGTTCCCATGATTTTACAGGATTTGTTATTCCCTAAAATTACATCTCCACCATCCAATTCAGAAAAGGTTTCAAACCAGTCCCTATTTGGACACATGTAAAAAGAGCATCCAGAATCTAGAATTCACTTTTTTCCAGAATTAACCTCAGATACATTCAGTACCTCAACACTGTCATACCCATCTAACACCACTGCCACATCCCCATCCTCTTTGTTTTTATTCCCAGTCTGTGTTTTCTTATTAGGACAATCTTTCTTGAAAAATCCTTCTTTATGACACAGAAAACACTTTAAGTGTTTTCCTTTAGACTTAGATCTTCCTTTCTTATTTTCTGATTTTCCTTTCTTGCTTCTCTTTTCTGGTGTTCCCCTAATAGACAAGCCCTCACCATGTTCTTGTTTGGTATCTTCTTGGTTTTGTAATTCCCTACCATGAAGTACAAACTGCACTTCATCTAGAGATAAAGTATCTCTACCATACATCATGATCTCCTTAAGGTTCTGGTATAAGGAATCTAAGGAACTCAGCAAGAGGATTGCTTGATCCTCATCCTCCACCTTGATATCTATATTGTTTAGGTCTAATATGATTTTATTGAAGGTATCCAAATGTTCTCCTATTGAGGTTCTAGGAGTCATCTTAAAAGCATATAGCCTAGTTTTCTTATAGAGTCTGTTAGCCAAGGACTTTGTCATATAGAGATGTTCCAATCTTAACCAGATACCAGCCGCAGTCTCCTCACTTGCGACTTCTTTTAACACTTTATCTCCTAAGGAGAGAATAAGAACATTGTGGGCCTTTTAGAAGATTTCCTTTTGGACTTCCACCTTTCCTTCCTCTTTCGAGGAAGAACCTTTTTTTTTTTCATAGGTGAGAGCATCATGTAAGCCCTGTTGGACTAACAGAGCTCTCATCTTTATCCTCCACAACCCAAAGTCAATCTCCCTCGTAAATTTCTCAACGTAGAATCTTATGATCCCTAAAGAACCTGAGCACGTGATACCACTTATTATAACCACACCCTGAGTCCCCTTTGGTCAGAGGACTCACGTACCAAGATTCGTGTTCAAGAAATGCACTAAACTGAGAATTAGTACCAAGAACAACAGGGAATAAAAAGTAAATCAACAAGAAAATAAAGAAGATAATAGAGATAAAAGATAACACACATAGATTACGTGGTTTGGCCCTAATGGCCTACATCCACGACATGAACATCCTCAGATATCATTTTAGTGAAGGATCTTTCAAAGCCAGTGTACTACTTACAAGATTAAACCAATACTGAGCAGAAACAAGCCAAAAAAGGGCTTTCTTCTTCCCTCGATACAAACCCTAGCTCTCAATCTCTCTCTATACACCAAACCTCACAGAGACGGCAGAATACCAAAATGAACACTCTAATCCTAAAATCATCTTAAGTACATATATATATATATATATGCTTGCAACATATATAAACATGTGTAGATCTAGCGGTTGAAATTAACTCTCATCAGCACAACTCGTAGCACATACACACCATATGCTTTCATCACTGCACTTGATAAAACGACAACGTATCACCAGATGCTGCTACACAAGTTAGAGTAAACAAATAAAATAAATGTAAATGATTGACACCTAATATTCACAAGAATAATGACCCCCATTGCACTTAACTGATTCATTGTGCCATAACATAGACACTTATATGGTTGAAAGCAATAGACTTTGCCTAGATTTTAGTCATTTGAACTGTTCCACTGATCTTATATCTTGATTCTTGTCGGACTCAGGATTTCGTTGATAGTAAAAATGTGAACCTACTTGCAAGAAATAATATTTTTTCTTGGGTTTCTATGAAAAGTAAGTTGTATCATGGGAGTGTATCTTGGGTTTGCATTCTATCTTCATTTCATTAATGAATTCCCTTATATGGTTCAAAGCAATAGATTTTGCCCATATTGCTTTTCTTTTTGTGTCAATGTGTCTTGGTGGAACGGATTTTTCTTTTCTTAAAGCTTCTGGCAGTAATTGATGTTTTATTTTGATTGACACTTCATAAAGCTTTTTATGTTTTTTGCATTTATTAAAGAGACATTGTATTGAATGCCTATATGTGACCTAAAATGAGAAATTGAACTAAAAGACATGAGAGTCAAAGTCGTTCAGGATGTACAACTTGAAAGTTCATTGCTACCATTTTTTGAGTTTGATAAAAAGCTAGCTCTTGTTCCTTACTTTAATTATTTTTGCTCATTACAATATGCAAAACTGAATTTGTGAAACATTTAATATACAATATGTTTTTTACAGAAGGTACTAGGATTTCGTGATATTATTGATGAGTCTTGATTCATCTTAATTTCTCTAATATGGTGACTATTTTCTGTTAGCATTGTTAAAATGGATGTGTATTCAGTATGATGACAGGAAATGAGAAGTTTGAATTCTCATTTAGGTTCAAGTTCTTGGACCGCAAGTGGGGGAAACGAAGCTAGTTTGGAGAGACCACTTTACTATTGTGGTTGCCAAGCGAAGCTACGAATTTTTGGACAACCCAATAGTTTAGGTAAAAGATTTTATAATTGTCTGAACGATAAACAATATCGTATTTTTGAGTGGAGTGATTTATAGCAAAACAACTACTGTAAGATGACAATAGACTTAGTTAAATGGAGGTGCAATAAGGTACTTCATGAGCAGCTACACATTGAAGAATCCAAATTTAAAGTAATAGAGAAGAAATACAAGGGAGTTATGAAAGTGTTAATTCTATCATGATTTTTTTTATAATAGTAATTAGTGTAATTTTGATGTTTCTAAAAAATTATAATGTATCTCAAATAGCGCTGCACTCATGTAACCCGTTGTACCTTTTTTAAGACTTTAATGTGGTGTACTTTTATTAACATATTTGTGGTCTAATGTGTTTTAGTGTAATTTTTATTGGCCACAGAGATCATTATGTTAGTAATGTATATTTTTCAAACTTCAAAAGCTGTTGTAGTTTTCAGCTATTGTACTTAATAAGAACTGTATTCGTGACTTCTTGTAACTTTTTACAACTCATAGAATGTAATTAGGTGTTCCTTTGTATGCTCCTCGTATACACGGACTATACCTATTTTATTATCATTAATAAAACCTATCTTTTACTTATTAAAAAAATTGACAAGAAACAGTAACACTTACGTATCATTATAGTTGAATATTTTTCATTTTTTTATTAATATATATTTTCCATTTTTATATATATTATGTTTATATATATAGTTGTATATAATTAATTATATAATTAATATTATTTATTATTTAATATTTATATATTACATTTAGTATCAAAGTATTATTATATTATTTAATGTATAATTATTAGCCATAAATATAAGTATTAGACTAGTATACATTAACAATTTAATATATTAACGTTTTACATATTTAGTAAGTGTTCATATATGAACTATAAAGATGATATATGTAAAAATTTATAGTAGCTATTAAGTTAGCTATTAAGTATTAGTCTTGTTAAATTATAATATTATATTATAGTATTTGATTATATTATATCATATAAGATGTACTTCAAAAATACATTCTGATTAGATTACAAGACGTATTTCAAAAATATAAATTCTAAATTTATTTTCAAACAATAAAAACAACTTCTATCAATTCTCCAAGTTAGTGCGTAGGTGCCTCAAGTCCAGCATATATCTTATGTGTATCCCCAATATTCTTACATAAACATTAAATAATAAAAACATAATAACTCATTTGATAATAATAAAAAAACAAGTTAATTAAAAATGAAAAAACATCTGTGTTGAGTGAGGGTTGAGTGTGTGTTCTAGGCCAATCTCACTCGACTAAGGTGTTGAGCGACAGTCGAGCGAGATCATTGTTTGGATTTAACTTGAGCGAGATGTCGATTGAGGATTGAGCGTGTGTTCTAGGCCAATCTCGCTTGAGCGATGTGTTGAGCGACAGTCGAGCGAGATCACTGTCTGGAATTAACTCGAACGACATGTCGAGCAATGATCGATCGCCTTTTTACAAAGGAAAATACCAACCACTCATTTTTACATCAACTAAAAACAAATTAAAAATTTACAAGTTAGTGCGCTCGACCGCAGACAGCGTAGGTTGTAAAGCGGCCTTAGGTGTATCCCCAATATTCCTACATAAACATTGAACAATAAAAACACAATAACACTTTGATAATAATAAAAAAACATATATAAAAAAAAATTGACTACAAGATACAAGTTAGTGCGTTCGACCTCAGGCGGCACAGGTGCCGCAGTACTAGTACCCCCAATATTCCTCTATAGGCATGTTGCAAATACAATAAAAAAACACACTAATACTTTGATCATAAAAAATAAATAAATAAATAAGTAAATAAACCTACAATACCTCACTAAATGACAGTGGTTCCTAGCATGTCTTTCATTTTTGCAAATGCCACAACGCCTTTTCTTGGTTGGTTAACTCTCTTTTAAATTTTGTGATCTTTTCGACTTCGGGCGTCCTTTTGTGGGTACTCTTGAAGGATCATAGTCTGTTTGAGTCAAATTTAATTGAACTTGGCTTCTTGGCTAATGACTTTCAGGGGCTGACTCAACTTCTTGTAAACGTTGGGCATATGCATCCATTTCAAGCAATTTTTTGTCAACGTTCTCCAATGCATGTGTGAAATACTTGTGCTTTTCTTCCGATTATGCTGCAAGTTCGACAATGTTGTATAGTTGTATCATTGACTTACTTTTTCTAATGGACACTTTATTTTTTAAGTTCCTCGCTAGCCAATCAGGAGATGATATCTCGAAAATGGGTCGACTCTTAGCGTTAATAGTCTATCTCTCTAAAATATACTGTTGTGGTAATCTATTTAATCTTACATTTTTGCCTAAAACACATAAGATATGCTTACAGAGAATTTTCATAAACTCCCACATATGGCATGTACATGTAATATCATCACCATCCACTATCACATGGTAAGGAGGTGTCTCTCTATCATTAGCTATCACTCTATAAGTCTTGGCCTCACCATTTGCATATAGCTTTTTTGCATGGTACTGTAGACTATTGAACAGCTTATTTTGGAATTTCTTAAAAGTCTTTCTTGTATAAATGGATGCTGCTTCCTCCTCGATTTTAAAATGTGTTTTCATAATTAGCCATGTAGAACCCGTCTGAACATCCTTAAACTTCTCTTTAAAGTAACGTGCATCTATGACTTTTTTTGTACTGATGCACAAAGTCGCTGATCATAGAGCTTGGTTGAACATAATCTTTGAAAAAATTATTAATGTTTTCATTCCTTTGAGTTATTGACATGGCATCATAGAATGTAGTACGAAAGAAAGAAAGCACCCACTTATCCCGTCGTTCATAAAGGTTTTGCAGCCAAGTATTTTCGAGAAGCTCATATTTCATCATAACCTGTGCTCATTCTTGCTCGAACTCATCCGTATTAAGTATTTTATGGATCAAATGATTAAACTCGTTTTCAAAGTCCAAAAATTTGTTGTATACATGGGCCAAGTATTCAGAGAATATTTGTAAAATGTGCCACAAGCACAACCTATGAGTTGTACTCGGAAGTACTTCTACAATTTCCTTTACCATTGTCTTGTTATTATCTGTAATTATCGTTGAGGGGGCACGCCCAAGCATTGCCATCTTCCAGGTTCTCAACAACCATATATATGATTCTGTCATTTCATTAATTAACAGAGCACACCCAAACAAATCGTCTGATAATGGTGATTAACTCCAGAAAATGGCACAAATGGAAACTTATAGACATTGGTAAGGTAAGTGGTATTGAACGTAGCAACATCCCTAAAATATTGGAACGCAACTCTTGCACGCGCATCAGCCCAAAAACAATTGCCCATAGATTCGTCATTACCAACTTGCATGGAAAATACAAAACTAGGCTCACTGCGATGTCATTCTTGAAAGTAATTATATAACCTTTGTGCATTCCCCTCTTCTTCAAACACCTTTCTCTGTTTGCTTCTCACAAAATTTTCTACATCCTTACCAATACAACCGACACTCAAGGCACTACCTGCATTTTTTTTTTCAATATTGACATTATTTTCCTTGTCAGTACACTAGACTCATTCAAAGTCAAAATCAAGTTTTTTTGTGCTTTAATAGCTCCCCTATGTCCACGTAGGAGGCTAGTACTTCTCGGGCTGAATGATACAAGGTTATGTCCAATAAAAGATTTGTTGACTATCCACTTTTCATCATTTTTCTTTATTCTCATAATTGCTTTACATCCGATCTTTGTTTCAGCAGATTCTGGCATTACTCGATCTTTAACATGTACTCTTATCCGTCGATGGCCTTCTCTTGAGCAAACATAGTTTACTGCACAAAGAGTTTTATCTTCATCTTTCGACTTTGGGTATGATTAGTCTGGATTGAAAATCCTATTCGCTTTGAATATGCCTTATAGAATACTTGGGTGTCTTCGACCGCCTCAAATTCCATACCAATGAATGGCTCAACAGGGCCGCTACTGGATGGGGGAATAGCATTCACTCCTTCTCTGACATTGATCCCGTCGTCGACAGGAACCTCATCACTAACATTAACCTCATCATCAACATTCACATCACTTTGAATATCACTTTTAGCCCGATTTTCATCACTATCAAAGTTATAAATTCGTTCTTGTCATTTAAAAAAAAGTGAGAGTGACTTATCTGACATTTTTGAGTAACAAATAATGTTGTCCATTAAAAAAAATAAAATAGCATTTGGTGGTTAACCTGGAGGAATCCATTGCCATTACATAGAATTATGTTAGCAGGTATCCTTGCGATATTTATTAATCTTAATGGACCAATTTTTTTTTTCACCCCTCTCAAAATAACAATATGAAAAAAATAAAAAAAGAAGATTTGATATATGATATGCAAACAGAAACAAAATGAAAAATTTTAGCTTGAATTTTCTCCAGTTGTTCCAAAATGCATCAATAACAATAACGTTACTGCATGTTGAAACTTGGTTTCATCCCCTGATATTTTACCCAACTTAAAGAACTGGAGTACTTTATACTAGCAGTTTAACGACATTTATCTTCTAGTTGTTTCACAATAATTGATTGTATTTTCCTAGAACTAGGCTTAGAATTTTCCTCCAGGCCAAATAAACAAACAACCAAAAAATGAATGCCTTTTTGACCAAATTAGAGGAGTTAGGACATCTTCCTTTTCTACACAATAGGAAGCAAATAGTACTATTTATGAACTTAAATGGACAATATGTGATTCTATATATGAAATAGTAGTGTTTGCCATAATACCCCCTCCATCAGTGACATTAATAATAATAAATAACTATTAAGCTAACAATGATATAAAAAATAAAACAAGAAATTTGAGCGGTTGGGCCATGTCAGGATATGAACAATCAAATTGGTATGTTAGATATAATAAGTAAGGTCCACGAAGACAATCACTTCTTTCGTGGTACCATATTGGACAACACTTGAAGATAGAGATCAATTGGGTATTATTAAAGAGGTATGATGGCAAAAGTGAATTATAAGGAACCACCCATAGATAACACTTGATAAAAATTCATTTTTTTTAACAGTAAAATTGATCTTTTAAGAAGACATTGATGCAAACATCAAACATTATTAAAGAAAACAAAAACATCTTACATGTTAATAAAAACATCTTACATTTTAGAATACACCCTTGTTGTCTTATAGTTAACTAAGTGATTCTCTTCAGTTTTTTGACGTCACAATTTATGCTCCGAGTTTGTACTAATCAAGTTTGGGTTTGTAAAATGGTAGGGGTTCTTTTGGGGTCACTGTAACGCTCTGATTTTTCACTTCGATTAAGACGTAAATCGAAGTATCCGGACAAGTAACACAAGACTACTTATTCTACATAGACGTAAGGAATAACATGCATGCATCTAAACTCACTAATTAAATACAATGTGAAATACAATGGAAATAGGTAAATCTCCAATACATGCAAAGAGATCTAACTCTAACTCTTGCATAAATAGATCACATGGCATGGTAAAACTATAACTTTCATAACTTCACATTTACAAAAACATTTTGTATCCAAAATTTACATAACCCAATTAGTTTTCTTAAAACAAAATATCGTATCCCACCGTCATCCAATAATCTTACTATTCCACTTGATCACGTACATGAGAGATCATTCCAACTGGAGATGAGTATTCTGTAAGACCCTTAGGGTACCTCAGAATTTCTTGTGCTGTCTGAGTCTCATTGCAATTTATTTAATCCTGCAACAACATCTATTATTTCATAAAGAATTATAGATAAAACTTAAAAGAGTGAGATTTTCAAGAAATCTCAGTAAGTACACAGTTAACATAATAAGGCATGGATAACATCAGAAATTATCATACATAAGTAATGATCACAGACTTGTAGCTTATGAAAATGGTTTATGAGACTTATGCATGTCAATGATCACTCTTTCCATACAAACTTAGACCTTACTTGGACCCACAATCTTATACTTAAAACTTATACTTTCCATCTTATTTATTGGGTCTTACTTAATACTTATCCTCGATAGGCTTTACGTATCGTCGTCCCTGTCGGATTTTAGTTATCTCTTAACCTTGATGGACGTTACGTATCGCCGTCCCCATCGGACTTACTTAGCAGGACGCGTCAGTTTATCCATACATATAACTCATCATTCGTATATGCGTTACGTATCGCCGTCCTCGTCGTGATGAGTCTCGTGTCAGTCTTTCGGGCGTTACGTATTGTCGTCCCCATCGTGACACGAAAAATACTTAACATAGCGGGCGTTACGTATCGCCATCCCCGCTAGTCATGTTAGTCGTCTGGACGTTACGTATCGCCATCCACATCGTGACACGACTCTTACTTTTACGATGGACGTTACGTATTGTCGTCCTCAACGACACGTCAGTCATATGAGCGTTACGTATTGTCGTCCCCGTCATGAAATGACTGACTTATTATTCTTTTCGCTTGTAAAATTTTCTTAACGTATTTTCTTATGATAGACGTCATGACTTATGACGACACATATATGTGATGAAATGCAACATACGCATAAACGTAGACTTATGACATGCATATTTTATGACTTCATAATTCATATAACATATAAAAACATGTCACAAGAACATATCTCACATATACATGCACATATGTTACATAAATTCATAACGTCAAAACTTAACGAAAGATACATAGTCAATTAAATAACATATCATAATATTACTAAACTAAGGCTTGTTGAATGTTATAGGGGACTAAATTTTATTTATTTATTTAACTTATTTAACTTAAATTGAGATTTACATAATTACACAGTTTAAACATATTTATTTGTTTCTTGAATATCTCTCCTATATACATAATTTTATTATTTTATTTTATTTTATCTATTTAGCATAAAAATTCTGAAAAATCCTCCTAGTATATTGAAATTTCTAAATTTACCATACTTATTAAAAATATCACTCAAATAATTCACTAGAAGTTTAAAATAATAGAAAAACACCATTTTTGAAGTATTACCTACTATATTTTGTCACTTATTCCCAATGTAGTCCTTTATAGAGTTCTGATCTCTTAAATCTTAAAATACAAAATTTGTATATATATGTCTTAGCTTTTCATATCCTTTTGAATCATTCAATTTAGACATCACACTAACAAGTTATGACCAATTTACCATAGGATGTTAAATCTGTCAACATAACCCCCTTTGAGTCCGAAAGTTGTTAGGGTTGATCTATCATTTTTTTCCAAAACATGATCTCATATTTTCACATAATACTCTTAATATATAATCATAAAACATATTCTTAAGGTTATAAAATTTTTCTTAGCATTTTTCCATAACAAAAACCATTGTATAAGTCAAGAGCTTTCAAACTAATACATAAACAATACATAAGTTTAAACAAGCATCAAACTAAATCTATGTTAATTAGTGCACTTACAAATTTTTTTAAAGCTAGATTGGATGTTTAGGGTTGATCTTGCACCACTTTTCCTCCTATGCTCTCACTTAACTCATTTTTGAGGTTTAGGTGTTGTGAGTGGAATTTTGGGTTTTTTTTTTTTGCTTTTTCTCAGGATAAACGTAGGGCTTCTCTAAAAGAAAAAAAATGGAAGCTTGTGTATGTATTTATAGGTGTAAAAAATGTACTAGAGGACTTTAGAATGGAAGGGGTATCTTGGCAACCCTTTTAGTCGAGTGGTGAGGTGTCCTCCCCTAAATTGTAAGGTCATGATCACCCCTATATCTAATAATCTCTCAAGATTTTCATCCCATGGCTAGGCTTCCTCCATCTCGAAAATAATCTAGATCGATGGTTTAAATTATTATAGCACATAGGTAAAAAACAATGAAACAAAATCCTAGCATATCTAGGATAAGCTTAAACCGACCACTTGGCCTTTCCTTTGCTCCCACGTTTTCTAGATCAATTCTCTCCATTTTGCCACATGTTCCAGCCCTCCTTGACAATCTTGGAAGAATCCCCTTAAGGCTTGGTTGGCTATTGGTTAAGAATGGAGGGGCAATTTGGTTGGTTTGGTTGGTTTTACTTCAATCAGATTTGTTCATACTTTTCCTATGGTTATATACAAATTTTCCTTCTAGAAACTCTTCCACCACTAATTAGAAACCTTTTCACACATGTCTAGAAGATAAACATGTAGTGAACCAATCAAATTCGAGCTTCTAAAGTAAGTCAGTGGTGTGATTCAATTACGGGCTTCAGTTTACGCTCAAATCAGATTAGCTCGCTTCTAGCCCAAATAATCCATTGATCCACTTCGATTCTCAAAAAACTCAAAATATGAAAGTTTTATATCATCCTCTTAGTGATCCATGGGATTTCGAATCATCTTATTCAGAGATCATATGAGAGATATATTATTAATTTATCGAAACACATCAAAACCACCCGAGAATACCTAATCCGAGTTCTCCATTTGTTTTCCTTTGTTTTCTTACCTATCAAGGCTTTTAGATAAATTCTTATCAACTTGCCACATGTTTCCACACATATCAAGACCTCAGAAAGTTTGGTATCCAATCACAATATTCGTCACATGGCCAAACATAAGACAACTCATCTAAGTCGGTTACCAGTTAACTCCTATTACTGTCTATCCATTTCACACCAGATTTCTTCCTTGATCCATTCCTTATCTTCATAAACCCAAAACATAAAAGTTCTATATCGCCTTCTTAAGATTCTATAGGAATTGGAATCACATCATTCGGAGTTTATATTATCAAGTTATGATTTTTCTACTGAAAGTCAACAGATAAGCCCAAGAGCACCAATCCAGACATACCAAGTGTTTGATAAATGAACCATTTTGTTTCACACGAAACTTACTAAATAAAATATTCTCATTTGACATATTTCTAAACACTTGTTAAGATCTTAGAAAAATTGAGAAAATATATCAAAGGCTTAATCTTAATCAAAGTACTAATCAACTCCAAGTCAATACCTATATATCCAATTCAGATCTGCCATTTCAATCTCAATTTTGTATTTGATTAAGTACATATCTCTCAAAACTCAAAACATAAGAATTGTATATATTCCTCTTATATTTCCAAATCATCTTGAATCATCTCAATCTGACATAAAATGAGTAAGTTATGTCCATATAACTAAATGACACTGAAACTGTCTAATTTAGCCTAATCCGAAAATATTATAGGATATATCCCTTACTCATACCACTTGACTTTCTTCGTAAATTTTCTTCAATTTCTATATAATATTTCATTGAATATTCAAAAACCATATTTTTTCATCATATTTAGTGTCTCCCATAATTCTTTTCCAATACCAATAAAATATACATGTATCCAAAATTCTAAAGGTTCCCTAAAATAATCTTAAAGAAACATAATCATACCAAATATGAATATCAAAAACAATACTTAAAAATCCGGATTATCACAGTCACTTTCCTTTCTCTCTTTTGTAGTGCATGATAGTGAAATAAGATGAATAGTCGAATTTGGACTTTGATGTTTGATATTTGCCTCTATTTGCATTCCATTAAGGATTAAACCTCTTAATTTGTATACTAAAGCCATTGCCAAAAGGTAATATAAAAGGAAACAAAAACAAAAACTTAAAAAGAGTGTTTTTCAATGTCTTACCAAAGCCAAAGCCAAAGCCTAACCCAATCCACCAAACAATTAATCAAATCTATTTTTATTTTTTGTAGAGAAAATGATTGAGCACAAGTACAAATAAGGGACTTTTCTATCTTTCCACATCAATTTGATTAATTCTTGTTAGTTCTTGAATGCTTATTATTCTAGGTAAGTGTTTTTGGACTTTGGGATAAATAACATATTGGAATTGGCTTTGTGTTTTTGATGGGGGGAAACCCATCAAAGTTGTAGTGGTTGGAAATTTTCGATGGATTATCAGGGACCACATTTGATAACCCACCAAAAACAAAACATTGAATAAAAACATTAAAGCAACTAAGCTCTGGATAATGACATCAAACCTTTTCCTCAATTGACTTTCTAGGCATTTTCTTTACAGAATATATATAAACATATATAATTATGCTTGGGTTGCATCTGTCAATGGCAAAAATATTCACTTTTTTATTTTCGAATAGTTGTACTTTTCACATATATAATTATGCTTGGGTTGCATCTATCAATGGCAATACAGTTTCACTAACCTCATTCTTCTGTTTTCGATGTGGGCAGGAACTTAAAAGACAATAGTAATCAAAGGTTTGGGTATAGGATAATGGAGCATTTCAAGACTAATCCCATTGAAACATTCTGTCAAACACATGTCAAAGATCAAAATACCAAATGGAGTATTGGAATCAGCCATGAACGCTCGTTACTTGGTGGTTGGGATGGTTGGAGACGGACGAAAGGGGCTGCGACGGACTTGTGAGGTTAAATGAGGTCTAGGAAGGAGTGGGGTGAAATCTGGGCTGCTACGGAAGGTGCGACGAAATTCTTGGCTGCAATTGATGGAGCCTTGCGTGTGGGTGGTTCACTCTCAGCAAATTGTAGAAGATTGGGTGTGACCGATTCCTCGATATGTTTGTTGAAATCTGGGTACATGTTAGTCTCTGATTGGCTGAAAGCAAGGGGCTATTTTCTGGGACTTAACAGCCGGACCGGTCCCCAAGAAATCTCTTAATAAATATTCGAGTTCTATTATTTATTTAAATCATGGCCGGTTCCATTACAGTTATAAAGAGGGTAGAATCCACGTTTCAAGATTAAAATGAATAATTAGTTATGCGAAATCCCTTATATATTGCATCGGACGATCTAGTTATATCATAATATGGTGAAATTTAAAAAGGGATCGAACGAAATATTATATAGGAGTACGTTCCTGATCAGGAGTCAGCCAGCCTTACATGCATGCATGCATGGCCTATTAGGAGTAAGGGATCGTACTACTCCTAGCTGGCTAAAGTCTTAAATTAAGGGCACTCCTCCCTAGCTAGCTAGCTAGCTAGTTTCATCCGGCCTGGTTCCTGCGGTTGTTGGTAAAGTCCATTTTTTCGAAAGTGTTAATACATTTCTTGCATATTAATGAGGTCAAGCATGAGTTTTTTATTTAAGTAAACTTCAATACATGATGAGTACCATATCATAAACAAATAAACGTTATATCATGTTAATCTACTTTATGATAAGTAAGTTTTCAGATTTTCTACATATGTCAAATGCACCATGCATTAATTTATTTTCCTAAATATCCCAATATTTACTAGCTAGGCATTCTTTCATTCAAAATTATTGATAAATACATGACACACATATATATTAGCTACAAAATTTTGTATAATTCCTTTCATGTGTTTGTAGCACTTTAGCTCATACTTTATATATATATATATTTCAAGAAAAACAAGCTCTATCATGAATTGTAATTTTATTACTTTTTAACTATCTATATATAAAAAAATTATTTACTTTCAAAGTACTTTTATAGTATTCACAATGGATTAGTCAAATCCATTATTTAGCCAAATAATAGCTAAAAAAATACTAAAAACATGCTACAATAACCTCAACAACTTTAGAATAGATTTAGCTTTCTCTCTCTTAACTCTCAAAATATAGCTCCCTATAGAGCATTCACAACTCACTAGCTAAAATTTAGTCAAATTTTAGTTTAAAATTTTACTTTTACAAATTTTAGCTAGCGACTTTTTACTATACCAAATAACAGACTTAACAAATCAATATCTATTCTATTAAAATATTAATTTCCAACTTTTCATTTATTTTAATTCTAATTCTAATTTGAATATTGGTTTGTTAAAATACTCACAACCCACTAGTTATTTCATTCGTTTAGTCAAATTTATTTTAACTTTGTTGAATCTATTGAAACTTTTTTTTTTTTTTTTTATATCTTTTAGCCAAATTTTAACTAAACAAATGATAGCTAGTGGGTAGTGAATGCTCTTAGACTAGCCAAATTATTTTTTTTGGACTAAAATATTTATCCATTATTTATTTTATTTTCATTTTAAAGTCATACCCACATTCAGAATTGTTGCAACATCATACCCATGTTAGTTATTTTTTTAATCTTGTTCTTCAACATACAATATTTTTCATTCTTAGTAATATTTAATGTTCATTACTTTGACTTTTTCTGCTACATACTCTTAGATATATTTATGTGTTCATTTTTAAAAAATAGACAAATGAGATAGTTAGTGGGTTGTGAATGTTCTAACAAACTAATATTCAAATTATAATTAGAATTAAAATAAATGTAAAGTTGGAAATTAACTAAACAATTGAAATAGCTAGTGGGTAGTGAATGCTCTTAGGCTAGCCAAATTATTTTTTTGGACTAAAATATTCATCAATTATTTATTTTTATTTTCATCTCAAAGTCATACCCACATCCAAAATTGTTGCAACGTCATACCCATGTTAGTTTTTTTTTTTTTAATCTTGTTCTTCAACATGCAATATTTTTCATTCTTAGTAATATTTAATGTTCATTACTTTGACATTTTCGCCTGCAGACTCGTAGATATATTTAGTTATTAATTCTTAAAAAATATAACTATTAAAAAATATGATTGTTAAAAAATTTATCCGTTAGGAATAGTTTGAACGTTAGAAAACTAATGTGTATTTTATAATAATAAATTAATATTTAAATTAAAATTAAAATAAATGAAAAGTTGGAAAATAATAGCTTAATAGAATAGTTATTGATTTATTGAGTCTATTATTTGGTGTAGTAAAAAATGGCTAGCCAAAATTTGTAAAAGTGAGATTTCTAACCAAAATTTGGCTAAACAATAGCTAGGCTATTGTGAATGCTCTTAATAGTTATATTTTTTCTTCATATGGTTTGACTTTCATTTAAAAGTCTGTTTAGATAATGAAAGTGTTCTATCTTATCTAATCTCATATAATCTTATCTCATCATTACAAATTTTTAAAATTTTCATTACGGGTTTTACAATTTGGTTATAAAAAGTTGAAGAAGTATGTGTATTAATATCTTTAATCGAGGGAGTTACTTGTCTTCCAAGTTCATCTAGCATCCTGAAGGACCTTATGTTACCTATTGGGGGCATCTATCTCATTCATTTGGCGGCTGGAAATGTCAAGAGATGTTTGTTTAGAAATAGACATGGAAAGATATTACTTGCTTAAATGGAATTTGTGCTTTGCTTTGAGTTTAGAATAGTTTGTGTACTGATATGTATAATTCTTGATCCTTATCCACTAAAAAAATTGTAAAATGGCAGCACTAAGAGAGAATAAAGGAGCGTTCTCTATGCATATATATAAATTGATGTTCACACAGTTTATGCTTCTTCATACGGTGTACCAATTACTTTATTGATGTAAATCATGCTTTCTCTACAGCAACAATGACCAAAATCATCAAGGAGATGCTGCCGCCAAATGTACGTGTTGCAAGAGATGCTAAGGTCTTTTAATTGAGTGTTTCATTTCTGGTTTCAATTTACTTATTTGCAATTTGGTTAATGTTAGGCCAATTCTGTCATAGGATCTTGATAAATCAACTTTAGAATGCTTAAAGCTTCAAGAAAGGAATATGACCCTAGCCAAAGAGCTTGCAGCATTCAAATTGTGTTTGCATTTGCAATTTAATAGTAACAAGTCTCTCAAATATTTGGTTACTTTTTTTTTTTGTTGTTGCTAACATGGTCAAATGGCTCCCAATGTAGGGAGTCTGATCTAAATATGGATGAAAAGAAAGTTTTAACGCTTGCTCCTTTTAGTAATGGTGACAACAATAAAGATACCTTTGACATTTCTAAGAAAATCCTTGATCATGCGTTATGGGTAGATTATGTACTGTCTTTGTGCAACATGATTCAGTACATGAGTGGAGACCATTTATCTAGTTCTGGTTGAGTGCTTTTCTCTCAATTTAAATTCATTGAGTTATTGTCGTAAAAGGTGGAAAGATAGTATGATAAGCCATGCGCTTGGATAATAATCATTTGTAATAACCAAATAATCTCTTGTTACCTAAAATATTATATGGTATCATCTTTCTTATGCCTATTTTCTAATTATATAAAATTCTGCTTGTCGTTTTCTGATAGGAGTTACAAGAAATTGATGGCCATATGCAACCTTCTAGTAAGAGGAGAGGCTCGTTTCTGCAGAAAGCTTGACAAGGCTAAAAAGTATATCATGGAGAGGTTGGCCAAGATTTACAAGGTCTATTTCAGTATTGTACTATTTTTTATTGTTTATTAAGCTTAGTATATTTGTAACATATTGTTCACATTCTTGATGTGTTTTAGATATGAGTATAAGGATATTGTTTTACTAGTATTTCTTTTAATCTATGATCTTAGTATATTGGTAATATATTATTTACATTTTTCTTATCTTAGGTATAAGGTTCTTATATTTCTTTACTAATTATTATTTTTTATTTCATAAAAGACTATTTTCGATGATCAGAAATCATTGGAAATAATTTTTTGGTTGCAAATGCTTATTTTTCGTGATTTTCACGGTAACATATAAGTATTTTCGACCCTTGTTAAGTATGGTTAGCACATTTTTTATAACGAAATTTTACATTTTTTGCGAGGAAAAGAATAATCAGAAATAAGAGTATTTCTTATGATTTTTATGATGGTAGCTTTAAATCCTTAAAGTTACCACCTATTCCTGAGGGTCAGTTACAATCTAATTTGGTGACGAAAACTTTATTTCGACAGAAATATATAGTATTAGCTACGAAAAGACACGCAAAAAAACAAAAAAAAAAAGGATTTTTTGTTGTAGTGGCTACTGCCTTAAATTTCTGGCTTTGCTGGTGGAAGCTGTTTTTTTTTTTTGCCTCCAATTAAAATAAATGAATACCAATTATGGAGGTCTGTCGGCAGGAAAATGCTATTACAAAATAGGAATTAATGTGTTGCTATTTGTAGTCAATAGGAGATCTTTCAAGTCATGGTTGCGTTTGTTACAAAATTGCTATTACAAAATATAGAAGGGTTAGTAAGAATTGCGTAGTAAAACTTGGGAAAAACATATAGAGGAGAGAGAACAAATATAAGTTATATAACTCATAACAAAGTAAGAAAATATCCAAAAATGTTGTATATGAACAAGAAAAAAGGTAATCCTATCATTTCTATCAAACTAGGCTTGAGCTTCTTCAAGATGCTGCATAAAACAGTGCCATTAATCAAGTATGCTCTCACACCATTTAACCACTCCACCAGAGAAGTTTGCTGGTCACTTGAAAAATACAAGACAAAATCTAAACAAAAGAAAATGAGAATATCGAGTGTGAACACGTTATGAGAAAATGAAGCCACCAAATAACAATATAACAAGTATGATTATAAAAATAGCAGCTACTAAATAAGTATTATTTGTTTGAAAGACTAAAGCTAGGAAACAAAACATGGACAATGAAGAATAATGTACTGTAAAAAGCATAATGAACTAACAAAAGAACCTAAAACTACAACAGATGATCAAAGAGTCAAAACGAAACAGAATATTATAAAAGGGTGTTTGAGCAAAAGAAAATGCCTTGTTGAGGCTATAGAATATAAAAGGTTTGGATATAAATTTTAAAAAATGATAAACCAAAAAATAGGAGAAAATTTACTGATAAATGTAGATTATAATGTAAAACTCCCCTCTAGGCCTTAAGACTATATCCTATAACATAACATGTAAAAGATGTCCAAATCAGAGATTTGAAAAATGAATAAGGAATCCTTAATATACTAGAGGGAATTGCATAAGCCCAAGCTGGGCAAAAATATAACGCTTTCTGTTTATAGAATACTTCAAGCCTTTGAATAGTCATGGACATTTCTGGAAACCCATCAACACAAAGGATGCAAGTGTTATAGCTAGTGAAATAAGTTCACGACTATTCTTAGGTGGCTTTCCGGAATGACGTTGGGGAATTTCCTAGAGATACTTATTCTCTAGATACCATCATTGCTTCTTTTCCAGGAAAATAAGTTCACGACCCATAGGCCTTCTACCTCCAAGTGGCATTGCTCCGTCAAGATTTCACTCATTGTGAAAAATTTCTCACTGCTGCCTCCCATAGGAGTCTGAGTCATGTCTCAGTCCCAGTGTGGCTAATCATCCTTTTGGACCCAGCTATTGATCATCGTCTTGCTAAGCTATTGCCTCACCAATTAGCTAATCAGACGCGAGCCCTTCTTCAGGCATATTCTTCCTTTTGCTCCTCAGTCTACAGGGTATTAGCAGTCGTTTCCAACTGTTGTTCCCTTTCCAAGGAAAGGTTCTTACGCGTTACTCACCCGCCCGCCACTGGAAACACCATTTCCTGTCTGATTTGCATGTGTTAAGCATGACGCCAGCGTTCATCTTGAGCCAGGATCGAACTCTCTATGAGATTCATGGTTGCATTACTTATAGCTTCCTTGTTTGTAAACAAAGGGGATTCAGAATTATCTTTCATTCCAAGGCATAACTCGTATCCATGCGCTTTAGATTCGCTTGGAGTTTGCTTCTAGAAATATAGCCATCCATACTCCCTCATGTCAATCCCATGAGCCTCTTGTCCATTCTCATTCTATCATGGCAGGAGCGCAAGTCAAAATAGAAAAACTGATATTGGGTTTAGGGATAATCATGCTTGAACTGATGACTTCCACCACGTCAAGGTGACACTCTACCACTAAGTTATATCGTTTGCCCCCCATCGAGAAATAGAACTGACTAATCCTAAATGAAAGGATCAAGAACACTATTCTTGAACAACTTGGAGTCAAGCCTTCATTCTTTCCTCATGAGACATGATGATCATCCTTAATTGCAGTATCATTTGAAAACAAACTCAGAAAGTACCTTTATGCGAACCAATTGATGTTTGAGCTCGAATCTGTTAACAACCTTTTTACTAGATTTTTCTATTCGACAAAAACAAAATCTTGCCACACCCAAAAAAAAAAAACTTTCATAACAACTAAAAGGAAAGAAGGAAACTGAAAGGAACAAATTAATTGCTAATGCGATGTATCAATACATACCACTTTATCCAAGTGTTCAAGAATTGAGTTCACTCCATCCCATGAACGTAGCTTTGTTGAGAACTGAAATCTCATAAAGAAATTGAAAGTGCCACTCCCCCTCTCTGTTCCTCACTAATTTGATCTTATGAAACGAAAATACCAAAAGAGAAAAAATCATGTCGATGAAATGAAAACAAACCCAATGATGCAAATAACAAACCTGAAGAGAGAAAACCCAAAGATGGAGAACTCACAAGATGCAAATCCACAAGAAAAAAAAAACCAATTTTTTTAGGGCAAAACCTAGTTCGGTCGGCAAAACTCGCGAAATCACCTTGGTAGAACCCTAGGTTGCGTCGCATACTGAATGGAAGTGAGAGTCTCTAGTCACAAAATGGTCTCCTTGGCCACTCACTCCGCTGTGCCCACCCTAGACTCGCTTGGTCACCATGTCCAAGTTCAAGAAATAATCAACCCACAAATCTGCATATCCTTGACCCAGATTAACTAATAATACCCAAAAGCATCACAAAACAATCTTCAAAAATTAGGTATCTAGTAGGTTATTGTAATGCCCCAATTTTTCACCTCAATAAAAACGTAAGTCGAAGCGTCCGGACAAATAACACAAGACTACTTATCCTACATAAACGTAAGGAGTAGCATTCATGCATCTAAAATTATTAATTAAAGGCAATGCGAAATACAGCAGAAAGAGGTAAATTTCTCATATATGCAAAGAGATCTAACTCTTGCATAAATAGATCACATGGCATAGTAAAACCTTAACCTTCATAACTTCATATTTACAGAAATATATTGTATCCAAGATTTACATAACCCAGATAATTTTCTTACAACAAATACCGTATCCTACTGCTATCCAATAATCTGGTTATTCCATTTGATCACGTACATGAGAGATCATTCCTGTTGAACCCAAGGTTTCAAGTCTCGTATCTACGTATAAATTTTGATGATAACAAATAAATTCAAGACTCAAACTCAAGTTGTCTACGCATGAATGGAGCTAAACACATCAAGAAATCAAGCATGAGTAAGAAGAAAAATAAGTCTACAAATGAAGCTCATAGAGTAATTTTGTACATCTCTTAAAATTTGAAATTGGATTAAAACTCAAAATTGATCTTTTCTCATAAATTATCAAATTTCATTTTTTACATTTGCATAACATTATTAAAATGTTTAATTTTGATTTTTTTTTTACATATGCATAAAGATTTGAATTTGTAATATGATTGATTGTCATCTTTGACATGTGCATGTTTTGTTTGAAAATCTTAAAGGATGGTTGTGTGTTTTTCTGAAAAGTGCAAAAGATAGATGATTTTGTTTGAAAATTTTGAAGGGTGGTTGTGTATTTTTTTGACAAATGTAAAAGATAGATGATTTTGTTTGAAAATCTTGAAGGATAGTTATGTATTTTTTTGACATATGCAAAAAGAAGATGATTTGATTTGAAAAATAAATCATGCTCATTTTGTCATGTATGAAAAGTAAAAGATAAGGTTTGATTTTTTTGAAAAATGAATGGAGTTGTCTTTGACAAAGTAAAAATGAGATGTTTTTATTTAAATTTTTTGAAAAGTGAATAATGTTCTTATTTGATATGTGAACATTTTTAAATTTGAATATGAAGACTTATTTGTCTATAAATAGCTCACTTGAGTTTTACAAAAATCACAACAAGAGCTTATACATTAATTGCTAAATTTTGCATCATTCTTTCAAAACTCTCATTTTCTCTTATCTAAATTTTGTGCCTTAATCCTTATTCATTTTGAGAGAGATATAAGTTGCGTTGTATTGTTCTTATTTCACTCATTTAGGAGTGTACTCTTATAATCTACCTACTATCAGATCTTGTATTTGTAAAAGGGTGCGTATAACCCTTGTGTGTGTAGAATGTGTTCTACACAGAGAATAGTTGAGTCACCAAGTATGAGATGATTGCAAATGTAGATGATGTTATACACAGATTCTTTATAACGATATTGCTCAAAAGTGTAATAGGTTTCTATCTCCACCTGAAGGAGATTGAATAGTGAATTTGAGATCCTCAAGGGGTAGCTTGAGGCAAGGATATAGGCAGTGGGGCTGAACCTCGTTAAAATATTGAGTTTGCTTCTTCTTACCCTTACTCTTTATATTTCCTACTGCTTCGTATTTTGTTTATATTTTATATTGTATATTTGGTTTATAAGTATTAATTTTTTAATATAACCCAATTCACCCCCCTCTTGTGTTAGTCATCTGGGCAACAATTAGTATCAGAGCAAGAGCTCTATTATAAGATTAATTATCTGTTGAGTTAAGATTATATGGCTAACATTGCAGCTACATTCGCTGAAAGTCAATCCAGTAGTCGGCCTTCGCTATTTTGTGGAAATAATTATATTTTCTAGAAAACTAAAATGAGAATATTTTTTCAGTCTCAAGGTCGAGAAATCTGGAAATGTATTGTAATTAGGTCTTATATTCCAACAAAAATTGTTGATGCAGTAAAGGTCAACAAAGAAAAAGATGAGTTTGATTGTGAAGATGATAGACTTTATACAGTAAATGTAATGGCTATAAATCTTTTGTATAATGCTCTCAATGACAATGAATTTAACAGAATAATGACTTGTAGGACAGCAAAACAAATATGGGATAACTTGGAAGTAATTTATGAATGAACTTTGCAAGTCAAAGAATAAAAAATTTATATTCTTACGTATGAATATGAAATGTTTAAAATAATTGATGATGAATCTATTTTCTCTATGTATACTCGTTTTACTAACATTATAAATAGTTTGACAGCTTTTGGAAAAGTTTATTCTAGCTTGGAGATAATAAGAAAAATTCTCAACTCTCTGTCAAAATGTTGAGAATCAAAAGTGACGACGATTCTTGAAACTAAAGATCTCAAAAAACTCGAAATAAATGAACTCATTGAGTCACTTATTACTCATGAGTACACATTGAAAAGAGGAGAAGAAGAAGGAAAGTAAAAGAAGAGCTTGACACTCAAAACTGTTCCCCATGAAAGTGAAAGTGATGAATACGAGGAAAGCAATAACAAAGATGAAGAAATTGCAATGATCACAAGAAGATTTCAGAGATTCTTAAAGAAAAATAAAATTCCTAAAAAAAAATCTTTCAAAAAGTTTTCCAACAAAAATACAGGTAAAAACGACTCATTAACTTGTTATAAATGCAAAAAATTAGGACATATTAAGGCAGATTGTCCCATGCTAAAAAAAAGATTGATACAAATGCAATAAAGTAATGAAAGTTACATGGGATGATAATTCAAGTAGCTCAGACAGTGACGCAAGTAATGAAGAATCTGCAAATCTTTGTCTTATGACTAAATATGCTATTGAGGTAATAAATTTTGAAAATATTGAAAATTTTTCTTATGAAAATTGCAAAATGTTTTGAAAGAGGTATATGAGGAACTTGAAAAATTAGATATCAAGAATACCACTTTGAAAAAGAAAAAATTTTCTTTAATAAATGAAAATGATGTTTTAAGAAAAGAAAATATTGTTTTGAAAGATGAAAATCATAAGTTGAAAAAGAAAGTGATTGATTTAGAAAAGATTGTTGAAAACTTTACAAATGAAAAAAGAAATTTTGAAAAACTTCTTGGTAGTCAAAAATTATTTTTGATAAGGTAGGCTTGTGATACATGCCAAAAGAAAAACTCAAACCCTATAAAAAAAAATTTGATAAACCGACTAAATCAAAATTGTATTTTCGAAATTCTTTTAATAAAAATAAATTTTTTAAAGAAAAATATTATTAAAATCACTCAAGGTTTTCAAATATCTCACATGTTATTTGTAATTCTTGCAATAGAAATTGTCATAACTATCATGCTTGTCATATTAGAAGAAAATATATAATGACTATTAGGATCATATGGGTACCAAAGAATTTTGTTTCTTCTAATACTAATAAATAAAGAACCCAAAAAACTTAGGTACCAAGAAAAATTATTTTAATTGCTTTTGTAGGTATGCATAAAGTCCTCCATAGGTAAAAGTAAATGGATTTTAGACAGTGGATGCTCAAGACACATGACAAGAGACAAAACTAAATTCATTGACCTCACTTCTAAAGAAGAAGGACACGTGACATTTGGAGACAATTCAAAAGGAAAGATCATGGAAATAGGTAAAGTTGGTAAGGAGTTTTCTCTCATAATTGAAGATGTTCTACTTATTGATGACTTAAAGTATAATCTTTTGAATATAAATCAATTATGTAATAAAAGATTTACAGTGACTTTCAAAAAGGATAAGTGCATTATTTTAAAAAATCATGATTGTAATATTTATTTTATTGCTCTTAGAAACAATAATATTTATACAATCGAATTTAAAGAAATTGCCTTACAAGATGTTATTTGTTTATCAGCTCAACATGAAAATAGTTGGTTATGACATAGAATGTTAGGTCATGCAAATATGGAACTTATTTCCAAACTTTCAAAAAATGATTTTGTGAGAGGTTTGCCAAAAGCAAACTTTTTTAAAGACACAATCTGTGATGCATGCCAGTTTGGTAAACAAACAAAAATTTCTTTCAAAACCAAGAAACATATTAACAAGCGAAGTTTCTGTCTGAGTCTCGCTCGAGCCAAATGTCCAGCGAGAGTCGAGCCAAGTTTTCTGCCTAAATCTTACTTTGTCAATTCAATCCTAATTTCTTCCCTTATTGAGTTCTCATCTCTTAAAACTTTAAACATAAAAGTTATAGATCTTTCTCTTAGCTTTCCATAGTCTCTTGAATCATTCTAATCCGACATTAAATAAATAAGTTATAACCAATTTACTAAAAAATGTCGAATCTCCGCCTATATCTCGCTCGAGCCAGAAGTCAAGCGATATGTCGGGTTAGACACTTTTTCAACATAAAAGGTAACGCCCTGAATTTAACTTACTAATTAAGTGTAATGCAGAACGCAACGGAAAGTGGTAAGTCTTCAATATATGCGAAGAGATCTAACTCTTGCATAAATAGATTACATGGCATATTAAAACTATATTTTTCATAACTTTTCATTCATCATAACATATCGGATCCAGAACTTACATAACCCAGTTAGTTTTCTTCTAACAAATGTCATCTTTTACTGCCATCCGATATCCTTACTATTCCATTTGATCATATACGTGAGATCATTTTCTTAGGAGAGGAGTATTCTGTAGGACCTTCGGGGCTCCTCAAAATCTCCTGTAATATCTGAGTTTCATGAAAATTTATTACCCCTGCAATACCATCTATCATTCCATAAGGAATGATAAATAAAATATAAAAAAAAATGAGATTTTCAAGAAATCTCAGTAAGTACATAGTCAACAAAATATGGCATAGATGACATAAGAACTTATCATACATGTTAATGCTTAGAAACATATATTTTATAAAAATGCTTTATGAGACTCACGCATGACTTAAACTTATATTCTTCATGGACTCATTCTATCATACTTAAACTCTTATTTCTTTTCTTTCGTAACATTGTGTGTCTTACTTATTTCGTATCATCGACAGACGTCCCCATCGAATATTTCTTATTTCGTATCATCGACAGGTTTAGGTCCCTGCCGGTTTTCATATCCTCGATAGGCTTAGGTCCCTGCCGGTTTCAAATACAAGCTTAGGTCCCTGCCGGTTTTCAAATACTCGACAGGCTTAGGTCTCTACCAGTTTTCACATACTCGACAGGCTTAGGTCTCCGCCAGTTTTCACATACTCGACAGACTTAGGTCCTTACCGATTTTCACATACTCAACATGCATAGGTCCCTATCGGCACGTCAGTCATACGGGCGTATCGCTGATCCCCATCATGACGTGTCTAACTTATTCATATATCTTATTCTTAGTTGTTCCTTTCTAATTCTTATGAATGTTTCTCAAATACATGCCATGTCATTCTTTCTTAAAACCCATCACATACTAGGACATGCATGTACTTTTAAATTTTATGCTATATGCACATCCAATACATCATATATCATATAGACTATACTTATTTTTCACAGATAACTTTTCTTATTTGGATCATCCACGTTTATATAAAGAAAATCACTGAATTTAAACATATAGTGTATCTCGCTCGAGTCAGATATCGAGTGAGAGTCAAGCGAAGTATCGGGTTGCACTTCGCTCGAGCCAGACAACAAGCGTGGGTCAAGTTAGAAGCAATCAGGGTATCTTTCTCGAGCCAGATATCGAGCGAGAGTCGAGCAAAGTCTCGGATTGCACTTCGCTCGAGCGGAATATCGAGCGAGAGTCTAGCGAATGTTTATTTTGTTCTTCACTGGATCCCTAGATCGAGCAAGGGTTGAGCGAGATTACTGATCTTAGGGTTTTTCAACTTAAAACATGCATTTCTTTCACACCAACCTTATTTTTTTTCTTATTTAAACATAAATCTATGTTCTTATAATTTTCTTAACATTTTACCGTAACAAAATTCCATCCAAAACACCATGGATTTCAATTACATCATGTAAGCAAGGTTCAAGCTCCACTAACAACAAACATGATTTCATCATCAATTTACTTATTCTCTGTCAAGATTAAGTTAAATTATATACTTACAAGTTTCTCCAAAACTTGAAGTGGTGATTGAACCAAGCTCCTACAAATTTCTCTTCAAACTTACTCAATAGCACACTATGGTAGTGTTTGGAGATTCAAGGGTTTTAGGAAAGCTTTTTTTTGTTTCTTCTCAATCTAGCCATGTGTTCTTTCTCTAAGGAAATAAGAGAACCACTACATATATATATATATATATATATAAAAAATATATATATATATAGATGAGGGAGGGGCGAAATCTTAGGCATAAGGGGATAGATTTTCCTCAAGGTAACCGGTTTCTACCCTTAGAGCCGTGTATGAGCTTCCGAGCTCTTTAGGCTCATCATCACCCCTAGACCTTAGGCTTAGTTGGTCCTATGTCCATCCAAGGGTCATGTTTGTACCACTTATATGCATATCTTGATCAATGGTTAGAATCATTCCAGCACATGAAAGAAAAAGACGAAGTAGTATGATATTTTCTTCCCATGGGGTGTATCTGTCCACTTTAATCCCAAATAAGTCCTTGATCTGGTTCGATTCTTAAAAAACTCACAATATGAAAGTTTTATATAATCCTCTTAAAATTTTATAGGATTTTGAATCACCTTATTTCAAGATCAAATGAGAAAGATATGCTTAATACACCAAAATATGTCAAAACCACCCGAGAAAACTCAATCCGAGTTCTCCATTTGTTTTCCTTTATTTTCTTATCCACCAAGGCTTCTAGATCAATTTATCTCCTCATGACACATACTCCTACACATGTCAAGACCTCAGAAAAATTGATAGTCAATCACAATTTTTTTTACATGGCCAAATATAGGACAATTCATCTAAGTCGGTTATTAATTGGACTCAACCCAGAGCCGTCCACTTCACACCAAATTTCGTCCTTGATCCGTTCCTTATCCTTAAAAACCTAAAACATAAAAGTTCTAGATATACCTATAAAAACTAGAATCACTTTATTCTGAGTTCATATGATTAAGTTATGATTTTTTCACTAAAAGTTGGCAGATAAACTCGAGAGTACCAATCCGGACACACAAAGTGTTTGATAGATGATCTCTTTTATTTCACACGAAATTTACTAAATAAAATCTCCTCATTTTCCACATCTCTACAAACTTGTCCAGATCTTAAGATAATTGAGAAAATAATCTAAAGACTTAATCTTATCCAAAGTCTTTAGTCAACTTCAAAGTCAATGCCTATCTATCTCTAATCCAGATCTGCCACTTCAATCTCAATTTTATATTTGATTAAGTCCATATCTCTTAAATTTGTAGATATTCCTAAAAGTTGTAGATATTCCTCTTAAATTTCTATAGCCTCTTGAATCACTGAAATCTGATATCAAATGAGCAAGTTATGGTCGTTCTACCAAAAGACGTCAAATCTCTCCCTGTATCTCGCTCGAGTCAGACATCAAACGAGAGTCGAGTGATATCTCGGGTTTGACACTTTTTCACCTTAAAATAAGCCACATTTGTACCCAACCCTGCTCCTAACCTTCAAAATAAAAACTATATACATATATCCAAAGGTTCCTTAAAATGATTTTAAAGAAACATAATCATGCCACATATGAAAATTAAATGAATACTTAAAATCCGGGTTATCACATAAAACAAGTCACCTTTGTATCCAACCCTATTCCTAACCTTCTAACATACATCTATAAGTATTTTCTTCTCTTAGTTATACTTATTCCTTATTTGATTAACTTCCAGAATCATACATCAATTTCCAATCCTCCAAATCAATCCATAAGCATACCTATTTCTTTTCCAAAGTTTCAATTTGTTTTTTATATTCAAGTTTGATCTCTCATAACCTTATTCATGACTATGTCCTTATTTCTAACAGAGTTCATACCATAATTTAGTATTTCATAACACTAACAAAACCATGGTTTAAGTAAACACTTTCACTCATCTATACCATATCAAGGCCAAACCCTTTAGCTTCAACTTCCTATTTCTTTTTGTCATTCAAATTCTACATATTTTTATTTATTTTTTCCATCATAGATATCTAAGATAAAGTCTTAATTCTTAATAAAATCACTCTCTCTTTTCTTACAACAATTCATAGCTCAAACTTACTTAAACTACAATCATTTGTCACTTTGTAGAGGAATATAACATCTATGAGTACAAAGCTATCATCCAAGAAATTTGACATCAAACTTAAGGTATTTGTATACTTACTAAGTTTTCCAAAGCTTCTTGCTAGAGAGTGAGCTTAGTTTTTGTTAAACTTCCCCTATATGTCTCCAAAATGTTCTTGTTGAAGGCTTTTTGAGAAGTATGTGATTTGAGAAAGGTTTGAGAGTTTTTTCTCCTTAGAGTGCCATGCGTTATAGGAGAGGAAAGAGTGAAGAACCCTTACCCTTAAGGGTGCCATCCATATATATAGTGGGAGAGGGGGAAATCATCTCAAAATGGTCTAAGTATTTCCTCTAAGCTTTTGCCACATGTAGGGTCTTAAGATTTAGGGTATCATTGGCCTTAGCTAATAGGCTTGGTGGGCAAGAAAATAATCCAATGGCTTAGCTTAATCCACCTAAGAGATGATCAAATATTAGATTTAACAAGATCTCATGACCTACAAACATTTCATACTTAAGTGACACATGTACTAGGTTTCTTGCACCTTAGGGACATCTAAAAATCTTCTAGAGGTAAGTCCACATTTGGATACTTGTTTTCCTTCATATAATGACACCTAAGTAGATTAGGAATGGTTCTAAGACATGACAAAGTCGGTGGCTACGTTTCTCAATTGGTCTCTTCATGGTCAAAGTTGGTGCTAGTATTTTTCCTGCACTCCAGCTATTATGTCGACTTTTAACCAGATTTTATCATTGATCTCGTCATTATCTCCCAACACTCAAAATATAAAAGTTATATATATATATAGATATATTTCTTAGGGTTCTATACAAATTGCAATCACCTTATTCGGAAATCATATGAGAAATATATGATTATTCTACTGAAAGTCGACAGATAAGTCTGAGAACACCAATCCGAGCACACAAAGTGTTTGATAAATAATCGCTCTTGTTTCACATGAAACTTCCTAGATAAAGTCTTCTCATCTGACATATTTCTACACACTTATCCAGATCTTAAGATAATTGAGAAAATATATCAAAAACTTAATCTTAATCAAAGTCACTAGTCAACTCTAAGTCAATGCCTAAGAATCCAATTTAGATCTGCCACTTAAATCTCAATTTCTTATTTGATTAACTCTATATCTCTTAAAACTAAAAATATAAGAATTGTATATATTCCTCTTATCTTTCCAAATCATCTTGAATCATCTCAATCCAACATAAAATAAATAAGTTATGTCCATATTACTAAAGGATGTTAAAACTGTCTCAAATTACCTAATCTGTAAATATCATGGAATATATTCCTTACTTATACCACTTGACTTATTTTGTAAATTTCTTTCAATTTTTCTACAATATTTCCTTAAATATTTAAAACCATATCTTCTTATTATACTTAGCATCTCCAATGACTTTTCCTCCAATACCAATAAAAGACTCAAGTATCCAAAATTCCAAAGGTTCTCTCAAATATTCTTAAAGAAACATAATCATGCCGAATATGAAACTAAAAAAAATACTTAAAAATTTAGGTTATCACAGTTATCTTCTTGCACCACAAAGAAGTCAAAAAAGAAGAAAATATTACATAAAAGCAGAAATCAAACCCTAAATAAAACTAAAAGAAAAGAAAAATAAACCAAAGTTTAGTTCGCATTCAATTTTGCCATAAAAGCATGCCAATTTTCTGGGCATTATTGAAGGAGTCAAGAGTACTGCGAAACTGACCAGATGACCTATGTTGAAGTTGAATTCGTGGGTATTGGTTCAAGACAAAATCACAGCAGCAAATATTTTCGCATGGACTTACGGAGGAATTCAGCAAATCCCTAAGTAGGTTTTGCCCTAAGGGGAAGATCCTTTTCAGAGTGAACTGAAGGTCGCCCGGGGGGGGGGGGGGGGGAATATCACGAGGCCACTTATTTATATTAGCCACTTATTATGGCAATTCCTACTAGTCACAATTAATTATAGATGTTAAAATAATAGATAACTCAGCAGTGGCGACTATAAAGTAGGAGTGGCGACTATAAAGTAGGGGTGTCAAAACGTGTCAACGAGCCGTATTCGTGTTGTGTCGAAGCATGTACATTACGTTTAAAGGGTCAACACGAACACGACCCGTTAAGGATTTTGTGTCAAAAATCTCAACACAAACACGATCCTTTAAGATATCGTGTCAACACGACACGGCCCGTTATTAGATATGATAAATCAACACGACACGACACGACACAACACGTTTCAACCCGCAAATCCGTTAATGACCCGTTTATAGTTTTAACTTTTAAATTGTATTTTATACTATTATATTTTTAAATGGTTCGAATTTTAACATACATGTGCTAATAAACTTAATTAAACTAATGACTAAAAATTAATTGGATTCTCTAGTGGGTCTAGTATTTTATACAAATATTAAATTTATAAATACTGGCTAGAAAAATTAAAATCAAAATCTAACAAACAATACAGTAGTACAAAGATATTAAATACACGGTACACCAACAACACCACTAATAAACATATTAATGTTACAATCTCAAATAGTTAATATAGTCCAAAGTTTGTAAACAATAAACAAAAAACATATTAATTTTACAATCTAAAATCCCAAATATGATAAAAACACAAATCTAAATCAATTTAGAACTTGTAGGTGGAGCGTCATCATTGTCCTTGTTGATGTTCAGCCCCATTATATCTCCGGTTATCTCATTGAAGTCAAGATCTTGTTTTATTTCTATTAAAAAAATATATATCAGTAATGCACAAAATATAAAATATCTACAAATTCACAATGCAAAAAATCATATTAATAGAAATAAACTAATAGTTAATTTGCTAAATAAATAACAAACCTTTGCTTGGGTCTGTTTTTGTGATCTAAAATTGGGTGTTTAGTTTGTGCTTTGCATCTTTTTCATGCAATACCTACCTTTTTGTTAGCAGTATAACATAAATAAATATTTCTTTGCCTTGGTTTTTATGCTCTTATTTCTTCCAGCAATACTAAAAAAAAAGAGCTCACAAATACATGTGCGCCAGAACACACTCCAGACAAGCATTAGTTTATCGGTTCAACTATTAATTAATTTTCTAATTGTCAATGTCCCAAAAGTATGATTATTAGAGCTAGATAACAATTATGCAATACTAATAGATAATATAATGTAACAAGCAGCCCACTAAATAGTAAATAACTAAATAAGCAGCCCATTCAAATTACCAACCTAGTAAATATTGAAATGTAATAAACAAATCTTACTTGCCCAACAAATCATAACAAGTTGCTGAAACAACCATATAAAAATAGTTGTTTTTTTGATAAATATAAACAGCCACATAAGAACATGCATTTAATTTCAAAGTTTTACCTTGTTCATCGCTATATAACCAATCTCTTATGCATACCAATGCTTCAACAATATCTTGTTTTAGTGTGCTCCTAAATTGATCAATGTTACACCCACCAATACTGAAAGTAGATTCAGATGCAACAGTAGAAACTGGAACACTCAAAATATCACGAGCCATTCTGAAAAGATCAGGATAATGACATTCATTTCCTTTTCAAAAGGAAAGAATGTCAATCTTTGCAGTTCTTTCTGTCCTAGGTTCATCCAAGTAAAGATCTAATTGACTTTTTTGCAAATGAACATTAGATTCATCATGTTCATATGCATCAAATTCCTACATAAAAAATAAATAAGATTATTTCTTAATGATATGTAATATAAAATAACAATACAATTTAAATGAATCAACAAAAATATTATGTGATTTTACCTGTAAAAATTCTTTATTCTCGGTTACCTCACTTTCTGCTCCACTAACAGTGTTTCCAGAAGTTATGGTAGAATATGTGGGAGCACTAGGAGAACTATATTCTATGAAAAGAGATTCCAATTTGGTCTGAACATTTATATACTCTAAGGAATAGTTTTCGTAAATTTTCTTATAAGAAAAATTAACAAAAAAAAGCTTGTACCGAGGATCCAATACAACTGATATAGTCATCAACACATTGAACTCAAACCAATATTTCTCAAATTTAGCAAGCATTTTCTTAGACATGTTCTTCATGTACTCATCATCATCCACAGAGTACCCCTTTTAACTTAAAATAAATCATAAATACTGTTGGAAAGTACAAATTTGCTGTAGGGTATTTGGTCCCAGAAAAGTCACAAGTGGCTTCATAAAAAACACTCAACAAAGCTCGAATCTTCTCCACTTTTTCCCACTCAGATTCAGATAAACAATGTTTAAAATTAGAATCAGTCAATGCCAAATGGCCAAAGGCACGACGATAATAAATAGCACTCTTCAACATGAGATAAGTAGAATTTCATCTAGTGGGGACATCCTGTCTCAACTCTTTCTTGTTATCCAAAGACATTTGATTCATTGAATCTAAAAATTTTACTTTCCTTATTTGTGATCTTTTGACATACTTGACATTTTCACAAACCTTATGGATAGCATCATCAATCTTTTTTAACCCATCTTGTACTACCAAATTCAGAATATGAGCACAACAGTAAAGATGGAAGAACTCACCATTAGAAACAAGAGCTTTCTTAATGTTCAATTGAGTTTTTAACATCTCTATTGAAACATCATTAGAAGAAGCATTGTATAAAGTCAAAGCAAAAATCTTGTTTTCAATTCCCCACTCACACAACAAATTATAAATTTTCTCAGATAAAAATATGTCATTATGAGGTGGTGGCATATAAGAAAAGTTTCAAATCCTTTTTTGTAGAGCCCAGTTCTTATCCAAAAAATGTGCTATAATGCACATATAACCATCAGTGGTTATAGAAGTCCACAAGTAAGATGTTAGGCTAATTCTACCAGGAGTATCATTTAACATGCACTTAATCCATTTTTTTTCTCGTTGAAACATCTTAACCACATCTGCCTTGGTGATATTCCTAGAAATAATTGGAACATCGGGACGCAAATATTGTAACAAAGTTCTCACCATCGAATACTCAACAAATCGAAAAGGCAAGTCATGCTTGACAATAGCATCACTCAATATTTCTCTAAATTCTTCAACTTTAAATTTAGGATTGCTTACCGAAATGTATCCATTATTTTGTTCCAACAGCAACTGATTAATATCTCGGGAACTTCTCCTACGGCAAGAATCAATGTGACGCTTCATATTTTCGGTTCCATATTTGCTCGATGCAATGTACGTAGCTCCACACAAGTTGCATCTAGCTCATGGCTTATTATCACTTTAATTCTCAGAATTAGGAACCATTTCAAAAACAGTCCACACCTGACCATTTCCTTCGTTTTGCTTTAGCTTCCGTATTTTGGAAACTTTCTTCTTCAATCTGCTCCAAATCAATAAATTGATTGTTTTCACCTTCTGCCTCAGTCATCTGATAACAAACAACAAGAACAAAGAACATAGGGGTCATAAGTCATAACACATAAACTATACAAAATACAAATACAACTAAAAATAATCAAACCCAGCTAAATTACAAAATATCATTTGTTGTTATTGGTGTGAGTGATCTTATGAACAAGAAGTTTAGAAAAAAAAAATATTAGAGACTATTATCAATTCAAGGAGATCAAAAACTTTTCTTTAAATGGCTTAATTTTGTTGTCTGGTTTATGCAGTAGTTCAAAAATATTTAGAGGTATCCTCATAATTCAAAACTAATAACGAGAAACAATTTCGCCTATATCTTATCATAATTGTTAATTTACATTTGGCCCTTGTTCATTTAGAAGGTATTCATACTTTTTTTGCATCGTAGAGACTTCTAAGAATATCCATAAGCCTCTTCCTAAACTGAGAATTGCTATAACTACCAGACTTATATTGGGTTCTTGGTGTGGTGTCTAGATCGATCTTTTCATTTGAAAAGTGTACACAACCATGGCTAGATAGATTTTGAAAGTTGTAGCATACAACATTCGAAATAGTGTACCAAAAATAAGTGAAAATAAAATGAAAAATAAATAAACAAAACAGCTCAAAGTTGCAAAAGAAGGAAATACATACAATTAAATCCAATCTTGAAGATGCGAATGGGGTAACAATAAAATATAGTTTTGGCTCCAGTTGCTGCGATCTACCGTCTACGCCACACAATAAACATGCATCGATTATGAAGTAATGAAACAAATAAAATATATTCTAGTACAAATTAAAGTCTAGAAGAAAGAGTGATTATTACAAGCTATATATATATATATATTTTTAATCAATGTAACTTTGAAGCAAATGCATACCACCCGAACCAAATGAAACACTTCCAGAGCCAAAACTAAAAAAGATCGATATAGAAGGCAGTGCAGTAAAAATAAAATATGGAAGAAAATTTATCGTAATAAAGGAAAACAAAGCTGAAATCGTACCGAATACCAATCGACTAGAACAAATCTGAAAACTGAAAAGGTAAGCTTGCGAACCAATGGAGTTCTGGAGTCTCACTCCGAGATGCTGACAGTGACCGAGTGGAGAGTGAAAACTGAAAAGGTAAGAACAATGCGTGAGGATGAGATCGAAGGGGATTAGGGGAGCCTGGGAAGTGGGAAGTGGGAGGCTTGATTTGTAAGAGACGAGAGAGGGAGAGAGGGAGAGAGGGAGAAAGGGAAAATCAGAAGAGAGGGGGGGGCGGCTGTGAGTTTATTTGACCTAGGGTTTCTTTTAAAATTAATTTAGGGTATAAATGTAAATTACTAAATTTTTTGATTAACGGGTCATAACGGGTCATTGCAGGTTTAACCCGTTATGACCCGTTAAGAAATCGTGTCTTAACGGGTTAACCCGTTTCGATCCGCAATCCGTTAAGACTAAACCCTAACCAACTTTTATCGTGTCGTGTTCGTGTTGGGTTAATGGGTCGTGTTATATATTGCCACCCCTACTATAAAGTGTCTAAACAAATACATGAGTTGCCGAGAGAATAAGTAAAATGTCAAACACATTTGTGGTGACGCAATGTTGCGAAATATATAGGCTTTACTAACCATTTCGTCCCTATATATGGAGAAATAAGCTTTGTAAGGAAAAATCACATCTTGCTGCAAAATTTCACCCGCCGAAAAAAATAGTAGCAAAAGGTCCTAAATGTTGTAGTGTTTTACTTTCCATGTGTGAGGCAGCCACTCGTTCTATCAGAGGCCGGCACTGAGTATGTAAAGTCTTGCATGGCCAGTGGGAAAATCATCTGGAAAAACTCTAAAGAAAGTGGATTGGAACTTGGAAGGAGAACCTCGAAGCCCTCTATGCGATTCATTACTTTTTGCCAGTTATTCATCTTTTTCACTTTACATTACATTACATTTACATCAAAACCCCACTCCATAGCCGCCATATTTCCTCTTCCTTGCCAATACCCAGCTTACACAAATTGGTTTGCATATATATATATATATATATATATATATTACTTAAAAGCAAAATTAGAAGGGGGTAGAACCTATTATAAATGGGTGAGTTAGGAGTACAGCCTGCCCAAAGTTGCATGATTTCACCAATATCCAGATTAATTGGTCAGGGAGCAACTCCTTAGTCCTTACTAATTTACGGCTTGAAATCACTGAAAATTCTTATTTGGTCCCGGATCCAATTAAAATTGATACTTCTTTTGGAGACAGAATAGTGCAATATTTATTTAGGTCTTGGACCTCTGTCATGCCTTTATTCTTGACCCTTTTTTGCATAGACTTGCCCCCCACTTTTTTGTGGTGAATAACGTGTGCTGTCTTTCTAGTTCATAACTAGAAGGAATCAACGGTTGCAAACACCTAGAAAAAGGGCACGTAATTCTTGCATTGCTTGCACGTAATTGGCAAATTGCAATGGGTTCGGAGCATCTTTTTCAGCATTAAAAGAAACCTAATTAATCAATAAATAAATACTCTACTCTAGAAATTCAAATTAAGATGGCAATTAAAATCCTTTATTATTAAGATATGTAAATTAGGTCAAATAATCTCTTCTATTAATTTGATAATCCTCAAATAATTAGATGTTCAATGATCATCATCATATACACATCAAACAAGCTGCTGGATGCTAGCTCTCGGCCGATTGCACAGAATTCTATATATATATATGTGTGTGTGTGTGTGTGTGTGTGTCGAACACATGTTCTTTCTCTCATGGAACCATGCACCACTACTGATCATAATATGTAAATGAAGTCCTACTACACCGGCCTTGCACTTACCAAAACCCCATCCATCTGCTTCCATACATGCATGATCTTGCCACAGAGGCGTGGAATTTAAGCAGGTTACCTTCAATATAAAGATTCAACTTTCACAAATCGACCTTGTGAAGTGGAGTTCTACATTTGATCCCGAAAACAAAGATGATGAACAAGTAGTGATCAAGGAAAACTCATGATCAATTACTCTCTGGAATTAAAGTCATCAGAAAGATGTAAATAATTAATTACTAGCAGTAAGAATATGTACAATGAGATCAGAGAAAGAAAGAGATATCTCGATCAACGATCGATCGATCATGGCTCTTGTTTAAGGAACATAGAAGGAATAATATCTTGCAAAAGTCCATAGTCAGAAAGTTGATACTGCTGGCCGTGATGATGAGGATTATTGGGAATAATCTGCGAGTAATTAATGGAGCCTGAAGGTGCAGTAGTAACCCCAGCTTGGCTTGTAGAACTAGTACTCATAATTTGAGGAATCTGAGCAAAAAAGTCATGGGGAATAAAGGTTGGTCCCCCTATATTCGGCGGTGTGAACATGGACGGTGGGAACATTGCGGCCGCATTTCCTCTAAGCGTTGCGGGGATTGGGTGGTTGTGCTGACCTTCGTATGTCGTTATCACGGTCGATGGATCTTGGAATGACCTCTCTACGCGTTTCTTCACCGTGCACTTCTGAGTTGTACACCGATAATAGCTCCTGCTTAAGTCATCAGAAACTAACCAATATTAGTTATCAGTTCTCTGGATCAATGTTATAATAATGAATCATGATCTTGCTCCTTTCGGTTTGCAGAAGCATTTAGGGTTTCTGTTTCGTTGCAGTAGTTTTATACGTACGTACGATGATCAGAGAGAGAGAGAGAGAGAGATCCACTTGATATGGGAACTAGTAGCTAGGAATTATGAAGGAATCTTAAGCCAAAATGATCAAATAATACATGAGCATCTTGCAGTAAAGTTTCAAGTTGCTAGCTTTTCTTTTCCCATATATATTGTGGTTTGGGAAATTAGAAGGAGCATAAGGAATTAATGCAAGCAACCAAACAGATCATATTCAAAATGACCCAATTAAGTTTATGAACAACTCATAATATATATCTTAACAAAAGGAACTTTTTCTCTAGCTGTGTGCTTTTTGGGTGCAAGAAAATGACAATCTACCTTGGAAAAGGGCTATTCTTGACAGCCTTCTGTCCATACTTTCTCCATCTATATCCATCTTCCAGATGATCAACCTCACTCTTCGTCATGAAGGCGAACCTTGGCTCCCTTTCTTTCTTATCTCCTTTCTTCTTTGCTTTGCTCCTGTTCATCATGTTCATTTAATAACCATATCATCAATTCTGCACCAGTAATATCCCATCCGCAAGAAATTCTCGAAAATAACGTATACAGATTTACATTAATATTCAAGAATCAAACTTACACTTTCTTAGAGCTTTCCCCTCCAACTTCTGTTTCTTTTGGCTGCTTATCTTTAGTACTACTCTTGCCTGAATCTTCTTCGGCACCAACCTCGGTGGAGGAGGAAGAGATCGAGGAGTTTGGAGTCACAATAATATCACTACCACCACCACTGCCTCCTAAATCTCCAACTTCCATCGGCTTTGGGTTGTTTTCCATTGAAGCAAACACTTCGGAAGAAGAAGGCGACAAACCGAAGGCGCTTGCCATGGAATTATAGTCCATGGGTGTTTGCAAACACTCGGTGAAGCTCATGTAATTACAAGGATCGAAACCCTGCGAACTGTTATAAGCATGAGATGAAGCAGCAGCAATGGAAGATGGAGGCCTGTGACTGTAGGAGCCAGTAGTACTACTACTCCCACTCGCAAGATTCTGGTTATCTTGGAACAGATATTCATGGAAGTAAAGCTGATCTTTAGATTCATCAGACATGGAGAAGAACTAACAGATGACGATCAAGAAGGAAGCTTTGACGGGAAGCTTGTTTTTTAGATCAGGTCCATATAAATCTTGTTCTGTTCCAAGACTTCTCTCTAGTCTAATCTCTCTCTCTCTCTCTCTCTCCTCAGCTGGTAATAATGTAGTCTGAGTTATATATATATAGATATATATATATATATATATATATTTAGAAGGAGTGGAAAGAGGTGGGGATGCATGGGGGTCTAGGTTTGAATGGGACTTGCTAATATCACTTTAATAGAGGAGGTTGACAAAACACCTTCCAATCAGAAGACCAAAAAGTGCTTTCTCAGACCGGAACATTTGCGGTCCATATATGACTCCGTCCATCCTACTCTCATCCTTAAAAGTATACTAATCTCAGAGTCTCTTATTATATATAATTAGTTTCTCCATTGGCCACACTTCTAGAAATACCAAATTATTGTTTTTAATTTACTACTTTTTATTCCTAATTAATAATTAACTATATAAATATATTATATTACATTGGCCCTCATCAATATGCACTGTCTAGATATCGTAAAACTCTTGTCAGCACGACACACCACTGCAATATATATCTTACTGAGCATGATAATGTTTAAAATTCGAGCACTACGTATAATCTTAATGTTAATGCAGCTTTTTAAGTTTGATCGAGTAAAAAGGATCGATGCATGTGTTATGTACTAACCGGTCTGTGTTAATAGTTTTATTTGTTTGATAAACCAACGATCGATCTCATGATCATGATGCTTAATCAACTCTTTTAGCCCAAGTGATAGTACCCTTTTCTTTCATCAAATTATGGATTACTTAAAAAATAAATAAAATCCGATCATTGTGGTGGAAATTAAGGACGAGATCGACGTTATACATAAAGTACTGCGTAAACGAATGATCAGAAAATTAAGGCAGTACTATGTGGAATATAATTAATTAGTTAGGGAAAATAAAATGCTGCCAATCCTTAATTCTAGTGAGATGTAATATATTTAAAATATGTATATATAATTAATTAATTATAATCAAAATGACTATTTGTGACAAAACAGTCTATTTTAAGTATCACAATTATAAGTATTTCAACTCTTATTTTATGGAAAGCATGGAGTTATTAAATATTATAAGTAGGAGGTGATTATAATGTACCTAGCCAAAGCTTAATTGAAAGGTACTGAGATCAAGAGGAATATTGATCAAGATCGAGATAAAAAATAATAGCTTAAATTTCAGTAGAAGTACTTAGTTAATTGATTTCATATGACATGATCATGATGATCAGCACTAATTATTAATCGGTACATGATAGGCCTATTCATTCGGATTTCAGATTGGGAACCCAGGAATACTCAGTTTGGAATTTGATTTTCAAATCTAGGCTGGAACTCGAATTGATTAACCCGAGTTAAATATGTGTTTTTAAAAAATCGGATTTCTAGTTTCGGATCAAACCCGAGGTTTTTTTTTTCTTTTCTTTTCCTTAGAAAGTAAATTTTGCTCGCCTTATACTTAGAAAAATTAAAGCCGGCTTCCAAGTTTGAAACCTCAATTCCGGCCCAGATTCATCTGGGTTTGGTAAAGGTGGGTTCCGACCTGTGTTTCATGTGGGCCAAAAATTGGATTCAGATCCTGAGTATCCAAATTTTGGGCTCGGCCGGACAAAACCCGACTTGCATGAACAAGCCTAGTACATGATGATCGGTCTTGATCTCGCTCAAATATTGGGATAAAAACGATATTTTTTCTTATTAATTAGAAGTTGAAAAAGTCACACAAATTAGTACAAAGAACGAAGGTTGAGTGGCAAATCACACATATATGGGACTCATATACACTATAAGAAAAAGCGAATTTTTGTAATTAATTATTTGCGACGAAAAAATTATTTGCAATTCATTTTAACTATAAATAGTCATTTTGTTGGAATTAACTAATTGTAAATAAGCAGTTTTTTTTATAGTATGTAATTAAAGTTGCCAAATATTACAAGACTAATTGATCTTTAAAATATATATAGGCCGTACTCATACTCCCAAACAGATCATTTGCTGTGGCTTTTAACAATGGTGTGACTTTTGAATTAGCGTTAGCAGACAATTTGGAGAGAAATTAAATGGGAGATGATCAGCTCATGAACAAAGTCTTGGTTTATTTTTGAATGTCAAGATCGCCTTATCAATACACCTCACACACATCTCAGCATTCACTCTATACATTTATACATATTTCAATTTATTTACATTAAAAAATATTTTAATGAAATTCATAAAATATTATTATTTACAAATTAACTCAAATCATCTACAATCACTTCAACATCTAAACAAAATTTGACCCTAAATTAATTAATAGAAAAAGCTCGTGTAGAGGGTCTACTAAGCTAGTCAAGGGAAAACGCACAGGAAAATATGAAAAAAGAGAAAATGCGTGGTAAATTCATGACATTAGGAATGCCGACTATATGCAATAATATTAGGTTTGAAAAAGATGAAAGCACGTGGCAAGGAAGATTAATGGAACTAGTAGTCGTACCATTAAGAGCATTTTCATTGAATTATTTAAAATTATCTTTTAAAAAATATAAATTTATATATTTATTAAAAAAAATTTAATCATATTTAATCGAAAATAAGAATATATTAAAAGTAAAAAAAATGAACAAAATTTTAAATTTATTCATAAAAAATATTTTTATTTCTTTTTTCTATTTTTATTTTTCTACTTTGATTAAATATGATCAAAATTTTTTGATAAATATATAAATTTATAATTTTTAAAGAATAATTTTAAATAATTTAATAAAAATACGGAAAGAAAGGGCAGGCGCGTGAGAAAGGAAGAGCAATTTGGAGAGCGTGAGAATAGCATTTAATTGGATGAAAAAGTCAACGAAGACTATGAGCAAATGGGGCGCAGTCAGTCACGGGGGGTTGGGGAATTGCGATTTTGCCTTTTCATTTTTCTTCCTTCATTTATTTTCTTTTTCTTTTTGTTTTTTTTTTTGAGAGGGGGGAGGCCCGGAGGGTCAATCATTCAAACTTTTTCACCATTTTTCGGATTTTTTTTTCATGGAGATGAGCCATACACGTGTCCAATACCCCCACCGTCATTTGACCGTAGCCGACACAACACCCGGCACGTGTGAGACTCTCTACGATCTACCTTTTCCTGCTCTTGCTTGCTGATTCTCTTCCAACGTCAGCAGAGTGGTGGAAATGGAATGAATGATTTTATTATCTTTCTCAGTTCTCATGCTTGTTTGCTAAAAATCTTTTAAAAATCAAAAATATCTTTATTAATAAAAAAAAATAAAAATCTTGACTGCTGTCCAAAATAAATTGCAGTTGACTCGTATAATATATATATATATATATATAGTTTTAAATCTAATTAATTCTACCATATTTGAATGACACGTGGCCATGATAACTTGAGATCCATCGATCGATGAGAATTGAATACAATTTTTATTATTTAATTTTACTGAAAAGAGCTAATTATTATAATATATATAGGTTATCCCATGACTACATATATAGCTAATGAAAGTCCAAAGGATTCACCATGCCTAACTACGTGTTATAATTTTATTTATTTATTATAATATAATCAAGTTTTTAATTTCTTCCATCCTTTTGAATGTGAATGATATTCTTAATCAAATTTATGTGCATTAATTAATATCGCTAGCTAATATTAAACCAATATGTGTCTGAATTTACACTAGTGAATGTCGTCGAATGCCTACGACAAAAAAGAAATTAAAAAAAAAAAATACCCTTTTTGAAATTTTGACAAGAACCAAGTACTGATCATCACTAATTCTTGAGATTTGGTCAAAAATAGTGTAGCTTAGAAAAATCAAAGGGCAAAAAGTTAAATTGCACCGCTAAAATACAGTCTAGATCAGTAGCCTAAAATTATTGTTCGGATTGAAGTAGTCAAAACGTACATCATGCATGTACATACGTGAGCAACTGAGAAAGCTGAACAAATAAACTTTTAATCTTTCTCATTTCATTTATCTTAATTTCAATGTATAACATACATTAACAATAATTTTTTAAAATAAAAATCATCGATTTAAAAATAAAATTGTAAAATAATTATATTTATAATTTTTCTTTTTCTCCTTCTTAAAAAGTAGCGGGTTAGTATTATCATTTTACGAACGATACCGTAATTTGTGGGTAATTATTTGTGTATAAGATGAATTTTATATGAGTGGCTTAGCTTTACATGAGTCACATATGGATCAAAATCCTGACGGGAATCTTGATAGTTTAAATTTTTTTTTTAATGTATTTCTTAATACTTTTAAATATTTTTTTAGAAAAAAATTCATAACATCACTAAAAAAATACAACCTTAATCATTAAACAAAAATTAAAAAATATTAACGCCCATTGTCATTAGAGGTGTTCATCCGGATTCCGGATTTAGGAATCCAAAATTCGGATTCGAAATTTTTTTAAACTTTTTTTAAAAAAATTTTAAAAATATTAAGAAATAAATAAAATTTTAAATCGAGTCAGGTACAATCCGGCCTGGATGAATATGTCTAATTGTTGTATCCCTCGTTAGAATCCCATGTACGTGTGGATTTATTACTTATGATATTATTATTCATTTGAGAAATCAAATAATTAGTGATTGATTATAATATATATATATATATATAATTAGCTGTACTGATTGAATTAACCACCTAATTTTTCTTTTCGTATTTGGTACCGATTTATTATTGTTCATGTACTATATATATATGAGTGCAATATATCTACTTGTTGTGTGACATCTACCTACCTTCTTCAATCCAAATTATATTGTTAGTTGTTGAGTAACAAAATTATCGGCCAACATTTTGTCTAAAGAATGCTGCCTTATTTTGAAATTCTTAAGAATCTAGTTGGTTGATGAGATCAAGCGCTGGTCACATATTGATGGAAAGACAGCTAGCCATCAATGTTTTAGGTCTAATTACAAGATCACTCTTTCAAAAAAAAAAAAAACGTCTAACAAGATCACATCTAACGAAATAATATAAATAATATATATTTATATGCTGAATTAAATATCATATTAATTATCCTTTTATTTAAAGCGAAATAATATATATATATATATGGTTTTAATTAATTTTAGAAGAAAAATCAATTTCTAGTCACGTGCCGATGCTGAAAGGTTAACACATTAACATATACATGATAACACTGCACCTAATACAAATATATATAATAAACCCGGGAAAGCTAATGATCATCAAAATAAAATAAAAATTCTAATGAATTAATTGCTTTTTCTTGGCCAATCCTACCACACAAAGACTGAATTAATTAAGAAAAATAGAACCATGACGTGTAAAAATCATACTCACACGTCACGTGTATATATAAATCATATACTATTTCATAACATATATATATATATATATACGCACATACATACATATGAACTCATGTCATCATATATGTGGGTTTATAGATGATTAGGACGTTGAATCTAGCTATCTAGAAGGGTTAAGATTGTTTTTTTCTGCTTGGATGAGGTTAATTAATCAAAAGAGAAAACATGATGACATGCACATCAATTATGGAAACTGTGCATATATATTCCAACAAATTCATATATAAATGAGAAGGTGATCATGAGATATACGGAAGCATGCCAATGGCTATAGTATTGTTAGGATGGCATGGGGGGCGGTTGCTTCAGTGAGAAAACTTTGATCAAATGGCCGTAGAGCTTGAGTTATTCTTATTTTATTTATTAAGAGCTAGCATGATATTGTTGACCATCATTTTATGTTGTGTTTGTGTGTGTGTGTCCATTATGTGTGACATAAAGTATGGTTTGGTATTGGTATTGGGAGTCCCTGTCAATGCAGAAGAGGGCAGGTTTTTTGTTAGGTGTGCACTGAGAAAAAAGAAAAAGAAAAGAATCTTTTAGATGTAGACGCATGCATTTTGGCTTAAATATTGCAGTATATATATATTACTATACCCAATTAACCCCTAATTTAAGGAATTATTAATAATCATCATGCATTTGATTATTATATATAGATGAATGCTACAATTATAAAGTGGTTATTATATAACAATAATTTTATAAATTAACGTGAATTTATGTGATTATTTATAATTTATTTTATAATAAAAATAATTTTGACAAATTATATTAAATTATCACATCAATTTATATCATGATTACTTTTACGTAATCGGTTAGAGTATTTTTCTTGTATATAATGTATATCTTCTCCCTTGATCATGATTTTCAAATATAGCTAGCTGGTAGCTGCTCATCATATAAACGTCACTGCTTTCATTAAGTTGCCTAACCCATGACTGCGAGAATTGGTGAAAAGAAAGGTATATGGTACAGATTAAGATAATTGCGTCTGATTGTTGCTAAGCTAGTTTAGCCCTTTAATTTAGGCGTTCTCATTATCTTTTTGGGATCCCAAACACCCAATCGGAGTAAAAAGGTTTTGTAAAGCAGCCAATCTCAACACATTGCTTAAGTCATGAGATTTGCATTTGGTATACTCGTGTTAATTGGCCACAGCCTAATTAATTTGTCGCACAGTCATGCATGGGAGTCGTACAATCTAATTTATACACATGTACACTACCAAAAAAAAATGAACTTTTGTAATTAATTAAATGTGATGAAAAAATTATTTATAATTAATTTTAGTTATAGATAATTATTTTATTAAAATTAACTGAATAAAAATAAGTAATTTTTTTATAGTGATATATATATATATATAATCTTATTAACTATTTTAGAAGTCTTTAATTATCTATATTTGTTTTTTCTATTTTTCTGGGCATTCATTTCAACTGTTTTGAGAACTTAAATGATAAAGTGATGTCTTTTTTTTTAGTACTTCAGGCCACATATTTTCCAAAGTTAATTATAGGCCTGTATGATCTTCAAAATCTCCATTTTCATTCATGCCATTTTGTATCTATATATATATATATATATAGCTCGCTCATGATCAGTACTTTGACAGTACTCATGAGGATGATGATCAACAGGGTTTGGTGGCTATTAGGTCTTGAACTGATCGAGTCTTTCAGAGAAGCAGTCTCTTCATGACTATATACAATAATGTTAGGTCACTGATTGGATTCTTCATTGGGTCCTAATTAATTGGCTGTTTGGTGGGACATGCACTATTATATTTTCGAATATAGTCACATTAATTACTGGTGTAATTTAGAACACGAACAGAGGCTGCCTCCCTAACACGTACTAGGTTTAATTAATTTCTAGCTAGTAAATTAGATTCTGACCTTTCACTTCACTCTTATTATTGACATGACCTCGGCCAATTGTTTCGGTAGTAAAATCTAGAGCCGCACAGGTGTACATGATTCATGTTTGATGTTTATAGGAACACGTTCCCTAGTTAATAGGCGTACAACTGCATGTGCACTGCATAAATACTAGGATTCAGTTGTTTAATTTGTAGAAATCCAATTAAACCCTAGTTAATCATTTCTTTTAAACATGAAGTGCTACATCCTAATTAATTATGATCATCACCTAGCTATTAGTAATCCTAATTATCAAGTCCTTGAAAGCACTGAGTGTCAATTTGACCTTAATTTTTAATTTTATGAGACCTTATGAAATTCCAAACTCATGGGATCCAATATATGTAGGAAAACCAGGAGAGACTTTTTTAGGGTTTGCTATCATGACGGGTTTGATGACATGAACTAGTACTTCGTATATAGTTCATATGCAATCTGTTTGAATCATAAAAAAATATAAAAAGAGGAAAGATTTTCGTTTTCCTCATTCTTTCTGAGATATTGGATACTGAAGAGGAGATCGACATCATGTGGTTATGGGCCGGGAGAAATTAATGCAATCGATCAGCAATCTTTTTTATATTATATAGAAAACTTGTTATACACTACAATTTTCTTCTTTCCCACTAAACAAACTTTTGAATTTTTTTTTTTATTTAGATCCATTTCAATTTCATCTAGGCAAGCATATTATATGATCAGACATCAATCCACATCACCGAACCTTTTGACACATTCAAAATTTTTATTTTCTTCATGATATTCCATATATATATATATATATATAGATTTCTATTGACTTGAAAGCGAAAGTCAGCATGCAGCTAGCAGTCACTATATATAAACCATCCACTCCACTTGGAATGTTCCAAATAGGTCAACATTGCCGGTTTTTTAAAACATCACGATGCAGATTATCACTTAAATAAGAAAAACACATGTTTTGATCTTTTCTTTATTAATCCATGACCTGCTAGTGGTAATTTAAGTAGCTGATGATCTTGCTCTAATGTGAAAGGTCTTCTTCTGGTTTGATTCTTTCATAGGTCAAGAATTTATTTGACTGATTTTTACTACTAATTAAGAATTCTGTTCATTAATATACTTCTATAAGAGTAATATTATATATACACTATATATTATATAAGATGTGACATATATATCATTCTTAATAAATAATGAACTAATAGTGATTAATATATCATATTTGATATAATAAAATAAAAATAAGATAATAGGGTGATGTATACAATTTTTTTTTTTATAATATTTCTGATTGCTAAATAAGTGAGTATATACGGATTTCTTATATATAATATACCCCCACCAATTATTTTTTTATAAATATGGCCCACAATTTACTAACCAGAAGATCATAGACAAAAAAACGACTTTTTTCTCAAATTATTTACTCGTTTATTACTGCGTCATCAGCTGTCATGAAATCACAATAATATATAAGACGAGTTGATTGACCCCACTATATATATATATATATATGAAGTACTTGTTCTAGTTCTGTTTATTTTTTATTTTTGGCTTTGATCTTCGTATTCGTCTTCCAGCTCCTTTTTGGTTTAATGCTTAGTTTATAATTAATAAAGTAGAAACAGTCTTTGCTCGCCCAGTCAAGACCACCGAAGACAGTCCACTTCATTATAATTCAAAATTTTGGGAATGATTCCTTTAGCTAAGTTAGAGAGAGAGAGAGAGAGAGAGAGAGAGAGAGAGAGAGAGAGAGAGAGAGAGAGAGAGAGAGAGAGAGAGAGAGAGACTTGGTATGCACTTCTTCATCATGAGTGAATGTCCTAAAAGGATGTTGGATGTGGAAATTCTTGTTGATCAACTTTTGAGGTCCAAGCACGTGCTTCTTTTCATCCAAAATCAAAGTTCATGACCAGGATTTCACAAAGGGACCGGACTGCTTAATTTGATGCGGAGCTTTGAAAAAAAATTTCAAAGAGAATTTTCAAGTAAGACATGATCAATGTTAACGTGACCCATCTTCTTTTCTTTCATATCTTCATCATGAGTATAGTTCATAGAACACTTCGATCTTGTGGATTACGAAGGATTTTCTTTAGGTGCATTACTTAAAAAAGTTGCAAAGTTGTACGACTGCCAACAAGATATCACAGAGAAAGAGATCGATTGACTTGGAAAGGTGCAAGTTGATGGATTCTTTTGTCAATCCAAGCTATTATTGATGTGGGTTTTCATGTTTTTGTAAATTAGAATAGTGATAGAAATACTATCATTTTATTACTATTTTACAACTTTTTAGTGTATTTTAATGTTTTTATTTTTTTATCATATTTTTAAAACATTTTTTAAACATTTTTAAAAATATATATATACAATTTTATTAATATTCTCTTTCTTAATCATTAGGTAAAATTAAAAATTAATACAAAAATTAAATACAAAAAAAAGTTGTACATAAGTAGTAAAATAATCATGTCGACCATGAATAATGATTATGAGCGGAAAAAAAAAAGGCACATACACAAACAAACACGTACACAAGATCAACCAGCTTTCAATGAGAACAAAATAATTAGGGTTTAATTGATCATTTTTCATCATGATTGCTATTAATTAATTGCTAACAACACGTCCCTCCCCGTTCATACCCTCATTTTACTGATCATCATGAAGCTAGCATTTGGCTTTAAGGTTCTTTCTCGGATTCCTCTTTCTCGGATTCTAATAACTTAATTATATATATGGTATCATGGGCTACCACCACCCCCTTTTAGTCTCAAGACTCTCAACCATAACGATCATTAAACAAACAGCTGAAGGAGTATGGTCAAGATTACTTATATATATGGATCCACGGAGTTGATCGGAGCTTGGACTTAAAAATCAAATTTCCAAGGCGTTGACAGATTCTTGTAGCGGCCTTCGTAAAGAGCTGCGTTTATGGACCCCCCACTACTCCAACTTGCTCTCTCTCTCTCTCTCTCTCTCTCTCTCATATATATATATATATATATATTCACATGCATGTGTATATTTACGATGGATTTGCTTTAGGTGCATTAAAAAAAAACCATAAAAGAATGAAGTATACTCGATCTAAAATATGCTCATAAAAACAAACGAGTTTACGCATAAGAAGTAGAAGTAGAATTAGCAGTGCAACTCACAAAGTCACGACGACTGATGAATTATTTGTTTCAAAGTTCATACTATATCAAGTACAAACGGTTTTTAATTGGAAAACAATTAATTGCTATATAAAGTCGCATATATATTATAAATTCAGCAGTTATAAAGTCGCAATTGAATGAATTTCGAAACGATTTGGGTACGCAATCATGGCCGTCTCTCTAGCTATCCGTCGAATGAACGTACGTACGTGGTCCGCGTGGATTACGAAGGATTTGCTTTAGGTGCACTAAAAAATTGCAAAGTTGTACGACTGCCAACATGAGATCAAAGAGAGAAAAAGATTGATTGACTTGAAAAGGTGCAAGTTGATGGATTCTTTTGTCAATTATCCAAGCTATTTGTAGAAATATATAGAGATTCTGATAAAATTATATATTGTATATTTATCAAATTACATAAATGAAGCTTATATATAGTGAAGAGGCCAAACCCCAATAAGGAGATAATTATAAAATTAATCCTATATAAATATATACACTAACATTTACCCTTAAATTTTTGGTGGTGAAGTCAAGTTGACTTTGGAAATAAGATCACCAAGCCGACAAGGTGGATGTGATTTTGTAAAGATATCATTAAGATTATCTTAAGAAGAAACAAAGGGTAACTCGAAGACATGCACCATGCTGAAGATGGTGGCGGATGAAATGACAATTAATCTCAATCTTTTTAGTACACTCATGAAACACATCATTATGCTCAATCTAAATGACACTACAATTATCACAGTGAAGAAGTGAACTTATAGATTGAGGAACATCCATATCTTCCAAAAGCTAGTATAACTACAAAAGTTCAGATGTCGTATCGGCAAGGGCATGATATTAGCCTCAATGCCAGAATGGAAAACAATATACTATTTCTTAGTACGTCATGAAATCAAAAAAGTACCAAATAAGAAACAATAACCAGTGGTAAAGCAACGATTAATAGAATCATCAGCCCAATCTGTATCAAAATAAGCCTGTAGTTTCAAGGAAGAGTGGGATGAAAAGTGTAGATCATGAAACAGAGTACCCTTGTTGCGGTGTAGAATGCGAAGAACCACAACATAATGGGTAGATCTAGGTGCACTCATAAACTGACTGACTAGGCCTTGTGATAGTAAGATAAATTAGACTGCCAACTAACTGTTGATAAAGTGTTGCATTTGCAAGTGGAGAACTGTCAGTAGCCAGAAGTTTAGTATTATACTTAAGTGGACTAGTAGCTATCTTTCTAACTGTCAACCCAACTTTAGAAAGTAAATTAGAGGCATATTTAACTTGAGTGAGATAATAACTATCTTGATTCGAAGTAACTTTAAGGCCAAAAAAGTAGTTAAAATATCCTATATCCTTCATCTCAAAATTCTGACTAAGAAAAGTCTGAAGATCTTAAATACCAGTAATATCATCACCAGTAATAATCATATCATCGACATAGAAAAGAAGAATGATAGTACCTGCCCCAGTAGTGCGAACAAAAAGTGTATATTCATATGGTCTAGAAATAAAGCCTTGTTGAGAAACCATTGACTGAAATTTCTCAAACCAAGCTCGAGGAGCCTATTTGAGCATAAAGTGCATGACGAAAACAACAAACTTTATGTGGAGGATGCTTATAGTAAGGTGGAGGTTGCATGTAAACTTCCTCAGTAAGATTACCATTAAGAAATGTGTTTTTAACATCCATTTGAAAAGTTTCCAACACCAGACAGCAGCAATTGCAAGTAAAGATTTAACAGAGGTAAGTCTAGCAACAAAAGCAAAAGTCTCCTCATAATCAATCCCATACTCCTGGGTGAATCTCCTTGCAACAAGTTGAGCCATGTAGCGTTCAATTGATCCATCTGCTCGAGTTTTAATTTTATAAATCCACTTGCATCATACTGCAGCTTTTCCAGGAGGCAAATCCACAAGATCCCAAATATGTGTTTTAACAAGAGCATCCAATTCATCAGACATAACTTACTGCCAAAGAGGGTTAGTACGAGCCTCACGATAATTGTGATGTTCATGTAGGGTATCAAGGATAGAAAAACAACGATAATCATGAAGAAGAGTAGGAGGAACACTTACCTAACTGGAATGACGAGGTTTATGGAGTGAAGAAGACTGAGGAACGGGTGGTGTTGCAAGTGGTCCATCAAACATATCGATTGGATTGAGAGCACAACAGAATTACTATTTGAAGAGCTTAGAATCTATTTGATGAGCTCAGAATCTCTGTAGAAGAGTTAGAAAATAGGACAATAGAGATATTAGTGAATATGGGAGAGTGGATAGAGGATGAAGGAGAGAACGTAGCGAGAGGCTAATAAATGGTTTGTGTTCCCAAAACTCCACATGACAAAAGACTCGAAGACATTTGGGGATCGGATCATAACACTGATAACATTTTTAAGTTAAGTCACAGCCAAGGAAACAGCATAACCGAGAACGGAGTTCAAGTTTGATCCATTAATGAGGAGGAAGAGTAACAAGATAAGCACAACCAAAAATTTGAAGTAGGGAATAGTTAGGTATCATATCATATAAAAGCTTATAAGGAGATTTGTTTTGAAGTATAGGTGATGGGACTTGATTGATATTTTACATAGAGGTAAAAGCGGCTTCACCCCAAAGCTTTTCAGGTACAGAAGCAGAAAGTAAAAGAGCTCTTACAGTATTTAGGATATGATGATGTTTTCTTTCTGCATGAACATTTTATTGATAGGTATAAAGACAAGAACGAGGGGACAGTGTACCTTATTGATTCAGGAACTCAATGAGAGTTTTGTCATTGTATTTCATGGCATTATTTGAACAAAAAACTTTGATGGTAAGAGAAAATTGAGCTTGTACCATTTTGTGAAAATTTTGGTATACATGAACAAGCTCAGATCGAAGCTGTAACAAATATAATCATGTACAACAAGAAGAAAAAAGCTATAGGAAACTAGGGTAATAACCCCAGCGCGACATCACGTCCTACATGGACTATTTAAGAAAACGACATCATTTTCTAAAATCTCAAAATCACTTTCCCTTCACTTCCATTCCCTCGCTATGCTCCCTCTATCTTCGAATCTCTTTTCCAACAACCTCATGGATCTGGATAGTAGTGGCAATGCTCTCTCTACATGGACTACTTAAGCTATATTGCGTGTGTTCTCGAGGCATGTGATCTGGATCTAGGAAAGCAACTTCATATATGCTTATACAAGTTGGGTATGGCTAATCATGATTCATTTATCACCAGTTCCTTAATCTAATTCTACGAAAAACTCAAGTACGTAGAAGATGTCGAATCGATCTGGCCCCAACATTGGACACCAAATCCAAGCAAATCGAGCATGAAACCTCAGAAGCTTTAGGCGCCACAACCCTAGTAGCATCACCATCCATTTGAAGACGATGGTGACGGCACTATCTGCATCCCCGTAGTGATTGTGGCGTGCTCTAAGTGTCTTGTGATTTCTTAGATTTTCGACATTAAGTGCACTGAGTGAGTGCTTTCTTGGGAGTTTTTTTTTTTTTTCTAATTTCTGGTTACCCAATAGTTATCGGCGCATTCTCTTGCAGAATATGGTCTAATTGTTAGACGAAAGGCTAAGGTTGAAGAAAGGGTAACCTTTTGATTTTCAGTTGCTTATGTTTTCTCCTCTCACGTTCTACTTTCTTTCTTTTTATTTATTTATTTATATTATTGGCTGACGTGGCAGCAGTGAAGCCAGGACGGGGGTAAAAGCCGGGGGTACCTAGCACTGCTCTAACGAGAATAATCATCAACAAAGATAACAAAATAACGAGACCCCCCCAGTAGGAGCGGGGGCAGGATCCAAAATATCAGAGTGAACCAAATCAAAAGGTGCAGTCGAAAAAGATTCACTGATATTAAAAGGTAAGTGGGTTTGTTTTCCAAGTTGACAGGAAACATAATCAAAAGACTCAAACCCAATAAAACCTAGATGAGCTTGGGAGGTCAAAAGACAAACATGAGGAAGAGAGGTATGACCCAATTGAGAATGCCATAAATGGGATGAGGTAATAGTAGCAACAATGGAGCGAGAAAGGTGTGATGGAAGCAGTAAAGAAGTGAGCTCGAACAAATATCCAATCTTGCGGGCTGTCCCAATGAATTGACCGGTCTATGGATCCTGCACATCAACATCAGCACTAAAAAATGTAAGCTTAAGACCTAACTCATAGAGTTGACTAGCTGAAAGGAGATTTAAAGACAATTTGAGAACAAGATATATGTCGTCAACAGATAAGGTGGGAGAGGAAATAGACCCAATGTGACTAACAGATAAATGAGAACTATTAATAGTATATATGGTAGGATTGGGTTTCAAAGCAGATTTTTGAGAAAAAAATACTGGAATCAGAGGTCATGTGATTACGACATGCAGAATCAAAAAGACGTACCTGAGGTGATAGACAAAGCACTAGAAGATCGAGATAAAACTTGATGAATTAATGCCTCAATGTCAATAGCAGTGAGAGACGTGGATATTGAAGAGGGCTCAACAACAGACTCAGGAGCAAAAGGAGCAGTTGGAGTCACTGTAGCAGCTTGCAACAAGAGGGTCCAAGACTATTTTTGTTCTGCAATTTACGACATTCTACAATAGAATGACTATGACGTTTGTAGTATTTGCAGAAGACAATCTTGAAAGATTGAGAAGGAGCACGGCCTACAACTGTAAAAGATTCAGAAGTAATCCTGGGGATCACAGCAATAATTCAATCTTGAATTTGCACCTTCATAGTTTTTTTGGTCAACGGTCAAAGTCAATGTGTTGACCAACGAGCTTGGGCGATTGGACGAGTATGATGTCGAGTCAAAAATTGGGTCGTACGGTCAATGGACTAGTAGGCTTCTATGGAGTGGCAGCTTGGCTCGACTCGGAGAGCTGATGGAGGCCTGAGGCACGTGTGACGCATAGGCAGACGCGCAGAAGATGATGGTGGTGCGTGGGGGCGTGTGCAAAAGCGTAAGTGGGAATTCTTGACACAGAAACACCGAGAAAGTTCTCAGGACTCTGGTTTTTATTATATTTGACAAAAATTAAAGGAGCGAAAATTGTACATAAAATCATGAAAATCTCATTGTCAGTATAGAGAAAATCAAGGTGGTGTGAAACAATAAAACACCAATAGAATGGCTTTCGCGGACAGAAAGATTAGAATTGTAGCTCTGATACCATGTAAAATAGAAATATATAGAGATTCTGAGAAAATCATATTATTTATATTTCTGCATGTCTCAAACTACATAAAGGAGGCTTCTATATAGTGAAGAGGCCAAACTCCAATAAGGAGATAATTACAAAATTAACCATATATAAATATCTATACCAAGACTATTATTGATGTGGGTTTTCATGTTTTTGTAAAATTGTCGACCATAAATAATAATTATGAGCGGAAAAAAATGAAAAAATGTACATACACACAAACGCACGACAAAAAGATGAGCCAGCTTTCAATGAGAACAAAATAATAGGGTTTTCTTTTTCATCTCAAAATTCTCTTTCTCGGATTCTAATAACTATACCACCCCTTTTAGTTCCAACCATAACGATCATTAATAAACAAATAGCTGAAGGAGTATGGTCAAGATTACTATATATGGATCGACGGAGTACTAGTTGATCAGAGCTTGGACTTGAAAATCAAATTTCCAAGGCGTTGACAGATTCTTGTAGCCTCGAAATTCATAAAGAGCTGCGTTTATGGACCCCCAGTACTCTCTCTCTCTCTCTCTCTCTCATATATGACTAAAGAGTTAATGTTTGTTTCAGAATATTAAGTCACTACAAGATTTGAGTGTTTTAGCCAAGGAAGGTTTCGGTAGCTAATAGTACCTGTTTCGCGACCATAGATCAACCACCACCAATTTCATCCGTGGGATGTTCGTGGCATAAAACTCGCGACAAATGCTACTTCTTGCCACGAGTTACAATTTCGGCGGCAAATAACCCTTTTATGCCACGAAGGCATTCTTGGTTAATGTCTTCTAACTTTGTATTAAAAACTCTATCAATTCTTTAATTTTTGGTGGCTATTGTTTTTTACCCCCGATATAGTTTGCAATCATTAAAAATTTGCCATGATATATTTTCCTAGAAAAAAGTTTGTTTCTGCTACTCTTATGATCCCAACAAAATTGATGTCACCATATTTGTTAGAGGTAACTAACCATTTGCCATGATATTTTGCCTTGAGAAAAGGTTTGTTCCCGCTACGCTTATGGCCACAATAAAATTTTGGTTACAATATTCCTTGGCTAAAACATTTGCAAATTTGGCCTAATTTCTAGATGCATTTCTGTTTCCAGTTTTTGTGGTAAATTGATATTCACTACAAATTTGGCAATTACACAAATTGCCAATTATTTCATCTACTACATCTGTATGATAGATTCTTACAATAAAACACTAATTAAATGTACTCCAACATTAAATGCTCCAGTAATTTCAATATACAATTTCCATATATATAATTGTATATTGTATTGAAACCCAAATTAGAGAGCTTATAACAAACCAGATGGAGTTCTGCATGCTAATTAACGTAAAATATTCCATCATGCACATAATTAACATCACCATATATATAACACTGCCAATCCCATTTAAGTAAGGGATAAATGAGTTAGAAGTCTAAAATATATGGAAAGTTGAAGTTCTCGTACAAATTAGTGATACATAACATACATGCTACTATAGCAATTACATCTTGTATTTGCTCCCCTTGAACAGCCTTTCTGATATGGGTAGGAAACTACTTCTGGGTCCAGAAAAAAATAGAGCTGGCATGTATAAAATTCACTTGCAGTAAGCCCGGGGCCATGCCATATCTTTCTAAGTCAAAACCGTCCCATGCCATATCTTTCTGAGGTCTATCTAATCTTTACCAGGATCACCTAAATGCATGGAGATTTCAAGGCATTAAAATATACTCCTGATATGAAATGGAAATAAATGTCACTATCACTTAACAGTTAATAATCTCACCCTTCTCTCAACCACTTATGCAAATTAATCTAACATTAAGCTCGATTCAGATATGCAAAATCCAATATCAGAAGAAATTATTTATCCCTAGCCAACAACCAAAAAAATAAAAAAACATTGATATTGGATACATTTAACAGTGAATTATTTATACACAAGTCTCCAAAAACAAAAAACATGTGTCAACGTCTATCCATTTAGTTCTTGAACCAATAAATTATAACCTAGCTGTAACCAATAAATCTATGTTTGAGAAATAATCCCAACAACCTATACATCATTATCTCATAGCATTTCTCTTTTGATGAGCTGGAATAATACATATGAATACATTACATCCTTAAATATATATTTGTCTCTTATCTAATTAATCTGTACAAACCTTTTAGAGGAAAAAAGAAGTCTGCAGCCAAGTGGCATGTCTCATTTAATCCTTTAGCTCGGATTTAATCTTAGGCATCAACAAATGCCTAAGATTTTGGCTAAAAAGATGGAGAATAATATTAAATCTAAAATCTTGCCTAATTATCATGTTTATTCTCTTCTAAACATGATGGATCTTGTAAATTATAAAAAAAAAATTCAATTCATCTTTCCTTTGTAATTATTTGAATAAATGCAGAATATTATGACAACAAGAGGCCTTAACAGCAGGGTAGAGAAACCTAGCCTAGGGTTTTCTACTATATACACAATAGATCCTTTGTATGTATTTCAAGAGTATATAATGAGGCCATGATAACTAATTAGCATTATCATATATAACTAGTCTATCAATATATATAACCAACATCCATTCTCCAACTAGTTAAAATTAATGTGGTTCCAGGTGGACAGAAAATTTAATCATATATATACCTAATCATAAAACTCAAACTACCAAGTTATATAAAACAGCCCCTACTATCTACGAGTTTGTATGATTATCTGGTGCATTGCAAACATTATTCCAACAGACCATTGCCAGAAATTCTATAATAGACCAAATTCCAGGAACTTACCATTATATTAGCAGTATACGCCCATTAATAATAACATACTGCAATGTCTCTCAAAAGATGATCACCTTAAATACAGCAACCTCACATCAGTGCTCTCATGTAGTCTCTAATAAGAACAGAGTCTAGATTAGACATTATTCCTCTAAGGAATTAACCACAAATAATTGAATTTACTAGTGAACTCATTGATGTTACTACTTACCCAAGTACCTAGTGAATCATGCATAATCCATTACAAAAATCATGTATAATCAGTTACACTAATCGGCTTACATCTCAATGCTCACAAGCCCATTTTGGCCGTTGGGTAACCTCCCAACAAAGCCAGCATGCCAACGCATAATAATGGATTGTCATTATCAGCTAGACAGTTTGTTCAAAATATACATTATCTAGTTGCTGATTAAGCAAAACACAAAAGCAGGGGATACTTGATCACTCTATAAAATAATGTTTGCTCACCTTTTACAGTGTTGTCCTTCAATGCCGAGTGTCAAGTGGGAGATTAAAAAATGTTTGCTCACCTTTTAGTAGAGGAATGTGCAGAAAATGAATGACATTTGAGTGTAGAGAGAAATTTCAGCTCTTTTAGGACTCTGCCAGAGGTAGGGAGAAAGCAGCTACCTTACAAAAACCAAACCAACAAGTTTAAAAACAAAGAGGACAATAAATTTAAAATAAAAAACAACAACTTCTATCAATGCAAAAAAAAAAAAAAAAAAGTATGTATAGAAGAAAGAAATAATAAAACTATGCATCAGATTACTCATTTCTGAATTTAACCAAATCTGACTTGTAACAAAATATGGTATGGCTGTGCAGATGAGGGCAAAATGATAGCACTGTTTTAAACCCAAGACTGAAACATCAACAGGTGAGGTATGAAAATCAAAACCCAATTAAGAAACCAACCTCAACAGAATACATAATTCCAACCTACATACACTAAAATATAGAGCTAACATCACCTAGGACTGAACCAAATCTAATAAAAACATGTAATTTTTGAAATAGAAAAAAAACACATAGCAAAACAACTAATAGCATTCGGTTTGGGCAAAAAAACAGGGCATTCATATTTGTTTGTAACATAGGAAATTAACTACACCAAAACATAAGCTAGAATAACTTACTTGGCTGCCAAAATGAAACCAAATCAAATGGGTCAATTTAGGGTTTTTACCTTAAGTTTTGATTTTTGCTCCCCGACCTTCTTCTAGGGTTTCCTGGCATGGAGAGAGAGTGGGGAAGAGGGGGATGTCGCCGATGAGAAGAAGTGCTACTGATGGTGGCTGGAGCGTGGGTGGCGGGGTGCGGTAGGGAAGCCGTGTATAAACGGGTGGGTTTCGTGCATGGGTCTACGGAGGAGCTGTGGGCTCGCGTCAAGTGGAGGAGGAAATGGGTGGTCTTGGTGCTCAACGGTGGCTGAATAAGGCGGCGTATGGCTGCCCGAGGGGGAGAAACGAGCATGAAACCCATTTCGGGCTATGCTCGCGTGCGATTGAGGGAGCGTCTGATAGGGGACTTCGACGGTAGGGTGCTATTGCCGGAGTAAGTGGGAGTTGCCGAAAGTGGCGGTGAGGCTGGGTTTGCCGACGGTAAAGCCTAGCCATGGGTTCCTTGGAGGAATTGGGAGAAATCTCGTTCGGTGTTGTCGCGAAGAGTGAGAGGGAAATGAAACGAGGGGAAAGAACGGATAATATAAAATGCTGATATTATAGTGTAATTTTGTGGGAAATATTTTTTGTTGCGGTATAAACTCGCCGCAAATAGCATTGCTGACCATCAAACTAGCATCAACGCATGCTACTTCGTGGGTAATTGGATTTTTAATGGTCGCAGGGATAGTTTGTGTCAACAGCCACTATTAACCATGACAGTTAGTGGTGGGATACTTTTTTGATCCCAAAAACTCTAAAATCTTGTAGTGAGTATGAAGGGGCTTCTAATTGGAAAACACAGTTAATGACTATATAAAGTCGCATATATATTATAAATTCAGAAGTAAGCAGGATATAAGTTCAAACTCTGGTTATAAAAAATGAAATGAATTTCCAAACGATATGGGTCCGCACTCATGCAGGCCGACGGTCTCTCTTAGCTATCCGTCAAATGAACGTACGTGGTCCGCGTGTACTACTACTTCTACTAGCGTACGTAGTTTTGATGAGGATGGCATGGCCGGTGTGATCGGGACCCCAAAAAGAAAGGCCGGGTCTGGTTTTATTCAATGCTGACCTTTGACAATTGAAAATTTCGAAGCTAAACTCGGACATCACCTCTCAGCCACTCAAGTGGCGGACATACATTTTGCATGCATGCATGTGGTCATTACTAAGGACGGCCTACGAGTTCTGTTGTAGGACCCGAATGCCCGCATGATGCATGGAACTGGCAAAACCAACTGGTCCCAGGCAGTCATCAGCCACCATATCTAAATTAAGAGTAATGATAGGGTTATTATTATTTTATTACTTATTTATTATTTATAATGTATTTATTTTTTTTTTGTATTTTTTTTTATATATTTTTTTAACATCTTTAATGATTAAGAAAAAATTTTAAAAATATATAATTTTATTAATAATTCATTCCTTAATTATTAAGTAAAAAAATTTTTTAAAAAAATTAAAAATTTAAAAATTTAAAAAAAGTAATAAATGAGTGATTAATAAAGTGTAACTCTATCATTATTCAATTAATAACCTTTCAAATCTCTTAATTTCCGCACGTCTTTTTTTTTTTCAAATAAAAAAAAAGAGTACAGAACTTTCCATCTCTTGCTTTCATAGAAAAATAATAATTAAAGCTAGATGAAATCCTCATTACATTACCGCAGGCCAAAATCTGATTCGGAAGAGCAAGCAAAAAATTAAGTAACCGTTGAAATAATATATTAAATGTGGTTTGGATAGCAGTTAAGTTAAAATAAATTGAGTTAAAAGTTGAAAAATTAATAAATTATTATTAAAATTTTAAAAAATAAATTATTTATTATATTTTATATAAAAATTTAAAAAATATAATAATAAAATAATATAAGATAAATTGACATAACGATGTCTCAATCCAAACGAAGCCATATTTCATCCTAATCTCATCTTCTAAAAAGGTGGCCTATTGATTACAGATTTTTCGCAAGAATTGGCGTAATTGTTACCTAGAAGATTGAGCTGCCAAAATATACTCGAGTCCACTTTTTGGGCTGAAAGATAAGATTTATGCAGTCAATAGAAATAAATAAATAAATAAATAAAATGAGTATTATGAAACCAAATGCTCTTAGATGGGCAGTTGAATAGGAAGAGAAATCCTTTTCTTTTTTCTCCTTCATATTGAATGGAACCCAACAAGGAGAGATGGAAGTTAGATTTTAAATGCTGCAGAATCCCAACAAAACTTTCTTTGAAGCAAATTACAAACATTTGCAATATTGTAAACCCCCCTCCCCTCTTCCCTACCAAAAATAAAGAACCAGTGACAAACTTTCATAACTACTGTGAGTTTAGACTGTTTTCACCAGTTTTTCCAAAAGAATAAATCCAGACCCATTTGTACAGAAGCAAATATTATATATAGCTTCAATCAGCAAAATTGTTCTGCATACTTCAACCCCTGATCTATCACGTATACCATGATGGGTAAGAGCAAGTTGAAAGGGGCAGTGACTTTCACCATCTAACCAGTTTTCGCACAAGTGAACTATAGAACCATGGGAGCTAGGATGTGCTTTTTAGATGCCTTGTATCCATCATGCTCCATCCACTGTTATTCTTGTTGAATAAACTCAAACCAATACCCAGAAATCCCATCAAGAGAAAAATTAAAATCATGCTTATCAATTTAAGGGTTGAAGTTTGAACAGACATGGAAGAGGAACAACTGATAAGGCAGTGAATCTCATCTTGAATAGAAACTGGCCCCTCATTCAACTCAACTCTATAACTGGTAGTATTTTTCTCCCGTCTTTTGTGGTGTTATATTAAGAACCCATGGTGCTTTAGTATCAATGATGACTCTCCATGAGATCAGCAAGAGTTATCTTCCCACAGTTTCCAGTGTTAAGTCGATCAAATTTGTTGCAGATCTGCATAATGTCTTTCTCTGATACCTTTCCCATCTCCTTGAGCTTGTATATGACATATTCTGATTTACTGCACATAAAAACCAGCATAAATACTCAACAGAGGCTCATCCTAACAGCTTGGGTTGACTTCAACTCAAGAAAAATGAAAGGAAAAAAAACATGAAGAACTGAGAACAATAAAGAATGAAAATTGATGGTGATATGAGAGATCTGAAAAAAGTAGGAAGTATGACCAAATAAAGGGACTATACAGCTATTATATTCATGAAAAAGATTCAATCAGATTGAAGATGATACATCTGGGGGCTTTTTCACTGTTGCCTTACTAAAACACCTCAGTTTCCAAGCCAGAATGGGTGTTGCAGATGAAACTTAAGCAGCCTCACACATGGAAAGCGAGGAATTTCATTCTTTATTATTGGCAAGATGCCACATTAAAACCACCTTCCTTTTAATATAAACCCACAACAAATTAATTAACCAAGTTATTTATTGACACAGAAAAAAGTTGCATGAAACTATCAAAACACTGCATGAGAAATCCTAAGGACCTAAACACAGACAAAATGAACATCATTGCATTCATAATCACCATCTAATCTTGGATTTCTGGCCACCTTTTTCGTAAGTAATAGAATTCATTAAAAAGCTCAAAAGGCATATACTAGGTATAGAGGATTGTATAAGAGAAGAAACACCTATCTAGAAGTCGAGAAAGAAGATCATCGTGAAGTTTATGCCCATTTAAAAACTTTTAGCCACGTTTACTTAGTCAAGGGTAATTTTATAACCACAAATTTGATTGAAGTGGGCGGTAAGAACAAGCGAGATTGGTTTATCAGTCTAATTATTGAAATGAGGTAGTCCAATACCTACTAGAGTCAGGAAGCATACCTAATTATCCAAGTACCCCCAAAGATTAGGTTTGATTAATGACATCATAATTGTTTTGGACTAAGGCAATGGTTATTTCGCTACTCATTTTCTCCCTCTTCTTTCTTTCACCCTCTTCCCTGAGTTTCTGCACTTTTATTGCCCATTTAAACCAGGACCAAGACCCAATCATGACTCCTTTAACCATCACTTCTTGGCCCTTGACAACCCCAAACTGGGAAAAGAACCAAATTTTCTGCTATAGCCTCAGATTGGGTTTAAGTTTTACCCTTTCCCTCCTACTTTACAGCTCAAATCATACCCCTCTCTTAACATTTATTCCGAGCCTTAACACCCCCACTCTCTCCCCCAAAGTCCCTTCTCAGCTTTAGCCATCTGTTCAGCTATCAAAAGTTCAAAACAAACTTTAAATAACCATTATCATTGCTGCTGTCCAGAAAACTCAACTGGTTTGTTCTTACTTGTCAACATTTGCCTCCAAACCCCCTTATATGCCAACTCTGTTCCCACTAAAATCCTTACACTCCATTAACTTTAACGGCTCCAAACCCTAGTATAATTTTCCGAATTTTGTTATCAGCAAAGCGGCAGGTTTAATGATTTGGCATGGACTCACCAAGTGAAGAACAAGTATCCACAACAAGTGTATTCCCAGGGTAATGCTTTCACTTCTGCAAATCATTTACCAATATTATGTGGAAGTCCAACTAGCATTATATGCTTTTTGAAAGTATAGGTTTTAGCCCTTACCAACTAGCATTATATGCAAGAAACCACCATGATTCGGGGAACTTTCATCAAGCATTGAACAAATTCACTCAATTAGAAAGGTAACACAGAGAAAGGGGCACTAACCATATAAATTGTAGTTACTAAAACCCCAAAAGTAAGAGAAAGTAACCTAAACTTCATTTGAGACCCTAAGGCCCCATTTGGTTGACAGACTCAACTAAAGTCAACTCAATTCAGTCTAATTTTAAAATGAGTCTAATATGTAAATACTCAACTCTCAAATTATCAAACTCATCTAAACTCAAAACCTCTTTACACATTGAATCCACAATTTTTTTTTTTTAATTCAACACTTCCTTATACGCGAGATTTATAATGAGTAATGCTACATACAGTCGTGGAGTTGCAAGCGGCATACAATCGCTTTGGTAAAAAGTGGGGCCCACTATTAAAAAAGTTAACTTTTTTCAAGAGGGTCCTATATATATTCATTTTTTTTCAAAACGACTGCATGCCGCTTACAAATCTACGTTTGCATCTATCATTTCTCCTTTTTTAACTTTTCATAAATACATCTAAAATCATATTAACATCCAAACACACTTAAACTCATATTAGGTGAACCCCACAAAACTTACTCTACAATTTCAACTCACTACTAGTTATAAAGAGCTCAACTCAGCTCCAAATGCAGCTCAACATTCAAAACATTTCCAAACCAACCATCATGTTAGGAAAACAAAAGGAAGGCAGAAAAAGAAAAGAAGATTTTCCTATCAAGAGTAAGAAAAAATGTTAAACTTCCTAAGAAATTGAGAACTGGGATAATTCAGGAAATGCAAGTACCATGCCCGCACTGTAAAATGCTACTTGAACTATTTCTGTTGTAGAGTTTTATTGGAAAATCATTTGATTGTGTCCATCTATTACGACAGGAATTTACAGCACCAATTCACTTTGTACGTATGATGACAAGCCAATCCCAAACAAGGTAACAGAGGTACAAAAACTTAACTAGCTGCAAAAGGTTCAAAAATTAATTGAGGCCAATATACACCTCACAAAGCCATTGTTGTCAATGTCAGCAGCAAGAAACTCAGAGACAGTCATATCCTGACCAAGAATCCACTTTGTCATCCTTCTATGCCGCTTATCCACTCTTGCCTCGGCCAAGTACAGAAATGCTCGAGCAACCGCGAGTGTCGATACAAGCAACCAAATGGAAGCAAAAAGACGACCCTCCATGGACTTAAATGCCCGGTCACCATATCCAACGGTGGTGACTGACATAACCGAGAGATAAAACGAATCTAACCAACCAAGCCTCTCCACAAAATGCATAAAACCCACACCAATACCAATACAAAGAACCACAACCCCTAATGCCAATGCCACCTTCATCCTGATCCTCATCCTCCCTTTCTTCACATCAACTATGTACGACCTTGGGGTATCCGTCTCCCCCTTACTTTTCACGGTCCTCAACAAATAATTCTCCTGCAAATCAAGCACATAGCTCACCATCCCAGTAAGCAAAATGTCCATAAAACCAAAACCCACCAACACAAACAGTATCGAAAACAACTTGGCTGCTGTGCTAGCCGGAGTAATATCACCATAGCCAATCGTGCACATGGTCACAATGCAAAAATACAGAGCATCCACTACCGGATGGGTCTCATCCGCAACGAAATCGTCCTTATTGAACATATATATAACCACTCCCAAGAACAAATACAATATAAGAAGAACAAACGCTTGGCGAACGATCGATTGGGACCCGAATTGCGGTCTAGGCGCAGAAGGGGTGTGGCCAATATCGTTGATAACCGCCATGGCCGGCGCTGTTTTGGAGCGGTGGAGATTGGTCTTGGTCCATGGATAATTGGGGTCAACAAGCCAACTTTTTGGGGACTGTAACAGGGATTGTGATTGAGGATCTTGAGGGGAAGCGGGTTCTATGGAGGAAGAAGAACAAGATGAGAGTCTTGGGGAGCTAAGAGAAAGGTTTAAGGCATCGACGAAAGGGGAAGCGTCATGCAGGGAAGAGGAAGAAGGGCCAAAGATGAGGTGGTCTTTGAGTGCAGAAGGGGTTAGAGGGAGAGAGATCTCGTCGTGCTCCGGGAGTGGGGCTAGGACCGGCGGTGGCAGAGGTTTCTTTCTCGGGCTTAGATACTGCAGCAAAGGCTCTTTGTCCATATGGGGGAGTCACCAAGAATACCAATTCTGGAGCTACCGGAATGCAAGGAATCAAGAAGGAGGTTTCTGAACCGAAATTAAGGATTTTTCCTTCTTCTCTTTGAGGTCTCTAAGGTTGGTTGTCTTGGAGAAATTATATTGGCAGAAAAATATGTACACCCAAAAAAATATACGAACGAAGGCAATGAAAGAACCGGTTTTCCGAGCGAGAAAGAGGCCAATGCATGCCTGTTCGATATTGAACGAAAAACAGTTTTTTTGTTTTATCTGTTTTGCTTTTGCTGAGAGCGAAGCCAAACAATGCGGCAAAGTCAAGGAGAGAGAGAGAAGGGGCTCAGAGAAAGATATATTGTTAAAAGAGAGGGTTGTTATAAAACTAAAGAAAGGAAACTACTATTGCAAAAGAGAAATAAGAAATTCTCTCTGAAACTCTTAAGAACTGAAACTTTCTTTCTCTCTCTATATTTTCTTATGAATTTCATTACAACTGAAGCCCCTATTTATAGGCTTTGAAATTACTATACAAGTTACTATGCAAGTCACTATGCAAGTTACTATGCAAATTTAATATAATAGTGGTGGGGTCATTCACATTATTTAGTGGTGGGACAGGGGGCGGCTGCCGTCCCTCCACTAAATTCATTACACTCCCCCTTGAATGACCACTCATAAGGAATCTGCCTCGTTAAAACCTTGCCAAGTAAAAACCCAGTGGGAAGAAAAACCAATGGCGAAGGAAAAAGAGTACAGTCTTCTTATGTATCCACAAGTGCTTTAAGATTGCCTCATTAAAACCTTGCAGAGGAAAACCCAGTGGGACAAAACCTCAGCGAAGGAAAAAGAGTACAATCAGCACATTTACTCCCCCTGAAAAGTGCATGACAAAAGATCTTTGAGTCTTCGCATTCCAATGTTATGCACAATCTTCTTGAATGTGGAAGTTGGTAACGCCTTTGTGAATAAATCTGCCAGATTATCACTAGATCGTATCTGCTTGACATCAATTTCACATTTCTCTTGAAGTTCATGAGTATAAAAGAATTTAGGTGAAATATGTTTGGTTCTATCACCTTTGATGTATCCTCCTCTGATTTGAGTGATACAAGCAGTATTATCTTCATATAAGATTGTTGGGCTATTATTGATCATAGGAAGTCCACACTTTTCCTGGATATGTTGAATAACTGATCTCAACCAAATACACTCTCGACTTGCTTCATGAATAGCAATGATCTCTGAGTGATTTGAAGAAGTAGCAGATAGTGTCTGCTTAACAGATCTCCATGATATAGCAGTATCTCCATAAGTAAATAAATATCCAGTTTGAGATCTACCTCTGTGTGGATCTGAAAGATAACATGCATCTGCATACCCAATCAATTCTGGACTTGAACCATGTTGATAAAATAATCCCATATCAACCGTACCATGAAGGTAACGAATGACATGTTTAATGCCATTCCAATGCCTTCTAGTTGGTGCAGAACTATATCTTGCAAGCAGATTAACTGAGAATGTAATATCTGGTCGAGTGCAATTTGCAAGATACATCAAAGCTCCAATTGCACTGAGATATGGTACTTCAGGACCAAGAATTTCTTCATCGTCATCACAAGGACGGAATGGATCTTTCTTCACATCAAGTGTTCGAACAATCATTGGAGTACTCAGGGGATGAGATTTGTCCATATAAAAATGCTTTAGGACTTTCTCAGTATACATGGACTGATGAATAAAAATTCCATTTGGCAAGTGCTCAAGCTGCAGGCCGAGACAAAGTTTTGTTTTGCCAAAGATCTTTCATTTCAAATTCATTCTTTAAATATATAGCGGTTTTTGAGATCTCTTCAGGAGTTCCCACAATATTTAAATCATCAACATAAACCGCAATAATGACAAATCCGGATTCTGATTTCTTAATAAAAACACATGGGCATATAAGATTATTCTCAAATCCTTCTTTCAATAGATATTCGCTTAAGCGATTATACCACATGCGTCCGGATTGCTTCAACCCATATAAAGATCTTTGTAGTCTGATTGAGTACATATTTCTAGATGTACTTGTAGATGCTTCAGGCATCTTATATCCTTCAGGGATTTTCATATATATATCATGGTCTATGGATCCATATAAATATGCAGTGCCCACATCCATCAACCGCATTTCTAATCTTTTTGTAACAACCAGACTAATCAAAAATCTGAATGTGATTGCATCTATAACGGGAGAGTATGTTTCTTCATAATCAATCCCGGGTTTCTGCAGGAAACCTTGTGCGACAAGCCGTGCTTTGTACCGCACAATTTCATTTTTCTCATTACGTTTTCGTACAAATACCCACTTATATCCAACAGGCATCACACCCTTTGGTGTTTGGACAACAGGTCCAAATACTTCTCGCTTTGCTAGCGAATTTAGTTCAGCTTTAATAGCTGTTTTCCATTTTGGCCAATCATTTCTACGTCGACATTCTTCGACGCTTTTTGGCTCACTTTCTTCATTACTTCTGGTAATGTCAAGGGCCATTTTATATGAAAATATGTTGTCGACAACAGTTTTATTTCTATCCAGAATTTCTCCAGTTTTCATGAAATGTATTGAGATCTCATTATTTTCAGGTACCTGTTCCTCTTCAGGAGAAAACATTTCATGACACACCTCTTCAGGAGGTCCCTTTTTAGGAGATTTATACTCTTCAGGAGTTTCCTCTTCAGGAGGTTCTGGAATAGAAGATTTGAACTCTTTAAGAGCACCAATTATATTTGTAGCCTGTATTGTGGGTACGTGTTCTTCAGGAACACCAAATTCATTTTGTATTCTTTTCCTTCTGGGAATTTTGTCTTTTGCCCCAATAGGTCTTCCACGCTTCAGGCGTATTTTAGATTCACCTATTGCTGTTTTGACAATTTGTCCTTCAGGGACTTCAATCCTTGCTGGAGCATTAACAGCAGGAATATAAGATTTTACTACACCTTTAGTGTCAGTAAATACATCCGGTAATTGATTTGCAACATTTTGCAAATGAATAATCCTCTGAACTTCCCTTTTACATTCATTTGTAGGAGGATCAAAATGAGACAGGGTCTTATTATCCCAAGTAATATCTTGTCGTGCTTCAAGCACCGATTTTTCTTTACCCATTAACGGAAAATTAGATTCGTCAAAATGCCAATCCTCAAAACGTGCTTTAAACATATCCCCTGTAAGGGGTTCAAGGTATCTAATAATGGATGGAGAATCAAAACCAACATATATCCCAAGTCTACGTTGAGGGCCCATTTTTGTACGTTGTGGAGGTGCAATTGGAACATATACAGCACATCCAAAAGTACGAAGATGAGAAATATTTGGTTGTTGACCAAATGCAAGCTGTAATGGAGAATATTTATGATATGCAGATGGTCTAATGCGAATTAGAGATGCTGCATGAAGTATAGCATGTCCCCAAACAGAAATAGGTAGTCTTGATTTCATAAGTAAAGGTCTAGCGATTAATTGAAGCCTTTTGATCAGAGATTCAGCTAAACCGTTTTGTGTGTGTGTATGGGCAACAGGATGTTCAACATCTATTCCTATTGACATGCAATAATCATCAAAAACTTGAGATGAAAATTCACCTGCATTATCCAATCGAATGGTCTTAATTGGATGCTCAGGAAATTGTGCTCGTAGTTTAATTATCTGAGCAATAAGTCTAGCAAATGCAACATTTCTAGTGGAAAGAAGACAAACATGTGACCATCGACTAGATGCATCAATTAGAACCATAAAATATCTAAATGGTCCACTTGATGGATGAATAGGCCCACATATATCTCCGTGAATCCTTTGTAAAAAGGATGGAGATTCAACAATGACTTTTGAGGGAGATGGTCTAATAATCAACTTACCTTGTGAACATGCAAAGCACGGAGATTCATTGGGTAGAAATATCTTTTGATTCTTTAAGGGATGCCCATGCGAATTTTCAATAATTCGTCTCATCATTATAGAACCCGGATGTCCAAGGCGATCATGCCAAGTCATAAATACTTTAGGGTCAATGCACTTCTGGTGCATTACCACATATGATTCAATTGTTCTCATTTTTGTATAATACAATCCAGAACATAGAGCAGGCAGTTTTTCTAAAACGAGCTTCTGGCCCGATATTGTTTTAGTAATAAGAAGATGCTCTTTACTGCCTTCATTGGTCGTTTCAATATGGTAATCATTATGACGTATATCTTTGAAACTCAATAAATTTCTTCTGGATTGTGAAGAGAATAGAGCATCATCAATACAAAATTTGGTGCCATTAGGCAACACAATATAAGCTCTTCCGGAGCCCTCAATTAAATCCGATGAACCTGATATGGTATGGACATAGGCTTTACTCAGTGTTAGATTTTGAAAATATTTCTTTTCTTTGAGAATTGTGTGAGTTGTAGCACTGTCAGCCAGACATATATCTTTATCATTCAACTCAGAGATAAAAAGCTCATCAATGTAATCCATGATTCTACAAAATATATAAAAACTTTTATTACAGATAGAAAGAAAATACATTAATTGAGTGGAACACTTCCATCTCCAATTAAGTGTTCAATACTACCTTCAGGATGATTAAAGAAATCAGACACATCAAGATGAGTAACGTCTACATCTACTGAATCTAATAAATCATCTGATGGTTCTACTAAATTTGTTTCATGCACTTTATTCTTTCCTTTAATAGAAGCTTGATATAAATCAGCTAAGTGCCTGGCCGTACGACAGGTACGTAACTACTGTTTAGTCATTTACATCTATGACAAACATTTTCATTTTTTTATTAAGAATTATTCTGAGGGCCTTTACCCTTCTCTGAGTTGGATCACTTCTGGTGATACGATATATTTTTATCATCTTTAGTGTTGTCGCTTTTGGGACCAACACTTCTATAATTTTTCTATCACGTCTACGCCCTTAATTCCTTTGAAAGGATGCACTGTTCACTTCTAGAAATTGTGTAAATTCGATATTATTAATATGACGTAACTGGTGTAACAAAAATTCATTATTTAGCTCAATCACTGGAAGACAAAACAAAAATTCAGAATATTTGTTGAACTTTCATGATATTGCTATTGCAGGAGCACATTCGATGTATGAAAAATAATGTCTTCTTTTATATATCATCATCAGTGACATTTTCACTGTATAATTTTAATATTGAGCTGATTTTAAAGAGTGCAGAATATTCAATACCACTCTTAAAATCTTGCAACTTCAGGTGCAATAAATCATAATGATCTTTTGAGAGGATTACATCTTCTGGTGCTTATATCACTCTCTTAATTCATTTCACACAGTAAGATGATTTTTCATCATGAGATACACAGCACGGTCCTTCAGGGACACATGGTTTTCTTCTATGATTGTATCTTTCAAGTTCATCATCATATCCAAATAGATCTCATCAAGGATCTTGAATAAATAACATTTTTCAGAAATGTCAATATTAATAAATCTCAATATTTGACATTATATTACAAAAATAAATCTGTGAATTTAAGAAATATATTCACATTATCATGAGAATAAAAATAAAATTTTATCAAGTAATATTCAGCAATATTACCTTTAATATTTATCTCAAGGACTGTAAATAATATATTGAAAAACTTACTTGAAGTAGAAGACCACTAGCTTCAGTATCGGTAGAACCTCGTGCTGATAACGTGTTATAAAACTAAAGAAAGGAAACTACTATTGCAAAAGAGAAATAAGAAATTCTCTCTGAAACTCTTAAGAACTGAAACTTTCTTTCTCTCTCTATATTTTCTTATGAATTTCATTACAACTGAAGCCCCTATTTATAAGCTTTGAAATTACTATGCAAGTTACTATGCAAGTCACTATGCAAGTTACTATGCAAATTTAATATAATAGTGGTGGGGTCATTCACATTATTTAGTGGTGGGACAGGGGGCGGCTGCCGTCCCTCCACTAAATTTATTACAAGGGTGTTTTTTTTATTTTTTATTTTTTCCTTCTCTTCAGAATGCCGCGGCACACAGATTATTTCTAAAAAATTTTCTTGTTAAAAATAATAAAAATGATTGAAAGTAGTTACATTTAAAACACTTATTCTTATATAAATAATAACATAAATAATAAATATTAGCATTTATATAAGAATGAATGTGTTAAATATGACTACTTTTTAATAATACTCTAAAAATAAATATTTATTGTTTTCTGTCAAAAAATAAAATTTGGATTATTTTACAACTTTGATTCGTGGGTTAATAGGAGTCTCAGGTCAAACTTTATTTTTCTAAGATTCAGTTTGTATATGGACATCATTCTCTTTCTCTCCCATTATTACTTACTCCCCATTCGAAATCCGGCCAACCCATCCCGAGAATATTTCTTCTTTCGCTGGACGGGGTGGCTCGGAGCCCTTGTTCCAACCCGTTCCTCCCCTTTCCATTCTCATTTTTTGTTAGTTTTTTTGAAGTTTTTGATAGTTTTTCGGTCAGATATAGTAGTTTTTCAGCCAATTTTCATTTATTTTTTGTCTCCAAGTCTGATCTCGCCGTTCTTCTGTTTGCCGACATAATGAGACTTTACATTTTCGATAAACGCGTGTGGGGCATGCTCGAATTTAGCCGTGCGTGTCATTCACGTGTAGTAGAGTTCTAGCATGGTGTTGGTGACCACTGTGGGTCCTCTGCCAGCGACTTGACACAGATGTAGATTTTTTATCTATATTTCCGTTTTCTCTAACCGTTGATCTTGAAAAGGAGATTGTGAATTCTTCAGCAAACACTTCAAGATATTAAGCGATAGTGCACCAACCTCTGTCTCCGCCTCGCGCGGAGATACCACCGCTCTCTATGGCGGTTTATTTCCATTTTTAAATAAGATGGCGTCCTCTAGTAAAATAAAGGTATAGATCAAGTTATTGGTCTCAAATAAATCCATTTTCTACCTATTTTGCACTGTAGTTTTTTGTTTTGGGGCAATTGTTAGAGAACCCCACCTCCTCCTTTTGTAGTACCCCCTTTAGTTTAATGAAATTTTATTTGTTCAAGAAAAAAAAAGATTCAGTTTATATGATAAGATGAGATAACATAATTTAAAATAAAAGTAAAATAAAATATTATTTTTTAATATTACTATGTTAAATTTCAAAAAGTAGATTATTTATTATATTTTGTACAATAATTTTAAAAAATTATAATAATAAGATAAAAAAAATCGTTTTCTATTCGAACCAAGCTTAAATGTGGATAGTATATGCTTTCTTTATTGTAGTTTATAATAGAAAATGCTAGGTAGAGCGATATCTACCTAATATTTGCACCGATAGGTGCATTTCTGTTATTTATTTATTTATTTATTTATTTCAAATATTAAAAGAATGTATTAAATTTATTTATTTATTCTTAAATATTAAAAAATATTTCTTAATATTCTAGAAAAAAATTTGAAAAAACTTAGACAATCGGTAAGCTATCGGCCTAGTTTAGTTTCTTAACCCTCCTCAACTCATTTCATCTCATCATTACAACTTTTCCAAATCTCTATACACTTTTTCAAATTTCCATACAAAATATAATAAATAATTCAACTTTTTCAAATCCCAACACACTCATAATATTAAAAATTAATATTCTAACAATAATTTATTCAACTCAACTTAACTCAACTCAGCCCAACATCCAAACGCAACCTAAGTCTCCATAGCATGACCCATTTATAATTAATCATAAAACTAGTTTTGAACCGAACCATTCCGCACAATACAATAAAAGAATCAAAATGCAAAGAAGATGAGATAAGGGCCACTACACTAATTATCTTATGCCTTAACACAATTCAGGAATAGCAAGTTTTCACATTGTCATTTGCATGTACCCTAACCCAAAAAAAGGAACATAAAGATGTTAATGTAAGAAAGTTAGCACAATGATGATTTGAGTGGGAACTCCATGAGTGGTGACTAACTCCAAATCTCTAGAAAAATATTATTAAAGAATTGATTTATCTTTGTGTATATAGATAACTCTGTGAGTGGAAACTCCATGAGTGGTGACCCATTCCTTTTCTTTGAAAAGGACACATCCCACGTGCCAAAAATTCTATTTTTGGCCCTCAACACAAATCATCATTAAGTGTACACCATGATCTCCCATCGAAACCATTCATACATTCTGGTTCTCTTCATCACATCAATGGTGCAACCGTGCATGTGATTTTGTAATGAGCGATACCTAATTTCGCGCTCAGTGCATACCATGACTTACTATCCTCTAACTGCCAATAGAGGTGTCACGAGTTAGATCAAGAGCGTTACCATCTTGACAAACTCAAATGTTGCCTAGCGATAGCCCAGACGACGTCACATCAGTTTATTACGCTACCGATTGATTAGATGAGTTCCATTGGGATAATGTCCATCTTAAGTTGGGGTCATTATCCACATATAATTCATATGATCTTTTTATTACGCATGCACCATGGTTCCACTAAGGATCATCCACATACCTTAGCTCCTTTTGTCAAATCACGAGTAACGACCATGTATGTGACTCCATACGAGCGATACTCAGCTCCGCGCCCAACGAGTATCATGATCAGGCATCCTCTAACTCCCACTAGCAGAAGGGTCACAAAGTCAGTACAAGAGCGTCATTGTCTTGTCCGATCCTGTTGTCGCCCAACGACAACCCAATGGACATTACTTAGTTTTATACGCTCTCGAGTGACCAGAGGAACCCCATTGAGATAATTTCTCATCTCGATTTAGGGTCTTGATACACATGCACACACATATCATGACCAAGACAGATCATCCTATCCATAAACACACAACATGGCATCATAGTACAGTTAAGTAATTGAAACAATTAAATAAATGTACTTATGCATGACAAACAAGTATTTGATGATATGACAGATCACCCAACAGGTAAATACACAATATCACAACAAGTACAAACAGTTTCACAAACAGGGTTTCACAAACCAATCAAACTATACGCATTTTTCCATCCATTATTATTAGCCTTAGATTTAAACCAACCACAAATTATAATTTCATTCCCAACGCTCCACTAAGCCCAAGGGCAAGTCCAACCAACCAGGCTGCAGAAATGTTAGTGCAAAAATATCATTCTTAAACTCTAGAGTTGTGTCGAAAGATTACTTACCACTTAGTCAGGCAAATTCTAGAAGATCGCGTGAGTGTCGGTCTACGATCCCGCGTAATGTCTTGCGAGCGTGTCGCAATGCCTCAGATGAATATTTAGACATTAGTAATATATATTAACACTAAATATAATTTAAAGAACAACTCTACGACTATATTGGCTCATCAAAGGTGTAGCCAAAGGTGGCGGTGTAGTGGTGAGACAACAGCAGCACAAGGGGCAACAACGATTTTGGGGTTCAAGCTCTCGGATTGTGGTGGTTTTCTGGGCTTAGGGTGTGGGTCTCCACATAAAATGGCTTGGGACGGGCTGTGATGGCAAGGCGAGGTGGTTGGGAGGCGGAGCACAGCGGTGAGCACGGTGGCGCACTGCCAAACAACTCTTAAAAACTTCGGGGTAATATTTGAAGGGTAGGGAACTTGAATCTGAGCTATGAGGGAAGAGGGAACTAGATTTAGGATGGGTTTCAATGGCATGGATCTTGGTCTATTTACAGGCCAAGATGGGTTTCTAGGGTTTCGCAGATAGCGCTACAATTGGGCAGAATATGTGGTTCGAAAAGATTGCAGTGGTGCTTGGGTTGCAGGTGGCTGAAGACAATAGAGAGATGTGTTAGCGTGAGGAGAGAGAAATTGAAGGAAGAGAGAGAGAGAGAGAGAAGAGAGCATACTGACGACGGGAGGTGGTGGCATGCTACTACTCGGCAGACCTTTGCAATGGCGGGCGGCGACACTAACGACAACACACACAGGTTGCACAAAGAGAGAGAGAGAGAGAGAGAGAGAGAGAGAGAGAGAGAGAGAGAGAGAGGGAGTAGGGGAGAAAGGGACGGGGCGGCACTGAAGAATACGATAGAACCAGGGTTCCTTTATGAGATATTCTTTACTAGAGTTCGATATTACATTCCTAGATTTCTCAGACTTGCAGGATGAGACACAAAATTTCTCTCTAGAGAAGTTTCCTTCAATGGAGATTGATTGGCAATTATTTAAGTCATGCAAAAAAATTAACCTCTTTTCTAAGTTTATAATGGGTATTTGTTTTTCTTTATAATCCTAGGTCTATGCCAGTGTTATGAATCCATTAGATAGAACTTACTCTTGAAAATCGCTTATAAGGGAATGTTGCCTTGGGGCTTATAAGTCACCAACCAATTACATACTTACTCGATGTGGGATCGTAACAACCACCACACTCCGTAGTCAACGTCCACAATGGTCCTAACGCTCACGCGGGCTGGCTGTGTGCTAAGTCTTTCGTAGCTCCGGACTAACACTGCCATGTTAGCTCATCCCCTGTGTCTCACGATTGCAACCATCACAACATGGCCTTAGAGGTGGGCGGCTCTGATATAATTTGTTATATAAACCCACTAGGTAGAACTCATTCTTGAAAACCAGCTTACAAGAGAAGAAGAATGGTGCCTAGGAGTTTATAAACCACCAATCAATCTCATAATGAGTTGATGTGGGATTGTAACAATCTGAACAGTGTAACGATCAAGATAAATTCCCTATTCTAGTGGTTTGTTATACTCCGGATTATATAGAGAACTCAAACAAGGAAAATACTCACTTTGAGGGGAGTGCTTCCAAAAAAGGGATGAAAAGCCAAAGAGAAAATAGAAAAGGGAAACTAAGGATTTGAATAAACTTTGATTGCCTCTAGTACATTTCAGCACAACCAATATACTACTAGCTGCTTTCTACTGATAACTAAAAAGGCCATGGGCCTATACATACTCAGACTAATACCCAATAAACAAAAGAAATACTAACAACCCATAGAGAAAGCTAATAACGACCTAGGGACATGCCCCCTTAAGTCCAACTCGACTAACATTAACTAGGACCCATCTTCAACCCACGTGATCTGAGATTCAACCTCTATTGACCACTTAGTTGACTAATTAAGTGCTTCGGATTTTTAAGTACACTCTAGAAGATACCTGCATGGTAGATCCCGTGACTTAAGGCTTTAGTGTCGAACCTCCATCTTCAACCTTCAGTTGCCGCCGACCTCCTTCCCCTGGTCAAGGCTCTCATCAACGTGGTATTACATATCGCTCCCTCCCCCCCAGTCAAAACACCTCACCCACAAGATGCGGGAAATCCTCCTTCAATCGTGAGTAGATCTCTCAAGTCACATCCACCGTGTCTTGTCCATGCCATCATATAAAGAGCTTGGCCCTGGCCTTGTTCCCAGCCTTGACCATGTGACGGTTGAGGACCTCCTCGAGTTCTGGGGGCAAGACACCATTGGCATCCATCGGGGGAAAAGTTGGGATCGTAAATACCTTGGAGCCTATTTTTGGTTTAAGTTAAGACATATGGAAAGTTGCATGGATCTATGTGGAAGGAGGTAGATTGAGTTTATAAGTTACGTTACTGATCTTCTACAACATCATGAAGGGCCCAAAATACTGCAGAGTCAACTTGAGGTTACGGTCATGTGACACAATGGGCTACTAATATGGCTACAACCATAGGTATACCGAGTCTCCTACCCCAAACTTTTGTTCATTTCTCTTGAGATCAAAGCATTTATTCATCTTATTTTGAGCTGCTTGTAAATTGTGTATGAGAATTTTTGTAATCTGGTCTTTATTGCATAAACTCTGGTCCACTGTGTCTACCTTGGCTGTTCCTGATATGTAGTTTAGTAGACTGGGTGGGGGGTACTTGTAGAGGGACTCAAATGAGGATATCATAGTTGAGGCATGCTGAGTGAAACTATACCACCACTCAGCCAGGAAAATCTAGTTTGACCAGTCTTTAAGTCTATCACTTGAGAAGCATCGCAAGTAGTACTCTAATGTCTTGTTGACGGCTTCCGTTTGCCTATTAGTCTGGAGGTGTTAAGCGGTGCTAAGTAATAGCTGGACCCCCTGTACGAACAAGAATTCTTGCAAATTTGGCTTGTGAATGTGTTGTTCGGTTTGAGATTATAGATATTTTTTAGGAACATTTCAGCTATTGTCTTGGCTATGTAGGGGTGATTGAAGGGCACAAAATGACTTTATTTGGTCAGTCAATCCACCACGACTCATAAGCAATCATAATCATGTGATATGGGAGTTCACCTATGAAATCCATTGTTATGTGAGTCTTGGTTTCGAGGGTATAGGCAGTGGCTGCAGTAAGCCACTGAGTAGAGAGTTATTAGCCTTAACTCTCTGACAAACATCACAAGTTCTTATTAACCCTTTCAAGTCTTTCTTCATTCACGACCAATAAAAATATTTCTTCATACAGTGAATTAACTTGTCCTAGCCTGAGTGACCCCCTATGGGCTGCTATGGGATAGCTCCATAAGTCTATTCCAAAATTCCTCATGTTGGGGGATGCATAACCTATTCTTATACAGTAATAAACCTTCTCTCAAAGTGTAATTTGGGCCGAGTTTGCCTTCAGAATAGCTTTGTATCAAGTCATCCATATGCTGATTTGAATCATAGGCCTTCCTTAAGTCATAAACCCACTCCAGATTAGGAAATGAGATTAACATTAATATCTCTTCGTCTTCCTTGTTCTACCAAGATAAGGCATCGGCCACCCTATTTTTGGATTCCTTTTTGTATTCTACCATAAAATCATAGTAAAAAAAAAAACTTGGTGACCCACTTTTGCTACATTGTGTCCCAATCTTTTGATCTAACAAATATTTTAGATTTTGTTGGTCAGTCCTAACCATAAAAGTCCTCCCTAATAGGTACAGCCTCCACTTTAATACCACTGAAACCAAGGAAAATGATTCCTTCTTGTATGTGGACAATGAGAGGGATTTTCCCTTCAAGACTTGGCTGAAAAATGCTATAGGCCTGCCACACTACATTAGAACAACCTCTCTAGCCATACTCGACGTGTTACACTCAATTATAAAAGGTAGGAAAATTTTCGAGAGGACCAAAATATGTGGTTGGGCTACAACCTGTTTCAGCCTATGGAAAGTAGCCTTTTACTCTTCACTCCACTGAAGACCTTCTTTCTTGAGTGTCCTTGTAAGGGGTGTTGTAATTTCCCTATATCCCTTGATAAACTGGTGATAGTAACCGGTTAAACCCAAGAATCCCCTCAAGGCCTTTAGGGATTTAGGTAAAAGCCAGCTCACCATAGCTTTCAACTTCTCAGGATTGGCTTGAACTCCTCTAGTCGAGATTAAGTGGCCTAAATAGGTTACCTCCTCACACCCAAAGCGGCACTTGAAATGTTTAGCAAACAACTTGTGCTTCCTTAATGTGTCTAGAGTGACCCGTAGGTGATGTGCATGCTCTTCTTTTGTTTTACTGTACACAAAAATATTGTTAAAGAAAACGAGAATGCACTTTATTAGAAATGATCAGAATACCTCATTCATCAGACTTTGGAACGTGGAGGCCAAAAGGCATTACTAGGAACTCATAGTGTCCCTGTGAGTCTTAGAGCTGTCTTTGGTACATCATTTTGTTTAACTTGGATTTGGTAGTAGCTGGGCCTCAAATCCAACTTAGAAAATATGATAGACCCATGTAGCTCATCCATTAGCTCCTCAACCACTGGAATTGGAAATTATCTTTGATCGTTACATTGTTCAGCCCCCTATAATCGATACATAACCTCCCAGCCCCATCCGCCCTTCTCACCAACAACATGGGAGATGAATAGGGGCTTTAGCTAGATCGAATCACCCCCGTTACCAATAAATCTTGGACTATTTTATCAATCTTGTCCTTTTGGTAATAAGAGTAACAGTCACAGGTTTGTAGGGGTGGGGTCTTACAGAAATGGGTTTGGTGTAAGGTATAAGGTTCATGGAGTGGTCACAAGTTTGTAGGAATGGAAGTCCCTTTGGTTTTACAAAGACATCATCAAATTGGCCTAGAACAGTTTGAATAGCTGCTGGAATTGCATTTCTAGCCATTTTTTTAGTGTGGTTTTCCCCCTCCATCAACTATATAAATATCCCTTTATGTTCCAGCTTATTCAGCATATTTAAGGACCCTTCCTCAATCAACTTTGTAGCAGTTTTTACTTGCTTGCTCCCATAACTGAATTGCATGGTTAACTTTTTAAAATTCCACGAGATTGTGTCCAATTCACGCAACTACTTGATGCCCATTACCATATCACAACCGGCCAACACAATCACATGCACTTCTAACACAAAAGCAGTGCCTTGAATGTGGACTTTCACCCACTACACTTCCCTTCATCAGGAAGAAGTTCTCCATTGGCAACCTTTATCCTCACTTTTACTGTTTCATCCAAAGGAAAATTGGTTTTCTTTAGGATTGCAAGGTCTAAGAAGTTATGGGTAGAACTAATGTCAATTAAAATGGTGATCCATTGTATCCCTATCCTTCCTTTTACTCTCATGGTTTTAGGATTGAGTGAACTAGTGATAGCATGAAGGGATATTTCTAGATTGGGTAGAGCTAAACCAAGTTCTAAAGTTGTTGGTATTCCTCTCTGTTTTCCTTTGCTTCTTCCTCACTTTGTCCATTGCCCTCGTTGTCCAGCTACATTTCTTCAAGCAAAAATTGCTTTGGGTTTTGGCATTTATGCTCCGGAACCCACTTTGCATCACAATTGTAGCATAATCTCTTCTCTCTCCATTCCTTCATCTGGTTTTGATTAACTTTTTGTATGGGTAAGGTTGGCTTGGGGTTGGATTTGACATGTTCAATTTGGTGGTGGCTGGGTTTTTTAAGATACTCAAGTCAGGGGAGTAGGGTAAATTGTATCTATGGACTTTTTTGGACAGGTTGACATTTTCTTTTTGAAGTTTTGCTAGGCTATATGTAGTTATTAAGCTTGTGGGGTTAAACAACCTTATCTCGTCTTTTAACCCACTTAAAAAATAGCTTAAGTTGTTAACATCGGATAGGCTCCTCAACTTATTCGACAAGGTCTCAAACCTTGATTAGTAATCCTCCACCGTAGTTATTTGCCTCAACCTGATGAGAGCCTTCATAGAGTCATCGTAGGCATTAAGTCCTAACCCAACCTATAGTGCTCTAGTGAACACATCCTAGTCACGTGGTTGTCTACTTTGTTCCATGTCTTGGAACCAAATGAGGGTTCTTCCCTCCATATGAATTGATGCTAACTTCACTTTATATTGTGGTGTGGTGTTATGATATTGAAAAAAATAATTTACCTTGTAAATCAATCTTACAGGATTTTCAACACTAAAAAGGAGAAACTATTGTTGTTGTTGTTGATGATATTGGTCCTCCTGTTGAAACTATTGTTGTTGTAGTTGTAGCTGGTTAGGCCCTCCATTGCCATATGTTCCTCCCATGGATGAGTCGCCAGAGTTGTGACTAGAGTTTCCTCTTTTTTTTAACTCTGCTATGAGGAAGGCTAGTTGTTGCACAATGGCCTCATTTTGTCACACCATAGCCTCATTTTGTTTCTTAAGGGCTGCCATATCTAAGTTTAGATGTGATAGCCTAACATCAATCAATTTTTTTAGATCTTGATATTGACACTTAGATGATTTTTTTTAGGACATTAAGCTCATCTTACAACTAGTTTAGTCTAGTACCCTTAGCCATTAGAAATCTTTTGCATAGGTAACACTGTCTTTGGATACCACTTATTACACATCAAATAATATTGAGAACTCAAATAAGAAAAATACCCGCTTCGAGGGGAGTGCCTCTAGAAAAGGGGGGAGGAATCAGAGAGAAAATAGGGAAGGGAAACTAGGGTTTTGCATAAACTTTTCATATCACCTCCAATACATTTCGATGCAACCAATATACTGCTTGCTACTTACTATAGATAACTAAAAAGGCCATGAGTCTGTACATACTCAAACTAATACCCAGTAAATAAAAGAAACACTAACAACCTAAAGAGAAAGCTAATAACGGCCCAGGGACATACCCCCTTAAGCCCAACTCGACTAACATTAACTATGACCCATTTTCAACCCACGTGAACTAAGATCTAGCCCTTAGTGACCACTTGGTTGACTGACTAAGTGCTTTAGATTTTTAAGTACACTCCAAGAAATACTTGCGCAGCAAACCCCATGACTTAGGGCTTTAGTGTTGAACCTCCCTCTTCAACCTTCAGTTGTCACCGATCTCCTTCCCCTAGTCAAGGCTCTCATCAACATGGTATTACAGTTGACATTTCCAGGTGCTCCTGCAGTGAAATTTTTACTGTTGCAAAGGAAGAGAGAGAGAGAGAGAAAGAATGAGAGGGAGAGGTCATTGGCCTTTGCTCGATGTTGTATTTTTTGAAGTCGATTGAGTACAGATGTGAGAGAGAGAGGGGGAGAGAGAGAGAGGAGAATGAAAGGTCGATTGGGTGTATATAAATCTAATTCACTTGTTTTTAGAATGTTTACATAGCACTTGATAATAGCCAATGTGAAAATTAATTTCACAACCAACCAGCTTGGGGCGCCTCTTCTCTCCATATGGTTCTTTCTTCCGTCCACACGTATTAAAATCAAGCGAATGAAACGTATCTACTATCATGCCAGTATTTTCTTTGTGGAAACCGATTACCTCATGCATAGCTTGCAAAAAGTAAAAAATTAACGTATCTTGTTATAAAAGTATTAATTTTATCCAGCCTGCTAGAGAAGAGGAACGTGAAAAATCAAATAATCAGTTGAACAAAAATAACAGGATTTATGATGGCAAATATTGCATTTGTTTTTGTTAGTAAAGAATCATGAGAATGAGAACAAAATGCAGAAATTATGACCTTCAAATGAAAGGCAAGCCAAATCACCAACTTGCACAATCGGGATCGAGAATCAGACCGAGTTAGCAACCTATTGAGAAGAGGTAAATCGACGAATTCACGAGGGAGAGGAGATTAGAAATATCGAGTTTATGAGAGAGAGAGAGAGAGAGAGAGGATCTGTCGAGTTCACAAGATGAGAGTGAACGATTGAAGCCTTCATGAGGATGAGAGCCAAGACACAAGGGAAAATGCGTTCTCAATTCACACCCACGATAAATTACGTGAATCTATTACGTGTCTATTTTCTATTGAATGGTGTAAAAATGTAAATACTTTACACCAAATCCGGATTGAAGCTTTTCTCCTATTAAAAACTCCAAAAGGTCCAAATCCATAAAGTATAACACCCAAAAGATACTAATATTGAAACAGAAGTATAAAAACTTCGAATCGCCAACATAACATTTACATAGGTCTAAGCAAAATACGATTCTGCACTTTGTTGACAAACAACCAACAAAACATTGCATCGTTACCCAACCACACTCAAAAGCATCATGTTATTACTCTTAACACACTTAGTTACAGATAAAGAGCTAATCATCATCTTCAAGAACACTCCGACGCCTCTGGATCTGAAAAATGTTGAAATATAAGATAACAAATTGGTTTATGCAGTAAAATTTCAAGGACCTTAATGGATAATGATGGTCTTACTGTGACTTTGGTTTGCTTAGACGTTTGGGTGTTAATTTGCTCCAGCAATGATATGAGCCTCTCTTCAGAAACCTTAACATAAAAATGTAAAGCATATGACGGTCAGACTGTTCTTTTATAATTTATATTTAGATAGATATACCACCACAGACGGTGAAGTAGCATGCAAGATACTGCACTGAAATGCAAGGGTTTGATTCTGTGTACCTTCTCAACTATCTGACCCCTTTGAGCAGCATTTAGTATAACGTCTTCAACACCTCTTGCTTTCTCAGGCTTTACCAAAGCTATTCGAGCAACTACACATACAGCTTAGCATCACAAGTTAACATGCTGCTGATTTGCAAAGAGATATCTACAGTCATTAAAAGCTTTTAATAGCCTTTTTGATAATAAGCAATACCTTTCAGTAATTGTTTGGCCAGCAGATACTAGGAAAATAACCATAAGAAGACACTTGGACTACAAGGTAGTGGTGGAGGTAAAACATAAACCATCTACATAAAAGCCCATTTGCAACACTAATTTATAACTTACATCTGGTGCTAAGCACATGCACATCTGTCATGTATCATTCAAGTAGCAGGTCATCTTCACTTCTCGATGTTTAAAAATAGTTATCTGAAACTTGGTTTTGAAAGTGTTAATCAAAATCAAAATCCTATCCTAGAATCTTAGTCCTCAGATCCAAGAGCATCTCCTCCTGATGTTTGAATATAAGCAAGGGATAAGGCCGTACATTCAACACCATAAGGGCAATGATTAAATACTCACCTTTTTTAACAAGTAATATTTACCTTTCACCCTGGGAAAAAGAAAAAGAAAAATTGGCTTAGAAACAGATCCACCAAAACTCAATGGCATACCCCAGTCAGGTTCTCCTCAATCATTTTCCATCATAAAAGGTGAAGCCTAGTTCAGTTCCGAAAGCATGCCGCCAAGGAAACCCCTTCCAGTTACAGATTAGTCTCGGGCAGTCAATTTTTCAAGCTATCAAGCATTAGTCAAGGTAGCTCTCTCTCTTTTCTTTTTCTTTTTCTAATTTATTGTCACCTGTTGTATGAGAACAAAGTCTCGACTAATCCCGAGAATCCACATGCCCTCGGGTAATCAAGGGGAAGTTCCCTCCAATCCAATGGTCCCTAGAAATTGTTTGCACCCGAAAGTATTCCAACTTAAGATCTGGAGGGAGCATACCACTAAGATCAAGGCCTTTACCATTTGAGCCAACCCCTAGGGCTTAACTCTAAAATATAGGCAATATTATTCTCTCTTGATTCTTTCACAGTAATAACCCAGACCCAACCTCGTGCTCTATTCTATCTGAAACCAAACCGTAGAGACAAGAGCGTTGAAATAATTTCCTTGTGGTTTTCTGTGTTTTAACATAAAAACTCATATAAAAGACTTTTTTTTACAAGTAACTCTTATGAAAGACTCATTGAAGACACTAACAAAATTCTTAACAATTCAAACTATTTCTGCCTTAGCTTATTTCATTTTGAGTATTTCTATTGAGTTCTATGTTTTAATGGTAAGACTTGCATAAAAAATAAAAAATAATCTATGAAAGACTCGTTGAAGACACTAATAAATTCTTAACAATTCTAACTTTCTTTCTTATTTTTTTTTTTCATGCACCACAAATTAGAGCTCTCGACCACAACAATCCCATAAAGACCCAAGGAAAGTTTAAGCTGCATTTAGACTTATGCAGCGAATCATACTATAACTAATCTTGGAAATGCCTCCCACTTCAAAACTAGTATGATGAGAACATTTCCCCAAACTTCTCCTTACATGCTTCCATAATCTCACCCGAGATGATATACTTGGACCTCATTAGAACACCACCCACCCCACCAACATGATAGTGTTGATTAATGCTCTTCTCAATGCCATGCCTCTGTCATATATCACCAAAGTCATTTCCCCAAGATTGTATGATTGGCTAGACCTTTTCAGATTGGGCTTTCTTTGTTTTGTTACAAAAGGTATAAGATGCAAATTCAGCTAGTAGTGTCCCTTGAGGTGTGCCACTTTATGCAAGCATGAAAAATATAGTAGGAATTTGAGTGGGGAAGATTGCAATGCCCCGTATTCAGTCTAAAATGGTGGTGAATAGGATCTAACTAGGGGCGGCAAATCGTTTTGTGTCAGGTCGTGTATATCATACAATATGAGTCAATCCGAATACGACCAATTAAGCTTAACAGGTCAGATTTCCAAACCCTAACACGACCTATTAAAATAATGGGTGGACACAACCCAACCCGTTTCAACCTATTTATGTAAATGGATTCAATTGACCATAATAATCCATTTAACCTGATTAACATGATTTCACATAAGAGTTTTTTTGATAAGTAATAATCTTTATTAATTGAATGCAACTAGGCAAAGTCCGTGTACACAGAAAGTATACAAAAGAGAGACCTATTTACATTCTAGCAAGTTGAAAAGTAGTCAAAAATTCATGGACATTCCCTCCCTTTAGAACAAAGGCGGAAAACCATTGAACCAAAGTAAAAACAAAGAAGTCAGAAATTACCCCCATGGACCTCTCCTTGTCGTTGAAATATCTCTCATTTCTTTCTATCCAAAGACACCACAGTAGACACAAAAGAATTATCCTCCATGTCGCAGCCAATTGTTTGTACTAATAATGTCGATTCCAACATGCTAGGAGATCTGCCACGCTTTTGGGCACAACCCAATTTAGTCCAGCCCTACTAATGATATCATCCCATAACATCCTCGCCACTTCGCAATGCAGGAAAATATGGTCTATTGACTCCCCATTCCTCTTGCACAAGTAACACCATTCCATAACTATCATCCCTCTTTTTCTTAAGTTGTCGGCCATCAAAATCTTACCCCATACCACAATCCAAACGAAAAATGCAACTTTAGGTGGCGCTGGGACTTTCCATATACCCTTCCAAGGGAACCCATCTGGCTGGCCGGTTTACAACACCTTGTAGAATGACTAAACATTGAATTTTTTGTTTCTGGAGTGGTTCCACAGCATTCCATCCCTCTCATTTCCTCCAACCTGCCTAGAATAGAGAAGAAAGTTGTAAAAATCAGCAATCTCCTCAACTTCCCAATCCTGCAGAATTCTGGAAAAAGTCAGATTCCAGTACACTGCGCCATTGGCTCTACTTAGCATATCGGAAGCAGCGACCTGTCGGTCTGCAACTAAACTGAAAACTCTTGGAAATGCAGAAAAAAGAGTACTCTCCCCACATCATTTATCAAACCAAAAACTAATTATTGCACCCTCATCAACCTCATAAGTAACGTGGGTTGAAAACGCATTCCACCCCTTCCTAATAAGTTCCAAAGGCTCATTCCATAAGTCTCCCTACCCTCCTTAGTGCACCCCCCCTTCCCCCCCCCAAAAAAAAAAAAACCATTATCCACAACGACTCATCTTCCAACTGAAATCTCCACAACCACCTTCTTAAAATAGCTTTGTTGAAAGTAGTCAAGTTCTGCACCCCCAAGCCACCTAGCTCCTTTGGCCTACACATTTTAGACCAACACACTAGATGAAATTTATGTTCCTCCCCCCTCCCCCAAACAAGAAGTCTCTAAATAATTTTTCAATCCGGTTCGTTATTCCCGCCAGGAGAGGGAACAAAGTGAGGTAGTATGTGGGAAGATTGGAGAGAGTGCTTTGAATGAGAGTTAATCTCCCACCCTTTGACAGATACAGCCGCTTCCACCCTGACAATCTTTTTTCAACCTTCTCTACAACCCCATCCCATATTGATGTTGCTTTAAATGTAGCTCCCAAAAGGAGTCCAAGATACCTCATAGGAAGGGTGGCCACCGTACAACCCAACAATCCGGCTAAATGGCTGATGTACTCCACTTCCCCCACCGGGACCAATTTCGATTTTACCAAGTTGACTTTAAGACCCGAAACCGCCTCAAAACATAGAAGTATGGCCCTTAGCGCTTGAAGTTGATCGCTATCTGCATCACAAAAAATTAAAGTGTCATCTGCATAGAGTAAATGGGTGATGGATAACCCATTACCCACTGCAAAACCTGACAAAAAATCTCCTCGGACTGCAACATCCATCATTCGGCTTAGCACCTCCATTACTATAACAAATAAGAAAAGAGGTGGGTCCCCTTATTTTAATCCCCTCGAACTCAAGAAAAAGCCACACGGTTTGCCATTGACTAACACAAAAAAAGGCTGTTGAAATACAATGATTAACCCAACCACACCACCTATCTCCAAATCCGCATCTCTTTAACATATAAAGTAAAAAATCCCAACTCACGTGGTCATAAGCCTTTTCCATGTCAAGCTTGCAAAGTACTCATAAAATACCATCCCTCAACCTACTATCCAAGTACTCGTTGGCTATCAAGACTGAATCCAAAATTTGTCAACCCCGCACGAAGGCATTTTGTGGTTTTAAAATTATCTTGTCCATCCCACAACTCATATGACATGTTAGCATCTTCGAGATGATTTTGTATAACCCGCCAACCAAGCTAATAGGACGGAAATCCTTTAGCTCCATGGCACCTGCAATCTTTGGAATTAGAGCAATAAATGTGGCGTTGAGGGATTTCTCAAATTTGTGGCTAAGATGAAACTCATGAAAAACCCGCATCACATCCTCCTTCACCACCTCCCAACTCTCTTAAAAGAACACCAAGGAAAAACCATCGGGCCCCGGGGCTTTACCTTTTCCCATGTGGTGCACCACTTGGTGTACTTCAGCTTCTTCAAAAGGTCTCTCCAACCAACTTGCACCACAATCATCTAGTTGGTCAAACATTAATCCATTCAATTTAGGACACCATGCTGCCGTTTCTTTGAGGAGCACTTCGTAGTAGCTCACTTTATGGTCTTGGATCTCTTCTTGGGCTTGAAACACCATGTTACCTGAATGAATAACCTCGATAACATTGTTCCGCCTATGAAAGTTAGCCATTTTATGAAAGAACTTGGTGCATTTATCTCCCTCCTTCAACCAAATCAACCTCGATTTTTGTCTCCATGAAATCTCCTCCAACAACAAAACCCACTCAATTGCCGCCACCACCTCAACCTTTCTCATCACTCTTCATTCCCCCCTCCATCTTCAAGAGAGTTTAACTCCTCCCAAAGTAGCCTCTTTTGCTCATCCGTGTGTCTAAACACCTCACAATTCCACTTCTTTAGATCTAGTTTGAGTGCTTTAAACTTACTAGCTGCGATGAAACTAGAAGTGCCATGAAAAGAATAGGAAGCCCACCAGTCTTGTACCCTTTCCTCGAAGTCGGCCACTTGTAACCACATGTTCTCAAATTTGAAATAGCTTTTACCACCATGAATACCCCCACAATCTAACATAATGGGAAAATGATCTAAGCAAACCCAGGACAATCTCTTCTGGCATAAATCCAGGAACTGTAACTCCCAAGATGTGGAAATTAGGAATCTATCCAACCTTGAGCCCCCTCTCCTATTAGACCACGTAAAGAGCCCTCCAACTAAGGGAAGATCGATCAAGTTCAGATAAAAAATCAGCTCCGAGAATCCTTCATTGCCCTTGTCAACAAAGAGGCTCACTCCCTCACTAGGGAAGTGTATAACGTTAAAATCCCCACACACGACCCAAGGGAATTCCCACAAAAAATACAAACCCGCCAACTCCTCCCACATATAACGTCTATCTCTATCAACATTAGGCCCATAGACTCCCACAAGAGCCCACTCCCACCCATCCTCAACATTCCGAAAGGAACCAGCAATAGAGAAGCTCCCAGCACAAACGTCAACTGCAGCAACCATTCTCCTATCCCACATCAACACTATCTCACCTGAAGCCCCCAAAGAAGCTAGATAACTCCATCCCACAAACGCGTTGCCCCACAAACTGCAAATGATGATTCCATCAACCAACTTTAGTTTCGTTTCTTGCAAACACACAATATCAACTTTCCAACTACGAAGCAGGGATCGGATTCGGAGTCTCTTGTTAACGTCATTGATCCCCCTCACATTCCACGATAAAATTCTAGGCTTCATAAGGAACATAACTCCCCCGACCTTTCATCCTTTCCCTCCTAACACTCTCATCCTTAGTATCATAATTAATGGTGCACAATAATCTTTTCAACTCCCTATCTTTCTTGATGGCTGACTTTAAGGCCTTTGGTCTATCTGCTTCCAAAGCCACTAATAAAGCCTTAAACTGCTCCTCATAACCTACACAGAAAATTTCAAGGAATTCTTGCAATCCCACCATCTTTTGCAGCACCCAATCCACTGGGAGAGAAGCTGGACTTGGTGGTATGGCACGTAGAGGGGTAGGACTGCCCTCCTCGTTTAGAACAACATCCCAGATCTTGTACGCAACACTAGGCCTGTTCATCCGGGCCGGGTACAACCCGGCCCAGTTTAAAATTTTAATATATTTCTTAATATTCTAATTTTTTTTTTAAAAAGATTGAAGAAAATTTTAAATCCGGGTTCCGGATTTGGGAATCCGGAACCCGGATGAACACCCCTACGCAACACCTCCCAAATCTTGACCCAAATCTGGCCCCACCTCCCCTGAAATGCCTCCTACCGTCTGATACACCAGATCTTTCGACTTTGGTGATGTACCGAGTAGCCCCACCCCTTCCGGAGCCACCACCCCTCCACCCTTCTATGTAACCAGCTCCCAAGAATGCTTCGCCCCCACTGGAGGACTTGGAAACTCACATGGCAGCCCACACTCTTCGTACGAGTCATCGCCAACATCTACCAACTCACCATCCTCAAGTTCTATCCTTCGAGTTGGATTTTCCGGCACACCTTGCTGTTCGACGACTGCCGTCGATGATTTCACATAAGAGTTAAAATCACAATATCTCCCAAAAATATAAAACTAACTACATAAGTCCATAATTACAATCCAAGCAATAAAAACATCAAAATTACAATCCAAAGGAAGAGTGGGAAGTGATCGTGACTCATGAGAACTAACTTAACTAAGATCTGAGAGAGTTAGAACATACGAAATAGGGTTAGGGTATTTTTTTAGGTTAGAAAGGATATAATTGTCAACAAACAATTTGAGGAAAAAGGGGGCATCCTCGCAGATTGGTGCTGTATGTGTCGTAACAATGGTGAATCGGTGAATCATCTCCTCTTACACTGCATGACAGCCAGAGTTCTTTGGACTGAGATTTTGAGTAGACTGGATTTAGCATGGGTCATACCGGAGAATGTGGTGGCAGTAATGGCAGCTTGGCCTCCTTTACGTGGCACGAGACAAATTCAAGTTGTATGGAAGATGATTCCCATATGCATCATGTGGTTTCTATGGCAGGAGCGCAACGAGCGGACTTTTGAAGACAAGGAAAGATCCTTAGAGGAGCTGAAAGTTTTATTTTTTAGCACTCTTTGTAACTGGAACCACTACCGTGGATTTCAATGGCATGGGTCTCCATGATTTTCTTATTTCAGCTATGCCTAATTGACAAGCCTTGTATTCGAAATTCTATAAATGGCATTTTGCCTTTTCTTTATAATAAAATTTTACTTATAAAAAAAAAAAAAGATATAATTGTAATTTTGAGTAAAAAAATTAACGGGTCACATGTTGACCCCCGTTAGTGAACCGTGTCTTAAAAAATAACCCATTTTGGTCCAAACCCATTAACATCAAACACGAACTTGTAATTTCGTATTATGTTCTTGTTGGGTTGACAAGTCTTGTCACATAGGGGGGTGAAGCACTTGTGGCCTTAATAATGTTCAAGGCAATCAATTTTTTTGGCACCGAGTGCCCAAGAACAACATCCCCACTAATCTCGAGGGTACACAGGCCCTCGATAAGGAGTTTCCTGCAAGTGCACCTTAGGTAATTTGAGAAAAAAATCATCCAGTCCAATAGCCCCTAGAATTGTTTGCACCCAAGGGGATTTGAACCTTAGACTTGGGGAGAGCATACCCCCAAGCCCGAGGTTGTTTGCAACCAAGAGAATTTTAACTTTAAATCTGGGAAGAGCATACTACAAGCCCGAAGCCTTTACCACTTAAGCCAATCCCTAGAGGTTTGAAAGTGTAATATTGACTAAGTCCTTTGGAGTGTAAGTTCAAATGGAACATTTGACTTTCCTTGCATAGAACATACTTACCCACACAGAGTAGAACATCAAACATAAAAAAAAAAAAAAAAAATGATAAGTAATAAAAGACTACTATTTCAAAGAAATCGGCATAAGCCCAAGTACACAGGTACAAAGGAAATACCTACATCTTCCACAAACAAAAAAAGAAGCTACATGAAACAAATTCAGAATATTTCATCCATTACAAAAACTTTGGCCCAACTACACAAGCATAAAAATAAACCAAGAACAAAATAAGCTTCCTTTACATAAGCACTACCCAAAGAGTAAATTATGCTGGTCACAAAAGAGCTAACAGAAGGTATGACCATCTATTTGAAGACAACAAAAAGAGTCTTGACAAATGGCTTCAACTACTAATTTTGAATTTGAACTTACGTCTTTCTCGTGCTTCAGCTGACAAAATCTGACTAAGCATCATTTGCCTCCGTTCGTCTGCCTCCCTATATTAATTCCTCATTAAGATAAATATTACTTGCAGAATGTTTGTTTAAAAGTAACAGTAAAACCTACAACTGAATGAGCATTCAAGGCATAATGCAGTTCACAAACTAAATTAAAAAGAAAACCTCTTGGCATCTTCCTGAGCCTTCTGCTGTTCAGAATTTTGTTGATTTCCCTATATATCAATAAATGTGGTAAGAATCAACATCAAAGCACAAGAATCAAGTTGAATTTCCATTATGTGAACGAATTTGTATAAATTTAAAGAGGTAATTGCTTACCACTCCGTGTTGAGCCATAAGCTCCTGCATTCTTCTGCGTCTAATTGCTTCTAACTCAGGATCAGCCTTTTTTTAAACAGAAAAAGTGATTTAGAAATCCAAGTAAATATTCCAGGAATTAAAAACAATAATTAATGGCACAGGGGAAAACGTTCAAATTTGTATGACCATACCCAAAGGCATAATACTCTTGAAAACCAATAAATGTGACTAACAAATCATATCAGCAGAAGTAAGGTGCTAAGATTTTGCATCTATTAGGTTATATTGCACAAAGAAAACTGTAACATCTGCTATGACACCATAGTCAACTATCACAATTTGATCGAACAAACATATTTAATATAGATGTAGGACTGTGAGCAGCATGGTTAGTGTGAAGATGCAAAGAGTGATGAAGAGACAATATTTGGGTAAGTCTCTAAGTAATATTCCACTTGAAAAGCAAAACACACGTTTCAATTCCAGCATCACACAGTGTAACTATGCAAATATGTCACCAACTACCAAACAAAAGTCTATTGCTTCAATTAGAGCATCACGAAATCTACGTATGAAAGAGCAAACCCACTTTTTTTTTTTTTTTTTTTGATAAGTAAACTGAAAGAAGAATGCGAGCAAACCCACTTTTTTATGGATGAATGCAAGAGCAAACCCATTTGATCCTATCCCTCAATTTTTGAACTAATAAGCTTAACACGGACAGATGATGACTTTAGGCTGCCTATTTCTTTTTCATTCATACATACAAATATATACGTACCTGGGTTAAATAAGTGTGAATTGAATGTAAACAGTAAGTCTTCCATTAATTTTTTCCTGTTTTGCCCCTGCTTTTTATCACGAGATTCTGTTCTATTTTTCAGCTCTTTCATTTGCCAACTAAGTTTTTGGCCCTTTTATATTTCTAGACGTCTATCTGTTTTTGCTCTTTTTACAAGTCTGCTGTTCAGAATTTTGTTGATTTCTCTATATATCAATAAAAGTGGTAAGAATCGACATCGAAGCACAAGAATCAGGTTTCTGTGAACGAATTTGTATGAATTCAAAGAGGTGATTGCTTACCACTCCATTTTGAGCCATAAGCTCCAGCCTTCTTCTGCGTCTAATTGCCTCAAACTCAGAATCAGCCTTTTTTCAAAACAAAAAAAAGATTTGGAAATCCAAGTAAATATCCCAGGAATTAAAAACAATAATTAATGGCACAGGGGAAAACGTTCAAATTCATATGACCATACTCAAAGGCATCATATTCTAGGAAACCAATATATGTGATTAACAAATCATATCAGCAGAAGTGAGGTGCTAAGATCTATTAGGTTATATTGCACGAAGAAAATTAACATCCCGCTATGACACCATAGCCAACTATCACAATTTGATCAAACAAACATATTTAATATAGATGTAGGACTGTGAGCAGCATGGTTAGTGTGAAGGCACAAAGAGTGATGAAGAGACAATATTTGGGTAAGTCTCAAAGTAAGATTCCATTTAAAAAGCAAAACACATTTCAATTCCAGCATCCCGCAGTTTAACCATGCAAATATGTCACCAAATACTAAACAAAAGTCTATTGCTTCAATTCGAGCATCACGAATTGAAGCATGCAAGAGCACCCACTTTAAGCCTATCCCTCAATTTTGAACTAATCAGCTTCACGCGGACAGATGATGACTTTAGGCTGCCTATTTCTTTTCCATTCATAAATACAAACGTATATCTACCTTGGTTAAATAAGTGAGAATTGCATATGAACAGTGAATTTAAGTTCATTATTTTTTAAATGTTTTGCGGCTTTTGTCCCTGCTTTTATCACAAAATTCCGTTCTGTACTTTTTCTGCTCTTCGTTTGCCAACCATGTTTTTGGTCTTTTTATATTTCTAGACGTCTATCTGTTTTGTACTTATTTGATCTCAACTTTCCAGAAACACTTTCCTTCCTCTTCCTCGTGTTTTCATCTATTGTATTCCTCAGTTATCCACACAAACTTATCGGTGGGCTTCAAATTGGTTTTTGTTCTTGTGAATCTTGGCATCTCCTGGGTATCCTCTTTATCCCCTTCTCTCATAAGCATATGCATGAGAACCAAATGAAACCAAAACACAATCTGTTCGAAGTTGTACAAGTTCAGTTAAAAAAAATACCCATTTCCATGAAACCAAACCAAATCCGAACACATTCTGTAATACATGTGTACATGTAAAAAAAAAATAATCCCTTCAGACGATTCCAGAAACAGAGGATGGGTATGAGTAAAAAAATCCAAACACAAATCAAACCCAAACACAATCTCTAAGATGTTGGAATTTCTACAAGTTGAGTAAAAAAAATCATACCGATGTACACCAAAGCAAACCAAATCAAAAAAAGATCGATATATGTGTAGATCTAAACAATAAAATAAAAAAAGTCCTCAAATGATTACGGGAACAGAAAGTCAGAAGATCTCAGAGATCCTTACACCCAGACCCGATGGCTGCCGTTTTCGTCGTCTCTGTTGAACTGAACCACACGCTGTTTTGTGTGATTTTCTGCAAGGTTGGGGTTGCTCTTGGTGGAAAGCTGATTGGGTCTGAGTAGAAGTAGCTGTGTCGTTTGGAAATTGTGGGGAGGGGAAATGGGCTGGGCTTTTCGTGTAAAATTGGGGAGGGAGGGTTAGCCTTACTTTTAATTTTTTGGGCTTTAGGTGCGAGAAAATAGATAGTGTTGAAATAAGTTTGGGCTTTATAATTGGGCTATAGTCTTCTTCTTTTTTTTCCTTCCAAATTGATGCTAACTGTCCATAAAATTCTAATAAAAAATAAATTTTAGAAAATAAAACTTAATGCTGTGCAGCATTTTATTTCCTTTAATTTTGAGTTCTATAAATATTAAACTAAATTTTTATATTTTAGTAGAAATATGTAGTTAGTTTTATATTATTTTTTCCTTTTATTAATAATTTTTGTTTAATGATTTTATTAAGATATATAATTTTCAAAGGTAAATATTTTTTTCATTTCTAGACAAATTTAATAGTTTAATAACTAATCTGAAAATAATAACACTATTTTCAAATAATCTGAAAATAATCTGAAAATAATAAATATTTGAGGTAGGGGTGGTCTCCCATTTCAACGGAGTCGGAATGCCCAACTCCGACACTGACAAAAGTTAGAGATAAAGTTGAGCTCTAGAGTTGTCAACTCTGAATAGGAGCAAATTCTGAATCCAACGTAGTTGTCGTAGTTGGAGCCCGAACATCGGAGCCCAACTCAGATCTAAGCTTTTTTTCCAACTTTTTACCACTTTTTCAGCATTCAAACAACACTTAAAAATATTCCTAACAATACACAATATACGAAAATAATAAATGAATCAAAAAATAACATCCAAGCAACATAAAAGACGAGATCAAGATTCAAGGGTTGGATAAAAAAGGCTTTCCCAGAATCCAAACGACATCAAAAGACATTATGGGACTGATATCAGATCATATTTGATCTTTGAGTAAGTGTACCTACACTATGACTAATATTTCACTTACTAATAATTCAATCTAAATCCTTGAATAAGTGGGCCATTGTGGGACTAAATGACTATTAAACTCCACAACCTGTTTTGAAAATAAACAGGAAAGTTTATTGGCACTTCCATCTTGTGCTAGTTTTATATATTTCTTAGAGGTGTAATCAATTTGGTTCGGTCTAGTTTTGGCTAAAATATAGAACCAAACCGATATCACCAGTTTTGCAAAATGCAAAATCAATTATACCATGATTATCTCTCAAAACTAGTAGTACCAGTTTTATTAGTTCCGGTCTGGTTTCAGACCGGTTTATTGATTCTAATAAATTGTAAATTTTTAAAAATAAATATGTCTTTTTTTTGAAAAAAAAAAATCTGGTTTATATCTATTTTTTTATTACAAAAATCTATTAGATTCACAAAAAACTGTTATATAAAAAAAAATATGCAATAAAAAACTGTTATAAAATAAAACTATTATATCAAAAAAACTGTTATATAAAACTGTTATATAAAAATTTGTTTTAATTTCATGTTTAAAATTAAACTTTTATTTTAGAAATATTATAGTTATTTATATATGATTATGTTATTATGTATTATATATAAAAATATATATAAAATATAAAAATATATTATATATTATATATAATATTAAAAAAATAATTTAAAATATATAATTACTATGATCGATCCAGTTCGGTTAGATCCGATTTCAAAATGAAAAGAATCGGAACCGGATCGGATCTTACCGATTTTATATTTCTAAAAACCGGTTCTAGACTAGACCAGTTCAAACCTGGTCTAACCGTTCCGGTTTGGACCAGTTCGGGCCGGTTTATCGATTTTTTGATTTTTTTACACCCCTAATATTCCTGGTTAAGGCCTAGATAGGATATTGAGTTGAATTTAGTTATTTATTAATACTAGTGATTTGAGATGATAAAGTGAATTTTATAAGATTCACGTAACATAAGTTTAGATGTATTTATAAAAAATAAAAATAAAAAAGTTATGAATCACGCATGTAAAGATGTATTGAATTGAAAAAGTTGTGAGTCCCACATATAAAGAAGTTTTGAATGAAAATGAGTTTAATAATTTAAGAATTTGGTGTTTGAATATTAGATTCAGTGTAGAATTTGATTTAAATGAGTTGATTTCAGTTGAATATAAGTTCCAAACAGGGCCTAGTATGTGGACATGTTTACGATGCATTAATTTATATTCTTTAAACCATTGATCCTCTTGATAGTAAAGGTATTATCCATTGCTAAATTCTAGTGTTAAAAGATAGACATTAGAAGAAACCTTAGCACATGAAGATATAAATTTTTAGTGGAATACACCTTGACCATACCCATTTACTCAATGACTGAAATTGTCCAAAGCTTCTCATCACTCAAAACATGTTTTATAAAAATCGACTTTCCACCAATTTGCAACAAATTAGCCTTTCAACTACCTAGTTTTCTCTTGTTTTAACACAAAGGTTCAAATAAGGATGCTTGTAATCTCCCATATGAAGTAGTGCCTAGAATAAAGATTAGGAAAGGGGAAAAATAATGTTTATTTTGACTTATTCACTAGCTGCCCAGAACATCGTTCATAAACTTAAAACACATTTACCAACCCTTTAAAAGAGGCTTCAGATCCATTAAGAAAAAGTGACTTTAGTCATCTACATAAATCATATCTAAAATAGTAGAATAGCTTTTATAAAATGAAAAGCACCAACGTTTCCTTCCTCAAAAAGATGTGATTGTGTTGTATCTTTCTTCAAAAAACAACATTGTTTAGAAACTATTCCTCACTGCATTATCATTATGGTTAATTAGTGTTGTATCTAACTAAACTACAAACATGCTGGTGCGGGGCTTGAACCTCAAAACCAGCTCATTCAATTAATTCATTCATACACCAGGTTCCAAAGCTCCTCTCCCTTCATTCTTGTAGATTCTTCAGTTGAGGACTAATTCACCAATAATTGGATATATGCATATCTATTATACTATAAAGTGGCTATCGGCATGTAAACAAGAATCTACAATAATTTTATTTAACACTGTTTTTGATTCGCTTATATCCATATGTGGTTAGGTATAATTATAGTTGTGCCCCTAATGATCTATATCGATCCCTCTCTCTGTTCCCTTGATATCTTTGTCTCTCTCCCATTGAAAACAGCAAAATACATGTCATCAATTGGGAATAAATGTGATTGAAGCTGCAAGAAAAATACATCCCGATTGATTATGAACATATGTTGTTTGAAGAATTGCTACTCCTAAGGAAAAAAAAAAAAACCATCGTAGATGAGTACACCAACAAGTTCTATGAACTTGGCATTCAAAGTCGTGTGTCGGAGACCGAGCACCAATTTTTTGCTCAATATAAGACCAGACTGCAGGACATTATTAAGAAAGAAGTACTCACAGTACGATTGGTAAGCATTGAAGAAGCTTATCAATTGACTTTTCAAATAGAACAACAAAGTAGACAACTCAGTTTTTGAAAATCTACAAACAACTGGGAATGGCCACGCTTAAAAAGGCTACGTAGGTACCTAATAACCCCACCCTAGGGGTCAATATACCAGAAAATGTATCATTTGAGCATGATATGGAGAGGAATAAACCCAAGGAATGTTACAAGTGTGGGGCAAGGAACATTTTGTAGTGGTCTGCCCTACACAAGAACAAAACTTGGCGCTATCATATAATAATTGGGTGCCAAGGTTAGAAGAAGGTTTGAGCCCTAGCTCAGATGATGACGTTGAAGATACGATCTCAAAGGAGGTGCTTGAAGGGTCCAAGCTACCTGTCTATGTAATCTGGTGAGTGTTAACGAGCCAAAAGAAGGAGGAAGTTAGCGGGGTTGATTGTAAAATATCGTTTCCCTATCCCTCGCTTAAATAACATGTTAGATGTGTTGCATAATGTACAAGTCTTCTCTAAAGTGGATATTCAGAGCAGATACCACCAAATCTGGCTTTGGGTCAGAGATGAATTAAAGACAACTTTCAAGATGAAGGACAAGCTATTCAAGTGGTTGGTTATGCCTTTCGGGCTTACAAATGCCCCTAGCACCTTAATGAGAGCGATGATGCAAGTTCTTCATCTATTCATCAATAAATTTGTGGTGGTTTATTTCACAATATCTTAATCTTTAGCCAAGACTACACCGAACATCAGGGTCACCTACACAAGTATTCCAAGCTCCCCATCCTTAAAACTTCTTTATCCATCTTAAAAAATGTGCTTTTGCCCAAAGGTCAGTGGTGTTCTTAGGTTTTATAGTGTCGAGCCAAAAAAATTTCACAAGTCCCTCCAAGGTGTAGGCTATATTGAAGTGGCCAGCCTCAACAAACATGCATGAAGCTTGTAACTTTCATGGACTCACTTCTTTTTATAGATATTTTATTCAAAATCTTAGTAGCATCATAGCGCCTATCACGAAGTGCACAAAAAATAGACATTTCTTATGGACTCTTACCGTTGAGAGAGCATTCCAAACCATCAATAAACAGTTCATGGAAGCTCATGCCATGCGGCTGCTTGACTTTGAACAACCATTTGAGATGGCATGTGATGCCTCCTATATCGATATCGGAGGCGTGCTTAGTCAACAAGGACATCCTATTGCTTACTTTGGAGAAAAACACATTTTAACAAGGTGTCACTATTCGACATATGACCTAGAGTTTTATGCTATAGTTCAATCCCTTTGCCATTGGAGAGATTACCTCAATCATCGAGAATTTATACTCTATACATATCATGACTCTCTTCGACACATCCAATCCGAAAAACATTTGAGTGCCAAAAAAACCCATTGGGTGAGTTATCTACAATATATTTTTTTTTGTGCTCAAATATAAGGTAGGGGCTGAAAATCATGTAGCAAATGCCTCACATCCACTAAAGAAAGTTACAACACCAATACAAAGATAGGCCCCATCTATGTTGCGACATCATTAGGCAACCCCACACCTTATTCTAATTTCTCCATCACAGTTGGCTACCTTTTTTTACAATAGGTTGTATTTACCTACCATAACATCAAAGACTTTGTCATTGAAAAACCATATGCAAGTGGGATAGCAGGGCATTTGGCCATAACAAGACCATCCATATTATCGAAGACAAATTTTTCTGACCCAACCTCAAATAGAATATGCAATGAGCTGTGCAACATAGGATGATTTTAAGTATGGATTTTGTGCTGGGGTTTCCACGAACAATTCAAGGACATGATTCAATTTTCGTGATAGTCGATCGATTCTCCAAAATGGCAGACTTCCTACCCTATCCCCGCACTCATGATGATTCTCAAATTGCCTTTATTTTTTTTTGCTGAAGTAGTATGCCTTCACGGCCTACCAAAGACGATCATCTTTGATCGTGACATTAAATTTGTTAGCTATTTTTGGAAACCGTTGTGAGCCAAAATAGGCACAAAGTTTCAATTCTCAAATGCTTTCCACCCCTAGACAGACGATGAAATTGAATCCGTGAATCGTAACTTGGGAAACTTATTGTGTTGCCTTGTTAAGGACCATGACACTACTTGGGATCTCCTTCTACCCCATGCAGAATTCGCTTACAACAATTTCGTCAATCGTAGCATGGGGCGTTCTCCATTTGAGATTGTCACTGGCCTAAAATCGTGCATTGTCACTAGACCTGATGCCTTCACGAGTGCCATCACGAATCAGTGAGAGAGCATCTGATTCTTTTCAACAAATGCTAGAAGTCCATAATGAGGTATGCCATTATATAGCTCAAAGCAATGCAACTTACAAAAAACAACCAAAAATCCACCGTCGACATACTGAGTTTTAACCTGGCGATATAGTGCTCACCAATATTAGGCCAGAAAGATTTCCCTAGGGTGCTTTAACAAAATTACAATCACGTACCTTTCAAGGTGCTACATCATTTGGGAACCAATGCTTATTTGCGAATTATCTTTATAAATACAATTTAGTCCCATTTTTAATGTTGAAGACCTGACTGGCTATCATGGTCATGACTTTTCTCCACTTGAGGATCCCCCGACATATGCCCTTCAGACTCAAAGTAAGCCGCATGAAAGTATAGAAGTGATCTTAAATGACCAAGTTGTGTCAACTAGGCAAGGTGGATATCAGGAATTTTTTATCAAATGGAACAATAGGCCTTTGTCTGATTGTTATTAGCTATAGATTGAAGAAATGCAACTTCTTAATCCAGATCTTTTTGAGCTCTACAAATTAAAGCATCCATTGGAATTAGATTCTTTGGGCACCGAGGGAGGGGGGAGGAATTGACAGAGTCCCACGAAGATTGAGTCCACAAATAATAGTAGTTTGCATAATGGATTTATTTCAGTAATTATCAATAAGGGATGAGTCCCAAGTTAGTAATAGTTGTTAATAAGGAATGAAATTGCAAGTAGTTGCGTCTTATTAATCTTATGAGTCATTGTAGTCCTTATCCTATTAGTCTTAGGTGAGTATTAAGAGTCATTGCAATATCAAACATCTATGCCTATTTATATGTCTGGAACTTGAGTGAAAAGGGATAGAAACTTTAATAAAGAAGATATTTTCTTTGACTCCTGAGATAGGATACGTAGTGGTGTAACTCCACAAAGAGCTAGTTTGTGTTATTTTCTTTAAATATTATTTTGTTTGCTTTCACCCCCCTCTCTCTCTCTCTCGCTCTAATTATATATTTTTCCCTGTCTCTCCCAATCTCCTCAACCATGGCAGCACCACCCAAGGCTCGCGTCCAGCCTACAACCCATCTTAAATTGCCCTCACCCATGACAACCAATGGTGATTGGAGAACCCTGAAACTTTCCTCAAATTAGCCCAACTCAACCAAGCTCAACCACCATTAGGCCAACCTTTGTTAGTGCCTCACTATTGTTGTGGACCCTCAACGACGGAAGGGAGGGGGAGAGAGAGAGAGAGAGAGAGAGATGGGGAGAGGGAGAGAAATGTGTTTGAGAAAATGTTGATAGTGCAACATTGGAGGATAAAGAAGGGGAAAGATAAAGAGGATGGAGGGGTTGGGCTTGTGCAAAATTTGGAGAGTGCTTGTCGGTTAGGCTTCTAATATAGAAAAAATACCACTTTAAACATAGCCCATGTAAAAAAATTATCCTAATAATACTAACTCTTTGTAAACTTTTTATGAAAAATATTGGACTTCTAAAAAAAACTTTAATCTTGGGCAATATGTTATTTTTTTAGTTTTAAACTCTAATTATTGGATTTTATTTGTTACATTTTAGTATTAGACGTTATATAGCTTTTGCTTTTGAGTATTTTACATGTGATTAGTCACAAATTTAGAATTTATAAAGTGCTACTATTTTACTAGTGCTTTTAAAAAAATGTTATAAAAATCAACTTTTATAACTTTTTATGTTTTAAACTTTGTTTGACTAATTTTCTTCATTATCTCATATATGATTCCCAATCAATTTTATTCTTCATACTTTTACAATCGGTCGTGGACTCGTGAATCAAGAATGGGTTTCGAAGCTCAATCGGTCATGTTGGGTAGAATGAGTTTCGTGAATTAAGAATGGGTTTCGAAGGGAGTCGTGCATTTTGGAAAAAAGATTCAGGACTTCAAAAGAAGAAGAGAGAAGGATTAAGGTTTCCAAGGGAGGAGGGATTTGTTTTAGAGAGAGGGGAGAGAGAAGGGGACATGGGAGGGGGATTCAAGGTTTCTGAAAAGGTAATAAAACGATTCGTTTCATCATAACTAAAATAAATCGTTTCAAATTTTTGTGCACATGCAGGGACCACTCAGGATTTTTTTTTTTTTAAATTATTTTTTATTAATAGGACTATATATATATATATATTATAAAAGTCTTGCATGATACATTGATACTTGTCTGTTTGGGGCTTGTACATGATAATATTACCCTTGTTTTAAAATTCATGGACCATAATTTTTATCACACATTATTACATATTTTTCACTTTCCAATTTCCACTCCAAATTGGCTTTATCTAATACTATGTTGAAGGTTGAACTGGCAAAATCTGGTGGCTAGCATTCTTCGTTGATGGCAACGGGGTGTGATAATTTGATGGTATGATGAATTAAAGGTAACATAATGTGGTAACAGTATCGATAGTCTAGGCTGAGACTTCGGGTGACAAAATATCATAATTACTTATGAAGTATCTTGTCTTCATGACTTTAGGGCCACTTTAGTAGAGGCCAATTAAAAAAAAATGAGATGGAGTGATTTAAAAAATTGAATGATGACTAAGAGCATTTTTATTGAATTGGATAAATATTAAATTTATTTTTTATTTAAATAATAGGTTTATGAGTATTTTTATTGGATTGTCTAAAATTAAATTTCAAAAAGTACAAATTTATACAAATATAAAAAAAAGTTGTCATATTTGATCAAAACTGAGGTTAAGAGAGTGAGAGAAGGAAATAAAATTCTTTTTATCTTCAAAAGTAAATAGTAAAGCTAAAAATTTTAGCAAATTAAATTTGTACTTTTTGAAATTTAACTTTGGACAATCTAATTAGAATATTTTGACATAGGCCACATTGAATTAGCTAAAATCAAAAAATTTTAGACTTTAGCTATACTATTGTCAAAATTTTATCAATTTTTGACAATTATTTTACATTGACTAAATGTATATTTTATTAATTTTTTCTCTCTCTTATTCATGCAAATGTTTATTTTATTAAGTTTTTTTTAAAATATTAATTAGTAATTTAATTTAAATAGGATAAGTACTATTTAATTTTTTTAACTCATAATTTAGTTAGAATGTGATTATTAATTAACATATAATAGGTAGAACGGTAAAATATGATAAAATTAATAAATTAATAATTATAAAAATTTAATTTTTTTTAATTATTAATTACTCATTACTATATAATGAATAAATGGATAATTCAATATAGAGATTTAATACGAATAGTCAAAATTAAATTATTGTTTTATTATTTTATTATTATATAATAAAAAAATAGTTAATTTAATGTAGAGATTTATGTAAATGTAATAGTTAAAAATTAAATTTCTCTTATATTGGTTAAAATTATTTTTTAATTTTAAATAATCTAATAAAATGGTTCTAAGTAACACGAAAATAATGAAGAGTTCAAGATTTCTATGGGCAACTTAGGCTATTGTTTTTATCTTTGACCGGTTAGGAGTTTGGGATTTGCTATTGTTTAATTAATCTTGCACTTTTAGAAAAGGTTGATCGTGTTGGGATTATTAAAAAAAAAAACGTAAGAAAATATTGAAAGGTTGCTAGCCATGCTAGATTTGAAGTGGGAGATCGAGCTATCATTAGATAATGGTAAGATATTATGATGTAGGGTGCGGTGGCATGGCTCTCGATGAAGCTTTTTCCAATGTATTAAGGTTTTGTTTGGGTTTAAAATTTTTTCAAAGTTATTTTTATTTTATTATTACATATTTTTAATTTTTTATATAAAACATAAATTTTATATATCTTTTTCAAATTTCAATACACATTTTTTAAATTCAAATTTAACTTTTTCAAATTTTAAAATAATAATAATATTAAAAAATAAATTAAACTAAACTCATCTCATTTCCAAATTTAAACAAGGCCTTAGACCTTGCCCATGTGAGGAAGTATTTGGACAAGAAAAGTTTTAATTAGTTAAGTTTTGTATGCGTCTTTTTTTTTTTTTGAAAAAAACAAGAAAGGTTTCGTTCTAAAACATTATAAAAAAAAAATTTCTTATTAGTATAAGTGTATAACTAGTTTTTTTTTTTTTTTTAATAAAAATACTTACATGAAACTTGTTTATTTGAAACTTGCAATTACTATTTGAATAATAACCTGTGTCAACAAAATATCAACTTTATCAGAGCACTAAGATTGGAAGTAGAATTCTCCATAACATGATAAGTATTACTGTTATAAAAATATTTTATAAATTGACGTGATTTTTAATAATTTAATTTTGTGTGATCTTCTTTATTACTATTAAATCATTTATCTTGTTATAGTACTGTTTAGGATGTTAGAATTCAATAGTAGAGATGATTGAAGCCTTGAAGGTGAAGACAAGCTCCCGTGAGCCCCTTCAAGTAAAAGGGAAGTGCAACATATCTTGATGCCTCGTAATAACAATCAATCTATTTTCTTTGGAGAGTAGCTGATAAACTAAAATCCTTCCAAGAGCTGGCATTTTGTTTTCTTGGACAATCTAAGGAAAAGAAAGATTCTAGGTTGACAAAAACGCCTAGAAACATGATAATTAATACCACTTTCTTAACCAATATTCTAATCAATGAAATATCCATATCTCCATGAACCCACTTAAACAAACAACAACTTGGTCCCTAATTCACGTACGTACCTCTGCCCCTCCAGTTGTATTTCCCCTTTTCTTTAGCTTCTATTAAACTAAATTAAATTTTATCCTTTGTCTGCACAGAAGTAAAGTAGAACCAAGACCAACTGCCCCCCCAAAAAAAAAAAAAAAAAAGTAGAACCAAGACCAAGAGATTCCTAATGGCCAACCCATTCATCCAACTTTCCTCCTGCTGCATCCCAAGAAAATCTATCAGGTTTGCATCAAACTAAGTTGCTTTTGAAACATGGAAGCAATGGAGTTTATTGAGTAGTCCAATATCTACAAATATAACTTCCAAATTAGAGAAATGTTAGTATGCTTACTCATTTTAACATCTCATATATATATATTTTTTAAAATTTTTGTTTACTTAATAATTTTAGGAAGTAATTATCAATGTATTGATATATTTTTTAAATTTTTAAAAAATATCTTTAAAAAAATATGAATAAAAAAATTGAAATAAAATAAAAAATAAATTTTATACTAGTGGTAAGGATGAGCGACAAAGTAGCAGTGCTCTTCAAATTATTAAACATTACGTAATTCAAGACCTATTTACAGGTAAAATTTATAACTTTTATCAACTCAACATATTTTTATATGCGGGATTCACAATATTTTTTAACTTCTTATAATTATATCTATAAAGGCATATTAACATTCAAATATATTTAAACTCATTTTAAATTTGTATTCACTTTTACAAAAAAAAAATTTATTTTATTCCATTTAATTATTATGATTTTATCAAATTTTTACATAAAATAAAATAAATAATTCTAAAATTTTAAATTCTAAAACATAAATAATATTAAAAAAATATATTTTTTAATAATTTTTTATATAATTTTTAATTTATCATATTATATTTCATCTCATCTATACAAAATTACAAATAAAAGAAACCTAAATAAACCTCACAAATTCACTCTTATCACTTTTAATCACTGCTATTCATAGACCTGCATGGGCCATCCCAAAAAACAAATAAATCTCTGAAACTCAAGTCAAAAATATTAGTAGCCTATAGATTCCCAGCCCCCACAACGATACAATCCAACGGCTGTAAGAGAAAACAAAGACAATGACTGATGACACCCAAAGTCCTGCAACATAGTATCAGAACTCCAAATCTGCAGAGCAAAAACTTGCTTCACTGATTATCAGACAGAGTCAAAAATTAAAAATTATTGCCAAGCACAATCTTAAGTAGATATTAATATGGATATACAGCGACAGCCAGGCAAAAGTGCAGAGCCCAAGGCAAATCCAAAGATGGGTTTCAGTTTCACCATGGGTCTAAACATGCTGCTTCTCCTGGCCATGGTGGCCACCAATATCCTCTCCCTCTACCATCTCTCCTCCACAATTCAAACCACCAACAATCCCCCCGCTCCACTCCCTGTCCCTGACCACCTTCTCCACCAGCTCAACACTATACGCGCCACCATCAACCACCTCACGCGCCTCCCACCTTCCGCCGGAGATTCCTCCACTAAAGCCACCGTCTCCACCACCACTTCCCCGCCGGATCTCCTCCTCCACTCCCAACTCTCGCCCATCGCCACATCTTGCCACAACCACCCTGACCTCCTCCATCGATATATGGACTATACACCATTCTCTCTCTGCCCTCCAGATTCCGACGAGCTCGCCGAATCACTCATCATGCATGGCTGCCACCCACTCCCTCGCCGTCGGTGCTTCTCCAAAACCCCACCAAAACCCACGTCGTCTCTTTCCCACAACTCGTTCTCTCCTTCGCTGCCGGACCAAAACGTTATCTGGCATAAGTACAATTGCAAAAGTTTCAGCTGCCTCGTGCGCTCCAACCCGAAACTGGGTTTCAACCTCTCTGGTGAAGCCACTCGATTCATGAGCTACAACGACGAACTTGACCTCCCGGTTCTACAACTTTTGCATATTGCCAAGGCAGCAAACTCTGTACTCCGTCTCGGCATCGATGTCGGTGGCGGTACTGGCACTTTCGCGGCGAGAATGAAGCTTTACAATGTGACCGTCTTGACGACGACGATGAATCTCGGTGCACCGTACAACGAGGTCGTGGCGCTGAGGGGGCTGGTGCCGCTACAAGTGCCGCTGCAGCAGAGGTTCCCGGTGTTCGACGGGGTGGTGGATCTGGTGCGTTGCGGCCACGCCGTGAATAGATGGATACCGTTGACGGCGATGGAGTTCTTGCTTTACGACATTGATAGAGTGTTGAGAGGTGGAGGTTTCCTGTTGTTGGATCATTTCTTTAGCAAAGGGGTAGATCTTGACAAGCTTTATGCGCCATTGATTGGGAAATTGGGGTACAAAAAGGTAAAGTGGGCAACAGGGAATAAGACCAATTCGAAGAACGCGGAGGTTTATCTGACCGCGCTTTTGCAGAAGCCTGTGTCAAAATGAAAATGAAATTTGAGGTAAAGTAGAGAACTTCTTCTGTTTTGTATGTATTTGCAGAGTTTCATAGTGCTTTACTGAACATGAATTTATTTTCCCGAGTTTAAAATGCATTTAATACTAGTTGGTATTGTGTATTTGTGTTGAATATAAGTTGGTTGGATCCAGCATTTGTTGGTGGGTGGTCATAAAGGGAGAGATACCGAGTATGCGGGCAAATTTTTCTGTTAAGAAGATTAGTGAGAATAGAGAGTGACAAAACCTGAATCTTGCCATGGATTCTTGACAACAGAGAGAGACGGAAGCAAGAAAAACAGAATACAAATCTTGAGATCTGTCGTAAACAAAAAGTATAAAACTTGTATCTAAAGTGAGCAAGTCTTGCTTTATCCCAGACGTTATACCATATAAGTGGTTTGGTAAGTGAATAACTGAGTGAAAATAAGCATCTACACCAGTAGTTCTGAAAATTGCTAAAGCATCAACCAAGTTATTCCCTTTTCTGTAAGTATGAATTAATTCAAAATGAAAAAAAGAATGGATGCTGAGTATATCAGTCCACATTTCAAAATGCTTCCAAGGAAGCTCTCGTTTTTTGTTGAACCAATTCACAACAAGTATAGAATCTTATCACCACTACTGATTCTAAGATTTGCATCTGATAGCATAATAATAAACCATATTTCAAAGCAGAAAGTTTGGTAAATACGGTTCCCATGACCCAGATGGCAAGAAAAACCATAAATAAACTTACCGTCATGATTTCTATTCACGCCCTCACAACTAGCTATGCCAGGATTTTCTTTTGAAGCCCCATCAATGTTCAGCTTGAATTTACAAACAGGTGGAGGATAACGTTTGACTAACAAAGGCTTAAGAACCCTTGTTGGAAGCAGTTAGAGGAGAATTTAGTCGTTGCACTAAATGTTGATGATCTCTGTGACTCTCGGCCAATCCCAATTGATTAGTCGAAATTTTTTTCCACATCATTGATGCTGTTCTTGGCCAAGAGTGTTAAATGATGTCTGTATGCAAACTGAGGTTAACTTTGAGAATTTACAATACTTAGAAGTGCTAGCTGAAATGCCAGGTACTTGTCTTGTTTGCATTAGTTTGTTCCATTATCACCCAGTTATTTAGTGCTTGTGGAGTTAGATACCACCTTAAAATTTACAAACTACTCGTCATGGTGGCCCTTTCTTTTGATGTGTCTAAGTTTAACGTTGAAAAGCAATATCCATATGACGCATTCATGAAAAATATCTTGAGCCCTAGATCAATAACTCTCATCTGAGTCCCCATATGGCCATGTTTTGGTTACTAATTTTCTTGATATCTCCCTCTCAAAACAGAAGTAGTCTTTCTTTTTGGGAGTGGTATGAGTTTTCCTGGGAAGAAAACATTTGTTTTAGGCACACACAACGAATTCAACAGTGATAAAGAAAGTTAGTTGACATGCTTTGTGTTGAACTCGATCATCCCTTCAAAGTACACATCCCCTCAGTGGGATTAACGTGTATTGCATAAGTTTCTTGGAATCCAAACAACCTAAAGATAGATCGGATTCTTGTTTGGTTGTGGGATGTAGTTTCATATGTCATTATGCACCATGGTGGTTTGACCTCTCTGTGAGTTATACTTCTAGTACGAATTGAGGGTTGTGGAGAATTCATTTAAATTTTTTTTTTTCTTTCTGTACATTATTTTCCCCTGATGAAACCTAAAAGGAATTTATCTAAATAAACAAACGTGTATCAAAACCCATAACTGTTTTTAGTGCTACTCTGCTACTTCAATTCTGACTTCTTTTGGTGGATTATGGTTGACCTGCAGGTATTCCTGAGATTATTGACCCATCAAAGGATTAGATGTAGAGGGTTGTAGAATGGAAAGAATTATATGTTCAAGTCTGGATAGATCCACACGGGATTTTTGAGGTGGATAGCCTTTACTGGTCTTTGAGTAATTGTTAGATTTATTTGTTTACCCTCTCTCAATATTCAATAATCCATGCTAAATGAAATAATGAAAAATGTAATCTATTTTATATCCAAAACTTAGATTGAAATTATGAAAGTTTAGACCATTCATCTTCTAATTACTTGTTTCGTTGGTCATGTGACAAATCTTCGACCAATTATCATGATGAAAAATAAACTATGCCCGTTGAAGAGCATGGTGTTGGCGGTGTTAGAATTATTGAACGATCACTTTACTACTTTTAAAGGTTCAAATATGTTCAATTTGACCTGGTCTTGTTAGAGTTGCATTCAGAACATTGCAGCAAGTGATAAAGCTTGTACATGTCATTCTAACAAATAGGTGGGACATATCTTATTAGGAATTGGATCTTGATAAATCCACGACTCTTTGAACAACGATTTATTGTATGAAATAAATTGTATTGTAAATTACTGGAATCTAGAGTGGAAAATAATTGGAAATCATGTATACCTATATTTCGAAGCATAGTGAAGCACCTCAATTTATGGGTTTCCAGATCTTCAGGGTACGAGAAGTATGATTGGTTTTTTTTTTTTTTTTTTTTTTTTTTTGTTTTAAGATTTCATATTTCCATATGAGAATAGTCTACGAAAAATGGTAATTTGTCCCATGGTTTTGCCCCTTAAGTTTGGCTGCTCATGTATTTTATTTATTTTTACTTAATGGTTAAAGAATTAACTATTAATAAATTTATAAAAATATCCAAAACTTTTAGAGATGACTAAAAAATATTTAAAAAAGGAAAAAAAATGCAACTTATACTAAGAAATATGCGCAGTGGTACATGCTAGGCGGCCTAATGGCAGGATTGAGAAAGTAAAATAAGATGAGCATATTTCACAATGATTTCCTTTCAACGATCCTTCTAATGGTCTTTTTAAAGAAATTGATCTGGACTATAGATTTGCTAACAATCTAATCATTTCAATTGCATATAGCAAACAATTTCAGAGTTTTGGAAATCGTAACAGTCAAGATATTAGAATAAAATATTTTAATATTAATATCGTTTTTTGTATTATTTCAAAATAATTTATATATAAAAAATTATATATATATAAATACATATATAAATTATATTTCAAAATAATAGTCAATATATAAATAAATTATATATAAATATATATATATAAATAACCTAGTCTGAATTAGAATAAAAAAAAAAAAAAGAAATGAAAAAATATATATATATCAAAATTCGGTACAGTCGAAATACAGGCCGATACGGTCAGTATTTGAGACGATACAAAATAAACAGTGTGCCTGTATCGCCCAACTAACCGATACGGTATATATTGACCATATGGTACTGTATTTAAAACAATGAGCAATCTGGCTCCGGCGATCCCAAAAGAAAAAAAAGTAACCGTCCCTTCCTTGCATACAACGTCGACTACCGTTGGAGGAGGTTGTGGGAGAATCGGCTCCCTCTCCTTGTACTTTCATTTTTCGTTGTGGTTTGTTTTCATGTTTGTTGTTTATTTTTGTTATGTTTCAAGTGATTTTTAGCATGGAAGGTCAACACGCGTCCCCCCAAGGATTTTGTCCAATTCAGATATTCCAACCGGTCAAAGGATCTTCTATAAGAAGTTGCGCATGAAGTACACGCGTGGGATAGACAGCCACAGATGGATTTCATTAGCCGCCAATAGAAGCCTTCGCTGCCACCACGTGCGGCGTTTATTGGCTCTGCGATGTCAACGAGTTTGAGTTTGAGTTTGCTGGCCTGGTCGTCCCTAGCGTAGCGAGTGTTCTATACACGTCACCACAGTCATGTATTTCCACTGTTTGCATTATTCTCTTCTGTGCTGTATTATTTGTTTGTTTCATCTTTGTTTTCTGTTGTAGTTTATACTAAGTTTTTAATAAAAAAAAAATGACTATTCTCATGTTTGTCCCACTCCCCTTTTAGAGGATAGTGGTGTTAATCACCTCGTCTCTTTTGGAGAATGGTAGTGGATGAGATTTAGTTTATTTCTCTATTTAACAGAGATTCATATTTTCCGACGACCTGAGATGAAAGTCTCTGATGGTGTTGTTAATTGAAAGAGAATAGAGGTTTAGACAATGTCTGTCACTAAAAAAATTTGTATGTGGAGGTGCGTCAATCAATGGTTAGTTTGACTTATAAAATGGATTTGTCCTGTTTTTTCAAGTTATAGTTGTAACCTCAATTTGGTGGAATGAGTTTAAATTTGCTAGGAGCTACTGATAATTATATTGATTTTTTTTCTTATATGTATTTTAGTAATTTAAATATTCTTTAAAAAATAAAATTTTTTAATATTATTAAAATTTTTTTTCTTCATTTATCAGCTAAAAAAATTAAAATTAAAATTAAAATAAAAAATTACACCAATAACACGGAACAATAACAATAACAGATAGTTTTTCTTTTATTATTATTATTTAAATCAATTGGGATTATTCAGTAGTGCCGCATCACATCCGTGCACATATTACATACTTCTCTACCGTCGAGCCTGAACGATCGGACACTAGGCCTCAAGTCCAAAGATTTGCTCGGAGAATTTCGACAAACAGCATGGTCAGTTTCTTCCGCGCTCTCTCTGAGCGAGTTACTTGCTTCGCATTCTCTTTCTAAACAGCTCCTTTTATCATTAATTTTGTGTAGAGACAATTGATCCGACTTATATGTGGTAGGAGAATTTTTGGGTTTGATTCTGACTTAGATCTATTAATTGAACTGCATCTAATAATCTCATTGGTTAGGATGGTTAGTATTAGGTGTCTGTTCACGTAGATCTGACATGCATGAATAAAAGGTGCTTGATCTTTCATATTTTCTAACAGTTAGTCTGAAATCCATGTTTTTTAGAACTGGATCTTGTGTTTCCCTAAAATTAATTTAAAGGACGTACATTTATTAAGGAAATGGTTACAGCTGTGTTAATGTGTTTCTTGTACTATAATCTACTCGAAATGGTCTTTATGTTTCATGTTTATCGTGTTTTTCTTACTGATTTCAATTCGCCAATTATAAGAAAATTGATACAGAATCAGAGATACTTTCCTATCTTGCACAAGGATTTGCCTAGAAACATACTGAATACTGATCCCCGCTAAGAATTGGATGAAATTATAAAAGAAACTGAAAATTCATGATCCCAAAGAATTCTATTGTACCTCAACTTAGAATTGGAAAAGAAATTTCCTTGTTTTGTTAAACCTGCTTCTTGGGAAAAACTTCAGCCATGATTAGATATTGGCATGTCATTACTTATATGCAGGATCCGGTTTGTATACTTATCAATTAACATTGAGCCACTGTTGGGAGCTCATGAACTTTCAATTGGGTTACCACCACGGTTAATATTCTAAAAAGTAACAATTTAGGATTGCTGGAATCAAAGTTCCTATCAAACAATTTAATTTTGGTGATCAAAAAACATAATTCTATTACCTTTAATTGTTCTCTCTGAAAAGCGCCAAAAACTTGTATAGAATTCTAAGCATTGGGAGGGAATAAAGAGTACTAAAGATGCTAATTTGATCAAAACCTAATATTACAGTACCACAGTATAAAAATGAATTGACTAAACCTCACAAATGTGTCAAAGTCAGCAAATAGTCTTGAGCACCCTGCACACTTTTGTATAGGCAAAACATTCGAATAAACTGCACTTCTAAACATGGAGAACTAGACATCTGACTGTGCAAGGGCTCTAGGGTTACTGTAGCTACTTTTGGCTTGGTTAGAATAGCAGTCACCTTGATACTGCTAAGTTCAGGTTTTTGGCTCTCTCTAATCTTGCATCATCTTCATTTTGTAGGAGTCATGCCCTTCAATAAAAAATATCCTGCTTTTGGATTCTGAAGGGAAACGTGTCGCTGTTAAGTATTACTCAGATGACTGGCCCACAAATAGTACAAAGGAAGCATTTGAGAAAGCTGTATTTACCAAGACCCAAAAGACAAATGCACGGGCAGAAGGTATCTGTTTCCTTATTATTTGGTTGTGAAGTGCTTCATATTTATCAAAGATGACGTTGCAAACATGCCTTTCCCATTGCAATCGTACAAGCATTGGCTCTTGCTTAAAAGTTAAAAACCCTGATGATTTTGACATTGATATATTTCATTGATTTGGAAAGAATCATATCCTTCTGAGAATAATGTCAGGTTATCTGCATTGAATCTGGTTTGTGAGAGATGCTCGTTTTGTGTTGATCTCTAGAATATGACTTATTCTCCTGTTCTCTGTCTTTATGGTTGATTAAAAGCATCCATGTACATGTACATTGCTAAGATTCTTGTTGTTTACAATTTAACATCTTGCCATTTTATTGCCTCTCAAGTTCTTTGATAAATTCTCGATTCCTCAAAAAAACAGATTGCCTATTACTTATAAAATAAAAAATAAAAAATCTTGCTACTTTATTCACAGCAGAGATAGCAATGTTTGAGAACAACATCGTTATTTACAAGTTTGTTCAAGACCTTCACTTTTTTGTTACTGGGAGTGAAGATGAAAACGAGCTCATCTTAGCCATTGTTCTTCATGGATTTTTTGATGCAGTTGGCCTTCTTCTCAGGTTTCTCATAGTTGCTTTTGTTCTTCACCCTTGTTTAATAATTCAGTTGTTTTTATTATTCATTTATCAACTCTTTTATCTACTTTGATAAAACTATGTTTTTGTGGTAGAGGCAATGTCGACAAGAAGGAGGCACTAGAAAACTTGGATCTCATTCTGTTATGCCTCGATGAGATTGTTGATGGCGGGTAAGTAATATGTTGTTCTACTTATAAAATAAGTAATATGCTTCTTTGTATATTTTTTGTCTTTCCTTTTCTTTTCAACTTTTCATTTATAAGCTTGTTGGCTTCATTTATTTGTGTCTTCTACTTTTCTTGGTAGCTAAAGTACAAAATCTTCAAAAATCATAAAATCCCTTGACTGCAGATATTTTTTTCTTGATAAGTAAAATAAATATTCTACCAAAAACCCTTGACTGCAGATATTTTATCCGGTGAAATTAGTTGTGGAAGTTTTATTTGTGAAACTTAGTAATTATATCATTTTTGCAAGGCATATCATGCATGTGAGTCCATGAAGATTTCTAAAACAATGGTTGGAAAATGATTTTCCTGAATCATTTTCTTCAGTATTCTGTTTATCTGGTATCCACTTAGTTGGGGTGTTATAACGATTGAACATGCTAGTTTTAGCTGGGCCGGAATAAAACCTTTTGAAGCCAGGGGAGTGCCATCTGGTACCATAATGTTCTTCTATCATGTTTTTAAAGAAACTTTTTTCATAGTTTGCAGTCATTATCTTTGATTTTCCGCAATTATCATATCATGAAATAAAGAGCTACTCAGCAGAGTAAAAAAAGTTATTATATTCACTTAGATTTTATTGAACATTACACCTTTTCTATAGTTGTTTAATGCTATTTAGAATTATAATAGCTCTTATATGAGTTCCAATTTTTTATTTTGTCATATTCATTAAAAGAAACTGCGTGGAGTTATTTTTTCATAATCATTCTGGAAAATGTCGTTTTTCAAAACAACATATTGGACATGGATGGGAGACACTTTTCTAATTTAGTCCTTTACCAAAAGTCAATACCAAATCGCAAAAGACACACTTTAGCAGAATACACTATAACTTTTGGTAGGAGGATATGTCTCTCCATGTATAGCCGCATACCATACACGTTTGAGTTTCTCTTTATCCAGCTCGTGTTTGTTTCTCTTTCCTTGGCTTGTGTTTCTGACTCAGTGAGTCAGCAAAGAGCGCTCGTCTTCCCACCCAGATTTAACTAACTTGTATTTGCTATAGTATTATTCTTGAGACAGATGCAAATGTCATAGCAGGGAAGGTTGCAAGTAATAGCATAGATGCTGGAGCTCCTTTGTCTGAGCAGGTATATATTAAGATCCCCCGCGTTGGTCTCAACCCGATCCCCACCCTATTACTTTCTTCTCTTTCCCTTGAAAATGAATTAAAGTATATATGGAAGAAAATTATTTTCATTACCTAACGGCTACCACTTATTGCTACCATATTTAAGTTGTTTCATTTGTTCTATTTGTAATTTATTATTATTCTTTTTTTTTTTTTTGCAGACAATAAGTCAAGCATTAGCCACCGCACGTGAACATCTAACAAGATCCCTTCTTAAATGATGAATCTTTTTTCCTTTTTTTTTTTTCACTTTCTAGTTCCATTATATTGGGTGTACTATTTTATAAGCATAGATTTCATTTCAATCTTGCATTCTTAGTTTAGTTGATATTCATGCCTGAGTGCTAGTAACTTGTTGCATTCATTTTTTTTTTCCCTTGTAAACTTGGGACACCAAAGGCCAATGAAGGTGGTATAGAGTTTTGAGTATGTAGTTACGGGTAATTTAACACTTTTATCACAAAATCGGCCAAGAACATACCCACCTTTGCGGCGGGCTGTGCCCACACATATATAGAAGCATTTGCCCGTATTTATAGAATAGAAGTGATATACACAATACAATATTACACAACACTTACACGGCACATGCTTTAAAGTAAGAGCATTTATGTAAATTGTCTTATAAAATTAACATTACATAAATATTCCTACTTTAGAACATATGTGTAAAATGTTGTACAAAGTGTTGTGAATTTACCATTTCTCTTTATAGAATCCTTGACAGATAAAGCATACTTCAACTTATTTTATCTTATCATCACAACTTTTCTAAATCTCCATATACTTTTCTAAATTTTCATACAAAATATAATAAATAATTCAACTTTTTCAAATTTCAACACATTGATAATATTAAAAAGTAATATTTTAATAATATTTTATTCAACTCAACTTAACTTATGTCAGCTCAACTTGACATCCAAACGCAACCTTAAACTTACTGCTAAGTAAGCATTCCACTTCAGGCGAGAAGTTAAAATCGGGAAAATGCATATCTAAGAATAGCATTTCTCTTTATAAAATATTTTAAAAGATCGGGCATCTTACCTTTTTTTTGGCATTTTGTGAGCGAATTTCTTTATAGCATTTAAAACGTATGCATAGCGTCTAAATGCATTGGACACTCATCGATACATTTTGATCATAAAATTTCTTTATTTTCGAATAATCAACTCAGTTTCGGCATACACAACAAATTCAACTAAGAAGTGTAGCATGCGGTACATCTCTAGTACAGTGCAGTCTTATTCCATGTTTAAGCACAAACCAAGCTAGTTGGTTCAGCTTTTACATCATTTATTTTGTGAAGGGCTAGATTTGACTCGTCAAATACGGATCAAAGAAAATTTTTTTTTACGTGACTTTCAAGTCGAAGTTTCAATCATATCAATCATTCATGATCAGTCTTTAGATAGAGGGATGGGATGAATAAACAAAGTTTGCACTCGGTCCTTACTTTCATGTTGTTTAACAGTGTGCCCATCTCCGTATTGGTACATGATTTGGGACATCCTTGCAAAATTCAATCCAAACTGAATAAATTCTTCACAAAAGGGAGATCTTGCAAAGAGTTCTTCATTATACTTCTTCCATGTCTCCCTAATCAGGTTCCTTATACACTCACGAGCATCTTCTTCACTAGCACTAGTATCATTCATGTAATAGTGAATTTATTTGGGATTATCACCTCTTTCAAATCCATCATGGTTTCCAAATTAACATAAATATAAGCATGTTATCCTATGTTCATGATCATGTGATCAAGAAGACCGAAAATATATATTTTGGCGAAAGATTTGGGATGGTGCAGTTTGCAAACCTTAGATGTTCTGAGATCATTCGCAAGTCGTACAATCATTCCTTGCCAACGAATTATATTGGGATAGTCTTCCAATAAATCCAAGGTTTCCTTCGTTATGGGATTCGTGACAGTAAAATAAGAATGCAGTAGTAAAAGTGGTGATGATATTGTCAGCCATTCAATTTTAATGTACTCTTGAAGGCTAGGTGTATTTTTGTTGTAGTAGCACCTTGCCTCCATTAGATAACATCTACATAAATCTGTCCACTGAAATATTTATGATGGATCAATGAAGCATAAGATCAGTTATAATGGACAACAGATTAAAGCTTGAGTAAATAATGTTGAATATATATATATATATATATACATAGTATTAATATTACATATATACACAATTGTAGATTGCATAAATACCGCGTAACCGCTTTAAAAATATGTAGGGTCTACTATTAAAAAATTAATTTATTTCATGTGGATCCCGTAGTAAAAAAAATTAAAAAAATTAAGAATAGGGTTTACTTTTTTCAAAGCGATTATGCGACAGTTACACAATTTATAATTGTAAATATATTTTTTCATGTACATAAGAGTGAAGCTCATACCCCCTTCTTAAGGTAGTAAATGATGTTGAAACCTTTTTCCTTCGAGGCATCCAAAGCCAGTTCATTAATAGAGTTGTAGAGGTTAAGGAAACATAATTGCATATAGTAAGGAAGTTTTTCCATTTCATTGACATCCCACCTACATCACAAACATTACATCAGCATTTGGGTTAATGAATAGCTATATATAATAGATGAAACAATATTAGAGATGTATCACTGCCATTAATACAAACCTCTCAACAACTTCCATGAAGAGTTCAAGTTCTTCAAAAGTGCAATAGATATCATGGCATCATCTATTATTGTTATTAGTGCACCGAGCTTTGTTAACATTTTCCTCAAAAATCCGAATTGGGGCTCAAAGGATACTTCCATTGTCCATAAGAAATTCTCCATCACCTTATCCCTCACAAAACTCAACTCTCCAAGGCCAGTGCTCCTCCACTACCTTTGTATGAGACAAGGAAATAATATCAATTATAGAACTGTAGTAATTAATTTTTTTACCTTTCTAATCGTCAATACTAGAAAACTGCTTATTTGCAATCATCTATTTATAGCAAAATGACTATTTACAACTAAAATTTGTTTGTTTTCGTCGTAAATAATTACTCACAAATACTTATTTCTTATAATGCATATATATCTCACATGATATATTTTTTAAGTGTCAAATTATAAGATCATGAGTATAAACGTCCCTTTTACCTTCACACTTCTTTAATATTTTCTTGATGGACTACTTGTACCAAGTTGAAATCCAATTCTGCAAGCTGAAGCAAAATAGGGTCCATGTCTTCTCTACTCCTATATACATCAATGAACCACCTCGCTTCCAACCTTACCACCCTCCAATGCAATGGAAACTCCAAGGCGTGGTTCACCATCACACGAAGATTTTGATCTTTGCTTTTCACCACAAAGTCTTTGAGATGTTTGATTGTAAAATTTCTTGCTTTCTCCAAGATGCTTTCACCTTCCATCAAGAGGAAGGAGGCTTCGTACAAAGACAACATTCCCTCGACATCATCACAAAGACATTCTTTGAATTCTCCTCTTCATTAATAAAACTCTTGAAAATATCTGCAATCGGCAAATTAAGCTCACTGGTTAATAAATGATGTGTTTAATTAATTATTTTTAATTTGTCAAGCATTACTAGCTAGTATGTTGTTTTCCTTGAAGAGATGTGGCATATAAACTTTGCTCCCGGCAAACATCACCTCCATAATGAGTTTTGTGTATTTTGTCCAACATCCTCCTTATTTCATCTTCAAAGTGGTAAGATAGTCCAAGTCTTTGCAAGATGTCGATCTTCTCAACTTGCTTTAAAGGATCCACCATTTTGTGAAACATCTTTGTCACTTCTCCCTTCAAGTTCTTAATTTTTCTGGTGTATGACTCCGCCTACCAGTCCAAGTTTTTTTGATTAGTTAGGCACTGATAATGCAAGTGTTGAGGAATAATCTCCTATTACATATGGACATGAATTAGGTCTTGGGCATGTTTATAAAGAATAAAAAATTCACTCTTGTTAAACCGGTTTTAAAAGATAAGTTAAGTCATCATGAATTTCTTATAAAGCAAGAACTATTGAGATAAAAAAATAAAAAATAATAGAGATATATTATATAGCAAGAGTACTTACCTTGTATTCACTTTTTAATGACTGGATGTAATCATCATGCCAGATGGTAGGAAGAAAATTTCCTGATCGTCGAACGATAGTGGAGTCACTTGGGTTTTCTGCAAAGTCCATGCCTTGGAATGGATATTGAGAAACATCACTCTTTCCTTTTGTAACATGTGCAACAACTGGCTTCATAGATGGAAGCAATGTACAGGGATTGCAACCTCGTACTAAATCAAGAGCGCTAAGACACATTGAGTAGGCCATTAATTAGCGAGGCTTTGGTTTTCAAATTAAATGGATTAATCTGTGGAACATACAATTCAGATATATGATCATGCCTTTATATATCCTTGGGTGGCTATCATCTCTATGTCACGGCATTAAAAGCATGCACACTAGTAGATTTCAAAGATTTCGTGTTCATTTAGACAAGGGAGGCTAAAGGTGTGGGTGGCCACCATATATAATAAATATATTGGTTGGTTACATAAATTAGGACCTTTCAGAGAGGTGATAGTGCTACCGGCCGGCCTAAGCAATTATAATAACTTTCTTCATTAATTCTATTTCTTTTTTCGATGATCTTTTGGTTATATATTGATTATTAAATTATAATAACTTTCTTCATTATATATATATATATATATGTTAGGCCAGGGGCAACGTGTGAAAGGTAATAGTTAAGTGAAACAATTTTTACCAAACTCAAGATGACAATATTTCCAACCATTTTACCGACTCTTGAGTTAAAACCTTATACTTTTTAATTAAAAAAAAAAGTTAGAACCTTACAGAATCATCTTGGTATAATTACCATCAAATTTATTATGAAATGATCTACAGCAAAGTGAAGCCTTAATTTATAATAGAAGGTATTAAATAAAGAGACAAATAAGAGCATTTTCATTAGATTATGCAAATGATCATCTAAATGCAAAATTTGCATAATATCATATATTATTCTCATATTAGACTATTTATCTATTAGTCATAATAATAATAATAAAATATTATTAATTTCTTTGTTTCAAAAAAAAATTAAAAAAATGAAAATATACATCATAACGTGAGAAATTGGAAACTTTTCTACAATCGTTCATGAACAGAACACTACCAACACCCATCCGGGAAGAACTATACATGTACAGTATAATAAATTAGGCATTAATGAGACGAGATGAAACTTATACATGCATAGTATATACGAACAAACTTATAAAAATGACTTTAATTGTGCGTAATTCAACACTGAGACGGAATACAAAGTAGCACGAGACTTAACGGACGTTAACGAAAAATAATCTGAACTTTATGGAAAATAACAAATTCTGTTAAGCCCAATACTTTTTCGTTAGACAGCCAATATAACTCTCTAGAAGGCTAATTGTTACCGTATTCATGACGTGTCCAATATATATTATGGTAGTACGTATTCTACCACTTTTGCCCCAACAAGAAAGGTCTACATGAAAAATCTGCTTATATGTGACTGGCAATACAAGCTGAATGGCTACAAATTAGAAAAAAATTAATGTATAAATAAATAATAATATTCAAATAGTACTACCTTATATTCTTCGAATATTAAGAAATATGAACGTGCATGTTCTCATAATTATATATTATTATTAGCGAACCCAACAACTTTAGAGTACTTCTTTAGAGGGGTCCCGACTGCCTAGTTAGCACAAAATGCATGCATATTTGCTCTTTTGAAGACTTTTCAATCAGGCTGATCAAATTTGGGCCTTTTAACCAAATTAAAATAAGAAGAGAATATTGTTTGGCTTCAAGCAAATAGCCTTAATGTTTTCCATTTTGCCCCAAAATGGATTGAAGAACTAAATGATTACACACTCAAGATGCATATCTATATAATTTGGTGCATGAGTGGATATAGATTTCACACAAATGAGAAAAAGCGATATAGAAAAATTCAAAATTGTATCATCATATAAGTCGGAGGAAGCTATGGGAGGAAAACATGATTCACTTCTATGGAGTCTTCAAATATATCATTTGGTTAAAGTAATTGAGGGGACATATGGTCTTATTGTTTATTTGTAAAAGTGGGATATCTCAAATCCTAGATTGGGAGTGCGTAAGATGAATTTCTTTGTTAGTGTCAATACATCTTGTACATGGTATGAGAAGGATCCTTTCAGTCTTTCTTGTCAAGCAAATCAATTAAAGTTATTTACTTAAATGATCTTGAATATGGAAACTCATAGAGAATAATACAAAAGTTTGCATCAAGAAATATATACATACATATATATACATATATTATATATATATATATATATATGGTTACATTTTAGAGTCAAATGGACAATAGGATCAGAATTTGATTATCCAATAAATGAAAAAACATATTAAGAAAATGAATAAGATATCAATTTATTTGTTGATCTAAACCAATATAACATGATTCCATTGCATAGAGAATATGTGGAACCATAAGTAATTAAGGGCGGCGTGTTAGAAGATTATAAGTGAATTGAAGTGTCTAGTAAAGATGAAAACAATTGGTTAAGCAAATCTGATAGTAAATTATAGTTGTTTTTGTATAAGTATCGTTGTTGTAAAAATAAGAATATTTTTACGAATAATAAATTATTACAATTTAAAGTAGCTATGCCTCACAAATGGAAAGCAACTCGTTTAGCATCTCCTTCCATTACCAACTCCCTAATGGATTCAGCTGCCACTTATGGTCGGCCAACATCACTAGATCCAAAATAAGGTATATAATTGTGAAATTGGAAAGATTTATGTGATGATTTAAATAATAGTATTTTAAAAATAAAATACAAAGCTACACTAATTTTATTAAATTATTATTTAATTTATAATTAGTGTATTTTTGGATCAGTCGTTTCGCACTATCTTAATGATGATTTTGAACTTAATTTTTGCTGGCAAGAAGATCAAGTAACGGTTGGTGAGCTAATGAGACATGCATTCTAGAAGTACAAAGATAGATGACAAGCACACTATCCAAAGTTGAATAGTGCAACAAAGGCGCGTCAAAATCTGTTCCAAAACATGACACCAAACGAATGAGAGAAACTGATAAGTTTGAATATCCAGCATATCAAGTAATTGCAATGCTATCTTTCTTTATTCTATATGTCAGATTCATTAAAAAAATATAGTAATAATGTTGTTTCTTTTCTTATTGCAATGGAGTACAATCAACAATACAAAATCATGCAGATTCTAGATCCTCATCGACTATAAAAAAAAATGGTAACGTTATACTACTAAATATTAATGTATCGACATTTATGATTGAAGTTACATATAGTTTTTCTTTTTGCATGAACTAGATAGTCCTACTGAGTATAATCTGAACCAATTGTATGACCTTAAATCGCATACAAATCGTGATAATGTTTGAACCAGTCTCGAAACAGAAGCAAATGATATAAGTTTATTTATTTTTTATTTATGCCCAATAATATTTATGTTATTTATACTGTCTCTAATTATTTTTCTTTTCTTCTTCTTTTTTCTTTTGTAGGAGAAGTTGATTTCACTTCGAGAAACTATTGTTACGTTGCTGCATCTTATGAATCTTTTGTTTTTTTTTTTTTTATAGGTATAAAACATGGAAAAATGTCACATCTTATGAATCTTCTGTTAACAATGTAGAGATCTTTTCTCAGGTTCTTGGACCTCGTTCCAGATATTTCAGGAGTTTAAGACGTCGCGTGAAACCTTCCTAAGCATCATCATCGTCTCAAGGCAGATTCAATAACGACTTTCGAAAGTTAGAAGATGCAGGGCTCAAGCTGATTGAATAGTTGAGTTCCAAGCAACAAGATCAGTTGGAGGATCAATTATTACATCAGGCAGCGGATATGGAGGCACGATTGGAACAAAACATGTAAAAGAAGATGGATATTCAATCTAAAAAAATATTCGAATAGATGGAGTTAATCATGATGTCGGCCCAAAACTTTATGTCACTACCAACTTAGAATTTATTTTCTTACTTTATGTTTTTTTATTTCGTTTTCCTTAATATCACATTTGAACAATTGTGATGTTTTAATTATAATATTTGAATATAGTTTTCTTATTTTAAATTTATGGTTTACTGTATCATGATTACCGTTTGAACATATTTTTCAGTTTTCACCACCGTTCAAACGAGCAGCCCAAAACCATTGGAATGAAATTGAAAATCATTACCTCAGTTCGGATAGATTAATGGTAGGTTCAAACTATGCATTTTTTATAATTCGATTGGATTATTTAAATTCGAACATTAACACAGGTGTTCGAACAAACGTAAAGCGTTCGAAGAACATCTTCATTTGAACATGATCAAATAAAATCATATTGTTCGAATTAAATTTCGTGACATCCTAATAGATATCCGATTGTTCGAACAGGATTTATTCTGTTCGAATAGGATTTTGGGACGAAACCATTTCAATCCCAAAACAAAAACAAAAAATCATTCGAACAGGCTAGCCACATTTCTACCTAAAATTATTTTTTTGATACAAAAAAAATATTTGTCTCCAAAAACTTTTCGAGACGGACTTTTTGAGATGAATTCGGGATTAAAAAAATAATATTTAAAAATTTTTTAAGACGAAAATGATATCTTTTAGGATGAAATCTCCCAAAATGGTACTTTTGAGATTACCCAGGTGTGATCATGTAATTAATCAAGGGCAAAAATATGGTCCAATATAAAAAAATTTGAAATACTAAAGAGGCTTTTTCCAGACATAAGAATAGATTTGAGAATGAACTTCTAATTGTATGTATGTATTTCAATTGATGTCCATATTTTAGATATATTTCATCATTAAAATTCTACCACATCTCCATTTTATATCTATTTTTTCATTAAGATTCAATTGATGGGAGCGTGTAAAGGACCTGTTTCACACTATCAACCACATAAATAACCTGCAACAACAAAGGGGATCCATTAGGCGCCCAAGAGAATTAGCTCCTATGCAAAAGTTCGAGAGATAGTATAAATGCAAGTGTACAAAGAAATTAATTAAAGTTTATGTTACCTCCTATGGGCTATTTATTAATGGATGTAGATGCGTTGAAGATTAATGTTTTAAATATCGTATTAGTGAGCGTACTAGTCAAGGTACTGAAACGAAATATTTCAGTATCAGTACCGTTTCAGAATAGTCTATACATAAAAAAAATTATATATATATATAAATACATATATAAATTATATTTCAAAATAATAGTTAATATATGAATAAATTATATATATAAATATATATGTAAATAATCTAGTCTAAATTATGATAAAGAAATAGCCAAAAAAAAAAATGTGAAGTTCCGAAATTTGGTACAGGCCAGTACACATGGCCGGTGATGCCGAAATTTGGGCCGGTATAAAACAGACCTAATTTCTGTAGTGGCCATTACTTTGGTACGGTATGTACTGACTGGTACGATACGAAATTTAAAACCATGCCAAAGATTGTTGATAATTATCAAATCTCATATGTTTATCCTCCGTAATCTCCTTATAAGAGAAGAGGAGATTTATCCTGTTTTATAGACGTTATCTGCCGCATAGTCATGGTTGCGGACCTTCTGGCCGTGAACCTCTCAGCCCCAGATAATATATTGGGCTAATCTCCTATGAATTTGGTTACTGTAGAGGTCTAAATATCCCCTCCAGAATGTTTTCGAAATGTCATCAATTGTAGTCTTTCTTCCTATAGGGTATTAAATGCACGAACATGCATGTCATAATTTTGGCTAAGGTTGTTAGTTGTTTTCAACCGCCATCTAGACATTTATTGACCAACCATTGAAGATATATCTAATATCACATTTGCCCAATGTGTTGACTCCAATGGCATAGATTCTTTCCTTTCTCTATATGTGTTTAGGTCATGCCTATTTTTGTTAGTTTATCCCATGTTTTTGTGATTTGACCATTGATATATATATATTTTTTTTAATAGTTAAAGAAGTGACTATTAGTACATACTAAGCAGCCGAATAGCATGATCAAAAAGTGAATAAATCTTAGCCATATGTACGTAAAAAAAAAAATATATATATTATTTTAATAGAAGATCTCACTTCTTTTCAAACGAAATACATGTGACATGACTTGCAAATTTTAAGACCGTATCTAATATTTACATCTTCTCATCAGATTAAGTTTTTTAGACAAGTAATAATTTCACATTGTATCATAACCAAGTTAAGCTTAAACTTAAGCTTTTGTGAAATCATATTGTGTTAAAAGTTTAAATTGATAAAATGAAATTGATTTTATTATATATTTTATATCTTAACATCTAACATTACTCTTTTTTGTTCATTACAATTGAGGGGCAAAATGACTTATTTTTATGCATTACAATTTTAGAAAATCTAATCTTAAACGTTCATTAATTATTAGAAAACATAATTGATACGCCATTCTTTGTCACACTCTAAACCCTAAAATTCGAATAGGAGTTTTGAGGGATCTTAATCCCAAATTTTATGTACAGCTATGCGCGCATGTCTTTATAGGCCAATGAGAGCTTTGAATCACGTAAACCAAATCAAAATTTGAACAAGTCATTAATACAAATTACAAATTTTCTTCGCAGTCGTTAAAGATTACATTATAACATTCGTGAATCACATCCATCGATTTCTCCATGATCCTTCCCTCTTTTCTAAACCAGTCTTAACTTCCAAAATAAGTAGTAGCAATCAGCAAGATTAATCACTACTTTTTTTTTTCTTTTTTGGCGTCAGGAGCCTGCAGAATGTATAGAACAAGCATATAATCATTGTATGAGAAGATAACCCACATGATCTAATGTGTCACCAGCAGTTGGGGGCAAGTTATTCCGAGAAAATCTTGAACGAACTTGGGCATGAGTCGCTGCATCATGATGGAACATCTCAACCAACTCATCAAGCTCCAACGTCCTAACTTCAACCTGCTCCCCCGTAAAAGGCCTCTTCAACCCAAGATAAACCAGTCCGACTACAATTAGTAGAAATCCCAAGAAGAAGAGGATCGCCGCAAATAAACCAAATGCATATGGTGTACTCTCTGCTCCCGGGATTCCATCAACATTGATCCCGAATAACCCGGTGATGATAGAAAGAACAAGGCCACAGCCCCCAAAAACAGCAAGATTATGGGTTACTCGAAGGCTTTTATCCTGAATTGATATTTCTCAAAAATGGAAAACTTATGTTAATATAGGAAGATAGATGAAATGAGTGGCCACATCAACTATTACCCAGTTCTAAAAAATTCAGAGTGTAGATTTTGTTTTGTTCATTTTCACAAACCTGCAGCCATGCACGAACGGTACTTTGCATCACATCTTGAATGGTAAACAAACGGTCACGAACAGCTTCTTGTTCCTCAATCATTTCTCTTGTACTTTTTCTTATTCCCTCTAACATGCTTCTTGCCACATTTCCTCTCAAATATTGGAGAAGTTCAAACACAATCTCTTCTCTTGCATGAAGTGACCACTTCACTCTGATCACCTGTCATAGGAACTGCAAAATTATATATTGCAGTCTTCCTATATATAAAATTCAGTGGCTGGGCAACCTCACAAGACTGTCAAACAGAAATTAGACAATAACTGATGGTTTAAGAAATATGGAGCCGTTATCAAAAAAAGAAAGAAAAAAAGAAATATGGAACCAACGTATAAACTTGAATCTTCCCACTTTACATGATTTCTTTTTGATAATTCATTTGCATATTTTTGAAATGGTATTTAGTCAAGAAGAATTCATTTTTTTAATAAGGCAAGAAGAAATCGTAAGACAGAAAATAATGTAAATGACAACCAATGCAAATGTTCCTCCAGTGTTAAATATGTAAATCTTTGTTTCACATGAGCGTCAAAACCAAGCCTGTAATTTCACGTGGGCGTTAAAACCAAGCCCCTAATAGTATTAGAAATCCACATAAGAATCAGCATTTAACAATCAGATATATCTTAATCTACTCACTGTCAAAACTAGCATATAACATGCTAAACATAACACTCTCTCTGTCTCTCTGTCCACCGAGTATTTTTGGAGGAGCATCACCATTCCCATCCAATCCCATTCTCCATGATCTCTGGGCCTTCTACAACACTTTGGTTTCTTGGATAGATGACCCATGTGTAAACTCTTGGAAATGTGAACTTTTTTACTGTACCTTCAGTCACAGGTTACAGGATGGGATTTTGAATATTAACATAAACTCCAGCGCTCAGCCAAATTCAACCACTTGAAAAGAGAGCAAAGTTAAAGCGGTTCTACTTAAAAGTTGCTTGGACAACCTGTCTGTACCCGATAGGCAGGATAGTATTCAAGGATGCTTGATAGGAATCCAAAAGGTGAAAAAGTTTAATCCATAGTTGTCTACTCAGATGTTTGATTCCGATTATCTTATTGAAAAAAGGTATAAAATGCAAGGAAAAACGGAGTATCCCTCTAAGTTCTGGGAATATCCCTCTAAGTTCTGGTCCAGTGATTTTTTAAATCTCATCCAACTCTTCTTCTAATTTGCTAGGACTACAGAATTTTTATTTGCGGTTCATTGGAAAAATTGGTTCAGTATCCCTTTTTTTTACTATATTTTAGTGCCCTGTTTTAACTTGTGTTTACTTCTGTTTTATGGCGATATGGGGCATTCTTTGGTCCACACTGTAATGTGCATCTTATTTATTTGAAAAAAGTAATAATATAGTAACTGCCATCACAAAGAAAGAAGTAGGAAAATAAGTGAAAGGGCCACTTTATAGAATTCATCTAATGTTATTACTTACTTAGCAGTTAGGACATATAGAATTCCATAAATATCATATACCAGCTGGCATACTCGTGGATAAATTTCAGTCTCTATTCCAGCAAGGAGAAGTAACATACCTGTCTCGATAACATTCTGATTTCTTGGTTGAGAATTACACTCAAGAGTTGCATATCTTCACGGTTTCTCCTATTCATAGTGTAAATCGTGGGTCAACATTGTAGTACATCAACGTCGGGCAAAGAATATTTTGAAGATTATGAGGTAAAAAACCTGTTCATGAACTTCAATTCAATCTCATCTGCTGCCCCAAATATGTCTTTACGAAATAGCCTATGAAAACAAAACAAAAAATATTAATCAAAGCCACACAATTCCACAAATTATTATGACATGCATGAGGAAACAGAAATATAACTAAACTATTGATATAGGAAAACTGACAGATTTAACATCCATCATATATCGATAGAGGAGCAATCCGAATGGTAATAACTAATTCTACATCCTTCTGCCTCAACACAATTCAACAGTACTCGCCACATGTGTGAATATGCATGAGTATGTGTAGTGAGAGAGGGAGTGAAATTCTCTCGATTCTTTTTGTTTTATGACGAGGAACTCTGGAGACCATGCAAACACAAACATGAATTTTTACCCAGTCATACCCCATACCCATGTAACTCGCCCACATGATATGGATCAGGTAAATCAGCAGCTCACTGAGGGTCAGTGGCCCCTAAAAATTGTTTGCATCCCATGGTTTAAACCTTAGACATGAGGGGAGCATACCCCCAAGACCAAGGTTTACCACTTAGCTCAAACATCATTGCATAAAGTTTACTTCTACTATTATATTTTATTTGGTACTCTTGGAATTCACAGGTTAACTACTAGTTCATCATCCTTGAAGACAACATCAACCCAATTTGAGAACAGAAAAGAAGATGGACATCAATGAATTAATCAAGTTTTTGAGAGATATGGGACTGGACAAATGGAGAAGAGATAGTTTTGTTTATTAAAGGTAATCTAGAAGTTTTATTCATAGAATAGATTATCTTTACTATGGGATAAAGCCCTGATTCGTTTTTCATTTGTAAAATAAGGTAACTCCTCTTCCACATTTAATAGGACAAGGACTAGATGGAATAGCAACAAGCCCTCAATGAGATGTATTGCTTACAGATCTACTAAAAACACCATATCAATTAATGCCAATAAGTTGTGTTTTGAGTTGTATATTTACGTTAGCAATCCCAAGCCAAAGATAAAACAAAAGTTTAGTAAATTAGAAGATCATAAACCAGTAGAGAACTGCGAAACCTCTGCCAAGATCATAACAAACAGTTTGCCTTATGTCCAGGAGCATTGAAGTACTTCTTCACATGGCAATTGATAAAAAGATTGAATAGATTTTTTTTCATAAGATTAAATATACATCAACAGACAACAACCTTAGAAGAGTATTTCATGATCCATAATACATGTCAATTACTTTTGTACACATCATGCCAGTCATGTAAATTACCAATATATGTGACAATATAGCTAGAAAGAAACGGGTGGTTTTGGAGATATTTTTCTGATAAGTGGGGGAAATGGGGGCATTTCACACAACTTAAGAGATATCGTTGATGACGAGGAATCCTGGAGACCGTGCAAACGCAAGATACATTTAACTTGGTTAAATCCTGGACCCATGTAACGCATCCCCATCACACAGATCAAGTAAATTATTGGCTTTTCACTAATGGGATGTGGCCCCTAGAAATGGTTTGCACCCAAGGACTTGAATCTTAGACCTGGAAGGAACATAACACCAAGACCAAGGCCCTTACCACTTGGGTCAACCCCTAGAAGCGGTAAAAATTAAATACATGAATCTACATCAATGTCCATGCGTTATAAAGTAGTAATCGAGCAATATTATTACCTATCATCCCATCGAGTAAGGCGGCAAGCCAAATGTGCAATGACTTCATGCAGTGTTCTTGGTGCATTATAACCTCCAGAAGAAAGCAGCTCCTATACAAAAGCAACACACCAAATCAATGATGCAAAAATGGAGTAAAAAGTAAAGTTATGTACGTTTGCAAAGAGGGAAAGCTTATGATATTTTAATGGGAAAGGCCAAACAGAACAAATATGTTTGGATTGATATGTAGATAATTTATCAAAAGCTTGGGGATCTTTCAGCAAAGAAGTAGAAAAGTTGGTGACAATTTATTAACTTTGCTTCCCCTCTTCTGGATGTAAATCAATCCCTGTTTCAAACCATAAACCTTGAGACCATTAAACATATCTTTTTTTCAAGAATGAACAACCTGAACTTCTGTGATTCCCAACACATTTGCCCTGGAAACATTTCCCTTTAAGTGCAATGCTGTTATTAGGAAGTTTTGTGCTTGCCAAGATCGAAGAACAATGGGGATGTCATCCTCATCAACAAAAGGAACACCAACTGATTGTCCCAAGAGCTCAAATAACAGCCCCCCAGCGACTCTAACTGGGACCTGAATAACAGTACAAAGCACAATAAAGAATCTAACACAATCAGAGTTTCAGAAAAGTTTGAAGGCCACAATTCAAGAACTTTTGAAACATTTTTCATTTAAGAAATTATAGATATTTATTTCACCGATCAAAAAAAAAAATAACAATTATTTATTTCATTCAACTTATGAAGCACTGTTTTTATAAAAAAAAAAAAAATAACAGAGAAATCTGCAGACTACTGGTATTGTGCTTTACATAGGACTTTGTGCAACTGATGACAATATATTATAACTATTTAATATACGCTTTTTTCTTATTGATCAATAAAATTTGTTTTGCCTTTCAAAAATAAACATACACTCGTATCTAGAAATTACCTATCTAGAAATTACCTAGAACATAAAAACTCTCAGAATGAATCGTACAATTATTCAACCTCATGTTCAGCCCAAGATACAACATTCATATTTAGCTCCCTTGCACAGATATATAAATATTTTTTAAGTAAATTCATTTAATTAAAAGTCCAGAGGCAGCTGTAGTACACATGTTTTATACAAAAGATAACACCCTTGATTATTACAATAAAAACAAAAAACCAGCAAACCAGAAATATAAGTGGTTATAATAGGTTAGCACTCTTTATCTGCATGGGACTCTTGTTACCTATCATAGCTTCAGGTCAATGATCACGTGCTACATGCTACTCAGAATATATGTTGTGTAATTCATGAAACTAGTCATACCAATAAAATTGGAAATTTCATATACTTGAAAAGAAATCTACCTCGTAAAAAAGGTGTTTCATCCTGTCGCTAATTAGGTGACTTTCATCGCTTAGAGCTAAACTTACAGCCGGATGTAACAGCTGAGAATTGCTGAGCCATGCCTGAACCGAGGGGTGACCGGCAGACACATGGCACCACCATATGGGCCCTACTGGACGTTCCCAATAGGGAGCTGCTAGATCTGCAACAGTTAGGTCATCATCTATGGACTCAAACTCCGGCAAGGACAGATCAGCAGCCACTTGCACAGTTTTGACAAGTTCTGAAATTCTAGCCCAGCCAATTGGTGCCCAATGACTACCTTCAAGTCTTTCTATATGCTGGCATTGGCTTGATTGATGAGTATGACCATCATTGTAGTCATCAAAAGAAGAAGTCTCATTGCTTCTGGATTCTTTTAAGGAATATAACTCTAATAGTTTGTTCCCATCGATTGTTGGGGAAGAAGACTCGGCTTTTCCATTTGCAGGCACTTGCATCTTTAAATCTTCAACATCCACTTGCCATCGAGATGGGATTTTCGAACGAGATCTTGAATGAATTGATTTTTTTGGGCCCCGGACGAGTTCAAAAGCACAAATGAGCCCATCTGTCCAAAGATCATTATGCACATTGTCATCTTTATTAGAATAATTTTTATGGCCTCCTGGTCTCTCCATTTTATTGCCAGGGGAAGTAGAAGGGTTTTCACTCGTCACATTCTTCATGTGTTCCATCTATCAAATATAGAAAATAAAACCATCAGATAACATCTATATTCTCTTGACGTTCGGTGGACAGGAAACAATGAATAAACAAATATCAATTAGCCTTTATCAGCCCTTCACACAAAATAAGAAGTTCGCAAGCATCTATTTTCTGGAACAGCTTTATTGAGGCTAACATCTGTAGGAGCTCGTTTTAACATCCTGAGAAGTCAAATATGGTAGCATAACTTGGAGAGAATAAAGGTTAGCTGCCAGTGGGCCATCCCAAGCTAATGGTTTGAAAGCTTGTGTGGGAAACAAAACTCAAAACACTAAAACATATTTCACCATCTCAACAGAAGTCAAAAACTCCATGGGTATTCAAGAAATGCTTATTTTCCACCACCATCATTTAATTCACATTTAACAACTTAAAAAGGAAAAAAAAAAAAAAACATATTTCTCACCCTGGAATGGAAACAAGGGTCCTCAACTACACAACCTTTGTACGTTCTTTTTTCAAACATATTTCTCCACCGCTCTTGTTTTCGATCCTCAAATTTCCAAAATTCTCTTCATCTTGGTTGATAGAATTGTCCTTACAAAAAATGTATCCGCCCAACATCATAAAAAAATCTATCTAATTGGTAAAGTTGAACAAGATCGAGCCTAGTAAGCATGCAAGCGAATAAAGCCAACACAAATCAAGTGCATTAAAAAGAAAAAAATAGCAGCTAGCCAATGGTTATAATTAAAGAAATGACTACGAAAGATTAACATAGGAAGGAATTAGGGAACGAAATTACCAGAGAATGAAGGTTCTGGGTAAAGCGAACGAATTTCCAGAGAGAGTAGGCGTTAAGCAAACATGCACCGTGGCAGGCAAAGAAGGATCAGTGTGATTCAGTACTGGAATCAATAAAGCTACTCGCTATTAATTGTTACGACGAGTAAATTAAACTTGTTAAGGCGGACAGCCGTTCTGCTCTGGTTGGTTTATAAGAAATATCATAAAATTATCACATTTTAATTGAAAAAAAAAAAAAGTTACATAACTTTCTACTATTCACACAATTATACACCATACTTTTTATTTTTATTTTTTTTCTTTCATCAATTATTTGATAAATGGATAATGAATAGAACAATTCAATTAGTTTTAAAAAATTATACTTAAAAAATTAAAAAATTAAAAAAATTAAACAATTAAAAAAATTCTAAAAAAAAATGATGTATGAAAGTTGAAAAAGTTGAATAACAAAGTCCTATTTTAATATCGTATATTATTTGAAAACCATTTATAGCAAATGCCAAAAGTAAAAAAAGGTATTTTAAACAAGGGAGATAAATTGGTGTTCTGATCTAAAGATTGGTTGTCTAAGGTTCCACAATAAATAATAATAAATAAATAAAAATTCTACAAAATACTAAAAAGTTAATTATTAAAAAAATTGAAAAAAGTTATCTAAACTAAACGAGGTTAACCTTGAAAATTGAAAAAAAAAAATTAATTTTCCACTCCAAAAAATATAGACGTTATAAGGTTTTAGACAAACTCTACAATTACACTTGAGAGAGTCAAAAGTCATAATAAACTTAAAGAAAAAAAAAATTCAAAATATTTAAAAACTCTCCTTTTATATCTAAAATTTACAAAATTTATTTCATTTCTCTTGTACTTTAGACTCCAATGAGTCCAATCTCTAATTTGAAACTCTCTTACATCCATCTTACTCGTACTTGAGATTAGCAGCCTTTTCCATCGCTGCATCCCACTGGGCCATACACTATACATGTCTGTTGTGCTATGGTTGACGCAGGTAAATTAAAACTGAAAATTTTGTTTTATACATACACTATACATTACGTTTGTCTTATGGTCTCTAGAGTCTTGAACATCCTTTGATTTTTTTTTTTTTTTGTCTTCTTCTTCAACCCTTGGACCGAAGGTTTCACAATTGAATTCACATAGCCCATAGCCATGTATTCCTTGACTTTTTTCAAATATTATTTTTTTCCAATTTTTCATTTTGAATATTAATAATAATATATTTTATTTTATTATGCAAATTATCAATTTTATATAAAAATAAAACTCATTTGTTATATTAAAATAAAGCTCATTTGCAGGTTCAATTATTTAATGTTAATATTTATTTTACTTTAGAATATTCATAAGCATGGTAGAATTTATTTTATAGAGTAGATATTATTCTTTTTTAACTATATGTCTAATAAAAAATATGCATCCGGATATGAAAAACTCAAAAGAGAGAGAGAGAGAGAGAGAGAGAGAGAGAGAGAGAGAGAGAGAGAGAGAGAGAGAGAGAGAGAGAGAGAGAGAGAGAGAGAGAGAGAGAAGACTATATATATACAAATAAAAATAAAAAGCTACACAACCTCTCAAACTCCCACACACACCAACCTCTCATAGTCGGTCCATACCGATCCGGTTTTATTTAGTCCAGAATTGGTCCAGGGGGACCGGACATTATTTAAAGGATCAAATTCAACTTAGAATTCTATAAAAATCAAATTTATTTTTTGGCTCAAATTCAATTATTTGCAATCCATTTTACATTTTTATCACAGATTTAAGTTAAAAAATATTAAAAAAACTTACTCTTAGTAATACTATTATTACTTTATTTTATATTACAACTCTAATACTCTTAGTACTTATATATATAAGTATATTAGTACTTATATATATTAGTACTTATATATTATATATTATGGTTGTACATTAGTATTAATAATTTATACATTAGTACTTATATACTAATATAGAAGCATTTGCCCATATTTATAGAATCCTTGCTAGCGAAAGTCTACTTCAACTTATCTCAACTCATCATTATAACTTTTTCAAATTTCCATATATTTTTTCAAATTTTCATATAAAATATAATAAATAATCCAATTTTTTAAAATTCTAACAAATTAATCATAATATTAAAAAGCAATACTTTAATAATATCTCATTCAACTCAACTTAGCTTAGCTCAACATCCAAACAAAACCTTAAATAGACTGCTACGTAAGCATGCCAACATCTGGTGGAAAGTTAAAATCAAAAAAACGCATATGCAAGAGAATAGCATTTCTCTTTATAAAGTATTTTAAAAGATTGGGCATCTTACATTTTTTTTTTTTGGCATTTTGTGAGCGAGTTTCTTTATAACATCTAAAATGTATGCATAGCATCTAAATGCATTGGCCAATCATCGATTCAATTTGATCATAAAATTTCTTTATTTTCGAGTAATCAACTCGATTTCGGCATACACAACAAATTCAACAAAGAAGTACAGCATGCGGTACATCTCTAGTACAAATCAATCTTATCCCATGTTCAAGTGTAAGCCAAGCTAGTTGGTTTGCCTTTAACATCATTTATTTTGTGAAGGGCTAGATTTGACTCGTCAAATACGGATCAAAGAAAAAAATATTTTTACGTAACTTTGAAGTTGAAGCTTCAATCATATCAATCATTCGTGATCAATCTTTAGATAGTGGGATGGGATGAATAAGCAAAGTTGTACTCGGTCCTTACTTTCATGTTGTTCAACAGTGTGCCCATCTCTGTATTAGTACATGATTTGGGACATCCTTGCAAAATTCAATCCGATTTGAATAAATCCTTCACAAAAAGGAGAACTAGCAAAGAGTTCTTCATTATACTTCTTCCATGTCTTATGTTCATGATCATGTTCCATGTCTCCAAATTAATACAAATATAAGCATGTTGTCCTATGTTCATGATCATGTGATCAAGAAGACCGAAAATATATATTTTGGCGAAAGATTTGAGTTGGTGCAGTTTGCAAACCTTAGATATTCCGAGATCATCCGCAAGTCGTACAATCATTCATTGTCAACGAATTATATTGGGATAGTCTTCCAATAAATCCAAGGTTTCCTTCGTTATGGGATTCATTATAGCAAAATAAGAATGCACCAGTAAAAGTGGTGATGATATTGTCAGCCATTCAATTTCAATGTACTCTTCAAGTCTGGGTGTATATTTGTTGTAGTAGCACCTTGCCTCCATTAGATAACATTTACATAAATTTGCCCTCGGAAACATTTATGATGGATCAATGAAGCACAAGAGTTATAATGGAAAACAAATTAAAGCAAGAGTAAATAATGTTGAATATATATATATACATAATACTAATATTACATATATACACAATCGTGGAGTGCATAAATACCGCATAACCGTTTTAAAAATATCTAGGGTCTACTATTAAAAAATTAATTTATTTCTTATGGGTCCCGTAATAAAAAATTAAAAAATTAAGAATAGGGTTTATTTTTTTCAAAGCGATTACGCGCAATTGCACAATTTACAGTTTTAAATATATTTTCTCATGTACATATGAGTGACGCTCATACCCCTTTCTTAAGGTAGTGAATGATGTTGAAATCTTTTTCCTTTAGGGTATCCAAAGCCAATTCATTAATAGAGTTGTAGAGGTTAAGGAAACATAGTTGCATATACTAAGGAAGTTTTTTCATTTCATTGACATCCCATTTACATCACAAACATTACATCAGCATTTTGGTTAATGAATAGCTATATATAATAGATGAAACAATATTAGAGATGTACCACTGCCATTAATACAAACCTCTCAACAACTTTCGTGAAGAGCTTAAGTTCTTCTAAAGTGTCATAAACATCATAGGCATCATCTATTATTATTATCAGTGCACCGAGTTTTGTTAACATTTTCCTCACAAATTTGAATTGGGGCTCAAACGACACTTCCATTGTCCATAAAAAATTCTCCATCACCCTATCCCTTACAAAGCTCAACTCCCCAAGGCCAATGCTGTCGACAAGAAAACCTAATCTAGCATTTTTATACACCCAACAACCAATACAAGCACATTCACCCAAATATATACATGAAATGCTAAAGAGAAGATGAAAGTATACTTACAATATTCCACGCGCCAATCGTAGGAAGGAAGGAGGGAAGGGTTTTAACTCAAAGTGCAACTGCGTGGAGGTATTTTGTCGTAATCATTCTAGAAAATGTCATTTTTCAAAACAACATATTGGACATGGGTGGGAGACACTTTTCTAATTTAGTCCTTCACCAAAAGTCAATAGCAAATCGTAAAAGACACACTTTAACAGAATACACTATAACTTTTGGTAGGAGGATATGTCTCTCCATGTATAGCCGCATACCATAAATGTTTGAGTTTCTCTTTATCCAGTTCGTGTTTGTTTCTCTTTCCTTGGCTTGTGTTTCTGACTCAGTGAGTCAGCAAAGAGCGCTCGTCTTCCCACCCAGATTTAACGAACTTGTATTTGCTACAGTATTATTCTTGAGACATGCAAATGTCATAGCAGGGAAGGTTGCAAGTAATAGCATAAATGCTGTAGCACCTTTGTCTGAGCAGGTATATATTAAGATCCCCCGCGTTCTCTCAACCCCCTGTCCCCACCCTATTACTTTCTTTTCTTTCCCTTGAAAATGAATTAAAGTATATATGGAAGAAAATTATTTTCATTAACAAACGTCTACCACTTATTGCTACCATATTTAAGTCGTTTCATTTGTTCTATTTGTAATTTATTATTATTATTATTATTATTATTATTATTTTGCAGACAATAAGTCAAGCATTAGCGACCGCACGTGAACATCTAACAAGATCCCTTCTTAAATGATGAATCTTTTTTCCTTCTTTTTTTTTTTCACTTTCCAGTTCCATTATATTGGGTGTACTATTTTATAAGCATAGATTTCATTTCAATCTTGCATTCTTAGTTTAGTTGATATTCATGCCTGAGTGCTAGTAACTTGCTGCATTCATTTTTTTTTCCCTTGTAAACTTGGGACACCAAAGGCCAATGAAGGTGATATAGAGTTTTGAGTATGTAGTTACGGGTAATTTAACACTTTTATCACAATATCGGCCAGGAACTAACGCACCTTTGCAGCGGGCTGTGCCCACACATGTAGAAGCATTTGCCCATATTTATAGAATAGAAGTGATACACACAATACAATATTTCACAATCCTTACTAGGGGTGTTCATCCGGGTTCCGGATTCCCAAATCCGGAACCCGGATTCAAAATTTCCTTAAACATTTTTTAAAAAAAATTCAAAAATGTTAAGAAATAAATAAAATTTTAAACCGGGCCGGATACAACCCGGCCCGGATGAACACCCCTAATCCTTACACGGCACATATTATAAAGGAAGGACATTTTTATAAATTGTCTTATAAAATTAACATTATTTTACATAAATATCCCTATTTTACAACAAATATTGTTTAAAATGTTGTACAAAGTGTTGTGAATTTATCATTTCTCTTTATAAAATCCTTGGTAGCTAAAGCCTACTTCAACTTATCTCATCTCATCATTATAATTTTTTCAAATCTTCATATATTTTTCCAATTTTTCATACAAAATATAATAAATAATTCATTTTTTTCAAATTTTAACACACGGATAATATTAAAAAGTAATATTCTAATAATATTTAATTCAATTTAATTTAATTCAGCTCGGTTCGATTCAGCTCGACATCCAAATGCAGCCTTAATCTAACGGCTAAATAAGCATGCCGCATCAGGAAAGTTAAAATCGAGAAAATGCATATATAAGAGTAGCATTTCTCTTTATAAAATATTTTAAAAGATCGCGCATATTACCTTTTGTTTTATTTTTATTTTTTTGGGCATTTTGTGAGCGATTTTCTTTATAGCATCTAAAATGTATGCATAACATCTAAATGCATTGGACAATTATCGATTCATTTTGATCATAAAATTTCTTTATTTTCGAATAATCAACTTAGATTCAGCATACAAAACAAATTTAACTAAGAAGTGTAACATGCGATATATCTCTGGTACAGCGCAATCTTATTCCTTGTTTAAGCGCAAACCAAGCTAGTTGGTTCAGCTTTTACGTCATTTATTTTGTGAAGTGCTAGATTTGACTCGTCAAATACGGATCAAAGAAAAAGACATTTTTACATAACTGCGAAGTCGAAGCTTCGATCATATCATCAATCTTTAGATAGAGGGATGGGATGAATAAGCAAAGTTTGCACTCGGTCTTTACTTTCATGTTGTTCAACGGTGTGCCCATCTCCGTATTGGTACATGAATTGGGACATCCTTGCAAAATTCAATCCAATCTGAATAAATTCTTCACAAAAGGGAGAACTTGCAAAGAGTTCTTCATTATACTTCGTCCATGTCTCACTAATCAGATTCCTTATAAACTCACGAGCATCTTCTTCACTAGCACCAGTATCATTCATATAACAGTGAATTGATTTGGGATTATCACCTCTTTCAACTTCATCCTGGTTTCCAAATTAACACAAATCTAAGCATGTTATTCTATGTTCATGATCATGTGATCAAGAAGACCGAAAATATATATTTTGGCGAAAGATTTGGGATGGTGCAGTTTGCAAACCTTAGATGTTCCGAGATCATCCGCAAGTCGTACAATCATTCCTTGCCAACGAATTATATTGGGATAGTCTTCCAATAAATCCAAGGTTTCCTTTGTTACGGAATTCGTGACAGCAAAATAAGAATGCATTAGTAAAAGTGGTGATGATATTGTCAGCCATTCAATTTCAAGGTACTCTTGAAGGCTGGGTGTATATTTGTTGTGGTAGCACCTTGCCTCCATTAGATAACATCTACATAAATCTGCCCACTGAAATATTTATGATGGATTAATGAAGCATAAGAGTTATAATGGACAACAAATTAAAGCAAGAGTAAATAATGTTGAATATATATATATATATATATACATAGTACTAATATTACGTATATACACAATTGTGGAGTGCGTAAACACCGCGTAACCGCTTTAAAAATATGTAGGGTCTACTATTAAAAAAATTAATTTATTTTATATGGGTCCCGTAGTAAAAAAAATTCAAAAAATTAAGAATAAGGTTTACATTTTTTAAAGCGATTAAGCGATAGTTTCACAATTTATAATTGTAAATATATTTTCTCATATACATAAGGGTGACGCTCCATACCCCCTTCTTAAGGTAGTGAATGATGTTGAAACCTTTTTCCTTTAGAGTATCCAAAGCCAATTCATTAACAGAGTTGTAGAGGTTAAGGAAACATAGTTGCATATAGTAAGGAAGTTTTTCCATTTCATTGACATCCCATCTACATCACAAACATTACATCAGCATTTGGGTTAATGAATAGTTATATATGATAGATGAAACAATATTAGAGATGTACCACTGCCATTAATACAAACCTCTCAACAACTTCCGTGAAGAGCTCAAGTTCTTCTAAAGTGCCATAGATATCATAGGCATCATCTATTATTGTTATTAGTGCACCGAGCTTTGTTAACATTTTCCTCACAAATCCGAATTGGGGCTCAAAGGATACTTCCATTGTCCATAAGAAATTCTCCATCACCCTATCCCTCACAAAGCTCAACTCTCCAAGGCCAGTGCTCCTCCACCACCTTTGTATGAGACAAGGAAGTAATATTAATTATAGAACTATAGTAATTAAATTTTTTATCTTTCTAATCGTTAATACAAGGAAACTGTTTATTTGCGATCATTTATTTCGAACAAAATGACTATTTACAACTAAAATTTGTTTGTTTTCGTCGTAAATAATTAGTCACAAATGCTCATTTCTTATAATGCATATATATTCCACATGATATATTTTCTAAGTGTCAAATTATAAGATCATGAGTATAAACGTCCCTTTTACCTTGACACTTCTTTAATATCTTCTTGATGGACTGCTTGTACCACGTTGAAATCCAATTCTGCAAGCTGAAGCAAGATAGGGTCCATATCTTCTCTACTCCTATATACATCAATGAACCACCTCGCTTCCAACCTTACCACCCTCCAATGCAATGGAAACTCCAAGGCATGGTTCACCATCACACAAAGATTTTGATCTGTGCTTTTCACCACAAAGTCTTTGAGATGTTTCGTTGTAAAATCTCTTGCTTTCTCCAAGATGCTTTCACCTTCTATCAAGAGGAAGGAGGCTTCATACAAAGACAACATTCCCTCGACATCATCACAAAGACGTTCTTTGAAATCCCCATTTTCATTGATAAAACTCTTGAAAATATCTGCAATCGACAAATTAAGCTCACTAGTTAATAAATTATGTGTTTAATTATTTATTTTTAATTTGTCAAGCATTGCTAGCTAGTATGTTGCTGACCTTGAGGTACATTATATTTCCTTTGTCTTAGCAATCTAAGTTTGAGAGATGTGGCATATAGACTTTGCTCCCACCAAACACCACCTCCATAATGAGTTTTGTGTATTTTGTGCAACATCCTCCTTATTTCATCTTCCAAGTGGTAAGATATTCCAAGTCTTTGCAAGATGTCAATCTTCTCAACTTGCTTTAAAGGATCCACCATATTTTGAAACATCTTTGTCACTTCTCCCTTCAAGTTCTCAATTTTTCTGGTGTATGACTCCGCCTGCCAATCCAAGTTTTATTGATTAATCAGGCACTGATAATGCAAGTGTTGAAGAATAATCCTACATTACATATAAACAATTAAGTCTTGGACATATTTATAAGAAATGAACAATCATCTTTTATTAAATTAGTTTTATGAGATGAATTAGGTCTATCATGAATTTTTTAGCAAGAACTATTGAGATAAAAAAATAAAAAATAATAGAGATATATAGCAAGAGTACTTACCTTGTATTCACTTTTTAATGACTGGATGTAATCATCATGCCAGATGGTAGGATGAAAATTTCATGATCGTCGAACGATAGTGGAGTCACTTAAGTTTTCTGCAAGGGTCCTGCGTTGAAATGGATATTGAGGAACATCAGGCTTTCCTTTTGTTACATGTGCGACAACTGGTTTCATAGATGGAAGCAATGTAGAGGGATTGCAACCTCGTACTGAATCAAGAGCGTTAAGACACATTGAGTGGGCCATTAATTAGCTATCGAGGCTTTGGTTTTCGAAGTAAACGGATTTATGACCTGTGGAACATACAATTCAGATATATGCCTATATATATATATGTCCTTGGGTGGCTATCACCTCTATGTCACGACATTGAAAGCATGGACACTAGTAGATTTGACTAAGCACGTACACAAAACACACAACATAAAGACCAGAACGTGCACATGGGCTAAAAAGTATAAAGAATGAAGTGGACGTTTAGCAGCCGTATGCTTTTGATGACTTTATTTGAAATCTAAGTAACTAGAACGCTCCTATCCAAAAATATTTTTAAATATTAAAAAAATTATTTAAAAATTTTTACTTAAAAATCATGTAAAAACAACTAAAGAAAATATAAAAAATAAAATGGGATGGGATGGGATGGGATGGGATGGGATGGGATGGGATGGGAACGGGAGAAATAACATTTTCCATAATTATATTATGTTTCTTCACCCAATTTTTTTTTTTTCTGCTGCTTTGGCTCTTGTGATGGCTCTTGTGAGATCTCATGCTTTTATCAATTCCTCTGTTTGGAATAAGGTATTAAAAAACAAGGGAAAATACATTTCACTCTGTAATTAATAGATGTAATTTCCATTTTGCACCCTAAACTATTATTAATTATTGTTGACATGCATTTTATATCTTCGAGCTATAAAAAATCTGTAATTGACATATAAAACTTATTTGGTTTGATGATTAAGATTGTGTCATATATATCATCTATTTTTAATTTTTTTTATATCCTAGCTAATTATTATAATTGACTATATAATATTTTAGTTTCGATAATTAGGAGATTGATGATGCAAACCTAATTTCGAAGAGAGAAGAAAAAAGTGCTAGATAAATTCATTTAATTTGATCTATTTTTCATTTATTATGATTTGATCAATGATTATCAAAATTGTGTATGGCAACGACATCAAAAATTTATTTGCATAAAAATATTTGCAAGTCTGCAAGTCTACAAGTCATAACAAGTAGTAAAGTGTTTTATAGAAAATGAATGTTGAACCCATAAGAATTAATTATGTTATTGAATATTGAAATTCACAAAATTAAATCCTATTTGAAAACCAAAAATAAATTCAGCGATTCTACTATTTAAATTAAAGTAAAATACTTAGCAAAAATAAATCTACGAATAAAAAATAACGCTTAAAATCTAAGAATATAAAAATATAATAAAAATAGATCTAAAGTATTTGATTTCACCTAACAAATCCCACACAATTTATTCTTTCTAATTTTTAAATTCCAATAGTCCCATATTGATGATTAAAAATTCCTTAACTATTCAATATCTTCTCTCGAATAATATTAAAAATATCTCTAACTAACAATTCCATATTACTATATGAATTTAATTAATTGGAGACTCATTACATTCTTTGAATTTTTTAAAAAATCACACTAGACGCAGTAAAGTATTTTTACTTTCGCTCAACTAATGATGTTTAATCCTAGAACTAAAATCACAAATTACCTCTCGATCTCATTGTAATTCAATTGATCAAACAATAATTCGTAAAAAATTGCAAGCACTAAGAATAAGAATTAAACACTCAATCATAGAAATATTAGAAATAAAATAATTCAGAATAAAAATTATATTTTTAATGCTAGACTACATCAACATTCTTAAAAATAAATAGGTCATAATGATATTAAAAGGAAAATAAATAAAATTCATATTCTTCGTTAGAATCAGTTGATAAAATATACAATTCTTGCATCTATCCTCTAAATCTTCCTCCTCAAAAATACTTGAAAGAAAATCTCCAAAACACTACTAATTGTGCCTCTTGGCTTTTTTAAATTTTCTATTCTCCATTTAGGTCTACTCGCTCAGCACATGAAACTGTCATTATTTATTTATATGTTGTGTCGTGTCTTTGTTGGATAATGGAAGCCAAAGTCTCAAGTTAATTTCATGACTATGCCGGTTTGTTTTGGGAGACAAAACAAAAATTTTAAATTTATTTTAAATTCATCATTATATTTATTTTAAATCTTCATATAAAATATAATAAAAAACTCAACTTCTTCAAATTCTAAAACAACTTTTTCAAATCTAAAAAAAAAAATATATATATATATTAATAAAATAAATGCCAACAATATTTTTTTTTTTTACTTTTATCCTATCTCATCTCATCTCTGAAAATAAACAGAGTCGGTCTGATTTGTTTTTAGAGATGAGATAATATAAGTTGAGATTAAAGTAAAAAATTAAATAAAAAATTATTATAAAATATTTTTTTAATATAATTTTATATTAGCATTTGAAAAAGTTAAATTGTTTATATTATTTTGTATTAGAATTTAAAAAATATATAATGATTAGATGAGATAAATTAAGATAAGATCATGTGTATTTTGTAAATAAATCAAATCTTATAAACCTGATTTTTTTAAAAAAAATGAGATCAGACCAATTAAGTCCCGTGTGAATTAGGTCCCGTGTAACTGAGTGCTGCCTTCAAGTGAATTCTCGATTCCAGGCCAAATTAAAATTAACGCTAACCGAATACAGGTGGTCTACTATGAAGTGCGGTCTACTATGAAGTGCCGTATCCGAAGGGAAATCTAACATGAATTGAAGTGCTGTTGTAGGGCCTTCAGCAAGATGAATTGAAAAGCAGAAAACATGCTGGTCTTTTATGTAAAAAAGTGAAGTTGAATTCAAATTCAAACCCATCTCTTTTCATCAAAGTCTATTCAATGCATTTGACGGCCCATGAAATATCTCAAAGTGTGGGACCCAAAATGTAAAAATCCTTCTCATTCTTTTAAACACAAGAAGATAGATAAATAAAAATAAAAATAAAAATAAAAATAAAATAAAAACTAGAAATTTTTATAAGTAAAAAGGTAATAACAATTATGTAGAAATTGCACTTATAATAAGTCATCTATTTTTACAATATACTTTTACATCTATCTCTAATTAGAATATAAAATATAATAAAAATATATAACTAAGAAGTTTATTTTTATTATAAATAGTTTATTTTGGTAATAAATAATTTTTTTTAATTGAAAATTAATTAATTATATATATAGATTTTTCTTGTCATGTCAGATGAAGAAATTAATTGATGAAAACGTCATTTCGAAAGGAAAAATTGTTGAGAGACCGTTTGCATGGTTTGAATTATGTGGTTGTTTTGTCTGTGCTGGGAGTTGCAAAATGTTCTTTCTCCCGCTTGTTAGGGAGGTTTAATTGGTTGGAAGACATCTAAGGTTGAAGGTTCTCCTATGTTTCAGCTTTGCTCTAAGTCCAGGCTGAAAATCTTGAAAAGACAGTGAAAAGATCTGAATAACTTTCACTTCTCTAATATTTAATGTTGGATTGTGCAGGTCGGCCAAGGCTAGATTGAACACTCGCGTGGTTTGAATATTCACAATGAGGTGCTGAGGCGAGAAAATGCATGCACCAGGCGGCCGTGGATGTTATCATTAACATCATTCTCTTTCAAATAACTTTAAAATAAAGTAGTGTTTTAATATAAATTGTGTAGAAATTGTATAATGATGTATAGCATTTTTCATTATTATTACTATCAAATATGATACAATTGTGAATAATGCTCTGTAATTTCTTATTTAAATGTATGTATAGAGTATCAATTATTTATAGTATTTACATAATCAACTTAAGTGGCTCAAATGATACAAATTACATAAAAAGACATTACGTACTAAAGTAAAAATAATAAACTTAAGTACAAAATTGTAATACTCTCCCTCAAAATGGAGAGTAAATAGAATGAACTTCCATCTTGACTATCAAAATACAAAATTGTTGAGATTCTAATGTTTTAATGAGAACATCAGCAACTTAATGTTGGGATGCTACATGAAAGGTGTTGGAAATAAACCGATAAAACAAACAACACAAATATGAAATCAAATGCAAAGGTAGCAACTAAGAGAAGTAAAACAGTAAGGATAATATAGAACACACAAATTTAAGTGGTTCAACTCAACTGAGCTTACATCCACTGGGGGTTAGTCTCAAATTTCACTATGATCAAATGGAGATTACAGAGAGAGAATCAAGAGATTCTTACAGTAGAAATCATTCACCTCACGTGTATACACTCAATCCTCACGTGTTTACACTCAACCACTCAAGAAATAGAGAAGAAATGAGATTGGGAGGATGCTTTGTTCACGTGAGGAGAAATAGGGGGCTCGAGAGTTCGTCGGAGACAAACGCAGAACCGAGATCGCGATATTTATATTTATGCGATCTCGCTCGAGCAAGAGTTAATCTCGCTCGAGCGAACACTACTAGGTCAATCTCGCTCGATCTGAACGTCGAGCGAGAGTCGAGCGTAGTATCTGCCTGAATCTCGCTCGAGCGGGATAATTCTCGCTCGAGCAAGAGTTAATCTCGCTCGAGCAAGAGTTAATCTCGCTCGAGCGAACACTGCTAGGTCAATCTCGCTCGAGCTGAACGTCGAGCGAGAGTTGAGCGTAGTCTCTGCCTGAATCTCGCTCGAGCGGGACCTCAAGCGAGGGTCAAGCGAACTCTCGGGTTGCACTTTGCTCGAGCTGGATGTCAAGTGAAGGTCGAGCGAACTCATGGGTTGGACTCTCGCTCGAACGGGATCAACTTCACTCGAGCGGGAGTGCAGGGGAGGCGTGTATCCAGGCCATAACTCAACAAAAGGTCTTGATGATTCCATCTTGAAGTTTATCTCTTACAATGTGGCAGTTAAGCTCAATGTATTTTGTACGTTCATGAAAGACATGATTAGTAGCAATATGAAGAGCAGTTGTACTATCTTGTATGAAAATATTCTATATTTGATGCCTTTCTTGAAGTATCTTGTCAAAGTCTGAGGCTTTCTTTCAGAGATTGTGGTTGTAAAAAATGTACAAATTTGTGGGTGTTCTACTTATCTGAAAATCATTATTCTATTTATAATGGATTTCTTATATGCATTTGTGAAGATTTGGAAGAATTATTTTAGTGCCTGTGGTTGTAAAGAATGTATTGATTTGTAGCCATTTAGTACTTGGCTTTTATTTGTATACACGTAAAGGAAAGTAATTAAAGGTCATAGAGCATCTTTCAGTCATCACTAGTCTATCTAGGATAATGATCAGTTTACAATTAAATGTGTAGAAAACTGAAATAACACAATATGGTCCTTATAAATGTAAAGGTCTTGAAAATTGACAAAGTGGTAGATGGAAACACCACCAGATGGTCCTTATAATTGCATGCATGGAGTGGCTTCTTTCAAATTCTTCAAATATTGATTGCATGTCTATATAATCCAATTGTAAGAAAAAAAAAGTAGAGGAAAGCTTTAAGCAACTCAAAGACCAGAAATTAAAAGCGACTAATCTCAGGTGCACTCTCTCTTGACCCTCTCTCTCGACGAAAAATCCTAACTTTTATCTACATGTTTTTCCGTCGCCGGGAGGGTGGGAGCTCCGGCTCCCCCCTCCCCTCCCTCCTTTCTCTCTTCCCCTCCCTCTTCTCTCTCCTCTGTTTTGGGTTCCCCCTCCCCCTCCCACTTGAGCTTTTGATTGGTTTCCGCCTCCCGCCCGCCCCCCTCTCCCCCCTTTCTGTCTTCCTTTTTGCAGGAGTACCGGCGACAGTTTTGGGCTCTAGGGCTGTTGGCGAACGATGGTTAGTGCGCACGACATTGTGTTTTAAAGGTCTCCGAGCTAGTTTGGAAGATGCGATCGGTGTTATGCTTTCATTGTGAGCAACCGTGCGTGGCCTACACACGTATTCTAAAGCAGGGGGTTTATCTCCCACACTCCACCTTCTGATATGGCTTATTCAGCCACGCGCGACTTCGCCGAGATCAGGACATCCAGCTGTCGCGCGCCTACCGTTTCGCCACTCTATGGGGCAGCGCGTGTTTTTCACACGCCATTCTCAGTTGCGGGTCTTCTGTTTTCAGTGTTGATGTTATTTTATGTTTGTTTTGAGTTTGTTTGCTTGTGTTGGTAAGTAGTAATAAGAAGAAATATTTTTTATTCATGTGTTGTACTTTCCTCCCCTCCTTTGGAGGTGGTTTCTACCCTCCCCTCCTATGGAGGTGGAGGTAGTGATTCCCTCCCCCTCTTTGGGTGGAGAGCTCTATCTTTGTTTTTCGGAGTGTCACTCTCTCAGATAAACCATAAATCAAGATTAAAATCTATGTTGGTTTGGTCACTTGAGAGTGTTAAAAGTTAGACAATACCCATCATTTTATGTGCGGGGATGCTATAGATCCGATATTAGCTTGGCTTATAATATGGGGTTTGTCCTGTAACTAAGGGTAACAGTTTTAACTTCGTCTATTAATGGAATGCATTACAATCTTTTATAATAAAAAAAAAAACAACTAATCTCCAACTTAAATTCATCCAAACTTGTCGATCATTCAGTAGCTGGGCAACCTCACAAGACTGTCAAACAGAAATTAGACAATAATTGATGGTTTAAGAAATATGGAGCCGTTATCAAAAAAAGAAAGAAAAAAAGAAATATGGAGCCAACGTATAAACTTGAATCTTCCCACTTTACATGATTTCTTTTTGATAATTCATTTGCATATTTTTGAAATGGTATTTAGTCAAGAAGAATTCATTTTTTTATTAAGGCAAGAAGAAATCGTGAGACAGAAAATAATGTAAATGACAACCAATGCAAATGTTCCTACAGTGTTAAATATGTAAATCTTGTTTCACATGAGCGTCAAAACCAAGCCTGTAATTTCACATGGGCGTTAAAACCAAGCCCCTAATAGTATTAGAAATCCACATAAGAATCAGCATTTAACAATCAGATATATCTTAATCTGACTCACTGTCAAAACTAGCATATAACATGCTAAACATAACACTCTCTCTGTCTCTCTGTCCACCAGAGTATTTTTGGAGGAGCATCACCATTCCCATCCAATCCCATTCTCCATGATCTCTGGGCCTTCTACAACACTTTGGTTTCTTGGATAGATGACCCATGTGTAAACTCTTGGAAATGTGAACTTTTTTACTGTACCTTCAGTTACAGGTTACAGGATGGGATTTTGAATATTAACTTAAACTCCAGCGCTCAGCCAAATTCAACCACTTGAAAAGAGAGCAAAGTTAAAGCGGTTCTACTTAAAAGTTGCTTGGACAACCTGTCTGTACCCGATAGGCCGGATAGTATTCAAGGATGCATGATAGGAATCCAAAAGGTGAAAAAGTTTAATCCATAGTTGTCTACTCAGATGTTTGATTCCGATTATCTTATTGAAAAAAGGTACAAAATGCAAGGAAAAACGGAGTATCCCTCTAAGTTCTGGGAATATCCCTCTAAGTTGTCCACTCAGATGTTCTGGGAATATCCCTCTAAGTTCTGGTCCAGTGATTTTTTAAATCTCATCCAACTCTTCTTCTAATTTGCTAGGACTACAGAATTTTTATTTGCGGTTCATTGGAAAAATTGGTTCAGTATCCCTTTTTTTTTACTATATTTTAGTGCCCTGTTTTAAGTTGTGTCTACTTCTGTTTTATGGCGATATGGGGCATTCTTTGGTCCACACTGTAATGTGCATCTTATTTATTTGAAAAAAGTAATAATATAGTAACTGCAACCACAAAGAAAGAAGTAGGAAAATAAGTGAAAGGGCCGCTTTATAGAATTCATCTAATGTTATTACTTACTTAGCAGTTAGGACATAGAATTCCATAAATATCATATACCAGCTGGCATACTCGTGGATAAATTTCAGTCTCTATTCCAGCAAGGAGAAGTAACATACCTGTCTCGATAACATTCTGATTTCTTGGTTGAGAATTACACTCAAGAGTTGCATATCTTCACGGTTTCTCCTATTCATAGTGTAAATCGTGGGTCAACATCGCAGTACATCAACGTCGGGCAAAGAATATTTTGAAGATTATGAGGTAAAAAACCCGTTCATGAACTTCAATTCAATCTCATCTGCTGCCCCAAATATGTCTTTACAAAATAGCCTATGAAAACAAAACAAAAACTATTAATCAAAGCCACACAATTCCACAAATTATTATGACATGCACGAGGAAACAGAAATATAACTGAACTATTGATATAGGAAAACTGACAGATTTAACATCCATCATATATCGATAGAGGAGCAATTCGAATGGTAATAACTAATTCTACATCCTTCTGCCTCAACACAATTCAACAGTACTCGCCACATGTGTGAATATGCATGAGTATGTGTAGTGGGAGAGGGAGTGAAATTCTCTCGATTCTTTTTGTTTTATGACGAGGAACTCTGGAGACCATGCAAACACAAACATGAATTTTTACCCAGTCATACCCCATACCCATGTAACTCGCCCACGTGATATGGATCAGGTTAATCAGCAGCTCACTGAGGGTCAGTGGCCCCTAAAAATTGTTTGCATCCCAAGGTTTAAACCTTAGACATGAGGGGAGCATACCCCCAAGACCAAGGTTTACCACTTGGCTCAAACATCATTGCATAAAGTTTACTTCTACTATTATATTTTATTTGGTACTCTTGGAATTCACAGGTTAACTACTAGTTCATCATCCTTGAAGACAACATCAACCCAATTTGAGAACAGAAAAGAAGATGGACATCAATGAATTAATCAAGTTTTTGAGAGATATGGGACTGGACAAACGGAGAAGAGATAGTTTTGTTTATTGAAGGTAATCTAGAAGTTTTATTCATAGAATAGGTTATCTTTACTATGGGATAAAGTCCTGATTCGTTTTTCATTTGTAAACTAAGGTAGCTCCTCTTCCACATTTAATAGCACAAGGACTAGATGGAATAGAAACAAGCCCTCAATGAGATGTATTGCTTACAGATCTACTAAAAACACCATATCAATTAATGCCAATAAGTTGTGTTTTGAGTTGTATATTTACGTTAGCAGTCCCAAGCCAAAGATAAAACAAAAGTTTAGTAAATTAGAAGATCATAAACCAGTAGAGAACTGCAAAACCTCTGCCAAGATCATAACAAACAGTTTGCCTTATGTCCAGGAGCATTGAAGTACTTCTTCACATGGCAATTGATAAAAAGATTGAATAGATTTTTTTTCATAAGATTAAATATACATCAACAGACAATAACCTTAGAAGAGTAATTCATGATCCATAATACATGTCAATTACTTTTGTACACATCATGCCAGTCATGTAAATTACCAAAATATGTGACAATATAGCTAGAAAGAAAGGGTGGTTTTGGAGATATTTTTCTGATAAGTGGGGGAAATGGGGGCATTTCACACAACTTACGAGATATCGTTGATGACGAGGAATCCTGGAGACCGTGCAAACGCAAGATACATTTAACTTGGTTAAATCCTGGACCCATGTAACGCATCCCCATCACACGGATCAAGTAAATTATTGGCTTTTCACTAATGGGATGTGGCCCCTAGAAATGGTTTGCACCCAAGGGCTTGAATCTTAGACCTGGAAGGAACATAACACCAAGACCAAGGCCCTTACCACTTGGGTCAACCCCTAGAATCAGTAAAAATTAAATACATGAATCTACATCAATGTCCATGCGTTATTAAAGTAGTAATCGATCAATATTATTACCTATCATCCCATCGAGTAAGGCGGCAAGCCAAATGTGCAATGACTTCATGCAGTGTTCTTGGTGCATTATAACCTCCAGAAGAAAGCAGCTCCTATACAAAAGCCACACAACAAATCAATGATGCAAAAATGGAGTAAAAAGTAAAGTTATGTACGTTTGCAAAGAGGGAAAGCTTATGATATTTTAATGGGAAAGGCCAAACAGAACAAATATGTTTGGATTGATATGTAGATAATTTATCAAAAGCTTGGGGATCTTTCAGCAAATAAGTAGAAAAGTTGGTGACAATTTATTAACTTTGCTTCCCCTCTTCTGGATGTAAATCAATCCCTGTTTCAAACCATAAACCTTGAGACCATTAAACATATCTTTTTTTCAAGAATGAACAACCTAAACTTCTGTGATTCCCAACACATTTGCCCTGGAAACAATTCCCTTTAAGGGCAATGCTGTTATTAGGAAGTTTTGTGCTTGCCAAGATCGAAGAACAATGGGGATGTCATCCTCATCAACAAAAGGAACACCAACTGATTGTCCCAAGAGCTCAAATAACAGCCCCCCAGCGACTCTAACTGGGACCTGAATAACAGTACAAAGCACAATAAAGAATCTAACACAATCAAAGTTTCAAACAAGTTTGAAGGCCACAATTCAAGATGTAACACCCTGCTCCGACATCAAATTGCTTTACCAAATTTTTGGTTTTATGCATCCAAAAAGTCTTTTGGAGTGTTTCAAATTTTTTTTTTTTAATTATATTACATTATTAAGTTATTGTTTTATTTATTTATCTTTTTACGAGAATTTAACTTATCTTTTGTTTCAAATATTTGTTATATATTTTAAATGGCTATAATTACTAATTACTATATTCTAGAGTCTTTTTCCTTTAATATTTTAAAACTCTTGTTTTTTTTTATATATTTAGATATGTAGGGATTTTGTAGCACATGGTGAAAAGTTTTTGTTTCAAAACTTGCTAGTTGTCCACTTCATATTTACTATATATACATGACTCAACTTCCACCCTATGCACGTATCTAAATTCCACTCCGCTACTTTCACGGCAATAGTTCGCATATGATATTTGTAACGCCTGGGCCCAAAGCCCGTTGACCAGCCCAAGATCCACGCCCGGCCCAGCCCCAGCCCCAACATAAGCACCTGAACGACGCCGTTTGAGCCAGGTTAGCCTTCCGTTCCGTTTTCTTTTCTTTCTTTTCTTTCTTTTCCTTTCTCCTTCAACCCCTGCCCCGAAAGTTTTTTTTCCATAGCTGCTGCTTCCGACTTTCCCTCGCCTAAACCCCCACGTTCTAGGCGGTTTCTCCATCTCAGATGAAATTTATCTCCCTCACCTCCCTTTCGGCACCTATATTTTTCTGTTTGGGATTTATTTTCTGCTGTCTCCTTTCCGAGTCGTCTGGTTGCAAATCTCACCGGTGAGCTTTTTCTGAACTCCCCTGTTCTCTCTCTCGGTTGCTACATCATTTTATGGATGCGGTGCTTTGGACTTTTCTTATAATCATTGGTGATCTTGTGTATTTCGGTGGAGGTAGCTGGGCATACCTGGAACGGAAATTCTACCGCTGCATAATAATACTGCGTTCTTCCTAGCAGTAACCGATTTTCTGGGTAAGGAAATTTTATACCCTAGTTTTTTTTATTAATTGCTCTGTTTTTTTTTTTTTTTTGTTTCTTCCATTTCTTGAACCTGCTTGTGTCGGAGCTTTTTTCGAAAATGTTTGGGCACAGTTTGTATAAGGAAACCTTGGTTTATCAGTAATAGATGGGGAGTTCGATATGTTTTTTTTTTCTAAGTTATTAAAGTTTGGGGACTTGTGTTTTATGTGTAGTGGAGGGTTTGGAGTTGTTTCGTGATGGAATTAATGGATTGTTGCTGAAAATTTCTTGGGTGTATGAGATGAATATGTAGTAGGCGAGAATGATGAAATTGTTCGAAGTATTATTCATGCTCTTAAATGTTTTTGGGTGGCTGGTAGTTTGTGTTACGTCTACTAGAGATTATGAATTTTGGCAGGCAGCGTAGTTTAGCTTATAAATATTTCAGATTAAAATCTTTTGGAGTAGTCATTAACATCAGAGAATATTTTTATGAATAGGTGACGAAACTCTTAGAAGTCAAACTCAAAGTTTTGATAATTCGCTGCAGGAGTCAGGTAAGCAAGGTTTATATGCTTGATTTTTAAACTAGACGTAGACTGAGGTTGACTTTCTAAAAATTTGTGCATGTCTGGTTTTGAATTGAGAACTTGAGAAAAATCAACCTCAGTTAATTAATTGCATTATTCATGAAACTTATATGAAAGAAAGAAAAATATTTCTGCCATGCATTGTGTAGACATGAGCCTGTTTTTTGTCATGTTATTTTTTGAAATGTGGAAAAGATTATTTTTGTCTGTCTGAGAAAAATTATGCCTTGATTGTGTTGACTATGTTTTATTTATATAAGCTTTATTCTAAAAATAGTTTGGAACTATGTGTCTTTAATAACTCTGAAAACCTTTGGCATAGTATTCTGATTGGTATTTGACTCTATCTCTGCTTGCTCTGCTCTGCTCTGTCTTTGTTCTGTTTGGATTAGTACCAATTTCCTATCTCTGAGTGCACCCACTTTGGAAACAAAGTAGTTTATTGTGGGCTTTCCTATGTGCACACTTGGGGCTCCGAGAACGAATAATGGAAAGTTTTACCTCTGTCACTGCCTAGTTTGGCCACCGGGGTTTGCACAACCCTACCACGGGGGTTAAACATGGTCTTTGCTTTGTGAAATGCTCCGTTTGATATAGTGATAATGCTCAGATTTGTTATGCCAAAGTACTTTATGATTTAATTGTTTCAAAAATCATTTTGTTCCTTTATGCATAAACATGTTTTGTTCCGTACTTCATTACTTGGTAAATGCTCATGTTTACACGCTTGTATAAGTTCTTCGCTTACTGAGTTGTGGAAAAACTCACCCCCTTATCTCATATACTTTTCAAATGATTTGGTATTCCAACAGAGGACCAAGAATAGAGTTTTGACCAAATTTAAGCAGTTAGAGCCACAGACTAGATGGGGGAAAACGATTAATTTTTATTTTAGATGTTTTGTTTCTAGTTCATTGGATTTTAGAATATTATTTATTCATTATTGTTAAGCTTATTGGGAGAATGTGAACCCTCTCATTTATGATTATTCATAATCTTTTAATTATGACTTGGTGGACATTTTTATATGGATTGAGATGTGGAAAGTATTTTTATTTGAACATGGTCGGAGACCTATTATTTGTAGTCGAGGATGGATTATACCAAACAGGTTGGACTTCTCGACCCCCTACGAGTACGGGGTGTTACAGTTGGTATCAGAGCGAAGGTTTAAGATTCTGCAGACTTTATGCAATAAGGTTGTAGGAATTTGAGGTTCTAGAATTCGCCAACTTTAGGAATTATTTGAGGTGTAGAATTATATAGGATTGTGAGCTGATTTCGTATTGTTGGAGAGTGAAGAATTATATTTTATTATTTTTTTTGGTATTATATGACTTTGTTTGTGGTGGGTACCTCAATTGTTTGGGGAGTATTATATACTATTGTTTTGACCACTAAGATTTCCTGTAGATGTTTATTTTAGCTAGCTGGTTATATGTTTTAGTGAACGATTTGTTTAATAGTCCAAGTGTTCTCAGGATGCCACCTCGACGTGAGCGAAGTGTGTCGGACTTGAATGCGGCCAGAAATGAAAGGGAAGCAAATCCAAGAGCTTCTGAAGTACTTCGAGCAGCAGCGCATCAACTGATAAATGATCTTGCACAAAATCCATTTGGCCGTCACCGCACCACAAGTGAAAGGGGTTGCACTGTAAAAGATTTCAACAAGTTGTATCCCACGTCTTTTGATGGAAGAGCAGATCCGATACTGGCAGAGGATTTGGTGCAGGATATTGAGAAGATATTTTGAGTCTTGCCGTGCACGGATGAACAAAAGGTGGCATTTGCTACATTCAAGTTGACCGGGGAGGCAAAAAGGTGGTGGATCTCTGAAAGGACTATCAAGGAAGCTGAAAAGACGGAAATAAAAAGTTGGTCGCTGTTCAAGGAAGTCTTCCTAGAGCGTTTCTTCCCAGTCTCAGTTAAGGAAGATAAAGCTATGGAATTTACCACCTTAGTTCAGGGGGCGATGTCAGTACACCAATATGCAGTCAAATTTACCGAGCTGGCACGTTTTGCGGCATATTTGATTCTAGATGAAGAGAAGAAGTGTCACAAATTTGAACAAGGGCTGACAAGAAGCTCTTTGAGCGAGTAGTGGGCTTCTAAGTAAAAAAATTCACAGAATTGGTGAATAAGGCTACAATGTTTGAAAGAAGCCTTCAAAGAAGTGCAACTTTATCTGATCAAAGGAAGAGGTCTACCTCATCTGGATACCATACAAGCGTCAATCAAGGATCGTGGAAGAAGAAAAATGAAGGGGGTAGTTCAAGCAATAGGCTAGTCCAGAGTAATCGGCAGCCCTACCAGTGTAAGACATGTAACCAAGTGCATTCTGGAGAATGTAGAAGAGGGGCAGGACTATGTTTCCGTTGTGGCAAGTCAGGACACTACATCAGGAATTGCCCTCTGCAACCGGACAACAATAACGCGAGCATGTTGCCACCCCAGAGAAATGAAGTTACAGGACGAGGTAACAATTAGCGTCCTACTTCACCTGCTCGAGTCTTTGCATTGACACTAGGAGAGGCTGAAGGCAGGGATGATGTGATTACAGGTATTTTCTGTTTCTCGTTTTCTTTTAGGATTAACTTGGTATTCAATGCGGATCATTAATAGAAGGAGTATTTTTTTTTATTTTATTGTGATCACAGGCATTCTTCCATTGTTTTCTAATGATGCTACTGTATTATTTGATTCTGGGGCAACACATTTGTTTATTTCTTTGAATTATGCTAAGTTTTGCACTTGGGAAGGTGAAAGGTTGGAGTATAGCCTAGTAGTCTCGACACCGACAGGGAATTCAGTATCTTGTCATAAAATTCTCCGTGGCTGCCCCATATCTGTTGAAGGAAGATTGACGCCAACTGATCTTATAATTTTTGATATGTTTGGATTCGATGTAATTTTGGGGATGAACTGGCTGGCTTCATATCATGCCAGTATTGACTGCTTTAAAAAGGAGGTAATCTTCAAGCCTCCTGAGGGAGATGGAATTCAATTTGTGGGGTCGAAAGTGCGATCACTTCCATCAGTCATATCAACAGTTTAGGTTGGAAAATTATTGCGAGATGATTGTCAAGGATTTTTGGATTGTGTGATAGATGCACCAAAGGAAGAGTTGAGCTTAGAAGAGATTCCTGTTGTGAGAAAATACCCGGAAGTGTTTCCTGAAGACTTGTCTGGATTACCACCCGACCGAGAAGTAGAATTTGCGATTGATCTTGCTCCGGGCACAGCACCGTTGTCCAAGGCTCCTTATAGAATGGCACCATCAGAGCTCATCGAACTCAAATAGCAGTTGCAAGACTTATTGGACAAGGGTTTTATCCGACCCAGTGTGTCCCCATATGGTGCTCCAGTTTTATTTGTGAAAAAGAAAGACAGGACAATGAGAATGTGCATCGACTATAGAGAACTCAACCGAGTAACTATCAAGAACAGATATCCCTTACCCCGTATAGAGGACCTTTTTTATCAACTGCAAGGTGCACAAGTTTTCTCTAAGATTGATCTTCGGTCAGGGTATCATCAACTGAAAATCAAGGCAGAAGACGTATCTAAGACCGCTTTCAGAACCAGATACGGTCACTATGAGTTTTTGGTCATGCCTTTCGGCTTGACTAATGCTCCTGCGGTATTCATGAATTTAATGAATAGAGTATTTCATGAATTCTTGGATAAATTTGTGGTCGTCTTCATTGATGACATCTTGATCTATTCTAAAGGCAAGGAGGAGCATGAGGAACACATGAGGCTAGTACTCGGAACACTTAGGGAGGAAAAGTTGTTTGCTAAACTAAAGAAGTGTGAGTTCTGGCTGGATTCAGTTATATTTTTGGGGCATGTGGTTTCGAAAGAGGGTATTTCAGTAGACCCAGGGAAAGTGGAAGCAATAGTTAACTGGCTGGCACCGAAGAATGTTCGTGAGGTTAGGAGTTTCTTGGGATTGGTGGGATACTATCGTCGATTCATTGAGGGTTTCTCTAAAATAGCAGTTCCTCTCACCGCCCTTACCAGGAAGAATAACAAGTTTGAGTGGACAGCAAAATGTGAAGAAAGCTTTCAGACCTTGAAACAAAGACTTGTGACCGCCCCAGTTTTAACAGTTCCCACTGCGAGAGGTGGTTTTATGGTGTATAGTGATGCTTCAAGATTGGGTTTGGGATGCGTATTAATGCAACATGGAAAGGTTATAGCTTACGCTTCTCGAAAACTGAAAACTTATGAACAAAACTACCCCACACATGATCTAGAGTTGGCAGCGGTGGTATTCGCACTCAAGATTTGGAGGCATTATCTATATGGGGAAAAGTGCGAAATCTACACAAATCATAAAAGTTTGAAATATTTCTTCACCTAGAAAGAATTAAACATGAGACAGAGAAGATGGCTCGAGTTAATAAAGGATTATGACTGTACTATAAATTACCACCCAGGCAAAGCGAATGTTGTAGCTGACGCCTTAAGTAGGAAATCATTGAGTCCAGCAGTTGCAACCCTTACCACTCAGCCCCAGTTGTTAATGGACTTGGAGAGGGCCGGTATTGAGGTTATCACTAATGATACAAGTACTTTCGTGGTCAGTTTAATAGTGCAACCAGATTTGTTAGAGAGAATCAAAGCAGCTCAGAAAGTGGATTCAGCGTCGATAAAGCTAGTTGAGGAAGTTAAAAACGGGGTCAAAGCTGATTTCAGCATTTCTGAATATGTAGTTTTGAGGTTTAGTGACAGATTGTGTGTGTCGGCAGATAATGCACTAAAGAAGATAATTCTTGAGGAGGCACACCGCTCTTTATACACAGTCCATCCAGGGAGTGCCAAGATGTATCGGTAATTGAGAGAATCTTTTTGGTGGAATGGTATGAAGAGAGAAATTGCTAAGTTTGTAGAGCAGTGCCTAACATGTCAACAGGTGAAGGCAGAACATCAGAGACCAGCAGGGTTGTTACAGCCATTACAGATTCCAGAATGGAAGTGGGAGCATATATCCATGGATTTTGTGACAGGTCTACCAAGGGCTTTAAATGGACAAGATGCAATATGGGTAATCGTGGATCGCTTAACGAAGACTGCGCGTTTTGTGCCCATTAAAGTTTCTTATAAATTGGAGAAACTAGCTGAGCTGTACATACAAGAGATTGTGAGATTGCATGGGATATCAGTGTCTATTGTGTCAGATAGAGATCCTCGTTTCACTTCTACATTTTGGAGAAGTTTACAAGAGGCAATGGGTACTAAGTTAAATTTCAGTACGGCTTATCACCCTCAAACAGATGGGCAATCAGAAAGGACTATTCAGATTTTAGAAGACATGTTGAGGGCATGTGTGATGGACTTTAAAGGAACTTGGTTACGACACTTACCATTGGTGGAATTTGCTTATAATAACAGCTTCCAGACTAGTATTGGGATGGTACCGTATGAGGCTTTGTATGGCAGAAGGTGTAGGTCCCCTTTATATTGGGATGAGGTTGGTGAAAGAAAAATACTGGGACCAGAGATCATTCAGAAAACCACAGAAAAGATTGACATCATTAGAACTAGAATTAAAGCAGCTCGGGGTCGACAAAAGGGCTATGCCAATAACCGACGCCGTCCACTAGAGTTTGAAGTTGGAAATGAAGTATTCTTGAAGATAGCACCAATGAAAGGGGTTATGAGATTTGGAAGTAAGGGCAAGTTGAGCCCTAGATATATTGGACCTTTTGAGATTCTTGAACGAGTTGGACCATTGGCATATAAGTTAGCACTTCCTCCGAATCTTGCGGGAGTGCATAACGTATTTTATGTGTCCATGCCGAGAAAGTATATTCCCGATCCAACTTACATCATTCATTATGAGCCGCTGCAGATTCAGGAAGATATGACATATATTGAAGAACCAGTGCGGATCTTGGAAAAAAAAAGCACACACATTACGGACCCGTAGCATCCCCATGGTTAAGGTGTTATGGAGTAATCACACAAGCAGTGAAACTTCCAGGGAACTCGAGGAAGAAATGCGAGAGAAATACCTACACCTCTTCAATGAAGATTTTGAGCTCTTGTAGCAATTTCCGAGGACAGAAATTTGTTTAAGGGGGGAGGATGTAACGCCTGGGCCCAAAGCCCGTTGACCAGCCCAAGACCCACGCCCGGCCCAGCCCCAGCCCCAACCCAAGCACCCGAACGATGTCGTTTGAGCCAGGTTAGCCTTCCGTTCCATTTTCTTTTCTTCCTTTTCTTTCTTTTCCTTTCTCCTTCATCCCCTGCCCCAACAGTTTTTTTTCCTTAGCTGCTGCTTCCAACTTTCCCTCGCCTAACCCCCCACGTTCTAGGCGGTTTTTCCATCTCAGATGAAATTTATCTCCCTCACCTCCCTTTCGGCACCTATATTTTTCAGTTTGGGCTTTATTTTCTCCTATCTCCTCTCCAAGTAATCTGGTTGCAAATCTCACCGGTGAGCTTTTTCTGAACTCCCCTGTTCTCTCTCGGTTGCTACATCATTTTATGGATGCGGTGCTTTGGACTTTTCTTATAATCATTGGTGATCTTGTGTATTTCGGTGGAGGTAGCTGGGCATACCTGGAACGGAAATTCTACCGCTGCATAATAATACTGCGTTCTTCCTAGCAGTAACCGATTTTCTGGGTAAGGAAATTTTATACCCTAGTTTTTTTTATTAATTGCTCTGTTTTTTTTTTTTTTTGTTTCTTCCATTTCTTGAACCTGCTTGTGTCGGAGCTTTTTCCGAAAATGTTTGGGCACAGTTTGTATAAGGAAACCTTGGTTTATCAGTAATAGATGGGGAGTTCGATATGTTTTTTTTTCTAAGTTATTAAAGTTTGGGGACTTGTGTTTTATGTGTAGTGGAGGGTTTGGAGTTGTTTCGTGATGGAATTAATGGATTGTTGCTGAAAATTTCTTGGGTGTATGAGATGAATATGTAGTATGCAAGAATAATGAAATTGTTGGAAGTATTATTCATGCTCTTAAATGTTTTTGGGTGGCTGGTAGTTTGTGTTATGTCTACTAGAGATTATGAATTTTGGTAGGCAGCGTAGTTTAGCTTATAAATTTTTCAGATTAAAGTCTTTTGGAGTAGTCATTAACATCAGAGAATATTTTTATGAATAGGTGACGAAACTCTTAGAGGTCAAACTCAAAGTTTTGATAATTCGCTACAGGAGTCAGGTAAGCGGGGTTCATATGCTTGACTTTTAAACTAGACGTAGACTGATGTTGACTTTCTAAAAATTTGTGCATGTCTGGTTTTGAATTGAGAACTTGAGAAAAACCAACCTCAGTTAATTAATTGCATTCCTCATGAAACTTATATGAAAGAAAGAAAAAGATTTCTGTCATGCATTGTGTAGATATGAGCCTGCTTTTTGTCATGTTATTTTTTGAAATGTGGAAAAGAGCATTTTTGTTTATCTGAGAAAAATTATGCCTTGATTGTGTTGACTATGTTTAATTTATATAAGCTTTATTCTGAAAATAGTTTGGAACTATATGTCTTTAATAACTCTGAAAACCTTTGGCATAGTATTCTGATTGGTATTTGACTCTATCTCTGCTTGCTCTGCTATGCTCTGTCTTTGTTCTGTTTGGATTGGTACCAATTTCCTATCTCTGAGTGCACCCACTTTGGAAACAAAGTAGTTTATTGTGGGTTTTCCTATGTGCACACTCGGGGCTCCGAGAACGAATAAGGGAAAGTTTCACCTCTGTCTCTGCCTGGTTTGGCCACTGGGGTTTGCACAACCCTATCACGGGGGTTAAACATGGTTTTTGCTTTGTGAGATGCTCCGTTTGATATAGTGATAATGCTCAAATTTGTTATGCCAAAGTACTTTATGATTTAATTGCTTCGAAAATCGTTTTGTTCCTTTATGCATAAACATGTTTTGTTCCGTACTTCATTACTTGGTAAATGCTCATGTTTACACGCTTGTATAAGTTCTTCGCTTACTGAGTTGTGGAAAAACTCACCCCCTTATCTCATATACTTTTCAGATGATTTGGATGTTCCAACAGAGGACCAAGAATAAATATTTAACCAACTTTAATCAGTTAGAGCCACAGACTAGATGGGGGAAAACGATTAATTTTTATTTTAGATATTCTATTTCTAGTTCATTGGATTTTAGAATATTATTTATTCATTATTGTTAAGCTTATTGGGAGAATGTGAACCCTCTCATTTATGATTATTCATAATCTTTTAATTATGACTTGGTGGACATTTTTATATGGATTGAGATGTGGAAAGTATTTTTATTTGAACATGGTCGAAGACCTATTATTTGTAGTCGAGGACGGATTATACCAAACAGGTTGGACTTCTTGACCCCCTACGAATACGGGGTGTTACAATATTTATTCAGTTATGTTTATCTTTTAAGGTTTTCCATTTTTTTATCTTTATATGTAGAATAGTAACTACACTCTTACTTTAGAAAATACCACAGCCGCAGCTTCCATGGATCTCATGGGCGGAAACTCGATCCGGCAGTCCTACCTCCTGGCCAAGCACTGCAAAACTGTTCCTCCACCACCGTTGCACCATTGCCTTGGTGCACCCACACATAGCCATAGCCCAGCCTCCTTTGAAACCCATCTCCCTGCATGGCAATCAGCAGCCGCTGCACCAAGCAGCGATGCTGAGGGATTTCTGTCACCAGCCCACCTTTGGAAGCCACCAACGTTTTGCCCATGCACGTGCTGCCCCAGTCATGCACACCACCCAGAACCTCCCTGTGACCACCACCAAAAAACTGAAACAAGCCACCTGCGTAAACCTCTGTTTTTCACACTAAAAAACAGAGCAACAAAGTCCAAGCATGCTACATCCCTCTTTGCGTACCATCATGCATCACCGAGTAGAAACCGCCGTGTTACTCAACCTTGCACCCCTCCTGGATCACCATACTCAAACACTGCCCAGCCCTTCACCCCTCGATGCCAGCCCCCACGTCAACATCGCCACCAGCACAGAGGATGCCGCCGCACACCCCACACCATCCCAAAACCTCCTGTCACGTTACTCAGTTGCCAACTCGTCGATGCTTCCACGGGAGCCACTGTGAACCCACTACCTTTAGACACTACCACAAGCCTTGCCTCATCATTTAAAACTAGAGAACCACTTTGCTTTTACTCCTCAAAACGGGAGGACATACTCTCCACCATGAGCAACGGCTAACCACCATGATCGAGAGTCCAACACGATGGTACCACCGCTAGAAACCGAATGAAAAAGGCCCCTGTTTTTGTTCTCCGAAACAGAGCACTCTCCACCCCTGCCATCAACCACTGCAAACACTACAAACCGAGAACAAATCGCCGGAAACCATCCTGAAAACCCATAGCAACCGCTGTCTGTTTTCCCGGGTCTATCGGTCTTCTTGCGTTTCTCAGTCGCTAAATCGCCGTCGTGACCACCGCCCTTCCAGTCCGTGCACAACTCCTCCTCTCGATAAGCTTCGGCCACGCTGATACTGTTTCTTCTGTAAGCTTAGCACATGGTGTGTTCATCTTATTGGATTTACGTTTTTCTCCCTTAGTTTTAACACAAACCGTGAGTTTTAAAGTCTTTTTTTTTTCTACTGAATTACTTGTTATTTTGAGTATGTTATTAAGTTTGTTTTTGAAAGTTAAAGGTTTTGGTGTTGGGCTTGAGCCGTGCATATCGTTTTTGGCTAGTATGTCTGGTTTGCTTTTGAGCCGGTTAGCTATGTGATTTTCTGATTGTTTTTGGTAAAATGTATTGGGTTCGGTTGGGTTCATAACTATTTTGGATTCGTGTTTTTAAATTATTTCGGATACGAGTCTTCAATTATTGCGACTATGTTCGGTTATTTTGAAGGTAAAATATTTTGAGTCGGGTTCGATTTTTTTAAAATTATTTCTGGACTCGTGTTTTAAATGATTTTTTTCGAATGGATAAATAACGCTGCTTTTTATTAAATGGATTGAGTTTTGATTTTCGTAAGATACTTGAATTGAGCAGAAATTTGGGTTAAGTATTTTTCTAGCAAAAATTGAGGTATTGGAGAATTTTAGAGTTTTGGAGGATTTTGGTAAATTCAGTTATTAAGAGTTATATTCAAGATTCGGGGACTGTTAATGTTAAGATAAGATATTGGCTTCTATATCTTAGGTTACATTTTCGAAGTTTGTGATCAATTGGAAAATTTACGAAAGTACGTGATTATCTTATAGGTGGCGATTGAGTTTGTGCAACTTTGTTGAAGATATTTTTGAAAAGCTAAAATATTCAGGTAAGCGGGGTTCCTATGCTTGACTTTGTACCAAATGTAGACTGAGGTTGACTTTCTGAAAATTTATGCATGTTTCGTTATTAAATGAGACTTGAGAAAAACCAACCTCAATCATTCCTTTGCATTACTCATAAAGTTTATATGAAAGAAAGAAAAATATTTCTATCATGCATTGTGCAAACATGAGCTTAAATTTTGTCATGTGTTTTTGAAATACGAAAAAGAGCGATATTGTTTTATCTGAAAATTTTACATTGATTTTAGAAAGAAGTTCTGACTCTGTTTTATTTATGTAAGGGTGATTTCTAAAAATATTTTCGAACTGTGCTATTTTGATTGACTCTGAAAACCTTTGGCATGTTATACTGATTTATATCTAACTATGTCTCTGCTCTGCTCTGTCTCTGCTCTGTTTGGGTTGGTACCAACTTCTTTGTCTCTGAGTGGACCCATTTTGGAAACAAAGTGGTTTTTATGGACTTTCCTGTATGCACACTCGGGGTTCCAAAAATGATTAAGGGAAAGTTTCACCTCTGTCTCTGCCTGGTTTGCCACCGGGATTAGTACAACCCTACCACGGGGGTTAAACATGGTCTCTGCTCTGTAAGATACTCTGTTTGGATATGACGATGATGCTCAGTTTTGTTATGCCAAAATACTTTGTGTTTTATATGATTTAAAAATGATCGCTCTGTTACATTTGAAAATATGTTTTATTCTGCATATTAACTCCGAGAATTATTTCTGTCTTGCATACAGTATTTTGTAAATGCCCATGTTTGCACTCTGGTATATGTCCTTCGCTCTGAGTTGTGGTTAAACTCACCCCTTATCTCTGAATTTTTTTCAGATGAATTTGGATATTTCAGTAGAAGATCAGATTATGAAGTATTGGGAGAGATGATTTTAGGAATGATAGATTAATCATAAAGAGTTTAAATGAGTAGTGACAAGATTTAGTAAGGAAGTATTATTATATTTTTGTGCCGTAGTATTTCCAAGATTGATGATATTGAGGAAAGTGATTTTGGAATCAAGCTTTATATAATATTGGAAAATTTAAGTCTTTAATTATTCTGTTGAAATGTAAGTTTTGTAATAGGAAGTAACTCTCCGACCCTCACGGGACCGGGACGTTACACAAGAACTTTTGAAACATTTTTCATTTAAGAAATGATAGATATTTATTTCACCCATAAAAAAAAAATTACAATTATTTATTTCACTCAAGTACTGTTTTTATTAAAAAATAATAATAATAACTGATGACTTTGTGCTTTACATAGGACTTTGTGCAACTGATGACAATATATTCTAACTATTTAACATACACTTTTTTCTTATTGATCAATAAAATTTGTTTTACCTTTAAAAAATAAACATACACTTTTATCCAAGGTTCAGTCACACACTCAAATATCTAGAAATTACCTAGAACATAAAAACTCTTAGAATGAATCGTACAATTATTCAACCTCATGTTCAGCCCAAGATACAACATTCATATTTAGCTCCCTTGCACAGAAATATAAATATTTTTTAAGTAAATTCATTTAATTAGAAGTCCAGAGGCAGCTGTAGTACACATGTTTTATACAAAAGATAACACCCTTGATTATTACAATAAAAACAAAAAACCAGCAAACCGGAAATATAAGTGGTTATAATAGGTTAGCACTCTTTATCTGCATGAGACTCTTGTTACCTATCATAGCTTCAGGTCAATGATCACGTGCTACATGCTACTCAGAATATATGTTGTGTAATTCATGAAACTAGTCATACCAATAAAATTGAAAATTTCATATACTTGAAAAGAAATCTACCTCGTAAAAAAGGTGTTTCATCCTGTCGCTAATTAGGCGACTTTCATCTCTTAGAGCTAAACTTACAGCCGGATGTAACAGCTGAGAAATGCTGAGCCATGCCTGAACTGAGGGGTGACCGGCAGACACATGGCACCACCATATGAGCCCTACTGGACGTTCCCAATAGGGAGCTGCTAGATCTGCTACAGTTCGGTCATCATCTATGGACTCAAACAATTTTGACAAGTTCTGAAATTCTAGCCCAGCCAATTGGTACCCAATGACTACCTTCAAGTCTTTCTATATGCTGGCATTGGCTTGATTGATGAGTATGACCATAATTGTAGTCATCAAAAGAAGAAGTCTCATTGCTTCTGGATTCTTTTAAGGAATATAACTCTAATAGTTTCTTCCCATCGATTGCTGGGGAAGAAGACTCGGCTTTTCCATTTCCAGGCACTTGCATCTTTAAATCTTCAATATCCACTTGCCATCGAGATGGGATTTTCGAACGAGATCTTGAATGAATTGATTTTTTTGGGCCCCAGATGAGTTCAAAAGCACAAAAGAGCCCATCTGTCCAAAGATCATTATGCACATTGTCATCTTTATTAGAATAATTTTTATGGCCTCCTGGTCTCTCCATTTTATTGCCAGGGGAAGTAGAAGGGTTTTCACTCGTCACACTCTTCATGTATTCCATCAATGCAATATAGAAAATAAAACCATCAGATAACATCTATATTCTCTTGACGTTCGGTGGACAGGAAACAATGAATAAGCAAATATCAATTAGCCTTTATCAGCCCTTCACACAAAATAAGAAGGTCGCAAGCATCTATTTTCTGGAACAGCTTTATTGAGGCTAACATCTGTAGGAGCTCGTTTTAACATCCTGAGAAGTCAAATATGGTAGCATAACTTGGAGAGAATAAAAATTAGCTGCAAGAGGGCCATCCCAAGCTAGTGGCTTGAAAGCTTGTGTGGGAAACAAAACTCAAAACACTTCAAACATATTTCACCATTTCAACAGAAGTCAAAAACTCCATGGGTATTCAAGAAATGCTTATTTTCCACCACCATCATTTAATGCACATTTAACAACTTAAAAAGGAAAAAAAAAAAAAAACATATTTCTCACCCTGGAATGGAAACAAGGGTCCTCAACTACACAACCTTTGTACGTTCTTTTTTTATTTTTCAACCATACTCGTAATTCTATCCGCTCTTGTTTTCGATCCTCAAATTTCCCAAATTCTCTTCATCTTGGTTGATAGAATTGTCCTTACAAAAAATGTATCCGCCCAACATCATAAAAAAATCTATCTAATTGGTAAAGTTGAACAAGATCGAGCCTAGTAAGCATGCAAGCGAATAAAGCCAACACAAATCAAGTGCATTAAAAAGAAAAAAATAGCAGCTAGCCAATGGTTATAATTAAAGAAATGACTACGAAAGATTAACATAGGAAGGAATTAGGGAACGAAATTACCAGAGAATGAAGGTTCTGGGGAAAGCGAACGAATTTCCAGAGAGAGTAGGCGTTAAGCAAACATGCACCGTGGCAGGCAAAGAAGGATCAGTGTGATTCAGTACTGGAATCAATAAAGCTACTCGCTATTAATTGTTACGACGAGTAAATTAAACTTGTTAAGGCGGATAGCCGTTCTGCTCTGGTTGGTTTATAAGAAATATCATAAAATTATCACATTTTAATGGAATAAAACAAAAAAATAAAAAAAGTTACATAACCTTCTACTATTCACACAATCTTCATACACCACACTTTTTTTAATTTTTTTAATTTTTTTCTTTCATCAATTATTTGATAAATGGATAATGAATAGAACAATTTAATTAGTTTTAAAAAATTAAACTTAAAAAATTAAAAAATATTAAACAATTAAAAAAATTGAAAAAAAAAATGATGTATGAAAGTTGGAAAAGTTGAATAACAAAGTCCTATTTTAATATCGTATATTATTTGAAAACCATTTATAGCAAATGCCAAAAGTTAAAAAACATATTTTAAACAAGGGAGATAAATTGGTGTTCTGAACTAAAGATTGGTTGTCTAAGGTTCCACAATAAATAATAATAAATAAATAAAAATTCTACAAAATACTAAAAAGTTAATTTTTAAAAAAATTGAAAAAATTTATCTAAACTAAACGAGGTTAACCTTGAAAATTGAAAAAAAAATAATTTAATTTTCCACTCCAAAAAAAATATATTAGTACTTATATATATTAGTACTTATATATTATATATTATAGTTGTACATTAGTATTAATAATTTATACATTAGTACTTATATACTAATATAGAAGCATTTGCCCATATTTATAGAATCCTTGCTAGCGAAAGTCTACTTCAACTTATCTCAGCTCATCATTATAACTTTTTCAAATTTCCATATATTTTTCCAAATTTTCATATAAAATATAATAAATAATTCAGTTTTTTAAAATTCTAACAAATTAATCATAATATTAAAAAGCAATACTTTAATAATATCTCATTCAACTCAACTTAGCTTAGCTCAACATCCAAACGAAACCTTAAATAGACTGCTACGTAAGCATGCCAACATCTGGTGGAAAGTTAAAATCGAAAAAACGCATATGTAAGAGAATAGCATTTCTCTTTATAAAGTATTTTAAAAGATTGGGCGTCTTACATTTTTGTTTTTTTGTTTTTTGGCATTTTGTGAGCGAGTTTCTTTATAACATCTAAAATGTATGCATAGCATCTAAATGCATTGGCCAATCATCGATTCAATTTGATCATAAAATTTCTTTATTTTCGAGTAATCAACTCGATTTCGGCATACACAACAAATTCAACAAAGAAGTATAGCATGCAGTACATCTCTACTACAAATCAATCTTATCCCATGTTCAAGTGTAAGCCAAGCTAGTTGGTTTGCCTTTAACATCATTTATTTTGTGAAGGGCTAGATTTGACTCGTCAAATACGGATCAAAGAAAAATATATTTTTACGTAACTTTGAAGTTGAAGCTTCAATCATATCAATCATTCATGATCAATCTTTAGATAGTGGGATGGGATGAATAAGCAAAGTTGTACTCGGTCCTTACTTTCATGTTGCTCAACAGTGTGCCCATCTCTGTATTGGTACATGATTTGGGACATCCTTGCAAAATTCAATCCGATTTGAATAAATCCTTCACAAAAAGGAGAACTAGCAAAGAGTTCTTCATTATACTTCTTCCATGTCTTATGTTCATGATCATGTTCCATGTCTCCAAATTAATACAAATATAAGCATGTTGTCCTATGTTCATGATCATGTGATCAAGAAGACCGAAAATATATATTTTGGCGAAAGATTTGAGTTGGTGCAGTTTGCAAACCTTAGATATTCCGAGATCATCCGCAAGTCGTACAATCATTCATTGTCAATGAATTATATTGGGATAGTCTTCCAATAAATCCAAGGTTTCCTTCGTTATGGGATTCATTACAGCAAAATAAGAATGTACCAGTAAAAGTGGTGATGATATTGTCAGCCATTCAATTTCAATGTACTCTTCAAGGCTGGGTGTATATTTGTTGTAGTAGCACCTTGCCTCCATTAGATAACATTTACATAAATTTGCCCACTGAAACATTTATGATGGATAAATGAAGCACAAGAGTTATAATGTAAAACAAATTAAAGCTAGAGAAAATAATGTTGAATATATATATATACATAATACTAATATTACATATATACACAATCGTGGAGTGCGTAAATACCGCATAACCGTTTTAAAAATATCTAGGGTCTACTATTAAAAAATTAATTTATTTCTTGTGGGTCCCGTAATAAAAAATTAAAAAATTAAGAATATGGTTTATTTTTTTCAAAGCGATTACGCGCAATTGCACAATTTACAATTTTAAATATATTTTCTCATGTACATATGAGTGACGCTCATACCCCTTTCTTAAGGTAGTGAATGATGTTGAAATCTTTTTCCTTTAGGGTATCCAAAGCCAATTCATTAATAGAGTTGTAGAGGTTAAGGAAACATAGTTGCATATACAAAGGAAGTTTTTTCATTTCATTGACATCCCATTTACATCACAAACATTACATCAGCATTTTGGTTAATGAATAGCTATATATAATAGATGAAACAATATTAGAGATGTACCACTGCCATTAATACAAACCTCTCAACAACTTTCGTGAAGAGCTTAAGTTCTTCTAAAGTGTCATAAACATCATAGAGTTTTGACCAAATTTAAGCAGTTAGAGCCACAGACTAGATGGGGGAAAACGATTAATTTTTATTTTAGACGACTGGAAAACAGGCTCCACGCGCCCCCACGCACGTCTCGAGGAAGAAGACGCGTGAAACGCACTCTCCCACGCGCCACCCACGCGCAGCACGCGCCCACACGCGCCAAAGGAGTCCTCTGCGCGTGATCGTCACGCGCCCAAGCACCGTCACGCGCCCAAGCACCGTCACGCGCCTTACGCAGCTCCCGCGCGTGAACTCACGCGCCTACACGCGCTCCAAGCCCCTTCTGGCGCGTGAATCCCACGCGCCTCTGACCACCTTCAGCGCGTGTATCACACGCGCCTGACAGATCTGGACCGTCCGATTTTCAGATCTGATTTTGGGCTTGATCTTAGCCATTTGGAGTCCGATTTCGACGATCAAATAGTGCTTTCCAACTATTTGGATCATTCCGGACTCATCCGTATGGTTAGAATTTTGAAATTTTTCTTCTAAAATTTCTTAATTAATATGGAAGGTATTGGGGAAGTTAGGAACTCTGGAAATGCCAGCAGTTCAGGGCGTAGGTCCACAGTTTCAAATGCCAAGTTCGAAGTTGAGAAGTTTGATGGAACTTCTAACTTTGGTATGTGACAATGTGAAGTGATGGACGTTTTGATCCAACAAGAGTTGGATATGGCGTTGGAAGCGAAACCCAACGATATGTCAGAAAAGGATTGGAGGAAACTTAACACCCAAGCTTGTAGTACAATCCGTTTGTGCCTTACCAAAGATCAGAAGTATTTTGTCATGAGAGAGACAAATGCAAAGGAACTTTGGCAGAAATTGGAGGATAAGTTCATGAAGAAAAGCATTGAGAGCCGTTTGCATTTGAAGAAGAAGCTTTTCAGATTCCAATTTCGTGAAGGTATTAGTATGTCTGAACATTTGAATAGTTACAATCAGATTCTTGCTGATCTACTAAACTTGGATGTTGAAATCCAAGATGAAGATAAGGCTTTACTTTTGTTAAATTCCTTACCCGATACATATGATCATTTAGTTACAACATTATTGTATGGGAAGGAGAAAATTAGTTTTAACGATGTATCTAGTTCTCTGATTAGTAATGAGTACCGGAAAAAGGATAAGCAGGTACAGCTAGATACATCAAGTGAAGCACTGACAGCAAGAGGGAGATCGCGGTCAAGGTATCCCGGAAAGAAGAAAGGTTTTCAATCGAAAACTCGGGCCACATCACGTGGTTCATCAGTCGGTAGAAAACTCGTCAAAGATGAGTGTTCCTATTGTCACGATAAATGACACTGGAAGAAGGATTGTCCCAAATTGAAGGGACAACAGAAGAATCAACCCTCCACAGCAAATGTCGCGGATAGAGATGAAGATCTAGACATTGCCTTGAGAAGTTCATCATTGATTTGTCATCCCGATGATTGGATTATGGATTCCGGATGCACCTATCATATGTGTCCCAATCGGGACTGGTTTACTGACTTCACAGAGATTGAAGGTGGAGCAGTACTTATGGGCAACGACAGTGCCTATAAGACTCTGGGGATAGGGAGCATTCGGTTGAAGTTGCACGATGGAACTGTCAGGATTCTGACCGAAGTTCGGTTCGTTCCGGACCTGCGAAAAAATCTTATCTCATTAGGATCTCTGGATTCAAAGGGATTCAGAATCACTATTGAAGATGGAACTCTCAAAGTGTTAATGGGAGTTCAGGTGGCTATGAAGGGTTTGAGGCGAGGAAACCTGTACATCTTGCAAGGAAGTACTATTGTTGGAAGAGCTTCTACAGGTTGTGAGAAGCTAGATGAGACTGATGCTGACACCACCAGACTTTGGCATATGCGTATGGGACACGCTGGAGAAAAAGCTTTGCAAACACTCGTAAAGCAAGGCTTACTCAAAGGTGCCAAGACTGGTAAATTGTCTTTTTGTGAGCACTGTGTATTGGGGAAGCAGACGCGGATCAAGTTCGGAACCGCTGTTCACAATACACAGGGGATACTTGACTATGTACACTCCGATGTTTGGGGACCTACCAAAATTGCATCTTTGGGAGGTAAGCATTGGTTTGTAACTTTTGTAGATGATTATTCTCGTCGTGTGTGGGTGTATACGATGAAGAATAAAGATGAAGTGTTGAACATCTTTCTTGCTTGGAAGAAGATGATTGAGACTCAGACCGGCAGAAAAATTAAGCGGCTCAGATCAGATAATGGAGGAGAGTATACTCTAGACCCTTTCATGGAAGTATGTCGGAGAGAGGGAATAGTCAGACATTTTACGGTACGAGGAACACCACAGCAAAACGGTGTGGCAGAACGGATGAATCGTACTTTGCTAGAAAAAGTACGATGTATGTTACTGAATGCTGGATTCAGTAAACAATTTTGGGCTGAAGCTGTGACATATGCATGCCACCTCGTCAACAGACTACCCGCAGCTGCCAATGGCGGGAAAACACCCATTGAAATGTGGAAAGGTACACATGCTACTGATTATGACTCTTTACACATTTTTGGATGTCCTGCTTACTATCATACAAAGGAAAGTAAGCTTGACCCTAGAGCCAAGAAAGCAAAATTTTTGGGCTTTAGTTCTGGTGTAAAAGGGTATAGACTCTGGTGCATAGAGTCTAAGAAGGTAATTATCAGTAGAGATGTTACTTTCAACGAATCTGAGATGCTTAAGTCACATAAGCATAAAGATTCCAATGAAGGCAGCTATGATGGCGAAACACCCGGTGATTCGCAGAAGGTGGAGTTTATTACTCCAAATGATTCAAGAGAAGACAGACAAGAAGAGGTTGATAGTCCAGTCACAGCACCTCCAAGTCAAATTGAATCAATAGCAACCAGTAGATCGAGACGAGAGAAACGTGTGCCGACACGTTATGCAGACTACGTGACATATGCACTACTAGTTGAAGGGGGTGAGATCCCCACTACTTACAGAGAAGCCATACAATCCAGTGAAAAGGAGGAATGGATAAAGGCGATGACAGAGGAGATGCAGTCTCTTCATAAGAACCAGACTTGGGAACTTGTACCACTGCCACAAGGAAAGAAGTCAATTGGCTGTAAGTGGATCTTTAATCAGAAAGATGATCAAGTTGCTAAAAATAGAATTCGATACAAAGCTAGATTGGTAGCCAAGGGCTACGCTCAGACAGAGGGAATTGACTACAGTGAAGTATTCTCTCCTGTTGTGAAGCATTCATCCATTCGGATATTGCTAGCTTTGGTTGCACAATATGATCTTGAATTAGCACAACTTGATGTGAAGACAGCTTTCTTACATGGTGATCTGGAAGAGGAGATTTATCTGTCTCAACCAGAAGGATTTAAAGAGACTGGTAAAGAAAAATGGGTCTGCAGACTGAAGAAATCTCTCTATGGACTAAAGCAGTCACATCGGCAATGGTATAAACGGTTTGACCGTTTTATGATGGATCTGAAATACACTCGTTGCCAATACGATCATTGTGTATATTTCAGAAAACTTGCAGATGGATCTTTCATTTATTTGCTTTTATATGTAGATGATATGTTGATTGCATGTAAAAGCAAGGTGGAGATAGATCGTTTGAAAACTCAGTTGAGTCATGAGTTTGAAATGAAAGATCTAGGAGAAGTACGAAGAATATTGGGGATGGAGATCAGCAGAGATAGGGTGAAATGTACAGTTCATCTTACTCAGAAGCAGTATCTGAAGAAAGTATTGCAACGCTTCAATATGGACTCAAAGTTGAAGCCTGTGAGTACTCCTATGGCCCCATATTTTAAGCTCAGTGCATTGCAGTCTCCTAAAGATGATGAAGAGCGGGACTACAAGAAGAATGTCCCGTATGCAAGTGTTGTTGGTAGCCTAATGTATGCCATGGTGTGCACACGACCTGATATCTCCCAGGCCGTCAGTTTGGTCAGTCGTTATATGCATAATCCTGGAAAGAAACACTGGCATGCGGCTAAATGGATTCTACGGTATATTCTAGGGACCGTAGATCTTGGTTTGAAGTTCGAGAAGAGTGAAGATAGTCTAGTAACTGGATACGTTGACTCAGACTATGCAGGTGATCTTGACAAACGACGATCGACAACTGGATACGTGTTCACTATGTCTGGAGCACCAGTTAGCTGGCGATCAAATTTGCAGTCTACAATTGCACTGTCATCCACAGAGGCTGAGTATATGGCTGTAACAGAAGCCGTAAAAGAAGCCATTTGGTTACAGGGACTGGTAACAGATTTGGGTTTTGAGCAGCAAGAGGTTACCATTTTCTGTGACAGTCAGAGTGCAATTCATTTGGCCAAGAATCAAGTGTATCATTCTCGAACAAAACATATCGATGTCCGATTTCACTTTGTACGTGAAATATTAGAAGAATATGACATACTACTTCAGAAGATTGGCACTGAAGATAATCCAGCAGATATGTTGACGAAAGTCGTCACAGGGATCAAGTTCCAACACTGCTTGGAATTGATCAATATTGTAAGTTGCTGAGCACCTTCGGGTGCGTTGGCACTTTTGGGTGCATTTGGCGTCTTATGGCGCATTTGTTAGTAGAAGACACTCACGTCAAAGAAGGAGGTGCATTCATTTGAAGAATGAATCAGTTTGGAAGCAGCCTAGTATGGCACACTTCGGTGGAGGGGGTGATTGTTGAAGATAAACCACCTCAGTGTGAAAATGCATGGCAGAAAAATCAACATGGCTGCACCGTCCACCATCCTTCAACAATGGCTGCACCACCTACCCCAATGTTCAAGTTTGGCTGCACCTACCACACCAACCATTGGCAATCCTCTCCTATAAAAGGAGAGCTCTGATATTCGAAACAGAGAGCAGAAGGGAGGTGTAGAGAGCAGAGGGAAGTGTGTCTGTAAATTTGAGAGTTACGTGAGAAATTTTTTAGTGATTTGTAAATCTCAGAAATTATAGTAAATTTGGCACCTGTGGATGTAGGCAAATTGCTGAACCACGTTAAAATCGTCTTGTGTGATTTTTGGACAGGTTTGAAGGCTCAACAAAAAAAGATGGACATCAATGAATTATCAAGTTTTTGAGAGATATGGGACTGGACAAACGGAGAAGAGATAGTTTTGTTTATTGAAGGTAATCTAGAAGTTTTATTCATAGAATAGGTTATCTTTACTATGGGATAAAGTCCTGATTCGTTTTTCATTTGTAAACTAAGGTAGCTCCTCTTCCACATTTAATAGCACAAGGACTAGATGGAATAGAAACAAGCCCTCAATGAGATGTATTGCTTACAGATCTACTAAAAACACCATATCAATTAATGCCAATAAGTTATGTTTTGAGTTGTATATTTACGTTAGCAGTCCCAAGCCAAAGATAAAACAAAAGTTTAGTAAATTAGAAGATCATAAACCAGTAGAGAACTGCAAAACCTCTGCCAAGATCATAACAAACAGTTTGCCTTATGTCCAGGAGCATTGAAGTACTTCTTCACATGGCAATTGATAAAAAGATTGAATAGATTTTTTTTCATAAGATTAAATATACATCAACAGACAATAACCTTAGAAGAGTATTTCATGATCCATAATACATGTCAATTACTTTTGTACACATCATGCCAGTCATGTAAATTACCAAAATATGTGACAATATAGCTAGAAAGAAAAGGGTGGTTTTGGAGATATTTTTCTGATAAGTGGGGGAAATGGGGGCATTTCACACAACTTACGAGATATCGTTGATGACGAGGAATCCTGGAGACCGTGCAAACGCAAGATACATTTAACTTGGTTAAATCCTGGACCCATGTAACGCATCCCCATCACACGGATCAAGTAAATTATTGGCTTTTCACTAATGGGATGTGGCCCCTAGAAATGGTTTGCACCCAAGGGCTTGAATCTTAGACCTGGAAGGAACATAACACCAAGACCAAGGCCCTTACCACTTGGGTCAACCCCTAGAAGCAGTAAAAATTAAATACATGAATCTACATCATTGTCCATGCGTTATTAAAGTAGTAATCGATCAATATTATTACCTATCATCCCATCGAGTAAGGCGGCAAGCCAAATGTGCAATGACTTCATGCAGTGTTCTTGGTGCATTATAACCTCCAGAAGAAAGCATCTCCTATACAAAAGCCACACAACAAATCAATGATGCAAAAATGGAGTAAAAAGTAAAGTTATGTACGTTTGCAAAGAGGGAAAGCTTATGATATTTTAATGGGAAAGGCCAAACAGAACAAATATGTTTGGATTGATATGTAGATAATTTATCAAAAGCTTGGGGATCTTTCAGCAAAGAAGTAGAAAAGTTGGTGACAATTTATTAACTTTACTTCCCCTCTTCTGGATGTAAATCAATCCCTGTTTCAAACCATAAACCTTGAGACCATTAAACATATCTTTTTTTCAAGAATGAACAACCTGAACTTCTGTGATTCCCAACACATTTGCCCTGGAAAAATTTCCCTTTAAGGGCAATGCTGTAATTAGGAAGTTTTGTGCTTGCCAAGATCGAAGAACAATGGGGATGTCATCCTCATCAACAAAAGGAACACCAACTGATTGTCCCAAGAGCTCAAATAACAGCCCCCCAGCGACTCTAACTGGGACCTGAATAACAGTACAAAGCACAATAAAGAATCTAACACAATCAGAGTTTCAAAAAAGTTTGAAGGCCACAATTCAAGATGTAACTCCCCGCTCCGACGTCAAATTGCTTTACAAAATTTTTGGTTTTATGCGTCCAAAAAGTCTTTTGGAGTATTTCAAAATTTGTTTTTTTTAATTATATTACATTATTAAGTTATTGTTTTATTTCTTTATCTTTTTACGAGAATTTAACTTATCTTTTGTTTTAAATATTTGTTATATATTTTAAATGGCTAGAATTACTAATTACTATATTCTAGAGTCTTTTTCTCTTTAATATTTTAAAACTCTTGTTTTTTTTTATATATCTAGATATGTAGGGATTTTGTAGCACGTGGTGAAAAGTTTTTGTTTCAAAACTTGCTAGTTGTCCACTTCATATTTACTATACATACATGACTCAACTTCCACCCCATGCACGTTTCTAAATTCCACTCCGCAACTTTCACGCCAACAGTTCGCATATGATATTTGTAACGCCTGGGCCCAAAGCCCATTGACCAGCCCAAGACCCACGCCCGGCCCAGCCCCAGCCCCAGCCCCAACCCAAGCACCTGAACGACGCCGTTTGAGCCAGGTTAGCCTTCCGTTCCGTTTTCTTTTCTTCCTTTTCTTTCTTTTCCTTTCTCCTTCATCCCCTGCCCCAACCGTTTTTTTTCCTTAGCTGCTGCTTCCGACTTTCCCTCGCCTAACCCCCCACGTTCTAGGCGGTTTCTCCATCTCAGATGAAATTTATCTCCCTCACCTCCCTTTCGGCACCTATATTTTTCAGTTTGGGCTTTATTTTCTGCTGTCTCCTCTCCAAGTCGTCTGGTTGCAAATCTCACCGGTGAGCTTTTTCTGAACTCCCCTGTTCTCTCTCTCGGTTGCTACATCATTTTATGGATGCGGTGCTTTGGACTTTTCTTATAATCATTGGTGATCTTCTGTATTTCGGTGGAGGTAGCTGGGCATACCTGGAACGGAAATTCTACCGCTGCATAATAATAATGCGTTCTTCCTAGCAGTAACCGATTTTCTGGGTAAGGAAATTTTATACCCTAGTTTTTTTTATTAATTGCTCTGTTTTTTTTTTTTTTTCCATTTCTTGAACCTGCTTGTGTCGAAGCTTTTTCCGAAAATGTTTGGGCACAGTTTGTATAAGGAAACCTTGGTTTATCAGTAATAGATGGGGAGTTCGATATGTTTTTTTTTCTAAGTTATTAAAGTTTGGGGACTTGTGTTTTATGTGTAGTGGAGGGTTTGGAGTTGTTTCGTGATGGAATTAATGGATTGTTGCTGAAAATTTCTTGGGTGTATGAGATGAATATGTAGTAGGCGAGAATAATGAAATTGTTGGATGTATTATTCATGCTCTTATATGTTTTTGGGTGGCTGGTAGTTTGTGTTACGTCTACTAGAGATTATGAATTTTGGCAGGCAGCGTAGTTTAACTTATAAAATTTTCAGATTAAAGTCTTTTGGAGTAGTCATTAACATCAGAGAATATTTTTATGAATAGGTGACGAAACTTTTAGAGGTCAAACTCAAAGTTTTGATAATTTGCTGCAGGAGTCAGGTAAGCGGGGTTCATATGCTTGATTTTTAAACTAGACGTAGACTGAGGTTGACTTTCTAAAAATTTGTGCATGTCTGAATTGAGAACTTGAGAAAAACCAACCTCAGTTAATTAATTGCATTACTCATGAAACTTATATGAAAGAAAGAAAAATATTTTTGTCATGCATTGTGTAGACATGAGCCTGCTTTTTGTCATGTTATTTTTTTAAACGTGGAAAAGAGCATATTTGTCTATCTGAGAAAAATTATGCCTTAATTGTGTTGACTATGTTTTATTTGTATAAGCTTTATTCCGAAAATAGTTTGGAACTATGTGTCTTTAATAACTCTGAAAACCTTTGGCATAGTATTCTGGTTGGTATTTGACTCTATCTCTGCTTGCTCTACTCTGCTCTGTCTTTGTTCTGTTTGGATTGGTACCAATTTCCTATCTCTGAGTGCACCCACTTTGGAAACAAAGTAGTTTATTGTGGGCTTTCCTATGTGCACACTCGGGGCTCCGAGAACGAATAAGGGAAAGTTTCACCTCTGTCTCTGCCTGGTTTGGCCACCGGGGTTTGCATAACCCTACCACGGGGGTTAAACATAGTCTTTGCTTTGTGAGATACTCCGTTTGATATAGTGATAATGCTCAGATTTGTTATGCCAAAGTACTTTATGATTTAATTGTTTCGAAAATCATTTTGTTCCTTTATGCATAAACATGTTTTGTTCCGTACTTCACTACTTGGTAAATGCTCATGTTTACACGCTTGTATAAGTTCTTCGCTTACTGAGTTGTGAAAAAACTCACCCCCTTATCTCATATACTTTTCAGATGATTTGGATGTTCCAACAGAGGACCAAGAATAGAGTTTTGACCAAATTTAAGCAGTTAGAGCCACAAACTAGATGGGGGAAAACGATTAATTTTTTTTTTAGATGTTTTGTTTCTAGATTATTGGATTTTAGAATATTATTTATTCATTATTGTTAAGCTTATTAGGAGAATGTGAACCCTCTCATTTATGATTATTCATAATCTTTTAATTATGACTTGGTGGACATTTTTATATAGATTGAGATGTGGAAAGTATTTTTATTTGAACATGGTGAGAGACCTATTATTTGTAGTCGAGGACGGATTATACCAAACAGGTTGGAATTCTCGACCCCCTACGAGTACGGGGTGTTACAGTTGGTATCAAAGCGAAGGTTTAAGATTCTGCAGACTTTATGCAATAAGGTTTTAGGAATTTGAGGTTCTAGAATTCGCCAACTTTAGGAATTATTTGAGGTGTAGAATTATATAGGTTTGTGAGCTGATTTCGTATTGTTGGAGAGTAAAGAATTATATTTTATTATTGTTTTTGGTATTATATGACTTTGTTTGTGGTGGATACCTCAATTGTTTGAGGAGTATTATATACTATTGTTTTCACTACTAAGATTTCCTGTAGATGTTTATTTTAGCTAGCTGGTTATATGTTTTAGTGAACGATTTGTTTAATAGTCCAAGTGTTCTCAGGATGCCACCTCGACGTGAGCGAAGTGTGTCGGACTTGAATGCGGCCAGAAATGAAAGGGAAGCAAATCCAAGAGCTTCTGAAGTACTTCGAGAAGTAGCGCATCAGCTGATAGATGATCTTGCACAAAATTCATCTGGTCGTCACTGCACCACAAGTGAAAGGGGTTGCACTGTGGAAGATTTCAACAAGTTGTATCCCACGTCTTTTGATGGAAGAGGCGATCCGATACTGGCAGAGGATTTGGTGCAGGATATTGAGGAGATATTTCGAGTCTTGCCTTGCACGGATGAACAAAAGGTGGCGTTTGCTATATTCAAGCTGACCGGGGAGGCGAAAAGGTGGTGGATCTCTGAAAGGACTATCAGGGAAGCTGAAAAGACGGAAATAAAAATTTGGTCGCTGTTCAAGTAAGTCTTCCTAGAGCGTTTCTTCCCAGTCTCAGTTAAGGAAGATAAAGCTATGGAATTTGCCACCTTAGTTTAGGGGGCGATGTCAGTACACCAATATGCAGCCAAATTTACCGAGCTGGCATGTTTTGCGGCATATTTGATTCTAGATGAAGAGAAGAAGTGTCGCAAATTTGAACAAGGGCTGAACGAGAAGCTCTTTGAGCGAGTAGTGGGCTTCCAAGTAAAAAAATTCACAGAATTGGTGAATAAGGTTACAATGTTTGAAAGAAGCCTTCAAAGAAGTGCAACTTTATCTGATCAAAGAAAGAGGTTTACCTCATCTGGATACCATACAAGCGTCAATCAAGGATCGTGGAAGAAGAAAAATGAAGGGGTTAGTTCAAGCAATAGGCCAGTCCAAAGTAATCGGCAGCCCTACCAGTGTAAGACATGTAACCAAGTGCATTCTGGAGAATGAAGAAGAGGGGCAGGACTATGTTTCCGTTGTGGGAAGTCAGGACACTACATCAGGAATTGCCCTCTGCAACCGGACAACAATAACGTGAGCATGTTGCCACTCCAGAGAAATGAAGTTACAGGACGAGGTAACAATCAGGGTCCTACTGCACCTGCTCGAGTCTTTGCATTGACACTAGGAGAGGCTGAAGGCAGGGATGATGTGATCACAGGTATTTTCTGTTTCTCGTTTTCTTTTAGGATTAACTTGGTATTCAATGCGGATCATTAATAAAAGGAGTATTTTTTTTATTTATTTCATCACAGGCATTCTTCCATTGTTTTCTAGTGATGCTACTGTATTATTTGATTCTGGGGCAACACATTCGTTTATTTCTTTGAATTATGCTAAGTTTTGCACTTGTGAAGGTGAAAGGTTGGAGTATAGCCTAGTAGTCTCGACACTGACAGGGAATTCAGTATCTTGTCATAAAATTCTCCGTGGCTGCCCCATATCTGTTGAAGGAAGATTGACGCCAGCTGATCTTATAATTTTTGATATGTTTGGATTCGATGTAATTTTGGGGATGAACTGGCTGGCTTCATATCATGCCAGTATTGACTGCTTTAAAAAGGAGGTAATCTTTAAGCCTCCTGAGGGAGATGGAATTCGATTTGTGGGGTCGAAAGTGCGATCACTTCCATCAGTCATATCAGCAGTTCAGGTTGGAAAATTATTGTGAGATGGTTGTCAAAGATTTTTGGCTTGTGTGATAGATGCACCAAAGGAAGAGTTGAGCTTAGAAGAGAATCCTGTTGTGAGAGAATACCCGGAAGTGTTTCCTGAAGACTTGTCTGGATTACCACCCGACCGAGAAGTAGAATTTGTGATTGATCTTGCTTCGGGCACGGCACCGTTGTCCAAGGCTCCTTATAGAATGGCACCATCAGAGCTCATCGAACTCAAAGAGCAGTTGCAAGACTTATTGGACAAGGGTTTTATCCGACCCAGTGTGTCCCCATGGGGTGCTCCAGTTTTATTTGTGAAAAAGAAAGACGGGACAATGAGAATGTGCATCGACTATAGAGAACTCAACCGAGTAACTATCAAGAACAAATATCCCTTACCCCGTATAGAGGACCTTTTTGATCAACTGCAAGGTGCACAAGTTTTCTCTAAGATTGATCTTCGGTCAGGGTATCATCAACTGAAGATCAAGGCAGAAGACGTATCTAAGACCGCTTTCAGAACCAGATACGGTCACTATGAGTTTTTGGTCATGCCTTTCGGCTTGACTAATGCTCCTGCGGTATTCATGAATTTAATTAATAGAGTATTTCATGAATTCTTGGACAAATTTGTGGTCGTCTTCATTGATGACGTCTTGATCTATTCTAAAAGTAAGGAAGAGCATGAGGAACACATGAGGCTAGTACTCGGAACACTTAGGGAGGAAAAGTTGTTTGCTAAACTAAAGAAGTGTGAGTTCTGGCTGGATTCAGTTATATTTTTGGGGCATGTGGTTTCAAAAGAGGGTATTTCAGTAGACCCAGGGAAAGTGGAAGCAATAGTTAACTGGCTGGCACCGAAGAATGTTTGTGAGGTTAGGAGTTTCCTGGGATTGGCGAGATACTATCGTCGATTCATTGAGGGTTTATCTAAAATAGCAGTTCCTCTCACCACCCTTACCAGGAAGAATAACAAGTTTGAGTGGACAGAAAAATGTGAAGAAAGCTTTCAGACTTTGAAACAAAGACTTGTGACCGCCCCAGTTTTAACAGTTTCCACTGCGAGAGGTGGTTTTGTGGTGTATAGTGATGCTTCAAGATTGAGTTTGGGGTGTGTATTAATGAAACACGGAAAGGTTATAGCTTACGCTTCTCGACAACTGAAAACTTATGAACAAAACTACCCCACACATGATCTAGAGTTGGCAGCGGTGGTATTCACACTCAAGATTTGGAGGCATTATCTATATGGGGAAAAGTGCGAAATCTACACAGATCATAAAAGTTTGAAATATTTCTTCACCCAAAAAGAATTAAACATGAGACAGAGAAGATGGCTCGAGCTAATAAAGGATTATGATTGTACTATAAATTACCACCCAGGCAAAGCGAATGTTGTAGCTGACGCCTTAAGTAGGAAATCATTGAGTCCAGCAGTTGCAACCCTTACCACTCAGCCCCAGTTGTTAATGGACTTGGAGAGGGCCGGTATTAAGGTTATCACTAATAATACAAGTACTTTCGTGGCCAGTTTAATAGTGCAACCAGATTTGTTAGAGAGAATCAAAGCAGCTCAGAAAGTGGATTCAGCGTCAATAAAGCTAGTTGAGGAAGTTAAAAATAGGGTCAAAGCTTATTTTAGCATTTCTAAATATGGAGTTTTGAGGTTTAGTGACAGATTGTGTGTGCCGGCAGATAATGCACTGAAGAAGATAATTCTTGAGGAGGCACACCGCTCTTTATACACAGTCCATCCAAGGAGTACCAAGATGTGTCGGGACTTGAGAGAATCTTTTTGGTGGAACGGTATGAAGAGAGAAATTGCTAAGTTTGTAGAGCAGTGCCTAACATGTCACAGGTGAAGGCAGAACATCAGAGACCAACAGGGTTGTTACAGCCATTACAGATTCCAGAATGGAAGTGGGAGCATATATCCATGGGTTTTGTGATAGGTCTACCAAGGGCTTTAAACGGACAAGATGCAATGTGGGTAATCGTGGATCGCTTAACGAAGACTGCGCATTTTGTGCCCATTAAAGTTTCTTATAAATTGGAGAAACTAGCTGAGCTGTACATACAAGAGATTGTGAGATTGCATGGAATACCAGTGTCTATTGTATCAGATAGAGATCCTCGTTTCACTTCTACATTTTGGAGAAGTTTACAAGAGGCAATGGATACTAAGTTAAATTTCAGTACGGCTTATCACCCTCAGACAGATGGGCAATCAGAAAGGACTATTCAGATTTTAGAAGACATGTTGAGGGCATGTGTGATGGACTTGAAAAGAACTTGGTTACGACACTTACCATTGGTGGAATTTGCTTATAATAACAGCTTCCAGACTAGTATTGGGATGGCACCGTATGAGGCTTTCTATGACAGAAGGTGTAGGTCCCCTTTATATTGGGATAAGGTTGGTGAAAGAAAAATACTGGGACGAGAGATCATTCAGAAAACCACAGAAAAGATTGACATCATTAGAACTAGAATTAAAGCAGCTCAGGGTCGACAAAAGAGCTATGCCAATAACCGACGCCGTCCACTAGAGTTTGAAGTTGGAAATGAAGTATTCTTGAAGATAGCACCAATGAAAGGGGTTATGAGATTTGGAAGTAAGGGCAAGTTGAGCCCTAGATATATTGGACCCTTTGATATTCTTGAACGAGTTGGACCATTGGCATATAAGTTAGCACTTCCTCTGAATCTTGCGGGAGTGCATAACGTATTTCATGTGTCCATGCTGAGAAAGTATATTCCCGATCCAACTCACATCATTCATTATGAGCCGCTGCAGATTCAGGAAGATATGACATATATTGAAGAACCAGTGCGGATCTTGAAAAAGAAAGCACACACATTGCGGACCCGTAGCATCCCCATGGTTAAGGTGTTATGGAGTAATCACACAAGTAGTGAAACTTCCTAGGAACTCGAGGAAGAAATGCGAGAGAAATACCTACACCTCTTCAATGAAGATTTTGAGCTCTTGTAGCAATTTTCGAGGACGGAAATTTGTTTAAGGGGGGGAGGATGTAACGCCTGGGCCCAAAGCCCGTTGACCAGCCCAAGACCCACACCCGGCCCAGCCCCAGCCCCAACCCAAGCACCCGAACGACGCTGTTTGAGCCAGGTTAGCCTTCCGTTCCGTTTTCTTTTCTTCCTTTTCTTTCTATTCCTTTCTCCTTCATCCCCTGCCCGGACAGTTTTTTTTCCTTAGCTGCTGCTTCCGACTTTCCCTCGCCTAACCCCCCACGTTCTAGGCGGTTTCTCCATCTTAGATGAAATTTATCTCCCTCACCTCCCTTTCGGCACCTATATTTTTCAGTTTGGGCTTTATTTTCTGCTGTCTCCTCTCCGAGTTGTCTGGTTGCAAATCTCACCGGTGAGCTTTTTTTGAACTCCCCTGTTCTCTCTCTCGGTCGCTACATCATTTTATGGATGCGGTGCTTTGGACTTTTCTTATAATCATTGGTGATCTTGTGTATTTCGGTGGAGGTAGCTGGACATACCTGGAACGGAAATTCTACCGCTACATAATAATACTGCGTTCTTCCAAGCAGTAACCGATTTTCTGGGTAAGGAAATTTTATACCCTAGTTTTTGTTATTAATTGCTCTGTTTTTTTTTTTTTTTTGTTTCTTCCATTTCTTGAACCTGCTTGTGTCGAAGCTTTTTCCGAAAATGTTTGGGCACAGTTTGTATAAGGAAACCTTGGTTTATCAGCAATAGATGGGGAGTTCGATATGTTTTTTTCTCTAAGTTATTAAAGTTTGGGGACTTGTGTTTTATGTGTAGTGGAGGGTTTGGAGTTGTTTCGTGATGGAATTAATGGATTGTTGCTGAAAATTTCTTGGGTGTATGAGATGAATATGTAGTAGGCAAGAATAATGAAATTGTTGGAAGTATTATTCATGCTCTTAAATGTTTTTGGGTGGCTGGTAGTTTGTGTTACGTCTACTAGAGATTATGAATTTTGGCAGGCAGCGTAGTTTAGCTTATAAATTTTTCAGATTAAAGTCTTTTGGAGTAGTCATTAACATCAGAGAATATTTTTATGAATAGGTGACGAAATTCTTAGAGGTCAAACTCAAAGTTTTGATAATTCGCTGCAGGAGTCAGGCAAGCGGGGTTCATATGCTTGATTTTTAAACTAGACGTAGACTAAGGTTGACTTTCTAAAAATTTGTGCATGTCTGAATTGAGAACTTGAGAAAAACCAACCTCAGTTAATTAATTGCATTATTCATGAAACTTATATGAAAGAAAGAAAAATATTTCTGTCATGCATTGTGTAGACATGAGCCTGCTTTTTGTCATGTTATTTTTTGAAATGTGGAAAAGAGCATTTTTGTCTATCTGAGAAAAATTATGCCTTGATTGTGTTGACTATGTTTTATTTATATAAGCTTTATTCTGAAAATAGTTTGGAACTATGTGTCTTTAATAACTCTGAAAACCTTTGGCATAGTATTCTGGTTGATATTTGACTCTATCTCTGCTTGCTCTACTCTGCTCTGTCTTTGTTCTATTTGGATTGGTACCAATTTCCTATCTCTGAGTGCACCCACTTTGGAAACAAAGTAGTTTATTGTGGGCTTTCCTATGTGCACACTCGGGGCTCTGAGAACGAATAAGGGAAAGTTTCACCTCTGTCTCTGCCTGGTTTGGCCACCGGGGTTTGCACAACCCTACCACGGAGGTTAAACATGGTCTTTGCTTTGTGAGATGCTCCGTTTGATATAGTGATAAAGCTCAGATTTGTTATGCCAAAGTACTTTATGATTTAATTGTTTCGAAAATCATTTTGTTCCTTTATGCATAAACATGTTTTGTTCCGTACTTCATTACTTGGTAAATGCTCATGTTTACACGCTTGTATAAGTTCTTAGCTTACTGAGTTGTGGAAAAACTCACCCCCTTATCTCATATACTTTTCAGATGATTTGGATGTTCCAACAGAGGACCAAGAATAGAGTTTTGACCAAATTTAAGCAGTTAGAGCCACAGACTAGATGGGGGAAAACGATTAATTTTTTTTTTAGATGTTCTGTTTATAGTTCATTGGATTTTAGAATACTATTTATTCATTATTATTAAGCTTATTGGGAGAATGTAAACCCTTTCATTTATGATTATTCATAATCTTTTAATTATGACTTGGTGGACATTTTTATATGGATTGAGATGTGGAAAGTATTTTTATTTGAACATGGTCGGAGACCTATTATTTGTAGTCGAGGACGGATTATACCAAACAGGTTGGACTTCTCGACCCCCTACGAATGCGGGGTGTTACAATATTCATTCAGTTATGTTTATCTTTTAAGGTTTTCCATTTTTTTATCTTTATATGTAGAATAGTAACTACACTCTTACTTTAGAAAATACCACAGTCGCAGCTTCCATGGATCTCATGGACGGAAACTCGATCCGGCAGTCCTACCTCCTGGCCAAGCACTGCAAAATTGTTCCTCCACCACCGTTGCACCATTGCCTTGGTGCACCCACACATAGCCATAGCCCAGCCTCCTTTGAAACCCATCTCCCTGCATGGCAATCAGCAACCGCTGCACCAAGCAGCGATGCCAAGGGATTTCTATCACCACCCCACCTTTGGAAGCCTCCAACGTTTTGCCCGTGCACGTGCTGCCTCAGTCGTGCGCACCACCCAGAACCTCCCTGTGACCACCTCCAAAAAACCGAAACAAGCCACCTGCGTAAACCTCTGTTTTTCACACTAAAAAACAGAGCAACAAAGTCCAAGCATGCTACATCCCTCTTCGCGTACCATCATGCATCACCGAGTAGAAACCCCGTGTTACTCAACCTTGCACCCCTCCTGGATCACCATACTCAAACACTTCCCAGCCCTTCACCCCTCGATGCCAGCCACCACATCGACATCGCCACCGGCACAGAGGATGCCGCCGCACAACCCACGCCATCCCAAAACCTCTTGTCATGTTACTTAGTTGCCAACTCATCGATGCTTCCACGGCAGCCATCTTGAACCCACTACCTTTAGACACTACCACAAGCCTTGCCTCATCATTTAAAACCAGAGAACCACACTACTTTTACTCCTCAAAACGGGAGGGCATACTCTCCACCATGAACAACGGCTAACCACCATGATCGAGAGTCCAACACGATGGTACCACCGCTGGAAACCGAATGAAAAAGGCCTCTGTTTTTGTTCTCCGAAACAGAGCACTCTCCACCCCTACCATCAACCACTGCAAACACTACAACCCGAGAACAAATCGCCAGAAACCATCCTGAAAACCCATAGCATCCGCTGTCCTTTTCCCCGGGTCTGTCGGTCTTCTTGCGTTTCTCAGTCGCTAAATCGCCGTCGTGACCACCGCCCTTCCAGTCCGTGCACAACTCTTCCTCTCGGTAAGCTTCGGCCACGCTGATACTATTTCTTCTATAAGCTTAGCACAGGGTGTGTTCATCTTATTGGATTTACGTTTTTCTCCCTTAGTTTTAACACAAACCGTGAGTTTTAAAGTCTTTTTTTTTTCTACTGAATTACTTGTTATTTTAAGTATGTTATTAAGTTTGTTTTTGAAAGTTAAAGGTTTTGGTGTTGGGCTTGAGCCGTGCATATCGTTTTTGGCTAGTATGTCTGGTTTGCTTTTGAGCCGGTTAGCTATGTGATTTTCTGATTGTTTTTGGTAAAATGTATTGGGTTCGGTTGGGTTCATAACTATTTTGGATTCGTGTTTTTAAATTATTTCGGATACGAGTCTTGAATTATTACGACTATGTTCAGTTATTTTGAAGTTCAAATATTTTGAGTCGGGTTCCATTTTTTTAAAATTATTTCTGGACTCGTGTTTTAAATGATTTTTTTCGAATGGATAAATAGCGCTGCTTTTTATTAAATGGATTGAGTTTTGATTTTCGTAAGATACTTGAATTGAGCAGAAATTTGGGTTAAGTATTTTTCTAGCGAAAATTGAGGTATTGGAGAATTTTAGAGTTTTGGAGGATTTTGGTAAATTCAGTTATTAAGAGTTATATTCAAGATGCGGGGACTGTTAATGTTAAGATAAGATATTGGCTTCTATAACTTAGGTTACATTTTCGAGGTTTGTGATCAATTGGAAAATTTACGAAAGTACGTGATTATCTTATAGGTGGCGATTGAGTTTGTGCAACTTTGTTGAGGATATTTTTGAAAAGCTAAAAGATTCAGGTAAACGGGGTTCCTATGCTTGATTTTGTACCAAATGTAGACTGAGGTTGACTTTCTGAAAATTTATGCATGTTTCGTTATTAAATGAGACTTGAGAAAAACCAACCTCAGTCATTTCTTTGCATTACTCATAAAGTTTATATGAAAGAAAGAAAAATGTTTCTATCATGCATTGTGCAGATATGAGCTTAAATTTTGTCATGTGTTTCTGAAATACGAAAAAGAGCGATATTGTTTTATCTGAAAATTTTACATTGATTTTAGAAAGAAGCTCTCACTCTGTTTTATTTATATAAGGGTGATTTTTAAAAATATTTTTGAACTGTGCTATTTTGATTGACTCTGAAAACCTTTGGCATGGTATACTGGTTTATATCTGACTATGTCTCTGCTCTGCTCTGTTTAGGTTGGTATCAACTTCTCTATCTCTGAGTGCACCCATTTTGGAATCAAAGTAGTTTTTGTGGACTTTCCTGTATGCACACTCGGGACTCCGAGAATGATTAAGGGAAAGTTTCACCTCTGTCTCTGCCTGGTTTGCTACCGGGATTAGCACAACCCTACCACGGGGGTTAAACATGGTCTCTGCTCTGTAAGATACTCTGTTTGGATATGACGATGATGCTCAGTTTTGTTATGCCAGTACTTTGTGTTTTATATGATTTAAAAATGATCGCTCTATTACATTTGAAAACATGTTTTATTCTACATATTAACTCCCAGAATTATTTGTCTTGCATACAGTATTTTGTAAATGCCCATGTTTGCATTATGGTATATGTTCTTCGCTTACTGAGTTGTGGTTAAATTCACCCCTTATCTCTGAATATTTTTCAGATGAATTTGAATATTTCAGTAGAAGATCAGATTATGAAGCATTGAGTGAGATGATTTTAGGAATGATAGATTAATCATAAAGAGTTTAAATGAGTATTGACAAGATTTAGTAAGGAAGTATTATTGTATTTTTTTGACGTAATATTTCCAGAATTAATGATATTGAAGAAAGTGATTTTGGAATCAAGTTTTATATAATATTAGAGAAATTTAAGTCTTTAATTATTCGGTTGAAATGTGAATTTTGTAATAGGAAGTAACTCTCCGATCTTCGCGGGACCGGAACGTTACACAAGAACTTTTGAAACAATTTTTATTTAAAAAATGATAGATATTTATTTCACCGATAAAAAAAAATTACAATTATTTATTTCACTCAACTTATGAAGTACTGTTTTTATAAAAAAAAAATAGTAACTGATGACTTTGTGCTTTACATAGGACTTTGTGCAACTGATGACAATATATTCTAACCATTTAACATACACTTTTTTCGTATTGATCAATAAAATTTGTTTTACCTTTCAAAAATAAACATACACTTTTATCCAAGGTTCAGTCACACACTCAAATATCTAGAAATTACCTAGAACATAAAAACTCTTAGAATGAATCGTACAATTATTCAACCTCATGTTCAGCCCAAGATACAACATTCATATTTAGCTCCCTTGCACAGAAATATAAATATTTTGTAAGTAAATTCATTTAATTACAAGTCCAGAGGCAGCTGTAGTACACATGTTTTATACAAAAGATAACACCCTTGATTATTACAATAAAAACAAAAAACCAGCAAACCGGAAATATAAGTGGTTATAATAGGTTAGCACTCTTTATCTGCATGAGACTCTTGTTACCTATCATAGCTTCAGGTCAATGATCACGTGCTACATGCTACTCAGAATATATGTTGTGTAATTCATGAAACTAGTCATACCAATAAAATTGGAAATTTCATATACTTGAAAAGAAATCTACCTCGTAAAAAAGGTGTTTCATCCTGTCGCTAATTAGGCGACTTTCATCTCTTAGAGCTAAACTTACAGCCGGATGTAACAGCTGAGAATTGCTGAGCCATACCTGAACCGAGGGGTGACCGGCAGACACATGGCAACCATATGAGCCCTACTGGACGTTCCCAATAGGGAGCTGCTAGATCTGCTACAGTTCGGTCATCATCTATGGACTCAAACTCCGGCAAGGACAGATCAGCAGCCACTTGCACAGTTTTGACAAGTTCTGAAATTCTAGCCCAGCCAATTGGTACCCAATGACTACCTTCAAGTCTTTCTATATGCTGGCATTGGCTTGATTGATGAGTATGACCATAATTGTAGTCATCAAAAGAAGAAGTCTCATTGCTTCTGGATTCTTTTAAGGAATATAACTCTAATAGTTTCTTCCCATCGATTGTTGGGGAAGAAGACTCGGCTTTTCCATTTGCAGGCACTTGCATCTTTAAATCTTCAACATCCACTTGCCATCGAGATGGGATTTTCGAACGAGATCTTGAATGAATTGATTTTTTTGGGCCCCGGACGAGTTCAAAAGCATTGTCATCTTTATTAGAATAATTTTTATGGCCTCCTGGTCTCTCCATTTTATTGCCAGGGGAAGTAGAAGGGTTTTCACTCGTCACACTCTTCATGTGTTCTATCAAAAATAGAAAATAAAACCATCAGATAACATCTATATTCTCTTGACGTTCGGTGGACAGGAAACAATGAATAAACAAATATCAATTAGCCTTTATCAGCCCTTCACACAAAATAAGAAGTTCGCAAGCATCTATTTTCTGGAACAGCTTTATTGAGGCTAACATCTGTAGGAGCTCGTTTTAACATCCTGAGAAGTCAAATATGGTAGCATAACTTGGAGAGAATAAAGGTTAGCTGCAAGTGGGCCATCCCAAGCTAATGGCTTGAAAGCTTGTGTGGGAAACAAAAATCAAAACACTTAAACATATTTCACCATTTCAACAGAAGTCAAAAACTCCATGGGTATTCAAGAAATGCTTATTTTCCACCACCATCATTTAATGCACATTTAACAACTTAAAAAGGAAAAAAAAAACATATTTATCACCCTGGAATGGAAACAAGGGTCCTCAACTACACAACCTTTGTACGTTCTTTTTTTATTTTTCAACCATACTCGTAATTCTATCCGCTCTTGTTTTCGATCCTCAAATTTCCAAAATTCTCTTCATCTTGGTTGATAGAATTGTCCTTACAAAAAATGTATCCGCCCAACATCATAAAAAAATCTATCTAATTGGTAAAGTTGAACAAGATCGAGCCTAGTAAGCATGCAAGCGAATAAAGGGCCAACACAAATCAAGTGCATTAAAAAGAAAAAAATAGCAGCTAGCCAATGGTTATAATTAAAGAAATGACTACGAAAGATTAACATAGGAAGGAATTAGGGAACGAAATTACCAGAGAATGAAGGTTCTGGGGAAAGCGAACGAATTTCCAGAGAGAGTAGGCGTTAAGCAAACATGCACCGTGGCAGGCAAAGAAGGATCAGTGTGATTCAGTACTGGAATCAATAAAGCTACTCGCTATTAATTGTTACGACGAGTAAATTAAACTTGTTAAGGCGGATAGCCGTTCTGCTCTGGTTGGTTTATAAGAAATATCATAAAATTATCACATTTTAATGGAATAAAACAAAAAAAATAAAAAAAGTTACATAACCTTCTACTATTCACACAATCTTCATACACCACACTTTTTTTATTTTTTTTCTTTCATTAATTATTTGATAAATGGATAATGAATAGAACAATTTAATTAGTTTTAAAAAATTAAACTTAAAAAATTAAAAAATATTAAACAATTAAAAAAATTGAAAAAAAATGATGTATAAAAGTTGGAAAAGTTGAATAACAAAGTCCTATTTTAATATCGTATATTATTTGAAAACCATTTATAGCAAATGCCAAAAGTTAAAAAACATATTTTAAACAAGGGAGATAAATTGGTGTTCTGAACTAAAGATTGGTTGTCTAAGGTTCCACAATAAATAATAATAAATAAATAAAAATTCTACAAAATACTAAAAGTTAATTTTAAAAAAAATTGAAAAAATTTATCCAAACTAAACGAGGTTAACCTTGAAAATTGAAAAAAAAAAAAATTAATTTTCCACTCCAAAAAATATAGACGTTATAAGGTTTTAGACAAACTCTACAATTACACTTGAGAGAGTCAAAAGTCATAATAAACTTAAAGAAAAAAAAATTCAAAATATTTAAAAACTCTCTTTTTATATCTAAAATTTACAAAATTTATTTCATTTCTCTTGTACTTTAGACTCCAATCACCAATGAGTCCAATCTCTAATTTGAAACTCTCTTACATCCATCTTACTCGTACTTGAGATTAGCAGCCTTTTCCATCGCTGCATCCCACTGGGCCATACACTATACATCTCTGTTGTGCTATGGTTGACGCAGGTATAAATTTTGTTTTATACATACACTATACATCACTTTGTCTTATGGTCTCTAGAGTCTTGAACATCCTTTGATTTTTATTTTTTTTTTGTCTTCTTCTTCAACACTTCAACCGAAGGTTTCACAATTGAATTCACACAGCCCATGGCCATGTATTCCTTGACTTTTTTCAAATATTATTTGTTTCCAATTTTTGATTTTGAATATTAATAATAATATATTTTATTTTATTATGCAAATTATCAATTTTATATAAAAATAAAACTCATTTGTTATATTAAAATAAAGCTCATTTGCTAAATCAGGTTCAATTATTTAATGTTAATATTTATTTTACTTTAGAATATTCGTAAGCATAGTAGAATTTATTTTATAGAGTAAATATTGTTCTTTTTTAACTATATGTCTAATAAAAAATATGTATCCGGATATAAAAAACTCAAAAAAAAAAAAGAGAGAGAGAGAAGTGTATATATAAAAAAAAAAAAAAAAAAAGGCTACACAACCTCTCAAACTCCCACACACACCAAACATTTTTTAATTTTTATTGTTCTTTTCTTTTTGTTTAAGAAGAATAAACTCAAAAAATATTTTAAAAAACATAAAAAATAATAAAAAAAAAATAAATAAAAAATGGAGTGTGAGAAGTTGAGAGATTATATGACATAACTTATATATATAACCTAATTTAGTTTGATACAAAAAAAAAAAAAATGCCTCATTTTAACTTTTTGCTTGAAGCCTCAAAATCTATTGAGCCTAGGGGTTTAAATAGTCCGGTCTGGTTCGGGACTGGACCGAGCTCATAGTCGGTCCATACCGGTCCGGTTTCATTCAGTTCAGAATCGGTCCAGGGGGACCGAACATGATTTAATGGATCAAATTCAACCCAGAATTCCGTCATAATCAAATTTATTTTTTTGGCTCAAATTCAATTATTTGCAATCCATTTTACATTTTTATCACAGATTTAAGTTAAAAAATATTAAAAAAACTTACTCTTAGCAATACTATTATTACTTTATTTTATATTACAACTCTAATACTCTCAGTACTTATATATATAAGTATATTAGTACTTATATATATTAGTACTTATATATTATATATAATAGTTGTACATTAGTATTAATAATTTATATATTAGTACTTATATACTACTATAGAAGCATTTGCTCATATTTATAGAATCCTTGGTAGCGAAAGTCTACTTCAACTTATCTCAGCTCATCATTATAACTTCTTTAAATTTCCACATATTTTTCCAAATTTTCATATAAAATATAATAAATAATTCAGTTTTTTTTAATTCTAACAAATTAATCATAATATTAAAAAGTAATACTTTGATAATATCTCATTCAACTCAACTTAGTTTAGCTCAACATCCAAACAAAACTTTAAATAGACAGCTACGTAAGCATGCCAACATCAGGTGGACAGTTAAAATCAAAAAAATGCATATGTAAGAGAATAGCATTTCCCTTTATAAAGTATTTTAAAAGATTGGGCATCTTACATTTTTGTTTTTTTGTTTTTTGGCATTTTGTGAGCGAGTTTCTTCATGACATCTAAAATGTATGCATAGCATCTAAATGCATGGGCCAATCATCGATTCAATTTGATCATAAAATTTCTTTATTTTCGAGTAATCAACTCGATTTAAGCATACACAACAAATTCAACTAAGAAGTGTAGCATACAGTACATCTCTAGCACAACGCAATCGTATCCCATGTTCAAGTGTAAACCAAGCTAGTTGGTTTGCCTTTAACATCATTTATTTTGTGCAGGGCTAGATTTAACTCGTCAAATACGGATCAAAGAAAAAAATATTTTTATGTAACTTTGAAGTTGAAGCTTCAGTCATATCAATCATTCATGATCAATCTTTAGATAGTGGGATGGGATGAATAAGCAAAGTTTGTACTCGGTCCTTACTTTCATGTTGTTCAACGGTGTGCCCATCTCCGTATTGGTACATGATTTGGGACATCCTTGCGAAATTCAATCCAATTTGAATAAATTCTTCACAAAAGGGAGAACTTGCAAAGTGTTCTTCATTATACTTCTTCCATGTCTTACTGATCAAATTCTTTATACATTCACGAGCATCTTCTTCACTAGCACCAGTACCATTCATGTAACAGTAAATTGATTTGGGATTATCACCTCTTTCAAATTCATCCTAGTCTCCAAATTAACACAAATATAAGCATGTTGTCCTATATTCAGGATTATGTGATCAAGAAAACCGAAAATATATATTTTGACGAAAGATTTGGGATGGTGTAGTTTGCAAATCTTTGATGTTCCGAGATCATCCGCAAGTCGTACAATCATTCATTGCCAACGAATTATATTGGGATAGCCTTCCAATAAATCCAAGGTTTCCTTCGTTATGGGATTCATGACAGCAAAATAAGAATACACCAGTAAAAGTGGTGATGATATTGTCAGCCATTCAATTTCAATGTACTCTTGAAGGCTAGATGTATATTTGTTGTAGTAGCACCTTGCCTCCATTAGATAACATTTACATAATTTTGCCCATTGAAACATTTATAATGGATCAATGAAGCAGAAGAGTTACAATGGAAAACAAATTAAAGCTAGAGTAAATAATGTTGAATATATATATATACATAATACTAATATTACATATATACACAATAGTGGAGTGCGTAAATACCGCATAACCGTTTTAAAAATATCTAGGGTCTGCTATTAAAAAATTAATTTATTTCATGTGGGTCCCGCAGTAAAAAATTAAATAATTAAGAATAGGATTTACTTTTTTCAAAGCAATTACGCGTAATTGCACAATTTACAATTTTAAATATATTTTCTCATGTACATATGAGTGAAGCTCATACCCCTTTCTTAAGGTAGTGAATGATGTTGAAACCTTTTTCCTTTAGGGTATCCAAAGCCAATTCATTAATAGAGTTGTAGAGGTTAAGGAAACATAGTTGCATATACTAAGGAAGTTTTTTCATTTCATTGACATCCCATCTACATCACAAACATTACATCAGCATTTGGGTTAATGAATGGCTATATATAATAGATGAAACAATATTAGAGATGTACCACTGCCATTAAAACAAACCTCTCAACAACTTTCGTGAAGAGCTCAAGTTCTTCTAAAGTATCATAAACATTATAGGCATCATCTATTATTGTTATCAGTGCACCGAGTTTTATTAACATTTTCCTCACAAATCTGAATTGGGGCTCAAACGACACTTCCATTGTCCATAAAAAATTCTCCATCACCCTATCCCTCACAAAGCTCAACTCTCCAAGGCCAATGTTGTCAACAACAAAACCTAATCTAGCATTTTTTATACACCCAACAACCAATACAAGCACATTCACCCAAATATATACATGAAATGCTAAAGAGAAGATGGAAGTATACTTACAATATTCCAAGTAGCGAAAAACGTTCTGAAAATATATAAAAATACTCCTTTAAAATATTTTATAAGCATGAAGTTGGAAAGAAAATCTCAAAGGTACAAGCTTTGGTATGTGTATATGATTTAACCTAGAATATCTACACTTGAAATGATTTAAAACTTATCTTACCTCTTCAAAGGTGTTCCCACTCAAGGATGTTTGTTCTAGCTCTACTAGACTTAGGATAATCTTGTATTTAGAAGGTAAAAGAATGTGAAGCAAAATGAGAGTGGAGTGGGAGAGAGTGTGGCCGTGAGGTATGGGTGTGTGTGTACTTGTGAGAAAGTGAAACAAGCAAGTGAGATGGGGCACGCAAAAGGCCATTCGGCCATGGGTTCCTAGGTGCCTTAGGCACTCATTTCCCTAAGCTGGGAGTGACATTTGATGGGTTGAAAGACCCTTAAATTGACTTTTATCAATAGGGTATGATTATGCCTAAAACTAGGTTGCACTTTGAGTTGAAACCCTTCCCTCCTTCCTTCCTATGGCTGGCGGCCCCTTTGGTTTCTATCCACTCTTGCTCTTTCACATCACTCTTCACACCATCACCACTCACCTCACATGTCAATTCACTAGGATTTGAAAGTGCTCCTTAGGAGAATGAGCCATGGAGTAGTCGGCCAAGGCTCCCCTTACTTCCACCAAATACCCTCCCCTTCTCTCATAGTTTTCTCTCCTCTCAAACATCTATCAATCAATTTGTCAAGTCACCACTCCTTCCTACACTCTTACGCACATGTCATTTACACTCTTATACAAAAAGTTATTATATTTACTTAGATTTTATCAGACATTACACATTTTCTATAGTTGTTTAATGCTATCTAGAATTATAATAGATCTTATATGAGTTCCAATTTTTTATTTTGTCATAATCATTAAAAGAAATTGCGTGGAGGTATTTTGTCATAATCATTCTAGAAAATGTCATTTTTCAAAACAACATATTGGACATGGGTGGGAGACACTTTTCTAATTTAGTCCTTCACCAAAAGTCAATACCAAATCGTAAAAGACACACTTTAACAGAATACACTATAACTTTTGGTAGGAGGATATGTCTCTCCATGTATAGCCGCATACCATAAATGTTTGCGTTTCTCTTTATCCAGTTCGTGTTTATTTCTCTTTCCTTGGCTTGTGTTTCTGACTCAGTGAGTCAGCAAAGAGCGCTCGTCTTCCCACCCAGATTTAACGAACTTGTATTTGCTATAGTATTATTCTTGAGACAGATGCAAATGTCATAGCAGGGAAGGTTGCAAGTAATAGCATAGATGCTAGAGCACCTTTGTCTGAGCAGGTACATATTAAGATCCTCCGTGTTCTTCTCAACCCCCTATCCCCACCCTATTACTTTCTTCTCTTTTCCTTGAAAATGAATTAAAGTATATATGGAAGAAAATTATTTTCATTAACAAAGGTCTACCACTTATTGCTACCATATTTAAGTTGTTTCATTTGTTCTAATTGTAATTTATTATTATTCTTTTTTTTTTTTTGGCAGACAATAAGTCAAGCATTAGAGACTGTACGTGAACATTTAACAAGATCCCTTCTTAAATGATGAATCTTTTTTCCTTCTTTTTTTTTTCACTTTCCAGTTCCATTATATTGGGTGTACTATTTTATAAGCATAGATTTCATTTCAATCTTGCATTCTTAGTTTAGTTAATATTCATGCCCGAGTGTTAGTAACTTGCTGCATTCTTTTTTTTTTCTTGTAAACTTGGGACATCAAAGGCCAATGAATGTGGTATAGAGTTTTGAGTATGTAATTACAGGTAATTTAACACTTTTATCACAAGATCGGCCAGGAACAGACGCACCTATGGCGGGCTGTGCCCACACATATAGAAGGATTTGCCCATATTTATAGAAGAGAAGTGATACACACAATACAATATTTCACAATCCTTACACGGCACATATTATAAAGGAATGACATTTTTATAAATTGTCTTATAAAATTAACATTATTTTACATAAATATCCCTATTTTACAACATATATTGTTTAAAATGTTGTACAAAGTGTTGTGAATTTATCATTTCTCTTTATAAAATCCTTGGCAACTAAAGCCTACATCAACTTATCTCATCTCATCATTACAATTTTTTCAAATCTTCATATATTTTTCTAATTTTTCATACAAAATATAATAAATAATTCAATTTTTTCAAATTTTAACACACTGATAATATTAAAAAGTAATATTCTAATAAAATTTAATTCACAATTTAATTCAGCTCGGTTCGATTCAGCTCAACACCCAAATGCAGCCTTAATCTAACGACTAAGTAAGCATGCCGCGTCAGGAAAGTTAAAATCGAGAAAATGCATATGTAAGAGTAGCATTTCTCTTTATAAAATATTTTAAAAGATTGGGCATCTTACCTTTTATTTTATTTTTATTTTTTTGGGCATTTCGTGAGTGAGTTTCTTTATAGCATCTAAAATGTATGCATAACATCTAAATGCATTGGACAATTATCGATTCATTTTGATCATAAAATTTCTTTATTTTCGAATAATCAACTTAGATTCAGCATACACAACAAATTTAACTAAGAAGTGTAGCATGCGATACATCTCTGGTACAACACAGTCTTATTCCTTGTTTACGCGCAAACCAAGCTAGTTGGTTCAGCTTTTACAACATTTATTTTGTGAAGGGCTAGATTTGACTCGTCAAATACGAATCAAAGAAAAAGACATTTTTACATAACTACAAAGTCAAAGCTTCAATCATATCAATCATTCATGATCAATCTTTAGATAGAGGGATGGGATGAATGAGCAAAGTTTGCACTCGATCCTTACTTTCATGTTGTTCAACGGTGTGCCCATCTCCGTACTGGTACATGAATTGGGACATCCTTGCAAAATTCAATCCAATCTGAATAAATTCTTCACAAAAGGGAGAACTTGCAAAGAGTTCTTCATTATACTTCTTCCATGTCTCACTAATCAGATTCCTTATACACTCACGAGCATCTTCTTCACTAGCACCAGTATCATTCATATAACAGTGAATTGATTTGGGATTATCACCTCTTTCAACTTCATCCTGGTTTCCAAATTAACACAAATATAAGCTTGTTATCCTATGTTCATGATCATGTGATCAAGAAGACCGAAAATATATATTTTGGCGAAAGATTTGGGATGGTGCAGTTTGCAAACCTTAGATGTTCCGAGATCATCCGCAAGTCGTACAATCATTCCTTGCCAACGAATTATATTGGGATAGTCTTCCAATAAATCCAAGGTTTCCTTTGTTATGGAATTCGTGACAGCAAAATAAGAATGCATTAGTAAAAGTGGTGATGATATTGTCAGCCATTCAATTTCAAGGTACTCTTGAAGGCTGGGTGTATATTTGTTGTAGTAGTACCTTGCCTCCATTAGATAACATCTACATAAATCTGCCCACTGAAATATTTATGATGGATCAATGAAGCATAAGAGTTATAATGGACAACAAATTAAAGCTAGAGTAAATAATTTTGAATATATATATATATATATATACATAGTACTAATATTACATATATACACAATTGTGAAGTGCGTAAATACTGCGTAACCATTTTAAAAATATGTAGAGTCTACTATTAAAAAATTAATTTATTTTATGTGGGTCCCGTAGTAAAAAAAATTTAAAAAATTAAGAATAAGGTTTACATTTTTTAAAGCGATTAAGCGACAGTTGCACAATTTATAATTGTAAATATATTTTCTCATATACATAAGAGTGACGCTCCATACCCCCTTCTTAAGGTAGTGAATGATGTTGAAACCTTTTTCCTTTAAAGTATCCAAAGCCAATTCATTAACAGAGTTGTAGAGGTTAAGGAAACATAGTTGCATATAGTAAGGAAGTTTTTCCATTTCATTGACATCCCATCTACATCACAAAAATTACATCAGCATTTGGGTTAATGAATAGCTATATATAATAGATCAAACAATATTAGAGATGGACCACTGCCATTAATACAAACCTCTCAACAACTTCCGTGAAGAGCTCAAGTTCTTCTAAAGTGCCATAGATATCATAGGCATCATCTATTATTGTTATCAGTGCACCGAGCTTTGTTAACATTTTCCTCACAAATCCGAATTGGGGCTCAAAGGATACTTCCATTGTCCATAAGAAATTTTCCATCACCCTGTCCCTCACAAAGCTCAACTCTCCAAGGCCAGTGCTCCTCCACCACCTTTGTATGAGACAAGGAAGTAATATTAATTATAGAACTATAGTAATTAAATTTTTTACCTTTCTAATCGTCAATACAAGAAAACTGTTTATTTGCGATCATTTATTTCGAACAAAATGACTATTTACAACTAAATTTTGTTTGTTTTCGTCGTAAATAATTAGTCACAAATGCTCATTTCTTATAATGCATATATATTCCACATGATATATTTTCTAAGTGTCAAATTATAAGATCATGAGTATAAACGTCCATTTTACCTTGACACTTCTTTAATATCTTCTTGATGGACTGCTTGTACCACGTTGAAATCCAATTCTGCAAGCTGAAGCAAGATAGGGTCCATATCTTCTCTACTCCTATATACATCAATGAACCACCTCGCTTCCAACCTTACCACCCTCCAATGCAATGGAAACTCCAAGGCATGGTTCACCATCACACAAAGATTTTGATCTGTGCTTTTCACCACAAAGTCTTTGAGATGTTTCGTTGTAAAATCTCTTGCTTTCTCCAAGATGCTTTCACCTTCTATCAAGAGGAACGAGGCTTCGTACAAAGACAACATTCCCTCGACATCATCACAAAGACATTCTTTGAAATCTCCATTTTCATTGATAAAACTCTTGAAAATATCTGCAATCGACAAATTAAGCTCACTAGTTAATAAATTATGTGTTTAATTATTTATTTTTAATTTGTCAAGCATTGCTAGCTAGTATGTTGCTGACCTTGAGGTACATTATATTTCCTCTGTCTTAGCAATCTAAATTTGAGAGATGTGGCATATAGACTTTGCTCCCACCAAACACCACCTCCATAATGAGTTTTGTGTATTTTGTGCAACATCCTCCTTATTTCATCTTCCAAGTAGTAAGATATTCCAAGTCTTTGCAAGATGTCAATCTTCTCAACTTGCTTTAAAGGATCCACCATTTTTTGAAACATCTTTGTCACTTCTCCCTTCAAGTTCTCAATTTTTCTGGTGTATGACTCCGCCTGCCAATCCAAATTTTATTGATTAATCAGGCATTGATAATGCAAGTGTTGAAGAATAATCGTATATTACATATGAACAATTAAGTCTTGGACATATTTTATAAGAAGTGAACAATCATCTTTTATTAAACTAGTTTTATGAAATGAATTAGGTCTATCATGAATTTCTTAGCAAGAATTATTGAGATAAAAAATAAAAAATAATAGAGATATATAGCAAGAGTACTTACCTTGTATTCACTTTTTAATGACTGGATGTAATCATCATGCCAGATGGTAGGATGAAAATTTCCTGATCGTCGAACGATAGTGGAGTCAATTGAGTTTTCTGCAAGGGTCATGCTTTGAAATGGATATTGAGGAGCATCAGGCTTTCCTTTTGTTACATGTGAGGCAACTGGTTTCATAGATGGAAGCAATGTAGAGGGATTGCAACCTCGTACTGAATCAAGAGCGTTAAGACACATTGAGTAGGCCATTAATTAGCTATCGAGGCTTTGGTTTTCGAAGTAAACGGATTTATAATCTGTGGAACATACAATTCAGATATATGCCTATATATATATCCTTGGGTGGCTATCACCTCTATGTCACGGCATTGAAAGCTTGCACACTAGTAGATTTCACTAAGCACGTACACAAAACAACATAAAGACCCGAACGTGTCACATGGGGCTAAAAAGTATAAAGAATGGAGTGGACGTTTAGCAGCCGTATGATTTTGATGACTTCATTTGAAGTCTAAGTCATCAAACAAAGTTGTTTGTCGGTGTCCTCAAAACTTGATGGGTATCCTAATTATTTGAGGATAATTTGGTTTGAGGGTGTTTGATAACTTGCATAACTTGATTGGTGCAAAATTGTAAATGTACAGTATTATAATTTTATAGTAAAACGATAAGAAGAATAGAAATTGCTATCTTATTTTGGACAAGTTCTAAAATTCCACTAACCTCATCTTTATTTAGAAAAGTAACTTGGATTTTTGAAATTGTAATTTGAAATAAAATTAATTAGAAAAAAATATTTAATGAAAAAAGAAAGAGTAACTAATTTTTAAGAAATCGATTTCACTTAATTTTTCACTATGTTTTTCTCATCTAACTAATTGAAATTAATTATCTCTGATTGTAAGTAAATCTCATCTCATCATTATTATTTTTCTAAATTTTCATACAAAATAGAATAAATAATTTAATTTTTTTAAATTCAAAAATAATTTTTTCAAATCTTCAAACAAAAATAATATTAAAAAAATATATTATAACAATATCTTATTTAATTTTTAATATTTATTTTTAAAAACAAATTTGACGATATTCTTTAAAATATTCTTTCCTCTTATTAAATAATCAAATAGATTTATCAATCTAGAAGTGATACTAAAATAAAATATTGATATATTGGTGAGAATGACAGATATATTTCCAGTCGGGGCGTGCTACATGTCCCGCCATTTGTATTCCATTTGACTTTTTTTTTTCTTTTAGATTTTTTTTTTATATATTTTATATTTTTAAGTAATATTATGATTTTTTTTATTTTTAAAAAATATTTTAAGATATTAAAAAAATTATGTAGAAAAAATAGTTTTTCTTATTTGATTCTTTTAATATCTTAAAATATTTTAAAAATAAAAAAAAATTATAATATCATTTAAAAATACTTACTTAAAAATTATATAAAAAAAATAAAAATAAGAAAATAAAAAGTCAAACCGGAATATAAAATGGCGGGATAAATAATATTTTCCTTTTCAATCAGTAAATGACGTCATATCCAGATAAAGTATAATCAGAAGATGATAAATCTAATTTTTACTAGTTAATAATATTATTTTTAATGAGAACGTAAAGGGTTGGCCCTAGCTTGGAAATTAAAACACGTAATATATTATATTCATTTTTTTCAACATTGAGCTTACGTCGACTAACAAAAAGTTTTCTCTCAAGGAGACAAGAATCATACTCCGTCCCATCCATCCCGACTCCAACCCGTGTTAATTTTTTTTTTTCAGTTTTTTTTATATAACTTTTAAGTAAGAGTTTTTAAAATATATATTTTTACATGAATTCTTTAGTATTTTAAAATATTTTTAAAAAATATAAAAAAAATTGATAATATTATTTAAAAAATCTTACTTAAAAATTATGTAAAAAAACTGAAAAAAATAATAATAATAAATAAAATAAGATGGGATGAGAATGAATGAGAACGGAAGAAATAACATTTTCCATAATTATATTAGGTTTCTTCTTCCAATTTTTTTTTTCTGCTGCTTTGGCACTTGTGATGCCTCTCGTGAGATCGCATGTTTTTATCAATTCCTCTGTTTGGAATAAGGAATTAAAAAACAAGGGAAAATACGTTTCACTCTGTAATTACTAGATGTAATTTCCATTTTGCACCCTAAACTATTATTAATTAATGTTGACATGCATTTTATACCTTCGAGCTATAAAAAATCTGTAATTGACATATAAAACTTATTTGGTTTGATGATTAAGATTGTGTCATATATATCATCTATTTTTAATTTTTTATATATCCTAGCTAATTATTAGAATTGACTATATAATATTTATTATTTTCTCCCCTTAATTCTAAGGTATAATATTTTAGTTTCGATAATTTGGAGATTGATGATGCAAACCTAATTTCAAAAAGAGAAGAAAAAAATTTTAGATAAATTCATTTAATTTGATCTATTTTTCATTTATCATGATTTGATCAATGATTATCAAAATTGTGTATGGCAATGATATCAAAAATTTGTTTGCGTAAAAATATCTACAAGTCTACAAATCATAATAAGTAGTAAAGTGTTTTATAGAAAATGAATGTTGAACCCATAAGAATTAATTATGTTATTGAATATTGAAATTCACTAAATTAAATCCTATTTGAAAACTAAAAATAAATTTAACGATTCTACTATTTAAATTAAAGTAAAATACTTAACAAAAATAAATCTACAAATAAAAAATAACGCTTAAAATTTAAGAGTATAAAAATATAATAAAAATAGATATAAAGTATTTGATTTCACCTAACAAATTCCACACAATTTATTCTTTCTAATTATTAAATTTCAATAGTCCCATATTGATGATTAAAAATTTCTTAACTATTCAGTATCTTCTCTCGAATAATATTAAAAATATCTCTAACTAACAATTCCATAATTTTATATGAATTTAATTAATTAAAAATTCATTACGTTCTTTGAATTTTCTGAAAAATCACACTAGACGCAGTAAAGTATCTTTACTTTCGCTCAACTAATGATATTTAATCTTATAACTAAAATCACAAATTACCTCTCGATCTCATTGTAATTTAATTGATCAAATAATAATTCGTAAAAAATTGCAAGCACTAAAAATAAGAATTAAATACTCAATCATGAAAATATTAGAAATAAAATAATTCAAAATAAAAATTATATTTTTAATACTAGACTACATTAACATTCTTGAAAATAAATAGATCTTAACGATATTAAAAAGAAAATAAATAAAACTCGTATTCTTCATTAGAATCAGTTGATAAAATATACAATTCTTGCCACTATCCTCTAAATCTTCCTCCTCAAAAATACTTAAAGAAAATCTCCAAAACACTACTAATTGACATTGTGCCTCTTGGCTTTTTCAATTTTTCTATTCTCCATTTAGTACTCGCTCAGCACATGAAACGGTCATTATTTATTTATATGTTGTGTCGTGTCCTCGTTGGATAATGGGAGTCAAAGTCTCAAGTTAATTTCATGACTATGCCTGTTTGTTTCAGAAGATAAAACTAAAATTTTAAATTTATTATTATATTTTTTAAAATTTTTATATAAAATATAATAAAAAATTTAACTTATTCAAATTTTAAAATTACTTTTTCAAATCTAAAAAAATATATATATATTAATAAAATAAATTATAATAATATATTTTTTTGTTTACTTTTATCTCATCTCATCTCATTTCTAAAAGCAAATAGAACCGGTTTGATTTATTTTTTGAGATGAGATAAGTTGAGATTAAAGTGAAAAATTAAAAAAAATATTGTTATAATATATTTTTTTAATATAATTTTAAATTAGCACTTGAAAAAGATAAATTATTTATATTATTTTGTATTAAAATTTAAAAAATATATAATAATAAAATAAAATAAGATCACGTGTGTTTTATAAATAAATCAAGTCTTATGTCACAAAGGGAAGTTGAATTCAAATTCAAACCCATCTCTTTTCATCAAAGTCTATTTGAAGGCCCATGAAATATCTCGAAGTGTGGGACCCAAAATGTAAAAATCCTTCTTCTTTTAAACATAAGAAGATAGATAAATAAAAATAAAAATACAATAAAAACTAATAATTTTTATAAGTAAAAAAGTAATAACAATTATGTAAAAATTACACTTATAATAAGTCATTTATTTTTACAATATACTTTTACATCTATCTCTACTTAGAATATAAAATATAATAAAAATATTATTATCATTTTTTATTGAAGTCAAAATTTTTCAATAAAATATAATTATCGTACTATAAGAAAAATGAATATATATAACTAATTAATTTTAATTAAGAAGTTTATTTTTATTATAAATAATTTATTTTTGTTATAAATAATTTTTTTAATTGTAATTAATTAATTATATATATAGATTTTTCTTGTCAGGTCAGATGAAGAAATTAATTGACGAAAACGTCATTTCGAAAGGAAAAAATGTTGAGAGACCGTTTGTCATGGTTTGAATTATGTGGTTGCTTTGTCCGTGCTGGGAGTTGTTGCAAAATGTTCTTTCTCCCGCTTCTTGTTAGGGAGGCTTAATTGGTTGGAAGACATCCTAGGTTGAAGGTTCTTTTATGTTTCAGCTTTGCTCCAAGTCCAAGCTGAAAATCTTGAAAAGACTCTGAAAAAATTTGAATAACTTTCACTTCTCTAATATTCAATGTTGGATTGTGCAGGTCTAGATTGAACACTCACGTGGTTTGAATATTCACAATGACGTGCTGAGGCGAGAAAATGCATGCACCAGGCGGCCGTGAATATTATGCATGCACCAGGCGGCCGTGAATATTATCATTAACATCATTCTCTTTCAAATAACTTTAAAATAAAGCAGTGTTTTAATATAAATTGTGTAGAAATTGTTCAATGATGTATAGCATTTTTCATTATTATTACTATCAAATATGATACAATTGTGAATAATGCTCTGTAATTTCTTATTTAAATGTATGTAGAAAGTATCAATTATTTATAGTATTTACATAATCGACTTAAGTGGCTCAAATGATACAAATTACATAAAAAGGCATTATGTACTAAAGTAAAAATATTAAACTTAAGTACAAAATTGTAATACTCTCCCTAAAAATGGGGAGTAAATAGAATGAACTTCTATCTTGGCTATCAATATACAAAATTGTTGAGATTCTAATGTTTTAATGAGAACATCAGCAACCTAATGTTGGGAAGCTACATGAAAGGTGTTGGAAATAAATCTATAAAACAAACAACACAGATATAAAATCAAATGCAGAGGTAGCAACTAAGAGAAGTAAAACAGTAAAGACAATACAGAATACACAAATTTAAGTAGTTCAGTTCAACTGAGCTTACATCCACTGGGTGTTGGTCTCAAACTTCACTATGATCAAATGGAGATTACAAAGAGAGAATCAAGAGATTCTTACAGTAGAAATCACTCACCTCATGTGTATACACTCAATTCTCAAATGTTTACACTCAACCACTCGAGAAATAGAGAAGAAATGAGCTTGGGAGGAAGCTCTGTTCGCGTTCGGAGAAACAAGGGGCTCGGGAGTTCGTTGGAAACGAACGCAGAAATGAGATCGCGGTATTTATATTTATGTGATCTCACTCGAGCAAAAGTTAATATCGCTCGAGCGAACACTGCTAGGTCAATCTCGCTCGAGCTGAACGTCGAGCGAGAGTCGAGCGTAGTCTCTGCCTGAATCTCACTCGAGCGGGACCTTGAGCGAGGGTACAGCGAACTCTCGGGTTGCACTTCGCTCGAGCAAGATGTCGAGCGAAAGTCGAGCGAACTCACGGGTTGGACTCTTGCTCGAGCGGGATCAACTTCGCTCGAACAAAAGTGTAGGGGAAGCGTGTATCCAAGCCATAACTCAACAAATCTCCACCTTGACTTGAATACCCACAAGCCTAACTGAAAACCCAATATCAATAAAAGAAACCAACCCCATAAAAATCTCCTAAGAGATCTGAAAACCTCGAACTTCAATCAAGTCCAAACAAAGTTTGAATTTGTTTATTAGCAACTGGCTTTGTCATCATGTCTGCTGGATTATCTGAAGTATCAATCTTCTGAATACTCACTATACCAACTGCAACTACTTCTCTGAGAAAATGATATCTGAGATCGATGTGCTTCGCCCTCTCAAATGTATAGCACTATGGCTATCACAAAACACTATCATCCCCTCCTGCTGAAGACTCAGGTCACTGATCAGCCCCTTCACCCAAATGGCCTCCTTGACAACCTCAGCAGCTGCCATGTATTCTGCCTCCGTAGTTGATAAAGCAACAATTGATTGAAGTGTTGCTTGCCAACTAATTGCAGAACCATACAAAATGAAAATATAGCCTATCAATGATCTTCTCTTATCTAAATCCCCAACATAGTCAGAATCAACAAACCCAACAGCATCAAAACTGAGATTAACATCTCTATCAAATAACAAGCCAACATGCGAGGTTCCCCTCAAGTACCTCAAAATCTATTTCACTACCTGCCAGTGAACTCTACCAGGCTTAGCCATGTACCTGCTAACCACGGTTACTACCTGTGAAATGTCTAGACGGGTACAAACCATAGCATACATAATGCTGCCAACTGCACTAGAGTAAGGAACTCTTACTATGGACTTTTCCTCCTCATATGTCTGGGGAGATAGGGAAGCTGAAAGTCTGAAATGCATCGCCAATGGCGTGCTTACAGGTTTGAACTTAGTCATTCCAAACCTGTCAAGAACCTTCTCAAGGTACTTTCTCTAGGACAAGTACAACTTCCCAGCTTTCCTATCCCTGTCAATTTCCATTTCCAAAATCTTTCTAGTAGCACCTATGTCTTTCATCTCAAACTCATTTCTAAGCTGAGTTTTCATCAAATCAACATCAACCATGCTTTTAGCAGCTATAAGCATGTCATCAACATAAAGCAATAAATGAATGAAAGATTTTTCAGGCAATTGTTTATGATACACACAACAATCATAGCTATTTCTCAAATCACCATGATCAATCATAAACAAATCAAAATGTTTATACCATTGCCTAGGTGACTACTTCAACCCATACAAAAACTTCTTCAGTCTGCATACTCGGTCCTCTTTGCCTTCAACAATGAATCCCTCTGGCTGACACATATAGATATTTTCTTCAAGCTCGCCATGTAAACGTTGTTTTCACATCAAGCTACTGAAGCTCCAGATCATACAAAGCCGTAATGGCTAGTAAAACTCTGATTGAATTGTGTTTTACTATTGGATAGAACACTTCATTGAAGTCGATCCCCTCTCTCTAACTGTAGCCTTTAGCAACTAGGCGTGCTTTATATCTTGCATCTGACTCAAACTGGATTCCTTCTTTTCTCTTGAAAACCCATTTGCAGCCCATAACCTTCGTCTTTGCTGGTAACTTAACCAAATCCCGGATTTGATTCTTATGAAGAGATTCAATCTCTTCAGTCATAGATGAGCACCACTGAGCAGACTCGGTACTCTTCACAGCTTCTGAATAACTAGAAAGCTCCTGCTCAACAATTTCTTCTACTGTTGTGAGTGCATACATAACCATGTCTGCTTGAGCATATCTCTGAGGTGGTCTGATCTGCCTCCCCTGTCTACTAGTAGCTATACTGTACTACTCCTCAACTGGTGCTTCAGTCTCAGACTTAGAATCATGCTCATCAATTATAGCATGATCCTTAGAATCAGGTGGTGTCCTTTGTAAAGCCTGTTGTAGCTCTATATTCTTCCCTATAGATACAGGAATCTCCTTTCTCGGATTAAGCATAGATTTTTCATCAAAAACAACATCTCTGCTAATCACGAACTTGGGTGACTTGGGATCAATGCACCACAACCTATATCCCTTTAACCCAGTAGCATATCTCATAATATGCATTTCTTTACCCTAGGTTCTAACTTACCATCAGTAACATGAAAATAAGCGGGACCTCGAGCTGAACGTTGAGCGACGGTCGAGCGTAATCTCTGCCTGAATCTCGCTCGAGCGAGACCTCGAGCGAGGGTCAAGCGAACTCTCGGGTTGCACTTCGCTCGAGCTGGATGTCGAGCGAACTCACGGGTTAGATTCTCGCTCGAGCAGGATCAACTTCGCTCGAGCGAGAATGCAGGGTAGGCGTGTATCAAAGCCATAACTCAACAAAAGGTCTTGATGATTTCATCTTGAATTTTATCTCTTACAAAGTGGCAGTTAAGCTCAATGTGTTTTGTACGTTCATGAAAAACATGATTAGTAGCAATATGAAGAGCAGCTGTACTATCACAAAACAAATGAAAATCTAGAAGTTTTCTTTTAGAAGTTGTGGTTATAAAGAATGTTGATATTTATCAGTGTTCTACTTGTATGAAAATATTATATATTTGATGTCTATCTTGAAGTATCTTGTGAAAGTCTGAGGCTTTCTTTCAGAGATTGTGGTTGTAAAGAATGTACAAATTTCTGGGTGTTCTACTTAGATGAAAATCATTATTCTATTTATAATGGCTTTCTTATATGCATTTGTGAAGATTTGGAAGAATTATTTTAGTGCCTGTGGTTGTAAAGAATGTATTGATTTGTAGCCATTTAGTACTTGGCTTTTATTTGTATACACGTACAGGAAAGTAATTAAAGGTCATAGAGCATCTTTTGGTCATCACCAGCCTGTCTAGGATAATGATCAGTTTACAATTAAATGTGTGGAAAACCGAAATAACAGAATATGGTCCTTATAAATGTAGAGGTCTTGAAAATTGACAGTGGTAGATGGAAACACCACCAGATGATCCTTATAATTGCATGCATGGAGCGGCTTCTTTCAAATTCTTCAAACATTGATTGCATGTCTGTATAATCCAATTGTAAGAAAAAAAAAGTAGAGGAAAGCTTTAAGCAACTCAAAGACCAGCAATTAAAAGCGACTAATCTCAAGTGTACTCTCTCTTGACCCTCTCTCTCAACAAAAAATCCTAACTTTTCTCTACATGTTTTTCCGTCGCCAAGAGGGTGGGAGCTCCGGCTCCCCCCTCCCCTCCCTCATTTCTCTCTTCCCCTCCCTCTTATCCCTCCTCCGTTTTGGGTTCCTCCCCCCCCGCCGGCAGTTTTGGGCCTTAGGGCTATTGGCGAACGATGGTTAGTGCGCACGACATTGTGTTCTAAAGGTCTCTGAGCTAGTTTGGAAGATGCAATCGGTGTTATGCTTTCATTGTGAGCAACCGTGCGTGGCCTACACACGTATTCTAAAGCAGGGGGTTTATCTCCCACGCACCACCTTCTGATATGGCTTATTCCGCCACGCGCGACTTTGCCGAGATCAGGACATCCAGCTGTCGCGCGCCTACCGTTTCGCCACTCTGTGGGGCGGCGCGTGTTTTTCACACGTCATTCTCAGCCGCAGGTCTTCTATTTTCAGTGTTGATGTTATTTTATATTTGTTTTGAGTTTGTTTGCTTGTGTTGGTAAGTAGTAATAAGAAGAAATAGTTTTTATTCATGTGTTGTACTTCCCTCCCCTCCTTTTGAAGGTGGGGGTTTTCTACCCTCCCCTCCTATGGAGGTGGAGGTAGTGATTCCCTCCCCCTCTTTGGGTGGAGACCTCTATCTCTGTTTTTCGAAGTGTCACTCTCTCAGATAAACCATAAATCAAGATTAAAATCTATGTTAGTTTGGTCACTTGAGAGTGTTAAAAGTTAGACAATACCCATCATTTTATTTGCGGGGACGCTATAGATCCGATATTAGCTTGGCTTATAATATGGGATTTGTCCTGTAACTAAGGGTAACAGTTTTAACTTCGTCTATTAATGGAATGCAATACAATCTTTTATAATAAAAAAAACAACTAATCTCCAACTTAAATTCATCCAAACTTGTCGATCATATTCCATTTTACATGCAACAATCCACTATTCTCATGAATATGGTTCTCACAAAACTAAACCAAGTATATGTACAGTACCAATTTACAAGATCCATTTACAATTAACAATAACACGATTCATATATCATCCGAATCAACCAAAAACAAATATAATAGAACACATACAGTACAAACACAAAAATATATGTGCACATCTATTATCTATGATTCGCCTACGAACTTTGCCCCCTTGCTTGTGCATATTAAAATCTTTGTATTAGTTTCTATTTTTATCTAAACCTCATAATCGCCCAACAATAAATCATCCTCTCTTTCGGAGTGCATTCTCTCTTGTCAGAAATTTCTTCTCTACCAATTGAAGTATATTTGCCCATATGAAGAATTAACAACTTGCTTCTCCCTGCATACAATTCAAGAATTTCAAACATTAAATATGACAAACTAAATGATAATCATAAATGACAACGAAAACAATGAAAATCTCCATGCTGAAAAAAAAAAGTAATAGAATGGTAAACAATTTCTCTCCATTTTCCAAAGTTATCAAACTTTTAAGAAAGAAAAGTCCTCACATTCATGTGTTACTAGCAATGCATATTGACTTGGAGTGGGGAATCAAAACTTGCAGTGAAAATCTTATCTAGATGGTGTTGGGAATAAACCGATAAAACAAACAGCACATATATGAAATTAAATGCAGCGGTAGCAACTAAGAGAAGTAAAACAATAATGACAATACAAAACATCAAATTTAGGTGGTTCAGCTCAACTGAGCTTATATCCACTGTAGGGTTGGTTTCAAAACTTCACTGTAATCAAATGAAGTACACAGAGATAGAACCAATAGATTTTTACAACAGAAATCACTCACCTCACGTGTATACACTCAATTCTCATGTGTTTGCACTCAACCACTCAAGAAATGGAGAAGAAATGATGAGCTGGAGGTGCTTTGTTCGTTCAGGTGAAAACAGAGGGTTAAGTTCTTCGTCTACTGCTTCACGCGAATGAGGCTCGCGATATATATATTAATGCGATCTCGCTCGAGCGAGAGTTAATCTCCCTCGAGCGAACACTGCTAGGTCAAACTTGCTCGAGTTGAACGTTGAGCGAGGGTCTCGCGAAGTCTCTGCCTAAATCTTGCTCTAGCGGGACGTCGAACGAGAGTCAAACGAACTCTTAGGTTACACTTAGCTCGAGCTGGATGTCGAGCGAAGGTCAAGCGAACTCTCGGGTTGAATCTCGCTCAAGCGGGAGGTGTCTTCGTTCAAGCGAGAGTGCAAGGGAGGCGTGTATTCAAGCCATATCTCAACAAATCTCTACCTTGACTTGAATACTCACAAGACTCACTAAACCCAAATCAACAAAAGAAACCAACCCCATCAAGATCCCGTAAGGGACCTAGAAACCTTGAATTCCAATCAAGTCCAAATAGAGTTTGAACTTGTGTACTGCAACTGGCTTTGTCATCATGTCTGCTGGATTTCCTATAGTAGCAATCTTCTGAATGCCCACTGTACCATCTGCAACTACCTTTCTGAGGAAATGATATCTGACATCAATGTATTTCGTTCTCTCATAATACATCTGATTTTTGGTCAAATGTATTGCACTTTGACTGTTACAAAACACTGTCATCCCCTCCTGCTGAAAACCCAAGTCACTGATCAGCCCATTCACCCAAATGGCTTCCTTAATAGCCTTAGTTACTGCCATGTATTCTGCCTCCATAGTCGATTAAGCAACAGTTGTTTGAAGTGTTACTTTCCAACTAATGGCAGAACCACATATTGTGAAAACATAACCTGTCAATGATCTTCTCTTATCTAAATCTCCAGCATAGTCAGAATCAACAAATCCAACAACATTAGAACTAAGATCAACATCTTTATCAAATAACAAGCCAAAATGCGAGGTTTCCTTTAAGTACCTCAGAATCCATTTTACTGCCTGTCAGTGAACTCTGCCAGGTTTAGCCACATACCTTCTAACCATACTCACTGCCTGTGAAATATCTGGACGGGTACAAACCATGGCATACATAAATGCTGCCAACAGCACTAGAGTAAGGAACTATTGCCATGAACTGTTCCTCCTCATCTGTCTGGAGAGATAGGGAAGCTGGAAGTTTAAAATGCACCGCCAATGGCGTGCTTACAGGTTCGGAGTTAGACATTCCAAACTTGTCAAGAACCTTCTCAATGTACTTTCTCTGAGACAAGTACAACTTTCCAGCTTTCCTATCCCTGTGAATTTTCATTTCTAAAGTCTTCCTAGCAGCACCTAAGTCTTTCATCTCAAACTCATTTCTAAGTTGAGTTTTCATCAAATCAACATCAACCATGCTTTTAGCAGTTATAAGCACGTCATCAACATAAAGCAATAAGTGAATGAAAGACTTGTTAGACAATTTTTTATGATACACACAACAATCATAGCTACTTCTCAAATAACCATGATCAACGATAAAAAAATCAAAACGTTTATACCATTGCCTAGGTGACTGGTTCAACCCATACAAAGACTTCTTCAGTATGCATACCCGGTCCTCTTTGCCTTCAACAATGAATCCCTATGACTGATGCATATAAATTGTCTATTCAAGCTCGCCATGTAGAAACATTGTCTTCACATCAAGTTGCTGACGCTCTAGGTCATACAAAACTGTGATCGCTAGTAAAACTCTGATTGAACTGTATTTTACAACTGGAGAGAACACTTCATGGAAGTCGATCCCCTCTCTCTGACTGTAGTATTTAGCAACTAGGCGTGCTTTGTATCTTGCATTTGTCTCAAACTAGATTCTCTCTTTTCTCTTAAAGACCCATTTGCATCTAACAGCCTTAGTCTTCGCTGGTAACTTAACCAAATCTCATGTTTGGTTCTTGTGAAGAGATTCAATCTTTTCAGTCATAGCTGAGCACCACTGAACAGACTCGGTACTCTTTACAGTCTCTGAGTAACTAGAAGGATCCTACCCAAAAATATTTTAAAATATTAAAAAAATCATGTAATTTTTTAATTGATTTTTTTTATATTTTAAAATATTTTTTAAAAATATAAAAAAAAATTATAATATTATTTAAAAATTCTTACTTAAAAATCATGTAAAAAAAACTGAAAATAAAAATAAAAAATAAAACGGGATGAAATGGGAATGGATGGGAATGGGAGAAATAACATTTTCCATAATTATATTATGTTTCTTCACCCATTTTTTTTTTTCTGCTGCTTTGGCTCTTTTGATGGCTCTCGTGAGATCTCATGTTTTTATCAATTCCTCTGTTTGGAATAAGGTATTAAAAAACAAGGAAAAATACATTTCACTCTGTAATTAATAGATGTAATTTCCATTTTGTACCCTAAACTATTATTAATTAATGTTGACATATAAACGATCTGTAATTGACATATAAAACTTATTTGGTTTGATGATTAAGATTGTGTCATATATATCATCTATTTTTAATTTTTTATATATCCTAGCTAATTATTATAATTGACCATATAATATTTATTATTTTCTCCCCTAATTATAAGGTATAATATTTTAGTTTCAATCATTTGGAGATTGATGATGCAAACCTAATTTCGAAAAGAGAAGAAAAAAATGTTAGATAAATTCATTTAATTTGATCCATTTTTCATTTATTATGATTTGATCAATGATTATCAAAATTGTGTATGGCAACGCCATCAAAAATTTGTTTGCGTAAAAATATCAGCAAGTCTACAAATCATAATAAGTAGTAAAGTATTTTATAGAAAATGAATGTTGAACCCATAAAAATTAATTATGTTATTGAATATTAAAATTCACTAAATTAAATCCTATTTGAAAACCAAAAATAAATTCATCGATTCTACTATTTAAATTAAAGTAAATACTTAGCAAAAATAAACCTACGAATAAAAAATAACGCTTAAAATCTAAGAGTATTAAAATATAATAAAAATAGATATAAAATATTTGATTTCACTTAACAAATTCCACACAATTTATTCTTTCTAATTATTAAATTCCAATATTCTCATATTGATAATTAAAAATTCCTTAACTATTCAATATCTTCTCTCGAATAATATTAAAAATATCTCTAACTAACAATTTCATATTTCTATATGAATTTAATTAATTGGAGACTCATTACGTTCTTTGAATTTTTTGAAAAATCACACTAGACGCAGTACAGTATCTTTACTTTCGCTCAACTAATAATATTTAATCCTAGAACTAAAATCACAAATTACCTATCGATCTCATTGTAATTCAATTGATCAAACAATAATTCGTAAAAAATTGCAAACATTAAGAATAAGAATTAAACACTCAATTATGGAAATATTATAAATAAAATAATTTAGAATAAAAATTATATTTTTAATGCTAGACTACATCAACATTCTTGAAAATAAATAGGTCATAATGATATTAAAAGAAAATTAAATAAAACTCGTATTTTTTATTAGAATCAATTGATAAAATATACAATTCTTGCATCTATCCTCTAAATCTTTCTCCTCAAAAATACTTTAAAAAAAATCTCCAAAACACTACTAATTGTGCCTCTTGGCTTTTTTAAATTTCTATACTCCATTTAGGTCTACTCGCTCAGCACATGAAACTGTCATTATTTATTTATTAAAAAGTGAGGGGAGTAGCCAACACTCAGCGCACTCCCTTCACATGAACAGTGCCACTGTTTATGACACTGTTCATGTGAGGGGAGTGCGCTGAGTGTTGGCTACTCCCCAGACATGCTCTTTATTTATATGTTGTGTCGTGTCTTCGATGGATAATGGAAGTCAAAGTCTCAAGTTAATTTCATGACTATCCTATTGGTTTTGGAAGGTAAAATTAAAATTTTAAATTTTTTTAAAATTTATTATTATATTTTTTAAAAATTTTATACAAAATATAATAAAAAAATTCAACTTATTCAAATTTTAAAATTACTTTTTCAAATCAAAAATATATATATATATTAATAAAATAAATTACAACAATATTTTTTCTTTTTTTACTTTTATCACATCTCATCTCATCTCTGAAAACAAAGAGTTAGGCCTCGTTTGTATTCGAAAATGAACTCAACTCATCTCAATTTATTTTCATTTCATCATTATATTTTTATAATTTTTTATATAAAACACAAATTCTTATACATATTTTTCAAATCCCAATACACATTTTTCAAATCCCAACACACCTTTTTCAAATCTCAAAATAATAATAATATTAAAAAATAAACTAAACTCATTTCAACTCATCTCATCTCCGAATCTAAGCGGGTCTAATTGTTTTCAGAGATAAGATGAGATAAGTTAAGATTAAAGTGAAAAATTAAATAATATATTGTTATAATATATTTTTTTAATCTAATTTTATATTGGTATTTGAAAAAGTTAAATTATTTATATTATTTTATATTAAAATTTAAAAAATATATAATAATTAGATGAGATAAAATAAGATAAAGCTCATGTATATTTTGTAAATAAATCAAGTCTTATAAATCGGATTTTTTTTTAAAAAAAAAATGAGATGAGACCAATTAAGTCCCGTGTGAATTAGGTCCCGTGTAACTGAGTGCTGCGTTCAACTGAATTCTCGATTCCAGGCCAAATTAAAATTAACGCTAACCGAATACAGGTGGTCTACTATGAAGTGCCGTATCCGAAGGGAAATCTAACGTGAATTGAAGTGCTGTTGCAGGGCCTTCAGCGAGATGAATTGAAAAGCAGAAAACATGCTGGTCTTTTATGTCAAAAAGTGAAGTTGAATTCAAATTCAAACCCATCTCCTTTCATCAGTCTATTCAACGCATTTGAAGGCTCATGAAATATCTCAAAGTATGGGACCCAAAATGTAAAAATTCTTCTCATCCTTATAAACACAAGAAGATAGATAAATAAAAATAAAAATAAAAATAAAATAAAAACTAACAATTTTTATAAGTAAAAAAGTAATAATAATTATGTAAAAATTACACTTATAATAAGTCATCTATTTTTACAATATACTTTTACATCTATCTCTAATTAGAATATAAAATATAATAAAAATATTATTATCATTTTTTATCGAAGTCAAAATTTTTTAATAAATTATAATTATTACACTATAAGAAAAATAGATATATATAACTAATTAATTTTAATTAAGAAGTTTATTTTTTTTATAAATAGTTTATTTTTATTATAAATAATCTTTTTTAATTATAATTAATTAGTTATATATATAGATTTTTCTTGTCATGTCAGATGAAGAAATTATTTGACGAAAACGTCATTTCGAAAGGAAAAAATGTTGAGACCAGACCGTTTGTCATGGTTTGAATTATGTGGTTGTTTTGTCAGTGCTGGGAGTTGTTGCAAAATGTTTTTTCTGCCGCTTTTTGTTAGGGAGGTTTAATTGGTTGGAAGACATCCAAGGTTGAAGGTTCTCCTGGGTTTCACCTTTGCTCTAAGGTTCCGTTTGGATTCAGAGATGAGATCAGTTGAGATGAGTTTGGTTTATTTTTTAATATTATTATTATTTTAAAATTTGAAAAATGTGTGTTAGAATTTGAAAAAGGTGTATTAGGATTTGAAAAAAGTGTATAGGAATTTGTGTTTTGTATAAAAAATTATAAAAATATAATGATGAAATGGAAGTGAGTTGAGATGAGCTCAACCCACTTTCAAATCCAAGAAGCCCAACTCAAGCTGAAAATCTTGAAAAGACAGCGACAAGATTTGAATAACCTTCACTTCTCTAATATTCAATGTTGGATTGTGCAGGTCTAGATTGAACACTCCCGTGGTTTGAATATTCACAATGACGTGCTGAGGCGAGAAAATGCATGCACCAGGCGGCCGTGGATATTATCATTAACATCATTCTCTTTCAAATAACTTTAAAATAAAGTAGTGTTTTAATATAAATTGTGTAGAAATTGTTTAATGATGTATAGCATTTTTCATTATTATTACTATCAAATATGATACAATTGTGAATAATGTTCTGTAATTTCTTATTTAAATGTATTTATAGAGTATCAATTATTATAGTATTCACATAATCGACTTAAGTGGCTCAAATGATACAAATTACATAAAAAGGCATTATGTACTAAAGTAAAAATATTAAACTTAAGTACAAAATTGTAATACTCTCCCTCAAAATGGAGAGTAAATAGAATGAACTTCTATCTTGGCTATCAATATACAAAATTGTTGAGATTCTAATGTTTTAATGAGAACATCAGCAACTTAATGTTAGAAAGCTACATGAAAGATGTTGGAAATAAACCGATAAAACAAACAATACAGATATGAAATTAAATGCAGCGGTAGCAACTAAGAGAAGTAAAACAATAAAGACAATACAGAATACACAAATTTAAGTGGTTCAGCTCAACTGAACTTACATCCACTGGTAGTTAGTCTCAAACTTCACTATGATCAAATAGAGATTAGAGAGAGAGAATCAAGAGATTCTTACAGTAAAAATCACTCACCTCACGTGTATATACTCAATCCTCAAGTGTTTACACTCAACCACTCAAGAAATGGAGAATAAATGAGCTTGGAAAAATGCTCTGTTCACTTGTGGAGAAACAGGGGGCTCGGGAGTTCGTCGGTGACGAACGCAGAAATGAGATCGCGATATTTATATTGATACGATCTTGCTCGAGCGAACACTGCTAGGTCAATTTCGCTCGAGCTGAACGTCGAGCGAGAGTCAAGCGTAGTCTCTACCTGAATCTCGCTCGAGCGAGGCCTCGAGTGAGGGTAGAGCGAACTCTCAGATTGCACTTCGTTCGAGCTGGATGTCGAGCGAATGTCGAGCGAACTCACGAGTTGGACTCTCGCTAGAGCTGGATCAACTTCGCTAGTGCGAGAGTGTAGGGGATGCGTGTATCCAAGCCATAACTCAACAAATCTCTACTTTGGCTTGAATACCCACAAGCCTCACTGAAAACCCAATATCAACAAAAGAAACCAACCCCATCAAAATCCCCTATGGGATCTAAAAACCTTGAACTCCAATCAAGTCCAAACAAAGTTTGAACTTGTTTACTGCAACTGGCTTTGTCATCATGTCTGCTGGATTCTCTGAAGTAGCAATCTTTTGAATACTCACTATACCAACTGCAACTACTTATCTGAGAAAATGATACCTGACATCAATGTGCTTCGTCCTCTCATGATACATTTGATTTTTGGTCAAATGTATAGCACTCTGGCTATCACAAAACACTGTCATCCCCTCCTGCTGAAAACTCAGGTCACTGATCAGCCCCTTCACCCAAATAGCCTCCTTGACAGCCTCAGCTACTGTCATGTATTTTGCCTCCGTAGTTGATAAAGCAATAGTTGATTGAAGTGTTGCTTTTTAACTAATTGCAGAACCACACAATGTGATAACATAACCTGTCAATGATCTTCTCTTGTCTAAATCCCCAGCATAGTCAGAATCAACAAACCCAACAACATCAGAACTGAGATTAACATCTCTATCAAATAACAACCAACATGTGAGGTTCCCCTCAAGTACCTCAGAATCCATTTCACTGTCTACCAGTGAACTTTACCAGGCTTAGCCATGTACCTGCTAACCATGCTCTCTGCCTGTGAAATGTCTAGATGGGTACAAACCATAGCATACATAATGCTGCCAACTGCACTAGAGTAAGGAACTCTTGCCATGGACTATTCCTCCACATATGTCTGGAGAGATAGGGAAGCTGAAAGTCTAAAATGCATCGCCAACAGCGTGCTTACAGGTTTGGACTTAGTCATTCCAAACCTGTCAAGAACCTTCGCAAGGTACTTTCTCTGGAACAAGTACAACTTCCTACCTTTCCTATCCCTGTGAATTTCCATTCCCAAAATATTTCTAGCAGCACCTAAGTCTTTCATCTCAAACTCATTCTAAGTTGAGTTTTCATCATATCAACATTAACCATGCTTTTAGCAGCTATAAGCATGTTATCAACATAAAGCAATAAATGAATAAAAGACTTATTAGACAATTGTTTATGATACACACAACAATCATAGCTACTTCTCAAATAACCATGATCAATCATAAACAAATCAAAATAATTATGCCATTGTCTAGGCGATTGCTTCAACCCATACAAAGACTTCTTCACTCTGCATACTCGGACCTCTTTGCCTTCAACAATGAATCCCTCTGGCTGACGCATATAGATAGTTTCTTCAAACTCGCCATGTAGAAACGTTGTTTTCACATCAAGCTGCTGAAATTCCAAATCATACAAAGCCGTAATGGCTAGTAAAACTCTAATTGAACTGTATTTTACAACTAGAAAGAACACTTCATTGAAATCGATCCCCTCTCTCTGACTGTAGCCTTTAGCAACTAGGCGTGATTTGTATCTTGCATCTGATTCAGACTGGATTCCCTCTTTTCTCTTGAAAACCCATTTGCAGCCCACAACCTTCGTCTTTGCTGGTAATTTAACCAAATCCCAGGTTTGGTTTTTATGAAGAAATTCAATCTCTTCAGTCATAACTGAGCACCATTGAGTAGACTCTGTACTCTTCACAGCCTCTGAGCAACTGGAAGGCTTCTGCCCAACAACTTCTTCTGCTGTTGCAAGTGCATACATAAACATGTCTGCTTGAGCATATCTCTGAAGTGGTCTGATCTGCCTCCCCTATCTACCAGTAGCTATATTGTACTGCTCCTCAACTGGTGCTTCAGTCTCAGACTCAGAATCATGCTCATCAATTATAGCATGATCCTGAGAATCAGATGGTGTCTTCTGTAGAGCCTGTTGTAGCTCCACCTTCTTCCCTGTAGATACAGGAATCTCCTTTCTTGAATTAAGCATAAATTTTTTCTCAAAAACAACATCTCTGCTAATCACGAACTTGGGTGACTTGGGATCAGTATACCACAACCTATATCCCTTTACCCCAGTAGCATATCCTATAAATATGCATTTCTTTGTCCTAAGTTCTAACTTACCATCAGTAACATGAAAATAAGCAGAACAATCAAAAATTTTCAAATTCAAATAATCAGTAGGTGCATCAAACCATACCTGATTAGGTGTCTTTAGACCAATAGCTATGGTTGAAGAGCGGTTCACCAGAAAGCAGGTTATGTTGACTGCTTCCGCCCAGAAGTCCTTAGTCAGCCCGACATTGGAGAGCATACTGCGTGCTCGTTCTAGGAGGGTTCGATTCATCCATTCAGCTACCCCATTCTATTGTGGAGTGTGCCTAACTGTACGGTGCCTGACAATCCCTTCATTCATGCAGAACTCATCAAAGTCACTACTATAAAATTTCATTCCATTATCAGTGCGAAGTTGTTTAACTTTCTTGCCGGTCTAGTTCTCTATCAGAACTTTCCACTGATTAAAATTTTTGAAGACATCACTTTTCTGCTTCAGAAAATAAACTCACACATTCCGTGAGTAATCATCAATCAAAATAAGCAAGTAGTTTGCTCCACCTTTCGATGGAACTAAGGATCGACCCCATAGGTCGGAATAAATGTAGTCTACTGTACCTTTAGTGTTGTGGACCCCTATTGCAAACTGGACCCTACTTTGTTTGCCAAACACGCAGTGCTTACACAAGTCAAATTTGCCTAAATTCTAATTCCCTAACAACCCTTACTTACAGAGGATAGACATCCTCTTATCACTCATATAACCCAATCTCATGTGCCATAGACGAGTGTTATCTGACTCTGCCTCATCAGATACAGAAACTGCAGCTTCACCGCTAATAGTACTGCCCTAGAGGAAATAAATACCATCTTTCTGATCTCCCTTCATAATAATCATAGAGCATTTGCTAACTTTCAGTACTCCACCTTGTCCTGTGTACTTCAACCCCAAAGAATCAATGGCTCCCATGGAGATAAGATTCTTTTTCAGATCTGGAATGTGCCGGACATTAGTCAATGTCCTAACTATCTCATCAAACATTTTGATCTTTCTTCACTGAACCCATTCCTACAATCTTGCAAGCTGTGTCGTTACCCAACAAAACAAAACCACTGTTGACTAGTTCATAAGTCATGAACCAGTCCCTTTTGGGACATATGTGAAAAGTGCAAGCTGAGTCCATGACCCACTTGTCACTAAACCGACTGGTTGAATCACTTATTGCAAGGACTACATCTGAGCCATCAGATTCATCAACAACACTGACGGCATTGGAGGAACTCGTGGATTCCTCATTCTTCTTCAGCTTGGTACACTTACTCTTGTAATGTCCAAACTTTTGACAGTAACAACACTTGACGTTTTTCTTGTTGGACTCGGATTTCCCCCGGGACTTACCTCTGCCCTTCTCTGAACCCTTATTACTGAATCTTCCTCTGTTGGAGGAATCTTTGACAATCAACCTACTAGCTTGAGTTTCACCACCTTTATCACTATACTTGTTCCTTAACTCCTTTGAGTTCAAAACTGACTTCACATCAGCTAAGGAGATGGTATCTCGGCCATAATAGCATAGAATTTATAAAATTCTCAAATGATGCAGGTAATGAACACAATACTATTAAAAGTTGATCTTCATCATCAAGCTTGATGTCAACATTTCTAAGATCCATAACAATTTTGTTAAACTCATCTAAGTGTTCAGACACAGATGAACCCTTATTCATCTTGAGAGTATATAACCATTGTTTCAAATACAACTGGTTAGTAAGTGATTTCTTAATGTACAAGCTCTCAAGCTTGTTCTAGAAACTCTCGGCAGTCTCTTCCTCAACAACCTCTCTTAACACTCCATCAGATAAAGATAATAAAATATTGTTATGTACCTTCTCTTCATCATCCTTAGACAGTACAGGAGAATCAGCAAATCTCTCCTCAAGAACTTTGAATAACCCCTGCTGGTGCAACAAAGCTCTCATCTTCAAGCACCACAAACTGAAAATGTTCTGTCCATCAAACTTCTCTACTTCAAATCTGGCTGTGGCCATCCCTTTTGTCCTACACAGAGCTAGATAGCTCTGATACCAATTTGTTGGGAATAAACCGATAAATCAAACAACACATATATGAAATTAAATACAGTGGTAGCAACTAAGAGAAGTAAAACATTAAAGACAATACAGAACACACAAATTTAAGTGGTTTAACTCAACTGAACTTACATCCACTGCGGGTTGGTCTCAAACTTCACTATGATCAAATAGAGATTACAGAGAGAGAATCAAGAGATTCTTACAGTATAAATCATTCACCTCACGTGTATACACTCAATCATCACATGTTTACACTCAACTACTCAAGAAATTGAGAAGAAATGAGCTTGGGAGGATGCTCTGTTCGTGTGCAGAGAAACAGGGGGCTCAGGAGTTTGTCGGGGACGAACGCAGAAATGAGATCGTGATACTTATATTTATGCGATCTCGCTCGAGCAAGAGTTAATCTCGCTCGAGTGAACACTGCTAGGTCAATCTCGCTCGAGCTGAACGTCGAGCGAGGGTCAAGCGTAGTCTCTGCCTGAATCTCGCTCGAGCGGGACCTCGAGCGACGGTCAAGCGAACTCTCGGGTTGCACTTCACCCGAGCTGAGTGTCGAGCGAAAGTCGAGCGAACTCACGGGTTGGACTCTCGCTCGAGCGAGAGTGCAGGGGAGGCGTGTATCCAAGCCATAACTCAACAAAAGGTGTTGATGATTCCATCTTGAAGTTTATCTCTTACAAAGTGGCAGTTAAGCTCAATGTGTTTTGTACGTTCATGAAAGACATGATTAGTAGCAATAAGAAAAGCAGTTGTACTATCACAAAACAAATGAAAATCTAGAAGCTTTCTTTTACAAGTTGTGGTCATAAAGAATGTTGATATTTATCAGTGTTCTACTTGTATGAAAATATTCTATATTTGATGCCTTTCTTGAAGTATCTTGTGAAAGTCTGAGACTTTCTTTCAGAGATTGTGATTGTAAAGAATGTACAAATTTCTGGGTGTTCTACTTATATGAAAATCATTATTCTATTTATAATGGCTTTCTTATATGCATTTGTGAAGATTTGGAAGAATTATTTTAGTGCTTGTGGTTGTAAAGAATGTATTGATTTGTAGCCGTTTAGTACATGGCTTTTATTTGTATACACGTACAAGAAAGTAATTAAAGTTCATAGAGCATCTTTCGGTCATCACCAACCTGTCTAGGATAATGATCAATTTACAATTAAATGTGTGGAAAACCGAAATAACACAATATGGTCCTTATAAATGTAGAGCTCTTGAAAATTGACAAAGTGGTAGATGGAAACACCACCAGATGGTCCTTATAATTGCATGCATGGAGCAGCTTCTTTCAAATTCTTCAAATATTGATTGCATGTCTGAATAATCCAATTGTAAGAAAAAAAAAAAGTAGAGGAAAGCTTTAAGCAACTCAAAGACCAGCAATTAAAAGCGACTAATCTCAGGTGTACTCTCTCTTGACCCTCTCTCTCGACAAAAAATCCTAACTTTTCTCTACATGTTTTTCCCTCGCCAAGAGGGTGGGAGCTCCGGCTCCCCCTCCCCTCCCTCCTTTCTCTCTTCCCCTCCCTCTTCTCCCTCCTCCATTTTGGGTTTCCCCCCCCCCCCTCCCACTTAAGCTTTTGATTGGTTTCCTCCTCCCTCCCGCCACCCCTCTCCCCCCTTTCTGTCTTCCTTTTTGCAGGAATGCCGACGACAGTTTTGGGCCCTAGGGCTGTTGGCGAACGATGGTTAGGGCGCACGACATTGTGTTTTAAAGGTCTCCGAGCTAGTTTGGAATATGCGATTGGTGTTATGCTTTCATTGTGAGCAGCCGTGCGTGGCCTACACACGTATTCTAAAGCAGGGGGTTTATCTCCCACGTGCCACATTTTGATATGGCTTATTCCGCCACGCGCGACTTCGCCGAGATCAGGACATCCAGCTGTCGGGCGCCTACCGTTTCGCCACTCTATGGGGCGGCGCGTGTTTTTCACATGTCATTCTCCCCCGCAGGTCTTCTGTTTTCAGTGTTGATGTTATTTTATGTTTGTTTTGAGTTTGTTTGCTTGTGTTGGTAAGTAGTAATAAGAAAAAATAGTTTTTATTCATGTGTTGTACTTTCCTCCCCTCCTTTGGAGGTGGGGGTTTTCTACCCTCCCCTCCTATGGAGGTGGAGGTAGTGATTCACTCCCCCTCTTTGGGTAGAGACCTCTATCTTTGTTTTTCAAAGTGTCACTCTCTCAGATAAACCATAAATCAAGATTAAAATCTATGTTGGTTTGGTCAATTGAGAGTGTTAAAAGTTAGACAATACCCATCAGTTTTAACACTGTCATCCCCTCCTGCTGAAGACCCAAGTCACTGATCAGCCCATTCACCCAAATGGCTTCCTTAACAGCCTCAGTTACTACCATGTATTCTACCTCCATAGTCGATTAAGCAACAGTTATTTGAAGTGTTGCTTTCCAACTAATGGCAGGACCACATAATGTGAAAACATAGCCTGTCAATCATCTTCTCTTGTCTAAATCTCTAGCATAGTAAGAATTAAGAAATCCAACAACATTAGAACTAAGATCAACATCTCTAACAAATAAGAAGATAAAATGTGAGGTTCCCTTTAAGTACCTCAGAATCCATTTCACTGCCTGCCAGTGAAATCTGCCAGGTTTAGCCATATACCTGCTAACCACATTCACTGCCTGTGAAATGTCTAGACGGGTATAAACCATGGCAGACATAATGCTGCCAACAACACTTGAATAAGGAACTATTGTCATAGATTGTTCTTCCTCATCTGTCTGGAGAGATAGGAACGCTGAAAATTTAAAATGCATCACCAACGGCATACTTACAGGTTCGGAGTTAGACGTTCCAAACCTGTCAAAAACCTTCTCAATGTACTTTCTCTGGGACAAGTACAACTTCCCAGCTTTCCTATCCCTGTGAATTTCCATTTCCAAAATCTTTCTAGCAGCACCTAAGTCTTTCATCTCAAACTCATTCTAAGTTGAGTTTTCATCAAATCAACACCAACCATACTTTTAGCAGCTATAAGCACGTCATCAACATAAAGCAATAAGTGAATGAAAGAGTTGTTAGGCAATTGTTTATGATACACACAACAATCATAGCTACTTCTCAAATAACCACGATCAACCATAAACAAATCAAAACGTTTATACCATTACCTAGGCAACTGCTTCAAACCATACAAAGACTTCTTCAGTCTGCATACCCGGTCCTCTTTGCCTTCAACAATGAATCCCTCTGGCTGATGCATATAGATTGTCTCTTCAAGCTCGCCATGTAGAAACGTTGTCTTCACATCAAGTTGCTGAAACTCCAGGTCATACAAAACCGTGATGGCTAGTAAAACTCTGATTGAACTGTGTTTTACAACTGGAGAGAACACTTCATTGAAGTCGATCCCCTCTCTCTAACTATAGCCTTTAGCAACTAGGCGTGCTTTGTATATTGCATCTGTCTCAGACTAGATTCTCTCTTTTCTCTTGAAGACTCATTTGCATCCAACAATCTTAGTCTTCGCTGGTAACTTAACCAAATCTCATCTTTGGTTCTTGTGAAGAGATTCAATGTCTTCACAAGAAGCTGAGCACCACTGAACAGACTCGGTACTCTTCACAGCCTCTGAGTAACTAGAAGGCTCCTGCCTAACAATTTCTTCTGCTGTAGAGAATGCATACATGACCATGTCCGCTTGAGCATATCTCTGAGGTGGTCTGATCTGCCTCCTCTGTCTACAAGTAGCTATACTGTATTGCTCCTCAACTGGTGCTTTAGTCTCAAATTCAGAATCATGCTCATTAGCTATAGCATGATCTTGAGAATCAGGTGGTGTCCTCTGTAGAGCCTGTTGTAGCTCCACCTTCTTCCCTGCAAACACAGAAATCTCCTTTCTCGGATTAAGCATAGATTTTTCATCAAAAGTAACATCTCTGCTAATTACGAATTTGGGTGACTTGAGATCAATGCACCACAACCTATATCCCTTTACCTTAGTAGCATATCTCATCAATATGCATTTCTTTGCCCTAGGTTCTAGCTTACCATTATTAACATGAAAGTAAGCAGGACAACCAAAAATTTTCAAATTTGAATAATCACTATGTGCATCAGACCATACCTAATTAGGTGTCTTCAAACCAATAACTGTGGCTGGAGAGCGGTTCACTAAAAAATATGCTGTATTGACTGCTTCTATCCAAAAGTCATTAGACAGCCCGGCATTTAAGAGCATACTACGTGCTCGTTCTAACAGAGTTCGGTTCATCCGTTCAGCTACCCCATTTTGTTGTGGAGTGTACCTAACTGTACGGTGTCTAACAATCCCTTCATTCTTGCAAAATTCATCAAAGTCACTGCTACAAAATTTTAGTTCATTATCAGTCCGAAGTCGTTTAATCTTCTTGCCGGTCTGATTCTCAATTAGACCTTTCCACTGCTTGAAATTCTTGAAGACATCACTTTTCTGCTTCAGAAAGTAAACCCACACCTTCCTTGAATAATCATCGATCAGAGTAAGTAAGTAGTTTGCTCTACCTTTCGATGAACTGAACCTTCTCACTCATATGACCCAGGCTCCTATGTCATAAACGAGTGACATCTGACTCTGCCTCATCAGATATTGATACTGCAGCTTCACTACTAACAATATTGTCTTGGAGGAAATAGAGACCATATTTCTGATCTCCCTTCATAACAATCATGGAGCCTTTGCTGACTTTCAGTACTCCACCTTGTCCCGTGTACTTAAAACCCAAAGAATCAAGAGCCCCCATGGAGATAAGATTCTTCTTCAACTTTGGAATAAGCCGAACATTTGACAATGTCCTAACTATCCCATCAAACATCTTAATCTTCACTGAGCCCAATCCTGCAATCTTGCAAGCCATGTTATTCTCCAACAAAATAGAACCACTGTTGATTGGTTCATAAGTCATGAACCAGTCCCTCTTGGGACACATGTGAAAAGTGCAAGCTGAGTCCATGACCTATTTGTCACTAAACCAATTTGTTGAATCACTGATTGCAAGGACCACATCTGAACCATCAGATTCATCAGTAATACTGACGGCATTAGAGGAACTCGTGGATTCCTCCTTCTTCTTCAGCTTAGTACACTCACTCTTGTAATGTCCAAACTTCTGACAGTAATAACACTTAGTGTTTTTCTTATTGGACTTGGATTTCGATTTCCCCTGAGACTTTCCTCTGCCCTTCTTTGAACCCTTATCACTGGATCTTCCTCTATTAGATGAATCTTTAACAATCAACCCACTGGCTTGAGTTGCACCACCCTTATCACTATACCTACTCCTCAACTCCTTTGAGTTCAAAGCTGACTTCACATCCGCTAAGGAGATGGTATCTCGGCCATATAGCATAGAATTAACAAAATTCTCAAAGGATGCAGGTAATGAACACAAAACAATTAAAGTTTGATCTTCATCATCAAGTTTGATGTCAACATTTCTAAGATCCATAACAATCTTGTTAAACTCATCCAAGTGTTCAGTAATAGACGAACCCTCATTCATCTTGAGTGTATATAATCATTGTTTTAAATACAACCAGTTAGTAAGAGATTTTTTAATGTACAAGCTCTCAAATTTGTTCCAGAGACCTTAAGCAGTCTCTTCCTTAGCTACCTCTCTTAATACTCTATCAGATAATGACAATAAAATAGTGCTATGTACCTTCTCTTTATCGTCCTTAGATGGCACAGGAAAATTAGAAGACATTTCCTCAAGAACTTTAAATAACCCCTGCTGGCGCAACAAAACTTTCATCTTCAAGCGCCACAAATTGAAACTGTGCTGTCCATCAAACTTCTCTACTTTAAATCTAGCTGTGGCCATCCCTTCAGTCCTTCACAAAGATAGAAAGCTCTGATACCAATTTGTTGGGAATAAACCGATAAAACAAACAACACAGATATGAAATCAAATGTAGCGGTAGCAACTAAGAGAAGTAAAATAATAATGACAACACAGAACACCAGATTTAAGTGGTTCAACTCAACTGACCTTACATTCACTATAGGGTTGGTTTCAAAGCTTCACTATAATCAAATGGAGTACACACAGAGAGAATCAATAGATTCTTACAACAAAAATCACTCACCTCACATGTATACAATCAATCATCATGTGTTTACACTCAACCACTCAAGAAATGGAGAAGAAATGATGATCTGGAGGTGCTCTGTTCGTTCAGGCGAAAACAAAGTGCTGAGTTCTTCGTTTGCTGCTTCGCGTGAATGAGGCTCGCGATATATAGATTAATGCGATCTCTCTCAAGCGAGAGTTAATCTCACTCGAGCGAATACTGCTAGGTCAAACTCGCTCGAGCTGAACGTCGAGCGAGGGTCTCGCGAAGTCTCTGCCTGAATCTTGCTCGAGAAGGACGTTGAGCAAGAATCGAGCGAACTCTTGAGTTGCACTTCACTCGAGCTGGATGTCGAGCGAAGGTCAAGCTAACTCTCAGGTTGAATCTCGCTCGAGCGAGAGGTGTCTTCACTCGAGCAAGAGTGTAGGGGAGGCGTATATTCAAGCCATATCTCAACAGATGGAAAACAGAGAATGCGAAAGACCAAACACCAGTTTAATGAAAATTTGAGAATAAAAAGGTGCAAATGGTTTCTACCCAGAATTGTAAGATACAAAAGTTGTATAGTTAATGCCACTTTGAAGTTGAACAAGGTGGTGATCTGAATTTTCCTTTCATTTTCATTTTTCTGTTTTTCTTCTTTTATCTATCTATCTTAATCTAAAATTGTTCATGTACATGAGTACGTACGTATGCAAGTGCAAGTCAAAATCAAGGTAAGCAGCCAAAACTTGTCAAACACAGATTACAAACCCAGATTTTTTTTCCTGATCAACCATATTAAATTATCTAATAGAACAACTTCATACAAAAATTCCTAAATAAATCGAGCATTTCAACTTCACTTCTTCAAAAGAACAACTTCAAAAGACTAATTATGAGATGATAAACAACTCAAAAATGTTAGACCACAACTTAAAAATGCGACGGTATCCATGAAGCTGACCCAAACCAAGTGGCCCATGAAGATGACCCATGCAGTTGACCCAAACCAAATGGCCCACGAACCTGACCATGCTAGCCGAAACCAAGTGGCCCAAAACAAGATCCACAAAGCTGACCCAAACCACCCAAGCTTCTGCACCCTGCGGCCTGCCACCCACACGATGAGCTTTTGAAGATGATGAGCTTGTGTTTTGCTGAAAATAGGAAGAAATGGGCAACCTAGATGAGTCGAAGCGGGAAATAGGAAGAAATGGGCACTGTTTTGCTGCTTTGGTTTTTGATTTCTCCATTTTTTTTTGTTTTTTTTATTTAAACGCTGCTGTGGTATCATGCCACATCAGCAGACTGCTTGCCGACTGCTTAGACTCGACTGAGTGTAGCAGTACTCATTTCAATATATGTCCATGTTTTAGATATATCTCAACATTAAGATTCCATACCTCCATTTTATGTCTATTTTTCCATTAAGATTAAAGTGATGGAAGCGTATAAAGGATGTGTTTTATATTACCAACCACATAAATGACATGCAACAACAAATGGGCAGCATTAGGGGCCCAAGAGAAGCTCCGATACTAAAGTTAGAGAAATAGTATAAGTGCAATTAGTTATCGAAAAAACAATTGAAGTGTTTGTTATCTCCTATAAGTTATTTATAAAGGGATGTAAATGCGTTGAAAATTATTGATAATTATCAATCTCGTGTACTTATCTTCCGTAATCCCTTTGAGAAGAGGATATTTGTCCTATTTTATAGGCGTTATCTTATCCAGATGATCATCTCTAATCGTAAACTTTACCTCTAACGTCTTGATTAGTTATCTGCATATGGTCGTGGTTGGGGGGCTTATGACTGTGAACCTCAAACCCCTGATGATATATTGGGCCAATCTCCCATGAACTTGGTTAAGGTCCAAATATCCCCTCCAGAATGTTTCCGAGATGTCATCGATTGTAGACGTGCATTTCTTTCTATAGGGTATTAAATGCACGAACATGCATGTCATAATTTTGGCTAAGGCTGCGTGTCAATTCTCTAAACCCTAAAATTTGAATAGGAGTTTTGAGGGATCTTAATCCCAAATTTTATGTACAGCTATGCGCGCATGTCTTTATAGAGGCCAATGAGAGCTTTGAGTCACGTAAACCAAATCAAAATTTGAATTATAGTTCCAAGTCATAAATACAAATTACAAATTCCCTTCGTAGTCGTCGTTTAAGATTACATTCCACTAATATTCGGGTATCACATCCATCGTCTTCTCCATGATCCTTCACTTTCTTTTCTAAATTAGTCTAACTTGCAAGAATAAGTAGTAGCAATCAGCAAGATCAATCACTACTTTTTTTCTTTTCTGTTTTTCGGGGCCGGAGCCTGCTGAATGTATAGAACAATCATATAGTCATTGTATGAGAAGATAATCCACATGATCTAATGTGTCACCAGCAGTTGGGGGCAAGCTATTCCGAGAAAATTTTGTACGAACTTGGGCATGAGTCAATGCATCATGCTGGAACACCTTAACATCCTCATCAAGCTCCAACATCCTAACTTCAACCTGCTCCCCAGTAACAGGCCTCTTCAACCCAAGATAAACCAGTCCGACTACAATTAGTAGAAGTCCCAAGAAGAAGAGGATCGCCGCAAATAAACCAAATGCATATGGTGTACTCTCTGCTCCCGGGATTCCATCTACATTGATCCCGAATAACCCGGTGATGATAGAAAGAATAAGGCCACAGCCCCCAAAAACAGCAAGATTATGGGTTACTCGAAGGCTTTTATCCTGAATTGATATTTCTCAAAGATGAAAACTTATGTTAATATAGGAAGTTAGATGAAATGATCAGTGACCACATTAATTATTACCCAGTTCTAAAAAATTCAGTGTAGATTTTTTTTTTGTTCATTTACACAAACCTGCAGCCATGCACGAACAGTACTTTGCATCACATCTTGAATGGTAAACAGGCGGCCACGAACAGCTTCTTGTTCCTCAATCATTTCTCTTGTACTTTTTCTTATTCCCTCTAACAAGCTTCTTGCCACATTTCCTCTCAAATATTGGAGAAGTTCAAACACAATCTCTTCTCTTGCATGAAGTGACCACTTGACTCTGATCACCTGTCATAGGATTTGCAAAATTATATATTGCAGTAGTGGTACATATAAAATTCAGTGGCTGGGCAACCTCACGAGTCTGTCAAACAGAAATTAGACAGTAATTGAAGGTTCAAGAAATATGGAGCCATACAGAAAATAGTATTTAGTTGAGAAGAATTCATTTTTTTTAATACTGCAAGATGAAATCGTAAGACGGAAAATAATGCAAATGACAGCCTATGCAAATGTTCCCCCAGTATTAATATGTAAATCTTTGTTTCACATGAGCGTAAAAACCAAGCCCGTAATTTCACATGGGCGTTAAAACCAAGCCCCTAATTGTATTAGAAATCCACATAAGAATCAGCACTATACAATCAGATATATCTTAATCTGACTCACCGTCAAAACTACATATAACATGCTAAAAACAAACTCTCTGTCTCTCTGTCTCTCTCTCCACCAGAGTAATTTTGGAGGAGTATCATTATTCCCATCCAATCCCATTCTCCATGATCTTTGGGCCTTCCACAACACTTTGGTTTCTTGGATAGATGATCCATGCGTAAACTCTTAGAAATTTGAACATTTTTTCTGTAGCTTCAGTCACAGGTTACAACATGCTGTGGTACTCATTGTAATGTATATCTTATTTATTTGAAAAAAGTAATCATATATTTGTCAAAATTGGTCTAAATGCCCTTTTTACTTAGGATTTCCTTTCATTATATAGAAGAGAATGTAAATCAAAGTTGCCATATTTGCCGGCGTACAAAATAAGTATCATCTATATTTATAGCCTAATTATATGCTATTTACAATCTTGCTATAACAGAAAACATCTGTAAAATATCGCAAATCAAATATTAAATAAGTTATCATCTTAGCCTAAATTATCTCCGTAACATCCCCCTCAAGAATTGATGTCAATGCCGAGAAAGAGATTTAGTGAAAATGTCTGCAGTCTGATATTCGGTAGAAATGTGAGGAAGAGTAATCACATGTTTGTCAAAGGCTTCTCGTATAGAATGGCAATCGACTTCGATATATTTTGTATGCTCTTGGAAAACCGAATTAGCAACGATCTGAATAGCACTTGTATTATCAGCATGAAGAGGAGTGGAATGAAGCTAAGGAAAGTCAAGTTCTCCCAATAACCCACGAAACTATGTGATCTCAGAACAAGCGGAAGACATAGCACGATACTCATACTCAATGGAGGACTTGGAAACTGTCTTACTTCTTACTCTTCCAAGAAATGAGTGCATTGCCTAAGAACATGCACCATCCAGTAATAGAACGACGAGTATCTACACATCCAACCCAATCAACATTACTATATCCCACCAACTGTAAGGAAGATTCCTTAGGAAAGAACAATCCACGTGAAGAGGTGCCCTTCAGATATCGGATAATATAGCGGATAGTAGCTAGATGAAGATGTCGAGGGGCCTGCATAAATTGACTGACCTGCTGCACAGCAAAAGAAATGTCAGGACGAGTAATCATCAAGTAGTTCAAACTCCCAACGAGCTGCCGATACAAAGATGTATTTGAAAGAAGCTCGCCTTCCTCATGATAAAGCTTGAGATTTACCTCCAATAGGGTAAGAACAGAGTTACCCGATTAGAGACTAGCCAAGGAAATCACTTCTTGTGTGTATTTGTGCTGATGTAACAATGTACCAAACGAAGTAATCTGGACCTCTAGACCAAGAAAGTATTGCAAATGACCAAGATCTTTCATATGAAAAGAGGCCTTGAGATGCTATTGCAACTGCTGAATTAATCCAGTATCAGAGCCAGTAATCACAATGTCATCAACATATACCAAAAGCAACACAATTCATGCAGAAGTCTTGCGAAGAAAAAGAGAAGAATCAAACTGACTCTGAGCAAACTGAAAGGCAAGCAAAGTAGAGCGAAATTTATCAAACCATGCACGCGGAACCTGTTTCAGTCTGTACAAGGACCGGCATAGCCGACAAACCTCCAAGGAATGCGTAGTAAACATGCTAGGAGGTAGAGACATTAAGATTTCTTCCTTCAGGTCTCCATGTAGAAAATCATTCTTCACATCCATCTGCCTGAGAGACCACCCCTGTGAAGCAGTAAGTGCTAAGATAGTCCGAACAATAGTCATATTTGCGACACGGGCAAATGTTTCGTCATAATCAATGTCATACTCCTGAAGATTCCCAAGAGCCACAAGATGAGCCTTATATTTGTCGAGTGAGCCATCAGATTGAAACTTAACTGAGTACAGTCATTTACAGCCAATCGGTTTGACACCAAAAGGACAAGTCACAATATCCCAAGTGTGATTGTCTTGAAGAGCTTGGATCTCTTCTTGCATGGCCTGCTGCCAACATGATTGGGAAGCTGCCTGGGCATAAGAGTAGGGAACAGAAACAGTATCGAGAGTGACAATGAGCGAGGTATGAGGAAAATCATACCTATCAGGTGCATGTATAACTCGAGTGGAGCATCGAGGTATAGGAACAGCAAAATCAGGTATCGGATCAGTGTCTGGAAAGAGACACATCATCAAAAGCTGGAAGAAGAGCAATAGGGGGATCGGAAATAACCTGAGACCGAAAAAAATATTGATTTTCGAAGAAACTCACATTGTAGGAGATCAAAATTTTTTTGCATGAGCATCATAACAAATAAATCCTTTCTGAGTAAGACTATATTCCATAAAGGCACACGTGACAGACTGGACAGCAAGCTTGTGACGATAGGGGCTAGATGAACAAAACAAACACACCCAAAAGTAGGGATTGAGACTCAGGAGATATGCCGAACAAACGAAAATAGGGAGAATCGTAATTTAGAGTGGCAGTAGGCAAACGATTGATCAAATTGACAGTAGTAGATAAAGCTTCTACCCAAAACATAGATGGTACAGACGAATCAATCAACAAAGTACGAACGACATCTAAGAGATGACGATTCTTACGTTCGGCGACTCCATTTTGTTGAGGAGTATAAGGACAAGAATGCTAGGAGATGATCCCCTTTTCTGAAGATACGTCTGAAAGGAATGGGACATGTACTCCCCCCCTGAGTCAGAGCGTAAGATTTGATACAAGTACTGAATTGTGTTTCAACAAGCGCAACAAAGTTTTGAAAGACTAGAAAACACGTCAGCTTTAGAATGGAGAAAATATATCCAAGTAAATCGACTAAAATCATCGATAAACGTCACAAAATAACGATATTGACCATGAGAAACAATAGTACTTACACCTCAAACATCAGTATGTACAATCTCACAGCATTTAGAAGCATGACTACCATATATAAGAAAATGTTAAGTTTTACTTTTACCAAGACGAAAACTAGCACAATCAAAAGAAACAGGAGAAGAAGTAAATGAATCTTTATTGCCCAAAAAACCGTACTTCACAAGATGAGTTAGGACAACAGAATTGGGGTGACCCAATTTCTTATACCAAATTTCATTATTATTGATAGTAGCCGTACATGCAAGAGAAATAACATTAGGAATAGAAAACTGTAAAGGAAAAAGACGTCCCACTTTAGGCCCATTCGCGATCACCGTCCCAAACACTTGATCCTGCACAGGACAACCACCACGAGAAAAATGAACATCACAGTTATGATCCACCAATTGTCCAACAGAAATCAAATTAGTAGATAATCCAAGAGAGACAAAAACATTTTGGTATGAAGAACCCAAATTACCAACAGCAGTAATAGGAAGAGTACTGCCATCAACAATCCTAATATTTTGCGTGCCTCCATACTTATGAATATCATGGAGACCAATCGTATTGTCAGTCATATGATTAGAAGCGTCCGAATCAACAATCCAAGAAGAAGTGGAGTTAGTACCCATACCTTGTAGGCCTAAAGCCGTAAAAGCGGATACAATCATCTGTTGGACCATGGCAGGTGTGAGAATAGATGAATCAGAGCTTACAGTGGGGGGCGCAGAAGAAGGCGATGGCTGAACAACAGCTTGAAAGGTTTGGAATTGGCAATTCTGAGGCCGCACTCGACAATCTTTGATGATATGACCCTCTTTCTTGCAGTAGTTACAAACTTTCTTAGGACAGTTGCGAGCAATATGACTGAACTCCTTGCACCTGAAACACTGTACTTTGTTCTTTCCTTTCGCTTGTGCCGTATAGGCTACATTCAGAACTTCAAAAACGACCTTCTCAGAAGTCATAGTCATCTGAGTGGATAACCGTTGTTCTTCACGCGGTAAATTTCCCAAACAAATATCCAAAGAGGGAACTGGATTACGGTTTAATAAACCGGCTCTAACAGGTTCAAATTCAAGTCGAAGCTTCATCAAGAACTGATCATGTTGACTCTCGGCATGGACCGCTTGAAGAGTTGCGAGTTCCATAAGGGGAACCTTAGAATAAACAATAGCAGAATACTCGCTCCAAAGATTAATAAAACCATAATAAAATTGCTCAATAGTCAAATTACCTTGACTGAAATTGCTAATTTTCAATTCCAATTTAAATTTTCAAGCATTGTGGTCTTGGTGATAAATACGCTACAGATAGGTCGACATAGTTTGAGCCGTAGTAAAACACCGAAGATTGGCAATAAGATGGGGCTCAATCGTTCCCAACAGCCAGGAGATCACCTTAGAATCTTTGACCTTCCATTGGGCAAGTTCTTTTTCATCAGTGGGAATTCGAACAGAACTATCAATATGGTTTGATAATTCCTTCCCTTTCAAAAACACCTTAAATTGAAATTCCTATGTAGGAAAATTCTTGCCAATGAAGCGAACAATAGTATTCTCAATCGACATGATGAAACTTATGGCGATAATAAGCCAAAAAAATACTCAGGCTACGTAATTCTGTTGATAGCGAACAGCAAGGGGAAGCCCAAGCTACATAAAGAACAATATCCACTGCTACCAGAAATAAGCCCACAAGAATAAACAATTGAAGCCCACAAAAAACAGTCCCAAGGAACACAATAACGGGCCCGTGATGATCCTGTCCAGCACAAGCAATCGGCAAAGTGAAATGTCGAAATCACAGAGGTCGACGAGGTCACACCCAAAACCAACGTCACAAAAGTTGCCAACCACCTCGCAACCACTACAGAAACGGCTGGTCACCACTACAGAAGGGTCGACTGCCACAGAGAAGGCTGATGGGCACCCCGTCACCAAAAGAGAACCACCGAAAAACAGAGGACCCGCAAGATGGAACAATTCTCTACCCAAAACCAATTGCCGACAGCCACAAAACAGTGAACTCACAAAGTGGGATGATTCAAGAGCAAGATGGGACTTGCAGAAATCAAAAGAAATTATTTTCTCGTCGCACACAAAGGATTGAGACCACAGAGATGAATATCAAAGTAAGAGCTCTAATACCATGTCAAAATTGGTCTGAATGCCCTTTTTACTTAGGGTTTCCTTTCATTATATAGAAGAGAATGTACATCAAAGTTGCCATATTTGCCACCGTACAAGATAAGTATCATCCATATTTACAGCCTAATTATCTGCTATTTACAATCTTGCTATAACAGAAAACGTCTCTAAAATATCGCAAATCAAATATTAAATAAGATATCATCTTGGCCTAAATTATCTCCGTAACAATATTAACTGCCATTACAAAGAAAGAAGTAAAAAAATAAGGGAAAGATTCGCTTCATAGAACTCATCTAACATTATTACTCACATAGCAGTTAGGACATATAGAATTCTATAAATATCATATACCAGCTGGCATTCTCATGGATAATTTTCAGTCTCTATTCTAGCAAGGAGAAGTAACATACCTGTCTCGATAACTTTCTAATTTCTTGGTTGAGAATTACACTTAAGAGTTGCATATCTTCATGGTTTCTCCTATTCATAGAGTAAATTGTAGGTCAACATTGTAGTACATCAACGTCGTGCAAAGAATATTTTGAAAATAAGGAGGTAACAAAACCTGTTCATGAACTTCAATTCAATCTCGTCTGCTGCCCCAAATATGTCTTTACGAAATAGCCTATGAAAACAAAACAATAAATATTAATCAAAGCCACACAATTCCACAAATTATTATGGAATTATGCATGGTGAAACAGAAATATGACTAAACTATTGATACAGGAAAACTGACAGATTTAAAATCTATCATATAGCGATAGAGGAGCAATTCGAATGGCAATACTAATTCTACATGCGTCTGCCTCAATGCACTTCAACAATACTCGGCACGTGTGTGGATATGCATGAGTATATGTGTGCATGGTGAGAGAGGCAGCAAAATTCTCTCAATTCTTTTTTTATGACAAGGGACTCTGGAGACCATGCACACACGTCTTTTTACCCAGTCAAACCCCATACCCATGTAACTCGTCCAAATAATATGGATCAGGTAAATCAGCGGCTCACTGAGGGTCAGTGGCCCCTAAAAATTGTTTGCATCCCAAGGTTTAAACATTAGACATGAGGGGAGCATACCCCCAAGACCAAGGCTTACCACTTGGCCCAAGCATCATTGCATAAGGTTTACTTCTACTATTATATTTTCTTTGGTACTCTTGGAATTCACATGTTAACTACTAGTTCATCATCCTTGAAGACACAACATCAACCCAATTTGAGAACAGAAAAGAAGATAGACATACAATGCATTAATCATGTTTTTGAGAGATATGGGACTGGACAAACGGAGAAGAGATAGATTTTTTTTTATAGGTAATCAAGAGGTTTTCTTCATAGAATAGGTTACCTTTAGTATGGGATAAACTCCTGAACTCGTTTTTCATTTGTAAACTAAGGTAGGTTCTCTTCCAAATTTAATAGTACAAGGACTAAATGGAATAGAAACAAGCCCCCGGTGAGATGTATTGCTTACACATTATATCAATTAATGCCAATAAATTGTATTATGAGTTGTATATTTATGTTAGTAGTCCCAAGTCAAAGATAAAACAAAAGTTCAGTAAATTAGCAGATCATAAAACCAGTAGAAAACTGCAAAACCTCTGCCAAGATCGTAACAAAGAGTTTGACTTTATGTCAGGGACCATTGAAGCACTTCTTCCCATGGCTATTGATAAAAAGATTAAATAGATTTTTTTCATAAGATTAAATAGATTATATCAACAGACAGCAACCTTAGAAGAGTATTTCATGATCCATAATACATGTCAATTACTTACTTCCACATCATGCCACTAATGTCAATTACCAATATATGTGACAATATAGCTAGAAAGAAAAGGGTGGAAATGGAGATATTTTTCTGATAAGTGGGGGAAATCGGGACATTTCACACAACTCACGAGATATCGTTGATGATGAGGAATCCCGGAGACCATGCAAACACAAGATATATTTAACCTGGTTAAATCCTGGACCCATGTAAAGCATCCCCATCACACGGACTAGGTAAATTATTGCCTTTTCACTAATGCGGCGTGACCCCTAGATATTGTTTGCACCCAAGGGCTTGAACCTTAGACCTGGTGGGAACATACCACCAAGACCAAGGCCCTTACCACTTGAGCCAATCCCTAGAAGTAGTAAAAATTAAATACATGAATCTACATCAATGTCCATGCATTATTAAAGTGGTAGTCTAGCAATATTATTATTACCTATCATCCCATCGAGTAAGGCGGCAAGCCAAATGTGCAATAACTTCATGCACTGTTCTTGGTGCATTATAACCTCCAGAAGAAAGCAGCTCCTATAGAAAGGCAACATACCAAATCAATGATGCAAAAATGGATTAAAAAGTAAAGTTATGCACGTTTGCAAACAGGGAAAGCTTATGATATTTTAATGGAAAGGGCCAAATGGAACAAATATGGTTGGATTGATAAGTAGATAATTTATCAAAAGTTTGGGGATCTTTCTGCAAAGAAGTAGAAAAGTTGGTGACAATTTATTAACTTTGTTCCCCCCTCCTGGATGTAAATCAATCCCTGTTCCAAACCATAAACCTTTAGACCATTAAACATATCTTTTTTTCATGAATGAACAACCTGAACTTCTGTGATACCCAACACATTTGCTCTGGAAACATTTCCCTTTAAGTGCAATGCTGTTATTAGGAAGTTTTGTGCTTGCCAAGACCGAAGAACAATGGGGATGTCATCCTCATCAACAAAAGGAGCACCAACTGATTGTCCTAAAAGCTCAAATAACAGCCCGCCAGCGACTCTAACTGGGACCTGAATAACAGTACAAAGCACAATAAAGAATCTAACATGATCAGAGTTTCAGAAAAGTTTGAAGGCCACAATCATGGATTTTTTGAAACATTTTTCATTGAAGAGATTATAAATATTTATTTCACCGATAAAAAAAATTACAATTTTTTATTTCATTCAACTTATGAAGTACTACAAGCAAGTAATAACTGGCTCAATGTGCAGATATTGATCTGATAGCTATATTTATAACCCTAAGATAAAGACTCACTGTAAAACTCAAAAGCCATTAAAATTGTCCATCAATGAAAACTGTTTGCTGAACCCCCCCCCCCCCCAAAAATAAATAAAAAAAACCAACAACAAAAATGTTAGATATGCATCCTTCAAAATTTTCAGTTTTCTAGAAGCAGTTCGAAACATGTGCAATCCCTAAAAGCTGTTTCAACTTCCTAATATGTGATATAGTGCAAGGGTGGGAGGGACTGTAAACAAAGAATGAAGCAATTATTGACAGTCAGTTCAGCAATTGCACATGTCAACAAGACCTGACTTCCTGAGTTCAGCAACACAATCAGTTATTTAATTTAGCTATAACATTCTTTTGATTATTAATAGCTCCTCAATGTCATCATGTCATCAAAAGAACAATCAAACATTCGAGTATTCAAAGTTCAGACCCAGATGGAATGGGCATATGGCTAGAAGTGTTATCATTTGAGCATTAGCTTTTTGGCTATAAGGGGTTTCTGTCAAAAAGATCATTTGAATTCTCAGTATTACTTTTTTCTTGTTTGTGCTGTTTACCATATAGAATAATTCCGTGTAAATATGGATACGGCGCTTACGGAAGCATTACTCTGAGTGTAAAATTTTTACGGAAGCATTCCATGTAAATCTTGCTCAACTTTATTTCCAATTTTAGCACTACTTTATGATATCATAAGTTAGGTTGCTTTCATTTTTTTTTGAGAAATACATGATGGACAATTAAAAAAGAGAAGAGAATATAATGCAAAAGACAATGAAAAAAATTTATCTGCCAAGCAGCAGGACAGGATGTGAAAGTAATGTAACAAGTCCGTACTTATAAAAACCAATGAGAACTAGTTCAAGCAAGATTTCCTCCCCAAAGAAGTGGGTGGAGTGTGAAGTATCGAGAATCGAGGGTTGTGTGTCTACTTACCAATGAGAAGGAAAAAGAGCACAAATTTACCAGAGTTGGTAGGGCAAGATAACAACATAGAAATCTGCAGACTAATGGTATTGTGATTTACATAGGACTTTTTGCAACCGATGACAATATATATTCTAATTATTTAACATACACTTTTATCCAAGGTTCAGTCACACACTCACATATCTACAAATTACCTAGAACATAAAAACTCTTAGAATGAATCGGACAATTATTCAACCCCATGTTCAGCCCAAGATACAACATTCATATTTAGCTTCCCTTGCACGGATGTATAAATATTTTTCAAGTAAATTCATTTAACTAAAAGTCCAGAGGCAGCCGTAGTACACAGGTTTTATACAAGAGACCCCTTTGATTATTAAAATAAAACAAAAAACCAGCAAACCAGAAATATAAGTGGTTACTATAGGTTAGCACTCTTTATCTGCATGAGACTCTTGGTACCTATCATAGCTTCAGGTCAATGATCACGTGCTACATACTACTCAATATATGTTATGTAATTCATGAAACTAGTCATACCAATAAAATTGGAAATTTCATATACTTGAAAAGAAATCTACCTCATAAAAAAGGTGTTTCATCCTGTCGCTAATTAGGAGACTTTCATCTCTTAGAGCTAAACTTACAGCCGGATGTAACAGCTGAGAATTGCTGAGCCATGCCTGAACCGAGGGGTGACCTGCAGACACATGGCACCACCATATGGGCCCTACTGGACGTTCCCAATAGGGAGCTGCTAGATCTGCAACAGTTAGGTCATCATCTATGGACTCAAACTCTGGTAAGGGCAGTTCAGCATCCGCTTGCACAGTTTTAAGAAGTTCTGAGATTCTAGCCCAGCCAATTGGTACCCAATGACTACGTTCATGTCTTTCCATAAGCTGGCATTGGCTTGATTGATGAGTATGACCATAATTGTAGTCATCAAAAGAAGAAGTCTCATTGCTTCTGGATTTTTTTAAGGAATAAAACTCTAATAATTTGTTCCCATCGATTGTTGGGGAAGAAGACTCGGCTTTTCCATTTGTAGGCACTTGCATCTTTAAATCTTCAACATCCACTTGCCATCGAGATGGGATTTTCGAACGAGATCTTGAATGAATTGATTTTTTTGGGCCCCAGACGAGTTCAAAAGCACAAATGAGCCCATCTGTCCAAAGATCATTATGCACATTGTCGTCTTTATTAGAATAATTTTTATGGCCTCCGGGTTTCTCCATTTTTTTGCCAGGGGAAGTAGAAGGGTTGTCATTCATGACACTCTGCCTGTGTTCCATCTATGCAAATATAGAAAATGAAACCATCAGATAACATTTATATTCTCTTGACGTTCGGGGGACAGGAAACAAGGAGTAAAAAAATATATCAATTAGCCTTTATCCCTTCACACAAAATAAGAAGCTCGCGAGCATCTATTTTCTGGAACTGCTTTATTGAGGCTAACATCTGTAGGAGCTCGTGTTGACATCCTGGAAGTCAAATATGGTAGCACAACTTGGAGATAATAAAGGTTAGATGCAAGAGGGCCATTTTAACTTCCCAAGCTAATGGCTTGAAAGCTTGTGTGGGAAACAAAACTCAAAACGCTTAAAACATATTTCACCATTTCAACAGAAGTCAAAAACTCCATGGCTCTTCAAGAATTGTTTATTTTCCACCACCATCATTTAATTCACATTTAACAACTTAAAAGAGAAAAAACATATTTCGCACCGCTGGAAATTGTCCAGGGACACTAAAATGGAAACAGGGGTCCTCAACTACACAACCTTCTGCACATAATTTTTTCAACCATCCTCGTAATTCTACACGCTCTTGTTTTCGATCCTCAAATTTCCGAAATTCTCTTCATCTCGGTTGATAGAATTGTCCTAATGAAAAATGTATCCGTTCAACATCATAAGAAAAACTATCTAATAGGCAAAGTTGAACAAGATCCAGCCTAAGTAAGCATGCAAACGAATAAAGCTAACACAAATCAAGTGCATTAAAGAGGTAAAAAACAGCAGCTAGCCAATGATTATAAATAAAGAAATGACTACGAAAGATTAACATAGGAAAGAATTAGGGAACGAAACTACCAGAGAATGAAGGTTCTGGAGAAAGCGAACGAGTTTCCAGAGAGAGTAGGTGTTAAGCAAACATGCGCCGTGGCAGGAGAAGGATCAGTGATTCAGTACTGGAATCAGTAAAGCTAATCGCTATTAATTGTTGCGACGAGTAAATTAAGCTTGTTAAGGCGGACAGCCGTTCTGCTCTGGTTGGTTTATAAGAAATATCATTAAATTGTCACAACGATATTTTAGTATCGTTATATTATTTGAAAAACCATTTACAGCAAAAGTAAAAAACCATATTTTCATAAGGGAGATAAATTTGTGTTCTGATCGAATCATCAAAGATATCAAGTAAATGGATAGAAATAAATAAAAGAAAAAAAAAATTATTTGTTTTATATACTTATCTCTTATTTAACGAATAAGTTCAAATAAATTGGGAATTTGTTTATATTAAAATAACTCTAGAGTAAGATTTGAAATTGAGTTCGGCCCGTTTCGATTCGGAATTGAGATAAGTTTTGAAAGTTAACTAAAATATTATTATTATTTTAAAATTTTAAAAAGTTAAATTGAGATTTGAAAAATCTGTATTAAGATTTAAAAAAATTGTATTGAAATTTATATTTTGTATAGAAATTTAAAAATGTATAATGATAAGTTTAAGATGAGATGAATTCGCAATCCAAACATGACTACTCTACTTTTACGACAGTGTGTAGAGAATATCATATTCATATCACTTAAATGATAAGATTTGATTTGTAAAATTTAAATTTTAAAATTATTTTCCAAATCAAATTATGTCAAATAAGTAGATGTGATTTATACACACATTTAATAATAAAAAAATTTTTCTTAAAATTGTGTCATTATTGCTACAACTATTTTACAACTCTGTAGAATTGAGAGTAGCTATGTAAAATTGATATTTTTTAAGGAAGAGGCATGATTGTATTTAGATTGTAAAATGAATTGTAAAGTAATTATAAAAAGAATTATAAGTACATTACTCTTGCAACAAATAAGAGAGCTATCAACGCTATTAATAATAATAATAATAATTAATAAACATTTCGCAAGAAAATCATCTCAAGTTGTTGGTTTAGTACTTAGTAGTCCTTTATTTTTTAACAATGATTAATTTAAGTATTACTAATATCCCTATATGGGGACAAAAAATAATAATATCCCTGTGGCTCTGGGTCCAAAAAGATGAATGTAATATGAATTTTGTTTTTGAAGTCTATAATAATGCACTTAATTGTTTAAAGCAAGAAAAACATAATTGTTTCATTCTAGAGTTATCATATTAGTAAAATTTCATTCAAATTTTAATTTATAAATTCGTTTAAAATAGGTCCCGTCATCAACGATGATATCCTTGTAAACATAATATTTAAAAAGTATATAAATTAAAGAAAAGAAATTAAAAAGAACCAAATGGTTATGATCCCATTTTTCTAGAGGAAGTGATAATGATCCTATAGTTCAAGAGAGGAGCCATTAATCCACGATTTATTGAAAGAAAGAGGGTTACTTTTAAATCCAGTATATAAGTTTGCAGTTTGTAAAAAGGTACCTTGATTTTCCCTACTTAAGATTTTTAGAAAATTTTGCAGTTTGAAGCTTTTGTTTTGGTGATTTTTCATTTTTTATTATTTTATTAAAGGAATTCTTGTAACCATAATTTAAAAAACAAAAAATAAATTACTCAAACCGAGTATTTTATAATTTTATTGTTCAACTTATTAACTAACAAATGATTTGTGATAAAAATAAATAAATAAATAAATAATAACCATTTGGGAGTTCTCTCTTCCTTATTTCTCTTTAAGAAAGCAATTTTTGACAAATTTTTCTAGAATTTCTTCTCCTACCATAAGCGGAGGAAGGTTGGAGCTTAGGCTCCGACTTCCTCCTCTGGAATTTAGGTTTTCTTTTCTAATTTCATTTACTTTTCCTAATTTTTTCACTATAATACTGATCTCAACTGATTTACTGATATCCAAAAACCTCTGACCACCACGTGATTTCAATAGTCTCTCCAGCTGCCAATCTACACACTCATTTAAGGAGACCGCATTTTTACTCTCAACACATTAGCCACACGTGCAGCCCAGGCCGTGTGTGTTGTTCGCGTATAGCTGTGATCTTGAGTGCTTTTGAAACCATGCGCAACTTCATTGGCTTTGAAGAACTCAGATCCTTTGAATCTGATCAACTATTCACCGCCTCAAACAACACGTGTGCCACACGCGCCACTACCACCTCCGTGGGCCCACTCCGGCAACTCGACTCAAACTCTAGCTGCTATCATATGTTCCAACTTTCCCTAACACGTAATCATGTAAAAGAAATCATAAACCTCTCTGACAATCAACTCAAGACAACAAGTAACAATACATCCACCACCCTCATCTCTTTCAGTAAAGGTTCCACCACCACCAACAATAATTCCATCATTTGCATTTTTGCAAATACCTTATTTCCATCTTGTTACAAGATGGCGTCTTATTATAAAACAAGAATAGGATCCAAAAAAAGAGTCCCAAAAACCATTTTTTTTCTATTTTTCTACCTCTTTTGCAATGTTGTTTATTTGATTTAGGACGATTGTTAGAAAACTCCATCCGTCCTCATGTTTCATGTTTATAGTTTAATGTAATTATTTGCTTAAAAACAAAAAAAAATGTTGTGCAATAGGAATGACTGTCATTTTTAATTCCTGACACGTCATATTTCCCACGTGACTGATGGATTAACCCAAAGAAATATGTGGATTAACAAGTTGCAGGAAACAAAGAAAGGGGGGATGGAAATAATAGTAATAAAACTTTTGCACTAAGACAAAGAGAAGACAAAAACAAGTAAAAATCGACTTTGTCCCCTAACTCAAATTAGCAAGCGGTCTTCCTAAGTTAAACATAAGCCAAAAAAGACATAAATAAGTAGAATACAACCTCAGTGGCACAGGGCAGAGCAGCCAGTCGAGGTCTCTTCAGACCAACTAATGAAACATTGAATTATAGGCCGTGGAATGCCTGTGATTGGCCTTTTTTCACTCATTACAAGACCCCGAAAAACCAGGAGGTCACTGAGAGAGATTAGTAACTGTTTTGCCATAGCTGTTGAGACTGCTTAGATTGTTGACCTTGGGAGCCACCAAGGGCTGCATCCCTAGGGTTTTGCTGCTGATGTTCCATTGATAACCCAGTTTGAGAATGATAGAAATTTGGGTACCCAAGAGCACTAAGATGCTGTGATGGATGCTGTGCTTGCCGATACCCGCTAGGCTGCTGATTCTGCCCTTGGTAGCTGTAATATGTGCTTGGAAGCGCAGAAACTGTTCGGGAACCGGGCCCGTGAACCCACATGGCTGAATTGTCACTCTGCTGAACGCGTAAGGGGAAATGGCCAAATTGAGATTCAGATGAAGATACATACAGAAACTGAAAACATGTTTTAAGATGCAACTGGTGGCTTTTCATGCCGCATGCAAATTATCCCTCTAGATCGATTATCATGCCTTTTAAAACACCTTTCCAACTAAATGTTTTTATTTTGTAATCATTTTGAGGAAAACATCATTTTCAGATGTGAAATCCAGAGTGTTCAATAAAGAGAACCAAAGGCAAGCATTTCATGTCATGGTTTTTCCAGAGCCCAGTAAAGAAATTACCTGCTGAAGTGAGATCAAATGATTACTGTCCTTGTACTGAGAACTAACGTCATCATATCCAACAGTTGTGCCTGTAGGTACAGCAGGTGGATTCAGAGGAAAGTTTCCCCCAGGAATGCTGGTTGAACTCCCAAATGCATATCCAGAGGCAATACCAGCAGACTGAGGCAAACTGCTGACAGAAACGCTGTTTTTATATTGTGGTAGCACTGTGGCCAGAGACTGATGGTAAGTGTTGTTACCAGCAAATGCTTGCTGGAAAGCTGAGGGCATATATGTGTAGTTCTGAGGCATGAATGGATACCCAATCATGTTGGCAAAATGTCCTAAAGGAAGATTAGGTTGGGAATAAGGGTGCACAGCAAGGTGTTGTGGAAGAGCAGGTCCTGTGGCAACGCTGGCACCAGGCAGTGTCTGTGGATTAGGCAGAGGTGTAGATATACTACCTGCTCCCAAACTCTGCACACAATGAAGATAATGATCAGAAGAAAATTGCACACCTAACACTTCCTGAGGTTATTGAACTACATTGTTTTCCTAACACAAATTCCATTACTTGTTTATGGGTAGTATTTATTGTTGAACAAACCTTAGCTTCTTGAAACATGTCAAAATCAGCTAGTAATGATCACAGAAACAATTATGTGACCTGATGTTTCTTCTATTGATTAACTAATGCTAATGGAGGCATGTGTGTCTGTGTCTGTGTCTCTGTGAGTGAGCGTGAAGCAGTGATGCCTGATGCCAGGCCTAACACAAGAAAGCTTATAACCAGTATTATCCTATAAAACCCCCATCCAACATTAGGAATATGAATAACCACAGAGTAAGTCATAGTCATGGATGCTAAGTCCTACATTGGCAACTAAGAGTCAAATTGGGCTTTATAAGTGATCTTGAGGAAGGAAGGCTTCAAATTGACTAATCTTTTGGGGTTAACACATGCGGCTAGCACTTTCCTGGGTCATTACGTATGGTAACAGAGCCATCTAGTAAGGCCAAGCATATGATACTAGAGCATTACATAACATGGCTCAAATGAGGACGTCAAGAATTTAAGAGGGGGAGTTTAAACCCTAGTCCTACATTGGGGATATGAATAACACACATGGAGCAAGTTCTAATAACATTCATGGGTGCTAAGTCCCACATTGGCTACTTGCTAGGTAAACTAAACGTTACAAGTGATTCCAAGGAAAATTCAAATTAACTATTCTTTTTCAGGCTTTAGAGCAGGTTGTTAGCGCTTTCTCTGTGCCGTCATACCCTAAAACAAAACTGCACTCCACATAGAAATTGTGACAACATGCACTGTAGATTTGCCTTGTCAATACAGTGACACATCTTTATCCAACTTTAGCATCACACGATGAATCTCAGCTTGGGATTTGAAAGGTTAAATGCATTATACCCAATCTTCAAGCCTTATTAAAGTGGAGAGAACATCATAGATGGTCGAGATAAAAGTTGCACAATAAAGGACTTCATACCTGATAGCCTGAACAAGTATCATATTCTAGATTCTCATTTTAGATAGATAATAGTCTGTTGACTTCAAATTTATACTCCTATAGAACATGGGTGCTCACTACCATTAAGCAGCTAACTTTTTTTTTTTAAGTATCATTAAGCAGCCAACTTTAAACAACTGGGTACAATAAGCTAGAGCAGAGGCACACCTCTGGCATGGAAATGGTTGGACCACTGATAGAAGCCACATTGCTGTATTTTGTGGGCATTGCTAGTGTCACAGGAAAGGGTGAGTATTGAAGATCCTCCCTTGCAGTCTGAGCAGTTGAAGCCAACAAAGTACCGGGCAACGAATTTGTATATGCCTGCTGTTGAAGTAATATCTAAAGTGAGCTACAACAGTTAAGTGCATCAATTTCTTGTTCACCTAAGATCAGCAGTATATACACGTATAGGACGACAAAGAAGCAACAAAAAGCACATAAGAAGCAGCACAAATCGCATGATTATGAATTAAACAAATTATTATATTATAGTAAGTTCAAAAAGGGAAAGATTAAAAGTGGATTCAAGTTCAGTAAAATAATGACAAAAAAAAAGCCTTCATTGTGTGCCTCTTTCATTCCTCTATTACATATTTCTTGTCTAGAATTATACTAAGTACTACTCTTTTTTTTTTTTTGGACAAGTAATGATCCAAACTACTACTTACAAAACAAATAATAATATATTACTCTTAAATACTATAGGCTTCTAACCACTTAATAAGCATCCTAAATCCTTTTGGACGTAAACCCAGACGTCCTAAATCCTCATGTGTCACAATCATTTGCTTTCAAATACTGTATAAGATGTGTCTAGTAAGCCTTATTTAGCTCATCATTTTATCCTCAATTATCAGTCAGGATGAAGTGATAAGCAACCATTTTGAACAAGTGCACGCAAAGATAAATCTAATATGACCCATGACTTAAAATGCAAATTTTGTTAGGAATTCTCAATTATATGCCACAAAATCCCTCTATATATGTTTACATGTTTTTTGACCGATGACGACACGCAAGATGTATTCACCTAAGGAAAGCCTAACACATCTGGACCCATACTCCAAAAGACTGGTAAATGTTACTATTAGTGTGCCCCCATGAAACCATTATAAACAGCAAAATATTATCCCTTCCAAGTGATGGGATATCTCCAATTACTTCAATATCAACTCAAGTGATTCAAGCGCAACAAGTTGTACTCAACCAAACATAAGTTTATATGAAACCATCATTCCAAAAACTAGTAATATTGCATATTGGGGACACAACTAAGCCAATTATCTCGTTACCATTACACTTGAGAAAGAAGCCAGATTCTGCATCTGTGAGCTAGTCTGTGGGTGAGTAAATGCAGCATTGAATTGTTGGGAGCTTTCGTATGTAAAATCAGGTGCAGATGAAGGGAATGTATATTGATTCCCCTGAGCTACCTCAGGTGTCTGCTGTTTCAACACCTCTGGCTGTGAAACAGAAGGAGAATCAAAATTTGAAGTGCTCCCACCATTTCTATTAACTAAATTTCCATCTGAAGTGGTTCCAATATGCTCATCCCCAAAATATTCAGGTTGCCTGCAAGAAGCTTTTGTTAATAAAAATAGAAACCATTGGCTAAAATCGTTGATACCACAACAAGGAGGGCCTACCTGGATTCTGAATGCCCAATTGATGAAACATCTTGTGCGGTAGATGTCTCGTCCAAGTCACTTTTCAAAGGCCTAGTTGCAAATGACCCAGAACCAGAGAAGGCAGCACTGTTGCCAGATCCAAAACTCCCAAAGCTCAGGTTTAGGCAGTCTGACGTATGGAGTTGGAGGTGATTTGGAATTATTACAGGAGGGTTATCCTCTTCAGGTAGTGCTACCTGATCGTCCTTCTGTACATTTAGGTGCTGCAAGTCTGCAGCCACTGATGAAATATCATCTTCAGCTGATATCAGAAACATAGAACAGAAAATTGTAAGACGTTAATCTCTTCAAAAAGCAATAAGCATTCAGGAATTTCTAAAGAAGACCATTCTTGTTCACTTCAAGGTCACAAAAAAAAAAAACAGAAAAGAAAAGTTAGCCTACTAATCACTTAATCCAGTAGATTTATGTTCAGATTAAGTTTACAAATAACAAACTTTCTTGATTACTCCAACAGAAGTTCTAATGCTTCTGGTATGCAGATAATGTAGTTCATATTCATGCATGTGAATCTCCAGAAAAATTAAACTTCTTTTTTCAGAATAATGATCAAAACAACCACACAAAAAAAATAATAATAATAAGATGGCAATTCAAATACTAAAAACCAAATCTACAAGGAAAATATGCATATCAATGAAAAGTGTAAGGAAAGAAGGAATACAGATCAGAGCAATGTTTATATTATTGTTGTCACCTTCATTATGCTCCAAAGCATGCTTGTGAGGCTGGTAGGAACTCATGTCGTTATACGATGTATTATCAAAGACAGATGCACTTCCAGAATTCTCCTCATGCATACTTCTACTGGAAACAGAAGCAGGTCCAACATGGCTTGCATTTAGCATCTCCACATTCAAATCTTCTGGCACCTGGAACTCATCTAACTGGGATTTCATATGGTGACTACCACTACCCAAGGGTACATTCGATGGATCTGCATATGGCTCAGAGTATGAAGGTTCCCCTACAACAGAGGACACAGTAGTAGCTGGTGGCTGCTCAATTGCAGGCCATTCATCAGCAGGAGGAAGGTGCTGGTTTGTGGCAAGTCCTGACTCAGCATTTATGTCTGACACCTTGGAAGCATGATCTTGCAATGAATGTGAATCATGAAGTATTACCCCAGAAGAAGTTGCCAAAATATTGTTTTGGTTATGGGGATTTGACACATTAGAAGCCTTGCCATGTGGCCTACCCATCTTTACAATGTCAGCCATTGACACATGACCTGGCACCCCCAACCAGGGAGACTGAAATCCAGAAGGCTGTGCCGATAAAGATATTGCATCACTTGTGTCCACTGTCAACATCTTATTTTCCATGGCTACAGAATCACTGCAAAAAATAAATCATAATACCTAAGCTAACTGTTGCCAATAGATATTATTTCCTAATAAAATCAGCCCTCAAAAGGGACAAGTCCAGAGTTAATTCAAGTTCTCCAAAATGCAGAAAACTTAAATGTGTAAAAAAAATCTCTCTTTTACAGGTTATCAAACATTTTGACTTGCTGCCTAAAGAAATGAGATCCACAAGACAATGTCAACAAATTCAAGCTTCCAGGTGGGAAAATTGTCTAAAATACTATACATGCCTGCTATATGCAACATGCATACCTTCAATAAATGCTACAAACCAGTTCATAGGGTCAATGTTCAAAAGGCATGCCTCCGTATAAGTAACAAGCAACTTTATAAAGCAAAAGCAAATCTTCTTTTCTTATAAATTAAATTCATCAAGTACTTTAGGCCTCCAAAAGCATGCTAACTATAGAAGTCAATAAATGATCAAGGAAAAATGTAAAAGGTATGCATGCATGGAGGCTGATTAAGCATGCTAACTATAAAAGTCAAGAACTGATTACAAAATAATTACGAAAACAAGGGAAAAAAGTATGCATTCATGGAGGCTGATTTTAAAGTTGTCAAATTCCCTTGCAAAAGTTTGTTGCAAATTCGGCTGGGTTACTTTGATTACCCTCTCTAACCTACATACCCATTCCTTCAACCAGTTGTATTCTGTTGAGTAAGAAAAGGCAAAGATGATCAAATATGCAGGATTCAATACAAAAGACGGAACTTCGACGGTAAGTCCTTTTTCGAAGTACTCATCCCTCCTGTTGGCTCCTCATTTTCCTTGAAGTATATTTAGATAAACAAGATGCTTTAAGGGTACCTTCTTTGTCGGGAAGGCTGCCTTAGGCAAGATTCTAATGATGGAAATGCATAAAACGCATATTCTAGTATCAGAGTAGTGTTGAGTTGTATTTGCCAGCAAAATGGGGAATATAGTGATCATTTTCTGCTACGTTAAGAATTGGCTAGGAGCTTATGGGCATCAATATTTAGCACTTTCGGGCTTGACTCTTGCATCCTCAAAAGATAGAGTTGTAGGCATGTTGAAGGAATCCTTGTGGTGGTCACAGAAATTCAGATGTTTGGAAAATGATCCTTTTGTGCTTAGGCATTTGGCAAGAATGCAACGTTCAAAATTTTCAAGACCAGGCATTGTCATAATTCTATTTTTTTTATTGGTAAAAAAACTATTGAAATATAAATAGGCAAGAGCCCAAGTACACAGTATATACAAGAGTGTCACCCATGCATGGTGATCCCACTATAAAAGGAATTCTTGAAAGGACATACCACTAAAATCAATTACAATCGACAAATGGATGAAGTATTAAAAACGAAAGTTCTAAGCTCTCCTATTGACCACTCACGATCTTTAAAGCTTCTTTCATTTATCTCCCTCCAAAGACACCACAATAAGCATAACAGGACCATCTTCCACATTGACGCAATCTATGAATTACCATAAGAGCCTTTCCAAGAAGGTAGAAGATCGATCACGTGTCTCGGCATCTCCCAAGCAAGTCCCACTCTAGCAAAGAAGGCACTCCATGGGTCATAGGAATTTCACAATGAAGTAGTTAGATGCTCAATGAACTCCCCACTCATTTTGCACATGCAACATCAATCCATGACAATGATTAAGCCTTTCCTTAGGCTGTCTAATGTGAAAGTATTCACCAAGACAGCAGTCCATACAAAATAGGTTGCCTTTAGGGGAGTCTTCATCATCCAAATGCTCTTCCATGGTGGACTTGTGTTATGCATGCTAAGGTTCTTGTAAAAGGAACATACGGTGAATTTCCCTACCTCATAGGGATGCCAAGAAATCTTATCTTGATTAACATGTCACTAGTAGATTAAACAATTTTAGAACTCTGAAACGGCATCAACTTCCCAATCTTGAGCACACCTCTAAAGAAGGTGACATTTCAATGGGGAATGCCATTGGATATGTCTAAAAGATCCGCAATTGAGGCTTCCCACATCCATGTTTTTTTTTTTTTGATAAGTAATTACAATTATTGATTAAATGCAACTAGGCAAAGCCCATGTACATAAGGAGTATACAAAAGAGACACCTACTTATACTCTAGCAAGTTGAAAAGAACTCAAAAACTCATGAACATTCCCTCCCTCTTGAACTTCCCACATCCATGCTATGCCAAATAGTTATGGATAAGCATCCTAAGGGCCCTATCCCCACACCATATCTCATGCAATAATTTAATTTTGGTCCCATCACCCACCACAAAGCGAGCATATCTAAAAAAATGTATCTCATCCTCTTCCTATATGGTTCCAAAGCCCTACCCCATATGGCCCACTCACCTCATTCAAGTACCAATCTCCCAATGGCCCAACATACTTTGATTCTATGACAGTCCTCCACAAAGCCCCCTTTATTGTAGGTATCTCCAAAACAACTTACTGAATAAGGCACCTATTAAAAATTTGTAAATTTTGGATTACCATCCACCTTCTAAAATTGAGGAACATATCATGGCCCACTGCAAAGGGGAATTTAAATTCATCATCCAACCCCCCCCCCCAAAAAAATAAAAAACCAATGCAATGGGACTCCTTAGTAAGAAGCGGAAATAAAGACAAGTAAGTTGGCAAGTTGGAGAGAGTACTTTTAACAAGTGTGACCCTATTAACTTTGGATAAGTACATCCTCTTCCACCTAGCCTATTTATTACCCCAAATAGATTACTTCAAAGGAGCACCCAAAGGGAGGTCATGATATTCCATCCATAATCTCCAGTTTAGGAACACTCCCCACTAGAACTACTGATGTGGCTAGATTCACCTTCCATCTGGAAACCGCTTCAAAGCAAAGGAGATCCCTCAAAGCTCATATATGATCATAGCTGCCCCACAAAAGATAAGTTTAACATCGGCAAAAAGAAGATGGGATAAGTTGATAGTACCAATAATGGTTGCCACTGAGAATACAGATAGGAATCCACCCTCCATGACACCTTAAATCACTTTGCTAAAAGCAAAACGAAATATTTATGAGGCTAGGGGATCACCTTGTCTCAAGCATTGGGAGCTTTTCAAAAAGTCCATTGGCGTGCCATTCACCAAGATAGGGAAACAAGTGGTAGAGATGCAATGGTTTTATTTTTGGATAAGTACGTTGAGATACAATGTCTAATCCATGCACACCATTTCACGCCAAACCACATCTCTTGAGCATGTGATCCAAGAATCTCCAGTCAACTTGATTGTATCCTTTTCCCATGTCTACCTTGGATAGAAGCCTCGGCTCTCCCGCCTTAAGGTTATCGTCCAAACATTCATTAGCAATAAGCATGGAGTGAAGGATATGAATGCCTCTTACAAAGGGATTTTCAGGTTTTGATATAATCTTCTCCACCACCAAGCTCAATTTATTCACCAAGACCTTCGAAAAGATTTTGTACATCCCAATCACCAAGCTAATGGGACGAGTTTATAACCTCTACCACACCCGGGTTTGTTGGAATGATAGAAATTTTGGTTGCATTGAGACCTTTTCCAAACCTTCCATTTCAACTTTGATCACTTCCCAATTTTCCTTGAAAGGAAGCCACAGAAAAACCATATGGAATTGGAGCCACCATACTTCTTGTGAGTCGAGAGTCAAAAGCAAGTCCTCCTAGAATTGGTCTCCAAGAAAATTGTTTCGAAAGCAACAATTTTCAAGTTTCCAACTTTATCTCTTGTAAACATAGCATGTCAAGTGTCAACTTTAAAATCGCAAAGTTGGTTTCGAATTTTGAGACATTTCTCCAACTTGTTCAGCCCCCTTAACTTTATATTAGACACTTTCGAGCTTCATAAACCACCTTAGCCTGACCCTTTGTTCTTTCCCAACTAGCACTCCCTAATCTTGCATCACAGTTTACTGACCAGGTAAGCCTCTCTCTCTTCCCTTTGCTAAGGTATATTCGGAACTTACGATGAAAGGGCTGTCCAACTTCAATTGTTGTAAGTAGAGCTATGAATTGGTCTTCAAAACCCTCACATGAGAGCCCTATGCACCATTGGACCTCCCTAGCCTTGTTTAATACCCACTCTGATGCCTGCCTATCACTATAATCCCAAGTTGTTGCATCACAAATCACTTGACCTCCAACCACCTTCAATGCCACAGCCGACACCAAACTGGCTCCTTTACCACAAAGCCAAGTGATCAATCAACCTCCTCGGCATCACCCAAGCTAAGCTCGCCCTAGCAAAGAATTCATTGCTCAAGGTCATGGCAAACAGCGCGACGTCTCTTCTGGTCTGACTCACCAACTTTCATCTCCTTTTCTCTACATTTCCAATCATGCCCCACTGCTTGTGCTTCATTGCCCTTTTATCTCTAGAGCCACCCCTCCCCCAACGCCTCCTTCCCTCTATTATGATCTCCCCCCTAATGGCAGTTGCTAGACTTGGAGACAAGAATGCCTCCAATTATGTCTTTGCAAATCCATTCTTAGCGCCCAACAACATTTGTTTGCAATTTTTGAATTCTTTTGAGCCACGTTCGTTCTTCGTTATTTGTTATGCTGAAGCAAGCCTCATGTAGTTCCAAAGCTAGTTGATTTCACCCCCTTCCCCCTCCGCTTCTTCAAGAATAACTCTCCCACTAACCTCATATTCCATTAATAATAGGTGTCTTCCATAAGAATTCGAACTCTTATAGGCAAGGAAAGTACTGCTGGCACAGAATGTTGCATAAAAACCCTTATTTTTCCATCGGGAGATGCCCTCTTCCAAAGTATTCTCCCTCCCAAAACCAATTCTTCCGTCCCCCTTTCTATTTCTCTCAACTATACATATTGAACTAGCTCCTAGCAACACAATCTCAAAGATCGTGGAATCAAATGTCATATGTTGATATTAAAAAATAATCCCATAGAACCTTGAAAGCACACCACCTTCAAATGTCTTGATTAAAATCCATGAATTTCAAGAATCTCTACACTTGGATTTCTTCTCAAACGGCTCCCAATTCTCCATGCTAGTAGAATTTACGGAACTTTTCTTCTTTCTGGTTGGGTGTATCATTTTGTATACTTCCTGTGTACTTGGCTTGTGCCTCTATATGCTTTTATTGGAATAAGTAAAATAAAAACAAAAAAAGTTTCCATTGCAAAAGATTCGAGTGCAAGTGGTTATCACAAGCAATGACATAGTGTTGTTTGCAAGGCCCTCCATCAATGTCGATGATCGAAAAACATTTAGCACCATTGAATTTTAGGAGCATTCATAAAAAGTAGAACAAAAAAAAGTCATTCCTCATTCTATATTGGACATTTTCCCCCAACAATTTTAGAGAGTGGTGGCCTTGATCAAGCAAGGGGGCTGGTTAAAATTAAGAACATATGGTTGAAGACGAAGTATGTAGATAAATTTAATGGAGTAGCTATAGCTTCAAAGATGAGAAGCTGAAAGCAATAAATCTTGACCTTATCAAGTATAATGAGTCTATTAAGGAGTTGAGTAAGGAAAATAAAAATAAAAAGCTCGCAAGGAATATCTAGTTTTGGATTTAAGGAGTAGGGAGGAAGGCTTATCTTTGGATGAGCACATAATGAAACAAAGTGAGAATTTCAACAACAGGCTTCCATAAGGTTACTTCATGAAAAACGTATTTGAAGGGGCTTCTACATTGCAAAGACTAAATATGGTGCAGACTCGAGTCAAAGGCGTTCTATAGAAACAAGAGACTTCTACAATGTTACCTCATAAATGTGGAGAGCTTTTTAGTTGTGTAAAAGCACCCACAAAAACCCCATACTATTTCAACAAAATCTATAACATGTATACATACTTCAAGACTCCGATTCCATGATATGTGTGTGTGGGTATTTGAAGATTTTGAACCTGATCTGGGCAAGGCCATTCGGACACAATGACCCACAATTGGGGAGTAAACCAAAATACACGATCCCATCTATCAAACTCGTGTATAGCATTAGGTACTCTAATGTTTTTATCAATAGTATAGCATCAGATAATCTAGGATGTCTAATTCTACAACTCATCTCAAGCATGCCTTTGACCACTAACCAGTGCTCTGACAAGTACTAAGACTGTGGGAGATAGATAAACAGTTGTAGTAGGTTACTTGCATCTCCATAACGACACCCTTCATAGCACTACATAGGATTAGTGTAAATAGAATGGTCTAAACCCTCTACAAGAATAAAAAAATTTGGAGCAAAATATGATTAGCAAGTTTTACAAGAAGGCATAGGTAATGAGTTTCCCTTGGAGGTCAGATTAGAAGGGGTACTTTTTTTTGTATCAAAGTAGTGCAAGTTTTATTTTTTTGATCGGTAATCAATGTATTTTATTCATAATAATAGGCATAGAGTAGTGCAAGTTTTATTGAAGGCCTAAGGAGGTGAAACCCAAGCACACATGATGTATACAAAAGGATACACCCAAAATAGCAACAAAATAGCATATTCCCATCTTTGAACAGCTATATAAGACAAAACCTCGATAGTAAATGATGTCTAAAAGCATGACATGATAAAAACCAACCGAGTTGTATGTCCAAAAGATGTGGGTAGATTGTAGGTCATCTTGTGGTAAAATTCTCTTGTACCCATTCACACACTAGGAAGAAACCCTTTTCATTTCTTCTCTAATGAAAAACTATATTATTTATCAAGAACCAATTATGATCATTACAACCCATAATATTTTGCTGCAATGCACATTCTCAATTGTCAAAAGCAAAAGAGACAAATCAAATTAAAGGTATAACCGAGCGAACCTGTACAATGGAGGTCGCCGACTCATGTTATTTCCTGCCATACTGGATGCAGAAGGTAAAGAGCCTGCATAAGCATGTGTTCCGTTTTCCTTCTTGTAGGCAGGTTTACCATGTAAACTACCAGACTCTGACCAAAAAAAAATCAAGTGAGAATATTTGACAGTTTCACAGTTATTTCCAACAAAATAAGTGATGGGATTTTCTTTGTGGCATCCACATACCAGTAGAGCCATACTGGTTTGAACTACCGCGTCCAACATGACGGTCTGTGCCACCCCTACCGCCACGATTTGAAGCACTATTAGCACCACGAGATCTGGCATCTGTTGGGTCCTTACCCTGAAGCAATGAAAGTAAGATTGGTAAACAAAAATGACAAGAACCATGCAAACCACCATGGTGACAACTACAGGAAAGATTAATAGTTCCTTGATCAACCAAAGCAAGCTCCTAATAAGAGAGTGAAAGGCTAAGCACATTGAGCATGCCTTAAATAAAAACATTAACAGCTCAATGACACTAGAGCAACAATACTGTACAGAAAGACATCAGTATCGAATTCAAATCAAAGCAAGAGGGTGTTCCAGATTTCAAGAAGTAAGATCCCATGCACCCACCTCTTTTTTCTTTCCTCTTTTGCTTTTCACCTCGTGAAAGGGATCTACACAGCAATTAAATTAACATGAGAAACGGGTATGATTATCAACAACAATGCATTAACCTCAACCTCTCCAATCTCACTGTAATGCTATAAGACATCAAAATCCCAATATCACATATGGATGGAGATGAAGCCTAATGGGAAAGGGGCAACATGATTCAGAAAAGATTTCAAAATGATATATTACTTTATTCCAATCCATACCATTGCTTCAGTTTATGTTCTCTTACAAAGATTTACTCAATGATTCAAATCGAGTAAAGCAAGATTGGAACATAATATCGTAACAAGACACAATGCGACTGAAAGAAAGCCCATGAAATTCACCAACATATGGAATCGAAAAGCAAAATGGGTGGTAGTCCTCCTTATATAAAAAGAATATCCAGAGAAAAACTTGGTAACAATCAGACATGCACGTTATTACAGAGGAAAACGATTCAAACCATGGCTGAACAAAACAAGTTTTGAAGAAAAGGGCAAATTTAAGGGAAGCATTAGTAAACTAAAGAAGAAAAAAAAACATTAGTGTTCTTACAAGTAAGAAAAAACCATTAGTTAAAAACGCACGAGAAGAATAGAGATTTATCTTGAATAATATTTTAAATTCCATCCCTTCGACCAAATTGAGGGCGTGAGGGTGAGAGGGTATTTTTTTCTGAACAATAAATTATTGACTCGTGCTGATACAACGGTTCAATGAAAAACTTCTCTTCATCCAGAGAGCAGAACCCCATAAAACAAAAAACTCAAAGTCTCCTTTTTCCAGCAACAAACAAAAGAAACGGAAGCATACTACCCCGTTGAAAACCTAAAAACAATATATCTATATATAATAAAAATTAGAAAATAAAACTGCAAAGGAGGAAGGTAGATATTGAAAAGATAGGACCTTGGGCGAGAAGGCGATTAATGGCTTCGTCGGGGTCCATGTTACACTCTTTAAGAGCAGCATAGATCTCCAGTTCGGTGCAGTTATTCACAACCTCCTTCAAGCTCTGCACCATCTTCCTCGACGCCGGCGGGATTACCGATGCCCCAGTATTTCCCTTCCCACCATTGCCGCCGCCTCCTCCTCCTCTCCCACTCATTCTCCCTGTCTCTCTCCCTGCCTCTCTCTCTCTCTCTCTCTCTCTCTCTCTCTCTCTCTGGGACTCAGATCTGAAAAAGGTCGATACGGTTCGTACCTCGCTGGGATTACGTTCCGCCGCGCCGGCAAGAAGAAGAAAAAGGTCACTATATGATCTCCTTCTGGCTTTGCACCGAAAACCCTTTCTCGCTCTAAAGTTCTAGACTCTCTCTATCTCAGTGTCTCTCTTTTCTACCCTTTACCACCCCCTTCTATTTTCTTTTTCTTTTTCTTTATCTTTTTCTTTTTTTGGAAAACCTTTTTTAAAATATTATAAGTTATAACTCTATCTTCGGATAAGGGAGAAACTCAAATAATGAGAAATCGTGTAAATAATAAATAATTTTTTAACCCAAAAAATAAAATAGAATAAAATTTTAGAAATAAATTAAGATAAGGCAATTTTTGAGGAAAACAATATTACAAAAAAAGTGAAAAAAAAAAAAACCTTTTAATTCCAAGTAGCAAAGAAGATGGTCTGCCCAATTCCTTGTGATAGAATGAATGTCAAAGACTGATGAAGCAGCAGCCAAAAAATAAATAAATAAAATGACCTCATCAGGTTGATTTGAGGAAGAGTATCTTATTATAGTTAAGTTAGTTGGTGATTCTTTGAGGAGGAAGACCTAGTTATTGAGATTTTACAAAATAAACATTGACATTTTCTTCTCTTTCTATTTCTACTTTAATTTGAATTGAAGTTTGACGCAGTCAAACTCTAAACCTAGGTCTCAGAACATTTAACTTTGACTTTAATTTTAGTTTAAGAAATCATTTATATAACGCAATTAAACAGACCTAAATATCCTTTTTTACTAACCCTAAAGTCTTTAACCTAATATCATTTATTTTATACCTCTTAAGAGTTGTTTGGATTTAAAATTTATTTAAACTCATCTCATCTCATTATTATAATTTTTTTAAACTTTCAAAAAAAATATAATAAATTAATTAATTTCTATAAATTATAAAATAAAAATAATATAAAAATAATACTCTAAATATAGTTTATTCAATTTTTAACTTCCATCTCATATCGTCTCAACTCAACTTATACAAACCTCTACCCAATCTTTTCCTTTCAAAGTTGATACGCTTCATTTTAATTTCTCGAGAAACCTTAGTTCATCATGGCTGGTAGAACTATAAATCTAGCTTGCCATCCTTATGCTTATTGAGCCTCGTATTTTTTTTTAATAGTAATGTTATATATCACATTCTCATATTTCTTTTATATAACTATGTAAGATGTAGCATACTTATCACTTTAAATGATAAAAAAATATCTAATAAAATATATATAATTGTGATAGATGTATCAAATATTACGTAATGTAATAAAAGTGAAATAATAATATAATGTATACAATTTCATTTTCCTAGTTCATTTTTTAAAAAAATTCACAATTTTTCTCAACGGGCTCTCTTTTCTCTCTAAACTCTAGACAACCGCCCTCTTCAAAAACACAGAGATCAATGGAAGGGGGGTTGGAGATTTGGCTCCTCCCTCCCTCATCACTCATCTCTCTTCTATCTACTTTTTCTCTTTTTTTTTTTTTTTTTTGGTTTTGCTTTGTTTTTTGTTTATAGTAGGTCGAATGCCAATTTGTTATTCTTCGAAGCTTGAAAACACTCACATGCCTCGTTGCCAGATTTCTGAGGTGCTGATTCTTTAGACGAGCAAAGATCTTAACGAACGGAACATCGCTTGAGCCACACGTGCGGTCCAAAATGTGTGTGTGTCATCTACGCACATCGCAATGAGAGTTCTATCATCACCACGCTCGACTTTTTTGGGACTAAGGCGACCAATTTCTTCAGATTTGACTGTCTATCGTACTTCCAAGGTGGCACGCACCACCATAGTGTTTGGTTTTGTTTTTAAGTCCTCTAAGGTTGAAAATGTTGATCCATAGCTTCTTAAGTTATTTTTCACATTTTCCATGTTTCTTTTACGCTTTCTATTATTTCCTTTTGTTTAGGTTAAAAATAAAAAAGAAAGTCTCTTAGACTTTGTCCATAAAGAAAGTCCTCTCCTCCTCTAGAGAGTGGGGTTTGAAGTCCTGTTTTAAGTAGAATGTGGTCTCTTAAATGGTTTGTTCGTTGAGAGTTATAGAAGTTAAAACCATATCGTACGTAAAGGAATTTGTGTGCTAGTGGAACTCTAACCATGAGTAGTTGACTTGTAATTTAGGTTTTTTCTTGAATATTTTAATTACAACGGTAACTTCACTTTGAATAAACAAAGTCTATTTCTCAAATAAAAAACAAAAACAAATACAAAAACTCACAATCACTTTGCAATTTTGGCTAACCAAAACGTATTATCTCCTTACTTTTGGTGTTTTTAACCATTTCTACATTTTTAGGGTTTTAGTGATATTTTATTCTCTTTTACTTCATATTTTATTGTCTCTTACTTCTTTTAAATGATAAAACTTAATTTATAAGATTCAGATATTAAAATTTATTTTTTAAATTAAATAATAACATATAAATATTTTATTTAAGTATTTTTTATATGTAACGGGTTTATTGAATATTCTCTATGATCAGACCAAAAAATGAGTATTGAACTATCATTTTTTTATGAGCTCAGATACGATCGATTTTTCCTATTCGAATAGAGAGAGAATCTCTCTACTTAGGCAAAAAAATCCTCGCACTACGAGAAACCCAGGAGGTGCCCCACACCCCCCATTCTCCTCCGTTTTTCCTCTCCCTCCCCCTCCCCCAACTCTCCTTTGAATTGTGGGTGGGTTTTTCTTTGTTTTTTCCTTTTTCCGCAACCATTCTTGGTGTGAGGCCCACATTTTTTTGGTGGTCTGCCACCAATACGCTCCCCATCAAGGGATCTACTGACACCGATCCTCCATCCGGCTGAAGTTTCATCCAGAAGAGACGGTAAGTGTCATGTATGCACTAGTTGTCGATCTCGAGTAGCCATCTACACGCCACAAATTGAGAGGTCTATTATAGTCACGTGTAGTGACTCTAGGCGCAAGAACCTCGGTTGTGACGGGATCGATAGCCCGAACTTTCCCCGGCGGCACATGTCTATCACGCATTTCCTTCGCCAAGTTGTTGCATCTATTGTTCTAAGCCCAATTATGTTGATCTGAGTTTCGAATTTGTTTTTGTTGTTGTTTATTTTCTTCATGTTTTGTTGGTGGTTGTTTGTAACAATAAAAAGGAACAGACTTATTCCTTATATGGCTCCCCGTTCCTCCTTGTCATTTGGAAGATAAGGGTTGTCTCTCTTCCTTCCCCTTTGGAGAATGGAGGCGATGCCCTCCTTCCCCTTCTTGGAGAGTGAATGTTAGTTACCCATGTACTCTTTCAAATAAACCACGTTTCGATATTAAAATTTCTATTAGTTTGTCACTTGAGAGATCAAAAATTAAAATAATATCTGTTATTGTTGTATGTAGGGATACGATAGATCAATGTTTAGTTAAGCTTGTAATACGAATTTATCGTACGTATTGGTCTCAGCTGTAAATTTCATTTAATAAAATGAACTAGGGTCTTTAAAAAAAAAAAAGAACTATCCTTTTTTTCAAAAATTTTAAAATTATTTTAAACATTTTTAAAAATAAAATAAAATTTACAAACTCAAAAAAACATTTTATTAATTATTAAGTAAAATAATTAAAATAAAATAAAATTCGGTAGAAAAATTGGAGGTATTAGTATTTCTCTTCTCCCAATACTAATATTGGTGGGAGTAATATTTATATTTATAACATATAAATATTTTATTTAAGTGTCTTTTATATTTAACCGTTTCATTGATTATTCTCTATGGATCACACCGAAAAGTCGGTATTCAACTATCCTTTTTTCTGTGCTTTTTCTCAAATATTTTTTAAATTATTTTAAATATTTTTAAAAATGAAATAAATTTACAAACTTATTAAAAAATACTTTATTAATTATTAATTAAAATAAAAAAAAGTGAGTAGAAAAATTGGTAGGAGTAGTATTTCTCTTCTTTATGTACCAGTTTATTAATAAAAAATTTATAATATGAGATGGACCGTACATGTCGTGTCACCATTAATGCATAGACGACAATAATTTAAAGGAAGTAATCAAGATAAGAGGTTGGGCACGATAAATGCTCAATATTCAATAAGATCAGAAGATATTTAAAGGTAGACCTCGGGCTCTTGGGTTTGTCTTAAATAAACCTCGGGCCGGGTTTTCGGTTGGCCTCCATCCCTCATGCCTCACTTTGATTGGTTTGAAACCCATACGCTTTGTACTAGAATTTGGGCTTTCCTACACAGTCCAAACAATTTTGAGATAATTTGGATTAAAAAAAAAAAGAAAACAAATTGTTGTCAAATTTTAAAAAAGGGAAAAAAAAAATCCTTGTTGTGAAAAATATTGTGTTTGGTATTTTTCTATAGGAATTAGGTTCAGATACTTGCTCATATGCAAAGCCTTTGATTAGTTTTTGAAGATGCTCGTGTTCATTTCTTCTTATTTTATTTTTCGGGCTAGGATAAAATGCAAAACTCTATCTAAAGTATATATTATAGGAGATAATATACATGTAATCGTGAATTGGCACATTGTCACATAATCATTTTTAAAAAAGTGAATAAAATATAATTTTCATATGAAAAAAAAAAAGTAAATTTTTTTAATAGTAGACCCCACTATTTTTTAAACCGATTATCCGACAATTACGTATTCACGATTGCACGTAGAATTACTTGAATGTTTTATAGAATGTGGTCCAAATGAAGCATTTGAATATTTGATGTCCCTTTTAAGATATTTTTTCAATTGTACATCTTATGACTGTATTTAATATTATTCTCTCTTTATATTTTTTGATTATGAACCCTACATGTTTATCGGTTTTGATTCCTTGTATATTTGAAGGTCAAACTCTATTAAGAATAATCTTATATTTCCATCCTTTTTCAAACAACAAACCTCTACCCAATAACTTAGCTCCCCACTTGCACGTTAGGCTCATGATCTAATAAACTCTGTTGTTGCAAGAAACTATTGTTTTCTTGATAATGACAATGGTAATTGCTTTATCTAAGAGAGAGAGTTGGAATTGATCAGCATCATAATAATGCACCATTGAAACAAAACAGCAGATACTAGCTACTTGTGCCCATGTGCTAGAAAGTTGCTGATGTGGATTGGCATCTTTATCAAGTTTGAATCAAATTTATAAAGTCAACTTATTAAATGGGTTGAATTTGTTTTACAATTATTAGGATATGTTTGAATAGTGAGATGAAGTGAGATAAGATTAATTGAAATATTTTATGAATCATAGTAAAATTATTAGTTAAAATAAGTTGAGATGAATTGAGATTGATTTCATCTTCCCTATGTATCCAAACTAGTCCATTCTTTGATCTACAAGCTCTACTTAGCAATTTGTTGTGAACCCAAGCCAAACTCTTGGTTTATTTCTTTTCTTTTTCGTTGGGCTCGATGGTGTACTCTAGAGTCTAGACTCCTTGAAAGAACTATTAGATAAATGAAACGGTTCTTTGTACATTATTAGGTGGCATGGTAAGTTTAACTGTTTTGATTAGGATAGATTATGATATTGCATGCTTCTAAAAAATTTGAAGCCACATCTATGTCATATTTTAAAATGATTAGTCAATAATATAATTGAAATTTTGTTGAAACCATAATATAATATCCCTCCCAAATAATGTGGATCTCATATACCTCCTCACCCATTAGTCCTTATCGAAGAATATCACTTCCAAACTTTATGAAATAGCAAACAGAAAAATTGCCAAAAGCAAAGTAAAATTCAATTAAAAAAAGGAGGAGATTTCACTTTGCTTACTCAAATTTTTACGCAATTTTCAATGTACCTCCCCAACTAAATAATTTTGTCATAATGGACCTTCTAAATTTCAAAACTTATTAATCTCACATTCCGTTTACTAGCAACGTTAAATAGAATGGAAAGTTGAGCACGTGCTACTCACATGCAACTTCTTTACTTACACAGACAAAAGCACCTCAAGGAAAAACTTCACTTTGCCCCATCGAACTTTCAAGCAATTTTCAATTCCCCCAATGGCAATGTCACCATACATATCAAAAAGCTCTACTAGATATAAGAATGTTACCATATATATCTGTTTATACCAAAATTGCAATAAATAAAGGCATCATGGGTTGTCTCCTAATAGAATAAGTAGTCTATTACATGTTGAACAACCCAATTGTGGTACGTTCACTTTCCATATACTCTTTTATGTTAGTAATATTTCAAGAGCTATTTTAATTGATAATTGTGATGTATTATTCAAAATTGATATATATATATATATAGTCATTATAATACCAACGTGAGTATTTCTAAAATTAACGACGAATATATAAAATAAATATTGAAAAATTGAAGAATATAATTATTACACTTGATATGTATATACGTATAATTTGTCTAGATCAAAGTCATGCATGTACGATCAATGTGGCTGATCTCCTAACTCAAAGAGAAGCATTGTTATTATAAGTCCATGCTTGCATTTATAATATATGATATCCTAATGATCACCCATTCGTAAATTGTTGAAAAACCATGCATGTAAGGGTGTAAATGGTTTAGTTTGGTCCAGTTCAAAGGGATGATGGACTGGTCCCCTTCGATCCATCATTTTTTCCACCCTAGTAGTGCGGTCCAATTCGATCCAGTCCAAGGAGTTCATTCATTCCGACAATTTATTTTTTATTTTTTTCTTCTTTTAAAAAATATATATTAGTAAATAATTTTTATTTAAAATACTAAATTAAAGTTAAGTGGCTTATTAATGTGGATTAAGTGACTTATATTAAAAAATAAAAAAGACTTATTAATGTGGATTATGTAACTAACTCAATAAAAAAATATTTTATATAGTCAATGATAAAAAATTAGATAAAAATTTATATTATTAATTTATATAATGTTATAGTTTATACATATACTATAATTTATACTATAACTTTTATAATATGTTAATATATTAATATATACTAGTACTATATAATATAGTTATATATTAAAGAATATAATAATATATATAACTAATAACTATACTAGTAGTATTACTAATATGCTATATGTTAGTGATAAATTGGTAATAGAATATTAAATACTAGTAATACTCTTATTACTTATTACTAATACTCTATGTAGTTAATAAGTTATAGTAATTTAATACCAACATATTAAGTTAACTATATTAATACTATTACAAATTTATATACATACTATTATTTATATTCCAACTTTTATAATATGTTAATATATTAATATTATATACGAGTACTAATATACTATATATTATAGTTTTACATTAAATAATATATATATATAAATAATTTTATTATTATTATTATTGTATACGGTCTGATCAAGTCCGGTCCAGGGGAAGAAGATCACTGGACCGAGTCTAAGGCTGAACAACCGGTGCCCAAACCGGAAATCTGGGTGAACCCAGCCCAAAACCGAATAACCAAAAGCGGTTTGGACTCCAACCCGGTTTCACCCGGATTGAAATCCGGTTTCAATCCGGATCAATCTGGTTTTTTAAAATTGGAAATCCGGTTTCTGGATTTAAACCCTTTTTTTTTTGACTTTTTTGTAAAGAAATTTGTTGTAAAAATATTTATCAAAAATCTTCTATTTCGTTATAATTTTTCCAAGAAGTAATGTTAAAAAGTAAATTTTATTATATAAAAGCCTATATTTTTATTCATGGATGATGATAAAAGAAATATATTAAAATTTAAAACTAAATAAACTTGTAGCAAATTTCAAGGAAATAATATAAATAGAAGTACAAAGCTAAATGCACAGAAAAATAGAAGTAGCTACACTTCCACCAAGTGGTACCTCTTTCAATATTAATCCACCAATCAAACGAGATGCTGTCGAGTTACACTTTCAGATGAAGAAAAAGGACCTGGCCTAAACAGATGTTCAAAAATGGCCATGATAAGAAACATTGATATCAATGTTTATTACATTACATTACAAAATACAAAATTACAATATATAAAAATTACATATCTAATGCAGCTAAAACAAATCAATAATATTTATCATATGCAATTCACTACATATCATTATCTGGTATTTATTACATTACATTACAAAATACAAAATTACAATATATGAAAATTACATATCCAATGATCTTGCTCTACAGCAAGACACATGAAAATTAAACATTTATGATCTTTTTGCAAGCTATAGAAAATTGCAATTCCCATAGCACATCTACATGTTCATTCAAAAGGAAATAAAAACCATTAAACTAAATCTGAAACATAACTTCAGTTAATATAAATTTGATACATGAGTTCTAATCCAACTAGTCAACATTTTTTGCTAGACCAGGTATGATCTAACCAATATGATATTTTACTAAGAATCAATTATTCAAAAAGGACATAAAAGAATTGAACTTCAACCTCCCTCAAAATGTTTAAAAAAATCCAAGGGCTTATCTCCCATGTTGGGAAACTATGACATGCCCAGTAAGGAATAGGATTCATACAACAAACCAACATTGACAACCACTTGCATAACATTACAAGCTATACCAAAAAAAAAAAAAAAAAAATCCATCCAAAAAATATGCTAGCACAAATCTAACCCACAAAAAAATTCCATCCAAAAAATATGCTAGCACAGATCTGACACTATTTAGATAATAACATCTCTCAGCATGGTAATGATACCACTTTCTTAAACTAATATTATAAACAATGAAATATCCATTGGATTGTTCCATACAACCTCCTCAACCTCCACATATCATTACTTTTTAATTTCTTTTAATATTTTTAATTTTTTAATATTTTTATTTTAAATTTGTTCCTTTTAAAATAATTTTATTTTTTTATTAATTATTTATATATTTAATATTTAATAAAAATAAAATAAAATAAAATGTGGTGTGTGGAAATTATGTGAATAAATTATGTGAATAGTAGGAGGTTGTATAGATTTTTTCATACCCATATCCCCATAAACCACTTAAACAAGAAACTAATTTAAACAAGAAAAGGTCATGTTCAAGAGTGTCAGACCAATAGGACACAAGCACAGAAGAGCTTCACTCAACTTAGCCTATAAATTATGTTTAAAGTAGCAAAAATAGAAAAAGTTAAAGAACTTAGCATGTAATTCGTGAATGATATCAGCACAATAGAAACAAACCTTATTAATTTATATCAATGCATGCGCAAAGAACAAAAAATTTGCATTGTTCACTTCCAAAAATGGCAAAGAGAATAAAAAGATCAAATCTTTTGAACATAAACCAAACTTAAAAGATATAGTGTTTAATATAAGTAGTCAAAATACACTATATATAAGCCCCTGATTCGATGTCAATATATATATATATATATAAGCCCTTGCAATGAGTAGTATAAATGCTAAATGCAGATATCAAAACCCTTATGTAGATATACAAAACATTGCCAAAATCTCAAATGGTCAAACCAGCAGCAACATCCTTAAGGCAACACAAAACAAAACAGAAGAAGAAAAAAATCATGTATAAAAACAAAGAGAGCAGATCTAACAAAAGAATAACCTAACACCCAAAACATTCAAAACATTCTCATCTGAAATTTAGACATAATAAGCCTTAGCATAACACAATCCAACCGTAGAACATAATATGTAACTTTTACCCAAACCTAACCCATAGAGCATCGTAGAGCAGAAGGAGAGAGAGAGAGAGAAAGCGCAGATGAGAGAAAACCGAGGAGATGAGAGGTTAGGGCATCACGCAAAGAGAGAGAGAGTACCCTAGAAGCAAAGATAACGACGACTCGGCAACGGCGATTCTACTACAAAGATCGGCAACAGCGATAGATCATGTCCTCCGTGGTTGTTAAGCACGATCAACTCAATGGTTGGCTAGGGTTTTGTTTTGCATGTGTGAGAGAGAGCGGGAGAGGGGGTGGACATGGATGTGAGGAGAGAGGGATAGTTTGTAAGAAGCAGCTAGGGTTTTTAATATATACTCGGTTTCGAATGTAAAATCCGGTATCCGGACTTATATATCCAGATTCAGATAAATTGATTCGGATTTTTAAAATCCGGATTTCGAATTTGGTTTAATCCGGGTAGGAGTCCGAAACCACTGGATATCCGGTTTCTGGATTGGGCCAGGAAAATATTTGGCTCAGATGAACAACCTTAACCGAGCCTGAACCGAATTCATTTGGTCCAAATTTTTTTGCATCAGATCGACTATTCTCCAATTAGGTCTGGTCCGGTCCGGTCCATCTAGTCCAGACAGATTTCTTACACCCATACATGCATGCATAATTAATTAATCTCTGAATGCATTCACGAATATCACACACACACACACACACACACACACACACACACACACACACACACACACACACACACATATATTCATATATGCATATCGATTGAAGACCTGATCATTCACTACAACATTGTTATATATATATATATTGATGATCATAATTACTACAATGGAATCTAGTGATTTGTGCATGACATAAACTAAACCAAGAATCAAATCCTAATTGTGGCTTATGTTGTCAGTTCAAGCATTAATATAAAGATCTTACTTGAGTACTAAACTTGACCTTCTTTATGTTCTAGATCTCAGATTGATCTCTCTACGTGCTAATTATGATGTTGTCTCAATATGTAATATAATCATGTTAGTTTGTGGATTTACTTTTATATGATTTCGTTAGGTCTATAATAAATTTTTTTCTTTAACTTTGTAGGATTTTATGAAGAGGAATAATAGTTCATGTTTCATGAATAAAAATATAAAAAATTAATCAATATGAAGAATAAAATGAGAATAATAATTATTCATGAGATAAAGGAATAACGTTTTATTTTTATTAATATTACATATTTAGTTGTATATATTTATATATTTAGTATGTTTTATATAGAGTTATTCAAATACATTTTTAAAAATTAGAAGGAAAAAAACAGAAAAATATATATTAGTAGTTTATTGAGTTCAAAATTTTATTTTTTTGCTAGTCTTTTATCCCATTGTAAATTCAGATGTATTATAAAAATTAAATTTAATGTGACATTCGGAGCAAATTGCGAATTGCGTAAAAGTTCAAGAGAGCAAAGTAAAAATTTTCTTTATGGGTGCTTTTGTCTTTGCAGGTGAAGAAGTTGCATGTGAGCAGTATGTGCTCAATTTTGCATTCCATTTAATGCTGATTGTAGACGAAATGGAGGAATTGATAAGTTTTGAAAGTTAGAGGATTCACTATGACGAAATTATTAGTTGGGAGGCACAATGAGAATTGTGTAAAAATTCGAAAGGTGTAAAGTGATGGTGGATGTAGAGCAAAATAGTTTTTTTTTTTTAATAAGAGATAAATTTATTGAAATGAATGAAATAATCATAACCTATATATACAAGAGGTATATAGAAGAATAGCTAAATACACAAAACCAACTCTTATACGGCCAAAGATTGCACATGGAGCTAATGCATTAAGGGGATTGAACTATTTTTTAACTTATTTTGATAGATTAGTCAGAGGGGCTTCTGGTGGCGGTCACGATGGTTGCGTGGCTTGGTGAGTAGTGGAGGTCGATAGATCCAAAAAAACAAGAGCATTAAATATGGGCTAGAAAAACTGGAGGCATAGCCTATATATACAGGAGGTGTATAGAAGAACAGCTAAATACGCAAAACCAACTCTTATATGGCCAAAGATTGCACGGAGCTTATGCATTAAGGGGATTGAACCATTTTTTAACTTATTTTGATAGATTGGTTAGAGGGGCTTTTGGTGGCGGTCGCGATGGTTGCGTGGCTTGGTGAGTGGTGGATGTTGATAGATCCAAAAAAACAAGAGAATTAAGGATGGGCCAGAAAAAAAGGACATTAAAAATTTTTCGTTCGTTCAGCCTTTTCCTCAGCTATTGAGCATTAAGGATGAGTAGTATATATAAAAGAGCAGTAAGGTCGATAGATCCTAAATTCTCGTTTACAACATTGTTATATATATAGTGTAACTACTGATCCTCATCAGTTATGTTGTTCTATTTCCCTTTCGTTCCAAAAAACAAGAGCATTGAGGGATGAGTGGTTTCTGCTGAGAGAGAGGTAGGCGCAAGAGAGATTTTAGACACTTAAAATGGTCACTCAACCACCTTGAATGTACAATAGCCCTCCCCACTTAATTACTATATTAATAATATTGGAGGGAAAAAAAACAGCAGTGCTAACTGCTACTTATTCTTTTTTTTTTTCCTCCTTTTTAATGGTAAATAAGATTTGATTGGTTGTAAGAATGGACAAGAGTTGAAGCACACAACATATATAAAAGAGTAAATCTCCCGCACATGATATTTTGGTGATACAAAGAAATTCGTGAATGAATATACAGAGCATTAAAATTAACTATAATCGACCAATGGAACAAAGTGTTTAAAAAATGAAAGTTATAAACTCATCCGTGCCACGATCTAACTGATTTTTTATTCTATAATCTTTAATCATACGAACTGATGTGTCACATTTTGATTGGCTTTCTGTAAATAACTACTTACATGAGAAGCCACTTAGAAAATAAAATAATTTAGTGGGGAACAATTTTCCTAGACACCTCAGGTGGTTGGGACTTGTAGACAGCGAAGTAAACTAACGAAGTGAACTTAAGTGGGGGGAAAGAGGCTGTTTGATTCAGGCAATGAGATGTATTAAACATAAGATCTCCTTCTTTCTCTCTCCACCTTTAGCTTTTGATTTAGTACCATAAAAACAGTAGAAAGAGAACCGTAAAAGAGAAAGGGAAATAGCACAACATAACTGATGAGGATCAGTAGTATATCAAGCTTCAGCACAAACATTTAAGATTTAAATTCCAAAAACAGATCACCCCTTTTGCCCTTGTCCCTCTTCACAAACCCTTTTTTACTCTTTTTTGCACCTTCTCTTGCTTGAAGCTTCCATCCACCCAATGCCTCCTTTCTTAAGTTTTCTTATATTCTTTCTTCTCTCTTTTCGTCTCTCTATGATCCAAGAAATCTATGATTCTCTGGGTTTTATATATATAATTAAGGCTTTGGGAAAAGATGAACTCTTCTTTGAATTAAAACGGCCCATTGCTTCTTCTCTCTCTTACTCCAATATATATCTTAAGCCTTCTCTATCATTGTTCCAGACCAGTTTGGAGGGATGGGTGCCACCAGTTTTTGGCGTCTTGCATTATTTTCCTTAAGCCTATTTCTCAGCTCAGGTGATTTGTTTGCATTGTTCTTGTGGCTTATTTGGTTCTCCTGTTCTTTCTAATTGCAATTACAAAGCTGTTTGGATGGCCTATTTTCCTTGTGAAGCTGTAAAACTGCTAGACAATCTCAAATCTAAATGTTTCATATCAGAAAATGATTTCCCAAAGAGCAGTTTTGCTGTTTCATTTTTTGGTATTTAAAAAAAAAAAAAACATAGGATCATAATCCACTAGAATTTCTATTTTCCTCTACCACGCAACATTCTTTAAATATTTACAACTAATTTCAAATTAAGTGGTTGAGATTTTATCAAGCATTTATCATTTTTTTTTTCAAAAGGTCGTTAAGTCTGGCAGATATTGAGTCGATAGCGGTTTTTATGTAATTTCACACCTATCCATCAAATGGACTAGTCTCTCTTGTTGATTTGAGGTTGAACCTATAACTCTATATCAAATTTACATATCAGTTTATACGAAATTATCACTCTATATACATCCTTGAGAGAGAGAGAGAGAGAGAGTTCTCAGTTGCATCGCCGATATCTCATACAGAAAGCTGCAAACATAGGATGATGACATGACCTGGATTCAAAGTTAGCAGCTTCTTTATATCAGGTCAGAAATTGAAAGAAAAGCACTTATCCTGCCTTTTTTTTAAAAATATCTTCAGGTTCAAGTGTTGCAGAGAAACCTCCTTCAGAAGCAATCCAAAAAAACAAGTTACAGCACAATCAAGAAAACCTGATGCTCTTCCCATCTTCAGTGTCCGTTACACAACTGGATACGGTCCCCATTGTCAACCCAACTACTCCAGGTACAACACCAACTCCTATTGTGAATCCTATCTCCCCACCGGCACCAATAACAGAGCCAACCACAACTCCGCCAAGCCCAACTACCACAATTCCGCCAACCCCAACTACCACAACGCCGACGACCCCGACCACCACAACACCCATGCCCCCGACCACCACAACACCCACAACCCCGACCACCACAACTCCAGCAACATCAGGTGGTACTTGGTGCATTGCAAGCCAATCAGCTTCAGATACAGCTTTACAGGTGGCTCTTGACTATGCTTGTGGCTATGGAGGAGCAGACTGTTCTGCAATTCAACCAGGATCAAGCTGTTACAACCCAAACACTCTGCGTGATCATGCTTCATATGCCTTCAATGACTACTACCATAAAAATCCAGCACCTACCAGTTGTGTCTTTG